>OY728143.1:921266203-923766203 GCA_963277665.1 Viscum album | reverse complement strand
TAATCATCCCTTAAAATGTCAATTAACCCTTAGAAACAAAATGAGTTTTTATAAAAATTTAATTTAGACACTATCGTAATCAATATATAGAAATAATATGGGTGGTGTTATAAGAGAAAATCCCTAGTGAAATATAAACAATATCAAAGGATGATAACGTAGATGAAAAATAATTTTATAAAATCATTATAAATATTCCATGAAAATTAAAACAAATATCATTTTCTTGTAACATCGAAAAAATAAAAAAACATAGAATAATGTAAATTGGATTTTCTTTTGAAAAAAGGAAACTTATAATGTAATATTCATATTGAATAAAGGATATGGAGGTGGGAAAATTTGTTCATACTATAAATGTTAAAAAATATTCTTCACATTTTTGTAAAGAAAGTAAAATATAAATTTTATGGAAATTGATAAGAAGTTTCACTTAAAACATTTATAAATAAATTCAATGATAGTAGAAAATAAATTTCAAAATAATCTAAAATTAGATAAGAACTTTCATAATTTTTTTTAAAATAAGGATATGGAGGAAATAGATTCACGAAAAAAATGAGATATTAGTTCCGATTTTCCTAAAAATATTATTTTAGTATTTTTAGGTATCATAAAGGGTAAATATAGAAATAATACTTTAAAAAAAATTATAACTAGAGTATAATAAAATATCTGGGGTTTATAAGAGAAATAATGTACAATTTAATATAATGGAAATTGAAACATAAAAAATATTGATAAAAAGTTAGATTATAACATAAACCCTTACCTCAAGTCAAAACTTTATTTATATTCTCTCTAATATCCTATATAATAAATTTAGATTTGTGATAAATATATAAAATTACGATATTCATACTTATATTATTACATATCATTCCATTATAACTTTCAATTACCCATTTTTAATGATTCTTCATAAAAATCTATATTCGGATTTCAACTGTTTTGTTTTCCACACATGTTTTATTTTAGTGATTTCAGTACTTACACATTGTTCATAGTTTAATATTCTAAAAAATATTAAAAAAATAAAAAATAAAATATTAAATCATTATGTAAAATTTTAGAACCATCTATTTAAGGTGGTGATAAAAAATAAATTACATCACTTCATGGAGGCAATAGTCTGCACATACGAACATGTTATATTTTAATTTTCTGTTAGATGAAAAGTTGATAAAAAATGGGTGTAAAATTAATATAAAAAAATTTAAGTATATTAAAAATACTGATTTCATTATTTTAATATAGTTACAAGATATTTTTATGTGTTTTAAGAATAAAGAAACTTGAAACATCTTTGTAAGAACATATACCTATTTTTTGAATTATCTCATTTGAAAAAAACTATAGATGAGTCTTTTGGGAAGATAAAAACATATAGGACATGGATGAGGGTGTTGGAAAGTTATTTGGTTTGATATTTTTTGAGATAATTTTATTAAGTTTTGTAGACAAGTGAGGAAAGGAGGTTTTCTTTTATAAGTATGAGGGGTTGCACATTTTTTAATACTATAAAATCTAAAATTATATTGAGTAATTTTCATGAAAAAGTGGATCTAAATGAGAAAGGTTTAGAATATAGTATAAGTTAAAGTCATAATACACTCAAAAAATTAAATTTAGATATTTTTATAAATATTTTAATCTTTATCTCTAAGTTCACCCCCTTGTTAACCCTTTTAACCCTTATCATACTAAAAACATTTACCATGATAACTATTTATTGTGACTAAAAATAAAATGGGTATTATTAAATAATTTGAATATAATGATTAAAAATATGAAAACCATTTTAAAATATTAAATTTCTAGTGGTGGTAAATCTAATTTTATCATAAGTACATAAAACACCACGAAAAATAGTTTTTTTAGAAAAACGTTTTCTAAAACCTAAAATTTATTTTTCATGAAAATAATGTAGATAATTGATTATCATGTGATTTATTGGTTTATTAATAAAAAATGATATTTATGTGACATTAGAAACCAATATAAAAATGAATGTAACATGTAATTACTTAATTAAACAAAAGGATAAAAAATAGTTCTCTTATTAAAATAAAACTTCACTTATGTTCTAAAATGTCCAACAAAGATTTCTAAATTCAGCATAGTATTTTTTAAATTATTTATTGTGATTATTAAATATATATTTTGTATATAAATGTTATTTTTCAAAAACTTTAAATTCATTCTTATATAATGACGATGTCATAAAATTGACTGTACTTGTAAAAACTGTATTTTTCACTATTCACAAAAAAATCAACCAATTCAGAAAAATCAAAAAAATTAATTATAAGTATATTTTTAATATATTAATAAAAAAATGATTTTTTTTATTAAATTAGAATTATAAAACTATAAAATTTATATTTTAAATGAAAATTAAAAATATCATAAAAAACATATTTTATAGAAAAATGATCCTTTTAAACATTATTTGTTCTTAATATTATTTCATATAAATTTTAAAATTATTTTAGTGTTAAAATATTATTTTATATATTTTATATATTACATATGATCATAATAATATTTTAAAGGAGATAAATTTAATTTATTAGTTTAAAATAATCAATACTTTAAAAAAAATTCTTTGAAAAAGAATCATTTTTAACATTAAACCATATTAATTATTTATCCTCTAAATTTAAGAATTTTTAATCAATAACTATATTTTTATTTACTTTGGTTATATTATTCTTATAATTTTATTAATAATGATCATCCAAGACATCAAGACTCTTTTTAGTTAAATGTTATGTGTGAAATAAACTATTTAACATAATATTTATTTAAAGGATAAATACATTTGAAATCTCAAGGTGTTACACCGGTGGGTCGGGATGTGTCATGTTTATATACCATTGGTTGGATGTTTTTATTTTTTAATTATTTTACTGTATACATTTTTGAAAAATAATTTATATTGTATAAATATAATTGAATTTATTTTAAATCAAGTTATGCATCATATAAATTTATTTTTTCAATTAAAAACTCTTGTAAAGGAATATTTATTAAATTATTAGATTATTATAGATTTTATTAATTTCTTTATTTAAATACTTATGTTAAAATTTTATTAACTTTTTAAGGAAATAAAATTTTGTTTATTTTAATATAAAGAATCTCATGTGAAAACTTGTTTTAAAAATACCTCGTTAGTAGTTGTCCGATAGTCACATAAGTTTTAGAAGGGTTGGGAAAAAAACTACCCAAACTTGACCAAAATGGAAATAGAACCAAAAAAACTAATTTCATAGTTTTTTTCTTATGATCTTGTTTTCTTTGATGATTGAATATAAGTGTACATTTTGTGGTTTGGTTCATGTTCCAAACTAAACCACACCCATTTTTTATATTTTTATGATAAATTATTTTTTCTCCATTGGAATTATGGGCTTTAATTAGATTTGAAGTTTCATTATAGATATAATTTTTATTTTAATATCATGAAAATAATGACATTATGTCATAATGTTGATAATTATGTATAAATTCCATTAAAATCAATATCATGTAACTTTATCTAGCATGTTAAAATAAAAAAAAGATAATCCAATATCATAACCAAACCAAACCACACATTAATGGATTATAAATTTTCTAATTTGATCTAAATTTCTATTAAATAGTTGTGTTTTTATTTATAAAAACTTAACAAAAAATTATGGTTTGTCTTGGTATTTCATAAAAACCAATCCAAACCAATATGCACCCTCCCCTAATTATAAGGCATCCATATTTTGTGGCTGTCAAAGACTAATGGAGGGGGGGGGGGGGGGTGTAATTTCCACCATCATCATTATGCATATAAGTATTCAAAATTTTATTTGATACCATGTTGGTATCTAAATTTTACTCTTTACATTAAATTTTTTATTTACTAACACATCCTAAACTCGTTTTGAATATAAAGTGATATTTTACTTAAATTCAATTGGTATAATTCGTTATTTGGTATACTTTGAACTTCTATAAGTCTATAAATAAACCCATTAACCTCTTTGAAACTATATTCTCTCTAAAATATCATGTTAAGATATATAAACTCATTTCTGTAAAGAAAAAAAACACATTTACTTAAGTGGGAATATTTAAAAAATAAAATATCAATAGCCATATCATGTATATTATTATTTGTGTTTGGGTATTTTTTTTGAAATGGATATTTTATTCTTTAAAATATTCCAATAGTGGGTGGTGGGAATGATTTCTCTCATATTTTGACAAATTCTCAAATAAAATATTCTATCTTGGATAAAATTCATTTTATACTTATCTTCTTTTTGAACATGTTATAAGATATGATGAATTATAAATGTTTTATTTTAAAACCATTATCTCTTATTATTCATAACAAATCTTTATTAACAAACACCTTCTTTTATCATATAATAGAAATAAGTTGAAAATGAGAATTATTTATTTAGATTCATATGAGTATTAAAATAATAATTTTCATTCAAATATTTGATGGAAAAACACATTGATTTATAATTTTTAATATAAACTATTTAATTTATTAACCATTACCTTCATTTTATACCCATGTATATTTACAATAGTTACAAAATATACATTTACTATCATATACCATTCAAAAATAAGATATTATTTTTATAAAATAAATGCCTAAAATAGACTTTCCAAAGAGTTTCTTATACACCTTTATGTATTCTATAAAATTATATATAATATAAATACCTCACATCCTTTCTCATATCTCCTTTAGGTTTCAATAAATTAAGTTAACAATTGGAACATCAAATATTTTTTGTCTATATTAAACATTTACCCCTTTTTTATTATCAATACTATACTAGAGCCTGGAAACCCTTTTCCCTAATAAAACATCCTAAAAACTTCAATGAAATATGATAAAAAAGTATCAAACTCATTAAAATTATCATAAATTTTTTAATAATAAACACATAATAAATTCTTTATCTAGATAAAGCCTTAAATGAATCCTTTAGTCTCACTAATTAATTAATATATCCAATAATATTGAGTACTTGAGTGGAGAAAAAACTTCCTTAAGTAATTTAGCTACTAATTATTTTGAAACCTCATGTGAATCCTTCCATGGTTCACTTTGAAATTTAGATTTTCTGGTTTAACAAATTCAACATTTGTCTTCTCAAGAAGAACTTGATCTAATGCATAGAAATTTACTTCTTTTTTAAGAATGTTTTTTATTTTTCTCTACTAGTCAAGAAATTTTCTACCATTACACTTCTACTATAATGACATAGGCTAAATGAATATTTATTTTGAAAAATTTACATAAGGAAAAAATTAAAATTAAAAAAATCAAAATCTTAAGAATGAGTGGTCTAGTGTTTTTGAGGAATAACTATATAGAAAACTTATTTTACAACCCTTGTAAAAATTTATCCATAATTGATACACATTAGACTACCTTATATATTTATTATATGTTATACTCATATTCATAATCTGTAGAAAAGGAAACATAATAAAGGCTGAGATCAAATACTTATTAATGGTAAACATAAGTGATAAGAATTAATGATCATAAGTGAGTATAAGTTGAGTATATTAGTATAATCAATATACGTAATAAACATACACCCAAAAAAATATATATCATAAATCATTGCATAAGGATTGGAATAAAATAATACATGAATAAAATGTGTGTGGAAACAAGATTTAATAACATGATCAATGAGATTATAAGATAATAGTGTATAACATCATTCAAATATGGCACAAACATTAGTATAGAGAACATTAATTTCATTTACCACACTATTAGTGACCATTATTATAGGAAACTAAAACATACTCATGATTAATTTTATCATGATATATAAAATTTTAACTAATGTATTGGAGGGTGATAATGGACCCCTCCCATCATTATCTATGTTTATGAGTAATACATGAAAATAATTCACTTATCACATCATAAAGAATTCATGAGAAGAAAAATTGTTTTCATTCATCACACAATAGAGAACCCATGGAAATAAAATAGGATTTAATTATCAAATCATAAGAATAATATGGAAAGAAAATGGTATTTATATCCCTTTAAAATGGATTCATATACATAAATCATTCAAAATTCCATCAATAATCATAACAGGATAACCCATGGAAAATAAATGGGTATCCAAAGACATTCAGTAACTTTCTAGGTAAATTCCATTCAATACAGATAATAAAGCATATGAAATTCACAATATATAGATAAAGAGAATACAATTAATTCAATAATTTCCCCAATCAATCAATGTATAAAATCTAGGTGAAAAACCTTCAATCAAAGAAATACAAAGTAGAGCATTCAAAAAGAAAATTCATTGTATGAAGAGTTATGGATATTTATAGTGGATAGTTATAAAATAAAAATGAAGTGATAAATCATATATTTGTTATAAAATAATGTTACATAACCCATATAGAGAAAGAATTTGGATAATAATATTTGAAGAATATCTTTTATTAGGCTTAAGATATGTCACCGGGGAATGAATTAGATGGGAATTTTTTTAGGAGTTTTAGATAAATCAATTTCAAAATTAGAAATATCTTTAGTCTATAGAAATAATATTTAAATAAATATCTTAAAAAACTAGGAGAGAAATAATTTCTTTTTGAAACCATGAAAACATATGTAATGACCCATTCTTTTATGGGTTGTTGAATTCATAGGAAGTTTTTACTTTTTGTCTAATATATGGTTTGTTTTTAGAACCGAGTATTGAACTGAGGTTCTTCACATATAGACATCCTTGAGGATTTTTTTGGAGTTGAAAGGAAACTTTTTGGGAGAGATAGGGATTAGAATAAGGTTGGAGTCTTGTATAAGTTAGATAGGCTGTTACTATAGAACCTGCTCACTAGTGGGATGGGAAGAAGCCCTGCTGCCAAGCAGGACTTACCATCTTACTGGTGAGTCTATACTATCTACCCGGTGGGGAAATGAGTGGTATTTATTCTTGACAGGACTCCCCATATATTTTGGGATCCTACATCAGGTTGATGATAGACCCTGGCCAATGATCTAGTGGGGTGCATTGAGTGGTGTTAATGGATGACTTTTTGTCTTTTTAGTCACCAAGGTCCACTCAGGTTTTAACACTTCACTCATTTTTTTGAGAATAATTTGGAATTTGTTTGCCGTTATTCCTCCCTTTAAGAGTATCCTTTTATCCAATATGTATCTATATTCTTTCTATAGGTGAATTTAGGAAAGATCCATTATTTTTCTCTAATATTAGCATCTTTCTTCCTTGTGTGGTGGAAGATCACTATGCCATTTACCATGGATGAACCTATTGATTTAAATTAAATAATTTTATTACAATTACATCTAATATTAATGTATTTTTCTAAGAATAATGGAGGTTTGGAACTATATGTCTTGATAATTTCTTATAACTATGAACACATGTTATTAGTGGGTGTTTCATTGAAGAATTGAGAGTGTTCCTAGAGTGGCTCAAACTTTGCTGGATAATGTTGTGATTATGGTACATTTATTAGTTGTTTTTATAAAAAATGTCTTATTTAATTATTTTAAATTTGAATTTTTTCCTATTACTTCATGATAAGGTTTTTCCCCGAAATGATGCGTGACACATTTTATGAACCTTCCATGGATGGTTGGTTGAGGATCTGGCTAAGAGTTGATTTATAGTAAATCCTTAGAAAAGAATGCAATTTTACTTAAATATGGGTTTCCATGTAAGCAACTAATTAATTAATTTGGAATTTTGGTCTTGAATTAGAAACTTATAGTTATTGATGGTGGTCAAAAGATCTTAGATAACTCATACAAAGATACTAAACTTTTCTTAGATGGTAGTTGGCTTTATTTGAGATTTGTGGTTTTGTGTACTATAACCTTTGATATTATGATTTGATTGTTTTCATGAGGTATGAGGTTGTGAACCTTGGTCAAGAAAAACTTAAATTCATAATGCAATTAATAATTATTAATTAATTAATTTTACTTAAGTTTTAATTAATTAAATTAACCTTGCCTAATGAAATTTGAAAAAGTTCCAAGGGAAAAAATAGAACCATATTCACTATCTTGATGCCATCCACCAATATCCGAGGCTTGATCATAAATGAGTCCCTTAGATTACATGGAACCTTGGGTGTGCAGTCGTACTATATGAGACCTATATCCTAAAATACCATTTTTGATATTGTTCACATGTGCGTTCATAAGTAGCCCATGATATTATGTTTGATGCCTGATCATTTAAGAGTGTGTATATCCCGTGTGATGAATATTGATGTCGACCACTTTTTTGTGTTTAATTATGGATATTAATGATTATTTTATATGTTTTAAGGTGTGAATTTATGAGTTATTCCCTGATTTTTATTAACATATTCCCCTGTATAAATATATACACAAGGAAAGTATAATAACTGATATAATGCATATGCTTAGATATCCTAATTGACCATTTTTGATTTTTTGATCACATGTGTGTACTTGAAACTCCCATGATTCATGATGATATTCTATGTTTTTTATATGCATGATTTTTCTTATTATGTGATATATCATAATACCTTTTTGGGGTTTGTTTAGGAATTGATGACAGGTGTACCATCATGTTATGAAAACCCCTTAGAGTACAGTGCACATGCCTGACAAAGATTATGATGGACCCATACATAGGGTATGATAATGAAATCCTTATGGATGACATGGAACTCAATGACTTCTTAATATTGAGTAATGTGTTGGGACTCGATGCCTTGAGGATACCGGGTACGTGCTCATTAGTCAACATTGTATCCCAACTTGAGACTTGATGCCTCAGGGATGCTGAGTGACATGTTTTATAGTTGAATTTTGGTTAATGAGTGATATGTACATTAGTCTTGAAGTTTCCCCTTGATTACTTATAACATTAATTATGACTACATTCTATCATGGAGTTTAAGTTGGTAAAACCGGGGGTTTGTGAAATATTGGTAAGTGCACGATCGCTTGAAACATGGATGGTTTTTTCTTTTGTGTGTTGGTGATTATATGACATGTTTGTGAAAAAATATTTTATCTATTTAATTTCTAGTGATATTATGTAATTCATGTACAATTAATTTACTGGTTAGGTACTAGACCATGTCAGCGGTGTCCTACCGAGTCATACTCACACCCTACTCAGGAAGCCATGAAACTTGGGTACTCGAGAAACCTTCACTTATTGTAGGTACAAGTTTGAATGAGGATTAGGTTTGATCATTGATTAGTATAACTCTCTATGAGTCTAGATACATGTATGATATATGTCTTGGATTTGTGTACAAATACTCTCCTGTAATTTTGTTGTTTTCTTTATTTGTATAAGTGATTCGACTGGTGGGAGATCAATGCCTTGTATTCATGTACAACTATTGAGTTTGTAGTTTATACATTTTTTCATACATATGGTTTTTTATTGGTACTCTAATTGTGTACTATTTAAATGTTTGTCTATTTATTTTTTATTATATAATCTAATGGAGGGTATAGTCTCCCCATAAATTCACTTAGACCCTCACTGCTAGTCAGTAGGCTTTAGAATACAGGGAGGTGCTATTAATGTCATGTGGTATTCCAACTTACACCCATTGATTTGGTTTGGAATTTTTAAAAATGGTATCTAAGAATATTAGTCTTATTTTATCTATTTTGTGGAGTTAGTAGAAAGGTGATATAAGAATGTGTCAGGGATTGTAATGAAACTAAGTCTAGTGAATCATAAATACCTTTCTCAAGGGAATCCTAGGTTACTAAGGCACATGATTTATGTTCTTGGTTTTCACCATCATGATCATATTCTTTCACCTTGTGTGAATTATATGGATTTTGAGTTCTGATTTCATATGGATTTGACTCTTGATTGTATCGGTAATAGGCATAACATTCATCATATTTGACACATATGTTTCTCATTACATATACATTTGTTTTATGTGATTCTACTAATGATAGTGGAATCAACTTTTTAGTTTCAACAAATTGTATTGTATTTTCACATATGAGTTATTGGAGATGTTCTATTCAGATGAACCCTTATTAATGTCTACATATGATAACATGTCATGTCAGACTATGGTATGGTGCACCTTAGTAACGATGATGATGATGAAGATGATGGTAATGATGATGATGATAATGATTATGATGTAGTTACTCTATGTACAGATAGTGCAGTGTATATTATTAGGTCATAATTGGGTGTTAATTACCTTAATAATAAACCTCATGTGGGCATCCATAAGATAGGTTCAATTAATTTAGGTGCTGATAATATCCTATATGGAGTTATCCATCTAGAACCTAGTGGCATTTTGTTTAACCGAACCAGGAACCTATGGACGCTCAACATGGTTAGTCTAAGGGAGAAAATTAATTGACATATTCAGAGATATGTGTCTAGATGTTTTTTCATGTGTTGTGACCATAGTGAAACCTTGTGTCAATTTTGTGTAAGACCTTGTGGCCTTGTAAGTGAAACTCTAATTACTGATGATTTTATGTTTTGTGTTGCATGAAGGTAACCCGAGTAAGGATATTCCTTGTGAAGGGATCGTCAAGGTTAATTATTAGGGTTGATTTTTGTTAATGAAAATGAATTATGAATGTGAGTAACCACAGAGGGATTAAAAGGAGTTCTTTCAAGTTTCCTTGCAACCTGAAATAATGTAGAACTTCAAGTGCTTGTACTCATGATATAAGGTTGGGTATTGGAGTTATAGATTTTTGGGTCATTGAGGATAATACTATGAGTTATATGACCCATTGGTTTGAAATAAAAATATTGTCGGACACCAAATAATGATCCTTAGTGGTAATACCTAGAAGGGTTAGAGCATAGATAAATGATCAATGTCTCAAACTAACACTCATTTTATAATTGGTTCATGATGAATCTTTGTATTAATGATATCCATTTTCTAATGTGGAACACTATGAGTAATCAAGTTTTTTTGTGTAGGAACCTTACTGTGGGAATGGAAAGAAAGGTGAGTGAGTCTGGGATAGAAGGTTTGTGACTCATGGGGAATCACTCTGTTGGAGAAACAAGTGGCGTTATCATGAATTTATAGTAAATATTAGTGTGTGATCATTCATACACATGTTTGAACATTAATTCAATTGAACTAGTGGAAGCATTGTGGTGAGTAAATCGTTGAGAATGTTCAGGTTATGTTGACTCACTTATAAGAGCCAATGGTGGTTGGTCACTAAAATCTTTTGTTCATGGTCAAACTTGTTGTTCAAAATTGGAATGTTTGGCATAAATATCATAGGGATTGGTATCCTATAGGTTTTAATGAATGAATATGTATTTGTGGAATTGGACTACATCAAAAATGGGTCCAGGTGGAATTATATAGTCAACTTGAGTTTATTTTTCTGATGGAAATGCAATAGTTCAATTTGAATCTTGCATAAGGGGATGCGACCTTTCTTTGTCATTTATCCTAACCCATTCCTAGGCTTCTAAAAAAAATTATGCAAATCAAGTATGGATCATTTAATGTAGAGAATTGCATTATAGGTATCCAGGTGAGTGCCGTACTTGGTGGTTTCTTGACAATCCGGTACAAATAGACAGTCATAATTGATCATTTTGTTTGGTGATGAAATAATTATAGGCCACGTAAAATTCTGTAAGCGCTATGAGGTGAGAATAAGGATACTCCTTTGGTGTGTAGAATTAACTCGGTAACATGTGAAATGACCTCTTTTGAGGACACAAGAGAATCTAGTTCTATGATTAATACCTGATTTTTGATTCAGATATAGTTTTAGATGGATATCATATGTGGTCTTAGGACTTAAGGAAATTAATATGAACTAAGGGGGAATTAGATCATTAATGCATTGACACATGATTGTGATAATTATGGCTGTTGTAGGATGTTTATAAATCAATCAGGTAAATTCCTTTAAATTTGATTCAATCTTGGTAGGGATTTCTAATTAATTTAATGGTTCCTATGATACTTAAGGTATCATGATTTTTGGATTTGTGTATTTTCATTTGTTGAGGCTATGTAACTTTTTAGGAATATGGATTGAAATGTACCGACTGATCTATCATTGTAAACCTGAATGAGATGGTTTAAAATGGTATCAATCTCATCATATTGAATATGAAAAAGGTGTTTATGTTTGGATGGTGCCCAATAAAATTTCATCATTTTTGGGATGTTTTGGTTGATATATAATCATTGGTTTAGATTAGAACTAGTAATGAGTTTTGTGTATCAACTCTTAAACCATGATTTGTATTGATTGAACATGGTGGAATTGAACTACACCGAGTATGTTGTTGAACTTCCATAATCATGTTCTTCAAGAAGACTCTTTTAGTAAAGATCACCGAGATACTTCAAGAGGAAATTTCAGGATGCACCATGTTGTTTTGAGCTTAATAGTTGTGGTTATAATTATCTTGATGTTGGATGACAATGAGCTTTGGGTTCAAATTCTTATTTCATGTTTGGTGTCATGAAACTGTAGTGTGATGGGAAATTTGGAGTAATCACAACATTGAGGAGATGAGTTATCATTTGAGGATGGAACAAGGAAGAATCCTTGTGGATGAAGGTTGAAGTAGATTGAGAGCAATTATTCATGTGCTTCTACAACTTCTCAAGGATGAGAAGTGCTATGGTGGAGATACTGTAATGAACCGTGTCATTATGGGTTGTGAAATTTGGAGGAAGTTTGAAATTTTCATATAATAGAAGACTCATTTGGAGATTTGAGTGTTGAAACAAGGTGATTCACGTTTGATAACACTTTAGAATCATTTTTTGACTTAAAAGAAACTATGGTGGGTGACATAGAGCTCAGAAGAATGATGGAGTCTTGGTTAGGCTAGCCAAGTGGAAACAATAGAACTGGCTGGATGATGGGGTGGAAAGAAGCCCTACAACCCAAAAGAACTCATTGTCTAGATGGGGAGCCTACACTGGGTGGCTATTGGGCCATCAGATAGCTGGTGGAACCTGAATAATGAGCTGGTGGATCACACTAGGTGGAATTAAGTGGAGGAATTTTTGATCTTTTTATCCTCTAAGGCCCACTCAGGTTTTCACCACTTAGCTCATTTTTAGAACAATTTGGATGTTTTCTCCCATATTCCCCCCTCTAAGAGTCTCTTTTGATCCAATATGGACCTATATGATTTTAGTTTTAGAAACCTATTAAGATCCTTCAATATTCTTCAATATTGGCATCCTTATTCTTCATGTGGTGGCAAATCACTATACCGTTCTTCATGGATGGACCACTTTATTCTGATTAAAGAATTAGATAAAAATTCTAGTAGATATTGATAAAATTTTCTTCTAATGATGGATATTTGGATCAACATGGCTATAGGATGTCCCATGATGATGGACATATACTATTGGTGGGTGTTTCATTGAAGAATCATGGGTTTTTTAAAGTGGATAAAAGTCCATTGGATGAAGTTGTGACTAAGATATATATCTTGGGTTAGTTTTCTTGAAAATGTTCCAATTTAATTATTTTAAATTGGTCTTTTTATTATTTCTAAATGGTATGGATTTTTCCCAGAATGAAGTTGGAAACTTTTTACAGACCTTCCATGGGTGGTTGGTCAAGGTTCTGGCTATGCAATGATTTTTGATAAGTCCTTTGGAAGGAATTCCCTTCACCTTGAATATGAGTTTACTTGAAAATAATTAATTAGTTATAATTTAATTATAGTTAATTTTTTTTAATTTTGGGCTGGAGTTATAAACTCATGTTTATTGATGGTGGATGAATAGGCTTGGATGAATCGAACAAATATTTTGAGATTTTCTTGGGTGGAAGTTGACTCCGTTCGAGGAAGGTGGTTTAGTTTTTTCTTCCCTTTAGTATTAGGCAATGTCTATTAGAATATGGTATTATGTTTTACACATTTTTTGAATAAAACTTAAATTAAAAATGTAATTTTTAATTATTAATTAATGATTATTAAGTCTTAATTAATTAAATGATTCTTGCATAATGAAATTGGAAAAAGTGCTAAGGGCCATGAGATAACCTTTTTTACTGGCTTTATACCAGTTACTGATGGACGGGGATTGATAACAAATGAGTCCCTTAGATTAAATTGACTATTGGGTGTGTATTTGTACAACTTGAGACCTAGATCCAAAAATACCATGTTTGATGTTGATCACATGTGTGTGCATAAGTGGCCAGTGAGATCATTTTTGATGCTTGATCACTTAAGGGTTCATGTGTAGCCCATGTGACCCATATTCATGATGAAAACTTTTGCATGTTTATTTAAGGCTATTGATACTTAGGCAGAATGTGCTAAGGTTTACCTTTTTGACTTATTATCTACTGTGTATGAAATTGTTCTCTTGTATAAATATATACAAGGTAGGTAAAAATACTAGTTCCATGAGTGTATTTAGATATCCTAATGGACCATGTTTTATTTTTTGATCACATGTGTGCACTTTTAGATATTGTGGCTCATAATCATATTCTATATTCTATATATATGTATTATCTACCATGTTGTGTGATATATCATATTTCCTTTTGATGTTTTGTTATGTTTTTAATGACATGTGAACTATCATGGTATGAATACCCCTTAGAGTGGAGTGTGCCTGCCTTTTAAAGATGATGATGGAACCATATATAGGGTAGAAGAATGAAAACCATGTTTCCAACCTGGAACTTTATTCCTTATAGATACTGAGTAATGTGTCAGGACTCAATCCTTTGAGGATACTGAGTGCATGATCACTGGTCATCCGTGTGGACCGACCCAAGACTTGATTCATTGGGGATGTGGAGTTCCATGTTCTCTTAATGCCTTGAGGATACTGAGAGGAATGTTCATATATTTTGATTCTATCCCTTGATCTATTTTGACATCCTTTATGATTACATTCTTTCAAAAAGATCAAGCAGGTACAAACATGGGTTCATGGTATCTTGGTAAGTGTAAAACTTTTTGACACACGAGTTTTAGTTTCTTTCGTGTATTGGTGAGTATATGTTATGTTTATGAATTTATGCATTATTTGTTTAATTTATGATAAGATTATAACATGAACATACACTTCATTTACCAATTATTAATTGGACTATGCTGATGTTTTCCTACTGAGTTGTACTCACACCCTAATTGGGTTTCCATGGTAGTTGGATACCCAAGAAACAATCACTTATTACTGGTACAAGTTGGGGTGATGTCTGGGTTTTATTATTAAGTGGGACAAGTCACTATGAGTTTGGACATAGGGATTAGATGTGGCTTGGAGTTGGGTAAATATTCCCTCATGTACTTTTTTTCTTTTATTTATTTACATATGTGATCAGCTTAGTGAGTTATCAGTTTCCTGTATCCAGGTATGACTGTGGAGTATGTTGTTTCTATGTTTTCTCATAAATATGGTTTGTTATTAGTTATTTTATTGTATACTTTTAACATGTTTGGTCATTTTTTTTATTGTGCAATATGATGGGTGGTATATTCTCCTCATGAATTCACTTAGGTCCTCACCACTAGTTGACAGACTATGGGATACAGGGAGATGTTCCTAAGGTCATGTAGCATTCCTGATCAAACCTGGTGATTTATTTTGAGATGTTATAAGGTAAGTGAAAGGTTTTTTTATAAAATGAAAAAGGAGGCATAAATATGAGTTCATATGGAAGAAAAACTTAAAAAGATTTTTTAGAAAACATTTTTAACAATATCAGAAAAGAAATAAGTTATTATTCACATTCAAAAGTTATCTCCTAAAAGGTAAAGTGAAAATTCTGAAAAAATTTACCCTTGATAAAGAAACTATATTAATAGATCCCAAAAAACACATAAATGTTTTCAATAATAAATTTGGGGTGGAAGATGAAACATTTATTTTTAAATGACAAAAAACATTTCTAATATTTTGAAATATCTTTATTGAAAAGACACATTATATATAGTGTAACAAAAACTTCATTTTTAAAAGAGGATAAGGAAAACATAGAGGTAACATGAGATAAACCATGATTATGTTTCCAATTATTAAGGATAACATTCATGGGAAAAAATAGACAATTAGGGGAAACCATGATTAAATAAGATGATAATTATTATCAATATTGATGTAATTTTGAGATAGAAATTTAATCAATGTAAAAGATTTGAATTAAAATGTAATTTTTAAACATAGTGGGAGATCAAGCACCATTAAATAAAATTATAGGGTAGAATAAATCAATCATGGGATAAATAATTTTAGGAAGAATAATTTTAACTCAATTAAGGTAGTGGTGTTAACAAAAACTCTTATAGTAATGGTAAAATAAGAAGAAAAATAACATTAGAGGGAGTTAAGATTAATGGACATTAAAATACCATGAGATAAAATATATTCATTATAATTTATGGAAATATGGTAGTGAATAGACCATAAAAATAAATTATGATGTTTTATATCAAACATATCTCTTTAAATTTATATTTGATACAAAAAACCCCTTATACCCTTAGAAACATTCAATTCAAAAACCCTTGAAGGATATGATTTCAATGGAAACATTAAATACCATTGATAATGAGATTATAATGATAAATAAATATTAATGGGGAATTATATACATAATTCCAAAAATAGCATGATGTATAATAAAAAAATATGTCTGAAGAGGTGAAAACTTGAGATAAGAAACCATTACCTTAATTCATGACTTCTACTAAAGCACTTGAATAACTTATAGAAAAAATAACATCGTGATATTATATTTCCTAAAATTATTCATATCTATAAACTTTGATAAAATTTATGTGTAATTATTGAGTAAATGTATATTAGTTCATTATTATCTATTTTCAATATCAGGTGTGAATTATCTTGGTCATTTTGAACCGGTTTTGCAATCACGGTGTTGTTATTCATTCCTATCCGAAATTTAATCAATAAAAAATAGTAAAAGGTACTATGAATGATTCTTTTAAATTATTTATAATGTTTTAAATTAATTATATAATCACTTTTGTTATCCTTCATGATGATGAAGTTGTTGAAGAGATTGTTTCAATAATTTATATTGAACAAGAGATATTGTATTAATTAATGAGTTAAATGTTTATATTACCATTATAGAATAAAAAAATAATTATTTACTTATTAAAATCCTAAAATAAATTTCCAAACAATCGTTGTTATAAATTTATAGCATTGTTCATGGAGGTGGTTAAATAGACCTAACAAGAACATGATACAGTCTTTGTGTGAGAATGGATTTGGAAGAGATTTTTTTCCATAGAATCATTATCAAAAAACTATAATGAAATTATTTAGATTTTATTAACGGGTTTAATCATAATTATTAATAGTTATAATAATAAGTTAAATGAAAAAGAAAATTTCCCTTATAAATAAATCAAATTTCCTCTTAGTATGTTCGTTTCAGCTGGTTAGTTATACAATGATCGATTATTTCTAATATTATTTATTGAATGCCTAATTTATATTGAAATAATATAAATCCCATCATATATAATATACCTAACCACTAAATTTTTTTTATATAACCAGCCTTGAAAGGCGGTGTTGAAAAAAATAAATGTTTCATTTATAGAGGCGGTAGTCTGCACACATGCATCAACAACATTTTCATTTTTTTTGTTTGATTCAATGTTAGTGGAATAAAAATGGTTATACCAAAAGTATAATATAATTTAAGTATATAATTCATACTTATGTAATTATATTCATATGTTTATAATGATTTGGATGGGGGCGGTTAAGAATTATAAATAAAGTGAAATGGTAAACAATACTTTGAGAATTTAAATCTTCTATTGAAGTATGCTTTAGAAATAAAGGACTTTAGGAATTTTGTTGAGTCTAGAGGCTATAAAAATGTTGAGGGGATATAGAAGATGTAAATTGGGTATTTTAACGACCTCATGTTTTATAAATGGAAATTAATTTCTTATAATTATTTCATAAAATCACATGAAATCACAACACAATAAACTGCAAAGTACTCTGTGACCTTTAAACATAATTTTTTCAGTTCAGTGATTTGAGTTTTGAAAATCTGACATACAGAGTTATGATCAGTAAGATGTTTGGAGTCTAATAAAACAAACTTAATTTTTAGTGAATAGTAACTGACCCTTATGAATAATAATGTTACCCATATGAATAGCAATATGACCCTTATGAATAGTAAATTGGCCAAGTAAATAGTAACCTTACCAATGAAAGTATAAATAAAATTTACCCATCTTATAAGTGACAATATGATAGTGTGGGTATTTTTATAAGTCATAAATATATAATTAAAAAATCATGAATAATTTAATAATTTGAAAAGAAAATTTATTTTCATAAAATGTATTCATAAATTATTTTTTTATGTTTTATGGTTTTAAGATAATTTTCTAAGATCTTATGTAAGTTTTGAAAATATTATAAAATCACTTCTAGTTTTAAAATTTGTATTTTTCAAGTAAATTATGATTTTAATTGAAAATTAAATTTATCATATTTAGAATTTTTTTTTGATATATTTAGTTCATTTTTGTATTCTACACATTGAAAAATAGTTAGGGTGAATTTTTGGGATTTTTATGAAATACTTGAATTTTTGGTGAATAGTAAAATATGATAATTTATGATAAATGCTAAATGCATGAATTATGATGTCATTAGATGATGTATGGATTATGTAAGGCCATTATATATAGATCACATGCACTATTTACTATTTTTGGTCACAAGAATCATTACTATTACTTATTTTATGGAAAAATAATAAACTAATGATTAAAATATTAAGAAAACCCTCCTCCCATCCATTATAAAAACGACCCACACTCCCCTCTTCTCTTCACTCCTCTCAAGCCTTGTGCCTTTCCTAAGTTCTACTCAAATATCTCCCCAGGTTCCCCTTATATCTAGTTGTCCTTATTTTCCTCAAAAGAAAAAATCCTCCCCCCATAAGAGGCTCTCAAGGAAGATTAAATCAAGAGGTAAATTCCTCTTTTCTTTTCTTTCATTTTCTTTTCATGTTACATTGTACTCTTTTCTTTTCTAACCTATACTCACAAAAATGGTATGAAAACATGAGTACCATACATGTACTAGAATTTTTTTATGATAATGGGATAATTCATTATCATCTTTCCTTTCACATCCTTTTTATGAAAGAAATGAAAAAAACCATCCGAGATGTGTTAAATTATCACATTCAAGGACGATGAGTTACCAATTTCTATTACCATATTAAATTCTGGTCATGAAACCATTTTTAGGGTTGAAATAGACTATTATTAATATATTTTATCTTATGTGATGTTCTAGAATCCTTTTTCACACTTACTGTGAAATAATAATACAAAACAAGTTAATTGTGAGCAAAATCGCCAAATTAATCTAAGCATTTATCATTAATGTTTTATATAATGATTTACTACCACTCCAAATAAAAAAATAAATTTTATTACCATATAATATTCTGTATGTTCACTAATGTGATATAACTTCAATTATGGACAACCAATCTCATCATACATGTTTATCAAAACTTGAATATAAGTGAACCGATCATTAAAACCAAGGGAGAAAATGCTCCCAAACAATGAAATTGAACCTCATAAAAAATCAAAAAGGTTATGAATGAACTGAAAAGGTTATAAGAAATCAATTAAATATAAAATAGGGTATTTAATTATTAATTAAGGAACCTAATTTGATTATTCAGTTCATTAAGTTCAACCGAAGAACACCAACAAACTTAAGGTAAGGGATCATCTATTTCTCACATTTATTCATGAATATCCTTTATGTTTTGTCCTTTTATGTGTAGTTCCTAATGATGGGGTATAACTTATCAACTCCCCCATACTTCCCTAAATATGTATATAAGAAGATAAACCCCTTTCTGTCTCATTAATCCCTCTTAAGTACATCCAGTACCATGCCGATATTCCGTAAGGGATTCTACCCAAACTTTCATTATTCATTCGGGTTGCTTTATCTTTCTTTTTACCCAAATAAAGTTATCTATTATTTTTATTTAAATCTTATAAATTATGTTTAAATTCTCCAAACTCATATATCAAGTTCTAATCATAACTCTCTTTCAGGTATATACATGTTTTTAAGTGGTTCCCTCCTCAATGCTTCCTAAAAAGCAAACCCCCTTTAAGGGAACTTCCCGAATTCGTACCCAATTTCAAGTGCACTATACCATATCTTTTAATCCACCATTGTTTTTATAAAACTATTGTTTTTATTATGAAAACATTCTTTCATCACTTATGGTTTTGTACAAAATATTTTCCCCTTTTCTATTTTAAATTATTGTTTGTGTTTTCCTTAAAACCACACTAAAATGTTTTAATGATAAAAATTACTAAATAATCTTTTTTACATGATGTCAACTATATTAAAAATCAATCACCATGATACATGAATATTTTACCCTATTAATTTCTATGTTTATTCTAATTAATTTCTTTCATGGGCACTTTTATGATACACCCATTCATTATGCTTTATGACCTGATTATGAAACCCATTTCTTTCCATGGGTAACCTGTTGTTTATGATTGATTGTGTATGATTATATATGTTGAAAGTATATTCTTGAACATGTTAAGATAGGTGTTCCTAGATATCACTCCAATGCATTGGGTAAAGTTGAGACTCATGGGATGTTATGTGCAATGATCTTGGTGGTTAGCCTTGGCTTGTGCTACTATGTGCAACGGTACCGGTGGTTAGCCTTGGCTTGTGATACCATGTGAAATGGTCTTGGTGGTTAACCTTGACCTGATATCCTTTATATGTAATGATCCTTGAGTTGTGATGGAGTCATGATTTATGTTTCTTACACATTTTTATGATTCAATATTTATATAATCCCATGTTTATATTTTATGATTCTATATTCCATTTTATATCATAACGTCATGATCTCTAACCCATGTTCTAAAACCTCATTCTTATACTTATTCCCTTACATGGATTTTAGCTCATCCCCTGGTTCATGTGATCCCTAGGGTACCCTATACAGATGTATGGTCTCAAAGGAATATTTTATCTCTTTATGAATATTAAATAAAGAAGTGTTTTTTAGTCCCATGTTTGAAGTTTTATGTACCTAGTCTTCCAAGACACTAGAATTTATGATCCTTGGCTTGTAATATGATGTTTTATTATGCTTAAAATCCTGTAATGTTATGTGTAAAAGGATAGGGTCACTATAGTTATTATCCAAGGATAGTCTAGTTATTTTTGGAGATAAGGAATATAACATTTTAGTAAGATCCTTAGGGGTGAGACTAAGTATAAGAAAACATCCCTAAATTTTGGTAAGTATAGAGTAAGTGGTTTATCAAGAAAATACATCCCTTTATGGATAACAACAAGTAGAGGTTGCTCTGACACAGATTTATATAGGGGTAAAACCCAAAAAAACCACTTTGATCTAGATTCAAATAGGAATTGGTGCATGACAACAGGCCTTGCTGCACTCTTGGTTTCACACTCCTGACAGATATGCTTTCATAAATTCATGAGCTTGGTACAAACCATTATTAAGGGAACAAAAAAAATATCCCATAAGAATATGTGTTAAGAAATAGATCAAGGATATCCTAGATTGAAACCATGGTAATCACAAGTTATGATACACTTATCCTTTATAACTTTATCCTTTTATGTTCAAATTTTCCTTTTTATGTTCAATAGCTAAGTATTAAAGCCCTCTAACTGTATTTTATTTTCTTAGTTAATGGTGGGAAATAGAACAACATGTTCCAATAATCAATGTGATAGGGAATGTGAATATTTCCCTAATGATATGATAGATATGATGGGAGATGCTGATCCAAAATTCACGATAGTACTTGATCACCTGTCTCAAGTTGCGAATAATAACTTAAATCATGTGGAATTCCCTCCACCCAAGGAAAGAGAAAGTTGCTATATAATCCGTCATGTGTCAAAGGCCTCCCATGTTTTGTGGATCTTCTGATCCTCTCCTCGCAGAATAGTGGATTAACTCCATTGAAAGGATATTCTATTTCCTCTAGTGATCATAAGAAGAGAAAGTTGTTCTGGTGGTCTATCATTTTGATGGGGAAGCTGATCATTGGTGGACACTAATCAAGAATACAAAGCCCTAGGGGGAAATTGATTCTGTGGATTGGGAGTAATTCAAGAGAATGTTTTCCAATAAATATTTCCTCCGAAACCTCCATATAAAGATGAAAATAGAGTTCCTAGAACTCAAGTAGAAGGAAGATTAGTGAATTGGGGCATATGAAGAAAAATTTACAAGGTTTTCAAGGTACGCCTCTGGCTTTGTCATGAACACTGAAAGTAAGGTGGATCGCTTCTTTAGCTGACTAAATCTGAGTATGCAAAAATCATTGGAGATTTAAGACTTTAACAACTATGAGGATATTTTCTATTTTCCCTTCAATTTGAAATAGAGATTATAGACTCTTAGTGGTATCATGGGACCAATGAAAAAAGAGGAAAATGGAATCTAATGTGGGTGGTTCTAAAAATAAATTCCATGATGGAAAGAATCCCGACCATACCACATGTAAAAATTGTGGGAATAAGAATCCTGAAAACTATTTAAAGGGAACCAAGAATTGCTTCAAATGTGAAAGGATGGGACATATAAAAAAGAACTTCCAGAGAGATATGAAGAATCCCACTAATTTGGAAGAAAAAAGTAAGGTTCAGATAAATTCTAATCCAGTGGTGTAGTGTTAAAAATACAAGGAGCATGAACACTATGCGAACAATTTCCCTAAGCCAAGGGTTGTCAGAGGAAATCAACAACAACCTCCACGGAAACAAGGAAGGGATTTTGATATCACTACTGTTAATATGGAGCCGAACAAAGATGAGGTAACATGTATTCTAGTTATTCATTCAAGAATAGAGAATGTACTATTTGATTCTGGTTGTACGCATTATTTCATATCTTACAAGTTTAGTAGAACTATTCAAACACCACCTCAGAATTTGGAGGATATGTTATACGTGAGAAAAATGAATGAGGAAATTATTTCATCCATGGTTTATAACTCATCCCTGGTAAATGTTTGTGGACTAAACCTCCCAAGAAATCTTTTCATACTTACTTTAGTGGAGTCTGATGTTATGTTGGGCATGGACTGGTTATCTTTATACAAAGCCAACATCAAATGTCGGGAAAGGGAGATCAAACTTTATATCCTGAAGCATCATCCAATTATTTACAAGTGTAAGGAGGAAGTTTAATCTCCTTTATAATAATTATCTCAAGTGTGGATATTGTTACCTTATGAGCAAGCATATCTATTCCAAATGATTGAGAAAAAGGAGAGAATCTTGCTCCAAGATATTCCCATCGTGAGGGATTATACTGATGTATTCCCCAAAGTGTTTCCTAATATTCGTCCTAATTGATATGTTGAGTTCTCAATTGAAATTTTTCCTGGATCTCTTCCTATAAAGAAACCTTATAGAATGACCACTATAGAGCTAGAAGTGTTGAAGAAGCAGTTACAGGAGAATTTAGAGGAGGATTTTTACTCCTGAGTGCTTCCCCATGGGGTACGCCAGTCCTCTTCATCAAGAAGACGGATAAATCAATGAAACTCTACATTTATTATCATGAGATCAATAAAATAATGATAAAAAACAAGTTTCCCCTGCCACATATTGATGGATTGTTCGATCAGTTTCATGTGGGAAGTTATTTCTATAAGGTGGAACTTCAGTCATGATATCACCAATTAAATGTTAAGAAGGAATATATTCCCAAGATTGCCTTTTGAATGAGGTAAGGACAATATGAGTTCATAGTGATTTCATTTGGACTCACTAATGCTCCATAAATTGTCATGTATTTAATGAATAGAGTCTTTAGAGATTACCTCAAAAAATTTTTGGCAGTATTTATTAATGATATTATGATATTCTCCAAGAGCAAGAAAGAATACGCGGAGCCTTTGAATACTATGATTAAGTCTTTGAAAAAAGAGAATCTGTATGCAAAGTTAGTAAATGAGATTTATAGATGGAGGAATTATCATTCTTCGGGCATGTTATCACCAAAAAAGGGATATCTATGGACCCTCCCAAGACAATGGAAATTGAAGAGTAGCCCAAGACAATATCTGTAACGAAGATATATAGCTTTTGTGGTCTATCTTGGTATTATCGATGATTTTTAAGGAACTTATCATGATTGTAAAACCCAATAACCAAGCTGAAATATAAGTGAGTGAAGTTTTTCTGGAATCATGAAAGTGAAGACTACTTTAATTTGTTGAAAAAGAGGCTTATCACTATTCCAATAATCACACTCCCAACAAGTGCAGAACTCATTGTGGTGTATAGTGATGCTTAAAAAAGGGATTAGGCTATGTGATTATGAAAAAATATAATTTTATAGCCTATGCCTCAAGGTAGTTGAAAATCCATGAGCAAAACTATCTGATACATGATTTGGAGTTGGTGGCTGTGATCTTTGCGTTAAAAATCCGGCATCATTATCACTAGGGGGAGAAGTGTGAGATATATACAGAACAAAAGATTCTAAAATTTATATTAACACAAAAAGATCTTAATATGTTCCAGTGAAATTATGTGTACCATATGATCCAGATATAAATAAGGATATTTTTAATGATACACATAGCTTAATATTCTCTATTCACCTAAGGAGCACAAAGATACATCGAGATCTCTGAGAATACTTTTGGTGGGAAAATATAAAGAAGAAGATTGATGAGTATGCATAAAAGTGTCTAGTATGTCAACAAGTGAAGGATGAAAGAAATAAGTATAATGGGATGATTCAACCACTACCCATACCAATATGGAAGTGGTAGAACATCCCTATGGACTTTTTCACTGGACTTCCAAGGACATCCATAGGAAATAATTCTATATGGGTCATCGTGGATCGTCTTATAAAGATAGCTCACTTATCGAAATTTGAGAGGAATTCTCATTGGATCAACTTGCAGGTATATATATCAAAGAAATGGTAAGGCTAAATGGATTAACTCTATCAGTTGTATCCGATCAAGATCTGAGATTCACCTTAATGTTCTGGAAAAGTCTCTAACATGCTCTAATCACTGAAATGAACTTTAGTACGCCCTATCATCCACAAATTGATGACCAATCTGAGTGAAATATTCAAACATTGGAAGATATGTTGGGATCATGTTCTATAGACTTCAAAGGAGGATGATACCAAAATCTTCCACTAGTTGAATTATCCAACAACAATAGCTTCCACTCGAGCATCCAAATGGCACCATAAAAATCCCTTTATGGGAAAAGGTGAAGAACACCGACGTGTTGGGATGAGGTCAATGAGAATAAGCTGATAGAACCTGAAGTGCTAAATAAAGGCATAGAAGGTGAAAACCATTCAGCATCACATCAAGTCAGCCCAAAGTGAACAAAAGAGTTATGTAGACAATATTCAATGATACCTTGAGTTCAATATTGGAGACATTGTATTTCTACGCATATCTCCATAGAAGAAGTTCATGAGGTTTGGGAAGAAAGAAAAGTTAAGTCACAAGTACATCATCCCCTTAGATATTCTTGATTCTATCGGGGATGTTTCCTATCGACTAATACTTCCACCTACCATATCTAAATTACACAATTTCTTCTATATATCCCTCTTAAGGAAGTACATACTAGATCCTTTACATGCACTCTCTTCAGAGGTGGTATAGTTGGAAAATGATCTTTCTTACAAGAAGAATCCAGTAAATATCTTGGATCATAGAGATAAAGTTCTATTTAACAAGACTAATCACTTAGTCAAAGTACTATGGAAGAACCACAATTAGGGAGAGGCTACAATGTAACTGGAGGAGGTAATGATGGAAAAGTACTCGCACCTGTTTATGGATTAGAATGTAAAACAAAATTTCGAGGAGAAATTTCATTAGGGGGAATAACGTAACGACCTAATGTTTTATCAATGGAAATTATCTTCTTATAATTATTTCATATAATCACATGAAATCATAACACAATGAACTAATAAGAACTATGTGACCTTTAAACATAATTTTATCACTTTTATGATTTGAATTTAAAAAATAGGACATACATGGTATCAATTAGTAAGATGTTTGGAGCCTGATATGATAAACTTAATTTTGGGTGAATAGTAACTGAACCTTATGAATAGAAATTTTACCCATATGAATAGTAATATGACTCTTATTAATAGTAAATTGTCTAAGTAAATTGTAACCTTAATAATGAAAGTATAAATAAAAATATCCATCTTATAAGTGACAATATGATAACATTGGTATTTTTATATGTCATAAATATTTAATTAAAAATTTATGAATAATTTAATAATTAAAAAAGAAAATATATTTTCATAATGTGTATTCATAAATTATTGTTTTTATTTCTTCTGGTTTTAATATAATTTTATAAGACCTTATGTAATTTTTTAAAACATTATAAAATCAATTATAGTTTTAAAATTTGTATTTTTCAAGTAAATTATGTTTTTAATTAGAATTTAAATAAATAATATTTATAAAATTATTTTAAAAAAAATGGAGTTTATTTTTGGATTATACACATTGAAAAATGGTTAAGGTGAATTTTTGAGATTTTTTTGAAATACTTGAATTTTTTAGTGAATAGTAAAATCTGATAATTTATGATAAATGCTAAATACATGAATTATGATGTCCACAACTAATGAATGAATTATGTAATACCATTATCTGAATATCACATGTAATCTTTAAGTATTTCATTCACAAGAATCATTACTACTTATTTTCTTATGAAAAAATAATAAACTTATGATTAAAATATTAAGAAAACCCTCTTCCCCTCCACTATAAAAACAACCCACACTCCCCTCTTCTCTTTACTCTTATAAAGCCTTGAAACATTCATAAATTATGATCAAATATATCCCCAAGATCCTCCCCCACATCCTAAATTCTTTGGTCTCCTGAAAAGACTAAATCCTCTACCCTTAAGAGGCTCTCAAAGAAGATTAAATCAAGAGGTAAATTCCTCTTTTCTTTTATTTCATTTTATTTTCATGTTCCTTTGTTCTCTTTTATTCCTAACCTCTCCTCATACAAATGGTATGAAAAATATTTTACCATACATGTAATTTAATTATGTTAGGCTAATGGGATAAATCATTATCATATCTCTTTTCCCCTCTTTTTTACAAAAGAAATGAAAACACCATCCGAGATGTGTTAAATTATCACAGTCAAGGACGATAGGTTATCAATTTCTATTACCATATTTAATTTTAGTCATGAAACAATTTTTATGGTTGAACCAGACTATTAAAAATTTATTTTATCTTATGTGATATTTTTGAATCCTTTTTCACACATGATATAAAATAGTAATACAAAACAAGTTAATTGTGAGAAAAATTGCCAAGTAAATCCAAGCGTGTATCATTAATGTTTTATATAATGATTCACCATCACTCCAAATAAACAAATGAAATTTGTAACATTTTAATATTATATATGTTCACTAATGTCATATAACTTTAATTATAGACAACCATCATCATCTTACATGTTTATCCAAACTTGAATGTAAGTGAACTGATCATTAAAACCAAGGAAGAAAACGCCCCCAAACAATGAAATTGAACCTCATAACCAATCAAAAAGGTTATAAATTAACTCAAAAAGGTTATAATAAATCAATTAAATATAAAATGGGTCTTGGAAATATTAATTAATTAACCTAATTTTATTATTTTGTTCATTAAGATCAAGTGAAGAACACCATCAGACTTAAGGTAGGAGATCCTCTCCTTCTCACATTTATTCAAGAATCTCCTCTATGTCATGTTTTATGTGCAATACCTAGTGATGTGGTTTGATTTTGAGCCTCACCCATAATTCCCATATTATTTATAAAATAATATAAACCCTTTTCTCTCACATTAATACCTCCTAATTACACCCGGTACCATGCCGATATTCCATAAGGGATTCTACCAGAATCTTCATTATTCATTCATGTTTCTCTATCTTTATTTTTACCCAAATTAAGTTATCTATTATTTTTTTAAATAATATAAATTCTATCTACATGATCCAATATCATTTATAAACTTCCAATAATAATTATGTTTCAGGTATATACATGTTTTTAAGTGGTTCCCTCCTCAATACTTCCTGAAAAGCAAACCCCATTTAAGGGAACTTCCCAAATTTTTACCCAATTTCAAGTTCACTCTACCATATATTTTCGTCCACCAATGTTTTTATAAAACCAATGTTTTTATTATTAAAACCTTCCTTTATCACTTCTGTGTTTTTACAAAATATTATTCCCTTTTCTATTTTAAATTCTTGTTAGTGTTTTCCTTAAAACCGCACTAAAATGTTTTAATGATAAAAATTATTAAATACACTTTTTACATGTTTTAAATTATATTTGACTTCACTTACCATGATATATGCCTATTTTACCTTATTAATTTCCATGTATGTTCTAATTCTTTTCTTTTATAGGCACCTTTATGATACGCCCATTCATTATGCTTTATGACATGATTATGATACCCATTTCTTTCTATGGGTGACATTATGTTTAGGATTGATTATGTATGATTCTATATATGAAAAGAATATTAATGAGAATGTTAATATGGGTGTTCCTAGATAGTTCTCCAATGAAATGTTTAAATTTGAGTCTCATGAGATGTTATGTGCAATGGTCTTGGCGGTTAGCCTAGGCTTATGCTACCGTATGCAATGGTCCTGGTAGTTAACCTTGGCTTCTGCTACTATGTGAAATGGTCTTGGTGGTTAACCTTGAATTGTGATAATCTATGTGAAATGATACTTGAATCATGATAAATTCATGATTTATGTTGCTGTGAAATTTCTATGATTAAATGTTTATATGTTCCCATGTTTATATGTTATGATTCTATATGCCATTTTATATCATTATGTCATCATCTATAACCCATGTACTAAAGCCTCATTTTTATGTTTATTACCTTACTGGGATTTTATCTCATCCCTTCATTGATGTGATCCCTAGGGTACCCTATGCTGATGTAAGTGCTCAAAGGAAGTTAGGATCTCTTTATGAAGATTAAATAAAGATGTGTTTTTTAGTCCTATGTTTTAAGTTTCATGTACATAACCTTCCAATAAACAATACTTTATGATACATAGCTTGTAATATGATGTTTTATTATGCTTAAAATAATGTAATGTTATGTGTAAAAGGCTCGGGTCACTATAGCTATAGTTTCAAGGTCATTTATAACTAAAGGTGTGGCTTTAAGTGGGTTTAATGGAGTTCCTTTTGTAGGTGAAAAAGAGGGACAAATCTTTGGAAAAGAATGATAGGTAAGGAATAAGAAATGAATTTCATGAGAGTTAAATGAGTTAGGTGAATAAATGTTGGTGAGACATGTATTTATGAATCTATAACATAGAAAATTCATTATATAAGGTTTAAGTTCCAAATTTTTTAAGTAAAATTGGAGCCACATTAGAATACCGATTTTAACACTTACCTAAATATAAGAAAATTAACTTTTAAATTAAAAAAAATAATGTGTTGAAAAACTATTTTTTAGAAAAATTCAATTTAATACTTAAGTTATCTTAATATTATTTAACAAGTTTTACCATTTAAATTAGTATTAATTATATTTTATATATGTTTAAATATTATATTAGATCCATTATTTTAAAATATATCAATTTAATTTAAAATAAAAATATTTAGAAAAGCATCATTCCTTGAAAAATAATTTTTTTCAGTGGAAAATAACATTTATTTTGGTAAATTAATTTTATGCCTAAAAATGAAATTAATGATATTACTTAATTTTAAAATAATTACTGAAGATATCTAAATAACTTTATAAAATCCATTTTTTAAAATTTACAAAAATTAATTTTAATATAATGCATATATTTTTAAGAAACATGTATCCTGTAAGAAAAAATAAATTTATTACTTTCCTAGTAATAACAATTGGATATATGTTAACTTATTTTATTACATATATTATAAATAATTTCCAATTATGCCAGTATTTTTATATAATAAAATTCATAATATATGGGAAATTAAATTTATTATGAAAATATATTTTACACATAATATGATTTAATTTGTTTTTAGCTATACAAATTAAATTTTATCAATGATTTAGAATTAAAAAAATGCTTTTATTTATTTGTACATATATATTTCAAAATTCATTTTATTAAATATTTACTTCCCAATTAAATTAATACATTTCAATGGTTATATAAGGTTCTATGGTTCTTTTTGGTTCAATGTTTCATGTGAAGCAAGATAGAAAACACAATATTTATTTAAGTAAAACAAATTGTGAAATCTATTATCATTATATTCTCCTCCCATTATATAAATTAAAAACTAATAATTTTAATTATTCTTAAATAATGGAATAGTTATTTGTGTCCATAAAATACACATGACTCTAGATTTAAATTTATAGCGAGGTTTCATCCTCACTATCATTGGGTTGACTAGTGTACTCAACTTTCCATCATAATAGGAATATAACTAGTGTAGAGTTTCTCTCTAAACTTTTTTTTCTAAATACCCCAATATAATGGGTAAATTTTTATAAGGATTTTTATTAAATTTTTTTATTAATATGTGATCTTTAGTTTATTTTTATATGTGTTTTCCTATTTGGAAATTATCATTATCAAGATATCTAATCTGAGCCTAATATAACATAAAATTTGATTAAAATAAGGATAAAAGGTTTTTTTAAGAAGCACATTCCTCTAAACATCGATTATAGAGGAGTTATAAACTTAAGATACAATAATCATACCATTGGATTTTTTATTTATAATTCAACTTCTAGTTATCATGGTGATGATTTCATGTTCTTAGCAAACATATATGGTGAAAAGAAGTGGGTTAAACAAGACACAATTACAACACTTATAGTTCTTAAGTAGACGATCGATGTCTTTCACTAAACATCATTTTTGAAACTTAATTCAGAAGTTTTGGTTGAATATGATTTCAATTTTTCCCTTTATCTTGAAAATTTATAATTCCCATCGTCCTCATTATCCAATATATGAGGGCATTGATTTTAGTAGTGCCCAAGTTTTCCAAATTCATGATATTGAACTATTAATGGTACCTCCAAAAGAACACAATTTCATTTCATAGTGTCCATTGATCTCTTCACTTTTCCATGAAAATTTGTTTATCTATTCCATCCATTTACACAAATAAAACATATCATTATTCCTTTAACACATTCCCCCTTTTGATTCTTTCCACATTTTTGACCTGAAAGAAATTAAATATTATTTCCTTCATCATCTTCTTAACTATAACTGATACGAGACCCAATCCTTATCTTATTTGGTTTATTTGGAAACCCAACTATTTACATGTTGTTAATCATGATTATTAATATCTGGTTTGGCATAATCACAAGATTTCTCACTTCAGATCTTATTCTATTTGGTATCTTGTTGTGACTGTCTATGTATTATACATGACATCCAAGTTAACACGATTCCTCTTTGATTTATACATTACTAAAACCAAAAAAGTTAATGATATTGATTGTAACCATAAGTGAATTGTTTTAAGATAAATAAATTAAATATTCAACATCAAAATTTCTTACTCTTTAAAAATTTTACACAAACTTTGAATTCAACCTAAATCACTCTTAGTTCAATCTCAGTTTATTTATGCTAATTTATATCATATTCTTAATTAATTAATATAATAAATTATTCATAATTTATTGTAAATAAAATTTGATTAACCAAATCATACCCCCTAAGAGTGTCTCTCTAGTTGTGTAGTCTTAGTCCCAATCACCATGCACCAGAGTGAAGATTAAGTCAGTTCCCAACCATCCTTTTTAAGAGTAATTACCCTTAGGTGAATCTATGCTACATCCATATCCACTTTACATCATCCATATAGGTCTGAAAATTTTAGCAGAATGAAAAAATATCGAATTTAACAAAACTTCAATATGTTATCCTATACATAAAATTATCCCATATACTTATGCATAGTATTTTCACTAAATTTTAATTATTATAATTTCCAAAATAAATTAAATAATAAAAAAAACTCAACCCTCATATGATACCAAATATACCGAATCAAGCTAAAAAAATTTATTTTACAATATTTATATAAGGTAATAATTAAATCTCACAAAAAAATCTCACAATACCAATAGTAGAAGGTTTATTATTTTTGAGGACTTGTTACACAAGAAACTTATTTTACAACCCTTGTGAACATTTTCCCATAATTTATCCACACTATACTCCATTATATATCTCTTATATGTTATACTCATATTCATAACCTAGGGTAATGGAAAAACAAGAAATGAGTGAGATGAAACACTCAGTAAGGGTAAAGATACACAATAACAATCAAACATCATAAGTGAGAATATTATGAGCATATGTGTATAATAACGATATATAAGAAACTTATACCCAAAAAATAATTGATAAGAAATAATGTGATAAGGCTTGGCATAAAATATGACATGAATCAAAAGAGTGTAGAATCATTAGTGAATAAGGATGATCTACGATATCATAAGATATAGAGTAGAAAATCTTACAAATATAGAATATACATTATTATAGGGTGTATTACTGTAATGTTAAACACCTCTAGTGCGTATGATTATGAGTAACTAAAAAGTAATCATGAATACTTATCTAATGAGATATAAAATTTTATTCAATGAATTGGAGGGTGATAAAGGACTCCACTAGTTGTCAACCATACTTTTTAGGGCCACTTGAAATTAATTCTCTTATCACATAATAAATAACCCCTGAGAAGAAAAATGGGTTTCATTCCTCAAATAACAGATAACCCATGGAAAGAAAATGTGTTTAATTAATCATTTCATAAATAACCAATGGATAGAAAATGGATTTTATATAATTTTTAAATAGACTCACAAAATGAAATCATTAAAAATTCCATCAATAATCATAACCTGATAACCCATGTAAAATAAACAGGTATCAAAATTGTAAAGACCCAGAAATTTCAAGAGAAATATTTTCTAAATTTTCTTTGGGATTTTACAAGAACGCAGTTTCTGACGGTGCCTAATTCCGAGGCCCGGTGCGCCCGGAATCATTTTACAAAGTTTAGCTCAAGTACATTCAGTGAACGAACGAGCAGGTTTTTCTAACTTTTGAACCGGTGCTCGGAATTGAATTCCGAGGGCACTGATGGAATCGCAGCGCCGATATTTGCTTAGAAACACCTTTTACGGAGTTGCATTTTCTCAAGTGTGGTTTTTAAATTTTGGGGTTAAGTTAAGAAATAAAATAAAGTGGTGCGACAACTTTATTTTATTTCACTTAAAGCCACCTAAAATCCACTTAAGCCAAGTTAAGCAGATAGGGTGGAACCCAAAATATCCTACCCACTTGGTAGGATATTTTTGAGGTGGGGGCCGCACGAGCCCCACCGTTTCTTTCCTTCTAAGTAATGCACCCGCAACCCCCCATCTTTAATGAAAGTCAACCGTGCGTTTTTCTTGTTAAGAAACGCCTCATTAATTGGGCAGTTAAATTGTTACAATTAATTCATTGAATTAATTGTTCGTTTCTTTTCTTTTGAAATTCAAACATGTCATGTACGTTAATAAAATAAGATAACTCTTATTTTATTTCTGTTGGAACTTGTGGCGTGGAGAGGATTTGGAGGAAAGCGTTCTTCTTTGGCGAAGAATGTGAAGAACGTGAAGAACACGAAGAACGCTCCGTCCTCCGACGAAGAACGCCAAACCCTCGGAGATCAATGACGTGATGCCATGTACCGCGACATCAACGACGCTTCTTCCGTGACGTTTCTTTCATGACGATACTTCTCTTCCGCGACGATCCTCTTCTTTCGTGGAGGTTAATTCCGCAATGAACTCACGTTCAACGAAAACGCTTGAGGTAGGGAATTATTTTTTAAGAATGATTTTATTCCCTTGATTTCTTTATTCCTAAAGAAAACAAATAACACAGATAAACTTATTACCTAGTTGATCCACGAATGTTTTCCTTCTGGGTTGGGAATAATCTGTTGTGGGGAAAACTGTTTGGGTTGTTTCTCTTTTGTTTGTGAAATTTCCTTGTTGTTCTTCGTCTTTTGGGCCGCTTGTTACCAACTTAACGGGAGGAGGTCGGACCGCACGAACATGACCGACTCTCCTCCCCCTTTGTTGTTTTGATTCGTTGCGGCACGAACAAAGGTGACATAGTGCAACGGCACTGTGCAGACATGAGAAAGAACGTGGCGCCGTCGCGCCGCACTGTTGAGGCCAAACGAAACCGTAGGTGGAGTTGGGGCCGAGGAGGTAATTTGAAGACCCCGCGGTTTTCTGTCGAAGTGCGGATCAACGATCATTGGTGAGGCGGGCCGCGAAGGCATTTTGAAGGCTTTGCAGCATAGGTCGGGTCCCGGGATGATCACTGGCGAAGACTGCTGGCGAATCGGACCACCAGAGCGCGTCCGGTGGTCCGCCGAAGCCCCCGCCGGCGCGACATTGCCGACGGTCGGGGGCGGCGGCGCCTGAAGCGCTGCCGGAAGAATCCTCCGCGGCTGAAGCCACGGCGGTGAGCAGGGTTTTGCGGCCGCGCGGAACCGGGGAATGAGGGACGCGGCCTTGTGCTGCGTCCGGTGGCACGGAGCGGCCCCCGCGCGGGGGGGGGGGGGGGGGGGGCTCCTTTGGCGTGGCCGCTCGGCCATCGCCGAGCCGCCCGACCGGGTCGCGCCCAAACCGGGATGGACCGCGCCGACCGGGACGGGTCGACCCGGTTTGGGCCGACCCAGGGGGGTTGGGCCTGGTCGGTCCGGGCCCATACCCCCCTTTTCCGGACCCCTCACGGTCTTTCGCTAATATCTTGAGCTGTAGACCTCCTATCGACGCACCGTCAGTGGAGATGTGACCCTTGGATCGAGAAGGTCGTTTCGGTATATTATACTCAAGGTTTCGGGGAATTTTGGGTTCGGCCGGGTTGGTTCGGACACGAAACCAACCGGGCCCTCGGAGCGGAAACTCTTATATCTTGAGCTCCAGACGTCCGATTGACGTGCCATTGAATTTGTTGAATTCCTCTTGATGAGACAGAACTTTTGGCATTCTTCGCCCGAGGATTGGATGCTGTTGAAGTATGGCCAGGTTGGATTGTACCCGAAATCCAACCAGGCCCCTGGAACAGAAAAGATGATATCTTTCAGACTGGACGTCCGTTTGACGAACCGTCAGCGGCGTTGGTGATCACATTGTGAAAAGGTCCCTATGAGTATACCCTATGGGAGTTTGGGGTACAGTTGAGATACGGCCGGATTGGTTCACGCATGAAACCAACTGGTCCCCTGGGACGAAAAGGCTAATAACTCATAGACCGGGCGTCTGATTGACGCGCCGTCTGTTGTGTTGAGGCCCTTATGACGAGGCGGTCCTTTGAGATACATCTTCAGGGGACTTTGTGATACTTGGAGTATTGACCAGTAGCTCGTGGAGTGGTCCCTCCCGGAGACGAGCATACAGAGTACGGAGACCGTGTAGTCGACTAAGACCTGACGACTGCTTGACCGAATCGACTTGGAGTGAGTCGACTAGCCTAGTGGATGGAGCGCCCTATATTTGGCGGCAGAACCATGGCGGACGGAGTGCCTAGTAGTTGGCAGCAGACCCGTGGTACTCGACCGGAGGAGTACCTCTGTTGGCCATTAGGGGGAGTGCCCAGTATTTGGCGGCAGACCCACAGCGGATGGTGCCCCCAGTATTTGGCAGTAGACCCACGGTACTCGACAGGAGGAGTACCTCAGAGACTTGGATTAGTGAGCAGTACCTCGGAGTCCTGATAGGACCACTGTACACTCCAGAGACGGGGCTCTTCAGCAGTTACGGTTTCGATAATGAAAATCCTGGTTTGAGCTGAGTCTATGACCTTGTGTTTACCTCTTCATTGAGATGGGTCACTTGATAACTTAGGTATATGTATGGGCATATACCTGGGTGGTGGTTATCCGTTGATTTCATAATCTTTGTGTTTCCTCATGATTGAGATGGGTTACTTGATAACTTTGGTATATGTATGGGCATATACCTAAGTAGAGGTTATCTATTGAGATCTTCTTTGTGGTTATCCTTGTTGGTTTTAGTGAGACCATGAGGGTCTCGGGGTCCATACTAAGTATCATTATACTCACCCCTGCATGGGCTATGCCCGCACCTCGTTGTGTTGGTTACAGACGACGGGCAGTGCTGACGGAGGCTGAGTGTTCGAGGACTGGATGGTACCCAGAGGTGGACTACACGACGAGTCAGTATCCGGATGTGGACTTCACGGAGAGACGACACTCGGAGGAGGTTGGTGTGCGAGAGCATTATGGAGGCTATCTGTACCTACCCTTCAGGTAGGATCCGTGGTGGACGATCAAGGTGCTGTTCCATCTATACCTATCCTTCAGGTAGGATCCGAGGAGGACGACCCAGGAGCCGCTTCCGTTCTTCCAACTGTTGTCTTTTTCTGTTGTACTTTGTTTAGTTGTAGTTGTACTTTCATTTGGGTTTGTATTCTGGCCCATTTACCTTTCAGCACTTCTCTTTGTACTTAGTGTTTTACTTCCTCTTTTACTTTGTGGTCTTTTGTTTACTTGTATAAGGTAATGTCTTCCCAGTTATTGGGATTTACGCCTTTGGTGCTAGTTTCCAGCCCCTGGCCTATGGAAGGCGGGCTTGGGGTAGTCACGACATGGGCCCCGAGGACGGGTCGTGACAAATATATTCAGAAAATTTCTTAATGAATACCCTTCAATCACAATAAAAAAGCATATGTTATTTAAACTATATAAATAAATAGTATACCATTAAATCAATAATTTACCTAATAAATAGATGTATAGAATATAGGTGAACACCCTTCAACCTATGAAATGGAAAACATAGTATTCACAAAGAAATGAAACTAGGAGAAAAGTTCTTCCTATGCACAATGGATGGTTAGGAAAGAAACATAAAGTAATAGATCATATCTTTGATATAAAATAATTTTACATAAGAAATCCATAGAAAGAAGTTGGATGGTAACAATTTATTAATTTCCTTGATCAATAATAATATATATAAAGGGACATTGACTTAGATGAGAAACAATTTTTAGGAGTTTTAGAAATATCAATTTTAAAATAAGAAAGATCCTTAATATTTTGAGATATTTTTTTAAAAATATCTTATAAAATTAAAAGAAAAATAATTTATTTATAAACCATGAATAAACAGAGATAAATTTTCATATAAAATAAAAATTGTGGTGGAAAAATTTGTTCACATAGAATAAAAACTTAAATTTAGTCTTTATATATTTTTTAACATTATCATAAAGAGACGTGGTTACAAGTCTCATTAAATATGAATTTTCTAAAAGGTGAAGGGAAAAATTTAAAAATGTTTACCCTTGAAAAATAAAATTCAATAATATATCCATTTAAATAAATAAAGGTTATCAAAATAAACCCAGGGTATAACATAATGTTGGGAAAAAATCCCTCAAGGTAACATTGCAGCATTTTTGGGTTGATTGTGTTTGTTGACAAAGCAGGATTCCATGGATAATTGTCGAGTTCCCGAGAAGTTGTTGACATTACATGTTGACAAAGAACTATGACAAAGGAAAGGACAATCTGGAGGCGGTACAAAAGAGCAGTACAAGGTGGCGCCGTTTCCCAGTGTTTGCCAAATTTTTGGGGTCCAAAATTTGGAGTTTGGTGAGCATCGCGAAAAGAGGATTTCCATGAAGAGCATAATTTCATATGGCAAAGGCATGAATTTCGCGAAGCTAGGATGCATGGTTTGGAAATCGCGAAGACCAGAAGAATGGAGGCGGTGATGCTTCGCGATTACGTCAAGCTTCGCGAAAGGCAGAGGCTGAAGCGCATCGCGGCGGAGAAGGGCTTTGCGAGAGAGCTTCGCGGCGAAGGCGCGAAGGAATGTTGGGCTTCGCGAGGGAGCTTCGCGGTGAAGGCGCGAGCCGCGAAGGTAAGTTGACGGTGATTCATCGCGACTACGTCAAGCTCCGCGAACAGAAGATTTCCATGGAGCTTCGCGATTTGGACAGAATTCCAGCAGAAACTTTGGAGCTTCGCGATTTGAGATGACGTGGCGTTGACTTCGCGAGGAAAGTACGAGGTTCGGTGGAATCGCCTATAAATAGAGGCCGACCCCTTCGAGTGAAGCAGAGAGAATTTTTAGAGAAAATACTTTGCTCTCGATTTGCGATGGTGGTTCGCGGAGCCAGTGTGCTTCGCGAAAGAGGTGCTTCGCGGCGGCTATTGTAGCTCCGCGAAACATGTGAGCTCCACGTTGGATTACTTAGCTTCGCGAGGGTCATTGCTTTGAGACAGCTTGAGCATCGCGAGAGAGCTTCGCGAGGGTGCTTCGCGAGTGAGCTTCGCGAAAAGGCAGGAGCTTCGCGAAGGCCTGTTTGAGCATCGCGAAATTGGGAGCATCGCATTGTAGGGTGCTTTGCGAAGGTCTTTCCAAAGGTAGTTTGCCCAGTGGATAGTGGCAAAGGGGTATTCATCTACGGGTGAAAGTTGAACTTCAACAGAGCATCTACATACAGAGAAAGATGCATTCCTTAATGGAAATGAAGAGACCTACAGGTCTATAAACTGTGAGTTAATCCCTTCTGGAGCAGTGAGCTTAGGAAGAGGAAAAAGGTGATCCTCTCCACCGGCAGTGAGCCATAGAGAGAGAAACAGGGAGTGACCCTTGGGAAAGCAGTGAGCTGACCCTAAACCTTGTATAGGCAGTGAGCCTGGGCATAGAAGTGATCTAGCCCGAACATTGTAATCCACAGCTAGTGAAGTCTAGTGGAATTTGGTACGAACCGGAAACTTGTCGGTGTATGCTCCTTGGACGTAGCCCTTAGTGGTGAACCAAGTAAAATTGCTGTGTCCTGTGCTTTCTTTACTTTCTGTTTATATTGTGTAGCAGGAAAGAGAGAGAAGATTGTTTTGCCTAACAGCGAAACAAGATCAGAACGAGCATTAATTTTTAATTAGTCATACCCTGATTCACCCCCCCTCTCAGGGTATTCACCCTAGTGGACCTAACAAGTGGTATCAGAGGGAAGGTTGACAATTGTTCTTCTCTCAAATGAAGGTAACTAATCATAGAGGGATTCCGATCTTCGACGGATGTAATTTTCAGATATGGAAGAATCGAATGCAACACTATTTCCGATCCTTGGGAATGGATGTGTTTTCAGCAGCTATGCATGGTATCACAGCTGATATTACTAGTGGTGATTTATCAGAAGCTGAGCACAAAGAGTTGGATGCTGATTCCAAAGCAATCAATGCCTTAGGGGGAGCCCTCTCTAATCCCATATATACAAAGGTGATTTCATGCAAAACGTCACATGCCATGTGGGAAAAGCTTTTGAATATTTATGAAGGGGATACAAAAGTCAGAGAGGCAAAGCTGCAAGTGTTGTGGAACAAGTATGAAGATCTCAGAATGAACCCGAATGAGTCTGTTGATGCATTCTTTGACAGGGTAAATGCTGTGGTAGAAGACATGAGGGGTCTTGGAGAAATTATCGAAGACATTAAAATCGTAAAGCGCATCTTGAGAAAGCTTCCACCTCAGTTTAATTCGAAATTCCTGTTTTGGAAGATAAAGATCCGAAAGAGCTGACATTGGATAACCTACACTGTACTCTTGTTTCATATGAAATGAGAAATGATGACAACGATGCTGTGGAAAAGGGGAAATCCAAATAGGTGGCATTTAAGGCCATGAAGAGGATCACTATTGAAGATTCTCAGGAGGAAGAAGAGTCAGATGAGGTGATGTCATTCCTTTCTTCAAATCTACAAAGAGGAAAAGGAAAGTTTAAAGGGAAACTTCCACTATCATGCTTCCGCTGCGGAAAGGTTGGTCATCTTGCTGCAAGATGCCCCAAAAAGATTTAAGAAGAAAGCGATGAAGATGAAGTTGAGATTCCCATGAAAAAATCTTCAGCCTATGTGAAAGGGAAGAAGCAGTTCAAGAGAAATTTCTTTAAGAAGAAGAATCTTCTTTCCCAAGAAATAGACAGTTCAGCTGAGTCAGAGGGTGAAGAAGTTGAAGAGACAGAAAACTGCAAAGATCGTGGACAAAATGCGATGGTGGCTGTTTCCAGTAGTGCTCTAGAAAATAAAGAAATCGAAACAGATGAAGAAGAAGAAGAAGTTGAAGGGAGAGTTGACATGGAAGCTGAATTAGAAGCAGCTCTTGAAGAGATAGATGTTTGGCGAGCAAAAACAAAGAAATCCAACAAGATAGTACGTGATGCCAAACTCTACATGCAACAACAAGAAGAAGAGAAGTCTGAGCTTGAGAAAGAAATTGAAAATCTTATGTTTTCCAGGCCAGAGCGCACAGAAAAGGTTGATGAGCATAATCTCAAGATTGAAGGGCAGAAAAGGGAGATCGATTGCTTGAGTCAAAAATTGAAAGATCACGTCAAGCGTATTGAAGAGCTTGAAGAGGAAGTTGTCGGTCTACGGAGAAAAGTTAAAGACCAAGAAAAACCTTTGAATCCCAACACATTCTTGGGAAATCAGGTCGTTACGAAGACTGAAAAGAATAAAGAAGAGCCTAGTAGTTCAACAGGAAAGAAGCAGCAATTGAACTCAGAAGTTAAGGCTGATTCATGGCTTAATCAGAAACAAAAATTTGTGGCAATTGAAGTTAGACCGCATGCACCTGTCCCGAGATTGAAGGTGGATCTGAGCACAAAGCAGAATCAGAATACTCAGAGATCCAAAGGAGAAACTCGTAGTGCTGAAGTAACACGAAGGAATACACCTTATATCAGGTGTTATTGTTGTGGAAAGATGGGACATTCACAGTACGTGTGTTCCATAGCCAAAAGATATCGAAGGGAACAAGAACAGAGATGGCAGCCAAACAGAGAACGGTTTTGCAGAACAGATTTTGAAGGACATTGTTTTTGTTGCGGAGGATTTGGACACATGGCTAGGTACTGCACTTCGACCATTCAGAAAAATGTGCCAAAGCAGAATCAAAATGTTCACAAGAAGCAGATCAATAAACCGACAAGTGAGTTAAAAGTTCAGAATAGATTTTCAGTTTTGCAAGATGAAGCTAGTCCATCATACTCTGAGAAAGAACAGAAGCCTCAATCTATGACGAGTATGAAAGAAAAAGTATGGACCAGGAAGAAGAAAATTGAGAAGGCCGTAGTTGCTGAAATTGCCCTTAAAGCATCAGATCGTTCTGGTGTTTGGATCCTTGACAGTGGTTGCACATCCCACATGACGGGTAATAAGGATCTGGTTACAGGCATAAAATATGACAAAGAAGGAGTTGTAAAATTTGGAAATGATGAAGGCCTGAAGATTGTTGGCTCAGGAAAAGCCAAGTTTGGGGGCAAAGAAATGAGACATGCTGATGTCTTGGTGGTAGAGGGTCTCAGTCATAATTTGCTTAGCGTCAGTCAACTATGCGACTCTGGGCACTCTATCCTATTTACCAAAAAGATGGGTTTTGTTAAAGGAAAAGATGGAATTGTCATTCTTCAGGGAAAACGAAAAAAGGGGAATCTTTACCTGGTAGGTGGGGAAGAAGATTCATGCCTTTTATCCAGAGAAGAAGAAAATCAGCTGTGGCATAAGAGACTTGGTCATCTATGTCAACCATCTATGGAAGATCTGGTAAAGTGTGATGCTGCTAGAGACCTTACCAAACTATCACGTGATCGCACTCATACGTGTGATTCTTGTCAACAAGGGAAGATCATCAGGAAGACATACAGGCCAAAGGAACAAAAAGCAACTCGAGTGCTCGAATTGGTGCATGCTGATGTATGTGGACCCATCTCACCACGAGCTATAGATGGGCAAAGGTACTATGTTCTTTTCATTGATGACTATAGCAGAATGGCCTGGGTATTCATCATTACCCATAAGACAGAGGTGTTCAGTTGCATAAAGCAGTACAGGAGGGAATCAGAAAAGATGCTTGGGCAGAAAATTTTGAAGTTTCGTACTGATAACGGTACGGAATTTACAAACAGTCAGGTTGAAAACTATCTCGAGAAACATGGGATAAGGCATCAAGTTTCATCAGTAAGAACTCCCCAACTGAATGGATTGGTTGAAAGGAGAAATCGGATCATCAACAACATGGCCAGAACAATGCTTATTGATAAGGACCTGCCATAGAAATTTTGGAAGGAAGCAGTTTTGACATCGGTCTATGTTTCAAACAGGTCCCTGTTATGTCCGAAGCAAGGGAAGACTCCGTATGAACTGTGGTACGGAAAGAAGCCAACATTGAAGTACTTTCGAATCTTTGGAAGTAAGTGTTTCATTCTCAACAAAGAACATCATAGGAAGTTTGAGGCACGAGGAGATGAAGGGATATTTCTTGGCTATTCTGGGAATAGCAAAGCGTATAAATGTTTCAACAAAAGGCTGGGAAAAATCATTGAAAGCAATGATGTCACTATAGTTGAAAATGAGCAGAATACTCAACGATCTAGTGAACAGTTCCTGGATGAAAGTGATGATGACGTAAGCAACCCAGGGGGAGAAGAAGTGGCAGAAGCTGACTCAGAAGAAGATACTGATGATGAAGAGGAAAATGTCAAGTCGGTGTCTGTGAGAAAGCCAAAGAGTCGAGCTGAAATTGATAGGCAGAATATCATTGGTGATCAAACAGCTCCAGTTCAGACTCGAAGAATGAAATCATCACAGCAAGCATTGTTTTTGTCTCAAGTGGAGCCGAAATGTTTTTCTGATTCAGCTGAAGATGAAAACTGGGTTCAGGCCATGAATGAAGAGCTTGATCAGATTGAGAAGAACCAGACATGGGAGATTGTTTCGAGGCCAGCAGACAAGAATGTCATCGGGACTAAATGGGTCTATCGCAACAAGATGAATGAAGATGGCACAGTGATTCGGAACAAAGCACGACTAGTGTGCAAGGGATACTCCTAGATAGAGGGAATAGATGTTGATGAGACATTTGCACCGGTTGCAAGGCTGGAGACAATCAGATTATTTTTGGCCATAGCAGTGCAAAGAAAGTTCAAAGTGTTCCAGATGGATGTCAAATCCGCATTCTTGAATGGGGTTCTGGAAGAAGAGGTGTATATTGAGCAGCCAGATGGTTTTCTCATTCATGAGGATGAGAACAAAGTTTGCAGGCTGAAGAAGGCGTTGTATGGGCTGAAACAAGCACCAAGGGCATGGTACTCAAGGCTTGATCAGTACTTGAAGAAGCTTGGTTTCCAGCGTGGAGGAGTTGACTACAACCTATATTTCAGTAATGACAGTAATCCAAGGATGATGGTGCTAGTGTATGTCGATGACATAATTTTTGGCAGATCAGATGAAGCTCAGTGCAGACAGTTTTCCGAATTCATGAAAAATGAGTTTGAAATGTCAATGATTGGAGAGCTAAAGTTTTTCCTTGGTCTACAGGTGACACAAGGAAGGAATGGAACTTTCATTTCTCAATCCAAATATGCCAAGGAGGTTCTAAGAAGGTTTGGAATGGATAATTCCAAGGAAATTAAGACTCCGGTTGCTACCCGGATGAAATTATCAAAAGATGAGGATGGCAAGGTAGTTAATATCACAGAATATAGGCAAATCATTGGAAGTCTGTTGTACTTAACCGCAACAAGGCCAGATATTATTTTCGCCACATGCCAAGCAGCGAGATATCAGAGTAATCCCAAGGAAAGTCACATGCTTGCAGTGAAAAGAATACTTCGGTATATCAAGGGCACGGTGGACTTCGGCTTGACATACAACGACAAATCTCAGACAGAGTTATTGGGATATACTGATGCAGACTGGGCCGGTTCAGCAGATGATAGAAAATCAACGTCAGGTGGTGCATTTTATCTTGGCGGACTATGTATTGCTTGGTTAAGCAAGAAGCAGGATTGCATTTCATTAAGCACCACAAAAGCTGAGTATATTGCGGCCACTCAAGCATGCACACAGTTATTGTGGATGAAGCAGCAGCTTGAAGATATGGGAATTGAAGTGAAGTCTCCGATCGGAATCCAGTGCGATAACTCAAGTGCTATAAATCTCAGCAAAAATCCCGTCCATCACTCTAGGACAAAGCACATTGAGATAAAGTATCATTTTATCAAGGAGAAAGTTGAGCAGGGGATCGTGAAGTTGGAGTATGTGCCTACAGAGCTACAGGTTGCAGACATTCTGACAAAGGCCTTACCCAAGGAATCTTTTGAGAGGCATCGATTGGCTCTGGGAGTTCAGTCGATTCACCACACTTGAAATAGTGTGGATATGGGACCCCCCCTCTCCCCGAGGTATGGTGTGTTTTTATTTTTCCCTACTGTGCTAATGTGTTCTCTACTCTGTTACAGACTACAAAGGAGTGACCTTTGGGTTCGTTGACAAAGGGGGAGAAAAGTGTTTGTTAATGGGGGAGAAAATAGTGCGGAGATTTGATAAATCATAATTGATACGGGGAGAAGCTGACAGGTGGAGCAGCCAGAAAGGGGGAGCAATGAGAAAGGGGGAGATATTTTTAAATCTGACGATGCTAGAAGTGTTCGATCAAAGAATAGAAATCACAACAGTTGAGGATCGTGATAAAAGCAGAACAGTGGTGTTGGAATGGTGTGAGATGGTGTCCAGCTATCAACAATTGGTATCAACTTAAGAATTCACCAATTGGTATCAGTGTGGTTCAACAACTGGTTTTATTTTAAGAATTGGTATCAGGGTGGAATCGACAATTGGGGTCTGACATGAAGTGATTCATTGATGAACTTTTCATACTACTCTTGTTTCTCACGCCGAGCATTGCTCATGTGGGCTTAGAGTACGTGTTAATTTAATCCTTGAACGCTATCAGAATCTCAAGGGGCGAATGGTGGTAGCGGCTGGAAGAAGACTCAGTGAGGTATCAAAGTGCAGAAAATCATCCTAAGCAGAATTGTGAAGAGTTGTCAACAAACCCAAAGGGGGAGATTGTTGGGAAAAAATCTCTCAAGGTAACATTGCAGCATTTTTGGGTTGATTGTGTTTGTTGACAAAGCAGGATTCGATGGATAATTGTCGAGTTCCCGAGAAGTTGTTGACATTACATGTTGACAAAGAACTATGACAAAGGAAAGGACAATCTGGAGGCGGTACAAAAGAGCATTACATGGTGGCGCCGTTTCCCAGTGTTTGCCAAATTTTTGGGGTCCAAAATTTGGAGTTTGGTGAGCATCGCGAAAAGAGGATTTCCATGAAGAGCATAATTTCATATGGCAAAGGCATGAATTTCTCGAAGCTAGGATGCATGGTTTGGAAATCGCGAAGACCAGAAGAATGGAGGCGGTGATGCTTCGCGATTACGTCAAGTTTCGCAAAAGGCAGAGGCTGAAACGCATCGTGGCGGAGAAGGGCTTTGCGAGAGAGCTTCGCGGCGAAGGCGCGAAGGAATGTTGGGCTTCGCGAGGGAGCTTCGCGGCGAAGGCGCGAGCCGCGAAGGTAAGTTGACGGTGATTCATCGCGACTATGTCAAGCTCCGCGAACGGAAGATTTCCATGGAGCTTCGCGATTTGGACAGAATTCCGGCAGAAACTTTGGAGCTTCTCGATTTGAGATGACGTGGAGTTGACTTCGCGAGGAAAGTACGAGGTTTGGTGGAATCGCCTATAAATAGAGGCCGAACCCTTCGAGTGAAGCAGAGAGAATTTTCAGAGAAAATACTTTGCTCTCGATTTGCGAAGGTGGTTCGCGGAGCTAGTGTGCTTCGCGAAAGAGGTGCTTCGCGGCGGCTATTGTAGATCCGCGAAACCTGCGAGCTCCGCATTGGCTTACTTAGCTTCACGAGGGTCATTGCTTTGCGACGACTTGAGCATCGCGAGAGAGCTTCGCGAGGGTGCTTCGCGAGTGAGCTTCGCGAAAAGGCAGGAGCTTCGCGAAGGCTTGTTTGAGCATCGCGAAATTGGGAGCATCGCATTGTAGGGTGCTTTGCGAAGGTCTTTCCAAAGGTAGTTTGCCCAGTGGATAGTGGCAAAGGGGTATTCATCTACGGGTGAAAGTTGAACTTCAACAGAGCATCTATATACAGAGAAAGATGCATTACTTAATGGAAATGAAGAGACCTACAGGTCTATAAACTGTGAGTTAATCCCTTCTAGAGCAGTGAGCTTAGGAAGAGGAAGAAGGTGATCCTCTCTACCGGCAATGAGCCATAGAGAGAGAAACAGGGAGTGACCCTTGGGAAAACAGTGAGCTGACCCTAAACCTTGTATAGGCAGTGAGCCTGGGCATAGAAGTGATCTAGCCCGAACATTGTAATCCACAGCTAGTGGAGTCTAGTGGAATTTGGTACGAACCGGCAACTTGTCGGCATATGCTCCTTGGACGTAGCCCTTAGCGGTGAACCAAGTAAAATTGCTGTGTCCTGCGCTTTCTTTACTTTCTGTTTATATTGTGTAGCAGGAAAGAGAGAGAAGAGTGTTTTGCCTAACAACGAAACAAGATCAGAACGGGCATTAATTTTTAATTAGTCATACCCTGATTCACCCCCCCTCTCAGGGTATTCACCCTAGTGGACCTAACACATAACACATTTGATTTTAAAAGGATGGAAATCCATTCTAATATTTTGAAAAATATTTTTTGAAAACCCACGTCCTAAAAAGAGTAACAATGCATTTTTCTAAGGTAATATAAGGTAAATATGTATCTCACATTAGATAACCCATTACATGGTTTACAATTATAAAGGATAACACTAGTGGGAAAGGAAAATATAGATAAGGAGGGGAAACAATCAATAATGGGGATGAGAATTATTTTCAACAATGATATAATTTTGAGAAAGAAATTTTATTGAAGTAAAAGATTATAATTAAAATGTCATTTTAAAACATAGTGTAAGATAAAGCACAATTAAAAAATTTTAGGCTGTAATAAACCAATCTTGGAAGAAATAAGTTCAAGAATAATAATTATAACTCAACAAAGGTAGTTGAATTAACAAAAAACTATTACAGTAATGGTAACATAAGTATCAAAAGAACATGAGGGAGAGTTACCATTAAATGGTTATTAAAATATCATGATATGAAATATATTAACTATACTTGAAGTAAACAAGGAAATGAGTATACCATAAAAAGAAATTATGGCATGCAATGTCAAACATATCTCAATAAATTTAAAGTTTAGACAAAGGACCCCTAATAACCTTATAAAAATTTGAGTCAAAAACCCTTGAAGGATATGAATTAAAATGAAAAATTAAATACCATAAATAATGATAGTATAATTATATAAAATATTAATGGGTAACTAGATGCATCATTTAAAAAATAACATGGTGTATAATAGAAAATATGTCACAAGAGGTGAAAATTTAAGATAAGAACCCATTACCTTAATTCCAAAATAACATTAATGATTTTGAGTATCCCATATAATAAAAATAAATATCTTAATAATATATTTAATAAAATTATTAATATATATAAACTTTCCTAACTTAATTTATATTTATTCTCTACATGTTTATTAGTTGGTTATTATCTTTTTTAGTATTAAATGTGAGTAATCTTGATAATTTTGAACTAGTTTCATAATCAGAGTGTTTTTATTCATTATTATCCTAAATTTCATCATTAACAGATCATAAAGGGTACCATAATCAATTATTTTTAATTATTTATAGTTTATAGTTTCATTTCATAAGTATTTTAGTTATTATTCATGGTAATGAAGTTGAGGACCAAGTTGCATCGGTAATTTATAACGAACAAACAATGTTTTATTAATTAATGAGTTCAATGTTTATATTAAAACTATAGAACCAAACAATATTATTTAATTATTAATATATAATATTTAATTTCAAAATCCATAATTGATATAAATTTAACACATTTTTCATATAGGTGGTTAAACTCACCCAACAAGAATATAATGCAGTCTATGTGTGAGAATAACTATAGAAAATATTATTTTGTTATAATATAATTATCAAAATAGTAAATGAAAATCATTTATATTTTATTAAGGTAATAAATTATAGTTTTTCAGATTTTTAAGATGAAGTTAAATGAAAAATAAGTTGTCACTTATAAATAAATTTCTTTCCACTTGGTATGTTCATTTTAGGTTGTTAGTTTTACAATGATGTCTTATTGCTAATATTACTAATTTAATGAATTATTTATATTTACAGAATATATATATTTAAATAAATAACATATATGTTCAATAAACCCATTTCTATAACTATCCTTGAAATATGGTGATGAAAAAAGAAATGTGTCATTCATGAAGGTGTTTGTCCGCACACACACATGAGAAATTTTTTTATTTTTTTGATTGGATATGAAGGGAATAGATAATGGATATAACATAAATATAATAAAACTTAATTATATTATTTATAAATATTTAGCTATATGCATATGGTCAGAATTTTTGGTAGGAGGGTGGATAAAAAGGATAACGAAAAGAAGTAGAGGAATAAGTAATACTTATGTTGAGAATTTTGATCTTCTCTTGAAGTAACCTTTATAAATTAATTACTTGAGGAATTGTTTTAGGATTAAGGATTCCAAACGTGTATAAGGGGTATATAAGAAGAAAATTTGGTATATTTTCATGGGAATTTTGAACTATAGGCGAGGATTAAAGAGGGTGGAATTGATCTCTCTTTATAGGTGAAAAGAGGAAAAAATATTTAGAAAATAATGTTAGGTAAGGGATAAGAATAAAATTACATTATATTTAGGTGAGTTAGGTGGGAAAATATTGGAGAGACAAGTAGTTATTAATTTACGACCTAAAACTCTCTTCTAGAATGCCTAAGTGTCAAATAGATTTACTAAAATTTGAGGGACATTGATTACCCATGTCAACAATTAATAATCTTGATTAAAATTTAATCATGGTAATTATTTTATCAGTAAAAATATAATATAAAAACCATTAAAATATTTCTACATTATTAATATAAATTTCTACTCAATTTAGATATCTAAATTTTAAATTAAAACATATAATGTGTTGAAAAACTCTTTTGTAGAAAAAATTATGTTAATCATTAAATGTTCTTAATATTATTTAACATTGATTAAAAATTGAATGAGTGTTGATTTTTTTATATATATCTAAAAATCATATTAAAGACTTTATTTTAAAATCGATCAATTTAATTTAAAATCCTAACAATTAGAAAAGTATCATTCCTTTAAAAATAAATGTTTCACATTGGTAACTAATATTTATCTTGTAAACTTAATTTTATGCCTAAAAATTAAATTGATCATGTTACATAATTTGAAAATTATTATTACAAATATTTAAATAAAATTATATGATTCAATTTCTAGAAGTGATAGAAATCAATTTTAATATAAGAGTGTAGAAATAATTTTAAGAAACATGTATCTTCTAAGATTAAAATATATTTATTACCTACCTTGTAATAGATATTGGATAGATGTTAAGTTATTTTATTTTATATATTATCAATAATTACAATTTAAACCATTATTTAACCACAATAAACTTTATAGTGTATGTAAAAGGCAATATATTAAATAAAATACATTTTACGCATTTTATTATTTTGTCTATTATTTAGCTATACTAATTGAATTTTATCAATGTAGTATTAAAAAAATGTCATCTATTTTTATTTACATATATATATATTTCATAATTTTTTTACTTCTATATTTTCCCAATAACTCAATTAATATACAGTGTTCTATGTTTCGTTTTGGTTTTAGTGTTTTATGTGAAGAAAGCTATCAAACATAATATTTATTTTAGGAAAATACATCACGAAATCATAGTCCATTACCTATACTTTTTACAATATTGATCCCAAAGTTATGGTTATTGATGATGTTTCTATTCTATCTTTTATTGAAGCTTTTATTAAATTATTATCATGTTTTCATTTATTTAATAGGTATTTTTGATTAAATATGCTTCTACTAAAATTATGATCCCTTTTTAATAGAGACAAATCCATTAGAGGACTAATATCCATATTTTACTATGTTATGAGTCAACTTTAGTGTTCTTATAATCACTTAGATATTTAGGTAATCCATCATTCCAATGAAATCACATATGAATCTTGGATGATTGAGGTATTGAAAGTGGTCACTTTAGAAGGAATCTAATAGTTAGTATTTTTATGTAGATTTTAATATCACCATATCATATTATAATTAACTTTACAAGTATACATGCTTATAATGATTTTGGATGAAATTACCTATTCCTCCACTAAGTCAATATGATCAAACCATATTGATGTGTAACTCTTTACATAAATCATAACTTTTGTTAGTAACCCCAATTAAAAGATAAATATATTTATATATATTCAAATTCATTACATGTATATGGTATATGAAACCCTATCATGTAAGGTATTAAAATCATATAAAATCAATAATATCTACCTCTGTAAGAATGGAGTGACAGATAGACAAACCTTAATTTTCTAGATCATTCTTAAGCTCTTAGGCTAGTGAACAATCTGACCCAAAGTCCCTCAACCCATGGTTCTTTAGACAATATAGACTTCAATTTGATCATTAATTATATCACATAACATGTATAAATTAAAATTAAAAACTTAATTCAATACAATAACATAATAAAATCCAAAGTAAATATAAAAGTGTAACATCTGAAGATTATTATGAAATATTTATATTTAAATAATTTTATTTCTTCAATAGCTTGCGTTACAAAAAATAATGAGTTTTGAAAAACCATGTAACATTATTAAAATATTATATGTCAGTTATTACATATCCATTGGATTAGAGGGTATAAATTTTAAAAACTAAATTATGAAAAATATAAATTATAAAAATTTATAAAACAAAATCATTAGATATCAAATTATTATCATTAAAAAACAAAATTTATTTTAAAATAAAAGTTATGTTTTTTATAAAACAATGTTTCTATGTGTGAAATGTCTTTTAATGAAATTAATATATTATTTAACTAATCAATTTTGTAAAAATTCAATTTTTTTTCTAAGCATAGGATAATAATAAATCCAATTTTATGCATAAAAAATGTAATTTTCCTAAAAAGTAATTTTTGTCACATTTTGAACACTTAATTTAAAATTAATTTCTTCCAATTATATAAATTGAATTTGGTGAAATTTATTCCATATTTGGAATCATGAGATCCAAAATTTATAAATAGGTCCCTTTTATTTTCGGCATTATGAATAGTAACTGTGGAAAAAATTAACACCTCAATAAAGGGTAAATATGGTTAATATGGATTAAAAATAAGTGATAAGACCATAATTATTCATCCTATGTTTTATTGTATGAATTTCATTATACCCCTAACAATTTTTTTGAAATTGAGTTATTTAATGGACACTTTTCCATGAAAATTACTAAAGTATTATTTAAATCAATGAAATTTACAAAATGTCACTCTATTTGTTTTTAATTTCTCATATATGTTCATATAGGAAAAAAAGTAATCTATGAACAAATATAAGTATCTATTAAGATCTGTATAATTTTTTATGATATAAATATTTTTTTAATTTTTTATTAATTATATAATGACTTTAATTTCTTTTGAAACATCGACGTAGTATTTCTCCAATCAAGAAAAAAATATACTAAATGATTTAAAATTTATTAAAAGTTACATAATTTTAATGATTTAATGTATCCCAAGAATTTTAGAGAATAATATGACCAATTAGGTAGTTGTGAAAGCATTATATTCTAATTAAAACTTCATATTGATGTATTTAAAGTTAAATTAATTGAATAACGTCAAAATCAATAATAATGATATTTTATCAAAATAATATTTTATTAAATTATTTTAAAAAAATATTTAAATAATATAATTTGGTTATTATATTGTCCAAAATTTCATAAATTTAATTAATGTCCAATTTTTACCTTATAGTAAAAATTACAACCTTTTAATATTGATAAAGTTTTTACCACTGTTAAAATTAAAATAGGTAAACTAAGGGTTAATCAAAATGATAAGGTTTAAAATTACACCAAAACTAGAATAAATTCTATTTTATAATGGGATTAAAACCATTTTAAAACATATTTTCAAATACCTTTCCATTTCTAGGTATTTTTCGTGAGAATTAGTCTATTATAATTTAATCATTTGAGAAATTCCAAAAGTGCACCTTGCATCAATTATAAAAGGGAACATCCTCCCTAAATTCATTAGACCACTTTGAGACTTCTAAATTGACCATAATCTAAATATTCTACTTCTAAAATTTCAAATAAAAATTCTACAAGTGATGTTATTCTCAAAACACCAACCCAAGATCCTATTAGAGGAGATCAAAAGGAGCCATTTTTAAGATGTGGAAATCACCATAACCGATCACTTTCTTTTTATACTCTTGTTTAGCTTCTATAAATCTATTGTATTTATCATAAAATAATATATTTATTATCAAAAATATTATAAAATGTTATTATTATTTTGAAAACCCCATTTTACACCCTCTTTCCCATCAAATTAGAAGTGAAAGTATCGCTCGTAATTACGCTTGACTTGTTGTCTCCACGTAGCAACACAATTAATTTTTCAGCACTAAAATTTATGTATGAGTTTTATTATGGTTTTAATTTTTTTATATGATAATAAATACACAATTATACTTCTGGAATAATAATATAATTTCTATCTTCTTACAACCAAATCCTTTTGGGAATGATAACGTCATTTGTGCGTACGTGTGGACTACCACCTCCACGTTGCGATGTGATTGATTTTTCTTTTATATTTCACATGGATGGTAATAAGGATGAATTTTATGAGTGTATTATATATTTATATTATATAATAATTATTTTTTAAAGGTGAATTATTACTTACCTATCTTTCATTCCATTAAACAAAAAATGGAAACAACTTTCAAGTGTATGTATGATCTACCGTCTCCATCAATAGTGTGATTCGTTTTTCCATCTCTAATCTTTATCAATGATTTGAAATATGTATATATTTAATATATATTATGTTTATAACATGATTAAAATTCTATAAATTATGTAACCATGATCAATTTATAAGGACTGGGACTTCCAAACGGAGACATGCTTGTAAAACACAGTAGTTATCACCCAGAATAGTGACTTTAATTAAAAATTATTAAATATTACATGGTATGATAGATTTTCATATTATTATAAATAAATTTAAAATAAATATACACTTATTATAAAGTAGGTTTGAACGTGAATTAGGAAAGGCGAGACTTGAGGTATGGGTTTTATTTTATAATCTCATCACCATTCAAGATTGTTTATGTTAAGTCCCTCTTTGAGGAGTATTTTTAGTCCATATAAATATTTTATTTATAATTATTAAAAATAATATTTCTATTACTCTCTAATGATATATTAATGGAATTTTGACCCATATTTTGCATTTTCACAAAATGTTTTGAAAGAAATCTTCTTGTCATTTTTAAAAGAAGGCACTTTTTGACCATTGTACAAAAGAGTGAAAAGAATGTTTTTTAAATTAATACATGAATAGATTTTACCACCATAATGAATAATTTTTTATTTAAATATTAATTTAAAATTTTACATGTTTCTTTTTAAATAAACTATTTTACTTTATACATGTTAATTTGTTTTAAAAATAAGCGATTTCAATGTTGAAGGGATATTTTTATAGAAAATAAGTTTTTAAAAAATAATTTTGCATCTAAGATGACATAATTTTATGTCAATAATTATTTAATAGGGATATTATATAATGATACAATTCTTAATATTCGTTTGGATGGTTAATATTTATGTTGAACCATTTTATTTTTCAAGAGTTATTAATTGATGAAATATTTATGAACCGGTTTTCTTTATATGGGTTATAATATAATGATGTGATAAATATTTTATACTATGGAAAATATATTTTTAAATTTTTTATGTTATGGATGGGACCTATATATCCCTCCAATTCATCACTTAAATTGTTATATCTCAATAAATATTTATAGCAAACAAGTTGAAGTGTTTGATCCCTTATGGGAAACAAGTTAATGTGCTTGATCTATTATGGGAAAAAAGTTGATGTAATTGATATAGAATGGTAAAAATATGTTGATTCCTAATCTGATGGTCTTGGTAGTTAACCTTGAAATATGAAATTGTTTCTATACTTATATTGGTTTCACACACAATTATGACATGAACTTATGGTTTATTATTGAGTTATGTTTATTTATCATTATTATGGTCCATGTCTATTGAAATGATAATGTTTTTTGATATTACTCATGTTTATGATCTCTATCATATTTTATATGAACTTTTTATGTTATGGTTGTGATATCATACACTTATTCTTATATTATTCTTTCACATGACCATTGATTGATATCTCCCATGTCTACACTTTCTGGGAATATGATCTCACCCTTTTCTTATGTTTCCATTCCCTAGATTATGAAGAAAATTTTATAGGGTATTCCTATAAAGAGTACTATGAGGGAAGATATTTATGGGATATGTTGAATATATTTTATATTATAAGAAGATTATATATCTAGTATCCAAATAATCTAAAAATTTAAGGTTATAACATGGATTATATTGTCATGTATTGAATATTCAAATAAATTGATGTAATATTAATGTATCAAAAACCTAGGCCATCAGAGTTGGTATTAAAGAATGGTTTAGTCAATCATTAGATATTAGGGTTAGAAAATTATTATGAGAACCGTAGGGTTATGTCTAAGTATAGGATAAAATCCCATTTTTTTGGTAATGATCATGAATGATCTAGGGTTTTTTTTATAAAAGTGAGAACTGAGGCCCTTATATTAAAATAAATAAAGGTTACAAGAGGAAAAAGGAAGAAATTTTACTTTTTTCTGGAAGGAAAAGAGAAACCATGTCCCCGGGAAAATTATTCAGGTGAAGACATCCTTCCATATTGACTCTTTTATTGGCCATCCCATCAACAAGATAGTTTGCATACTTGAAACTATGAGTGATAAAATAATTCATATAGGGGAGATTGTCCAGACAGTTCACAATTTTTCAGTTATCCTTCATGAAAGATTCCTTCGACCTACTCTTACAGCTTACACAAGAGTGGTGGAGTCAGATTCAAACCATATACGATTCCATTATTTTTGGAGGGCTAGATCAATACCCATTATGAGGCCCATCATGTCCACTTCCAAAGTCGAGAAATTTCCGTAGGGTATATACATGCATTCAACAACAGCCCCATTCTCATCCCTAAAGATAACACCATAACTTGAGGGGAAGGGAAATTACCAGTGATATACAATTGACTTAGGATCATGAAATCATCAATAGATTTACTGCATTTTTTGAATGGAGATCATTTACAACATGAAAAGTAGAGAGGATAGAATCTAGTGCATGTCCAGTATTGAAGCAGGTCCTGCTATGCACCACGAAATTCCTATAACTATAGATGCAGTGGATGATCTCAGCACATTCTACCTAGAAAATAACCTTCACCAGCCTGGAAAGAGTAACATTAACCATGGCTTGGAGAATAGATAGGATAGACTCAGAATGAGGGAGATGTATTCCAAAAATCTGCTGTACTTCCATCCATAAAGAAGAGGTAGCCTTGCATCTCATAAAAATATGGTCAACATCCTCTCTGTGTTTCACGAAAAGGTAACATTGAGATAATAAAAAGATACCAACCCTCTGTAGGTTTGAATCCACTAGTATATTGTTGAGATTCAGCCTCCATAATATAGTAAACTATGAGGGTGTTATCAATTTTTTGTTCAGTTTTCCAATCCACTACTTATTTCCAGTAGTCTGATGCTGGTAGAATATTTTTGAGTTAATAAATCCATTGGTAGAACCTTCCCAGATAAGAGAATCCCCCTTAACAACAAATTCATAACTGGAAACAATAGTGGCAATATCATATACCACCATTTCCAAATTTTAAAAATTATCTTTAATCATGATGCTATGATCAATTTCATTATCCTCTAAGTTAACTAGATTAATGAGGGGATCACCCATTCAGTTATCATATCAAAACCATCGGGAAGAATTCATGTTCACCATCAATTTGGAGTGACCAATAATTTTCTGTAAAATGGAATTTATCCCAGGAAAAATAGAAGACTCAATATAATTGATTTTCCCAGCAATAAGCCTTTCCATAAATCTAGATCTTAAGAAATATAGGGTAGTGTATTTTATATTGATGAGATTCCAAACAAATTTTTCTTTGAGATATTGATTATAGGCCTCTAAGTTATTTATTCAAATTCCTCCAAGTTTTTATGGTAAACATCACTTTTTCCATGGGGCAGAGATTATCTTCCTTTCCATAATATTTCCACTCCAAACAAAGTTTTTCAGCGTAGTGTTAATCTTGATAATAATATATACATGTCAAATATATACCATAAAATAGTATACCGACTTCAATATGACAACATGCTTCACCAGAAAAATGTGACCAACCATTGAGAGGTACATCCCCTTCCAATTTGTGAGGGTTTTTCTGATTTGATCCAAATCACTTGAGAAGTGTGACTATCAGAAATTTACCCAAAACATTGGGACACCCAAGTATATAAAAGGTAAATTACCCTCCTTTATTCCAAAATTAGTGGTGATTCAGGTCTTCCTAGAGGATGAAATGCACTCACCAAAGTAAATAAAGGATTTTATCTAGCTGATTACTTTCTTAGAAACATTCTCAAAATGTTATAGTGCCTTTTTAATATTATTGTTGTTATTTCTGTCTCACTATGTAAAAATGACAATGTCACAAACAAATAATAAGTGGGAGGGAGCAGAAATACCTCTAGAGGCTCTAATGGTGGAAAAATCACCCCTGTTCACCATGTCAAGGAGAAGTATGCTAAGATAATATTCTGCTATCACAAAAATAATGGCTGAAAGGGTATCCCCTTATCTCACTCCCCTAGAGAAAGTAAAATAACCCTATGGGGACCCATTAATGAGTATAAAGATACAAGATGAATAAAAAAGAATCCTAGTCTTATGTATAAATTTTATACTGAATCCAAAGCTATGCAACACTTTATCAATAAAGCCCCAATTCACTGTATTAAAATATTCAGTGAAGTTCTGTTTAAGAGCTATGTTTACACCTCTTATTGTTTTTCTTAGAATATTGGCACACTCTGAGGCAGTGAGAAAATATTCCTGTATGTTTTTACCTTTCAAAAATCCAAATTGATTCCAAGATGTTATTTTCTCCAAGACGCGAGGAATCCCCCTTTAATGAATTTTATTAGTGACCTTGTAAATAGTGTTGACAAGAGAAACCAGACTAGACTAGATAATCTCACTATAATTCTCAAGTGCTTATGAAACCATATCTACATTTTTTCTAGAGTGGGAGTTGGCGTTCAACCCTCCGAAGGGAATCAATCCTGTTTATGCTTCTTTCTAATATAAAAAATCTATTTCATTTGTAGAAGTCCTTGCTGTGACCTCTACATATGACATTTGAAAATTACATGTTTTTACATGCTTGGGGGATGGCTCCATCTTGGTGGTGGCTGACCCAGAAGCTCTCAAGTAGTGAATGGATCTATGAAGGTTCTCAATGTTTGGTTTTACCTCATATGAGAAAGGCATGAAACCTTGGTCCTATGCCAATCTAGAAAGCAGGGTCTCTCATTTTTGGAGTTTCTCGAGCTTGAGACTTGTTCCTATTGGAAAAGGGTACTTTCAGATTATTTTAGAGAGGAAGGCAAATCTTGATGCGGTCTGACGAATTGCGAACATTAATCTAAGGCTAGGTTTTTCCCTTATCTCAAAGTGGGATGCAAATTTTAACCCTTTTAAGAAGTGAAACTCCATGGTATAGGTGTGGACATAGATTCACAGTCTTCCATGGGTGTACTAGCACCCTAAATTCTCAGTGATATTGCGTCAGGACTTGGAAAAACCTTAAAAAGGTTACCAATGTACCATTAATGGAGCTCTTTGATTGTATTCGAGGGTTCTCATTGAAATTAATTTAGAATTATAACATCCTGGTTTCATCATTTTATCTATAGAGAATCATCAATTTGAGGTCTCGTATGTGTTTGAGAACCTCCCCAAATTTTGTGATCACTGTAAAATGGTTGGCCATATGGTCAATAATTATTGTGTTCTACAAAAACTGGTAAAACCTGTTCCGAACACCTTGGCCTTGAGGGAGGTATCTTGAGGAAAATGAAGTAATAATCTTTGAAAGGGGAAAGACATAGGTGATGCGCTGATAAAGGGAGGACCATCAGGTATGCACTGGGTCACCAAATTTTTATGGGCTGATTTAGCTGAGGTAGAGAATCAGCAACTTTATCACATGGAGAGTATGGGAAGCCTATGTAAATATCTGCTTCCCCCAGAAGAGTAGGAGGCCCTGGACTTTTCATCTGAACTCTTTTCAATTACTATTTCAGTGCAGGTGGAAGAATATTTTCTTAATATTATTTCTCATGACATTCAGGACAAATTGATGTTGAAAAAACTATCTTCAGAGTCTCTTACTGCATCCTTGCCAGGGGGACTAGCCTACAACCCTAGAAAGACCCAAATTGATGTACAGAATCAAGATGCACCAGATCCAATGGACTATCCTCTAATAAAGATGGATTCATTAGCTAAGATCACTGAATTTTCTAAGGAACCATCTAATCAGGAAAGGGATACATTTAAGGTAAGAGTTATTATCTTATCTTCCTATAATTATGAAGAAAGAACGAGACTGCCAGCACCCAAAAACAACCTTTGGATGTTCTAAAAGAATATAAGACTAAAGTCCTTGCCTTCTCAACAATGTCTTATTGGAAGTCTAAATGCTTGGATACCTCAAGTAATGGGATAATTACCCCTAAAACAAAGACTTAATGAGGATCCTTTTTTAGAACTATCAGGGGCTAGCCAACCCTGACACTATGGGTTTCATTAGGCTGATTGCAGGTAAGTATAGACCTGAAATTTTAAGTATATCTGAACCCAAGATTACCTCTCTTAATATGGGAAACCACTTTAGTAGAGCTAGATACTCCCTTCTGGGATGCAACAGGTCTGAGGGCTCCTAGAATAGGGTTTGGATTTTTTCCATACGTTTATTATTAACCCAACTAAAATTTATGAGAATGAACAGATTCTCACCTGTAGTTTTTTGGAGTTAGGATGGATGATGTTCTACTAGGTTGTGTATGCTCACACTAACTACATTAATAGGAGGCATCTATAGGACCAAATTTAGGACCTAGAAAATTTAATTTTGGACACATGGATCATTATAGGGGACTTTAATTCTGTTCTCTATATGGATGAGAAGTTAGGACCAATTGTTAATGCCACATTCATGGTTGAGTTTAAAGCATGTATCGAGGGGGAATGCCTGACTGAAATTAATCTTGTTGGGGCCAAGTTCACCTAGTATATACATCTTCTTAATGGAATGAGGGCCAGACAAATTGACATTTATTTTTTCAATGGGGTCTCTCTTGTAATTTGGAATTCCATATCTTGTGATGAAATATGTTAAACCTATGGTGTCATAGAAGAAACTATCATGCTTTATATATTCTATAAATTATTTTCAGAATTACATGGTATTACACTATGATTATTGTTTCTCACACTATATTTTTTGGTTTTAGTCAATGTATAGATCCCAAAGGAATCATGTTAATATTGAATGTTATGGAAAATGAAATCATTTTCCACCTAATAAATAAAACGTTATGGGATTTGGAATGAAGAATCTTGCTACTTTTCTCACACAACTTTCTCAAGATATGAATCATAATGAGTTTCTAAATAAAAAAAGGATGGGGATATGTTTTGTTGAATATTTAATGAGTAAACATCCAACTTATTTTAGTGTATCTTATGATTCACTAGTGGTTGAGTGATAGATCAATAACATTGAGAAAATATTTTTCATTCTTCAAGATTGAGGCACGCAGAAGTTATCCTTTTTTTAATCATCTAGAAGGTGAAGAAAATCAATGGTGGAATATTATCAAGAATAAAAGGAAAGAGGAATAAATTTAATCCATGGAATAGGGTGATTTTAATGGGATATTATTTAGTAAATAAATTTCTTGTATTCTATATACAAATTTTGAGAAGGAATTTCTTGATCTGAAGGAAAAGGATGATGAATCTAATGGTACCTATGAGGAAAATTTTACATGGCTTATAAGGTATACATTTGGTTTAATTATGAGCCCTAAAAGTAAAATTGATTGGTTCTTTGGTGTATAAAAACCAAGTTTCCAAAAGGAATTAATTATAAGATATTTAAATAGCTAAAAATAAATCATTCAATGTGCAATCAACGTAGAAATGGAGAATTTTATATTCCCACAATTACCAGGGTTTTGATTAGAAAAGAAAGATCGAGTCTCTTGAAATCTTAAATAAGTCACATGATGAGAAGAAATTAATGAAATATATATTAGATAAATATGAGAAGAAACATCAATGAAAGTTTTTTAATGGATCTGAGAGTTTCTTTAAATGTGGATAGGTGGATCATAAATCTCATGAATAAAAAAAGGCAATGAATATATCAGTTAATTCAATAAAGGAAAATAAGACACTAACTAATGCACCAAAAATGATCCAATGCTTCAAATGAAAGGGGTATGGGAATTATGCCAACCAGTTCATGAATCCAAAGGTTTTTAGTGGTTAAAATAAATAATATAATAAATCCAAATACAATTGGAAATCTCATGCAACCAGGACTGCCTAAGTGGGATATAAGAATGACATGATGAAAGGTATACTTATCATCCAATCGAAAATATATAATATCTTATTTGGTTATGGATCCATCCACTATTTTATTTATAATGAATTTTATAAGGGCATCACTATATCAACTTAATGTTTAGATGTAGAATTAGCTATGAAAACTCTAAATGGCAGAATAGTCACTGCTCAAGTCTATAGTTCTTCTCCGATTGATGTTTGTTTGAAAGTGATTACTGTTGATATTTTGATTCTAACTTTATTTGAATTTTATGTGATTCTTAGAATAAATTATGTTTCTCTATATATATCCCATATCAATTACTATGGATGGGAAGTCACATTTCATATTTCAAATGAACCTATGATCATTTATCGGTGTGAGGATGAATATGAACTTCCAATGGAAATTTCTTCCATCTTGCGAGTTTTAATTCCTATACATAAAGGTTATCTATATCATATGTTTAGTGGAGACTCAATATTAAGGATACTCTTATTATACAGGAGTTTTTTATTCTCTTTATGGAATAATTTCCAATTTTTCAACCTTATTGTGAAGTTGAGTTTTCAATAGAACTCATACAAGGTGATATGCATATTTCAAAGACTCCTTATAGGATGAACCCAATTGAGTTGAAGAAGTTGAAGAAGTAATTCTAAGAGAATCTTAACAAGGGATCCATATTCCCAATAGAGTCTCCATGGGGTGCACCCATTCTATTTATTATGAATAAATATGGCTCAACACATCATTTTATTGATTATCAAGATCTTAAAAAAATCAAAATAAAAAATGAGTATCCTCTCCGCTATTTTGATAAATTATTTTATCAACTACACATGGCATACTAATTTTCCAAGATTGAACTTCATTTTGGATATCATTAATTTTGGGTCAATAAGAAGGATACCAAGACAACATTTAGTACACAGTATGAACACTATGAATTTATTATGATGCCTTTTTGTCTTACTAATGCACCCACTTTTTTCATGGATTTAATAAATATAGTCTTTAGAGACTACCTTGATCAGTTTTTGGTAGTCTTTATTGAAGATATTATTATATATTCAAAGTGAAAGGAAGATCAGAAAGATCACCTATAGATTGTGTTGAAGACCCAGATAAAGGGGAAACATAATGAAAAATTTACCAAGTGTGAATTTTGGATTCTTAAAGTTTCATTTTGGGTCATGTAATATCATGTGAGGGTATATCTATAGATCCTTTAAAGATAAAAGTTGTTGAGAAATAATCTATACCAACCATGGTTACTAATATATATAGTTTTCTTGTGTTTTTTTTGGATATTATCGATATTTTGTGAAAGTTTTATAATGTTTTTATAATACACTCAACAAGTTAACTAAGAAAGTAGTTAAGTTCACATGGATAGAGTAATTTGAAGAGAATTTCAAGGAGCTAACACTACCACAAAATGGGGCAAGGCCAACGCCAGCCTTTATCAGCACTAACAAAAAAGTGTTGATAAAGGGGGGGGGTACCTTTATCAGTGCTAAAAAAAGATCTGATAAAAGTACCCCTTTATGAGTGTTTTTTAGCACTGATAAAGGTACCCCCTTTAACAACGCTTTTTTTAGTACTGTTAAAGGGTACCCCTTTATCAGTGCTTTTTTAGTAGCGCTGATAAGGGGGGGGGGGGTATTTATCAACACTTTTTTTAGAAGCGCTGATAAAGGGTATACTTCCAAAAAAAATTCATTAAAAATATATATTAATATTTAAATATATAGATATAGTTATATTGATATAAAAATAATATATATTTTTTAAATATAATTTTAAATATATTCAAGATATGTATAAATATATAGTAACACTTAATATATAAGATATTTAGTGAAAATGGATTATAAAAAAATTAAAAAAATATTTTTAATTAACAATTTGCTAATTATTATGGAGTAATAGTCATTTAATAACAATTTGAAGACTAAAAAAATAATTTTTTTAAGAAAGATCCAAAATATGTTGAAAACGCAACTCGAACTTCAAATGGCCATAACTTTTAATCTGGGTGTCTGTTTAAGTTCTACAACATATCAAATCGAAGCCTGCGATGATATCTACACCTCTGTGATCCAAGGGTACCCCAGTTAAGTTTTTTTCTAGGCCAAAAAAGGCCCCGAAGGCCTCTAAAATGAGTTTTTAGTCAGGATAACCCGATTTTTTAACATTTTGTGGATTTTTAGCCTCGTTTAAGGGGGTATTATTGGCCTTTTTTGGTGGGGACTGAATTTATTCCAAGGTATTAAATTCATATTGATATTATGTATTTGAAATTTTATCGTTATTTATAATGAAATGCTATTTATAATCAAATATATAACAATATATACACATTCTTTTATATATTCACACATAAAAATTTAATTATAAATATAAATAATAAAATATATTTACATATAAAATATATTAGATTTATCTAAATAATAACTAATATCCATTTTATTTAAAATAAAAATATATGAATATTTATATACCTATATATTAATCTAACTATATATATATATATTAATATAACTACATATATATATATTCATATAACTATAAATATATATATTAATATCACTATAAATATATATATTAATATAACTATATATATATTAATATAACTATATATATATATTAATATAAATATATATTACTATATGAATAAATATAACTAAATATATATATAAATAAATAGATATATCATTAATAGGAGAACAAATCAATATAAGTGAGTGGCAAAGGCTTTAGGCATGCATGGGGGAGGTCTCGAGATCAAATCTGGGTGGAAGCAGGGATGCACGCGCATGGGTGAATCTGGGGGCTAGTATTAATAAAGGGTGGGGGATAGTGCTGATAAAGGTCGGAGGGGTGCGTGTGAGTGCTGGAGGGGGGAGGGGGAAGCGTTGTAAAAGTAGGGCTCAAGCGCTATAAAACCCCCCTGATTGGAAGTATTTTTTATTTTATTTTTATTTTTTTAACCTTTATCAGTGCTTTTAAAGAAGCGCTGATAAATGGGGTCCTTTATCAGCACTAAAAAGAAAGCACTGATAAAGGACCCTTTTATCAGTGCTGATAAAATACCCCTTTTATCAGCGCTTTTTTTAGCGTTGATAAAAGGGGTCTTTATCACTGCTTTTCAGAGAACTGATAAAGGGGACCCCCCATTTATCTTCACAGGCTTTAACATCTCTTTTCTAGCACTGTTAAAGGACATTTTTAGCATTGATAAAAGGGTCTTTGTAGTAGTGTAAAAAGAAGGTTGGTTAGTGCAACTATGTCAACACTACTAAGTAGTGGAGAAAGGTTTGTGATCTATAGTGATGCTTCAAATAAGGGGATGGGATGTGTTATCATGAAAAATTATATGGTGATAACTTATGCCTCATTCCAATTAATGGTCCATGAGAAAAATTACCCAACTCATTCTTTGGATTTAGCTATGGTAATTTTTGAATTAAATATACGATCTCATTATCTCCATGGATAAAGGTGTGACATAGATACTAATAAAATATTTTAAAGTATATTTTCACTTAAAAATAGATGAGCATGTGCTAAAGAAGATGGTTGGAGATGTTTAATGATTTTAACTATTTAATACATCAATACACCATGAAAGAGAATAAGATAGAAGATTCTTTGAGATGAAAGGATTTTGAAAGATTATCTATGATAAGGATCATAAAATATCCAATATTTATAGATTTACTAAGGTTGGAATTGGAAATCTTAAAGTAATGGGATAAATATTATCTTGATCAAATGAATTTTCAACAATATATTGAAGTGAATATTAAAGCGGTATAGAAGGAAGATGTTAAGAAAAAAAATAAGGTGAGAAATGTTCTTGAGTTCAACTTTGATTGTGATGGATGTATTAGGTTCATGAACCATGTATATATACTTTTTGTATGAGATTTTAAGAAGGATAAAATGGATGGAGATCATAGTTCTTCATTATCTATAAAAACAGGTATAGATATTTGAAAGTGTTTTTATTGTGGGATGGAATAAAGAGATATATTGAAGATTATGTTTCCTAGTTCTTGGTATGTTAGTAAGTTAAATATGAGAGACAAAAAATATAATCCGATGTTACAATAACTTCCCATACCAAAATGGAAATTGGAAAACATTACCAAAGATTTTGTCATCAGACCCCCCAAAACATCTAAATTACATAATTATATATGGGTTATTTTTAATCACCTTATAAATTAGAAACAATTCATTATTATCTAATAATATTTATCAATTGATCATCTTTCTAAAATATATATTAAGGAATTGGTAAGATTTCATGGTGTAACACTATCAATTGTATCTGATTGGAATCCATGTTTTATCTAGATGTTTTAGAGAAATCTTCAGTAGGATCTAGGTATTGAGTTATATTTTAGCACTGTTTATGAACCTCAGATAGATGTTCAGTCTAATAGAATCACTAAACATATAGAATACATCTTGAGAACTTTCTCTGTGGATTTTAAAGGTGGTTGGGATAAACACCTTCCTCAGGTGAATTTTTTTACAACAATAACTTTAACTACATCATTCAAATGGATCCTTATGAAGAACACTATAATAGGAAGTGTAAAACTCAAACATGATAGATTGAAGGTGTAGAAAAAAATATATTGGTACTTTATATAGCTAAGGAAATTTCATGTAAGGTGATATCCATTCAACATCACATAAAAGAAGCTCAGAGTCAACAAAAAAGTTATACTAGAAATCATAAGAAAGATTTAGAGTTTGAAGTGGGTGAAAAGGTATTCCAATGAATATATACCTGGAAGGGGTGATGAGATTTTCAATGAAGGGAAATATAAGCCCTATAAATATCGATAATTTTTAAATTCTTGATCATATTGGGATAGTATATTATTGATTGATGCTTCCAATGAATCTCTCTCAACTTCATGACGTGTTTCATGTATCTCTCCCAAGGAATCACATACATGATCCTTCACATGTACTAAAATAATAGGTTATACCATTGGAGAAAGATATTTCTTATGAAGAATAACTAGTATAGATTATGGATCATTGAGATAAAGTTCTATAAAATAAGAACATTTTCTGGTTAAGGTTTTGCGGTGAAACCAACAACTGGAGGAAGCTACTTGAGACCCTGAGGTTGTGCTGAGGTCTAAGTATCCTTATGTATTTATATAAAAATAATGAATTTAAAGGGTGAAATTTATTTTATTGGGGGTATAATGTAACACCTGAATAATTTTATTAAATATTTATCTTTAAATAATTTTGTTTCTTCAATATCTTGCATTACATGTAATAATAATTTTATATAAACCACATGAAATTATTAAAATATTATGTGTCTGTTATCACCTAGACATTGGTTTGGTGGTTATGAATACTAATAAACAAATTATAAAAAATATATGGTTTACACACTTATAAAATGAATTCAAAATCTTTAAAATGATTATTATTTTAAAAAATATTTGAAAATAAAAGAGATGTTTTTCTATAAAAAACTTATTTTTATACATGTAATAAATTTTCTATCAATAATTTAATTTAAACTAAATTGGTGAAATATTTTAATGAAATGTATGTATTATTTACTTGATATTTTTTAAATATTAAAAAAATATTTTTCTAAGTATAAAATAAGAATAAATTCAGTTTCATGCCTTAAAATGTATTTTTTTTCTTATAAAAAGTTATTTTCATTGTATTTTGCACACTTAATTTAAAATTAATTTATTCTACTTATAGTAATTTAATTTGGTAAAATGGATTAAATATTTTGAATCAATATATCCATATTTGGTAAATATAACTCATTTATTTTATGAATTATGAAAAGTAATCATGGTAAACTTTATAACCCTAGTAAAGGGTAAATCAGGTTAATCTAGATTTAAAATAAGTGATAAAACCATAATTATTCATCCTAATTCTTATTGGATGAAGGTAATTCTAAAATTATCACATTAGGTATGATATTTATTTATTTAATAAATATTATTCCAAGAAATGTACTTATGTATTATTTAAATCAAGGAATGTTACAAAATGTCCCTCTCTTTGTTTTTAATGTCACATATGTGTCTATATAGGAGAAAACGTAAGTTATGAATGAATATAAGTGTCTATTTTGAGTTTAATAAAATTATTTTCATGATATTTTTTTTAAATTTTAGTGGTTATATAATGACTTAAATTTCTTATGCAACACCGATGTAGAATTTCTACAATTAATTAAAATATATAATAAATGATTTGAATATATTAAAAGTGATATAATTTTAATGAGTTAAAATTTTACACCAATTTTATTGATCTATTTGATATATTAGCGATCTGTGAAATCCTTATATTCTAATTCCCCCTCTGTCTTAGTGTATTTAAATATAAATTAAATTAATAGTGTCAAAATCGATAATAATGATATTTTATCTACATAATATTTTATTAAATTATTTAAAAATAATAATAATATTTAAATGATAAAAATTGGTCATGATATGGACTAAAATTTAATTAATTAGATATTTATGGTCTAATTTATCCCTAATAATTAAAAATTATAACCTTTTAATATTGAAAATTTTGTTAACTTAGTTAAAGTTAAAATAAGTTAACTAAAGGTTAATAAAAATTAAAAGGTTCAAAATTACACCAAAAATCTTCTAAATTCAATTATTTGATCAGATTACAACCATATCAAGCCTTAACTTCAAATAAATTTCTACTTTTAGGTGTTTTTATTGATAATTAATTTATTATAATTTAAAATTTTGATAATTTCCAATAGTTCCCCTCACCTCAATTATAAATGGAAACCTACTCCCTCAATTCATTACACCCCTTTTAACCTTAAAAAATTAACATAATATACCAATTTCTCTTATTAATATCCCTAGAAACATTCTATAGGTTTTGTTATTCCCAAAATACCAAACATAGAGTCCTTTATAGCATATCTAAAAGAGTTCTTTTGAAAAAGTGGTAATCTCCATAACCGATCACTTTCTTTTTATACTCTACTTTACTATAAAAACCCTAATCTTCATTACACATTGATTCATGATTTATTTCATAAGAATACACATAATGAAACACAAAATATCTATAAGTATAGTGTATTTGGATAATTAGTTACATTACATAACAACTTAAAAACAGGTGGTACATCAATGTTGTGGAAAACTTCCTTACCATGATTCTAATATTCCATTATTCTTTAAAATGCATGGGATAATTTGAGGATATACATAATAAAGGGGTGAGATATAAATCCCAATAAGGGAATAAACAAATAACAACATGAAGATATTAGTACATGTTAGAAAATTTTTATTTCAATGGGACATAAAAGGGGTGAGAATCATAAACATGAAAAATGAGGCATGATATAACATGATAACATAAAGGCAACATGGGAATGTGGGAAAAAAATAAATATGACATAATAAGAATAAGTCATGGTTAATCAACAACACATCATAATATAAAAATATTAGGGTAACCTCCTATTAAGCATAAATGGCATCTCATGAGCCTAAAACATTATGCAATGCATTTGAGAACTATCTGGGTGAACCCATCATAATCATACCATGTATATGCATAAGTGTTCCATATAGATCATATAACTTAAGAAAAAAATTTCATCAAATTTAATCCCATTATTAAGTATTGTGGGTTAAATACATGGAAGTGTATAATCAATTAATTATAGTTACAAGTAGGTGAGTTCCCTTGAGTGGAAATGGGTACGGGTATACACCTCAAAAATGTTCTACATGGAAAATCGCATTGACGTTTCAGTAATGTAATGACAGTATATAAAGATTCATAAAATGTTTTAATGAGAGGGAAATGGGGTATATGATCACTTTTAAGTCTAAAGTAGAGTATGATGAATGTTAAAAAAATTTCGCAGTATTTGGAATTGGAAATCAAAAGACATCAAATAGAAAAAAAATGCTTTAATAAAGAGAAGAAGGAGAGGATCCCTTACCAAAATTCAGCATGGTAATGGATTAGGTAAATTCCATAATGAGAGGGGATAAATGACATCTAATTATTACTACATAAATTTTAATGTATAGGAATCCTTATAATGTCATGAAAACATAGCCAATTTAGATTCAAAAGGTAAAATACAAAGAAGGTTCTTAAAATCAAAAGAAGAGAGAGAATTCCCTTATATTGAGACTGTGATTCCAAAATCTCAGTATGATATTATATAGAGGTTGGGGGAAACTTGGAAGGACTCTAGAGATGATATGGTAGTTTAAGGACATTATAAAATGTTTTTGTGTGAAGAATGGTTTTATGTAGGAAAAGTGATGGGAGTTCTTTATTATTTCCCATACTTTGGTTTTGGACACTATATAATAAAGTAATCAAAACCAAAAACCTTCCTTTGATTATTGTCTATGTTTTCTAGAAAATATAGGTGATATTAATTATTTTATAAGTCCGTGGTAATAAATCTATAAAATATTTCCCTTGGTGATGTGGAAGTTATTCATGTTTTTATATAATTGATTTTATAACCTTAAAATATTATATAGGATTTTTAGGATTTATAAAGGATTTATAAAATTAATAAAATAGAATAAAAATACATTATTTTAAATTTAAAACATATATTTTATATTTTATACTCTTTATATCATTTATTACATCAATTTGGGGTCATTATGATGTCATAACACACATTATATATTTATACCATATTTAATCTTTACCCGAATATTTGACTTTCTTAGAAAATTAAGAAATATTCACCATTGGATATTTTCAACATGGTTATTCCAAAAATAAATTTTTTATCACAATAATCTTCTAAATATCTTAATTTTCTATTTTTAAAAAATAATTGATATTTATTAAGAAATGCTGTTTTTTGATAATAACAGTTTTTGAACCCTTATAACAAATACATTTGACTTCATAGAAATTATATTATCATTTATATTTAATAAATATTATATAATTAAATAATTTTATTAATATATCATTTATTTTTAGAATTCATGAATTCTTCGAAAAAGAATATCTTAATTGAAATTACATATTACACAAAAATATGATGTGTGTTTTAATACATCAAAATCAAAATCATTTAGAAAGTAACAAAAATAAGAAGTAAATATATCCATTGTTATATACAATATAAATATTCATATTTTTAAGGTATTGATACATAAACCTTTATTAAACTAGAAAATTCCATGAGGGTATGGGGTGAGATGGTGAGATTTTCATGGGGTGGTTCAGCATACATGGTTTGGGCTATGATATCGATGAGTAAGTACTTCTCCTATGAAGAGTTTCAGTCATTATTTAGTTATTGGACCCCCCCTTGGGATTGGTCAAGGTAAAATACCAATGATTCAATCTCCCTTTAAATATTTGATAAATGAGCTTTATAGGGTATGATCCTACTAGTTGAGGCCATTGCTTTTTTTTAATGAAAATCGGATTTATTATTACCCTATATTTATACTAATCATATGACAACTATTAAATGTCCATTTTATCAATGGTTATGATTCTTAACAGTGTTTTAAATATGATAGGATAAAATAAAACCAAATAAGTTCTTGTGTTTTCTATAACTATATTATAGAATTTAATTCAATCACAAAATGATTTTTTCTATAAAAGTTCGGGTCATTATAATCTTCAACCCTTGAAAAATTTCACCCTGAAAATTTTCATTTCACCCACTAAAATGGATGAGGGTAATTATATTTTATCATCTCCTCCAGTTCCCATTTCACATCTTCAAACTTTTGGTTTCTCCATATCACTTTGACTTGGTTAATTGTCTTATTTTTTAATTCTTTGTCTATATGATATATGATCTTCACTGTCTGATCTTAATATGAATGATCTCTCTCCAACGACACCACCTATGAATTTAGTACACGTAATTGGTCTAGAATGTACTTAGTAAATAGGGAAACATTGAACACATCATGTAATTGAGATAGGATATGTGGGAGTTCTAGTCTATAGGCCACCACTCCGATGTAATCAAAGTTCACAAAGGGACTGATCTATTATGGACTTATCTCTTCCTTCTTCCCAAATCTCATGAATTTGTTCCATTGAGATATGCATAGAAATATCTTATCTCTTACCTCAAACTATAAGCATAGTCGAAGATTGTCAGCATAACTCTTATGCCGACTCTGAGTAGACCCAATGTGCTTCTAAATGGTCTCAAACTTTTCCACCATTTCTGTGACTATTTCATGACCCAGTAGTTTTCATTAACAAATATCATTCTAGCATGTAAGTTTTATACACCTATTACTATAAAGATATTCATAAGGATCCATTTGGATTCTTTATTGGAAGCTATTATTTTATAAGAACTTGACCAGAGGAATATGTTGATTCAATACCCCTTTAAAGTCCATAATGAATTCTATCAACACGTCCTTTAGTGTCTAGATAGCCCACTCAGATTGGCTATCAGTTTGTGGGTGACAAGATTTGTTGAAGTTTAAAATACTATTTAGATCATGTTGGGGACTCTTCTAGAACTTAGAGGTAAATATTGTATCTCAATTAGATAATATTAATAGTGGTTTCATATACTGAATCACCACTTCTATAATTTGTATCCTTGCAAGTTGATTGAGTGAGGAGTTATCTTAGATTTCAATGCAGTGAGGATTCTTTGAATGATGATCCACTACAACCCATAAAGCATTATTTCCTATTTATGTCATTATAAGACCAGTGACAAGGTCCATGGTTATGTTTTCTAATTTACATGTTGGTATGGGTAATGGTTTCATCATCCCCTTTATATTTTTCCTTTAAACCTCCACTTACTAACATACAAGACACCTTGATGTATATTCTGTGATTTCCTTCTTCATATTTTCCCACCAATATTTCAATAAAATATCTCAATACATCTTTATGATCATTATATGGATGGAGAAGGTATAGCTCTATACATTATACAAAAATTCTTTTTTTAATTATCTATTTGATGGTACACATATTTGTGACCCAAATATTACAACCCCTTCTTCATTAATTTTGAACTTTGAGGATTTCCCTTTTCTTATAGATTCCACCTTCTTCAAAATTTCTAAATCATCTCTTTGAGAAACCTTTATCTTATATAAAAGGGATGGTTGAGAATTAATTTGTGAAAGGATTGATGATTCCCCTTCCTTTATGATTCATGTTTCCATCATTTTAAATTCTAAGAATACCATAACCTTCTTAATTCTCATCAATGATATAATTACTGAATCCTTTCTACTTAAAGAATATTCCAATTTATTTTCATTACCAGGATGGTAGTGTATTGATAAGTAATAACCCTTAATAATACCTAACCATCTTCTTTTTCACATATTCAAAACTTTTTGTGTGAATATATAATTGAGGATCTTATGATCCGAATATATTCCACACTTTTCCCCAAAGAGATAAAAGCACTAGATTTTCAACCTGAAGATCACTACCGATAACTCTAAATCATGAATTGGGTAGTTATTTTTATGAAATTCCAATTTTTATGAGTAATAGGATATCAATTTTTCATTATATATTAGAAAATAGACCAATCCCTTCTTCAAAGCATTGCTGTAGACCATGAAAAGTTCCCCACTTGTGGGTAACATAAGTATATGTGCAATGATAAAAATCATTCCCAAATCCTTGAATATCTATTAAAATTATTTATTCTTGAAAAACTTGAATCTATTATGATTTTTCATTTTTAGAGGGGTTTATAATAATGATAAATTTCATACAAATCATTGATTATACACAACCGATATAAGGAAATTGTGGATATCCCTCACCGATGTTGGCCTCAACCATGCTCCAATTACTTCTATTGTCACGACCCGTCCTCGGGGCCCGTGCCGTGACTACCCCAAGACTGCCTTCCATAGGCCAGGGGCTGGAGACTAGCACCAAGTTGTAATTCTCGATAAAAAGGGAAGGAATTGCCTTTGTAAAGTAAACAACACCACAGAGAAAGCAAGCAGTAGTAGTAAACACTAAGTAAAAGCTGAGTACAACAGTAAGTGCAGAAAAGTAAGTGGGTCAGTATATAAACCCAAACTGAAAGTAAAGTACAACTTAAAAGGGAAAACAACAATTGAAATGTAAAGCTGCAACGTCGAGATGTCCACTGGAAATCCCACCTGAAGGGCGGGTACAGATTGCCTCCTCTGCTCTTCGGGTCCAACCGACCGCTCCGAGTACGTCCCGCCCAGTGGTCCAACTCCAGGTAACGTCCTGCTCTGCAAGCCTCAACAACGATCAGCGCTGTCTGTCGTCTGCAACCAACACAACGTAGTGTGGGCATAGCCTGTGTAGGGGTGAGTATAAGCTACTCAGTAGGGACCCCGAGACCCCATAAGCTCTCCCAAAATCCACAAAGGATAATCCACAAAGGAAAGATGCAATCACGAAGTAACATCCGACACTGCTTAGGTATATGACCATAGATATACCTAAGTCATCAATTCTCGTTCGACTCCAACATATGAACCCAAGTAAAACCCAGTCCACACATGAAATAAAAACGTAAATCCACACAGGATAGCACAACACAATCCACATAGGAAAGCAAATAGGATTCGACTCACACATGTATACTTCTTCGTATGATGATAGAGATGATCATATATTTCCACTGATTCATCTAAGCCATCGGACCCACAAAGGATCGATATGTACTAACCCCCGCAATGACCCACAAAGGATCTGACCCAAAAAGGATCGATAGGTAACTAAACCCCGCAATGACCCACAAAGGATCTGACTCACACATGATCGATAGGTAACTAACCCCCGCAAAAGACCCACACAGGATCGGACCCACACAGGATCTGTAGGCATTGGCCCACACAGGACCGCTGAGCGCTGATCCACATAGGATCAGACCCACACAGGATCAGTAGCACTGATCCACAAAGGATTGCTGAGTGCTGTAGTCGTCGCCGTCGAATCCACTAAGGATCTCTGTACAGTCGTCGTCGTAGTAGTCGTAGTCGCAGCCAGCACTAGGGTTCCCGCACATAGCAAGCCCGTTCGGGAGGGTCTGCTCCACGAGCCGAGAGGCTGATACATCAACTAACACATAGTCCAGAGTTGATGTATCCAAAAGTTCCGTATCGACAACAGGAACTCAACGTCGCAGACGGCGCGTCAATCGGACGCCCGGTCTGAGAGTTATTGGCTTTTTCGTCCCAGGGGCCCTGTTGGTTTTTAAGTCAAAACCAACCCGACCATACTCCACCTATGTCCAAAACACGGGCAGAGTAATCCAAAAGATCCATCTCATATAGAGTAATCCAACAAAGTTGACGGCACGTCAATCGGACGTCCGTAGCTCAAGATATGAGCGTTTCCGCTCCGAGGGCCCGATTGGTTTCATGTACGAACCAACCCGGCCAAACCCAAAGTACTCCGAAACCTTGAGTACGATATACCGAAACGACCGTCTAGATCCAAGAATCGTATCCCCACTGACAGTGCGTCGATCGGAGGCCCGCAACTCAATTTATGAGAAAAGTACCGAAAAGGTCCGAAAACGAGGGGGTCTAGGCCCGGACCAACCCGGCCCAACCACCCGGGTCGGCCCGAACCGGGCCGACCCGACCCGAGTCCGGGTCCGACCCGGAAGATGCGGCCCGGCCCGGCCAGGGTGGCCTGGCCCGGCCTGGGCGTGACCTGGCCCGGCCTGGGCGCGACCCGGTCGGTTACGGCCGAGCGGAGCGGGGGGGCGTGCTGCCCCCGCGTGAGAGAACCGCGTCCCTGCGTGGGGCCGCCCTTGCCAGCGGACGTGGCCGGGCTGCTGCATTCCGTGCTCCTCTGGTCCCGCGTGGTCGCGGGACCGCGCTGCTGCCGCCTCGGCTTCAGCCACAAGGTTCTCCACGGCGGCGCGCCAGGCGTCGTCGCCTTCCACCGCCGGCGCCGACGTGCCGGCGTGATGTGCCGGCGGTTCGCTCCGCGGACCACCGGATGAGCTCCGGTGGTTGGAAATTGACGCCGCCTTCACCAAAGGTCCTCCCAGGGTCCGTCCTTCACTGCGAGGACCCCACGTCTCCCGTGCGGCCTGCTTTGTCGTAGTCCGCCGTTTCGCACACCTAGAACGAAAGGGGCGGTGGGTTCGGACTTGTTCGTTAGTCCGCACCCATTGCGTTAGCAGTTTTAAAAGACTCAAAACAATTATTTAATCAATGCCGCGGGTATAAATCACAAAGATTTAAAGAATCCAAACCCCTACCTCATCGTTGTCGTCGGACGTGAGTTCTTCGCGGAAATGACCATCGCAGAAGAAGAGGATCATCGCGTCACGGAAGGGGAGTCACGTCGTCATGGTACACGGCGTCGTGTCAACGATCTCCGAGGGTTAAAGAAAACACACAGATTTAATTTCACACTTTAAACCCATGTTGAGGATAAATCCACAAAGAATTAGAGAACCGTAATCCCCTACCTCAAGCAGTTGATGATCGAAGATTGTTGCGGGGAAGAAATGTCACGGAAGAAGCGTCGCGGAAGGAGAATCATCGGCGTCGCGGAAAACGGCGTCACATTGTCGATCTCCAAGGGTTCGGCGTTCTTCGCGTTCTTCACGTTTTTTTGCGAAGGAGGATGAAGATCTCAAGCCTTAGAGTCTTCCCCAAATCCTCTCAACGAGCAATCCTCAAGAAAGACATGCGTTGGTCTTATTTTATTAACATGCCAACAATTTGAAAAACAAGTTAAGAAACGAACCATTAATTTGGTGAATTAATGGTAACGTCTTAACTATCCAATTAATAGGAGCGTTAAGATTTTTAGAAAACGCACCAGTTGACTTTCATTAAAGAGGAGTTTTTGCGGGTGCGTTACTTAGAGGAAAAGAAATGGTGGGGCTCGTGCGGGCCCCACCTCACAAATATCCTACCAAGTGGGTAGGATATTTTGGGTCCCACCCTATCCGCTTCAACTCATCTTGAGTGGCTTTAAGTGGATTTAAGTGAAATAAAATAAAGTTGTCGCACCACTTTATTTTATTTCTTAACTTAACCCCAAAAACTAAAAACCACACCTGAGAAAACGCAACTCTGGAAGAGGCGTTTCTAAGAAAATACCAGCGCTGTGATTCCATCAGTGCCCTCAGAATTCGATTCCGAGCTTTGGTTCAAAAGTTAGAAAAACCCGCTCATTCGTTCACTGAAAGTACACGATCCAAACTTCGGAAAATGATTCTGGGCACACCGGGCCTCAGAATCACATGCCGTCAGAAGCTACGCTCTTGTAAAATTCTAAATAAAATTAAGAAAAAAATTTTCTTGAATTTTATGGGTCTTTACATCACTCCCACCTCAGGGCTTTACGTCCCTGTAAAGATACAACATAAACTAGGGAAACAAATGTGGGTACTGAGCACGCATCTGAGCCTCCCGCTCCCAAGTGCTCTCCTGGAGATTCCTGTGCTGCCATATGATGCGCACTAGAGGAATCGACCATCCACACAGGACCTGCTCCTGTCGATCCTCAATCTCCACCGGGACCTCTGCAAAAGTCGCCCCATCATCAACATCCATCTCCCCATGGTCAATGATATGCATTGGATCGTGCACGTATCTCCTCAGCTGAGATACGTGGAAGACTTCGTGCACCCGGTGCAATTGAGGTGGTAGAGCCGGGCGATAAGCCACCTCACCAATCCTGCTAAGGACTAGGAATGGTCCGATGAAGCGTGGAGATAACTTGCCGCCTCGGCCAAATCTCCGTAATCCACATCGAGGTGAGACACGCAAGAAGACGTGGTCGCCATCCTCGAACTCCAGTGGCCTCCGCCTCCTATCAGCAAAAGACTTATACCGTCTCTGAGCTGTCCTCATCTGCTCCTGGATGACCTGGACCTTCTCTGTCGTTGCCTGGACCATCTCCGGTCCCACAAGTGCTGACTCCCTAGGGTCTGTCCAGCACAAAGGAGATCTGTAAGGTCGGCCGTACAACGCCTCGTATGGTTCCATCCCGATGGTGGAGTGGTAGCTGTTGTTGTACGCAAACTCCACCAAGGGTAGGTGGTCCTCCCAGCTGCGACCAAAGTCGAGGACACATGCACGGAGCATGTCCTCGAGAGTCTGAATGGTCCACTCCATCTAACCATCCGTCTGAGGGTGAAAGGCGGTGCTCAGATGTAGCTGCGTCCCGAACGCCTCCTGCAACCCCTTCCAAATCTGGGAAGTAAAGAGAGCATCTCAATCGGAGACGATAGATGATGGAACACCGTGAGGTCATACAATCTCCTGAACGTAGAGACGTCCCAAACTCTCCACTGAGCCCTGCTCTATGATGGGTAAGAAGTGAGCCGACTTGGTGAGTCGGTCGAAAATCACCCAAATGGAGTCGTGACCTCTGGAAGTGCATGGAAGTCCAGTCAAGAAGTCCATAGATATGCCATCCCACTTCCACTCCGGGACCTCCAAAGGCTATACAAAGCCTGTTGGTACCTGGTGCTCTGCCTTCACCTGCTGGCAGGTGAGGCATCAAGAAACGAACTCTGCCACAACCTTCTTCATGCCCAGCCACCAGTGCTGTTGTCTGATATCCTGGTACATCTTCGCCACTCCAGGATGTACCGCCAAAGGAGAAGTGTGAAACTCTCTCAGCACCTCCTCCCGTAAAGCAACTGGTACCAAGGTACGTCCTCTGAAAAGGACGGCGTGCTCTAATCCAAAGGAGAAACCATCAGGCGCCTGTCCTGAGGATATCTGCGCACGCTTCGTCTCACAGTCAGCATCCCCACACTGTGCCTCTCTGAACCACTGCAATAGTGGAGGGGTGACTGTAAGAGACTGAAGGAAGGCTTCTCCATCTCTATCCATGAAGGATATCTGCAAAGCGGCTAGCTGCTCTGTCGCCTCCTCAAGTAGCTGAATGCCCATACTCCTGCTGAGAGCATCGGCTACTACGTTCCCCTTCCCAGGAGTATAGACTATCTCAAAGTCGTAGTCCTAGAGAAACTAGATCCATCGCCGCTGTCTCAGGTTCAGGTCCTTCTGAGAGAAGATGTACCTAAGACTCTGGTGGTCGGAAAAGACTGTAAAGCGCCCTCCCATAAGATAGTGTTGCCATTTCTTCAGAGCGAAGACCACTGCTGCTAACTCTAGGTCATGGGTAGCGTAGTTCTACTCATGAGGCCTCAACTGACATGATCCATAGGCGATCATCGCCCGCTCCTACATCAGGACACATTCGTGTCCTATCCCTGATGCATCGCACTAGACTACATACCCTACTCCCTCCTCAGTCAACCTCAAGATAGGTGCACTGGTCAATCTATGTCTCAGCTCTTGGAAGATCTACTGACATCTGTCTGACCACACAAAGGGTTTCCCCTTCTTCGTAAGAGCTAAGAGTGGTGCCAAAACTCTGGAGAAGTCTGGAACAAATCTCTGATAGTATCCATCTAGTCCCAAGAAACTCCGCACCTCCATCACGCTCTTGGGTGGCTCCCAAGATAGCACTGCATCGATCTTTTCAGGATCCACTGAAACTCCCGCCTCAGAGATGACATGTCCCAAGAAGTGGACCTCACGTATCCATAACTGATACTTCGAGAGCTTTCCATATAGCTGGTGCTCTCAGAGTGTGTCCAGTACAACTCGCAAGTGGTAGGCGTGATCCTCCTCAGTCGTCGAGTATATCAAAATGTTTTCAATGAATACCATGACAAATCAATCGAGGTATGGATGAAAGATCCTGTTCATGAGGCCCATGAACACTGCTAGATCATTGGTTAGGACGAATGGCATAACCAAGAACTCATAGTGTCCATACCGACATCTGAAGGTTGTCTTCTGCACATCCTCGTCCCGAACTCTAAGCTGATGGTAGCCTGACCTGAGGTCTATCTTTGAGAACCATCATACTCCCTTGAGCTGATCGAAGAGGTCATCAATCCTCGGTAGCGGATACTTGTTACTTACAATCACCTGGTTCAGGCGACAATAGTTTACACAAAGTGACAAACTCCTGTCCGCCTTCTTGGTGAACAAAATCGGGGAAGCCAGGCTGATACACTGGGCCGGATGAAACCATTGCCCTGCAAGTCCTCCAACTGTACCTGTAGCTCTCGAAGCTCAGCGGGGAACATTTGATATTCTGGAGTCGATATCGGGGCTGTCCCGGGGTACAGGTCAATATAAAAGTCTACCTCTCTGCAAGGAGGTAGCCCTGGAACGTCGTCGGGAAAGACGTCTGCATATTGATCCACCACTGCAGGAAAACTAGGACCCCGCATGTCAACTGCTCCTAGGATTAGGCTAGCCAACTGATGAGTGATGGGATGTACTCTCCTCTACAGAAGTCCATCCTGTGCTTCGAAGGCTCCCTTCTCACCGGTGAAGGTGAACCTGCTCCCGTTGGTGCGTACACATCGCACCTTGCGCCTAATACAGTCAATCTGTGCATGGAATGTAGATAACCAATCCATGACCCAGATGACGTCGTAAGGACTTGACGCCGCTACAAGAAGATCCCAGCTGAAGCTCTCACCTCCTAGAGTAAGCTCACACTGCCGTAACCAGTGCGTAATCGTCGAGTCTGCTCCCATAGGAGTCTCTAGCCGTAAGGATCGAGCCAACGGATCTGTCAGAATCTCTGAGCTCCGAACAAGGGAAGCGACTATGAAAGAATGACTCGCTCCTGTGTCTATAAGAACTACAGAAAGGGTGTAATAGACACAGATAGTACCTCGAATCATCTCGGGCGCGCCGTGGTCGTAGGCCTCCACTGCCTGGAGATGTGCTTGTCTCTGCCCGCCAGCTCCCTGTGGTCAGGGTGGAACTCCTGGTGGTGGTGGTGGTAGAGCCTCAAAGTATCTCCCACCACCTACTGCTCGGCCATCTCCTCTGCCTCGTCCGCCTGCTCCCTGTGGACCACCATGGTCGACCCTCTGCCTCTCCCTGGGTGGCCCCTCAACCGTCTGTTACTCCTTGGCATGGCTGGTCGGGCAGTCACGAGCCATGTGGCCCTGCCCACCGCATGAGTAGCACTGCCTGCCTCTCGAAAGACTAGCTCTGCGCTGTGTGCCCCGCACTGCTGAGCCAGTGTCCTGAGGTCATCTGCCTGAGGGTCTGGTCTGCCTGGACCCATGAGTCATCCGTCAACTGCCTGCTGAAGAATACTCTGCTACGTGCCACCCTACGGTGGGTCTCGGTACTGATGAAGGCTCAGCAAGGAAGCTCTCGATCAAAAGGGCTCGCTCCAATACTCCTTCCTGAGTTGTAATGCTGAGGGAGATCAGCGATTCCCTGATCTTGTGCCTCAATCCATGCTCAAAGGTCCCGACCCAGAAGAATGGGTCCCGTACCATGTCTGTCAAGTAGCGCGAGAGATCGGTAAATCTCACCGAGTACTGGGCGACCGTCAAGCTGCCCTACCGCAGCTGAAGAAGCTCCTGGATGCGCACCGCACGGAGGGTGGCTGGGAAAAACACTGAGCGGATGAGTCTCTCAAAGTTCGTACAGAGAAGAGATGCCTCATCGTGAACCTGGAGCATCAAGCTCCACCACCGGCCTGCTGCCGCGTGCAGGAGGCTCGCAGCGAGGATCACCATGAGGTCTGCTGGTGTCCTCACTAGCTGGAAAACTCGTACCACTGCCTCCAGCCAATCCTCGGCTACCTGGGGGTCCGTCTTCCTGCGGAAACTGTGTGGTCGCTGGCGCTGGAACTCATGCAGTGTACTAAGGCGACGTGCATCATCAGCGGCTGGGGCTGGAAGCATCGGTGGCTCGGCGGGTAGAGGTACCGCCGGTGCCTCTGCTGTCAAAGGGCCCTGTACCGAGGCCTCGTCGCTCAGTAGGCTGTCGTCACGCTCAACTCACGGAACCCTAGCTGGCTGCCGTCGTGGGGCCATCCTGAAAAGGAAATAGGTGTTCCACGGTCAGAACAGTATACCTGGTGAGCTGACACAAAGTAATTACAAATAAAACTTGAAACACACACATGAAATCAATGATTTACTATATTAAGTCGGAAATCAGAAGTCAGGGTCCTGGTGTACAGATACGTCGGTCGCCGCACCAACACTGGACTCCCTGGACTGATAACCACACCCAATACGCTTAACACTATTGCTTCACATAGAAAAAGATCAGAGTCCAATGTTCTGAGGTAGAACCGAACTCCTCTGATACCAATTTGTCACGACCTGTCCTCGGGGCCCGTGTCGTGACTACCTCAAGCCCACCTTTCATAGGCCAGGGGCTGGAAACTAGCACCAAGGCTTAATTCCCGATAAAAAGGGAAGGCATTGCCTTTTTATAGTAAACAAAACCACAGAGAAAGCAAGAATTATTAGTAAATACTAAGTAAAGGCTAAGTACAATAGTAAGTGCGGAAAAGTAAGTGGGTCTGTATACAAACCCAAACTGAAAGTAAAGTACAACTGGAAAGGGAAAACAACTACTGAAAAGTAAAGCCACAACGTCGAGCTGTCCACTGTAAATCCCACCTTAAGGGTGGGTACAGATAGCCTCCTTTGCTCCTCGGGTCCAGCCGACCTCTCCGAGTACGTCCCGCCCAGTGGTCCACCTCCAGGTAACGTCCTGCTCCGCAAGCCTCAACCATGATCAGCGTTGTCTGTCGTCTACAACCAACACAACATAGTGCGGGCATAGCCCGTGCAGGGGTGAGTATAAGCTACTCAGTAGGGACCTCGAGACCCCAGAAGGTCTCCCAAAATCCACAAACGATAATACACAAAGGAAAGATGCAATCACGAAGTAACATCTGACACTTCTTAGGTATATGCCCATACATATACCTAACTCATCAATTTTCATTCGACTCCAACATCTGAGCCCAAGTACGACCCAATCCACACAGGAAAGAAAAACGTAAATCCACACATGATAGCACAACACAATCCACATAGGAAACCAAACATGATTCAGCTCACACAGGTATACTTTTTTGTATGACGATAGAGATGATCAGATATTTCCACTGATTCATCTAAGCCGTCAGACCCACAAAGGATCGATAGGTACTAACCCCCGCAATGACCCACAAAGTATCTGACCCACAAAGGATCGATAAGTAACTAACCCCCGCAATGACCCACAAAGGATCTGACCCACACATGATCGATAGGTAACTAACCCCCGCAAAAGACCCACACAGGATCAGACCCACACAGGATCTGTAGGCACTGGCCCACACAGGACCGCTGAGCGCTGACCCACACAGGATAGGACCCCCACATGATTGGTAGCACTGATCCACAAAGGATCTCTTAGTGCTGTAGTCGTCGTCGTCGAATCCACTGAGGATGTCTGTACAGTCGTCGTCGTAGTAGTCGCAGTCGCAGCCAACACTAGGGTTCCCGCACACAACAAGCTTGTTCGGGAGGGTCTGATCCACGATCTGAGAGGATGATACATCAACTGACACATAGTCCATAGTTGATGTATCCAAAAGTTTTGTATCGACAATAGGAACTCAACGTCGCAGACGGCGCGTCAATCAGACGCCCGGTCTGAGAGTTATTGGCTTTTTCGTCCCAGGGGCCCGGTTGGTTTTTAAGTCAAAACCAACCCGACCGTACTACACCTGCATCCAAACCTTGGGCAGAGTAAGCCAAAAGATCCGTCTCACATAGAGGAATCCAACAAAGTTGACGGCATGTCAATCAGACGTCCGTAGCTCAAGATATGAGCGTTTCTGCTCCAAGGGCCCGATTGGTTTCGTGTATGAGCCAACCCGGCCAAACCCAAAGTACTCGGAAACCTTGAGTGCGATATACCGTAACTACTGTCTCAATCCAAGGATCGCATCGCCGCTGATGGTTCATCGATCGGAGGCCTGCAGCTCAAGTTATGAGCAAAGGACATAAAAGGTCCGAAAACGGAGGATCTGGGCCCGGACCAACCCGACCCACCCCCCCGGGTCGGTCTGACCCGGGTCTGGGTCCGACCTGACCGGCGCGGCCCGGCGCGGCCAGGGTGGCCCGGCCCGGCCTGGGCGTCACCCGGCTCGGCCAGGGCACGACCCGGTAGGTCGGATCGACCGGTTACGGCCGAGCGGAGCGGGGGGGGGGGGGGGGGGGTGCTACCCCCGCGTGAGAGAACCGCAGCCCCGTGTGGGGCCGCCCTTGCTACTGGACGCGGCCTGGCTGCCAAATCCCATTCTCCTCCGGTCCCGCGCAGTCACGGGACCACGCTGTTTCCGCCTCGGCTTCAGCCGTGACGTTTCTCCACGGCGGCGCGCCGGGCGCCGTCGCCTTCCGCCGTCGGCGCCGCCGTGCCGGCGTGGCGCGCCGGTGGTTCACTCCGTGGACCACCAGACGAGCTCCGGTGGTCGGAAATTCACGCCGCCTTCGCCAAAGGTCCTCCTAGGGTCCGCCCTTCACTGCGAGGACCCCGCGTCGCCCGTGCGGCCTGCTTTGTCGACGTCCTCCGTTTCGCACACCAAGAACGAAAGGGGCGGTGGGTTCAGACTTGTTCATTAGTCCGCACCCACCGCGTTAGTGGTTTTAAAAGACTCAAAACAATTATTTAATCAATGCCGTGGGTATAAATCACAAAGATTTAAAGAATCCAAACCCCTACCTCGTCGTTTTCATCAGACGTGAGTTCTTCGCAGAAATGACCGTCGTAGAAGAAGAGGATCGTCGCGTCACGGAAGAGGCGTCGCGTCGTCGCGGTACACGGCGTCGTTTTGATAATCTCTGAGGGTTAGAGAAAACACACAGATTTAATTTCACACTTTAAACCCATGTTGAGGATAAATCCACAAAGAATTAGAGAACTGTAATCCCCTACCTCAAGCAGTTGATGATCGGAGATTGTTGCGGGGAAGAAACGTCGCGGAAGAAGCATCGCAGAAGGAGAATCGTCGGCATCGTGGATCACGACGTTGCGTCGTCGATCTCCGAGGGTTTGGCGTTCTTCACATTCATCGCGTTCTTCGCGAAGGAGGATGAAGATCTCAAGCCTTAGAGTCTTCTCCAAATCCTCTCAACGAGCAATCCTCAAGAAAGACATGCGTTGGTCTTATTTTATTAACATGCCAACAATTTGAAAAACAAGTTAAGAAACGAACCATTAATTCGGTGAATTAATGGTAACGTCTTAATTGTCCAATTAATAGGAGCGTTAAGAGTTTTAGAAAATGCTTCAGTTGACTTTCATTAAAGAGGAGTTTTCGCGGGTGCGTTACTTAGAGGAAAATAAATGGTGGGGCTCGTGCGGGCCCCACCTCACAAATATCCTACCAAGTGGGTAGGATATTTTGGGTCCCACCATATCCACTTCAACTCATCTTGAGTGGCTTTAAGTGGCTTTAAGTGAAATAAAATAAAGTTGTCGCACCACTTTATTTTATTTCTTTACTTAACCCCAAAAACTAAAAACCACACCCGAGCAAACACAACTCCAGAAGATGCGTTTCTAAGAAAATACCGGCGCTACGATTCCATCGGTGCCCTCAGAATTCGATTCCAAGCACTGGTTCAAAAGTTATAAAAATCCGCTCATTCGTTCACTGAACGTACCCGAGCCAAACTTTGGAAAATGATTCCGGGAACACCGGGCATCGGAATCATGTGCCGTCAGAAACTGCGCTTTTGTAAAATTTCAAAGAAAATTAAGAAAAAAATTTCCTTTAATTTTACGGGTCTTTACATCTATCTTTGAAGGATCCATTAATATACCATTTAACATGATAAAGTTATCTAATAATGATCACTCCTTTAACGAGAACTCACATATTCTATACTTTTTATAAAGTTTCTTCTTTCATAAAGTTTTTAGAACAGTGTTCAGATTCTCCTTATGCTCCTCCGTGCTTTTGGAGTTTATTAGAATATTGTCTTAAAAAACTACAAAAATATTTTTGTAGTATCTAAAGTCTCGCTTCATTAATCCATGAATATTTATGGATAATTAGTGAGTCCTAGTGGAATTAATTTGAACTCATAGTTCCCATACCATTTATATAAAGTAGTCTTGGGGATATTCTCCTTCTTTACCGTTATTCGATAATACCACGACCGAAGATCCGAATTGGAGAATTATTAGGATTCGCATTGATAATTAAACAAGTCATTAGTCCATGGAATATGATACTTGTTCTTTATCATGATCTTTTTGATATCAGGATAATCAATTGAAAGGTGAATTGACTTATCCTTCTTCTTAACGAAGAGGACTGATGCACCCGATGGTGATGAACTTGGGCATATGAACCCTTTACCCAGATTCTCATATAGTTTATTCTTTATATCCTCAAGTTATACAACATCTATTTTATATGGATTTTTTTATATTGGAAAGTACCTGTGTATAAGATCGATTGAAAATTCAACCTCTCTATTTATAGGAAGACTAGAAATTCTTTGGGAAACACATTAGCATATTCCAGCACAATGGACATGTCTTGAAGGATGATATTTTAGTTAGAATTAATCATTTGATCTAGATACACTTACTCATAGAAAAATAATATAGATTCTTGGGATATTGGACTAAATAGATTCATCCTCCTTATTGCACTTGTATAAAATCATAGGACAATTATTGATACGTAGAGTGTTTCCTTTCTTGTGGAAATTTATATTGTCTATATATAAGGAAAGACAATCCATACCCAAAATTACCTCAAATTAAACTAAATAGAGTATCAAAAGTTTTTATGGGAAGTTTATCCCACAAATTTTTATTGGGGAGGATTTATATACTTACGATGCAATAATTTTTCCATTTCTCATTTTCACCAATATCCAAACTTCTATATTTTTTGTTTCTATTTGAATTGTTTTACTAAACTATTGTGATATGAAATAATGCATTGAACCCAAACCAATAATCAAGTTTAATATTCTTAGATGAATAACTAGCATACATATCACCACTTCATTATCGAGATCCACCTCAGTGGTTGTGATGGAAAAAGCTCATGCATAATGCCTTGGAGGTTATTGGTGTTGATTTTCTCTGACCACCCTTGGCTTAGTGTATTGGTTTGAAAAATGACCCTGTTCCTTATAGTTTAAATAATGAATGATATGCCAAGTATTGATTGGTAAATTCCATTCCCCCATCAAATTAGTGGGTTTCTCCTATCAGAAATTTCAATCTAGGTTCCCTTATCATTCCTAATGCATTTATTCATCCCCTTTCATCAGTTTATAGGTTTCTTCTTTCCACAATTTTAAGAAGAGGGATATTGAAATTTCTTACCACGGTTAAATTTATCCATCATTCCTCTATAATTAAACTACACTTTACACTTATTATCCCCATAATACCCTTAAGAATTTATGATCTCAATTTGGACTTTGGGGGAACATAAGATAATTTCATCATAGCTATAGAAGTCCTGTATCACCAGGGATTTTCATAAACTTTATTTTATCCCACCAAAGAAGTGGTCAAATTTTCATTCAAGGGTATAGAATATGATAGAGTTGTATCATGAAAGTCTTATAAAGTTTCCCATGTACACCTTGATGGATTCATCTTCTTTTTTCTAGAGGAAAATAAAATCCATTTCCATTTTAAGTCAGAGATTGTGAGAAAAATATTTGTTGAAAATCATTTTCTAGAATTCCTTCCACCCTATTACTTCGATCTCTTCCTCATACTTTTTATTATTGATCAATGTCCACCACTACTCAACCTATCCATTCCTATGATAAACAGATCGTATAACCTTCTCTTGATCGAAACATTGAAGAACAAAAAATATATTTTCAATGGTGTTGATACATTGTTACATGATTAAGGGATAAAATGATAAATTGAAAGTTATAGGCCTTTGTCACATAAAGGTATAAATTGTATCTTCTTAGGGAGATTTGGGAATTAATCTTGATTTAGGTTTCTATTTTGAACTCAATTCAACTGAGAGAGAATCGTTGCAAATTTTATGATTCCTTCACCCATTAGGTTGGAAATCTCCTTTGGGCAGTCATCACATTTCCATTCACATTGGTTGTTTACTTGGTTCCTCCTATTTCTGAACATTGGATATAATAAATGGAAAATTAGGGATGATAAATTTTTAACTACTAAACCTAAAATGATAATCTAATAACATTAAAGGGATAATTTATAAATGAAATGTATTTTTTTAAATTATAAATTTATAATCTTATATCAATATTATCCATGATCTATTTCCTAAAATAGACTCTTATGGTCATTTTTTCCAATAATAGTGGTCGTAATGAGATTGTGAATTTACTAAAGCATATACCTGAGTAGTGTCAAACATATTATACTGAAAGGACCATTTTTGTGCACTAGGTTATGATTGAGTCCATCCAAATGTGCCCTTCTCTTTATTATTACCTCTAGGTACCTCTATTGCATAACCACATCAACTTACAATATCTAAAAAAATATTTACTTTCTTGGAAGCCACTTACTATATATAGTTCACAAAAATTTATGGATTTTTATTATGTTTAGTCTTATCCCTAAAGATTTTTAGAGAGTTTTATAAACCTAATCCCAAAAAAATAAGACTTTTCATTGATAGCAATATGACAACACTTGTATTTATTATAGATTAATTCATGTTTTATTTCATCAGAATACACATAATACAACCTATAAGATTTAAAATTTTAGTGTCTTTGGGTAATTAGGTACATTAAATAACAAATTAAAAATAGTTGGTACATCATAATTTTTGAAAGCTTCCATAAAATGCTCATAATAGTCCACTATTCATAGAACTGCATGGGATAACCTATGGACATATATAAGGATGAGATGTACTATAAAACTGAGTAAGGGAGTAAACAAAGCATAATATGATGAAATTATTACATGTTATAAAATAGGAATTTCAAGTGGATATAAAATTAGTAGGAATCATAAAAATGAACAGTGGGGCATGATGTATCATGATAACATGAAGGCCACATGGGAATGTGGAAAAAAAAATTAAACATGAAATCGTAATCATATGTTATGGTTAAAAAACAAGACATCATAACATAATGTTCTAATTACAACCTCCTGTGAACTATATATAGAATATCACAAGACTAAAACATTACCCAATTCATTGGGGTGCTATATGGGTTCACCCATCATAATCATATCATGTACATGCATAAGTGTTCCACATAGATCATATAACATAAGAGAAAATTTATTATTATTTAATCCCATGATTAAGTATTTTGGGTTACATAAATAGAATTACCTAATCAATGAATTATAGGTGCAACTAGGTGAATACCCATGATTGGAAATGGGTGTGGTTATACACCTCACAAATGTTTGGCATGGAAAATCTCAATGACATTTATGCCGCATAACATCATTACTTGAAGATTCATAAAACGGTTTAATAATATATAAAGGGGTCTCTCATAATTTTTAAGTCAAAATTAAAGTATGTGATATGTGTAAAAACATATCCCAACATTATGATTTTAAATCAAAAGACATAAGATAGAGAAGATTATTGAATAAAGAGGATAAAGAGAGGTTATCTTACCAAATGTTGGCACTATAACAACTTAGTTAAATGATATAATGAGTAGGGATAAATTATATATAATTATTAGGAAATAAATTGGATAGTAAAAGGATATTTATAAATTCATGAAAACATAACCAATTGAGATTGAAATGGATAAATATAAAGAAGGTTCTTGAAGAGAGAGATGACACTTACATTGAGAGGGATATTCTAAAAGCTCGGAAGAAACTTCTTGAGAGTTTGGGGTAACCTTGGGAGGAAACTATAGAGGATAGGGTAGAGTAAGTATGTGATCCTAGGTTTTTTATTGAATAGAAAGGGGATATTTGGTGGATTTATATAAGAAAAGAGAGGAGAGTTCTTTATTATTTCCCAAACTTAGGTGTTAGACTCTATATAATAAAGTAATCAAAACCACAATCCTTACCATGGATTTTTCTTTATTTTCTTACAAATTGGAGTAGTTTTATTAATTTTATAAGTAAAATGGAATAACTCAATAAAATATTACCATTTTTTTTATGTGAAAGTGAGTCATGTTTATAAAGAATTGATTTTTAAACCTTAAATTAAAACATAGGTGTTATAGGATTCATAATGGATTTATAAAGTTAATAAAATAACTTAAAAACAACATTATTTTAAAGGTGAAACATATACTTGGTCTTTAATACCCTTTATTTAACTTATTACATCACTTTTGGGTCATTATGATGTCATAATACAAACAATATGTTTATACCATATTTAAATTTTACTTGAAAATTTGAGTATCTTAGAAAATTATAAAAAATTGACCATTGGATAATTTCAACATTATAATTCTAAAAATACTAATTATTTTACCAAAATAATTTTTTAAATATATTAATTTTCACTTTGAAAACAATAATCGACACTTATTGAGAAATGCTGGTCTTTAAAAAATAATAGTTTTTAAAGCCTTATAAATAAATATTATTTAATTGTATTATTTATTAATATATAATTTTTTTTAAATTCATGAATTCATAAAAAAGGAACATCTTAATTAAAATTTCATATTACACAAAAAAATACAATTTTTGTTTTATCATGTCAAAATCAAAATTGTTTAAAACGTTACAACAATAAGAACTAAATATATTCATTATTTTATAAAATATACATATTCTTATTATTAGGTTCATGATAAATAAACCTTTATTACACCAGAAAACACCATAAGTGTAAGGTGTATGATTGTAAGATTTTCAGGGGGTGGTTCGACATACATGGTTTATACTATGATCTCAGTGAGCTTGAACTTATGCTATAAACAGTTTCTCTCGTGCTTTATTTGTTGGATATCATCTTGGTATTGGTAAAATTCAAATCTCAATTATACTATATCCCCTGTAAACTCTGATAAATGGGTTTCATAGGATAAAATCCTATTGTTTGAGTCTATTTATTCTTTTTTCTGTGACAATTGGATTTATCACAACCCTATATTTTTACTAATCATATGATCACTATTCAAGAGATATTTTATAAACTATTATGATTATTAAAAATATTTTAAATCTTATAAGATATAATAAAAAAATAAATTCACATTTTTTATATAACAATAATAGGGCATTTAATTCAATCACAAAGGGAATTTTATTTATAAAAGTTCATGTCATTACATTTTCCTCCTCAAAATCTAAGGTATTTATCATAACATAATAAATTCAGTTTCATAAACATTCATAAATGATATTATGATTATTAAAACAACATTGTACTCCCTCTTTAGTATGGAATGAGATGTGAAAGTATCGCTTGTGCGTATATATGGCTTACCATCTCCACGTAGCGATATAATTCATTTTTCATCACCGTATTTTATTGTTTGGTATTGTGATGGGTTTGATGTTGTTTTTGAAATTAAATATTTAATAATAATTTTTGAATAATAATATAATTTATTCTTTATTACCATCCAATAATTTGGGAAATAATAACGTCATTTGTACATATGTGTGGAATACAACCTCCATGATATGATGTGATTCATTTTTCATTTTTATTTTAAATTTATTAAAATAAAGATCAATTTGATGAATATATATGATTTATATGATATAATAATGATTCTATAAAGGCTAATTATTATTTACCTTGCTTTCATTCCATTAGTTGAAAAATGGAAACAAAATTTATGCGCACGTACAACCTACTGTCTCCATAAATAGTGTAATTCATTTTTCTGTATCTATTTTTTTTAATTATTATAAATATTTATGTAATAATATATATAATTTTTATAACAAGATATTTTTTTTGGAAAATATTAATCTGTTATCCAATTATTAGGATTGGGATTGCTGAACCAAAACATTCTTGGAAAAAGAAGCAGTTATCACCTAGAACAATGTTTTTCATAAAAAATTATTAATAAATGGGAGATAAGATGTCATAAATATATCATACATGGTATTATATATATGAATACAATAATTGAATACATGAATAAAAAATATATATTTAGAATACATGAGGTTTGAACATGAATAAGGAAAGTCGATACTTGAGGTTAAGGTTTTATTTCACAATCTCATCACCGTATGAGATTGTTTTTGTGAAGTACCAAATTGGGGAATATTTTTATTAAATATCCATATTTTCTATAATATTTTTTAAAATAATATTTCTATTACCCTCAAATGATGTATTAAATAATTTCTTCACCCATGTTGGAATTTTTATCAAAATTGTTTGAAAGGAATCTTCTTTTCATTTTTGAATGAGGTACGTTTTGACCATTATATAAAAGTGTGAAAATAATGTTTCTTAAATTATAAAAAATGAATGAATGTTACCTAATTCATTATTTTTTTAAAAATATTCCTTTATAGGTTTACATAGTTATTTTCAATGGATTCTTTTCCCTTATTGGTGCATAATTGTTTTTAAAAAAATTTCCATTTCAAATTTGAAAGGCTATTTTCATAAAAAAGTGTTCCAATTATTATTTAAAAAATAATTTTTAGTATAATATGAGATAATTTGATGTTACCATTTATTTAATAGAGATATTATCCAATAAAACTATTCTTACACTTTATTTGGATAGTTAATATTTATGTTGAACCTGTTTATTTTTCATGGGCTATAAATTGATGAAATATTTATGAGACCAATTTTATTTATATGAGTTATGATATGGTGATGTGTTGAATGTTTTATATTTTGGGATACATATCTATGATTTTAATTATGTGATGTTTGGGAAATATATCTCCCTACAATGAATTGGGTAATATATTATATCTCATGATATATTTATTGGAAATAAGTCAAAGTGCTTGATCTTTTTTGGGAAACAAGTCGACGTGCTTGATCCATTATGGGAAACAAGTCGATGTGCTTGATCCAATACAGAAAAAAGTGACTATTCGTGATACAATGGTCTTGGTAGTTAACCATTACATAATAAATGGTTTCTATACTTATGTTGGTTCCATATACATTTATGACATGAAATTATGGATTATGATTATGTTATGATGACTTCTCATTATTATGATTAATATCTTTTTGAATTATATTGTTTTAGGTAAAAAATCATGTTTAGGATCTTTATCAGAATAGGTATGATTTTATTTGTTATGTTCATGATCACATACCCTTATCCTCATATTATTCTTTCATATGATCATCTATTGACATCTGAAATGTTTAGCTATACTGAGTATCTGAGATCATCCTATTCTTATGTTTCCTTTCCCCAGGCCATGAATAAATTTTTAGAAGTGTATTCCTATAAAGAGTATCATCAGGGAACATATTTATATGGGATTTGTAAGATATTTTATAAAATAATAATATTGTGTATCTATTCATTAATGACTTTAACCCTTTACGGTTCTGGTGTAGATCATATTTTTATGTATTTAATATTAATCTAAATTGATATAATATTTCTGTATGAATATATCAGGATATCATAACAATAAAACTAAATAAGTTATTATTCCTAGCATATAACTCCTATAATTGATGTATGATAATTGAAATAAGTAATTTAAATACTTTTAAACTAATGAATACATCCGTTCATAATATAACATGTATATTATTGAATTATTAAATTTGGAATATACTAAAAAATTAATGATTCATAAATTTAGATATAAGAAAAACATTTCTAAACAAATAATAAAATAAACAATTATAAATACTTTATAATTTTAGGCATGTTTTATGGACATTTTATAACTTAAATAAACATGAAATTTCATATTTATTTTAATATGAACTCTTTTGTATTCTTAATTGTCATTGAATTTAATATAAAATCATCTATATTACAAACTATGAGATATTTTATGAAATATTTTATAATTATAAAAATATTTCATATATTATTAAAATATTTTACATATTTTAAATATCTCATATTTTATTAAATTTTAAACATTGACCACATAATATAAAATACCCTTTTATAATGGTTTAAACAAATTTACAAATACGACCGACAAATATAAGAATTTTATATTCTATTTTATGAATAATTCATATATTAATATAAAAAAATATTATATTTTACTTTATTTTTTTATTTATAAACACTTTATAGATTATTTACCCTATAAATCAACTTTAAAACTAAACTACATCTATCAAAATATTTTTTGGTTTGGTTTCATGATATAAAATATTTTTTAGAATTTTAATAAAAACTATTTTTCATTAAAATTATAAATACTATGCCTTTTTATGCCATTCACCGTTGATTGGTCTTCCTTACGGTGAAAACTATTTCTATGGAAATACCATGGACATTTATTATGTGATGTAGCCATTTTAATGAAGATATTTTGGAAGAAGTATTTTTAAGGAAGTTTTTTTGTTTAATGGTCACAACATGAATAATGGCCTTTTTTGTACAAAGTTAGGAAATTTCACTTATATAGTTATAAAATAAACCATATATTTTTCTTATACACCATGACACAGTCTATCCTCATGGTGAGTATCACTAAAACATAGTCATATGTTTACCACGACATAGTGATATCAAAAGATTATTCTTTGTATTTTAGGTTATTTTTCTATGATCATTTTCCATAAAACACTATGTGGTATTATAACATTTATTTGAACAAGGCTGTTTTACATGACACTTATATAATGGTTCTATAAATATTAAATAAACACACTTATTTTAAGAATAACACACCATATAACCTATAATTATCATTTTACTAGATTCTTTATTAATTTATGTAATTAATAAAAATGAGATAGAAGAGTGTATCAGACCACTGATTGGTTTTAAAGAGTTTAACTCATCCCAATTTTATGGGAAGAATCAAAAAAAACCTAAAACCATATTATTTTCTATTAATTTATATTGAATTAAATAAACATATAATGACATAACTTTTCTCTAATTACCCAAATATATCATATATCTTCCATTGAATCTTGATAGCGATAAATAAGAAGAAGATAACAGACTCCTTCCTTCAGGGGATAAATAAGTTATAAAAATATACCAATTCTTGGTAAGGATATCCTCTTCTTAATGTTTTCAAGAACCATGAGATAGATAATTAAAGATAAAACTTGAGAGATTTATCTTTGAGAAGAATTATATAATTTATAGGTTTTTGTTACACAAAAAAAATTCAAGGATTGAACTTGTTTATTATTAATCCGAATATACTACTTGGAATTGAAATGCTCGACCATATTGATAGAACATTTCTCAAAAATTCAAACATTAAAACTCTTTAAAACAAGTATTTCAATCCCTAAAATGATCGTTAAATATTTAAATAATTATTATAAATATATAATCTTCACATATCCCCATCACATGATGACTAAATTGAAGTATGACATCTAGAGTTGAAGCATCCTACAACTTTTTGTGTTATCACTTAATTATTGCATTGTCATGAATTAAACCATAACAAATTGATATTAACTAGGATGTAGTGTATCCTAACATTGACCGTGACATGGTTTAAACCACTATTAATGGTGGTACCTTTAGTGAATATTTCTAATAAACCACGAAGTTAATAGACATACATGCTTTGACTAGTACTGATGTCAATTATAAACATACCATATAAAGATAAAATGGATTCCAATAAACTTAGAAAAATTGTAACAATATAAGACAATAGGTTTTCCTCCATTAACCAATATATACTCATTATACTTGAAATATTAGGTTTACCTCCACCAACCTATTTATAAACCACAATACTGGATAATAGATCACTTCCACCTCCCAATTCATCTTTTTATATTTTTGAAAAACCACTTTGAGGTTGAGTGGTAACCTTATAATATAAAATAGATCAATAATCAAACATGAAAAAAAATAACAAAATTATATAATGAAAATATAAAAAACCCCTAATTAAAATTTTCAAAATTTAGACTCATATAAAAACAAGTCAGGTATAGAGTCCTGCACCACCAAATTGATTTTGGTTAGGAGAAAACCCCCAATTTATAATTTTCCTAATTGCAACCATAAATTTTTAGGACACTATCATGCTAACAACATTTCTTGAAAGAACCTTCCTGAAAATAGACTATCATCATCATTAATTAAAACCAAAATAGAACCACAAGGAATCATTAGATATTAGAACCATCCCATCACTCTAATCAACCATGAAACCTTCACTTGACCGAGCCACTAAGAAAATATGAACATTATCCTAAAGTATATAACCCTAAAGAAAAACTAAAAGGAATTCCATTATAGTCCCAAAGAAAGGGAATATTATGCTATTCATTACTTCTAGAACACTAATGGGACACTTTAATAGCACCTTCCAAGAACTATTTAAATACCACTAGTTACGACCAAAATGGGTAAGTAATAATGTACCTTGTAATTATAGTAGAGTAAAAAGTAGACGATGGATTCATATTGAGTCACAAAATTTGTAGGGAAACAAAACCATCCAAAAGAAATATGAACAACATGAATAATAAATTAAAATACACAAACACTAAAGTAAAATAAATTTGACCATATAAAGAAACTGTCCCTGAAAAAAACCATACACCTACCTATCCGCCTTTGATTGAAAACCAAAATATAAAAAGGAACTAAAATCCCTTATAATTCATTACAAGACACACTACCAGTGTAATACCTTTAAGAACCTCCACCATCATATTCTCATGACATCATAAGGCACCATTGAACCTAACTAAAGTGGTTAATATCATGATAGGGAGGGTAAAAAGGGAAGAGAATGGGTGAATGAGGCTAGAAAAATGGAAAAAAAAAACAGTCGTCCATCCACTTTAGAAGGAACAAGAAATGCATAACCAAAGGTGAATGCATTAATAAGGGGATAACCATTGAAATATATTCTTTCACCATACCCAAAAAGTAAAACACCTTTCTGTATGACTAAAGTGAGATCTCACATGAAGTGTCTAGTGATAAGAGAATGATTGGAGTCCAAACGCAGACCTTAAAAACAAAAAACACATAGAAAAAAAACCAGGTTAGAAATAAAAGGGAACTAAAAGAGTTGGTAAAAAACATATGGATGAGAAGGTGAAGAATAAATATAGATAAAAAAGATGAAAAATGGAGAGGAGGAAGGATACCAATACACAGGTAAGGAAGCTTAACACAATGATGGGAAATGAGATGAGAGAAGACCTGGGGAGAATAAAACCATGTATCAACCTCCATGAACCTGTATAATATTATACTGATCAAGATAATAGGTCAACCTCAACTATCCCATCTATAAATTACAATACAAGGACTTCCCCATATAACCATCTTAACACCACTCATATAATATACTAGTTTATCCTCCACCAAACTATTCAACTCATCCCACAATGAAACCAAATAATTCTAAATGCATTATACACTTGAAATTACCAAATCATTGGAAAGGGTGACTAACCCCTAATTATTATACCCATAGAGATATTAAACCTTAATTAGACACACATCAAATGTTGTAAAACAGAACACTAACACCCCTCTCTCAAAGGATCACTTCACATAGACCATTAATCAAAATAAACCCACATGTAAAGTCCATTTCAACACTTTTATATACTTCCAATTTCCATATAATGATTTAAGACACCCATTAAGGTTATTTAACTCAAGTTATATAGAAGGATATCCCTCATGATTCCAATTCCTTATAATCTCAATACTTCCCTTAAAAAACAAGTCTATCATCCTATAATAATAAAATAATAAGGCTCTAGGGACCTTCCACAACTTAGGAAGATTTTACTCACACCCAAACACACACATAAATCCAATTTGTTTATACTATAAACCATTCAAACTCATTCAACAATATAAAATTATCACATGAAACATGTAAATCGTATATAATAAAAGGAAAAAATATAGATCACATACCTCATGGTAGAGAAAGCCTTTCTATCTAATTTCTTTAAGTGATATGGTCTCAATTATTTTAAATCCTAAAAGTAGATAAAACCAATAATTTAATGATTTAGAATGAAATAAAAATATGTTCAAAGAGATAATTGGGATTAGAGGTTACACAGAGGTAAGAATACCATGATATGACCAACCTAACTAATGGTGAGTGATTCCACCAATAATAGGTGGAGAAAATCTTAAAATAATAGAGAACATAAAGAGGAAAAGATGGGTGTTTTTTATTCTAGGGGGAGAAAAAAGAAACTTTATATGGTTTTTTGAACCCAAAATGACCAAAAAACCCATCTCAATAAATAGGAATCTATGGTTCCCCCTTAAGCCCCAATGGTCACGACATAACCCCTTGCCAAGGCCATTCGAATTCAGGTAAACCCCCACTTGTATTTATGTGGGATCTAATCATTATTTAGATTTCAAAAACACTTCTAATTTATCATTTTTATTTATTAACCTACCAACCTAATTCCATAATTATAATAGTTCAAAATAAACCTTAATTTTCAAAAAATAAGTTGAATTATTACCTTAGTGTGTGGGAGTTATTAAAATCTCTTTTCTATACACCTTTTCATCCTCAATACGTGTCACTAAACCTCATCAGAAAAGAAAATGAGCCACCATTCTTTCATAACCACTTATCATTCCCAAGTATAATCCTAGACATATATATTAATAATATATACATATACTAGGGGTATTGTTCTCCTATGAAGGATATCACCACTCCTATATACTACGTATATAGTCAATCCTGAAATAATGCATCAACCCCCATCTCAAAATCACCAACATGAATCACATGAGACAGGTTTATTAAATATATATATAATTGATATACATGAAATAAATCATTCATCTCCTTGTATCATTTAGGATTACATTATTTCATAATACAAATCTTCTCAAAAATTTCACATGATCTAGAGAATCTTGGTGGTAACTTCCTTTGTTTTTGTATATTTTAGTGTCCCAACCTAGGAGATACTCTCAAGAATACCCAATCACCTAATTCTAACTCTACAGGTCAAATTTTTTGATCTTTATAAGATCACTCTATACTTTGGGCTATTGAAAATGACTTCAAAATCACCAAAAAATGCATTAAGGTCTCCTATAAATAACTCAATAAAATAATAGATGACTATCCATACTCTAACCAATGTAGAAGAGGATAATATAACCTTACACACAATTCCTAGAAAATTTTCATCTTAACATATTCCTAATAAATATTTTTATAATTATAATTTTATATTATAAGATAACTCCTCCATAATCAGTCAAAATATAGGACACATTCTTGAAGCATTTCTTCCAGCACCTTGATCATACACAAATACTACCTATCATTATATGGATAATATTCTGTACTAAAATTCACTAGGGTATCTAAATATCATTACATTCCATGCTGAAGATGATATGTAAATCTTTCATCTTGATCAAAAATAAATTTCTTTGGAACACCGTGAAGTCATACCATCTTACACATATATAACCTACCTAGGTAATCAATAAACTAAGTCTTACTAATCAATAAAAAATATACCATCTTGCTATGTTATTTGATAATAACCCATTCCATAATGAAGCCTAAAGGTGGCCTTGATAGTACCATCACAAATTTAATATTCACTTCATCTCATTTATAAACAAGAATAGGTATTGGATGAAGAGGATTCGTGGGTCTCTAGTGATCATCCTCCACCCACCGATAGGTGAGACAACATAATACAAAGAATTCTATATCATTATTTGTCCAAGGACACAATTATTTCTAGTGTATTTTGTGATACATCTTGATCAATACTTGGTGGAACATCTGTTTTGTGGCATGTGTTCCCATATCCTATACACTCACATACTCCTTGGGGCCATAATTATTCCTCGAACATATACGACCCTATCTTTTTCATGACCTAGTCTAGTTGTAGATCCCCACCATATATATTATCCCTAATCACCCAACAATTTCAGTCTGACATATGAATCTTTTTCACTCGACACTACTACAAAATAGTCCTTCAACAACGATGGTATTTATCAGTGCTAGAAAAAAGTGCTGATAAATGGCATCTTTATTAGTGTTAAAAAAATCACTAATAAATTTAAACTTTCATCATCACTTTATTTTTAGTGCTAATAAAGGGTACCATTTATCAGTGCTTTATTTTTAGCAATCATAAAGGGTACCATTTATCAACACTATATTTTTAGTGCTTATAAAGTAATCATTTATCAGTGTTTCTTAGCACTAATAAAGTACTGAATAAGTAAAATGAAATAATAAAATAAAATAAAAATAAAAATGAGTTTCTTAAATTTTTTTAGTAATTTTATTAATTAAATAATTACTGAAAAAAATGAATAAATTTATTGTACTATATATAAGTTATAAATACTATTAAATAGTTTGTATTAAATATATAGATATATGAAAAATGAAAATTAAACAAAAAAATTAAAATAAGTAAATTTAAAAAATATTAAATATTTTATTAATTAGATAATTATTGATAATTTTAACAAAATGTATATATTAAATATATAGATGTATATGAATTTATATAAATATGATTTATATATTAAAAAATATTTATGTGCTTTTACAATAAATATTCTAACATTTAGTGAATAATGGATTATAATTAAAAATTAACATGAATTAAAAATACTAACTAATCCTATAGGGTAATGGAAATATAATTGAATGTCGTTTGATTTTTTTAAAAGGTTGTGGTTGAAGCCTCATTTTATTTTTAAAGAAAATTAAAGACCTCTTTTGACTAGGTAGAGGGATACCCATTACATAGCCCGAAGGCCCAATGGGCATGTAGCCCATTACATGGACCGTAGGACCAAATTGTTTGGCCCAAGGCCCATTTTGTGAATAGTACTGCTACAGTCCCCCCCCTGCTACAGGACCGTACAATACTCGTCACTGCTATAGTGCCCGACACTGCTACATTACCACAACAGTCTGCTGCAGTCTACAACCAATGGGTTTTGAACCCCTATTTTTCAATAGGAATTACAGGGGTGCCTACCATTAAGTGAAACACCATCTACATTGAATGTCATTGTATTTTTCAATATTACATAGATCAATTGTGTGTTACATTGATTACATATATAGTTTATTAGTTAATTTTTATATATAAAGAACACACACAAAACTTTTCCATATTTTCAATATTGTTAAAGTGTACTTATTTTTAATTTATTCAATTTCACTCATTCTTAATATGCATGCACTTAAAATTAGATATTCACTAATAATGTTAAAAATATATTTGTAAAAAAATATTTATAAAAAAATATATTTATAAATGTAAATTTACTATATTTATACAATTATATATTTATAATTATAAATAAATAAATATATTTTTTAAAATTATTTATATAATTATAATAAACAATTATATATATTTAAACAATTATTAATTTTACAATAAATTTATTTTAATTATGAATATATTTAATATATTTATATTTATATATATTTATAAATATATATATAAATATAATTATATAGATATATATAATGATATAAATATTATTTTTTAAAAACATTTATTTAATTATAAATAAATAATTATATATTTAAATAGTTATAACATTATAATAAATATATTTAAATAAAGAATATATTTACTATATTTATATTTATATATATTTATTATATATATGTGTATTTATAATTTTTTCTATAATTATAATTATAAATCCTTTATGAGTTCTTAAGTAATAAACACTGATAAAAGGATTATTTATTAGTGCTAAAACTTGATCACTGATAAAGATGGATTTTATCAGCACTTTTTTAGCACTGATAATTCTCTATCTTTTTCTGTGTTTTTTTGGAAGTGCTGATAAAAGTGTCCCAATCTATTTAAAAACCCTAACTAGTTGTGAACCCGCCGCGATATCAGAAGCTTTCTGTAGAAGCCACTCACTGTTGGTGATCCTCCTTGGTGAATCAAAGCTCGAATCAGGTCTAAAATAAAGGCTCAAACAAATCCAAGGCTCAAATACAAGGCTCTAATGATTCAAGGGTCAAAGGAATCCACGACTCAAACATAAGTGTTTCTTTACTTTCTCTTGAATTTTTGTCTCTCTCTAATTTCTATTGGGTAACTTGTGGCCCAAAACATCAATGGTTCAGGATGTTGTGGAGGTTGGTTTGCAACTATGAGTGTGGTGAGATCTCCATTTTAGAGATTTGGCCATGGATATCATCCATTTTGAATCTTGGAAATTTTAGAGTGTGAAACACCTATATTGTGAGGCTTCCCAACTTCACTCCCAGACCATATTATCATCTTCTTATATCTCAATTGCAACTATGAATTAATGTAGGGGATTTGTGAGTTACTATTTTATTTATGTGAAAGTATGTATTAATCATGATTTATATTCATTAGATAAATAATGGAATTAACCATATGGTAGAAGTTCCATCCCATTTTTTATCATCTATATAATTTTGTACGTATCAATTTCTATGATAGTGGTTAGGTAGCCTATGATACTGCTTCCTGGCGTATTAACCTAAGTAGTTTTTTTTGTATTTATGTAGTAGAGATTTTATATGGGGAGTTTTGTTTTATAGATCTATTAATTTTTAGAATCCACTTAGATTTATGAGTGAATTAAGGGTATTTATCTTTGAAAATGTGACCTCATGGGATTCATTGTCTCTCAGTAGAGGATAGTGTGCATGGGTTAGATGTTGCAAGGGTTGGTGTGTTTTTCTCCCTTGTTTGTGATATATCTTGTTGATGTGTATTATTGATTTATGGAAACTTCTTTATAGACCTCCCAAGAATCTCAAGGATGGGTCAATGGGTATTATATGGCCTCCCTAGAATCCTTCAAATGGGTATATCTATTGTGACAACCTCCCTAGAGTCCTTGGGATGGGTCGGTGTGGTGATATGACATCCCAAGAGTCTTGAGATGTTTTCAAATATTTTATATACAATTAATTTTATATTTAATAATTCCTTTGGTTTCTACATCACTTATTCCAAAAAATAAAATGGAATTTATCAAATTATATATATTAGAAATTATTTTTAGGTATTCATCATTTTAGGTCTAATTGTATTGGTTCCACCGTTAGGAATCTTTGATTTCTATACATGAAATAACTATTTATTTGTTAAAATATTTTATCAATACATTTTTATATCTTATAGTTGATTGAGTGAGAGATTATTATTTTTATCATATTTGGGATTATTATTACTCCTTAATTCACTATATTACACTTTCAATTGAAATAATCAGGTGTTGAGTTGACCTTATTAGAATTTTCTCTAACTTTAACCTTTGATAATGAATGTATTATGTGTATTTAATTATTTATTATACAAAATTAATCTTTTATGAACCCAATAGGATGGATACTAATAAAAAATGGATTCATTTTAATCATTTGACAAAATATTATGAAGATGGAGTTAAAGAGTTTTTCAAGTTTATAAGGGATCATGCATACGACCCCTCTCAAATCCTATGTCCATGTTTACATTGTTGTTATTCAAGAAAAATTAGTCTGGAAGAGTTGGAATAACATTTGATTTTTCATGTAATAGATCCAAGTTGTAAATTTTGGTCTAAATATGGGTACAAAATGAATGTGGACATCGATTGGGATGACACTGTTTTTTATAGATCATTTGATATGAATACCAGTGTAAATGAAGATGGAGATTGCATGGAAGAAATGCTAATGCAAATTGAAGATTACCTTTGTGATTGTCCAAAGTTGTTTGAGGAATTAAATTGATATTCAAAGAAACCATTGTATACCATTTTTACTAAATAAAAAACATTGTTATCTGTATTAAAGTTATATAATTTGAATGTTAGTAGCAGATGGAGTGACACTAGATTTACAAAACTAATTGGTCTCCTGAATGATATGCTACAAAAAGAAAATGAACTACCATGTAAAACATATTATGTGACAAAAATATTATGTTCAATGAGAATGATATTTAAAAAAAATAATTACTTGTACAAATGATTTGATATTGTTTTTCAAGGACTGTGAATTATTCATAAAATTCCCTAAGTGTGGCACTGATCAGTACAAGAAAAATGAATCAAGTCCTTCAAAATTTTTATGGTAATTTCCTATAATTCCATGGTTTATAAGACTATATTGATGTCAATAAACCACAATAAAATTAGCACAGTATATAGATATAAGTATTAAAGATGGGAACCTACATCATCCAGAATATTCTCCTCAGTGGAAGAAAACTAATTAAGAGTTTCATGAATTTAGAAATGAGCTGAGAGAATTTCATCTTACAAAATCTACAGATAGAAAAAATCCTTTTGGTGTATATATTAGTACTTATAGTACATGACCCATAAGGTTGGTAAATTATAACTTTCCACCATAGTTTTGCATGAAGTGAAAATAAATTATGTTGTCCCTATTTATATCTGGACCAAAGAAACCTGGTAATGATATTGAAGTCTATTTGGATCCATTGATCGAGGATCTTAAATTGATGTGGTATACATGTGTTATAATATATGATTCTTATATAAGTGGATAATTAACATTTAGATCCATATTGTATGTGACGATAAATGAATTCCTCACTTATGGAAGTATATCAAGCTATAACATTAAATGAGTATTGGGGTGCCCCATTTGAGAAAAATGCACATACTTAGTTCATTTGAAACATTCCTCAAAGAATGCATTTTTATGAAATCATAATTTTTTACCTTAATGACATAAATACCAATCCTAGATGATAAAATTTGATGAGAACATCAAACAAAGTACAACATTATCTCCAATAATGGGAAATCAATTGTAGAATAAATTAAAATATATTAAAATTGTTTTTGGTAAACCACTTTCAAAAAGCCTTACAAAATCAGGTTGGAAGAAGAAATCAATTTTCTTCAAATTTCCGTATTGTAATTATTTATTTGTGAAACATTTTCTTAATGTTATTCATGTTGAAAAAATTTAATTGATAGTGTTATTATAAAATTACTAAATGTTCCTAAAAAAATGAAATATGGAATCATGGCTCGGTTGGACTTGATTAAAATGTGTATAAATGAAGAGCTGGCACTGGTGAAGGGTAAAAGGAGGATTTTTCTTCCTCCAGTAAATTACACTCTATCTAAAAGAGAAAAATTACAAATTTTAATTTTCCTTAATAGTGTAAAATTTATAGAGGGTTATTCATAAAATATCAAGAATGTCGTGTAAATTACTAATTTTAAGTTACAATGAATAAAATCAATCGACTGTCATTTTTTGACGCAAGATTTAATGCCTGTTAATTTCCATTGCATTCTACCTAAAAATACAAGAAATACATTAATTAGACTCTACTTCATTTCAAATCCATATGTATTAAAGTTATGGACATGGGAAACTTTACCATAATGAATTAAGAGGTTGAAATTATATTATGTGAAGTAAAGATGTTCTTCCCACTATTAGTCTTGGATATGATGGTCCATCTGACGGTTCACTAGATTAGAGAGGTTCAACTATGTGGTCCTTTCCATTATAAATGGATGTACCCCATTGAATGGTATATGATGATTTTGAAAGGGTATGTCAAGAATCAAGTCTTCTAGAAGGTTATATTGCAGAATGATATATTATTGAAGAAGCTATTGAATTATGTACTAATTACCAATCATATTTTGATAGAGTGGGAGAAAGTATCCCTTTAAATTTCAAATAATAGTGAAGACTTTTATCCATAAATTTAATCCCACAAAGAAATTATTAGATATTTGAATTTATCAAGGCTGGAAGGATGGATATCAAATACACATAATCAATAGTTTATAGGATGGTTCTGAGATCAAATTTATAATTATTTCTATGAAAATAAGAATTAAATTACCGAATGGCTTCAATGGCTAGGTAGGGTACCAAATGAAAATGGAACATCTTACATTGGTTTTGTAATAAATGTTTATATATTCTATAGATAAGAACATGATGACTGTAGTATGATTAAAAAAACAATGTTATGATTATGTATGAAGTGATGTTTATATATGATTCCAAGTATAGAAATTAAATTTATGAAAATATATTATATTCTGGAATTATCAAATATATATAAACGTTGGATTATACAACATTTCAAGTGATTATTTTCCATTTTAAATGAGTGGACAATATTAGTGCAGTGAAAGTTGATGAAATGGGATTCATGAATGTGATTATTGATGTGAAAAGTAAAAAAATACTATTTGTTCATAATGGAATTACAAGGAGTGAAAGTATTTTATGTCTAAGATCCAGCAGACACTAATTTTTTAGTTATCCTTCTAGAGACTAAATTAAATATTGGGTCAGATGAAAATTCAATTGAGGATGACCCTTTCATTGAGAGATCATAATTAGTTCATACTGATCCTAATGTAGAAAATGTCTTGTATATTAGAAGGGACCATAAATAGGGGATTTGGATTCTTGATAGAGAAACAAAATCCCTAAAACCTTTAAAAAATAAAAGTGAGTTCGATGAGAAGATAAACATGTTTTTTAATATACTATGTTTTTCCTCATAATATTATATATTCTCTAATGCATTAACATAATATAAATTAAATGTTTAACAACTCATATAGAAAATGTTCTATGCACATGATGATGTTACCAATCCCTCAGAATAACAAACTATAATGAAGTAAACCCTTTGTAAAGATCTAAAGGTAATGTTATGATATACTTTCTCTATTTTACTAAAAAATTATATAATGGAATGTTGATTTAATTATCATTATTCCTTGTAGAGCTTAATTATTTTAGAAGTTTTCTATCCATCGATCATGCTATCGGAGGAAGAGAAATGATTATTTATCTACTCAATTACAAAGGTAATCTTGATTTTTACACTGCAAAATCATTTTCCATATAATTAATGTATTTTTTCATATTTATATTTAATTTATTTCTTTTTAGTATTACTCACATAGTAATTGTTTTCTTATTAAGGTGGATTCTTTTGTTTGATTTGGGATGGTTTGTCCATATTTTATGCCTTTTTTCCCCAAAACATCAACAAAATTATTCCCCCTCAAAACATTTTCATCTCTACTGTGTTGCATTTAACACTTTCCTTCAAGTTCTCTCCACTATTTTTTCTAGAAGAGCAACGAAACTTCATCTTCTCAATCATAGATATAATCTTGATGTTTTCACAGTAAATTCATTATCCATAAAATTAATTAATTAATTCATATTTATGTTTAATTTGTTTCTTTTTAGTATTAATCATATAATAATTCCTTTCATACATAGGTGGATTTCATATTTATGTTTTATGTCATCCTTCCTTTTATTACATAACTTTTCATTATATTTTACAAACAGAGGATCTTTAAAGTCAAGTGACTTGGAAACCAGGAACTTAAAACATGAATAAATAAAACCTTATTCTAATCCACATGCATGGATTCATCATAAGTTCTTTCTAAGTACAATTATTGCATCTCATAACCTGGAGACATACATCAAAGGAAATGGTGAGCTGAAGGCCCAGTATGTAAAGCAAGGGAATCAGTTTACTTGTGAAATCAATAAGAACTTGATAAAAAACATAAATACTTGTTCAAAGAAATTATAGGAATATCATAATGAAAATAACTTGATCCATAACATGAATATGTGACTAAAAAATTTAATTTATACATTAATGAATATATCACCAAGGTTCATCCCCAAGGTTTCCTAAAAATTACCAAGGTTATTCACCAAGCTATCATGAAACTTGTCATCTCTAGAGATTAAATTTTTTACCCAATGCATTGGAGCACTATCGAGGTGCACCGTTAATATGTATTTATTTTCATGTGATCCACATAAATCATAAGAATAACTTTCATAAATAACCCAAATAGAGTAAAATAAATAGGTTTCGCTTCAAAATTGTGATGTTTTAAAAGTGCTTAAAAATATGATCATTATGTCATTTATAACCCATGGAAGGGAATGAGGGTTATATGTATGTCAATTACAGAATAAATAATTTAATTTTTATGTCTTTATGAACAATAATATAGAAGAAATAGGTCTGGGTATTCACATAAATAAGATAAGAAAATTTATTGAGAGAAAGAGAGAAATTTGGAGTCGAAATTTATACAAAATAACGACTGTATAACGTGGTTTTAGAAAACAATAAAAATAGAGGAGAAAAGGGTAAAACACTCAGATATAACTCATAATACTATATAGAAACAGAATAAAATAAAAACAAGAACATGGTATGGATATTTTAATGAAATACCACATGGAAAGGAAAGTTGAAAAAAGAGAAGATGCGATTTCTTTTACGAAAATTCAGCAACCTAATGATGTCACTTAAAAATCCAGAAAATCAGTTGATGAGAGCAGAATGGGTCTCTCATCATTTGGAAATAAAATGGACAACAATAATGATATATAAGAACATACTCCAATAGAAGGAAATTGAAACTAGAAGATATAACATAAAGGAAGTCATGACTTAAAAGAGGAGGGTGACAGGTTCCCTTACCTTGAAGAGTAACTTAAAAAGCTTGAAGGTTGGGATATTTGGGGACTTGAAGGCACCTTGGGATGACTCCTTGGGAGGTAAAAAGAGCAGAGATTCATTGAGGAGGATTTTGGAATGAAATTAATGAGATAATGACTTGGTATTTATAGAAAAAATGAGGGAATATTTAATTAATTTCTAAGGGACACCTCATCGGTGGTATTTGAAAAACCATGGGCTTGCCCATAGTATTTTCCCTTGGTATTGTCCAATTAGGACATCTTAGAACATATATTACTATTCAAAAGTAGAACATATTTATTACACCATGATTACATCATCAATAATGTCATTAAACACCCGAAACTCAAAACTGTATTTTTACTATTCACCGAAAATTCAACTGTTTCAAAAAAAATCCCAAAAAAATTACCATAACCTAATATCGATGCTCTAAATTCAAAAATGACCTCCATTTTATGAAAATATTTTTCTAAATATTTTTAATTTAATTTTTATATAAAATCATTATTTATTCCAAATAAACAACTTTAAATCTACAACTCATTTTGTAACAGCTTGAAAAAGTAATCAAGGTCCCATAAAATTATCGTATAACCATAAGACAATAAATTAATAATTTTTTATTACATTTTATGAAAATAAATTTTCATTTTAAAATATTAAATTAATTATAAAATTGTAAATAAAGTATTTCTGACATACAAAAATACCAAAACTTATACTATGATCGTTTTTTCAATTTTAAGATGTCTAAATTGTATTTATATATTCATGGATGACGTTTCTATTTTTTGGAAGATTTACTATTCTTTACTATTCATAATGGTATGTTACTATTCATACTTTACTATTCACTAAAAATTAAGTTGATCTTATTAGACTCTAAATTTCTTACTGGTGACAACTGTATGGGACCGTTTTCTGAAAATAATTTTACATTTTTAATTATTTAAAGTTTACATAAATATTTTAAAATATATTTTTTTCCAAAATTTGTTAGTAATAAGGAACTTCTATAAATTCGTCCTATATTTATCTATACATTTTAAATTCACAAATTTTTCCATAAGAAGAAATAACAATTTTATTTATACCAAGGGATGAAAAAAATTATCTAAGGCCTCATTACATAGCCCCTTATAAAACCTTCATGTGACCTAAGTGTAAGGTGTGCTATGGTGATAAAATCTTAGGGCGACTCAGACAACATTTCCGAAGTGGTGATTTCTATCAGTTTGAACTTCTCTCTTAGGCGATTCCATTCAAGCTTCACATATTGAAGCTCATCTTGGGATTGGTCTAGATCAAAGCCTAGTGATGATACCTCCTTCCCAAGATCTGACAGATGGGATTCGTATGACCCAAGTCTACTGGATGAGGCCATCAACTCTTCTTTTTATATTAATTAACCAAGATCACTTGTATTTATAAAAAATAATTGTAACGTTAAGATTTTAGTTTCCAATAGTCATATTGACCAATGATCATATAAAAGTTGAAACCCAACGGTATCACTTCATTAATTAAAGGATATAGTTTTGTGGAGTATAAAATTAAATAACACACAAATTTAGGAAACAAATATTATTCAAAATTTTTTGTCATTACATTCTTCCCCATTAAGAAATTTCATCCTTGAAATTTTAACTCGTACCCTCAGAAGAGAAAAGGTGTGGGTACTTCTACCTCATAAACTCCTATAGTTCCCATGTGGCTTCTCCGCATTTGTGGTTCCTCCACAACCCTTAACAAGGTGGGTAGTCTTTTTGTGTAGAACCTTGTCTCTACAATCCAAGATCTCCACCGGATGCTCCTTATAAGAGATTTCATGTTCCATTTGTACCACCTCTGGATTTAGTACATGTGAAGGGTTAGGTATGTACTTCTCAATATGGATACGTGGGAGACATCAAGAACTTGTGCTATATTTGGAGGAAGTGCAAGCCGATATGACACTACTCCTATGAGATCGAGGATTTCATAGGGGCCAATGTACCTAGGGATGAGATTCCCTTTATTACCAAACCTCATGAATCTCTTCCAAGGTAAAATTTAAAGAAATAATTTGTCACCAACATTAAACTCCAAGTCCCTTCGACGGTTGTCGACATAGCGCTTTTTCTAACTCTAAGAAGCCTTAATGTGTTGTTAGATGGCATGGACTTTTTCTGTCATCTCTTGCACAAGATCAGACCCAAGAAGCTTTCTCTCTACAGATTCATGCCAATAAATAGAAATTATATATTTCTTACTATATAGAGCTTCACAGGGTGCCATTTGATTTCTTGAGTGGAAGCTGTTGTTCTAAGAGAACTCAACTAAAGGGATATGTTGATCCCATCCACCCCTAAATTCCATTGAGCATGTTATCAGTATGTCCTCGAGTGTTTGAATAGTCCTTTTAGATTGGACATAAGTTTGAGGGTGATCAGGTGTACTAAAATTCAATTCGGTACTTAGAGCATGTTGAAGACTTCAGCAGAATTTTGATGTGAACCTTGGATTATGATCAGATACGATAGAAAGTGGAAGTCCATATAGCCTTACCACTTCCTCCACATAAATCCTAACAAGTTTATCAAGAGATAAATCTTCCCGAATAGAAATAAAATGGGCAGTCTTGGTGTGATGGTCCATAATAACCCATATCACATTGTTCTCTTTTGAAGTTATCGGGAGACCAGTGACGAAGGCCATAGTGATATTGTCCCACTTCCATGCTGGTATGGGTAGTGGTTTCAATACACCTTTAGGAAGTTTTTGCTCTGCCTTCACTTTCTGACATACTAGGCACCTTGAAGTGTAGTAAAAAATCTACATTTTTCATATTATCCCACCAATAATGACCACGAAGGTCCCTATACATTTTTGTGCTTCCAGGATGTATAGAGAAAGTAGAGCTATGAGATTCATCCATCATATCCTTCTTTATTTCTTGAATAGATAGAACATAAAGTCTTCAAAAAATTTCAGTACACCTTCTTGATCAATATTGATCTCATGAAACTTCCCATCCTTTACAACCTCAAACTTCTTCAGTAACAAAAGGATATTATTTCTGAGCTTTGTTGATCTTCTATAGTAATGAAGGTTGAGAAATCATTTGGGTTAGGGTTGATGATATACCTTCCCTTATAATTCCCATTTCCAGATTATATAAGTTATTTATCAAAGGATCTATTTGAATCCTCATCATAGAAATAACAAATGGGTCTTTCCTACTTAATGCACCAACGACTTTGTTTTCTCTTCCGGGATTACAATGAATTGAACAATCATAGTCTTTGAGAAGTTCCAACCATATCCTCTATCTCATGTTCGATTCCTTTTGTGTGAAAATATACTTCAAACTTTGGTGGTCTATGTATATATCACATTTCTCTTCATAAAGATAATTCCTTCATATCTTCAAAGAAAAAACGACCACAACTAGCTCCAGATCATGTGTAGGATAGTTCTTCCCATGAGTCTTCAACTATCGAGATGTATAATCAATGAATTTGTCATATTTCATGAGGACTCACCCAAGAACTTTCTAAGATGTATCACTAAAAACAATGAATCCTTCTCTACATGAGGGAAGAGTTAACATGGGTGCAGAAACCAATATCTTCTTCAGATCTTGGAAACTTTCTTCACACTCCTTTTTCCAAATACCCCTTTTAGGGTGAACTTGGTCAATGGATTAGAAAGTCATGAATAGTTTTTCACAAACCTCCTATAATATCAAGTTAATCCAATGAAAATATGAATATTAGTTATCGTGGTAGGCTGAGGCCACTCTTCTATAACTTTTGTCTTTGTAGGGTAAACTGTGATTCCTTTATTGGTAACAATGTTCCCCAAGAAAGAAACTTGTTGTAAATAGAATTCACATTTTCTGAACATCCACAAAAACCTCTCTTTCCATAGAGTTTTCAAAATAACCCCTATATGATCCTCATGCTCCTCATGAATTTTAGAATATATCAGAATATCGTCAATAAAAACTACCACAAAGTTATCAAGGTAGTCCTTAAAGAATATATTCATCAAATACATAAAAATAACTGGTGAATTAGTCAGACCTAAGGGAATAATAACAAACTCATAATTCCCATATCTTGATCGGAAGGTAGTTTTTAGAATATCTTATTTCTTCACCCTCAATTGATGATAACCAGATCAAAGATCAATCTTGGAGAAGAATTAATCCCCATGAAGTTTGTCAAATAAGTCATCAATTCTTGGAAGAGGGTATTTTTTCTTCACTGTGATCTCATTCAGTTTTCTATAATCAATTCATAGTCACATTGATCCATCCTTTTTCTTTACAAAGAGACCTGGTGCTCCCCAAGGATACACACTCGGTCGGATAAAACCATTATCCAAAAGATCTTATAGATTCATTAACTCCTCTAGCTCCACATTTTCAATCCTATAAGGGGTCTTTGATATCAGATAGGATCCAGGTATGAGTTCAATTGAGAAATCTACCTCTCTTTCTAGGGGAGGTCTAGGTAACTCTTTAGGAAATATGTCAATGTATTCCTAGACGATGGGGAAATTTTTTATCCTGAAACTCTCATTTCCTTCTTATTTACCGATCAAATCCATAAAGAAAGATATGGGAGATTCTTATAGACAAATATCTGGTTGAGATATCTCTCCTTGGAAGATAACTATAGGTTTCCCCTTTAAGAATACTGAGATTTACTTGCTTTTTCATTTTATCATAGAATTATACTTTGATATCCAGTCCATCCTTAGTATAATGTCGAATTCCAACATGGGAATGACTACTAGATTTTCAATAATATTGTGCCCACTAAATTAAATAGCATAGTTTCTAAACATTGATGATTCTTGGATAATCCCACTAGGAGTCTTGACTAATAACTCTACTTTTAGAAAATTAGGGGTTGATTCTAAATTCTTTTCAAACTTGGAGGAAATAGAGGAATGCGTAGAACCAGAATCAAACAAAGTACTTTCTAGATTTGAGAGAACAACAAGAGTACCTACCACCACATCATTTGGAGCTTCAAATTTAGCTATAGTTATAGAAAAATAACAACCTTGCTCCCTTGGCCTTTGCTGAGGCTGATGGTGATTCCCCTCCACTGCCCTAGGATTTGGACAATGATCAGAAAAGTGTCTAAGTTGTCCACACTTATAGAATTCTATACTAGGTAGGGAATACCACATTTCCACTTGTTTTTAGTGTTGGGATGTTGTGTCTTTACCTCACTATGAAAATTTCATGCAATGTGGCCATCTCTACCATACTTTTAGCACTTTCCACTCCTGAGTAGGAAGTTCCCTAAATGCTTCTTCCCAAATTTATTACATGTGGGATGATGTACTTTCTTGACTTCTATTCCCTAATCAAATATCCTCCCTAATATTGGATCCATAGATATTTCCAGGTCATTGGATTTATTAGACCATTGTGTCTCACCAAACTCCAGTTTGGATTTCATCGCACTTCGTATGATCTCCTCATAGTTATTATAATCTCAGTTGGCTAGATTATTCCATAGATGAGGTCTCAGTTCACCGAAGAATCTATCAATATTACCATTTTGATCAATGAAAAATGAAGAGGTGTAATGTGAAAGCCTTGTGAGGTTCATCTCATAGCTTCCCATAGGTTCATTGTCCTTCTGCTTTATCTCAATAAACTCCTTCACCATTCTTGTTCTCATCGATAGAGGGAAATACTTGTTGAAGAATATCCCTATGAACTCTTCCCAATCTATATCTTCAACTTCCATTATTGGACTTGGGTTTTTAATCAGTTCCCACCACCGATCAGCTTCTCCCTCTAAGCAATAAATAGCCAATGTAACCTTCTACTGTTCATAATAGTGGAACACAGAAAAGATCTTCTTGATAGAGCTGATCCACTGTTCAGCAATCAATGGGTTGGTAGATCCACTTAGGGTTGATGGTTTTTGACTCATAAAGGATTCAATATAATGTTTTTACCTTTGCGGTGAAATAGGTCTCTCAGCTTGATTCAAGTTATTTCCTATAACTCGTGTTAGTTGGATCATCATTCTCATGAAAGTTTCTATTTTGGATTCTATTGGAGGGCCATCAGCACATGGTCCCATACAATCACCATTTTCATGGTTCCTGCTATTTCCAAAAATTTTCTAAAATAATAAAAACTTAGTGAGAAGATTATTTAATTTATGAATCTTTTAACTGTAAATGATTTTATGTATTAAAACTTCATGCTTTAAACAATTACATTTTTCTATAAATTCATCATAACGATTCATAAAAAGCTTATGATTAACCAAACATATCCCCCGAGAGTGTCACAACCAAGAGTGTAGCAATGCCCATTGTCGTTTACCAGGATACCCCGGGTCAAGCTCGAAACTCCTTGTCAGAGTTTTCACTCCTGGGTACATCTATGCCAGAGTCGCCTTTACCTGCTCATATCCAGATAGGGATGTATTTTCTTGATAAACCACTTTCGTAATACTCACCAAAATAATAGGAAGTATTTCTATATATAAACATTTTTATTGGGTTCTTCCTAATTTTATCATAGACTAATTTCCATAAATAACTAATCTTTTCTTTGATACCAACTATGGCATCCTTCCTTTTATTAAATAACTTTTCAATACATTTTACAAATAGAGGATCTTTAAAGTCTAGTGTGTTGGAAATCAGGAACATAAAACATGAAAACATAAAACATTATTCTAATGAAATTTTAGAGCTTCATCATAAGTTCTTCCTAATTAAAATTATTGCATCTCATAACCTAGAGACATACATCAAAGGAAAGGGTGAGCAGAAGGTCCAGTAAGGAAAGCAAGGGAATTAGTTTACTTATGAAATCAATAAGAACGTGATAAAAACATAAAGACATGTGCAAAGGAAGTATTAGAATATAATAATGACAATAACTTAAAAAATAACATGAATATGTGGCTAGAAAATTTAATTTATGAATTCATGAACATATCACCAAGGTTCATCCCCAAAGTGTCATAAAAATTACCAAGGTTATTCACCAAGGTATCTTGAAACATATAATCTCCAGAGATCAAAATAATTTACCCAATGAATTGGGGTGCTATCCGAGTTCACCCTTAATATGTATTTATTTTCATGTGAGACACATAGATAATAATAATACATTTCATAAATAATCCAAAGAGAGTAAAATAAATGGGTTTCACTTCAAAATCATGACATTTTAAATGTACTTAAAAATAAGGTCATTATGTCATTTATAACCCATAGAAGGGAATGAGGGTTATATGTATGTCAATTCCAGAATCAAGAATATAATTTTTATGTCTTTATTAACACCCATATAGACGAAATAGTTCTGGGTATTCATATAAATAAGATAAGAGAATTTATTGAGAGAAAGATAAAGAAATTTTGAGATGAAATTTCTACAGCATAACGGTTATATAACATGGTTTTAGAAAAAAATAAAAAGAGAGGGGGAAAGAGTAAACCACTAAGATATAACTCATAATACAGAATAGGGATAGATTAAAATAGAAACAAAAACATGATATGGATATTTGAATGACATTCCACATGGAAAGGAAACTTGAAAAAAATAGAAGATGCGATTTATTTTATGAAAATTCGGCAGCCTAATGGCGTCACTTAAAAATCCTGAAAATTAGTTGATGAGAGTGGAAAGGGTATCTCATAATTTGGACATAAAATGGAAAATAAGAAAGATATACAAGAACATACTCCAATAGAATGAAATAGAAACTAGAAGACATAACATGAAGGAAGTCATGACTTAAAAGAGGATGGTTAAAGGTTCACTTAAATTGAAGAGTAACTTCAAAATCTTGAATGTTTGGACCTTGGGGGCTTGATGTAACCTTGGGAGGACTCCTTGGGAGGTAAAAAGACCAGATATTTGATGAGGAAGATTTTGGAAAGAAATGAATGAGGTAATGACTTGGTTTTTATAGAAAAAGTGAGGGAATATTTAATTAATTTCCAAGGGACACCTCATTAGTGGTATTTGAAAAACCATGGGCTTGACCATGGTATTTTCCAATGGTATTAGCCACTTAGGACACATAATAACATATATTACTATTCAAATGTATAACATAATTATTACATCATGATTTCATCATCAATGATGTCATTAAACACACGAAACACAAAATTGTATTTCTATCATTCACCGAAAATTCAAATGTTTCAGAAAAATCCCAAAAATTTACCCTAACCTAATATCGATGCTCTGAATTTAAAAATGAACTTCATTTTATGAAAATAATTTTCTAAATATTTTTAATTTAATTTTTAAATAAAATCATTATTTATTTCAAATAAACAACTTTAAATCTATAACTCGTTTTGTAACACCTTGAAAAAGTTATCAAGGTCCCATAAAATTATTGTATAACCATAAGAAAATAAACTAAAAATTTATTATTGCATTTTATGAAAATAAATTTTCATTTTAAATTATTAAATTAAGTATAAAATTGTAAATAAAGTATTTATGACATATAAAAATACCAAAACTTATACTATGATCATTTTTTCACTTTTAAGATGTCTAAATTGTATTTATACATTCATGGGTGAAGTTTCTATTTTTTTGGCCGATTTACTATTCACTAATATTCATAAAGGTATGTTACTATTCACACTTTACTATTCACTAAAAATTAATTTGATCTTATTAGACTCTAAATATCTTATTGGTCACAACTGTAGAAGACCATTTTTTGAAATTCATTTTATATTTTTAATTATTTTAAGTTTACATAAATATTTTAAAATACCATTTTTTCCAAAATTCATTAGTAATATTGAACTTCAATAAATTCATCCTACATTTATCCAGACATTTGAAATTCACAAATTTTACTATAATAAGAAATGAATATTTTATTTATACCAAGGGATTGCAAAATGCATATGAGGTCTCGTTACATATCCCCTTATAACACCTGCATAGGACCTAAGTGTAAGGTGTGCTATAGTGATAGAATCTTGGGGCGACTTAGGCAACATTGCCCAAGTGGTGATTTCTATCAGGTTGAACTTTTCCCTTAGGTGATTTCATTCAAGCTTCACTTGTTGAAGCTCAGCTTGGGATTGGTCCAGAGAAAAGCCCAGAGATGATACCTCATTCCCAAGCTCTGACAGATGAGCTTCGTACAACCTGAGTCTACTGTGTGAGGCCATCAAATCTTCTTTTTGTATTAATTAACCAAGATCACTTATATTAATAAACAATACTTTTAAGGTTAATAGTTTAGTTTCCAAAGGTCACTTTGACCAATGATCATATAACAGTCGAAACCCAACGGTATCACTTCATTAATTAAAGGATATAGTTTTGTGGAGTATATAATGAAAAAACACACAAATTTAGGAAACAAATATTATTCAAAATTTCAGGTAGTTAAAAGTTTAATTTTCTTGTTTTTACTATTATTCACTTAATAATTGTTTCTTTATACATTTGTATTCTTTTGTTTGATTTTGGGTTCTATGTTCATCTTTCATGCCTTTTTACACAAAAAAATCCACATTCTTATTCTCCCTAAAAAATTTTCACCCCTGTAGTGTTGACATTTATAACCATTCTTTAAGTTCCCTCCACTAATCAATCACATAGGTAATATTTATGATTCCATAGTAAAATTATTGTCCATATAATTAATTTATTATTTAATATTTATGTTTAATTTTTTTTAGTATTAGTCATATAATAATTTTTTTCTTATACAGGTGGATTATTTTTATTGAGTTCAGGTGGTTTGTTTGAATAGTCTCACACATTATTAGTATTTTGATACAGATAGTCAATGGAAATCATGGTAACATCTAAATTTTTTATTTGTTTGAGACTTTTAGATGTGTAGGAATTATCCTCATCTCAACCCGACACTCAGTGTGACCGGTATGACTCCAAGAACTTATTTTCATTTAAAATTGACGTCAATTTTATTAAATAAGATAACTGACATACTAAAAATTGAGCTAACATATTCATATTGTTTTTATACTTCAAGAAAGCGATCCATAAGTCTTTTATGATGTGTAGGAATTAGCTTCACCTTAATCCGATGCACTATGTGATAGGTATGAATCTAAGTACATCTTTATTTAAAATTGATATCAATTTTTGTAAAAAGTAAAACTGAACTAATAAAAACTAAAAAAACACATTCGTATTATTTTGATAATTTTATTCCATAATCCATAGGTCATTTGAGAGGTGTTTTAAAGACCCGTAAATTTCAAGGAAATTTTTTTCTTAATTTTCTATGGAATTTTACAAGAGCACAGTTTCTGACGGTACCTGATTCTGAGGCCCGGTGTGCCCGGAATCATTTTCCGAAGTTTGGCTCGGGTACGTTCAGTGAACGGATGAACGGGTTTTTATAACTTTTGAGCCGGTGCCCAGAATCGAATTCTAAGGGCACCGATGAAATCGAAGTGCCGATATTTTCTTAGAAACACCTCTTTCGGAGTTGCGTTTTCTCAGTGGTGGTTTTTAATTTTCGGGCTTAAAGTTAAGAAATAAAATAATTGTACGACAAACTTTATTTTATTTCACTTAAGCCACTTGAAAGCCACTTGAAAGCCACTTAAACTGAGTTGAAATGGATAGGGTACTATCCAAAAATATCCTACCCTCTTGGTAGGATATTTGTGAGGTGGGGCCCGCACGAGTCCTACCATTTCTTTCCGCTAAGTAACGCACCCGCGAAAACCCGTCATTATGAAAGTCAACTGACGCGTTTTCTTAAATTCTTAACGCACCATTTAATTGGGCAGTTTTATTCATTGAATTAAATGGGCAGTTTCTTTCATTGAATTAATTCTACGAATTAATGGGTCGTTACTTACCTCTTTTTCATTTGTAGGTGTAATAATAAAATAAGACCAACACGACATATGGAGGATTACACGTTGAGAAGCTTTTGACAGAAGTTCTTGTGCCTTCACCCTTCTTCGCAAAGAACGCGAAGAACGCGAAGAATGTGAATAACGCGAAGAACACCGGCCTCTGACGAAGAACGCCGAACCTACGGAAATTGACGACGTGACGCTGTGTGCCACGACGCCGACGTTTCCTCTCCCGCGACATTCTTCGGCGACGTTCCTTAATCCGCAGCAAAAACCTTCGATCATCCGTTGAGGTGAGAGTTTCGGTTTTCTTTTAATTTTTTCCTTTGTGGTTTTTAACTCAAGAAGGATTTAATTATTATTAATTAAATCTTTTTGTTCTTGAACCTCGTAGTTCGTCGACGCGACACCCTTCCGCGATGACGCGACGCTGGATACCGCGACGACGCGACGATCGCCTCCTTCCGCGGCGACCAATTCCGCGAAGAACCCGCGGGCGACGACTTGACGAGGTAGGGATTTTTATTTTGGAAATACCCCTTTTTATATTCCCGTGAACATATCTTTAAAAATTAAAGAACCGGATTCATATGAACAATTTTAATTTATTAAAATTTTTGTTTCATGTGTTGAATATTTTCTCCCGTTGTTATTAACTAACGTGGAGGGTGCGGGCCAAACGAACACGGCCCGACAACCCTCCGCCGTTCTTCGTGGTTGTGCGGATTTGGCGGGTGATGAAAAAATGTGACACAAGGGAGTTTTGATGATCCCGCAGTGAAGAACGGAACCCGGGAGGAACAACAGCACAGACGAGAAGGAAAACGGACCACCAGAGCAACTCTGGTGGCCCGCGGAAGTTACCGACGACCAGAGGCGGCGGCGCCCCGATGCGCCGCTGGACGGGACAGCCGCGACTGAAGCCACGGCAGCGGCGGCCAGCGGACCCGCGGCCGTGCGGGTCCGGCTCGCACAGACGGGACGTGGTGACATGCCGCGTCCGTTCAATCAGCGCGGCCCTTCGAGGGCCGCGACACCTCCAAACCGCGGGGGTGGCGCCCCGCGGCACCCGAGCTGCTCGGCCGTTCGGCCGAGCCGAGCTAGGCCGGTCCGACCGGCCGGGCCGCGCCCAGGCCGGACCGGACCAGGTCCAGCCGGGTTGGACCGGGTCGGGTCGTCCCGGTTCGGCAGACCCAGGGGGGGTCGGACCGGGTCGGCCCGAGCCGAGACCCCCCACCTTCGAACCATTTTATGTCTTTTGCCCGTAACTTGAGCTACGGGACTCCGAACGATGCTCCTTCAACGGCAACGCGATCCTCGGATCGAGATGGTCGTTTCGGTATATCGCACTCAAGGTTTAGAAATACTTTGGGTTCGGCCGGGTTGGTTCGTACACGAAACCAACCGGGCCCTCGGAGCCGAAACACTCATATCTTGAGCTACGGACGTCCGATTGATGTGCCGTCAGCTTTGGTGGATTCCTCTAAGTGAGACGGATCTTTTGGCTCACTCCGCCCAAGGTTTGGACGCAGGTGGAGTACGGTCGGGTTAGTTTTGCCTTAAAAACCAACCGGGCCCCGGGGACGAAAAAGCCAATAACTCTCAGACCGGGTGTCCGATTGACGCGCCGTCTGCGACGTTGAGTTCCCGTTGTCGATGCGGAACTTTTGGATACATCAACTTCGGACTTTGTTTCAGTTGATGTATCAGCCTCTTGGCTCGTGGGGTGGACCCTCCCGAATGAGCTTACTGTGTGCGGGAACCCTAGAGCTGGCTGCGACTGCTACTTCGACAGCGACGACTGTGCAGAGATCCTCAGTGGACTCCGACGACGACCGTGCAGAGATCCTCAGTGGACTGCGACGACGAATGTGGAGAGATCCTCAGTGGAATGCGATGACTACAGCACTCATCAATACTTTGTGGATTAGTGCTATAGGTCCTGTGTGGGCCCGATCCTGTGTGGGTCTGATCCTGTGTGGGTCAGCGCTCAGCGGTTCTGTGTGAGCTAGTGCCTACAGGTCCTGTGTGGGCCCGATCCTGTGTGGTTATTTGCGGGGGTTAGTACCTTTCGATCCTTTGTGGGTCCGATGACTTAGATGGATCAGTGATCATCTTTATCATCATACAAGAAGTATACCTGTGTGAGCTGAATCTTGTGTTACTCTCCTTTGTGGATTGTGTTGAACTATCCTGTGTGGATTTACTGTTTACTCTCCTTTGTGGATTGTGTTGAACTATCCTGTGTGGATTTACTGTTTACTCTCCTTTGTGGATTGTGTTGAACTATCCTGTGTGGATTTACTGATTTCTCTCCTTGTGGATTGTGTTGTGCTATCCTGCGTGGGTACACATTTTGCTTTCCTGTGTGGACTGGGTTGTGCTTGGGCTCAGATGTTGGAGCCGAACGAGAATTGATGACTTTGGTATATGTATGGGAATATACCTAAGCAGTGTCGGTTGTTACTTCCTGATTGTATCTTTCCTTTGTGGTTATCCTTTTTGGATTCTGGGAGACCTTAGAGGGTCTCGGGGTCCCTACTGAGTAGCTTATACTCACCCCTACACGGGCTATACCCGCACTTCGTTGTGTTGGTTGCAGACGACGGACAACACTGATCATGGTGGAGGCTTGCGGAGTAGGACGGTACTTGGAGGTGGACCACTGGGCAGGACGTACTCAGAGCGGACGGCTGGACCGAGAAGCTGTGGAGGCTATCTGTACCTACCCTTCAGGTGGGACCTTTAGAGGACGGCTCGATGCTGCGACTTTTCTTTTCAGTTGTTGTTTTTCCCTTTCAGTTGTACTTTACAGTTGGGCTTGTATTTCCGGCCCCTTTACTTTCAGCACAGCTTGTACAGTTTTTACTTAGTGTTTACTTTTCTGCTTGCTTACTCTGTGGTGCTTGTTTACTTTTCAAAGGCAATACCTTCCCTTTTTCTGGGATTTATGCCTTGGTGCTAGTCGCCAGCCCCTGGCCTATGGAAGGCGGGCTTGGGGTAGTCACGGCACGGGCCCCGAGGACGGGTCGTGACAAATTGGTATCAGAGGTGGTCGGTTCTACCACAGACTCTGATCTTTCTTCTATGTTAAGCAATAATGTTTAGCGTATTGGGTGTGGTTATCAGTCCAGGGAGTCCAGTGTTGGTGCGGCGGCCGATGTATCCATACACCAGGACCCTGACTTCTGATTTCCGACTTAATACACAAAAACATTGATTGCATGTGTGTTTCAAGTTTTCTTTGTGATTACTTGTGTCAGATCACCAGGTATACTGTTCTGACCGTGGCGCACTTGTTTCCTTTTAAGTATGGCCTGAAGACAGAAGCCAGCTAGGGTTCTGAGAGTAGAGCGCGACGAAAGCCCGCCGAGCGACGAGGCCTCGGTACAAGGCCCGTTGACAGCAGAGGCACCAGAGGTACCTTTACCCGCCGAGCCCCCGATGCTTCCAGCACCGACCGCTGACGATGCACGACGCCTCAGAGCTCTGCACGAGTTCCAGAGCCAGAGACCACCCAGGTTTCGTTGGGAGACGGACCCCCAGGCAGCCGAGGACTGGCTGGAGGCAGTCGTTCGAGTTTTCAGGCTAGTGAGGACACCAGCAGACCTCATGGTGAAACTCGTGGCAAGCCTACTGCACGCAGCAGCAGGACGATGGTGGAGTTTGATGCTCCAGGTGCACGATGAGGCATCTCTTCTCTGGACGGACTTCGAGAGCCTCTTTCTCTCAGAGTTCTTCCCGGCCACCCTCTGTGCGGTGCGCATTCCTGAGCTTCTTCAGCTGCGGCAGGGCAGCTTGATGGTCTCCCAGTACGCGGCGAGGTTCACCGATCTTTCTCGCTACTCGGCCGATATGGTACGGGACCCCTTCTTCCGGGCCTGGACATTCGAGCAGGGATTGAGACATGAGATCAGGGCATCGCTGATCTCCCTCAGCATCCCGACCCTGGGAGGAGTACTGGAGCGAGCCCTTCTGATCGAGAGCTTTCTGGCTGAGTCTACTTCAGGAGCGAGACCTACCGTAGGGCGGCAGGTAGCGGAGTCTTCGGCAGCAGGGAGCCAACGGATGACTCAGGGTTCCAGGTAGACCAGACCCTCTCGTAGATGACCTCAGGACACTGGCTCAGTAGTGCGGGGCACACAGTGCAGAGCCAGTCTTCCGAGAGGCAGGCAGTGCTATGCCTGCGGCGGGCAGGGCCACCTGGCTCATGACTGCCCAAACCGCCGTATCGAGGAGCAGTAGACGGTGGAGGGGCCACCCAGGCAGAGTTAGAGGGTCGACCGTTGCGGTCCGCAGGGAGGAGGCAGATGAGGAAGAGGAGCTGGCCGAGCAGCAGGTGGTGGGCGACGCTTTGAGGCTCTACCACCACCACCACCACCAGGAGGTCCGCCCTGACCACAGGGAGCTGGCGGGAAGAGACAGGCACAACTCCAGGCAGCGGAGGCCTACGACCACGACGCAGAAGAGATGATTCGAGGTACGATCTGTGTCTATTCCACCCTTGCTTCAGTTCTTATAGACACAGGAGCGAGTCACTCTTTCATATCCACTGCCCTTGTTCGGAGCTCAGAGATTCCGACAGAGCCGTTGGCTCGATCCTTACGGCTAGAGACTCCTACGGGAGCAGACTCAACGATTACGCACTGGTGCCGACAGTTTGAGCACACTCTAGGAGGTAAGAGCTTCGGCTGGGATCTACTTGTAGCGGCTTCAAGGCTTTACGACGTCATCTTGGGCATGGATTGGTTATCTACAGTCCATGCTCAGATTGACTGTTTTAGGTGCAAAGTGCGATGTGTGCGCACCGACGGGAGCAGGTTCACCTTCACCGACGAGAAGGGAGCCTTTGCAGCATAGGAGGGACTCTCACAGAGGAGGGGACAACCCATCACTCATCAGTTGGCTAGCCTCATCCTAGGAGCAGTGGACGTGCAGAGTCCTAGTTTTCCTGCAGTGGTGGATCAGTACGCGGACGTCTTTCCCGACGACGTTCCAGGGCTACCTCCTCATAGAGAGGTAGACTTTTACATTGATCTGTACCCCGGGACAGCCCCGATATCCACTCCAGCATATCGGGTGGCCTCCGCTGAGCTTCGAGAGATGCGGGTACAGTTGGAGGACTTGCCGGGCAAGGGGTTTATCTGACCCAGTGTTTCACCCTGGGCTTCCCAGATTTTGTTCGCCAAGAAGGCAGACGAGAGCTTGCGACTGTGTGTCGACTATCGTCACCTGAACCAAGTGACAGTGAGGAACAAGTATCCGCTACCGAGGATTGATGACCTCTTCGATCAGCTCAAGGGAGCACGGTGGTTCTCGAAGATAGACCTCAGGTCAGAGTATCATCAGCTCAGAGTTCGAGATGAGGACGTGCAGAAGACGGCCTTCAGGTGTCGGTATGGCCACTATGAGTTCTTGGTTATGACATTCAGCGTAACCAATGCTCTAGAAGTGTTCATGAGCCTCATGAACAGGATATTCCAGCCATACATCGATTGATTTGTCGTAGTCTTCATCGACGACATTTTGGTGTACTCGACCACGGAGGAGGAGCACGCCTACCACTTGCAGGTTGTACTAGACACACTCCGGGAGCACCAGCTTTATGGAAAGCTCTTGAAGTGCCAGTTCTAGTTACGTGAGGTCCACTTCTTGGGGCACACATTTTCTGATGCTGGAGTTGCTGTGGATCCCACAAATATCGAGGTAGTGCTAGCTTGGGATCCACCCAAGAGCATGACGGAGGTGCGGAGTTTCTTGGGTCTAGCCGGATACTATCAGAGATTTATACCGGACTTCTCCAGAGTTGCGGCACCACTCTCAGCTTTGACGAAGAAGGGGAAACCCTTTGTGTGGATAGACAGATGTCAGCAGAGTTTTCAGGAGCTGAGGCAGAGATTGACCAGCGCACCTATCTTGAGGTTGCCTGAGGAGGGAGTTGGATACGTAGTCTACTGCGATGCATCAGGGACTTGACTCGGATGTGTCCTGATGCAGGAGCAGGCTGTGATTGCCTATGGATCACGTCAGTTGAGGTCGCATGAGCATAACTATGCTACCCATGACCTGGAGTTAGCAGCAGTGGTCTTCGCACTGAAGACATGGCGACACTATCTGATGGGCAAGCGCTTTACAGTCTTTTCTGACCACTAGAGTCTCAGGTACATCTTCTCCCAGAAGGACCTGAACCTGAGACAACGACGATGGATCGAGTTCCTCCAGGACTATGACTTTGAGATAGTATATACTCCTGGGAAGGGGAACGTAGTAGCCGATGCCCTCAGCAGGAGGACGGGCATCCAACTACTTGTGGAGGCGACATAGCAGCTAGTCGCCTTGCAGATATCCTTCGTGGATATAGACGGAGCAACCTTCCTTCAGTCTCTCCTCCACTTCTACAACGGGTCAGAGAGGCACAGCGTGGGGACGCTGACTGTGGGACGCGGCGTGCAAAAATATCCTCGGGACAGGCGCCTGATGGTTTCTCCCTTGGAGCAGAGCACGACGTCCTTTTCAGAGGACGTACCTTGGTACCAGTTGCTTTACGAGAGGAGGTGCTGAGAGAGTTTCACACTTCTCCTTTGGAGGTACATCCTGGAGTGGAGAAGATGTACCAGGATCTCAGACGACAGCACTGGTGGCCGGGCATGAAGAAGGCTGTGGCAGAGTTCGTTTCATGGTGCCTCACCTGCCAGTAGGTGAAGGCAGAGCATCAAGTACCAACGGGCTTGGTACATCCCTTGGAGGTCCCAGAGTGGAATTGGGACGACATATCTATGGACTTTGTGACTGAACTTCCATGCACTTCCAGAGGTCACGACTCCATTTGGGTGATTGTTGACCGACTCACCAAGTCGGCACACTTCTTACCCATCAGAGAGCAGGGCTCAGTGGAGAGCTTGGGGCGTCTCTATGTTCAAGAGATTGTACGGATTCACGGTGTTCCATCTTCTATCGTCTTCGATCGGGATGCTCGCTTTACTTCCCGGCTTTGGAAGGGGTTGCAGGAGGCGTTCGGGACGCGGCTACATCTGAGCACCACCTTTCACCCTCAGACGGATGGTCAGACGGAGAGGACCATTCAGACTCTCGAGGACATGCTCCGTGCATGTGTCCTCGACTTTGGTCGCAGCTGGGAGGATCATTTACCCTTGGTGGAGTTCGCGTACAACAACAGCTACCACTCCACCATCGGGATGGCACCATACGAGGCGCTGTACGGTAGACCTTGCAGATCTCCTTTATGCTGGACAGACCCTGGGGAGTCAGCAGTTGTGGGACCAAAGATGGCCCGGGCCACGATAGAGAAGGTCCCGGTCATCCAAGAGCGGATGAGGACAGCTCAGAGCCGGCAGAAGTCTTATACTGATAGGAGGCAGAGGCCACTAGAGTTCGAGGATGGCGACCACGTCTTCTTGAGGGTCTCACCTCTACGTGGATTACGGAGATTTGGCCGAGGCGGAAAGTTGTCTCCATGCTTCATCGGTCCTTTCCAGGTCCTTAGCAGGATTGGCGAGGTGGATTATCTCCTGGATCTACCACCTCAGTTGCACCGGGTTCACGACGTCTTTCATGTATCTCAGCTGAGGAGATACGTGAACGAACCGACGCGCATCATTGACTATGGGGATCTTGACATTGATGATGGAGCGACTTTTTCGGAGGTCCTAGTGGAGATCGAGGATCGACAGGAGCGGGTCCTACGTGGACGATCGATTCCTCTAGTGCACATCAGATGGCAGCACAGAAACCTCCAGGAGAGCACTTGGGAGCGGGAGGCTCAGATGCGTGCTCAGTACCCACATTTGTTCCCCTAGTTTGCGATGTATCTTTACGGGGATGTAAATCCCTGAGGTGGGAGTAATGTAAAGACCCATAAATTTCAAGGAATTTTTTTTCTTAATTTTCTTTGGAATTTTTAAAGAGCGCAGTTTCTGACGATACCTGATTCCTTGCCCGGTGTGCCTGGAATCATTTTCCAAAGTTTGGCTTGGGTACGTTCAGTGAACAGACGAGCGAGTTTTTCTAACTTTTGAACCGGTGCCCGGAATCGAATTCTGAGGGCAACGATGAAATCACAGCGCCTGTATTTGCTTAGAAACGCCTCTTCCGGAGTTGCGTTTGCTCGGTGGTGGTTTTTAATTTTCAGGCTTAAAGTTAAGAAATAAAATAATTGTACAAAAAACTTTATTTTATTTCACTTAAGACACTTGAAAGCCACTTGAAAGCCACTTAAACTGAGTTGAAACGGATAGGGTACTATCCAAAAATAACCTGCCCTCTTGGTAGGATATTTGTGAGGTGGGGCCCGCACGAGCCCCGCCGTTTCTTTCCGCTATGTAACGCACCCGCGAAAACCCGTCATTTTGAAAGTCAACTGACGCGTTTTCTTAAATTCTTAAAGCACCATTTAATTGGTCGGTTTTATTCGTTGAATTAAATGGGCAGTTTCTTTCGTTGAATTAATTCTACAAATTAATGGGTCATTACTTACCTCTTTTTCCTTTGTTGGCGTAATAATAAAATAAGACCAACACGACATTTGGAGGATTACACATTGAGAAGATTTTGACAGAAGTTCTTGTGACTTCACCCTTCTTCGCGAAGAACGCGAAGAACGCGAAGAACGCCGGACTCCGACAAAGAACGCCGAACCTGCGGAAATCGAAGACGTGACGCCGTGTGCCGTGACGCCGACGTTTCCTCTCCCACGACGTTCTTCGGCGAGGTTCCTTAATCCGCAGCAAAAACCTTCGATCATCCGTTGAGGTGAGAGTTTCAGTTTTCTTTTAATTTTTTCCTTTGTGGTTTTTAACTCAAGAAGGATTTAATGATTATTAATTAAATCTTTTTGTTCTTGAACCTCGGAGTTCGTCGACGCGACACCTTTCCGCGACGAAGCGACGCCGGATACCGCGATGACGCGACGATCGTCTCCTTCCGCGGCGACCATTTCCGTGAAGAACCCATGGGCGATGACTTGACGAGGTAGGGATTTTTATTTTGGAAATACCCCTTTTTATATTCCCGTGAACGTTTTTTTAAAAATTAAAGAACCAGATTCATATGAACAATTTTAATTTATTAAAATTGTTGTTTCATGTGTTGAATATTTTCTACCGTTGTTTTTAACTAACGCGGAGGGTGCAGGCCAAATGAACACGGCCCGACAACCCTCTTCCATTCTTCGTGGTTGTGTGGATTTGGCGGGAGACGACAAAACGTGACACAAGGGCGTTTTGATGATCCCGCAGTGAAGAACGGAACCCGGGAGGAACAACGGCGCAGACGAGAAGGAAAACGGACCACCAGAGCAACTCTGGTGGCCCACGGAAGTTACCGGCGGCGCTGGCGGCGGCCAGCGGACCCCCGGCCACGCGGGTCCGGCTTGCACACATGGGACGCGGTGACATGCCGCGTCCGTTCAATCAGTGCGGCCCTTCGAGGGCCGCGACACCTCCAAACCGTGGGGGCGGCGCCCCGCGGCACCCGAGCTGATCGATCGTTCGGCCGAGCCGAGCCAGGCCAGTCCGACCGGCCGGGCCGCGCCCAGGCCGGACCGGACCGGGTTCGGCTGGGTTGGACCGGGTCGGGTCGACCCGGTTCGGCCGACCCAGGGGGGGGGGGGGGTCGGGCCGGGTCGGCCCGGACCCGGACACCCCGTCTTCGGACCATTTTCGGTCTTTTGCCTGTAACTTGAGCTTCGGGCCTCCGAACGACGCACCGTCAGCGGCAACACGATCCTTGGATCGTGGCGGTCGTTTCAGTATATCTAACTCAAGGTTTAGAAAAACTTTGGGTTTGGCCGGGTTGGTTTGTACACGAAACCAACCGGGCCCTCGGAGCAGAAACACTCATATCTTGAGCTACGGACGTCCGATTGATGTTCCATCAGCTTTGGTGGATACTTCTAAGTGAGATGGATCTTTTGGCTCACTCCGCCCGAGGTTTGGACGTAGGTGGAGTATGGTAGGGTTAGTTTTGCCTTAAAAATCAACCGGGCCTTGGGGACGAAAAAGCCAATAACTCTCAGACCGGGCGTCCGATTGACGCGCCGTCTGCGACGTTGAGTTCCCGTTGTCGATGCGGAACTTTTGGATACATCAACTTCGGACTTTGTGCCAGTTGATGTATCAGCCTCTCAGCTTGTGGAGCGGGCCCTCCCGAATGGGCTTGCTGTGTGCGGGAACCCTAGAGCTGGCTGCGACTGCTACTTCGATAGCGACGACTGTGCAAAGATCCTCAGTGGACTCCGATGACGACCGTGAAGAGATCCTCAGTGGACTGCGACGACGACTGTGCAGAGATCCTCAGTGGACTGCGACGACTACAGCACTCAGCGATCCTTTGTGGATCAGTGCTACAAGTCCTGTGTGGGCCCGATCCTGTGTGGTTCCGATCCTGTGTGGGTCAGCGCTCAGCGGTTCTGTGTTAGCCAGTGCCTACAGGTCCTGTGTGGGCCCGATCCTGTGTGGGTCTTTGTGGGGGTTAGTACCTTTCGATCCTTTGTGGGTCTGACGAATTAGATGGATCAGTGATCATATTTATCGTCATAAAAGAAGTATACCTGTGTGAGCTGAATCTTGTGTTACTCTCCTTTTTGGATTGTGTTGAACTATCCTGTGTGGATTTACTGTTTACTCTCCTTTGTGGATTGTGTTGAACTGTCCTATGTGGATTTACTGTTTACTCTCCTTTGTGGATTGTGTTGAACTGTCCTGTGTGGATTTACTGATTTCTCTCCTTATGGATTGTGTTGTGCTATCCTGTGTGGGTATACGTTTTACTTTCCTGTGTGGACTGGGTTGTGCTTGGGCTCGGATGTTGGAGTCGAACGAGAATTGATGACTTAGGTATATGTATGGGCATATACCTAAGTAGTGTCGGTTGTTACTTCGTGATTGTATCTTTCCTTTGTGGTTATCCTTTGTGGATTCTGGGAGACCTTCGGTTGTCTCGGGGTCCCTACTGAGTAGCTTATACTCACCCCTGCACGGGCTATGCCCGCACTTCGTTGTGTTGGTTGCAGACGATGGACAACACTGATCGTGTTGGAGGCTTGTGGAGCAGGATGGTACCTGGAGGTGGACCACTGGGCGGGACGTACTCGGAGCGGACGACTGAACCGAGGAGCTGTGGAGGCTATATGTACCTACCCTTCAGGTGGGACCTTCAGAGGACGGCTCGACGCTGCGGCTTTTCTTTTCAGTTGCTGTTTTTCCCTTTCAGTTGTACTTTACAGTTGGGCTTGTATTTCCGGCCCCTTTACTTTCAGCACAGCTTGTACAGTTTTTACTTAGTGTTTACTTTTCCGCTTGCTTACTCTGTGGTGCTTGTTTACTTTTCAAAGGCAATACCTTCCCTTTTTTCTGGGATTTACGCCTTGGTGCTAGTCTCTAGCCCCTGGCCTATGGAAGGCGGGCTTGGGGTAGTCATGGCACGGGCCCCGAGGACGGGTCGTGACAGGTGTAGGAATTTTCCACACCTTAATCTGACACACAATGTGACCGATATGACTCAAAGTGAATCTTTTTATTTAAAATTAATATCAATTTTAGTAAAAGGAAAACTGACCTACTTAAAACTAATAAAACACATTCAGGTTGTTAAAATACTTTAGGAAAATGATCCATAAGTCATTTGTGATGTGTAATAATTAGATTCACCTAAATCCAATACAAGACGTTCTCGGTTTGACTCAATGCATCCGTTATAAGTTTAAAATTGATATTTTAGTTCAAAAAGTGTCACTCATTGAAAAATAAGAAAATGTACTCATATTTTATTAATAATTTAAAACATTTATTTATAAGTAATTTTTGATGTGTATGACTCAGTCTCATGTCATACCGATACAGGATGTGATCGGTATGAGTCAGAGTGCATGTTTCAATTTTAAAATGACATTTTAGTGAAAAATACAAGTGAGGTACTCAAAAAAAAAACACATTCATATTTTTTTGATACTTTAAGAAAATGATCCATAAGTCATTTGGGACATGTAGGAATTAGCCTCACTTAAATCCAACACACGGTGTGACCGATATGACTCCAAGAACTTCTTTCTTTTAAAATATGACATTAATTTTAGAAAAAAAAAACAACTAACATACTCAAAACTAAGAAAACATATTCAGATTGTTTTAATACTTTAATACTATGATATATAAGTCATTTGTGATGTGTTGGAATCTAATTAACCTCAATTTGATACAGGATGTGACTGATATGACTCAAAGTGCATCTTTATTTAAAATTGATATCAATTTTATTAAAAACCCAACTGACCTACTTAAAACTGAACAAACATGTTCATATTGTTTTTATACTTTTGGAAAATTATCCATAAGTCATTTGAGATGGGTAGTAATTAGCCGCACCTCAATTTGACATACCGTGTGACAGATATGACTCCAAATAAATCTTTTTATTTTAAATTGACATCAATTTAAGTAAATGGAAAACTATCCTACTCAAAACTGAGAAAACATATTCAGATTGTTTAAATAATTTAGGAAAATTATCCAAAAGTCATTTTTGATATATAGGAATTAATATAACCTTAATCCAATACATTATGTGCCTAGTATGACTCAATGTGTCCGTTATAAGTTTAAAATTTATATTTCAGTTAAAAAGTGTCACTCACTAAAAACCGAGCAATGACACTTGGATTCTCTTTATAATCTACATCAGTGATTCATAAGTCATTTGTGATGTGTTTGAATCAGTATCATGTCAAATGGATACATGATGTGATCAATATGAGTCAAAATACATGTTTTAATTTTAAAATGAAATTTTAGTAAAAAAGGGAAGTGACATAATCAAAATTGGGAAAACACATTCATATTTTTTTGACACTTTAGGAAAACAATCCATAATTCATTTGGGATTCGTAGAAATCAGCCACACCTCAATCCAACACATGGTGTGATCGGTATGACTCCATGTTCATCCTTTTACTTAAAATTTACTTCAATTTTATTAAAATGTACAACTGACCTACTCAAAACCCAGAAAACACATTAAAATTATTTTGATACTTTACGAAAACAACCGATAAGTCATTTGTGATGTGTAGTAATAAGCCTCACCTCAATCTGATACACGAGGTGACCATTATTACTCAAAGTATACATTATAAGTTTAAGATCAAAATTTAAGTTCAAAAAGTATCAGTCAATTAAAAATGATCTAACAAAATCCTTTTTTCTTGATAATTTAGTAAAATGATTCATACGTCATTTGTGACATGTAGGAATTTTATCACATCAAACTGATATACAATTTGATCGAAATGAGTCAAAGTGCATGTTTCTAGTTTAAAATTACATTTTAGTAAAAAAGAAAACTAATGTACTCAAAACCAAGAAAACCAATTTGAATTATTTTGATGCTTGAGTAAAAATATCCATAAATCATTTGAAACACATAGGAATCATCCATACCTCAATCTGACCCACAATGTGACCGGTATGTCTCAAAGTGCATATTTTCATTTAAAATTCACATCAATTTTAGTAAAATGGACAAATGACCTACTCAAAACCAAGTAAATAAATTTGTATTGTTTTGATAAATTACGAAAATGGTCCATACGTAATTCATGATTTTTATAAATCAATTTCACATCAATCCAATACACGATGTGCCTGGTATGACTCAAAGTGTCTGTTATCCATTTTAAATTAACATTTTAGTTCAAAATTATCACTCAATGAAAAATAATCAAACATGCTAAGATTTTATTTATAATTTCGGAAAACAATTAATAAGTCATTTCTGATGTGTAGGAATAAGTTTTATGTTAAACCAATACACTATGTGATCAGAATGAGTTAAAGTATGCGTTTCTAGTTTAAAATGACATTTTAGTAAAAAAGAAAACTGAAGTACACAAAAATGATCAAACACATCCATATTATTTTTTTACATTATGAAAATGACCCAAATGTAAATTGAGACATGTTTGAATCTACCGTACCTCAATCTAATGCACGATGTTACCGATATGACTCAAAGTGTGTATTTTTATTTAAAATTGAAATAAATTTTAGTAAAACTAGCACTTTATTTTAATTTATGTCTTTATATTATTACAAACATAATAATTGTTTTATTATCTAGGTGAATTATGTTTCTTGAGCCGGGTTGGTTTGTTCAGAAATAACATGAGTCATGGTTAGGATTAAAATGAAAAAGGGACATTTATTTTTTTGAATGTATGTAATAATTTGTATTTATATAGTTGTATAAACCAATGTTTTAAATGTCTATATTATAGTGTTCTTTTCTTTTATTTGTGTTGTAATTTTTTTCATTTAAATTATGTATTGGTACTTATTTTTGTTGATATTTGGTGTGTTTTTAGTACTGTAGTATGTTGTTACAACACACTACAGTATGACCCTTTATCAGTTCTTTTAGAAGTTCTAATAAAGGAACCTTTTATTAACTCTTTTATAAGCACTGATTAATAGGTCCTTTAGCAGTGCTAAATAAACACACTAATAAATGTGTTCTTTTCTTCAATTCTACTATATATGTTGATAAAGAACCATTTATCCATTTTTTTAGCCCCAATAAAATACCCCTTTAATAGAGCTTTTTTAGCACTGATAAGAGACCGGGGCTTTTAATTTCACTCAGGTATTAATCACTTTTCTAGCACTAATAAAGGCCATTTATATCACAGTCAAATTACTATTTTGTAGTAGTGATTTCTAAAATTTATGGGGTGATTCTATATGCTATCAATTTATCTATTTTTTTATACTTCTAAAGATCAAGATGTATCTCAGTGAAAAGACTCAACAGTTTTCACTTTCCACTGGCCTCTTTCACTACCTATAATTGAGTCTTACTACTCATCCTATTCCACCACATTCAATTTCCAAGGGGAATACTATATCTCAAATTCAAATGACTAAACATAATAAAACAACCTTCTTTAACCAAGGTTTATATCATGATAAGTGTAAATTTATTGAATAAATTTCTGTTAGATGTAACCCATAAATGATATAAAAATTATGAAGGGTGGGTTTTTCATCAGGGGTTTAGGAAACTACCACAAAATAAATTGTGATCCCTCCTCCTTGATCCACTCCTTTATAAAGTTCCATAACTGTAAAATCAATCCAACAGAATGGGGGATCATTTAAGGTTTTGATTTTCGGGTTCCAATCTTTCCTGATGACATGTGAGGTTCCCAAAGTTGACTAACAATTCCACCGATGATATTTATTTTTAGAAACCCCTCACGGTTGATGGCAGGTTTCATTTTCATTTGATGAAATTGATTTCTATTATGATCTTAATCTATGTTTTGGTATTAATAATAGAATAATTAATTATTTATTATTTTATATAGAACATGATCCTTTAAAAAATTTTATATGTTCCAAGAATATAAGTATTATGAGCCTTATTATGAAGAAAGTAGTAATTCAGAAACACTAACCTCCATAATAAAAAATTATGTTTCAGAACTGAAACATGGAATAAGGAACCCAAAAAGTATGAATTATTGACGTTATAGATAGGTTTATATAGAATTGAGAAGCCCAAGAACCCCAAATATGAAACTTACACCCCCTAGGTAGTCACAATATACAACCCAAATAGGACATGAAACAAATGTAAGTAAAGAAAATAATGAAGGAACATAGGGACATAACTTGATTTTGAACTTAATTCTATTCCATGGGAAACTATAGTATTAATATAAGTTAAAAAAAGAGATTATAATAAAATAATCTCTCAAAGAACAAGATGATATAATCTTAAGTGCAACTCACACAAGAATAGAGAAAGTAACCCAAATTTGCATATTTATAGATGAGCTCAACAAATACTTTTCGATAATGATGGTTCTACCACCATTCAATCTTAGTGAATATAATTATAATTTATTGTGGCTATGAAATGAGTACCACCACATCAACAAAATCACTTGTTAAATAGTATAAGAATTTGGATTCTCTTCATATTTTCCTACACCATATGAAAGATTTTAGAATCACATCCTCCATCTGTGGTATACAATATCAATACATCAATAGAGAACCCATATTACCATAATAAAGAAACCCCCTTGGTTTTCTATGAAATATTTATTAGATATTACTCTCATAAATTCACTGTTAACACTTGGGTTGATTCCTCCCATGAATAGTAATAGAAGAATCCTAACTCTATCCACCTCATCTAACACTACCATAGTGAGATCAATCAAACCATTAATTTATACCATGAGAATATCTACTCATAGATCTGAAAAAAGAACCATAATTAATTGAAAAACTACCCTCTAACAAGATCCTCTCAATAATAAGGCCATAGATCACCACCTTAGATATTGAATTAAAGTGGAATATATTCACTTATACTCAAATAGGGTGTCACAAGTACACATCAAAATAGATACCACTAGAAGTCTTATTACTATAAAAACTTGAATAAAATTAATTCAATTCTATAAAATACACCATAAAATCCATCATTTTCATATCCCCCTAAGTAAGCTACATAAAATATTGATTCCTCTATGACTTCCGGGTCTCAGGAAGGAACTAATCAGAGAAACATATATGAAAATACTTCTTAGATAACCCATCATTATAAACTCCATAGACCTATAAATCACACTAGTGTTTTGACGGTACTCAAATCATATATGTAATCAGATTTAACATCTTATTTTTTAGGGTCTCTATCATATAAAAGATTCTATTTAGAGACTCAATTCATAATCGTATACCCTGCAGAACATCATTACTATATAAGAGGAAAGGTCATGACATATAAAACAATTAAGTGAGATAGAATATGGATGATTCACATAAAAAATAAAATTAATCATCAACTATATATCATATAAGAAGCTGAATCAAATATTCTAGTCCATTGAAGGCTTTTGTTCCACTACTAATGGAGCATTCCTCCACCCTCTTAGTGCTCAAATAGGGTCCAACAAGGGGTAAAATAAATGTAATACAAAAATAATGTCTCAATAAACTTATACATATTTATTAGTATCATAGGTTAAGGAAACTAGTAACATGCATCATAACCCGCTACTCCGTACACACCATATAAACATACGACCATAAAAAACTCAACATCTCTATACCCATTCTACCCACTCTTAGGGTTTGGTATAAAGCACACATATAATCCTCATCATGAATTACCTTGTTGTAATTAAAAAAAGGAAACCATAGGTTTAGCCAATTAAAAAACAAAACACATGAAGGCACTTCCACTTACCATCCTAGGATAAGTATAAAAGAATAAACAGTTAATCATGCACTATATTCCTAGAAGTCTCAAATAAAAATATTCAGAAACCAAGAACTATAATCTCATTCCTAGGTTACTTGGAAATCTTTCATACAAGTGTTATCTAGGAATAAGTATATGGTCCAACCTACATTATGAAAATTCCCATATCTAAAATTAAATTTACTAGATAGTCAAAAAAAAAGTTATACTAGAACATTGTGTCACCCCTAGGATAGAAAACTATCCATATAACTTGAACCAAAGTTATAAATACCAAAAGGACACATCCCCACATTCCCAAGGTTTCCAACTAGAGATGATGGTATCTTAATATATTGAGGAGACTATACCCTTTATCAGATAATCATAAATAATAATGTAAATAATTATAATCCATAATACATAATATAACCATAAGTATAAAAATATCACAAATAATTTCTCCATATCAAAACATGACTTACAATAACAATAGATGAATCTGATTGAAACTTTTTATAATATATCATTACATACCATATCGAATAATTGGTATATCATATATTACAAAAAATCCAAAACATTCAAAATAGTAAAGACATAAATATAACTAGGACCATGTAACAACCTAGTAATGTTTCAAAATCCCTATCCAAAATAACTGTTTAATCCCTAAAACATTATGAATTTCCTTTTCCCATATCATAAACCATGAAGTTGACAAGTTTATCAAGGTTCATGTGAAGGGTGTGATAAATATACTTATAAAGACACCACCAATAGTGTCCCTAAATAAATCCAATATATTTAAGTTCCTTAATAATGTTATATGAGAAAACAAATACCAATAATAAATACCTGTCACATCATCAAGTGCTATACAAGCTACTTAGTGAATGAATATACCTACTTCAAAAAGTGTTGGAACTTTCCTGAACACACCATAATAAGATAGAATTCATTCCCATAAACTCATAACACTGTGATATTATATCATCCCGCCTTTTTATCACATAAAGTTTCATTACATTTTACAAAACTGAGGATCTTTAAGGTTTAGTGTCTTGGAAACCAGGAACTTAAAACATGAAAACATAAAACATTATTCTTAAACACTTGAAAGGATTCTCCTCATGTTCATCCTAAGTTAATTATTGCATCTCATAACCTGGGGACATACATCAAAAGAAAGGGTGAGCAGAAGGTCCAGTAAGGGAAACAAGGGAAACATTTTACATGTGAACTTGAGATACTTCAATAAGGTCATGAAAAGAACTTTAAGGCAGGAGAAAGAAATCATGAGATATATCAAAATAAAAATAAAATTTTTCATAACATGAAGATGTGGCTACAACATTTAACTTATAAAATCATGAACATATCACCAAGGTCCATCCCCAAGGTGTCATTTGAAATTACCAAGGTAAACCCCAAGGTATCGTTAAAATTATAATCTCTAGTGGTTACATCATTACCCAATGCATTGGAGCGCTATCAGGGCGCACCCTTAAATTTGTCTTTATCATCATGTGAGCCACATATATCATCATCAATAATTTAATAAACAACCAATATATCATAAAAGAAATGGGTTTCATTTCATAATCATAACGTTTTAAAAACTGCTTTAAAGACATGATCTTTATGTCACTTTAAACCCAAGGAAAGGGAAAGCGGGTTTCATGTATGTAAATCCAAGAATTTAAAATAGAACATTTTGATATATATGTGAATAATCCTATAGAAATAATATCTTTGAGTATTCACGTAATAACATAAAATAATTTTGAGAAAAAGAGAGAGGCATTTTGAGACGAAAATTTTGCAGCATAATGGCTACGTTACAGGGTTTTAGAAAATGTTGAAAAGAGAGGGGACATGGCTCACCCACTCATAAATGATCTATAAAAATATTATAGGGACAGAATATAAAGGATATGAATCATGTTAATGAAATTTGAATGATATACCATATGAAAATAAGAACTTTAAAGGAATACAAAAAAAAATAAGATTTCTCTTATGAGGATTCGGCAGCCTAACGACGTCACTTAAAACTTCCAAAAATGGATTGCCGAGATCAAATAGGGTCTCTCATAATATGAACATAAATGATAAGTATGATAGATATAGAGATAATACCCCAAAATAATGAAAAGGAACTTGAAATACTTGACCAAAAAATATAACTTGAAAAAGAGAAGGGTGAACGAATCCCTTAAAAATTCAGCAACCTAACGACGTCACTTAAACTTCAACAAAAAATGAATTTATGAGATCAAATAGGATCTCTCATAATATTAACATAAAATTTCAGTATGATAGATTTATAGATCATACCCCAACATAATAAAAAGGAACTTGAAAGACTCGACATGAAAATAGATCTTGAAAACGAGAAGGGTGAAAGAATCCCTTAAACATTCGGCAGCCTAACGACATCACTTAAACTTCAACAAAAATGAATTGATGAGATAAAATAGGGTCTCTAATCATATGAACATAAAAGCTTAGTATTATAGATTTATATATCATACCCCAACATAATAAAAAGGAACTTTAAATTCTTGACATGAAAATAGATCTTGAAAATGAGAAGGGTGAAAGAATCCCTTAAAAATTCGGCAGCCTAACGGCGTCATTTAAACTTACAAAAAAATGAATTATTGAGATAAAATAGGGTCACTCATAATATGAACCTAAAATTTCAGTATGATAGATTTAGAGATCATACCCCAACATAATAAAAATGAACTTGAAAGGCTTGACATAAAAATAGATCTTGAAAACGAGAAGGGTGAAAGAACCCCTTAAAAATTCAGCAGCATAACGACGCCACTTAAAATTTCTTAAAATAAAATGATGAGAGTAAGAGGGGGTCTCTCATCATATAAAAATAAAAAGGGAATTAATAGGAGTATAAAATAACATACTTTAACATAAGAACATGTAGCATAAAAGAAATGACATAAAAGAGATTTCTTGAAAAGAAAGAGAGAGGTTAGATCCCTTACCTTAAAATGTAACTCTTAAAACTCAATGGTTGGGACCTTGAGGGCTTGGGGGAACCTTGGGAGGACTTCTTGGGAGGCAATGAGACCAGAAATTCGTTGGGGAAGAGTTAAGAGTTGAATGGATGAGAGTATTGGCTTGGTATTTATAGGGAAAGTGAGGGGACAAGTCATTAATGGCCAAGGGACACCTCAAAAGTGGTTTTCTCAAAAGCATGGGCTCTCCCATGGTATTTCCCATGAAGTTAGGCCACATGGGGCCCCCGTACAATAATTCAAAACCTTTGGTCTTCCAACCCATAAAATATCTCATGAAATCATCATGACACAGTTATGATGTCATTAATCATACCGAAACCCTAAAACTGTATTTTTAATATTCACTAAAAATTCAACTTTCTCAGAAAAATCCCAATATTTCACCTTAACCAAGTATCAATGCTCTGATTGAAAAAATGAACTCCATTTTATAAAAATAATTTTCTAAATAATTTTAATTTAATTTTTAAATAAATACACTATTCACCGAAAATTCATTTTTTTCAGAAAAAACCCCAAAAATTACCATAACATAATATCGATGCTCTGAGTTCAAAAATGAAATCCATTTTATAAAAATAATTTTCTAAATAATTTTAATTTAATTTTTAATTAAAAACACTATTCACCTGAAAAAAGTAATACTTGAATAATAATTTATGAAACCGTTATTTAACCATTTTATTGAATCACATTACTTAATCAAGGTGCCTAGATTATATTAATTCTTTCTTTAAGTGATATTTCTAATCCATTTGGACACATTACTAATCCTAATCATAAAATCACTATTCATAATTTACTATTCATCAAAAATCAAGTTGATCTTATTAGACTCTAAATTTCGTACTGAACATAGAAGACCATTTTTTGAAAATCATTACAAATTTTTAATTATTTAAGGTTTACATAAACATTTTTAAAATATCCTTTTTCTAAAATTCATCAAAAATATGCATACTATATATATCTGGTCATTTGAAAATTCATAAACTTCATCATAAGAAGAAATCCCAATTTTTATTTAAGAAAAAGGATTACCCAAGGTAGTTACGGTCTCCTTACGTAGCCCCTTATCACACCAGCATAGGACCTAAGTGTAAGGTGTGGTAAGGTGAGAGAATCCGAGGGAGGCTTGGCCAACATCGCACGAGTTGTAATTTCTATCAGGTTGAACTTCTCTCGAAGGCAATTCCGTTCTAGCTTCACACGATGAAGTTCGGCTTGGGTTTGGTCCAGAGAAAAGCCCAGTGGTGCTACCTCCTTCTCAAGTTCTGTTAGATGGGCTTCGATCGGTCCAAGACTACTGGGTGAGGCCATCGTATCTTCTTTCTATAATAATTAACCAAGATTACATGTATTTAGAGACAATAATCAAAACGTTTAGTTTCCAGCGGTCATATTGACCAATTGTTATATAACTATCAAAACCCAACGGTCCCATTTTAATTATACTCATGTTATCAGATGAAACATTTTTATTGAGTATAAAAATAAAATAAAATAACACATAAAATTAGGAAACAAGATTTATTCAAAATTTTGGGTCGTTACAATCTTCCTCCCTTAAGAAATTGCGTCCTCGCAATTTTTTTTAAAACTATGTTTTGAAATTTCATTGAAAGTCCCACATTGGAAAAGGAGTTAGTAAAACTATTACTTTAAAAAAAAGAAAGGGAAGTACATAGGTCACCCAAGTTAACCCACACTAGGATTCCATGTAGGAAAACATGGACATGGAGGAGAAAACAAAGGGTCAAGTTCTGAGGGAGAGTGATAGAAAACATGATTAGAAGAAAGTTAACCATAAGAAAATCCCAAACTTATGATGTGTGTAAACGGTCTTTTATTCCTTAGTAGGAAATGTAAACCAACAACATTTTTGTTTTACGTTCCTTTTCAAAATTTTGAGGATTACATTTACTACATAGAACATAAGAAAATATACCTACCTTCATGTAGAGTTTCATCCTTTAATATGTTTCAACCCAAAACTAATCTTTTCTCCAAATGATGAGCATTCAAAACTACTTGGTCTTATCAAAACACAAGAATCAACTTCTAGAGAATCACATAATCCACAAAAGATTAACTATCTATTTCTTCTATCTTTAAACATTATCCCAAAAATAGAAAGGGTAAAGTAAAACAACTCTTCAAAAAGAAATAATCCCATAGGAATGGAAACTACTTTTAAATATTCAAAGTTCCATGGTACTACCCAAAGTTCATCATAGACCATTCCATAAATAACGGTCCTTAAAATTCCTCAAAATAAACCAAACTACGATTGAAACCCAAATACAAGAAGGATTTGATAACATAGTCTTTCAAAATAAACTTCATTGTTCATCTCCAAAAAACATCAACCACTCCTAACATCTTATAAAAAAAGTATCTAACCTAAACATATTTTACCCAAGATAGGTTAATCATTCCCATAAGTAACCAAAATTACTATAATTCCACCTTAAATTCCTCGATTCTTCAAAATATAAGTCAACCTTACTCCTCAATGAAAATACCATAGTAATCTATTTACCTCGATAATATAGGGTCCCCAAAATATTGAACGTCTTCCAAAATAATAATAATCTTTTATTCCCCTAATCATCTCTGTCACATTAATACAACAATCATCGCATTTCCTATCACATTGGTTGTTGGGACACGTTCTTCCATTTCCCACCATTAACTAGGAAGAGAATGTATAATTAGGGGCTTAAATACTTAGCCAATAATCATGAAAAGGAACTTAAAGAATATAAGGATAACTTGTAGAAGAAAAGTATACCCTAACTTGTGATCCCCTAGGTTTCAAACTAGGTTATCCATGATCATAAAATCTTATGTGAATCTTTATTTTATTTTATCTTTGTTCCTTTAATAATGGTTCATACTAAGCTAATGAATTTACCAAAGCATATCCCCCAGTAGTGTCCTAACCAAGAGTGAAGCAAGACCCATTGTCTTGTTCCAGTTCCCATTCGAGTCTATCTCAAAGCGGTGTTTTCGGGTTTTACCCCTATGTACATCTGTGCCAGAGCCACCTCTACCTGCTCGTATCCAAACAGGGATGTATTTTCTTGGCAACCCCTTACTCAATACTCACCAAAATACCACGAAGATTTCCTATATTTAAACTTTTCTATAGAGTTCTTCCTAGAGTTTTCATATCCTAATTTCCACAAATAACTAAACCATCCTTTGATACCAACTATAGCATCCCGCCTTTTTATCACATAAACTTTCATTACATTTTACAAAACCGAGGATCTTTAAGGTTTAGTGTCTTGGAAACCAGGAACTTAAAACATGAAAAAAAACATTCTTCTTAAACACTTGAAAGGCTTATCCTCATGTTCATCCTAGGTTCATTACTACATCTCATAACCTGGGGACATACATCAAAAGAAAGTGTGAGCAGAAGTCCCAGTAAGGGAAACAAGAGAAACATTTTACAAGTGAACTTGAGATACTTTAATAAGGTCATGAAAAGAACTTTAAGGCATGAGAAAGAAATCATGAGATATATCATAATAAAAATAACATTTTTCATAACATGAAGATGTGGCTACAATATTTAACTTAGAAAATCATGAACATATCACCAAGGTCCATCCCCAAGGTGTCATTTGAAATTACCAAGGTAAACCCCAAGGTATCGTTAAAATTGTAATCTCTAGTGGTTACATCATTACCCAATGCATTGGAGCGCTATCAGAGCGCAACCTTAAATTTGTCTTTATAATCATGTGATCCACATATATAATCATCAATAATTTCATAAACAAATCATATAGCATAAAAGAAATGGGTTTCATTTCATAATCAAAACGTTTTAAAAACTGCTTTAAAGACATGACCTTTATGTTACTTTAAACCCACAGAAAGGGAAAGAGGGTTTCATGTATGTAAATCCAAGAATTTAAAATAGAAAATTTTGATATATATGTGAATAATAATACAGAAATAATATCTTTGAGTATTCACGTAATAACATAAAATAATTTTGAGAAAAAGAGAGAGGAATTTTGAGATGAAAATTTTGCTGCATAACGGCTACGTTACAGGGTTTTAGAAAAGGTTGAAAAGAGAGGGGACATGGGTGACCCACTCATTAATGATCTATAAAAATAGTATAGGGACAGAATATAAAGGATATGAATCATGGTAATAAAATTTGAATGATATACCATATGAACCGAAGAACTTGAAAGGAAGACAAAAAATAATAATATTTCTCTTATGAGAATTCTGTAGCCTAACGGCGTGACTTAAAACTTCCAAAAATGGATTGACGATATCAAATAGGGTCTCTAATCATATGAACATAAATTATCAGTATTATATATATAGATATAATACCCCAACATAGTGAAAAGGAACTTGAAATACTTGACCAGAAAATATAACTTGAAAAAGAGAACGGTGAACGAATCCCTTAAAAATTCGGCAGCCTAACGACGTCACTTAAAATTCAACAAAAAATGAATTGATGAGATCAAATAGGGTCTCTCATCATAAGAACATAAAATTTCAGTATGATAGATTTATAGATCATACCCCAACATAATAAAAACGAACTTTAAAGACTTGACATGAAAACAGATCTTAAAAATGAGAAGGGTGAAAGAATCCCTTAAAAATTCGGCAGCCTAACAGCGTCACTTAAACTTCAAAAAAAATGAATTGATGAGAAAAAAATAGGGTCTCTGATCATATAAAAATAAAAGTTCAGTATGATAGATTTAGAGATCATACCCCAACATAATAAAAAGGAACTTTAAAGGCTTGTCATGAAAATAGATCTTGAAAACGAGAAGGGTGAAAGAATCCCTTAAAAATTCGGCAGCCTAAAGGCGTCACTTAAACTTCAACAAAAATGAATTTATGAGATAAAATAGGGTCTCTAATCATATGAAAATAAAAGTTCAGTATGATTTATTTAGAGATCATACCCCAAAAAAATAAAAAGGAACTTGAAAGGCTTGACATGAAAATAGATCTTGAAAACGAGAAGGGTGAAAGAACCCCTTAAAAATTCGGCAGCCTAACAACGCCACTTAAACTTTCTTAAAATAAAATGATGAGAGTAAGAGGGGGTCTCTCATCATATGAACATAAAAATTTCAGTAATAGGAGTATAAAAGAACATTCTTTAACATAAGAACATGGAGCATAAAAGAAATGACATAAAAGAGATTTCTTGAAAAGAAAGAGAGAGGTCGGATCCCTTACCTTAAAACGTAACTCTTAAAACTCAATGGTTGGGACATTGAGGGCTTGGAAGCACCTTCGGAGGACTTCTTGGGAGGTAATGAGACCAGAACTTTGTTGGGGAAGAGTTGGGAGTCGAATGGATGAGAGGATTGGCTTGGTATTTATAAGGAAAGTGAGGGGATAAGGCATTAATGGCCAAGGGACACCTCAAAAGTGGTTTTCTCAAAAGCATTGGCTCTCCCATGGTATTTCTAATGAAGTTAGGCCACACGGGGACCCCCATAAGATAATGCATAACATTTGGTCAGACAACCCATTAAATATCTCATGACATCATCATGACACAGTTATGATGTCATTAATCATACTGAAACCCTAAAACTGTATTTTTACTATTCACTAAAAATTCAACTTTCTCAGAAAAATCCCAAAATTTCACCGTAACCAAATATCAATGCTCTAATTACAAAAATGAACTTCATTTTATAAAAATAATTTTCTAAATAATTTTAATTTAAGTTTTACATAAATACACTATTCACCGAAAATTCATTTTTTTAGAAAAAACCCCAAAAATTACCATAACATAATATCGATGCTCTGAGTTCAAAAATGAAATCCATTTTATAAAAAAAAATTTCTAAATAATTTTAATTTAATTTTTAATTAAAAAACACTATTCACCTGAAAAAACTAATACTTGTATAATAATTTATGAAACCGTTATTTAACCATTTTATTGAATAACATTACTTAATCAAGGTGCCTAGATTATATTAATATTTTCTTTAAGTGAGATTACAAATCAATTTGGACACATTAATAATCCTAATCATAAAATCACTATTCATAATTTACTATTCATCAAAAATCAAGTTGATCTTATTAGACTCTAAATTTCGTACTGAATATAATTGTAGAAGACCATTTTTTGAAAATCATTACACATTTTTAATTATTTAAGGTTTAAATAAACATTTTTAAAATATCCCTTTTCTAAAATTCATAAAAAATATGCATACTATATATATCCGGTCATTTGAAAATTCATAAACTTAATCATAAGAAGAAATCCCATTTTTTTTTAAAATAAAGGATTACCCAAGGCAGTTATGGTATCCTTACCTATCCCCTTATCACACCAGCATAGGACCTAAGTGTAAGGTGTGCTAAGGTGAGAGAATCCGAGGGAGGCTCGGACAACATCGCACGAGTAGTAATTTCTATCAAGTTGAACTTCTTGCGAAGGCGATTCCGTTCTAGCTTCACATGATGAAGTTCGTCTTGGGTTTGGTCCAGAGCAAAGCCCAGTGGTGCTACCTCCTTCCCGAGTTCTGTTAGATGGGCTTCGATCGGTCCAAGACTACTAGGTTTCGCCATCGAATCTTCTTTCTATAATAATTAACCAAGATTACTTGTATTTAGAGATAATAATCAAAACGTTTAGTTTCCAACGGTCATATTGACCAATGGTTATATAACTGTCAAAACCCAACAGTCCCATTTTAATTATACTCATGTTATCAAATGAAACATTTTTGTTGAGTATAAAAATCAAATAAAATAACACATAAAATTAGGAAACAAGATTTATTCAAAATTTCGGGTCATTACAGATATATCTATGAAACATGTTGTAATCTACTATCTAATCCATACTCATTGTACTCAATATAATAGGTAAACCCCCACAACCTATCTATACACTACAATATGGGATACTAGGTCCGACTCCAATGACCCATTAAATCCCATAATTCTTAGGATATTAGTTTAGACTCTACTAACTAATTTATACCCCAAAATATAGAATAATTGGTTGTCCTCCACTGAACCACTCAATTCCACAGATACATAATACTAGGACTACCACTATTGACACATCTTACTCATCCCACTATACTACGTACACATTACTAATTCATCCAATCCTTAGTATGTCTAGATTACTCACTAGGATACCCATGATATTGGTTTCGTATAACTAGAGATATTAAACCACAACCATTGTAATAACTTGGATCTTCGTTTGAGGTATGTTTTTCCTTTTTCTAGAGTTTTTGGGAAAAATAATGTTTCTAGAAATTTTTGAAGTACACGGCATGTATTTTCTGAGTACACGCCGTGTACTCTTTTCCCGCTCGAAGCCGTGTGCTGGCCATGCCCGGGCCACACACACGGTGTGTAGGGGTGACGTGGAGGCCGATTTTGGCGGAGTATGGAAAGATCAAGTACACGCCGTGTACTTTATTTTTATTTCCTTAATCGGACCGAGTCGTGCCTAATGATCATAAATGTCTTCTTCTCTGCCTTTTTCCGTTCAGAGCATCCGAGGAGGCTTATTCTTCTCCGAGACACCGATCCATCACCAATTGTCCAAATCAAACTCCATCAATTGCAGAAGAATCGTAGCGGTGAGTTCTTGGTTCTTCTTTGGCCTTGTTTCCTGATTTCTTCTCTCGTGTGAGTTATCTGAGGTTGAACGTTTTAGTTGTTTTTGCAGATCTACTCCATTATAGGCCAATTCACGGGCCGAGGTTAAATTATATCGATCTTCAAGGATCAAGGTAGGTGGTTTGTTTCCCTACGTTGAAGTTCTTTGAGTTTTGGTTGAAAAAGTTCCGGATACCCATGTATCGGGTATCCCGGGTTTTGGATTTTGATCCTATTGTTTTTTCCATAGATTTATTGTTAGCTTATGTTTAATTGTTGCTAATATATGCTTGGTTTCATGATTGAGGATCACCCCATGGGTGTTTCTCCCCCTGTTTGGCTGTTTATCACAGTTTGGCACTGTTTGCCTATGAGGAAAACCCTACTGCAATTGTTAGTTTATTTGTTATCACTGATTTCATGTGTTTCCTTCTATTTAAATTATTTTGAGGCATGGTAGCTATTAGCCAAGTAGTTGTTGAACTTACTTAGGGCTGCTGACAGTCAATTATGCACGACTGGACTGCTTAGGGTTGTGAGAACCTGATGCGGGAGATCAAAGAGGGAATAGATGATTAAGTGCTTCCCTAGAGGGTCTGTTGGTTTTAGTTTTGTAAACAGGACCTATGGGAATGGGACTTTGTGCTTCCCAAGAGTGTTCTTAGTTTATCCATGCATAGAAACCATAGGAGGAATTAGAAGTAAGTTCTTACTTAGAGAGTCTGTAGCTATCGTTGCAAGACCATGGGGGAATTTATGTGAGAGATTCCCAGAGTGTATGTGCCTTGTTTGATTACTAGACTACAGGGGTCTGCTAGTTGATCCACCTAGAGAGTCAGTGTGAATTTTTGATGGTTGGTTGTGACGAATCCACCAAGAAAAAGAAAAAGATTGGGTTTTGTACTTCTTGTGTTTAGGTAGTCTTTTTAGATACCTTCCATGTTACTTGGTTACCTTGGAATAAAAATCTTTACTAGTTTTCTCTGGTTGTTTAATTAAATGAATGTGAATGGTAATTGGTAGGATCATTTACTGGTGTACTCTTAGTTCATCACTGTATTTATTTTCCTTTACTTTTTCTATATTACTCACTGATAGTAGGGAACAAATCTTGTGGTGGTTGCCTATTGGGATTAGTCTCACACCCTGTTTGGGTCCTGTGTTTCGGCCCAAACAGATTATATGGTAGCAGGTGTAGATAGGGATTGTGCCCCTTCTACCTCAGGTACTTGATTGCCGGTCGGAGGTGGAGAGCATGTGATCGGGCTTTGGTTCACGATGCTACTGGAGTTGCTGTTTACGTTTAGTACTTTGGTTTCAGTTGTATTTCAACACGTTGATTGTTTAATTCTTTCCATTGATACATGTACCATACTGCATCATTATTATATCAGACATTGTTTCCATTTTTAGTTCAGCTACCGTATGCTATTTACTGCTTCCACTATTGATTATGTTTATACTTCCGCTGCATACTTTACCAAATGAGGGTGTAGTTTCCCCATTGACTCACCAAGGCCCTCGCTGCTAGTCGGAAGCCTCTGGAATTTGGGGAAGCATGCTTGAGGTCAGGTGGTGAACCGGGTACGGGGCACCAGTTACATGGCTCCGGATTCAGGTCTTTACAAAGTGGAATCAAAGGGGTTTTATTCTTTTCAATTGCATTAATATTTTGCGACAATAGTTAGGGATAGGAAGAAATGGGTAGTTAGTACTTAACTGTGCCCGGGATTAATTAAACCGTGTACAGGGAAAAGCTGTATTACCTCGTAATTGCAATTTTCAGTTTTTGAAAGTGTTACAGTTTATTATATTTCACTGTTGGGTTATGCACATGTTTTGTACTGTTATGGTTTATATGATTTTGGTTCTATTTTGTTTCAACCCGATGAGATGAGGGTGTGCCATCTCATGCATCATGTAGGCACTGGGTAGGAAATCACATGTCATGTATTCACCATGCCATCTAGGGTGCATTAGAATTTTATGCTGTTGTGATAGATGACATGATAAATTATGCATGTTGTTGTGATAGTTTTTGTGACAGATATACTTATTATGATGTTTTACTTGATATATACATTTTTGTGATGCCAAGATTTGATTCCCAGGGAGTATGGGCCCCCACGGATTGGAATTTGGCACATAAATGTTGTTTTTTAGTGTTTCTGGCATTTGGTGCAGTTTCTAAGCTACTGCCTGGAAAAACCCAGAATACACGGTGTGTACTTTATAAATACATGCCGTGTAGTTTTTAAACCGTGTTACGAACTGTGTGAGCAGAGACACGGGGTGTCATAGTGTCTTCAGGGACACACCGTGTACCATAAGTACACGTCGTGTAGTATTCAACCGTATACCCAGTCGTGTCACTAACAACACGGGTCGGGGAGACTTGTGTAGTACACATTGTGTGTTATAAGAACATGCCGTTTAGGTTTCTTCTGGGTACCCGGCCATGTTACGAACAACACGGGTCAGTGTTATCCATCCTTATACACGCCGTGTTTTTTTGGAACATGCCGTGTAGGGGTTAGCCGTGTAGCCGGCCGTGTAACTGATACACGGGTCAACGAAACCTATGTAGTACACACTATGTGTTATGATAACACGCCGTGTAGTTTTCTTCTAGGTACCCGACCGTGTCACGAACAACACGGGTCAGTGTTATCTATTCTTACACATGTCGTGTTTGTTTGGAACACGCTGTGTAGGGGTCAGCCGTGTAGCCAATCGTGTAACCGCTACACGGGTCGCCAAAACCTATCTAGTACTCGCCATGCCTTTAGTGAACACGGTGTGTAGTTTAGAATTAGCAGGATCGTGTGGGTTAGCCGTGTAAAGAGACTCGGGAAGGGGAGTGGATTTCAAGTACACGCCGTGTTTTAGGAAAACACGCCGTGTAGTCTGGGATGTTACACGACCAGTGTTGGCAGAGTACACACCCATCTAAATGGCTTTAACAAACACGCCGTGTAGTTTAAATACACGCCGTGTAGTCTTGTTTTGCAGACTTAAGTATTTCTCTCTCCTGTTCCCGTTTTGTACTCTTTTGTTTTCTGTCCTTGTTAATCCTAAATCTGAGGTGTGATTTTGACCTTTCAGGGCTATGGCATGAAGATGTCCTCCCGTTGCACGTCAGGAACCAGGCAGTGACCGTACGCCTGATACGGCAGACTAGGGACTACTAGTAGTTCCGCCGATCATTCTGGACAAGGCACCTGCAGTGATTCCAGACACTGGTGCTGATGCTCAGTTTAAAGAGGGTTTCATGAGGTTCATGCAGGCCTTCCAGGGAGCCCAGTATCCTGCCCCGTCTATGGCAGAGCCGACGTGAGTCTTCCAGTAGCAGCATCCTCCCACATTCACAGGGGATGGAGGAACTCAGGCTACAGAGTCATGGCTAGAAACCATGCTTTCCATCTTCAAGCATCTGTAGACACCCCCAAACTGAAGGGTGAATCTCGTGACTTACATGCTGTGAGATTCTGCCAAGATATGGTGGGATGTGGTCTCGCAGGCAGGGTGCCAACGGAATATGGCTTAGGACGAGTTCCAGCATACGTTCTACGACTACTTCTATCCGGCGACGTTGAGGTTCGATAGAGCCATAGAGTTCTTGAACCTATAGCAGGGCACTCTTTCGGTTATGGAGTATTCCTCCCGTTTCACTGAGTTACGGCATTTCACTCCCGTTATGGGAAATGACGAGCTGTTTTGGAAATGAAGTTTGAGGAAGGCCTCAAACCAGAGATCAGATTGCAAGTGAATGTCTTCCAGTTGACTTATATTACCCTAATAGTCAACCAGGTGCTGATCACCAAATGGAATCTGAGGGATACTAGAGCTGTTGACCAGGGCAGTTCATCATCCGATGCTGATTCATTTCATAATGACAGTAGGAAGCGCCACCGAGAGTCTACTTGAGGTGACTCGAGGAAGCAAGGTATTTATTCTGGTAGACGGGATCTTCCTTATAGAAACTAGGTGGTGTGCTATCAGTGTGGAAATATAGGGCATAAGAAGCCTCAGTTCCCAAGATATCCAGTGGGGTGCTGATCTTGCGGCAAGACGGGTCATCTGTAGCATTTTTGCAGGGTTCTTCTTCCAGTAGCTAGTGAAGGAGGATCAGTTTCTACTCCTCATATTGGAGCAGGATTAACAGTTCCACATCATACTGGGGGATGGATTTCTTCAGGGTTTTCAGGTCTGGTTATAGGTCACAAATGCGGTGGTCAGGCTTAGGGAGGATCAACTTAGGGATATCAGGCTGCTACACAGGGCCGCGGTACTGGCCAGACTTTTGCGGTAGAGAAGATTCATGGGGAGCATGATCCTGGACCTTCCACAGTTCGAGGTATGATCTTAGTAGCCTCATTTTTATCTTCTGCACTTTTTGATACCGGAGCTTCTCATAGCTTTATTTCTATTCACACCGTGGAGAGCCTTAGACTTACTGCCTTTAATTCTGATGATACTTTGGCACTAGACACTCCTTTGGGACATAGAACTACTAGTGTGCGTAAATGCAAGGAGTGCCCCCTTAAGGTTGGTGGGTGTCACTTCTTGTGGGATCTCTATGTCCTTGAGATGACAGGTTATGATGTCATTCTTGGAATGTAATGGCTAGTTCCTTTTCAGTCCTTTGTCGATTGTTATCACCGTAGGGTGAGTTTCACGTCACCAAAGGGCGGGTCCTTTCTTTACAAGGGTGAATGGGATGTATAGGAAAGCAGAGATGGACCAGAGCATCATATGTAGGGAAGTGTTATAGACCAAATTTCTAGTTTATATATGGATGATCAGGGACCTTCTCAGATGGACTTTCCTCCGGTATTTGACCGTTTTCTAGATGTATTTCCAGAAGACTTTTCAGGGTTTCCTCCGGAATGTGAGGTAGACTTCTCTATTTATCTTTTTCCAGGAGCATCACCGGTATCCATACATCCTTATAGGATGGATACACCTGAGTTTCAAGAACTTAAGAAGCATTGAGGAGTTTTAGGAGAAGGGTTTTATCAGACCTAGTACTTCCCCTTGGGGTTTGCCTATGTTGTTTTCAAAGAAGGCAGATAGTACCTTATGGCTTTGTGTGGACTATCGGAAGCTAAACCCATTTACGGTCAAGAACCGATATCCATTGCTGAGGATTGATGATCTTTTTGATTAGATTCGAGGAGCCAGGGTATTCTTGAAGATCGACTTGAGATCCGGCTATCATCAGTTGCGAGTCAGACCATCTGATATACCTCTCACAGCTTTCCGGAGCAGGTATGGTCTGTATGAGTATCTGGTTATGCCATTCGGTCTCACGAATGCACCGACAGTTTTCATGGAACTGATGAACAAAATTTTCCATCCTTACTTGGATTCTTTCATCGTTGTCTTTGTGGACGATATCTTGGTGTGCTCTCACACTCAACACAAACATGCTACCCATCTTGATATCGTATTGAGTACACTGAGAGAGCATCAGTTATATGATAAGATCTCAAAGTGACACTTCTAGATGGATGAGATTCACTTCCTAGGCCTTGTCATCTCAGAGACAGGAGTATCAGTAGACCCAGAGAAGGAGAGAGCAGTAGTTACCTGGGAGCAACTGAAGAATGTCTTCGAGGTACGGAGTTTCTTGGGACTGGATGGTTATTACGGGCGGTTTATACAGGATTTCTCACGCATAGAAGCACCATTAATAGGCTTGACTAAGAAGGATGTGAAGTACATTTTTTCAGAATCTTGCGACTCATCCTTTTAGGAGCTGAAGGGGAGATTGAATTCAGCACCGATTCTAGTTCTGCCAGTGCCGGGCAAGAGTTATAAAGTTTTCTGTGATGCATCTGGAATCGATCTTGGAGTAGTTCTTATGCAGGAATATCTTGTTGTTGCGTATGGATATCAGCAATTGAGGCCCCTTGAGAAGAACTATCCTACGCACGACCTGGAGTTGGCTGTGGTTGTTCATGCTTTTCGTTGTTGGAGGCACTATCTCATGGGAGAGCATTTTGTGGTATATACTGACCAAAAGAGCCTCAAGTATATCTTCACACTGCGTGACTTGAATCTGAGACAGTAGAGGTGGGTCAAGTACCTATAGTCTTTCGACTTCGAGCTTGCTTATATGCTTGGGAAAGGTAATGATGTGGTTGACGCATTGAGGAGGAGGACTTAGTTGCAGGCAGTTTAGGGGGCCAAAAACGAGTGGAAGCTTATGGATCTGTTCTCTAAGATGCATTTGGAGGTGCACGGAAGATAGGGGCAGACAATTATTTATTCTGTAGCTGTTACCTCTACTCCTTTAGATCGAGTTCGAATGAGGCAGCTATCAGACCCAGAAGGCCTAGTCCTACGGGAGGGTGTGTCAGATAGAGACCCTACTCTGGGGTGGACAGTGGGCGATGATGAGGTGCTACATTTTCATGGCCGCATATGGGTTTTAACAGACATACGTGAGAATCTGATGTGGGATTTTCATGCTTCATCTTGGGCAGTTCATCCTGGTGTCACCAAGATGTACTGAGACTTGCACCATCAGTATTGGTGGCCAGGTATGAAGAAGGATGTGTCTAGTTTTGTTATGCAGTGTTCCGCCTGTCAGTAGGTCAAGGTAGAGCATCAGGGACCAGTGGGGCTTTTATAGCAGTTAACCATTACTGAGTGGAAATGGAATGATGTCGCGATGGACTTCGTGATAAGGTTACCAAGATCACCTCAAGGAAATAATGCAGTTTGGGTTGTATGGACAAGCTCACGAAGGTTTCACACTTCTTGCCGATCAAGGAGACCTTCAGTGTTGATGAGATGGGATGGTTGTACGTTTGAGAGATTATACATCTACATGGAGTTCCATACTCCATTGTTTCAGACAGGGATGAGTGTTTTACTTCGCACTTCTGGCTGGGGCGACATAGGGCTTTGGGTACACAGGTACTATTGAGAACAACATACCATCACTAGACTGATGGCTAGTCTGAGCGTATAGTCCAGGTTCTTGAGGATATGCTCCAAGCTTGCATTCTAGACTTTGGCGGTACTTGGGAGAAGCATATTCCCCTGGTGGAGTTCTCCTACAACAATAGTTTTCAGGAGACTATTCAGATGGAACCTTTCGAGGCTTTGTATGGTAGGCTATGCTGATCACCTTTATACTGGCTAGAGGTAGGAGAGGCAGCTTTGCTGGGACCTCGTCTTGTTCCGGAGACCTTAGAGAATATATAGTTGATTTGGAAGAGGATAGCTACAACACAGTCTCGGTAGAAGTCCTATGCTGATCAACGAAGATGAACTTTGGAGTTCAAGGTCGGAGATTAGGTTTTCCTTCACGTTACCCTGAGGTTGGGACATAAGAGGATTAGGAGGCAGGGGAAGATTTTACCGAGATACGTCAGGACGTTTGAGGTTATGGAGAGAGTCGGGCTAGTTTCTTACAGGTTGCAGTTACCTCAGAGGTACCAGGCTATGCACGACATCTTCCATGTTTCTCATCTTCGACGGTATTTCTCAGACCCATGTCATGTTTTTCAACCAGAGGAGGTTGAGCTGGAGCAAGATTCATCTTTCGAGGAGAATCCTATCAGGGTTGTCGATCGCAGTACGAGAGTTCTCCTTGGCCTGTCTGTTCCTCTAGTAAGGGTTCTATGGCAGCCCGAGCGAGTGCAGGACGAGACCTGGGAAAGGGAGGACGATGTACGATCATAGTGGCCAGAGCTGTTCGGGTTTCTTCCTCCACGCCTATTTAGAGAAATTCGGGGATGAATTTCTTTAAGGGGGAATTTTTTAAGAACCTAGATATTCATTTGAGGTATGTTTTTCCTTTTTCTGGAGTTTTTTGGGAAAAATGAAGTTTCTGGAAATTTTTGAAGTACACGCCGTGTACTTTCTGAGTACACGCCGTGTACTCTTTTCCCGCTCGAAGCCATGTGCTGGCTGTGCCTGGGCCACACACACGGTGTGTAGGGGTGACATGGAAGCCGATTTTGGTGGAGTACAGAAAGACCTATACAGGCCGTGTACTCTAAAAGTACACACCGTGTACTTTCTTTTTAATTAATTAATCGGACCGGGGTCGTGCCTAATTCTCATAAACATATTCTTCTCTGCCTTTTTCCATTCAGAGCATCTGAGGAGGCCGATTCTTCTCTGAGTCACCGATCCGTCACCGGTTGTCCAAATCGAACTCCGTCGATTTCAGAAGAATCGTAGCTGTGAGTTCTTGGTTCTTCTTTGTCCTTGTTTCTAAATTCCTCCTCTCGTGTGAGTTATCTGAGGTTGAACGTTTTAGAAGTTTTTCAGATCTACTCAATTCTAGGCCGATTCAAAAGTTGAGGTTCAAGTATATCAATCTTCAAGGATCAAGGTAGGTGGATTTTTTCCCTACGTTGAAGTTATTTGAGTTTTGGTTGCAAAAGTGCTGGATGCCCATGTATCGGGTATCCCGGGTTTAGGATTTTGATCCTATTGTTTATTTTCCCTAGATTTCTTGTTAGCTTATGTTTAATTGTTGCTAATATATGGTTGGTTTCATGATTGAGGATTACCCCATGAGCGTTTCTCCCCCTGTTTGGTTGTTAATCGTCGTTTGGCCCTGTGAGGAAAACCCTACTGCAATTGTTAGTTTACTAGTTATCACTGATTGCATGTGTTTCCTATTGTTTAAATGCTTTTGATGCATGGTAGATATTAGCCAAGTAGTTCTTGAACTTACTTAGGGCTGCTGACAGTAGATTACGCACGACTGGACTGCTCAGGGCTATGAGAACCTGGTGCGGGAGATCAAAGAGGGAATAAATGATTAAGTGCTTCCCTAGAGGGTCTGTTGGTTTTAGTTTCACATGACAGACCTACGCGAATAGGACTTTGTGCTGCCCAAGAGTGTTCTTAGTTTACCCACACATCGAGACCACAGGAGGAATTAGACGTAAGTGATTCCTCATAGAGTCTATAACTACCGTTGCAAGACCATAGGGGAATTAACGTGAGAGATTCCCAGAGTGTCTGTGACTTTTTTGATTACTGGACTATAGGGGTCTGCTAGTTGAGACACCCAGAGAGTCAGTGTGAATTTTTGATGGTTGGTTGTGATGAGTCCACCAAGCCAAATAACAAGCTTGGGTTTTGTACTGCTTGTGTTTAGGTAGTATTTTTAGATACCTGCCGTGTTACTTGCTTACCATGGAATAGAAAGCTTTGATAGTTTTCTCTAGTTGTTTAATTAAATGAATGTGAATGGTAATTGGTAGGATAATTTATTGGTGTACTCTTAGTTCATTACTGTATTTATTTTCCTTTAATTTTTCTATATTACTCACTTACAGTAGGGCACAAATCTTGTGGTGGTTGCCTACTGGGATTAGTCTCACACCCTGTTTGGGTCCTGCTTTCGGACCAAATAGATTATATGGTAGCAGGTGTAGATAGGGATTGTGGCCCTTCTACCTCAGGTACTTGATTTATAGTTGGAGCTGGAGAGCATGGGACCGGGCTTTGGCTCGCGATGCTGCTGGAGTTGCTATTTACATTTAGTAATTTCGTTTCAGTTGTATTTCAGCACGTTGATTTGTTTACTAATTTCCATTGATACATGTACCATACTGCATCATTCTTATATCAGACATTATTTCCATTTTTAGTTCAGTTTTCGTATGCTGTTTACTGCTTCCACTATTGATTATGTTTATTCTTCCACTGCATACTTTACCAAATGAGGGAATAGTTTCCCCACTGACTCACCAAGGCCCTTGCTTCTAGTCGGCAGCCTCTGGTGTTTGGGAAAGCACGCTTGAGGTTATGTGGCGAACCGGGTACGAGGAACCAGTTACGTGGCACCAGATTCGGGTCGTTACAACCATCCACCAATAGCATGACTTAAAACACCACATAAACACACCTATCTCTAAGAATCATTCCGCATGATCCACTAATCACACTAAACCCACATGATGAGGCTAACACACCACCCCATACCACACAATCAATCTTATCATTGTGAAATAATTCTATAAGACAAAATTTTTGGGTTTTTAACATAATTTATAATTAGGGACACCCCAATGGTTTGAATTACATGGAATTTAAACATTTTCCTTAATTAAATTGGTATTGAAAACCACACAATCAAATAATGAATCTTAAGGTAAATCTCATGGATTAGGTATACCATACGCACCACCCAACACATATAATGTGGTCCAAATTTGGTCCATTAACACATAAAAAGCAACACTAGAATATCACACATAGTATGTAAATATTTTTAAACAAATGAAAAATCTTGAGACTACATACAACATAGTAAAAGAAGCCTTCCCATCCAATGACAACAAAAGATTTATCCACATATGAAAGAAGTACGTAAAGTAGAAAAAGTCCCTAAATTTAGTAATTTAGAATAAAATATAAATAGGTTGATAGAGAAACTATAGAATATAGGTCACACTAAGTTATCCTTATTGATAGTTTACCAACACAACTAAAAGAAGGTGATTTCTCTAAGTTTCAATAGAGAAGGGTAAAAAACAATGAAGAGATCAAAGTGGTATACACAAGATATATGATTTATTAAATAGATGAAGAATAATAATTAAATGTGTCTCTATAACACAAAATAAAAAATACCTACCATTAATGAGAGTTTATGGTTCCTACTAGAATAATTGTGGACCCCACAAAAATTATAATGGAATACTAGGTTCCCGGTGCATAGAATCATAGCATTAGTGGTGGGGGTAGAACCCCTAATAAGTCCATTAAATGTATAGTGGACCCCCATCGAACTTCCAACACGAATCTTCTTCTAGGGAATATTTCCACCACCTCACCCTTTGGTTTTTTTGGTACTGAGCCTCTTTCACCCACTTCTATAATTATAATATGCCAAAACACACCAAAATTAAAAAATATGTTGAATTATTAACTTTGTGTACGTGGGTCATTACACATATACTATTTCTCAATAAATACAAACACATGTATTATAAAATCATATGAATTATTTCACATAACAGATAAACTAAGTGACACCAATTATCATAAAAAAATACATGTATTTTTAAACTTGAATTATCTTTTCCTAGTATCATAAAAAAATAAATTAAATTATGATAAATCCATGTAATTATTGATCATATATAATATTTATTTAAACCATGAGTTAACATCATTAGAGTTTATTAAGAATCTTTATGAGATGTTAAACATGTATTTTAAGAGATTTTAGATGAATTTGAGTGGATAAGGATGATTGGAGTGGAGTTTAATATCCTAGAGAAGTATTCTGGATTCTAAGATTTTGGGATAATTTGAAAAAGTATAAGAGTGATAATTTGATATGTAACATATTCAATTTTGTGTATAGGATATTATTCCAAACATGTAACATATTCTAATTTATATGGAAGCAATTTAATGTATATCTAAGGTATATACTAAATTTTATATTGATAAGAAAGAAAGAAAGTATCTTATATTGATATGTATCATATTCTAGAGTGTACAAAAGATATTTTCTGAATTTATTATAAAAATGTGGATAAGGAAAAATAGTACTATGATATGTAATATACTTCAAATCATACATACAAGACTTTTGGTAAAACCTTATATTTTTCTTCTTATGCATGATGTTTATTATCTTTTAAAGAATATATAAGATATTAAAGAAGTGAAAATTAGAAAAGTATTAAACCTATAATGATACGTATGATATTTCTACTGATATGAAAGACATGAAAAATGTAACACCCCGAGATTCCACTATACGATTCTCTTTCAATAATGCAATAGCTTGCATTGTACGCAAGTTCGAGTTCTAACACACCATGACTAATCAAAGTAGCCATTATGAATAGTAATATCCACTTTTTAAAATTATGGAAATCTTATATATCAATATGGAATTAATTTTTGTATTCTTAATATCGAAATTATCCAAAGTTGAATTTTTTGTAATTTTCTGAGAACTTCCAATTTTTATGAATAGTGAAAAATACATAAAACAAATTTTTTGATCAAAATAATTAATAGTGATAAATTATACTATTGAGTGGTTTTAAAGTATAATTATAATATATTTTTACCATTTTATCCAATGGTGTTCATTAGAATTAATTTCACTTTGAAATTTGACATAAACAATTGTCAATCTTTTGATATATATTGTTTCTTAAAAAACACGCTATTGGTTGTGACAACGGGAATTAATTATAAATTTAATTAATGAAAATTATATGTTTGGAATTTTGTAAAATAGACATCATTTTTGGATTCGGAATATCAATTATAGCTTAGGGTGAAATTTTGGCATTGTTCTGAAAAACTTCAATTTTTGATGAATAGTGAAACCACTAAGTGGTAGTTAAATAACTGATTTTTTGTTTAAATTAAATATTACCACTTTTGTGATTTGATTTCCAAAAATCCAACATACATGGTTGTCATTAGGATGTAAAATGTGGTTCAATGGGATTAAAATATTTTTTTGGTGAATAGTAACTTTTAAGTTTAATTAATCGCGATTAAAGGTAATTAGTGAAATTTAAGGTAAAAATGATATTATAAAAATATGAAAATACCCATACACTTGTCCTATACCTATTGGATGTGTAATGGACGACCAAGACAATCCATGGGTCAACTTGGGGACCCCATGGAGCCACTTTGGTGGGAAAATGACATTAAAAACATTTTATTTAATGTTAAAATAAAAATGTCACAAACATGAGTTATTTTACTAAAAAAAATTTTAAATGGGGTTATACAAGTAATATTTTTGACCATAAATATTCATTGGAAAGATAAAAATATTTCCTACATTATGGTTATTTTTGTAGAATTTTTAGACTTTAAATAAATTAAATTTTGTATGACACAATGATGATGAAGCGTTTACCTCATTAATTAACGATTTAAATAAAATGAAAAGATAATGTAATATCTAAGTTTTACACTTGTCAAAAACCTATTGGATGAGCATATTTCGAACCCTTATCACCTTATCCTCGAAATATATCATTTTGGGACCTTTATAATCTGAAAAGCATTTCAGAATAATGTAACATTTCAATCTTTCCAAAAGAGCCCCTCCTCTCCTCTTATAAAATGCCCCCACCACTACCACCTTACTCACACTTTCAAAGCCTTTTGGCTCGGCCATCCTCTGCCCAAATACTCTCCTAGCTTCCCTCCCTTACTCCTAGAAGCCTCAATTTGGGCAGAATTCTTCCCAAGGAAGCCTTTGGCTCAAATCAAAAGAGTTACCCAATTTTAAGGAGGTTAAAGAACGGTCGAGTCAGGACAAGACGCAAGGTAAGCGAACTTCTTAACCCAATTTCCATTCTTTGGGTTAATCTAATACTTTCAAATTATGTCCTGATATTATTATGTAATATATTGTATTTTTACTTTCTTTATGTGTACTTATAGTTAATACACATAATAGATCTATTTTATTTTAAAAATGATCTTTGTATGGACTTCATCTCAATCTCCTTTCATTGAGGCATATTTCGTTTTATACACAACTTTCTTTTATACGGTGTATAAAACCCTTTGACTTTTACGTTTATTAAAAAGATTTTATTTTATAAATATGTAATTTTTAAATGATTTTAAAAAATAGATATTTCTCTCCAATATATGAAAATCCAGTGCAAATGTATACGTATTTAATGCAAGCTTAAAAATGTTTTCAGAAAACCCGACTCTCGAGTGTGGTAGACAGGAAGGGATTGGGCGTAGACCCATCATGGCCTGTAATTAGTCGAGTAGTCTCAGAATTAGTTATTTTGTTTTCAAATTCTTGCATAATGTTTTCAGAAAAACACTGGAGTATATTTGAGAAATTTTAAATGTAAGTATCTTATAAAAAAAATTGCATCGGTAGGTCTCATGAGACAAACTAGTGTCTTGGCACGAGGCCTTGACAAAATCTTATTTGTGGTCTTGGAATGAGGCCTTGGCTACATGGTTATGATAATATGGCACTATGAATTCCATCATTATTAAAGTGGTTATTGATATTGCATGTGATTATTCAACCAGTAGAATATCCATGTGAAGAAGTAATTGGAATTATTTCATTTCACTTTTGCCATATTATACTAAAGTTCAAGTTTAAAAGGCTTTTATTTTAGTTATACATTTCCTTAAATGTTAATGTTTATTTGTGAATTCTTCTGCTATGTTCTTATCCTTACTGAGCATCTGAGCTCACCCCTTTAAATGTTTTAATATTTTCCAGGATGTGAAGAAGTATTTTATGAATGACCTGTAGGGATAGTCATCAGAGGATATGAGTGTGGACTATGGATACCTAGTTATTATAGTTTTTCACTTTATGATGTAATGTAACATTTATGAATGTATCTAGTGTTTCCAAGGCTACTTAACATATCGGTCTTTCGAGACTTGATCTTTTGTGATCATGCCAATGTTACGAAGTAATGCACCGACTCTGGGTAGCTGGGGTCAGGGTGTTACAGTTGGTATCAGAGGCAGTTTAGTACTAATCTTGGAAGCTATATTTAAATAAACTCTGATTAGAGCACATAGCCCGAAGATAGTCTTTGAGGATTAGTATAGAAGAACTTCCTAGAATTTTGGTATTATAGAGATTTTGTGAGTTTTCCGAGCAATACATCCCTGTCTGGATACGAGCAGGTAGAGGTGGCTCTGGAACAGATGTACCTAGGGGTAAAACCCGAAAACACTGCTTTGAGCTAGACTCGAACGGGAACTGGTGCATGACAACGGGCCTTGCTGCACTCTTGGTTACGACACTCCCGGGGGATATGCTTAGGATAATTCTCATTTTCAATACAAAAAACTATGAAGGGTTATGAGTATATACTTCCTCAAAGATTTTTTTTTATGATTATGGATTATATCCATAAATAGTTCAATTAATGTTAAGTGTTTTACAAGTATGGAATTATGTATTTTGATTCATAAACTAGTCTAGTTTATGCCATTGTTTAGAAATGGCACCTAATGGAAGGAATGGAAACCGTATCAATACACGCACTCCATGTAGGTATTTCCATCCTACTCAAGATAATTATTGTGGATCTGGAGATACAACTGGTGCTAATCAACTTATTACCATTCTGGGACAACTCACTTAGGTTATGAATAATAATCTTACTCGTATGGATCACCCTGATCCGCAATGTGGAGGATCAATGTTAGACCGCTTCATGAGGAAACAACCGCCAACATTTAATGGGGGTACAAATCCATTAGTAGTTGAGCAATGGATAAATTCCTTAGAAAAAATATTCCACGCCTTGGGGAGTAGTAAAAGGGAAAAGGTTATCATGGCAGTCTACCACCTCACTGGAGATGTTGATCAATGGTGGTCATTGATTCAAAACACAAAGGAAGATGATGAAGTATCAAATATGGAATGGAGAGAGTTCAAAGATCTTTTCCTATAAAAATACTATCCTCGCGACCATCGAGTAGATATGGAAAGACAATTTTTGAGTCTGAGACAAAAGGAGGATGAGAATGTCGCAAAGTATGAGGCCAACTTTACAAGGTTAGCGAGGCATGCCGCAGATTATATACGTATCCCAAGAAGTAAGATCGATCATTTCTTTGATGGTTTAAAACCGTTTCTCCGTTGAGCCTTAGTCTCACAATCTTTCTCATCGTATGAAGACATTGTCTCATGTGCTATCAAGACAGAAAAGGAATTCTCTAAATCTTATGACAATAAAGTAAATAAAGAGAAGAAGAGAACGATGGAACAAGAGACAGATAAAGGGAAAAAGGGAAAGAAGGATTTTCCATTATGGGATAATTGTGGGAAGAATCACCCTGGTACTTGCCTAAAAGGAATGGGAGTTTGTTATAAATGTGGAGAAAAGGGTCACCAGGCTCGTGATTGCAAGGGAAAGAAAGAGGCTATCAAAGTTGAATGCTACAATTTTAGAGAAATGGGTCATTATGAAAATGAATGTCCTAAGAGTCAGGGAAACATACCTCAGAAAAGGCCAAGGGATCAAGGCCAATCTTATGATGTGACTACAGTTGAAGTGGAATAATTAATGTATTGGTGCTTTTGGACTCATGGATTATATTCTGGTTATTAGAATAATGTGATATATATATAAGGATTGTACTGCAGTACTTGTTGTTTCAGTAAGGTTTTAATATGATGAAGGTAATAATATTTTTAGTATGTGACAATAAGAAAAAACTTTACTTTGTTTGGGGAATCTGATAAATTAATTTTGGAATTTAGAGATCTTTTAGAGAAAGTCTGGATAGAGGTATTTTGGATAACTATTAAGGTTGGAATGGATTAAGTTAAACCTTGGATAGTATTGTTTAAGGTTAAAAATTTTTTGAAGATTATTTTTGGAATATTATAATACTATAGTTTTAGGAAAAGGACAACCTGCAGGGTGGGGCATAACCCGTCACGTCGAACAAAGCTGCAGGAATCGAACCCACAACCATAATGAGACGGGCCTTTATTACCTACCACTAGCCTACAGGAAGTCCCTGGTTATTACAAAATAGTTTTACTAATCTAAATGGTATGTGTTAATATTTGGAACCTTATACAATTAGGATAAATCGAATATTTTTGAGTTTTATTACCTTTTAGAGTGAAAGATGGGTTTGTGGTAAATTTTTTTTATGAATGAAATTCTACATGACAAGTATGTATATTCCCTTATGTTCTTAGTAAATCTTCTAAATAAACACCTCAACTTTATCAAAGTTAACTTAAAACAAAAATGTTGTCGGTTAACTTTTCCAACTGGGGATTCAACGATCGTTTAACCAATCACAAGTTTGTGATTTTCTTGTGGTTAACTTTCTCCTAATCCAGTTTTCTACAACTCTCCATCAGACCTTGATGGTTTGTTTTTCTTCCATATCCATATTTTCATAGAATCCTAGTATGAGCTATCTCGGTGACCTTTGTACTTATCTTTCTTTATTTTTATGTTATATTCTTATTAACCCTATTTTCGATGGGGGTTTTCCACAAAGGTATTTTCTATTTTCAACCTTTTATTTTCAATGAAAAATTTCAAATTGCGAGAGTACAATTTATTGAAGGAGGGGATAATGTAACACCCTGAGCTTCCACTATACGCTTCTCTTTCAATAATGCAATAGCTTGTATTGTACGCAAGTTCGAGTTCTAACACACCGTGACTAATCAAAGTAGCCGTTATGAATAGTAATACCCACTTTTTAAAATTATGGAAATCTTATATTTCAATATGGACTTCATTTTTGTATTCGTAATATCGAAATTATCCAAAGTTGATTTTTTTGTAATTTTCCGAGAACTTCCAATTTTTATGAATAGTGAAAAATACATAATTTTTTTTTGATCAAAATAATTAATAGTGATAAATTATACTATTGAGTGGTTTTTAAGTATAATTAGAATATATTTTTACCATTTTATCCAATGGTGTTCATTAGAATTAATTTCACTTTGAAATTGGACATAAACAATTGTTAATCTTTTGATATATATTGTTTCTTAAAAACACGCTATTGGTTGTGACAGCGGGAATTAATTATAAATTTAATTAATGCAACTTATATGTTTGTAGTTTTGTAAAATATACACCATTTTTGTATTTGGAATATCAATTATAGCTTAGGGTGAAATTTTGGCATTGTTCTGAAAAACTTCAATTTTTGATGAATAGTGAAACCACTAAGTGGTAGTTAAAAAACTTATTTTTCGTTTAAATTAAATATTACCACTTCTGTGATTTGATTTTAGAAAATACAACATACATGTTTGTCATTAGGATGTAAAATGTGGTTCAATGGGATTAAAATAAGTTTTGGTGAATAGTAACTCTTAAGTTTAATTAATGGCGATTAAAGGTAATTAGTGAAATTTAAGGTAAAAATGATATTATAAAAATATTAAAATACCCAGAAACTTGTCCTATCCCTATTGGATGTGTAATGGCCGACCAAGAAAATTCATGGGTCAACTTGGGGACCCCATGGAGCCACTTTGGTGGGAAAATTACATTAAAAACATTTTATTTAATGTTAAAATAAAAATGTCACAAACATGAGTTATTTTACTAAAATAATTTTTAAATGGGGTTATAAAAGTCATATTTTTGACCATAAATATTCATTGGAAAGATAAAAAGATTTCCTACATTATGGTTATTTTTGTATAATTTTTATACATTAAATAAATTAAATGTTGTATGACACAATGATGATGCAGCGTTTACCTCATTAATTAACGATTTAAATAAAATGAAAAGATAATGTAATATCTAAGGCTTAAACGTGTCAAAAACCTATTGGATGAGCATATTTAGAACCCTTATTACCTTATCCTAGAAATATATCATTGTGGGACCTTTAGAATCCGAAAATCATTTCTGAATAATGTATCATTTTAATCTTTCCAAAAGAGCCCCTCCTCTCCTCTTATAAAAGGCCCCCACCACTACCACCTTACTCACACTTTCAAAGCCTTTTGGCTCAGCCAACCTCTTCCCAAATACTCTCCCATATTACCTACCTTAATCCTAGAAGCCTCACTTTGGTCATAATTCTTCCCAAGTAAGCCTTTGGCTCAAATCAAAAGAGTTACCCGATTTTAAGGAGGTTAAAGAACGGCCGAGTCAGGACAAGACGCAAGGTATGGGAACTTTTTAACCCAATTTCCATTCTTTGGGTTAATCTACTACTTTCAAATTATGTCATGATATTATTATGTACTATCCTGTATTTGTAATTTCTTTATGTGTACTTATAGTGAATACACATAATAGATTTATTTTATTTTAAAAATGATCTTTGTATGGACTTCGTCTCAATATCCTTTCATTGAGGCATATTTCGTTTTATACACAACTTTCTTTTATACGGTGTATAAACCCCTTTTACTTTTACCTTTATTCAAAAGATTTTATTTTATAAATATGTTATTTTTAAATGATTTCAAAAAATAGATATTTCTCTCCAATATATGAAAATCCAGTGCAAATGTATACGTATTTAACGCAAGAGTAAAAATGTTTTCAAAAAACCCGACTCTCGAGTGTGGTAGACAGGAAGGGATTGGGTGTGGACCCATCATGTACTGTAATTAGTCGAGTAGTCTCAGAATTAGTTATTTTGTTTTTAGAATCTTTCATAATGTTTTCAGAAAAACACTGGAGTATATTTGAGCAATTTTAAATGTAAGTATCTTCTAAAAAAATTGCATCGGTAGGTCTCATGAGACAAACTAGTGTCTTGACACGAGGCCTTGAAAAAATATTATTTATGGTCTTGGAACGAGGCCTTGGATACGTGGTTATGATAGTCTGTAATTATGCATTCCATCATTATGAAAGTGGTTATTGATATTTCATGTGATTATTCAACCAGTAGAATATCATTGTTAAGAAGTAAATGGCATTATTTCATTTCACTTTTTCCATATTATGCTAAAATTCAAGTTTAAAAGGCTTTTGTTTTAGTTATACATTGCCTTAAATGTTAATGTTTATTTATGAAAGCTTCCGCTATGTTGTTATCCTTACCGAGCATCTGAGCTCACCCCTTTCAATGTTTTAATATTTTCCAGGATGTGAAGAAGTATTTTATGAATGACCTGTAGGGATAGTCAGAAGAGGATATGAGTGTGGACTATGGAGACCTAGTTATTGTATCTTTTCACTTTAGGATGTAATGTAACATTTATGAATGTATCTAGTGTTTCCAAGGCTATTAAACTAATTAGTCTTTCGAGACTTGATCTTTTGTGATCATGCCAATGTTACGAAGTAATGCACCGACTCTGGGTAGCTGGGGTCGGGGCGTTACCAAAAGTCATGTGAAAGATATTTGAGAATATATAATATTATCATGGTAATAAAAAATATTTTCTAATCTATACATAATATGTATTGATCTTATTTAAGGGTATGTATGATATTCTATTTCTTATATATGGTGTACCCGTTAAGAGAAACACGGTCTTTTGAAGGATTAAATCCAGAAAATGATTTTATGGTATTTAAGACACAAATATCATGATGTTTTTAGAGAGTTAGAAAATATTCAAGCCAATATTAATTTAGAATTAAATAGTGAGTGATGATATGTTCTTCACATGATAAATATGTGATTTTCAAATTGAATATTTGAAATCATTTTAAAAGATTAGAATTGGTGATTTTATCATGAGGACTTTTGATTAGTTCTAGATATATAATAATGAAATTGTAATTAAAGGATAGTTTTATATATTCAATGTATGGAAATAATATTCATGTTATTTTGTGAATAAAATAAAAATTAATTTTAATAAGGGGTATTTATGTGAGATAGTTTAACGAGCGCTTACTACTTATGGTTTTCATCTGCATCATTGATAAGAAAACTCTTGTTCTAATAAATAGATGGATTTTAGTTTAGGATGAAGAAAAAAATATATATTTTCATATTCTCATGCCTATGTGGATCATTCTGAATTGTTCTATAGAAGACAAATGTGTATGAAATGCAAATAATTACATCCTGGTACTTAAAATCCTTGAATTTGAGAAAAAGGTCTTTTATGGCTATGATATAACATACTATTGTAAAACTAAAGATATTGTTCATTATGTTAGAGGAATGAATTTAATAAGTATTGGTAAATAGTATAATTATCTATTAGAATATAATTTCTTCACAAGATTCAATGATTTATTATTACCTTATCTTGTAATCAATTAGACAAGTTTATAAGATTCATGGTTATATTCTACCCTTCTTTTATAATTTCCTAGATAGATTTATAGGAGTCAAAGATATATTCTTCCCTTTCACCACTGAAATTACAGGGTTCATGGATGTATTCTTCCCTTATCTTGTAATTATATAAATATTAGTAACAAAATATATGTCTCAGACTCAACTTGTACACAATAAGGAGTAGGCACACACATTGGGGGATAACCTTATAAACAAATCTCATGTGTCTTGTGTTTCTTTTATTTTATCTATATATGTGTGATAATGATATTTCAAAGAGACCTTATCCATAATTTAACTAGTAAAAACTGTAAATTTTAAAGAATAAATTATAAAAAGAGTATCACTAATTCATCCTTGAATTCTTAGTGATGCATCGCAACTTACCACGTAACCTCATGTTGCATGAGAGTTAACCAAGTTCCCTATAAAAGATCGAATATTGATATAATAATAAATGTATAATATTAATTCTATAAAAAATTGTTGTTTTAGTAATATATATAGATGATTATTCCTATTTTAAGTATATAATGATTCCTTATCTTCTTTATCTTGGTTTATAAATTAAGAATGCCATTAGAGTTGGTTTTAAACCTGTTTAGATGGATGATCCTATTATTTTTAAGGACCTATGATTTTCGGGACTATAGTTTTGAGAAAAAATTTGAATTTTTGCTTGCAGATCATTATAAAGGGGTAAAATATTATTTTCCCCTAGTAGATGATATCATATAATTTATATAACCACTCCATTGGTCCCAGAATATGGTGTTTACCTTAGGACAAGAGTTTGGTAGAAATCCAAGTGGTTTGAATTTTAGTGGAATAATTAATAATTAATATTTTTTAGAATTAAAAATTAAATTATTCGCATAGGTTTGTTTGGCCATAAATTTTGAACAAAGCATTAGATTGATATTATATCTACAATTTTGAGTCTGTAATGGAGATTTTATAGTAGGTGAGGCATAAACTCGAGTAGGGAATCAGGGCCTGCCCGATCCCCCTTTTTCATTTTTTTTATTTTCTTATTTTTTTTCTTTTATTTTTATTTTCTCTCCTTTCCTCCTACTTATTGAGAAGGCCTATCCTATGGTTCCTCCTACACTAATATCACAAGAGATAAAATAAAAAGAGGGTTAAATAGATAGAGATAAGAAAGGGAAGAGTGGTACCATTGTAGAGCTATCGATGCACTAGATCGACGTGCAACAGTCATGGACCGTGTAATCGAATGAAGAAACGATGGTTTCTACTCAAAGGTAAGACCATTTATGTTTTCTCCACAATTCCCTATAGATTTTACATTTCAAAATTTAAATCCATATTACCCTTGATTATGGTCCCTAGTGTCCAAATCTATTGTTTTGAGGGATAAAATGGGTGATTCAGGGGATCTGAGGGTTTTTTTGTTTGGGAAAACCATGATACATGGTGTGATGTACATGGTGACATGCCGTGTGTTCTTAAAATTTGAGGAAGATGAAGTTTTGGTAGAAAGAATCATGCACAAGAGTGTAGATTTTTTGTACTATTAGTCAGTAGTGTAAACAAGCACCTGACTAGGAGAACCCATGTAGGGGTACATGGCTGTGTAGAGTATATAGAAAAACCCTTTGTGGGTGGAATTCCATGTACATGTACATGGCCTGGCGAAGGATCTGGCCATGCTGGTTGTGGGACACAGGCATATACCCGGTGTTTGGTACATTCCATGTACCGAGATTATATGTCGTGTACCTGGGGTGATTACACACCTAGGGTGGTGGGAGTACACTCCCATGTGAATATTTGAGGGTACATGTCGTGTATGGTCTATACATTCACTGTACTCCTACCTTGGCACCCTTGTGGGGATTTTCCAGTTTTTTTGACTTGGTGTTGGAATTTTACTCATTAAGATTCCATTCTAAGTAGTTTCTTGTGTAGATCATGATTTTGAAACCTGTGAAGTGATTTAAGGACTCCTAATGAGTTATTTGTGGTTTCTATCTAAATGAATAGGTTATTCATCCAATTATAGAATTTATATGTCTCCTGAGATAGTGTCTTGATTGTGAATGATAGGTTGGTTGTTCAAAACAACCAAGTTGACACTTTTATATTCAATGATCCATTGATTATATCTTGTGATCGCTGGTTAGTAGTTTTCATGTGAGGACGTCTCCTTTGGGAGACCCACCCTTCTAGTCTATGAGGCCTTGAGTTCAATTGTTTTGAGGACCCCCTTATGGGATCCCATACTTGTGTGTGGTTCTGAGGGTCCCAAGTAGGATTTCTCTCTCTTTATTTTCTCTTTGGGGATCCTGTGTAGGATTCCTCCTTTACCTTTATAGTTAAGGATCCCAAGTAGCATGCCTTTTCTTGGGAGTTTACCTTTGAGGATCCTGAGTAGGATTCCTCATAGTGTTTGACTTGAGGGACCTAGAAGGTACCCTATTGTTTGACTGACCCTGAGATGTTATGTTGATTTTGGGTAAATATGGTAGCGAGTGTCACCTTATAACCTATACTAAACTGGTAATCCCATGGGGTTGTGGCTGAAGTGTTGGGTTGGGCGTTCGAGCCACCCTCACTCATTTGTTTATGTTTTGACATATTTATTATTGATTTAATTATGGTTACCATTGGGGATTCTAGGTTTGTGGTTATTAATATGGATATGAGGTGTCTTTCATTCTGTTGTGATTCTTGGAAATTCTTCATGGGATCCTTATTTCTTGTTGTTATTCTCATACATGCTTACCTAGGATCCAACTTCCAATCCATGTAATTTTAGATATTTACTGGAATACCTAGTGGTACTTCCTAGGACTTGGATATTGAACCTGGATATATATATATTTTGTGATATATATTTTGTTGGGATGTATATAGTTGTATCATGGTATCCAGCTGTTGAGCCATACATGTTGATTTGAATGCCTTGAGTGACATGGATTCCCTATTGTAGGAATTCCTTGGACAGACTCACAAACTATGATATGTGGTGGGGATGATTATACTCTCCTCATCCTATTATTATGATATATGAGCATGGTTTCCATGATGATAAGTGATGAGGATGATTACGATATCCTCAATATGGGCATGGAGACCCAATAATCATATTAGATTGTGCTCTACCTAGTGGTGGGGGTTATTACGATGTCCTCATCCTATTATTGGAATGATTACACTCTTCTAGATTAGTTATGATACACGATGGTAGTTTCATGGAGGCTCACCAGTGAGTTATCTTTATAAAGGCACTGATACCCAAGACTAGTGGTAGATAATGCACTCTTGAGTGGAGGGGATTATTACGATCTTCTTAACCTATGATCAGAATGATTACAATCTTCCCGATCATTTACGAGACTCTAGGAGTGTAGCATGAAATCTTAATAGTGAGTTCTCTATTTAAAGATCACTTAAAGGTAATCCTATTAGGTTCATTGGAGCTCTGAATGTTGTGACTGGCTATGGACCGAGAGCCATAGCTCAAACATGGGACTGGATTTATAGGCCTGAGAAGCATGAAGACTGACTCAGTAAACTTTTATAGGATGTCCAGACATACTACTTGGAATCTTTATTTATAGTATTGACCATCGGTATATGATATCCTTCTTTATAGGATTGATCGTCAGTGTACAATATCCTTATCAGTGAGTAGAGGCAAGTACGAGTGAATCCAGGTGTAGGATGAGTATCCCTCTATGGAGACATATCTTACCCAAAGATATAAATCCATTATTGGACAAAGTATGTAAATGCGGATTGGTATTACAAACCCTGAGATTGACTTGATGTTATACAGCTTGAGTGGCATGATGTCCAGCTCAATTCCCTTGTATAGGATGTACAAGATATTGGGACTATGAAACGAACGATTGTATGTATATTGGATTTCATGTTATTTGGTTTCAAATTCCAATGAATATCTATATTTATCTATATATGTGTTGGTATGGGACTATACATTTATAAGTATATAGATATGGACATACATGGTTTCACTTGCGTTGTTGGCCGAGATTATAGACCTGAGGTTTGATTGTGGTTCCTTGTTTAATTTTACTTACCTATTTAGTTATGTCTTAGTGAGTATGAGTAGTTTCTTTTTCATATAGTTATTTCAGAATGTTTTATAGGTTTCTTGTTAGGGTGGACTACTGAGATTATTTTTTACCCTTGAAGGTGCACCTCGGTGTATATATAGACCATATGTCTGCTTTTAAAACTGAACACAGTTTCATGGTATATAGGGTTGAGTCACAAAGTTATATTTATAAGTAGAGCTACTCGTGTGGGTTTTTTGTCATCAGGTTACTACAGTTCGACAGTGTCTGGAGATTGAGTACATTGTCTAGCTTGAAGTTAGTAGTAGAACCCTATACTTTTAATTTTAGTTAATTTTATACTCTTGTATCGGTATGGTCAGCCTAGTGGTTGACTAGTGTTTTATTGTACGACATAGATATTTAGGATTTTAATGCATTTCATTTATTATTACAACATGTTTTATTTCAATTTTTACTAATTCTACACTATATTTACTTCTTGATGTGTTTGACACTAATATTTTTTGTTGTTTTTTCTTACTCTAATAGGAGAGCATAGTATCTCTAAAATCACATCCTAGGCCATCCCTGATAGTCGATTGCCTCTGGAATATGAGGAGGTGTTCTTGAAGACTTATAACCCACCGATTCGGGGCACCAGTTTAGTGGAATCCTGGCCCATGTGTTACAAATGTTATAGGAAAAAAATAATTCGGAGGTTGATTGAAAGGTAATGAATTCAATTATGATGTCATTTTATGATGATTTTTATACAACATTGATGGCAGTTAATACTATAAAAGTGATATGGGATAATCTAGAGAATTTTTTAATTTAATGTCAAAGTGAAAAAATAAAAATAAATATTTATAGGTAAATGTTTAAAGATATTAGAATGGATCATGACGAGACTATTGGTGACGGATTTAGAAGTGTGGAAAATATTATCAGTAATATCATGGGTTTTTGAGACACTCTGGAAGTCTCATCAACTATAAATAAACCTATGAGAATTTTTCCTGATATATTTGATGAAAAAATATCTAGTTTTAAGGAAAATGATAACTTATATTTTGATGAGTTACATAATAAAATTGTTAACTATAAGATGAAGAAATAACCTATTTTTTAAAAGAAGAACAAGGAGAATATTTTATTCAAATATAATAACAATATTAAAATCAATTAATATAAGGTATATTCCTTTAGTGAATATTAAGATATTGAAGAAAAAGATGATGTGTATAATAGGATCATGGCTATTATCTCAAAAAACTTCAAAAAATAATAGTGTAAACACAAATGGAAACTCTCATTGAAATTATTTAAGTGTGGAAGATTTGGAAACATTGTTATTAAATATTCAAAGAAGAAACTAATTGAGTATGATGAATCAAAAAAGGAATAATTTTTTAGGAAGATGAGATCAGGTAAAAACTCTAAGAAATATATGAAACTTGTTAAAGGTAAAAAAATATACACCAGGTGTAAAAAAAGAATCATTCTAAGAAAATAATAGGAAGATTACCCTAAAACAATTAGTCAATCTGAAGAATAAGTTCATATAATTTTTTTTAACTTTATGGTACATGTTGAAAATTTTGAAGAAACATAAACTAGTATTGAATATAGTGAAAAAACCAACAAAGAGAACATATTGAAAGATGATCTTGAAGTTTGTTTTGAATAGAAAACTTAATAAAAAAGAGAAATAAAATTAATTTATATATAGATTGAGTAGATAAATTAAGGTAAAGATGAATATCATATTATGGAAGATCGATATTTTAAATAAATTAATAATATGAACGTATAAGTTTAGTAACAAGATAAAATGTTGAAATATTTCAAGGGAATTTTTTTAAAATGATTAATAATTAAAAAATAAATAATAAAGATGTCTCAAAGATAAAAATACCCCAGATAAAATGAGATATAAATATAAAAAATTTATGGAGGTAAAGGAATAGTCATCCAAAATGTTTTATAATTGATTCAAAAAACATCAGGTAATATATACACCTATGAATAAAAAGAATGTTAAACCTATTTTAACTAACAGTATAGTTTTTAAAGGTAAATCAAGGAAATATTAGACTATTAAAAATCATGATAGGATCACTTCTACATAATGGGTATTAGGATAAATCTTGATAATTAAATTTCCACCAAGTAAAAATAAAAATAAATCTAAAAAATGTACATAGAAAAAAGTATAATCTTATAGAAAAAACCATTATTTTGATGAAAGATCAACTTTTATAGGATATTAATTAATGGTTTGGATCCTATGGGAATAAATACTATGCTTTTTAGTAGAATATGTCCTTTACTTATAATCAATGGAGGCATAAAATAAGGGCGATCTATCCAAAGAATATGGGAAAAAATTCTAATAAGAAAAAAATTTTAAATAAAAATCTACCAAGATTGAATACTTATAATAGGCTTCAGTTCATGGATTAAATCTATGAAAGGTGTGACCAAAAATTTCATTGTGATAAAGAATTAATGAAAAAAAATCTAAGAAAAACTCTTCAAAATGTTAGGGAAAATAGTGTTCAGAGAACAAAAAAATTTAAGAAGTGACTTCTTATTAAGGTGAATATTAAAGAAAGAAGTATAAGAAATTGATAGATACTTGAGAGTGTATATTCATCTCATATGAACAGAGATAAAAAACTTGAATAAAATTAAATGGTATGGTGGAGGTAAAGTTAATTTTTGGAATGAGAGCTTCTTAAAAATTAGAGGAATTGGTATAGCTAAGATTGTTGCTCAAAATATAAAATATAAAGATGTACTATATATTGATGGGATTAAGAAAAAAATATCAAAGTTAAGAAATATTTATGGTTATTAGAATGAAGTTATTTTTATAAGAAAATATTTTCGCATTAAGATCATAAAATATTGAATAATTATCACTAAATGTGGATGAATAAATGTTAAGTTATTTCAAATTAGTGATCTGTGTAATTCTTGTTACTTAAGTTCAAAATATGAAAACAAAATTTGGAACTTAATACTTGGAAAACTTTTTTTAAAATATTTTGGAAATGAATTCAAAAGGATATGTTGTAAGATACTTTTCCATACTAAATAGATTAAGAGATGAAAATTTAAAAACATATCAAAAATTGGGAAATGGTTGAGGAATATCCTAGAATGGTGGAAATTTAGTCCACTAGGCCACTTGAATTAATAAATTACAATTTTTATGGCATAATAATTCACAAATATACTAAATTTTATCTATAATTCATCAATTTTGTGGATTATATTACAAATATTACTAATGTGATGTTTATGAATCATAAATTAAATGCAATGGAGATGTTAAAAATATTTTTAAGAGAATATGAGAAAGAGTTGTCGGTTAATATCAAATAACTAAGAGGTGATAATGAAAAGGTGTTTATAATAAAATAATTTTAATCCTATCATATTAAGAATATAATTGAGCGTAAATATAGTAATACATATATACCATAGTAAAATGGAATTATTTAGAGTAAAAATAGAAGTTTGTCTGAGATGGTGATAACTATTCTAGTAGAAAGAACGTGATTAATTTTTTTTTGAGAGAAGCTATGACTAAAATTATGAAAATTCATCACAAGTGATAAATAAATCCTAAATAAAACATTAATTCCTACTAAACATGTTACTGAAGGAATATTAAAGTAATTCACTTCAAATTGTTTAATATTCTATGCTTTATAAAGATACAAAATTCAGATATGGTAAAATATGATGAGAATAATAAATGAGTATTTAGAGGTTACTTATCTAATGATAAACGCTACAATTATAAAAAAAGTCTATACAAGTTTGTGGACAATTATATTGTAAATATTATTTAAAATAATCCCATTTTTTTTGAGATTAAATAATATTAGTTTGAAAATAAAAATCTAGATAACATGTAAATTTCTTAGAATATAAGTGAGGTAGAAGAAGTAAATGAGATAGATAATTATGATATTGATTTATATTAGATAGGTGATGATAAATATTATCCTAAAGATGATAAATTGAAATAAAGATATCTAAATAACCATTTTTATGTGGAAAATATTATTGGAAAACAAAATTCACCAGTTTAAACTAGAATAATATTGAGGCTGTTGTACATCTCGAACCTCTCGTTGTTTGATTTTCATGATCACAATCACTTTCATTTTTATCTAACATTGTGTTTTAAGTGTTTGTGTTGATAGGCATTTGATTGCCAAGAAGTTGACCAAGGAAGAGGCAGAAATGGACTGAAATTCAGTCCACCGGCCGACCGGTGGCTTCACCACCGGCCAGCCGGTGGCATCCAGACCAAACAGTGGAAGCTACTGCCTTCCCACCGGTCGACCGGTGGATCTGCCACCGGTCGACCTGTGGCATCCAGCCTAAATAGTGCAATCTACTGTCTTTCCACCGGCCAGCCGGTGGCTCCTCACCGGTCGACCGGTGGAGCCTGGATCAAGACTCTTCTTCTCTACCAAGGCACCGGCCAGCCGGTGGAGATGTACCGGTCGACCGGTGGCCCCTGGACCAGACTTCTCCTCCACTGCCAAGGCACCGGCCAGCCGGTGGAGCTGTACCGGCCAGCCGGTAGCACTGGTCAAACTAGCCGTTGGCTTTGACCAGTCAACTCCAAAAGCCTCCCAACGGCTCCGAGGCCTTTTCCAACGGCTCCAAAGCCCTCCAACGGATACTTGAAGGTTCCTAGCCTATAAATAAAGGCCTAGGAAGCCCCGGAATAACATACAAGCCACCGGACACATTTTTACATCTTTGGCGAAGCTCCGACGGATTGTTCCAAGGGAACCCAAAGTGCTCCAACAACTTCCACATCCAAGAGCACCTCCATAGAAGCTTGGAAGCGGCCCTCAAACATCATCAATCAATCAAAGGCGCCCAAGGCTTCTCCATTACGGGTTTTATTGTTTATCTCTTTTTGAGCTTTAAAATTGGGTTTGTGCCTACAAACCCCAACTCTTTTCTCATCTCCCCTTCTTTGGGTTCTCACACCACCACTAAGGTGTGAAGAGGTTTTCTCAAGCTTTTCCTTTAAAAGGCTTGTGTCTCGGTGAGCTAGTCTTCACCCGTAAAAAGACTAGTGGGTTCTTGCTAAACCATTAAAAGCAAGTGGGTTCTTGCTAAACCAATAAAAGCAAGCTGTAATAGGTCCTAGTGCTACCTTAAAGCCTAGTGGGTTTCTTGCTAAAACCATTGAAAAGCAAGCGGTAGGAATCTCTCAACGGTTGAGTTGGGAGCGGAGACGTAGGCCGGGTTTTGGCCGAACTCCGTTATCAAGTTCTTGTGTCTTGCCTCTTTACTTTCCGCTGCATTTATACTTTGATTTAAATTTCTTAATCAATTTTTTAAAAAGGCAATTCACCCCCCTCTTTCCATCTTTTCCCCGCGTCGTTTCTTCCGACCCATCAATTGGTATCAGAGGGACCTTTGAGTAATTCCTTAACCCGGTTTCAAAGTTAAGATCTTTTTTTGATGGCATCAACTTCTTTCGCCCCCGAGGGCTACTCATTGGGTCGGGCTCCATTTTTTGATGGGACCGACTATAATTATTGGAAAACCCGCATGACCACCTTTTTGAGAAGTATAGGATATCCCATTTTTAAAATAGTCATGCAAGGTTACACTCTCTCTTCCCCCGACGAATCCAAATGGACCCCCGCCGATATTAAAAATTTTGAGCTTGATGGCAAAGCCATGAATGCTCTTCATTGCGGGTTAGATAGAAATGAATTTAATCGTGTATCCACTTGCACCTCCGCACATGAAATTTGGAAGCTTTTAGAAGTGACCCATGAAGGCACTAATAAAGTCAAGGATACTAGATTAGATATGTATAGACAGGATTTTGAATCTTTTTCAATGCATCCAAATGAGTCTATTTCTGAAATGTTTACACGATTTACTGACGTGTGCAATGGGAGAAAGTCCCTTGGTGATGATGTTTCAGCTGAAACTATGGTGAAGAAGATCCTATGGATCCTACCAAGAAAATGGGCACCGAAGGTCACGACGATTCAAGAAGCAAAAGACATCAAAAATATGCCGGTAGAGGAGCTCATCGGATCTCTCATGACTTATGAGATCACGATGAGGAGGCAAGCTCAAAAGGAGGGCACACCAATCAAGACCCCAAAGAACATCGCCCTCAAGGTACAAAAGGAAGTAAGCTCCTCCTCATCTTCTTCCTCATCTCCTTCCTCATCATCAAGCGGCGACTCAGAAATGGAGAATCTCGCCCGCCAAATGAAAAAATTCATGAAGATGCACAAGAAGAAGAAGAAATCCCGCAAGCATCGAAAGCAAGAACCCACCGCAAGACCCGAGCCCAAGGTGAAATGCTACGGGTGCGGCGAAAAGGGCCATTACAAGCCCGATTGCCCACTCAACAAGAAACGGGCCACGCCAAAGGAGAAAGGAAAGAAAAAGGTCCTCAAGGCGACATGGAGTGACACCTCCTCATCCTCCTCCTCCTCCTCCTCAAGCGACAACGGTACAAAATGCCTAATGGCATTCCATGAGGTAACATCTTCCGACTCCTCCTCTTGCTCTTCAAATTCCAATTCTTTAAATCATCTTTCTTATGAAGAACTCTCATTTGCTAGAGATCAATTGGAAAAAGGTTTTCATGAACTCTCTTCTAAATTTGTCGCGTTGAAAAAGAATTTCAAAAAACTCTCCTCCGAAAAAGAACAACTTCTCAAAGAGAAGGAGGAGATGTCCCTTAAAATCCAAAATTTTCCAAATGTTGATTCCATGGAATCAACCATCAAAGACCTTAGGGAGACCCTTGCTAAGTTCACCCAAGGGGAACAAAATTTGAACAATTTTCTTGGTTCCCAACGTATATCTAGAACCACCCAAGGGTTAGGATATACCAACCGAGCTTCCTCCTCCCATGCTCAAACTGTTTTTGTAAGGGGGAGCTCCGATTATAAATTTTGTAATTATTGCAAGAAAACCCGGGCACCTTATTTATGAATGTAATTGTAAAAATGCCCGGTATGGTCAACCCAAAAGTTTTTTCTTTTCCGATGATTTTTATAGAAGAAGACCCGCTATGAGACAAGTATGGATTGAAAAATCCCTTCTTGCGAGTCTCTCCGGGCCCAAAATTGTCTCTTTTCAAAATCCCTCTCCCCGGTGACTTTTTGTTTTTATTTAGGGGGAGAACTTTCTAAATTGTTTTCAAACTTTGTTTCAAAACTTTCAATTTCAAATTAAGCCCTTTTGATTTCAATTTCAAAATTTTCGATTCCAACTTTCAATTTCAACACTTGGTTTCCAAATTTTCATTTCAAAGTATTCAATTCGAATTTTGATTCAAAACTTTCAATTCAAACTGTTATTCAATTTTTCAATCTTTCAATTTCAAAAATCTCAATTGATTTTTCAAATCTCCATCTTGTTTTTCAACTCTTTCCCTCAATCAAGTTTTATGCCCCATTCTATTTTGATAATCACAAAGGGGGAGAAATTCCTTGATTGATTGGGGGAGAGTCTTCTCTATCATGCTTTGATTTATTTTCAAATTATCCTTTAAGAATGTCTTTAATTTCAGTATTTTACTTTGATTGTTTTGGTGATTGTGATCATCAAAATAGGGGGAGATTGTTGTACATCTCGAACCTCTCGTTGTTTGATTTTCATGATCACAATCACTTTCATTTTTATCTAACATTGTGTTTTAAGTGTTTGTGTTGATAGGCATTTGATTGCCAAGAAGTTGACCAAGGAAGAGGCAGAAATGGACTGAAATTCAGTCCACCGGCCGACCGGTGGCTTCACCACCGGCCAGCCGGTGGCATCCAGACCAAACAGTGGAAGCTACTGCCTTCCCACCGGTCGACCGGTGGATCTGCCACCGGTCGACCTGTGGCATCCAGCCTAAATAGTGCAATCTACTGTCTTTCCACCGGCCAGCCGGTGGCTCCTCACCGGTCGACCGGTGGAGCCTGGATCAAGACTCTTCTTCTCTACCAAGGCACCGGCCAGCCGGTGGAGATGTACCGGTCGACCGGTGGCCCCTGGACCAGACTTCTCCTCCACTGCCAAGGCACCGGCCAGCCGGTGGAGCTGTACCGGCCAGCCGGTAGCACTGGTCAAACTAGCCGTTGGCTTTGACCAGTCAACTCCAAAAGCCTCCCAACGGCTCCGAGGCCTTTTCCAACGGCTCCAAAGCCCTCCAACGGATACTTGAAGGTTCCTAGCCTATAAATAAAGGCCTAGGAAGCCCCGGAATAACATACAAGCCACCGGACACATTTTTACATCTTTGGCGAAGCTCCGACGGATTGTTCCAAGGGAACCCAAAGTGCTCCAACAACTTCCACATCCAAGAGCACCTCCATAGAAGCTTGGAAGCGGCCCTCAAACATCATCAATCAATCAAAGGCGCCCAAGGCTTCTCCATTACGGGTTTTATTGTTTATCTCTTTTTGAGCTTTAAAATTGGGTTTGTGCCTACAAACCCCAACTCTTTTCTCATCTCCCCTTCTTTGGGTTCTCACACCACCACTAAGGTGTGAAGAGGTTTTCTCAAGCTTTTCCTTTAAAAGGCTTGTGTCTCGGTGAGCTAGTCTTCACCCGTAAAAAGACTAGTGGGTTCTTGCTAAACCATTAAAAGCAAGTGGGTTCTTGCTAAACCAATAAAAGCAAGCTGTAATAGGTCCTAGTGCTACCTTAAAGCCTAGTGGGTTTCTTGCTAAAACCATTGAAAAGCAAGCGGTAGGAATCTCTCAACGGTTGAGTTGGGAGCGGAGACGTAGGCCGGGTTTTGGCCGAACTCCGTTATCAAGTTCTTGTGTCTTGCCTCTTTACTTTCCGCTGCATTTATACTTTGATTTAAATTTCTTAATCAATTTTTTAAAAAGGCAATTCACCCCCCTCTTTCCATCTTTTCCCCGCGTCGTTTCTTCCGACCCATCAATTGGTATCAGAGGGACCTTTGAGTAATTCCTTAACCCGGTTTCAAAGTTAAGATCTTTTTTTGATGGCATCAACTTCTTTCGCCCCCGAGGGCTACTCATTGGGTCGGGCTCCATTTTTTGATGGGACCGACTATAATTATTGGAAAACCCGCATGACCACCTTTTTGAGAAGTATAGGATATCCCATTTTTAAAATAGTCATGCAAGGTTACACTCTCTCTTCCCCCGACGAATCCAAATGGACCCCCGCCGATATTAAAAATTTTGAGCTTGATGGCAAAGCCATGAATGCTCTTCATTGCGGGTTAGATAGAAATGAATTTAATCGTGTATCCACTTGCACCTCCGCACATGAAATTTGGAAGCTTTTAGAAGTGACCCATGAAGGCACTAATAAAGTCAAGGATACTAGATTAGATATGTATAGACAGGATTTTGAATCTTTTTCAATGCATCCAAATGAGTCTATTTCTGAAATGTTTACACGATTTACTGACGTGTGCAATGGGAGAAAGTCCCTTGGTGATGATGTTTCAGCTGAAACTATGGTGAAGAAGATCCTATGGATCCTACCAAGAAAATGGGCACCGAAGGTCACGACGATTCAAGAAGCAAAAGACATCAAAAATATGCCGGTAGAGGAGCTCATCGGATCTCTCATGACTTATGAGATCACGATGAGGAGGCAAGCTCAAAAGGAGGGCACACCAATCAAGACCCCAAAGAACATCGCCCTCAAGGTACAAAAGGAAGTAAGCTCCTCCTCATCTTCTTCCTCATCTCCTTCCTCATCATCAAGCGGCGACTCAGAAATGGAGAATCTCGCCCGCCAAATGAAAAAATTCATGAAGATGCACAAGAAGAAGAAGAAATCCCGCAAGCATCGAAAGCAAGAACCCACCGCAAGACCCGAGCCCAAGGTGAAATGCTACGGGTGCGGCGAAAAGGGCCATTACAAGCCCGATTGCCCACTCAACAAGAAACGGGCCACGCCAAAGGAGAAAGGAAAGAAAAAGGTCCTCAAGGCGACATGGAGTGACACCTCCTCATCCTCCTCCTCCTCCTCCTCAAGCGACAACGGTACAAAATGCCTAATGGCATTCCATGAGGTAACATCTTCCGACTCCTCCTCTTGCTCTTCAAATTCCAATTCTTTAAATCATCTTTCTTATGAAGAACTCTCATTTGCTAGAGATCAATTGGAAAAAGGTTTTCATGAACTCTCTTCTAAATTTGTCGCGTTGAAAAAGAATTTCAAAAAACTCTCCTCCGAAAAAGAACAACTTCTCAAAGAGAAGGAGGAGATGTCCCTTAAAATCCAAAATTTTCCAAATGTTGATTCCATGGAATCAACCATCAAAGACCTTAGGGAGACCCTTGCTAAGTTCACCCAAGGGGAACAAAATTTGAACAATTTTCTTGGTTCCCAACGTATATCTAGAACCACCCAAGGGTTAGGATATACCAACCGAGCTTCCTCCTCCCATGCTCAAACTGTTTTTGTAAGGGGGAGCTCCGATTATAAATTTTGTAATTATTGCAAGAAAACCCGGGCACCTTATTTATGAATGTAATTGTAAAAATGCCCGGTATGGTCAACCCAAAAGTTTTTTCTTTTCCGATGATTTTTATAGAAGAAGACCCGCTATGAGACAAGTATGGATTGAAAAATCCCTTCTTGCGAGTCTCTCCGGGCCCAAAATTGTCTCTTTTCAAAATCCCTCTCCCCGGTGACTTTTTGTTTTTATTTAGGGGGAGAACTTTCTAAATTGTTTTCAAACTTTGTTTCAAAACTTTCAATTTCAAATTAAGCCCTTTTGATTTCAATTTCAAAATTTTCGATTCCAACTTTCAATTTCAACACTTGGTTTCCAAATTTTCATTTCAAAGTATTCAATTCGAATTTTGATTCAAAACTTTCAATTCAAACTGTTATTCAATTTTTCAATCTTTCAATTTCAAAAATCTCAATTGATTTTTCAAATCTCCATCTTGTTTTTCAACTCTTTCCCTCAATCAAGTTTTATGCCCCATTCTATTTTGATAATCACAAAGGGGGAGAAATTCCTTGATTGATTGGGGGAGAGTCTTCTCTATCATGCTTTGATTTATTTTCAAATTATCCTTTAAGAATGTCTTTAATTTCAGTATTTTACTTTGATTGTTTTGGTGATTGTGATCATCAAAATAGGGGGAGATTGTTGTACATCTCGAACCTCTCGTTGTTTGATTTTCATGATCACAATCACTTTCATTTTTATCTAACATTGTGTTTTAAGTGTTTGTGTTGATAGGCATTTGATTGCCAAGAAGTTGACCAAGGAAGAGGCAGAAATGGACTGAAATTCAGTCCACCGGCCGACCGGTGGCTTCACCACCGGCCAGCCGGTGGCATCCAGACCAAACAGTGGAAGCTACTGCCTTCCCACCGGTCGACCGGTGGATCTGCCACCGGTCGACCTGTGGCATCCAGCCTAAATAGTGCAATCTACTGTCTTTCCACCGGCCAGCCGGTGGCTCCTCACCGGTCGACCGGTGGAGCCTGGATCAAGACTCTTCTTCTCTACCAAGGCACCGGCCAGCCGGTGGAGATGTACCGGTCGACCGGTGGCCCCTGGACCAGACTTCTCCTCCACTGCCAAGGCACCGGCCAGCCGGTGGAGCTGTACCGGCCAGCCGGTAGCACTGGTCAAACTAGCCGTTGGCTTTGACCAGTCAACTCCAAAAGCCTCCCAACGGCTCCGAGGCCTTTTCCAACGGCTCCAAAGCCCTCCAACGGATACTTGAAGGTTCCTAGCCTATAAATAAAGGCCTAGGAAGCCCCGGAATAACATACAAGCCACCGGACACATTTTTACATCTTTGGCGAAGCTCCGACGGATTGTTCCAAGGGAACCCAAAGTGCTCCAACAACTTCCACATCCAAGAGCACCTCCATAGAAGCTTGGAAGCGGCCCTCAAACATCATCAATCAATCAAAGGCGCCCAAGGCTTCTCCATTACGGGTTTTATTGTTTATCTCTTTTTGAGCTTTAAAATTGGGTTTGTGCCTACAAACCCCAACTCTTTTCTCATCTCCCCTTCTTTGGGTTCTCACACCACCACTAAGGTGTGAAGAGGTTTTCTCAAGCTTTTCCTTTAAAAGGCTTGTGTCTCGGTGAGCTAGTCTTCACCCGTAAAAAGACTAGTGGGTTCTTGCTAAACCATTAAAAGCAAGTGGGTTCTTGCTAAACCAATAAAAGCAAGCTGTAATAGGTCCTAGTGCTACCTTAAAGCCTAGTGGGTTTCTTGCTAAAACCATTGAAAAGCAAGCGGTAGGAATCTCTCAACGGTTGAGTTGGGAGCGGAGACGTAGGCCGGGTTTTGGCCGAACTCCGTTATCAAGTTCTTGTGTCTTGCCTCTTTACTTTCCGCTGCATTTATACTTTGATTTAAATTTCTTAATCAATTTTTTAAAAAGGCAATTCACCCCCCTCTTTCCATCTTTTCCCCGCGTCGTTTCTTCCGACCCATCAGAGGCGTGACAACCAAACAACTCTTAACTCTCAATTTGGGCCATAATCTGTTATTGAAGTTTTTGAACTCAAATAATGGATAAATTAAGTGAATGAATAAATTTATTATATTAAAACTATTTCCACTTGGGATGTGGTTTTAAGAAAAAAGGGATGAATATGATTGAAACCAAGTGAGTTTTCATAAACAAGCATAATGACAAATGTAGAGATTCAAGAAAAAAAATACAAATTTACTTTTCAATAGATATTATTTATCTGAAGAAGTTGACTTTGAAGAAAAATTTTCCCTTATTTTAATACTTGAAATAATAATAATTTTTTTGAAAATGGGATCTCAGAAAATATTTATGATTTATCAAATGGATTTGAAGCCTACCTTCTTGAATGAAGATCTATAATAAGAAGTATATATTGAAAAAATGAAGGATTTGTTCTTTAATGTGATGAAAGTGTAGTTGGTAGAATAAATAAAGGATTATATTGTTTAAAAAGGGATTCTAGAGAACAGTATTCCCAGATAAAAATATACTTTATGGAAATTAATTTTACTAAAGTGAAAGTTGATAAGAATATATATGAAGGAGATCAGAAAGAGTACTCTGATTATAATTATTTATATTGATGTCATCATTTTTATCAAAGATTAGGATTTTATTATTTAATATTATTCAAAGAAAATTAAAAAGAATTATAGAATTTTTATTCTAGTATAAATGAGTTTCTTTATGATATTAAAAGTTTTTTTAAAAAATATTTCAATTTTCAATCCCAAGAAAAATATACCATGTAATTGTTATGTTTTTTTTCATGAAATAATCCAAAGTACTGTTCACACCGAAGATATCTAGGGTAAATTCTAGAAAAGTTGATTCTATTTAGAGTGTAAATTAAAAGTAATTCAATATGATTTTTCTATTTTATTGGTATCACCGCATCTAAAACTAACATTGTTTATGTAGTGACATTATGTGTTGGGTATAAAAGTAATACAAGAGAAACACACTTAATGGATACCAATAGATTTATTAAATAAATTAATGGCATTTTTAGTTTTGTAATGAGGTATAAAATTGGTTATAACTTAAACCTATTTGAATACACTGATGATTATTATTCCTAAGATTGTGATGAAAGGAAATGGACTTTAGGTGGTATATTTTTTATGGGAAAAAGTTTTGCGAGATTGCATTTAAAAAAGAAAAAAATCAGTGAATTAAGAGCAATAGTGTTGAGTATATGGTATCTTCAAATGTATGAACACATATGATTTATAGGAAGGAGAAACTAGAAGAATTAAAGGTGATAATTTGGAATCCCTTTATAATTATATGTATTAATCAAAGTTCCATTGATACTTTCAAGAATCTAGTGAAAAAAATATATCTTATAAAATTTACATTAGATTCATTTTATCAAAGATAAGGTTGTGAATAGAGTTGTGAGGATATAAATAATTTTTATATGGGATAAAATTGTCGCTATTTTCACCAAGGTCATTTTAAAAGACATAATTGACGTTTTAAGGAGGAATATGTGTACTCAACCTTTACCTCTTACTTGATAAATTTTTTAAATGCCCCATATTCCATAGTACTATGTTGAAAAAGTGAAACAAAGGTACACAAATATTTCTTATTATTGTTTTGAATTAAAATATGTATTTTCTTGTAAAAATTTGGTGAAGTGAGTGAGTTTATTGATAGGGATAGAATCAAAATAAGTTGGCCACAATTTTATCACCAACAAGGGATGAAAATCTATCAAAAAAATTAATTTATCTAATAGTGTGGTGTTATGAAATTTATCTTTGATAAATTATATGATTTAATGGAATATTTTATGTATTGTTAGAGTCTATAACAAATCTAAAGGGGTATATTGAAAAACTCATAGAATTATTGAATGTTTATTATATTTTGTTTGAACCATGTGTAAAGATCATTGGAAGTTATTAAGAATATTTTTGAGATGTCAACCATGTATTTGAAGATATTTGAAATGAATTTTAGTGCATGAGGTTGATTAGATTTGAGTTGAAAATCATGGATAAATATTAACAATTCCTACGTTTTTGGGTAATTTGGAAAAGTACTTGAGTTACACTATGATAAATAACACATTCTATATGGTATATAATATATTTTTACTTATATGTAATATATTTCAATGAATATTGCAAAAAATTGAACCATAAAAAATATAAATGCTAAATTGAATGCTAACATTCAAAAAGGCAATATCTTATGTTGATAGGTAAGATATTTCCAGGCATACAAAATATATTTGTTGAAGTTACTATATTAATGAGGAAAATGGAGAAGTCTTATTTTGATATGTAATATAATTCAATGCATAAAAAATGTTTTTTAGATAGAATGAAATACCCATTGATTGATTTATGAGGTTTTATGAGATTTTATATTATACATAAGATATTAAATAAGTGAAAATTAGAAAAGTATCATACCTAAAGTGATACGTATGATATTATGAATGATACAAAAGATATAAACAAGAATGTAGAAGATATTTGAGAATATATAAGTTTTAATAGGCATATGAAATATATTATAAAGCATGGGTACAATATTTTGAACTTTCTAATCTTTTACATAAAATATTATATTTATTATGTAAGGATTAATAATTAAGAAAAATACATTCCTCTAGAGGATTTAAGTCATTTTATGTTTTTAAAGACTTTATGAATTAAATACCATGATGTTATTATATAGTTAGTAGTGATTTAAGCTAAGATTAGAGGAGAATTAAATTGTGAGTTATTAGAAGGTATTTTTATAATAAATCTAGGATTTTTAAATATTTTATTTGAAATCATTTTTGAAGATCAAAAATAAATATTTCATCTCAAATTTTTTTGATTAATTTAAAATCGATATTAACAGTACCCCAATTAATAGAAATTTTTCCATAATCAAATTTTGTGATTTAGTGAATAAAAGATAAAATAATAAAATTTAAGGATATTGATGTGATTGAGACTAGTGAGCACCTATAATTGCTAGTTTTAAACTGCTTTGAGGAAAAAAGATTCAATTACAAATCAGTAAAATGATTTTTTGAGGAGGAGTAAGACAATATATATGTTAAAGTTCCCATGAATATATTTATCATTATTAATGGTTGAGAAGATGGCTAATGTTCATGGATTTATATTGATAATATCATGGATTTAAAATTCATTTAAATTGAGGAAAAATATGTTATATGAGAATGTTGTGACATTCTAGAGTAAAAATTTAGATTATATTCATAGTATTAGAGGAATTAACTAAAAAATTAGTGGGAACCATTATAAATATTTATAAAAATATAGCTATTATTTATTCACAATAGCCATAGATGTATTATGAATTTCTCTTATAATTTCTTAGATTCTTTAATAATATTCAAGAAGCTATTATGCCATTCCATTGTAATTTCTTATAAAAATTTATCGGTGTGAAGAATTCATTATTCCATTCCCCCACAAATTTCTTAGATGTTTAAGATGTATTATTTATCTCTATTATAATCACATAAATATTATAGATAAATTTTGTGTCACAAACTCAACCTAAACAAATAAAGGATTATAAATCCATATTAGGGGAAAACCATATAAAAAAACACTCACATGACTTATATTTATTTAATTTTAACTATATACGGGGCAGGGTAATATTTCTTAAAGAGGTGACCCTGATCTTAACCAGTTTCATAAGTTAATTTCAAAAGAAGAAATTGTAAAAATATTATCACTGGTTCCCCCCTTATCAGTGATATGTCACTACTTACCTAAGCACTTCAAATTCAGTATACCAAAAAATTCCATTTCAACCACACTAAAATTATATTATTAAAAATACTCCTGAATAAATCATCTAACATATTTTATTAATAGAGTTTCCATATCAACATATTTATTTAAAATTTTCATCTTATAAACCCTTTCTAAAAGCTGAATTTAATTATTCTGAATAAACATTTACATTTCAAAAATATTTATCATCAAATTATTAGCCAAAAAAATTCCAAAAAAAATTCTTAAAAATTATAGGAAACAAAAAATATTTTTTAATTTACAATTGTCCATATAATATCAATCATGTTTTTAAAACAACTACCCAATACTTATACAAACCATCAATAATAATTATAGTTTTCAATCTCTCTTTAGAATTTTCTTTATAAATGAGTATACAAAATTTTCATTTAATATCACATTATTCCAAAACCAAAATAAATAAATAATTAATAATATATAAGGATCCCATTACAATTATGAAGACACACTGAGGGGGTGGGGGTGTTAATTAGTATAGATATAATTTTTTCACCAAATCACTTCCCTTTAATTATTTGAACCTTTTCACCTATTATTATGAATTGATATTTTTTATTTCAATCAACACATTTTTTACAAAATAAAATATAGATTTATGAAAGAGATATATAGTGACCTAGTAATTTAATACATAAATATTTAACCTATTTAGATGAATATTCAACAAATTTCACAAATAAAAACCTGATGGCTATAAAGGTTTAGTGTCTTTAGAGTCTGGATACCCAATATTTTTATTTTATGAAAGATATTATACATCACCAATAATGATCTTCCCATTTAAAACTATTTATAAACATAAACTAATTATACCTTAACCCGGGAAAAAAAACATAAGAAAGGGTAAGATTAGATGTTCAGTGATGGTAAACATGGGAGATATTACTATATGATCATATGAAAGCATAAGATAAGCATAAGGGAATGAGATTATGAATATAACTTTCAAATTTTATACATGATCAAACATGGACCATAAAAATTAATTATAGAATAAAAAAGTATCATTTCAAAATTCATGAAACATAATAGTGATAAATCATCATAAATAAATCATAAACCACATGATCATGTCATATAAGTGTGGAACCATCATAATTATAGAAGATATTTAATTTATGAAGGTAAAATAACTATACCATAAAACCACAGTGGATTTAGAATCCCTAACTATTTTTCATATCATAATGGATTGGTAATCACCCCTTAAATCCCATTTTGGATCAAGAATAGTGATGTGATTCATATATTGGATTAAGAATATTGACTTGTTTCCCAAAGATGATAAAGCAAAGTTACTTGTTTCCCATAATTATATCATGAGATATAAAACCTTACCTAATACATTGGAGGGATATATTATTATAGGCCCACCAATCACATAAAGAAAATTATATATATGTGTACCACAAAATAATTCATCATATCATAAACCGTTAAGAGGAAATATGATTTATAAACATTTCATCAATCCATAATAGCATAACCCATGGAAAATAAATGGGTTTCATAAGCATCTAATCATTATAATCATAAAACATATAGGGAAAGAATAAGGATATTACCATTGGATCACATCCCTAGTAAAAATTAATAAACACCAAAGGTTGTTGTCTTTTATGAATATAAATTCAATAAAATGTTCATTAAAACATTCTTGAGAAATATATCATTTCCATTTTGAAATCACATAATTTAAATTGAAAATTTTCCCAAATATTAAAGAAAAAATTTTCTTTTAAAATAACCCAATAAAATTGTAAAGTTAACTTTAAATAATTTAGTCATCATTATGGTATGAAATATCTTTCATTCCATACATGTTAAAATAATGACTCCTTTCACATTTACAGTAAATAGTGAAAAGTACCTCATCAGAAAATGAATGGAATATTCCTTTTTAATTTTTTTAAAGATTAAAAAAGGGGTAAAAATGAATTTAAAAAATAATTTTAGAATATTAATAACATTCTTTAAAACATTTTTAGAAAACATGGACACATAAGAGGATGGATTTTTGAATAAAGAGACAAATAAAGTTGATTTTTATTAAAAAACTTGTTTGGGTATCTTGAGTAATTAAATTTAAAGGGAAACGTGTATTATCTAGTTATAAACCTAAGAGAAAATAATTAATGAGTTTATTGAGAGATATATCATAACATTTCATCATTGAAATCTTAATCCTAAAAAACTCAATAAACAGTGAGATTATAACAGAAAACTGTTACCACTTTGTTAAATTTTGAATCATAAGACCCATAAAATAAATAATATTATATGGTAATGTAAATAACTATAATTTTAATAACAAGAATAATAATAAAATACATTCATCATCTGTATATACACCATAAAAAATTAATAGGTGGTGAATATGACATTTCTCTCACAAAAATAAAAGTGAGAGGAAAATCCCTTACATCAAATGTCAGCTTCCTTCATATAGGTTTGAAACACATTTATTATAAATTAATCTTGATATAAATTTATTAAATAATAATAATCATATATATAATACCATATATGATATACTTATAATCCTTTTCCACCAGTTTATTATCAAATCTTTATTAAAATCATTGTTCTAAGTGATATCTAATACATTTTTCATGTATGTTTTGGTTCAATAATTTTTGGTATTTGTAATTAATTATGGTTTAATTATCCATATAATATTAATAATGATATAAATATCATAAATATTTATTATATACATATTTTGAGTCATCTATAAAATTTTAGATAGAAAAAATGAATTACGCCGTTCATGGAGACGATGTGCCGTCCGTACGCATGAATATTGTTTCCATTTTCTCAACGGCTGGAAAGAAATAAAGGTAAATTTTAATTAAAATTTATAGAATAATTTGTATATTATATATATCATATATATTCATTAAATATTTTCTTATTATCATTCATGTCAAACTTAAATGAAAAATGTATTACGTAGCTTCGTGGAGTCGATAGACCACACACACACACATGACCGATGTTATCACTTTAAAAAGGATTGTAAGGTAAGAAGTTTGATGTGATATTATAATTAAAAAAGAATAATTATGTAATAAATATAATATAAATATATTAAATACATTATTATATCCTTCTTCGAGAGGTAGTGATTGAAAACGAATTACATCGTGAGACCGTAGTCTGTCATACACACGATCGACAAGTTCATTTTCCATTTGGTGTTGGTGGAGATGGAAATAGGTTGTGATGTTAACATAATAAAATATAATTATATGTAATATAATATTTTATTTATTTATTCATATATTATTTTATATATTTGGAAGAAGAAACAAAATAAAACGCTTGGTTAAAAAGGATATTTCTTCTTCAAAAAAACTGTTTAGGTCAGAAAGAAAATCCTTCATAAGAGGGTTTAATAATTTCTAAAAAATGAATCTAGGATGTTGGGGGGTAAGTAATTAAGGAATTTTGGTATTTATTTTCTAACCTAAAATGATCTGGATATGTTAATAGGAGATGAGATTAAGCGTCCTTTTATAAGTGGGTGAGAGGACATGTTTGAAATTTTGGAGAATAATAAGTTATAAACATGTTTTTAAACACCCAAAAAGTCTAAAAAATGGATCATTATCAAACCTTAGACATTATAAAAATACAAATATGCTTAAAAAATAGAAATTTTGCAAGTTTTATGTCATTATAACCCATATATGTTTTGTTTAACCCTCATTGAACCTGTTTAAACCTTAATCGTGTTAAATAATTTTTATATTGTTACTATTCATTATAGAAATAAATTAATATTGACTTATAATATAATATTTATTATTATTATTCTAGATATTTAATCCATTTTATCAAATTCAATTCATATAAGTGGTATAATTTAATTTAAATTAAACCCATAGATGCAATGATAATGTAATTTTCCAAAGAAAAAGTTTCATAAGTACAAAATAATTTAATATCAAAATTGAAAATAAAATTGATTTCAATGACCTAAATTGGATTAATAATAATAAAATTGAACTAATTTTTCTTTTAAAACTATATTAAAACAAAAGGTAACTTGTAAATTCTTTAATCTTAAAAGTATTTTTTTACTAAAAATCGGTATTTTTCATTATTCAATGAGAAGATAATATTTTTAGAAATTTTTCAAAAGTTCACTATAAGATAATTTTAACATGTTGATTTAAAAAATGAAGTTAATTTTAACAAATAAATTATATAAAATTATAAAAATTAATTTTATTATTTGTTCACAAGAAGCAATGAAAATCATTTTTTTGAGAAAAAAATTAATTTTGAAGCATATAAAGGATTTATCCAAAATTAATTACTTTTTTTAAAGGTTGGGGCCGAAGCCTCATTTTATTATTAAAGAAAAAAATATAACGGGGAACTGTAGGTAGGGGGATTTGATCCCCCTACCGGAATCTATCCAAAATTAATTAATTATTTATTAAAATATTTTATTTCTCTAAAACCATAATAATTAATATTAAAAATGTTTTTATCCTATTCATACCACTAAATTAAATTTCTAGTTTATAATAGTGATGCATATATAATAATATTTTAAATAGTATATTGTGGTTTATCACAACTCTGTGTTTCTTATAACATATGTTATTAACGAAATTAAATTTATTTGAAAAAATATATTTTCTAAAATATATGGTTGTTACATTGTACTCTCATTAAAATGAATTTATCCCTTGAAATTTTCTCACTATGATACAAAAAACTGAGGATACTTCTGCCTCATTATTTCCTTAGGTTCCCATATTGCTTTATCAAGATGGTGGTTTCACCATAAAAATTTGACTAGGTGAGTGGTATTGTTTCATAGAACTTTCTATATATGATTTAGAATATTGAACTATTATTCTCATTATAGAGATATTTTTATAATAGTACAACCTCTGTGTTTAGTAAATGTGATGGATCTGGTACTTACTTCCTCAGGAGAGATACTTGGAATACATCATTGACTTAAGAGTGGTTCGGTCGAAGTGATAAGAGATAAGCTACTATCCCTACTCAAACAAGAATCTATAAGTGGTAAAAAAATACTAAGGGATAAAATTTCCATTATTTTTTTAATCTCATAACCTTCTTCCATGTAGAAATTCATAAAGATACATTGTTACCGAATTTAAATTATTTATCACATTAATTATTGAAAACACAAATTTTTTCCAAATCTAAGATGATTTTATGTGTTTTTTAAATGGATATTAACTTTTATATAATTTCCAAATCTATCTTAGGTTCAAATATATTTCTTCCTCCAACTTTATCCCAACACATTGGAGTTTTACACTTCTTTATATAGAGTTCTTCATAGGGAGAAATATGAACAATCTACTGAAATCTATTGGTGTAAGAAAACTCAACTAGAGGAAGGTATTGATACCGACCACATTTTAAATCTATATAACAAGATCTCATCATATACTCTAGGGTTTTAATTATACTTTCAAACTTACTATCTCTATGATTATGATAAATCATGTTGAAAATCAATTTTATATCCAGAGATTGCGAAAGGCTTCCATAGAATATTGAGGCAAAACATAGATCTCAATCTGATACAATAGAATATGGTACCCCTTTCCTCCTTACCACTTACTTAATGTATATCATAGAAAGTTGATACATAGGGATATATTATTTTTTATAAATTAAGTGTGATGAATTTTCAATAAGATCATCTATAGACCATATAGAATTATTACCTTTATATGTTTTAGTGAGTCTGATGAAAAAAATACATAGTGATTTTTTTCCATTTACATTTTGGTATGGCTAATCATTATAACATCACCTTATAATTTTTTATCTGAAACCTAATTTTTGGCATACCAAGAACCAGGATACAAAATATACAATATCCTTCTTCATTCCATACCCCTAGAAACTCTCTTTTAAATCTCTCTATATATATATTTACTTCCTGGATGAATAAAGAATGAAGTACTATGAGATTCCTTAAATAGATCATTCTTGAAATCTAGTATGAAAAAAATAGATACATAGTTCTAGACCCTTATTATTCCATCATAGTCAAGTTTAAACTTAGTAACATTTTTGACCATCTTCTACAACTCCACATTTACCTTCTGTGGCTCTTTAATATTTACTTAGATAGTTGGTTCAAAACAAATTTTATAATGAATTTATTTCTCCCCTTTATTCAAGATTTCCATATCCATTATTTTAAAATACATAAATATGGAATATTTTTTGATCCTCATCTAAGATATGCTAGCATGATATTTTGGACTCTAAGAATCTCCACCTTGTTCGCTTTCCCAGGGTGGTAATGTATTATGATGTCATAATCATTAATCAATTATAACCATATTCTATGGAACACATTCAACACCTTCTAGGTGAATATATACTTTAAACCGTTATGATTAGTATATAAATCACACATTTTTCCATAAAGATAAGTCCTCTATATCTTTAATGAAAAAATTACCATGGCTAAATCCAAATCATGATTTGAGTTATTTTTTTCATTTACCTTGAATTTTCACGAGGAATAAGGTATAACTATATTATTATTTAGGAGAAGAGATCCTAATCCCCTCTTTTATGCATCATTATATATTAAATACCATTATCCACTATAGTTTAATGTATGCACATGTGCACTAACTAACCTTATCTTTAGTTCCTTTAATATTTTTTCACATTCATCTATAAAAAAGAACATGGTTCCTTTTTAAGTTAACTTGATGATTGGACTAGATAGTTATGAGAAATTCTCCACAAACTATATATAATATCCAAAAAAACTATGAAATATTTGTATATCAGTCATAGTGGTTGGTCTGGGTCAATGCTTAATAACTTATATTTTGATATATAGAAAAATAAACCATATCTTGAGATTATATGACCCAAATATGAAAACTTTTTTTTATCAATAATTCACACTTTGTAATTTTTCTTACAGTTTCTCCTTCCTTAGGTTCCTTAGTACAATTCTCCAGCAATCTTCATGCTATTCTATTCTATTTGAATATATTAAATATTTTCGATAAAGACTACCAAAAACTGATCAAGGAAGTCTCTCAAGACTCTATTCAGTTAATCCATGATGACCGAAGGGGTATTTGTAAGACCAAATTGCATCACTATATATTCATAGTGTTCATACCTTTTATGAATTGTTGCCTTTAGTATTTACTCCTTTTTGATACTCAATTGATAAAATCCAGAATAAAGGTCAATCTTGGAATAGTATTTATCTTTTCACATTTGATCAAACAAGTCATCAATAAAGTGTAGATGATAGTTTTTATTGATTGTGATCCTTTTTAGTTCTTGATAACCAATGAAGAGATACATCAATCAAATTTTCTTCTAAAAAACAAGAAAAGGTTAAACCTAAGGTGATATATTTATCCAATTGAATCCCTTTTCAATGTTTATTAGAGTTTATTCTTTAATTAATAAATCATAATAAAAAACATTCAGTAGGGAGTCTTTGAAATAGAAAAGGCACCCAGAATGAGTTCTTTTGAGAACTCAACTTCATGATTGCGATATCCCTAGTTCAAAATATTTTTATTTTGTTCTTATTTATCATTCCTTAATTGGTGTTGAGTTACTGTTCAAGAAAATCCAAAAATTAATATTTTTATAGGATTTTGAGAGGAACAAGGTTATGACACATGGTTAGTACTAACCATGTGGTTCCCATGTGGGTGCCTAAGTGGGTCTGTTGTATGGAACACGACTTTCCCACATTTTGTTAAACCGTGTGGAAATCTTGAGGTTTGGTCTATAATTTTAATAGATCCTATTTTATGGATTATTTATGTTTTTCAAACATTATATATCTTCTAAGAATACTTGTGTGTGTGTGTTGTGGGGGGGGGGGGGGTATTCCTAGCCTAGGTAGTGACCAGAACATGGTTGGTGCACTGTTTGGAAGACCATGTAGCCAAACCGTTTGGCTTCACATTTTTTTATTTTTTTATTTCATTTCCCTTTCTTTTACCCCCTTTTTATTCCCCCCTCATTCTATGTGTCACACAAAAAACCCTCCCCCTCCCTGCATGCATGCCACCCTCTCTCCAAAGATCCTTTATCTATGTGATTTGCCCAGATTTTTTTTGGATTATTGGTTCATTCTTTGAGGTAATGTCTCCACATCTATCCATATTCCTTATTCATGCATTTTCTATCTCCAATCAGCCTCCTTATTTGGAAATACCCTAGGTGTTTATATAGAACAATTTTTAATGTCTCTATTCTTATTATGGATTATGATGGGTCTATTAAATTGGATTAGTTCATGTTTCAGAATCCACTACTAAATACAAAGTGTTTCTGTCCATTTTTGTTTTCCAATTACTGTTTGCGGTTGGTTTTCTTTTACCCTTTTGATTAGACCAAATTTAATTGTGGGACTTTGATTATTTTTTCTTTCTTATTATTTGTTTAGATGAATTTTGGCTCTATTAATGTGTCTTTCACTCATATACATAGGAAATTATATATATATATATAACCTCCTTGTACATATTCCCTCATGGTGAGGGGAAAATGTACAATGGATTAAAGTGTGAGTATATATATATTGGTATATTTTCGTGTAATTTTGAAGTGGTATTCATCAAAGGTGAAGTGTTTCAAGGTGTTTTGGATTGTTATTTGTCTCTTTAAGGTAGGTGTTAATGTATATTTTTTTTAAATTTTGGAATTATTAATGTGCTCGAGCTATTTAAATCCACTTTTTATGAATTATGATTATGTGTGATAGATTATTGATGATATAAAACAATTTATTTTTGTTTTTTCTTGACATAAGCTGTTTTTCCTGATAACTCCACATTTTGTGTTTCGAATTGGAATATTGAATTATTCTAAGTTTTTATGTGATTACCCAGAGACTTTTGAATTTTTTATCATTATATTTATAGGATTTTAATCCAAGTTTAGTTTTCAAAGAGGGAGAACTATGTTTCAAAGGGATTTTTTTTTAAAATGAGCTATTTCCCTAGAAATTATTTTGAAAATTTGTCCTTAATAGATTTAATATGATTATTAGAGACATGTGTATGGTTTAACCTTATTTTGAAAATACCATGTTAGCTTCTTTAACAAGGGTTTGATGTAAATGAATGGCCTTTGGAATTGATTTGGTTTTCAAAGGGTGATACACATCCACGAAGGGTGGGATTGGAATCTTTAATGAAATGGATGATTTTATTAAACATCTTAAAATTTTTCGATTGGTGTTTTTTTGAAATGGAAAAGTGATTTGAATTTAAAGCCAGGTTTTAGTGCTAAAGGCCCTGTTGGAACTTTTGTTTTAAAATAGTAGTTTTCAGAGAAGCCCCTTGATTTCCCCTTTCTTCTATACCCCTTGAGTGGTTTCTTTATCACTAAATAATTCTTATTTTCTCTATTTATGTGGGAATATGTTTTTTATGCTATGGGTGTGTGTCTTACATTTAGGGGATATTCACTGTTGGGTGTTTGGGTTGATGTTACTTTTAGTTAATAATTATGGGATAAAATTAGATCATTACACTACAACTCACTTTTCTTTGATCATGGAGGTCCATGTAAAAAGTAGAAGGCCTAGCCTATTCCTTTAGTTGGTTATCATGCTACTGGTTTCCCACTAGTCATGATTAGCCTAAGGGATATATGGGGGTTCGTCATCACATCAATGCTGGTGTGGTCTACCTTGATGACTTGTAAATGGAATTTATCATAGGCTGACAGAGGTTTCCTGTGTAGTTATACCCTTATATGGTTTAGTGATTCACATGTTAGGAATCCATGTTAGATCCCATTGCACATTATAATGTTCAATTGTTCAGCGAGTTTGACATTGAGGGGAGTTTGATATCTTTCTTTTTTGTATCATTTCCCATGATTTCATTAATGTGGAACACCTTTTCTTATTTCATTTGAATATTTATTATTATATATTTGGTTCCATTCTGTTATTATTGAAATTTTGGGTGTGTTGGGTTATTTTATTTAGAAAAGTGGTATTTAAAAGATGTTGGGAAAATATGTTCTAAAATTCAAGAATCTTGTGTGGTTTCCTTAAAATAAATTTCAAAATATGTGTTTTGGTTTAAAATGTTTCACCCAGTTAAATGTTTTTTAAGTAACTGTTTTCATTTTAATAAAACAAATGGGTTATTTCAAGAAATAAAAAATAGGTTCAAGGTTTGGATTTGACTAAGGCCGGTAGATTCATTTTCAAAATGCTTGTGTTTGGTTTTGGAAAATGAATAAGAATGTTATAAGGAGTGGATTATGGAATTTTTTTTCGTTCCATAATATTTTATTTATGAAAATTTTATTTTATATCCTTAATTTCAAACAATATTTGATAAATTTAATTATGAACCATATTTCATAGTTTTTGTGGTTTTTTGTGATCTATTGGGATTTTTATTTCATGAATATATCATTTCATATTTTAGGTTCTTTGTTGGATATTATTTTTTTCAAAACTTTTGGGTAAGTTGGGTGGTTCTAACGCACAAGGCCACTTAGAGGTTAACCTATATTTATTTTCTATTGTGGTATTCCTTTATAGTTAGCTTTTCTTCAGTTATGAATATCTATTTTATTTTATCTATTGAATTTATCAATTCCTTTATCATTTATATCTATGTTTGGTGAAATATTTCCCAAATAGAATCATGTGATTCCAAAAACTAGTTTTTAGCATATGGGGATCAAGAATCCCATTTTAGCCTTGTGGATAATTGGGTTGAGTGCCGAGTTATATGGAAGACCGAGCGAGTTCATTATAACTATTTGATAGAAAAATAAGAATTTATTCTGTAAATATAACAATAAAATCCCACATAATAAAAACATTATTGATGACGAGTTTCTGCCTAACCATATGAGATAAAACCCCCTTTTTAATAGGAATCAAGACCATACAATGGAGGTGATTTCCATTAGAAGTACATATTTATCATCAGACAACTAGATGATCACATGTTGGTTTAGAATATAAAATGTGACATCCCTTACTAAGAAATTGACATGATATTTATGTAGAAGAATTCAATCCATGCCTAATATAACATAAAATTAAACCATAGGGAGAATAATAATATTTTCACCAAGCGCTTTCCCACAAAATTCAACTGGAGAAGAATCATGGACATGACATGTGATCATCATACCATTAGAGGATTTCACTTCCAATTCAATATCTAATCATTGGGGTGGAATATTTATACCCTTATATTTTTTTAGATATAAAAGAGTGATTAGATCTAAATTCAAATAAGACATAAGTAGTTCTAGAGTGGGTGTAAAGTGTATATTTCACCACATAATCATTATACCCCTAATTATAAATATTTATAATATGATATTTCCCATTGTATCTTGTCTTAATAGGCTGCTAATGTCGATTATCATCATTGAGCTTCGCATTTGAGCACTGGTTTTCATAATTACCATACGGTTTGAATTTAAATCATTAAAGAGTGGGTAGTTCATTAGTGGGCATCTTTTCATCTTCCATTGAATTAAGTGTTCAATTTATTTCCTTTAAAAATTCACAGTCTTTATGCCCCACCCTTACACATTTAATTCACCTCCCAGATCCATTCAAGAAGTTTCTTTGATGTTTCTTCCTTCATTTTTAGCATTTAAATGGATGGAATTTCTTTCCAACTTGTGATTCATTCTAATTTTCAAGAGACTAGATATTTCTTTTCTATAAAAACCCTAAGAGTTTTGGGTAACTCCAATCTAAATTTACACTATGATAACACATTGGAAGATTTATTCATTTCTGTTGAATTCCCTTATAGATAACTCCCTTAGAAGATTTATTTTTAAGAAACATAATAATATAGTAATGTTAATTTCATGTTGTAAGACAATACTAAAAGAAGAACTCACAATCCTCAATAATTGTTTCTCATAGATACCAATAGATTTATGATCCTACTGATTGATATCAAGGAGATCCTTTTCCATTTTCATATGAATAATACAAGGAAAGTACTTATTGAGAAATAATCTCTTAAACCCATAAAACTCCATGGATTCAATTTCATCTTGTTTCCTCATATTTTTGATAATATTCCACTATTGACATGCTTTTAATTCCAAAGGATAGATAACCAAAATGAAATTTTCATGCTCTAAATAGTAAATAATGGAAAATATATCTTCAATGGAACTGATCCATTACTCAACAAAAATCGGATCAATAGAACCACTAAAAAAGGTGGTTGTTGTTTTATGAAGGGATTAATAGAACTTTGTTCCCTCAATTTATTATTTTAAAGTTAATCATGATTAATGACTTGATAAATTTGTGTGATCATAACAATAAGATTTTTCATTTTATCTCCCAAACCATTTGGTTTCTCAGTAGGATAATCATTATATTTTCTATCAGACACAACATTAACACCGTTCTTTTAGGTTATATTCATTAAATAAAACCAAAAAGAATAATGTGATAAATAATAATTATAGTGGGGAACCATATAATCATCAAAAATCATTTATAGGATGTCTGAATCATGACACATTATTTTCAATCTATAAAATAATAGGTTTTACCTTGGGAATTCATTGTCATCTATTCGAATCCTTCATTATGGTTCATAAAGAGTCTGTGAATTTCCAAAATTTATCCCATGGGAGAAACCAAGTGTGTAGTAAGGCGTATTATCATATAATAGGTGTTGATCAAGTCAAAGAAAATGCACCCTTTTTAGAGTCATTTCACCTAGGTTCAAATTTTCTCAAGCGACATCCATTTATAGTATCTAGACATGGATGTAATTTCTTGGAAACCACTCACTCTACCCTTTTCCAAAATCCCCAGGTATTTTCCTATACATTGAATTATCCTTAGACTTATCCATAGTGTTCTCACTAATATTTTATCATCCTAGTTACAAAGGTTAACTAAACCTATCCTATGATATGAACTATAGTGACCCAAGCTATTCATATATAAATATTACATCTTTTAATATTAATATTCAATATATTTCAGAAATACACTCCCAAAGATCACAATGGTTTTGTGTTTATAGAAAATAGACACATAATATTTTTATTTCAAGAATGATATTAAACATATCCTATAAAGATCTTCTAATTTTGTTCTCTTTATAGACATACACTACTTAAAAAAATTTATTTATAAACTCAGGAAAGCAAACATAATAAATGGTGAGCTAAGATGCTCAGTAAGGGTAAACATAAGAGATATTAATCAATGATCTTATGATATAATTAGATAAGCATAAGTGCATGGGATTGTGAATATAACTTACAAATTTCATACCCAATCTACCATGGACCTTAAAAATGAGTCATTTTATAAAAATTTATCATTTTAGAATTCATGAATCATAAGTGTGATAAATCAACATAAATCAATCCTGAAAAATAAGTTCATGTCATATAAGTGTGGAACAATTATAAGTATATAAACCATTTCATTTATCAAGTTTAACAACCTAGACCATGAATTCATAGAGGATGAGGAATCCCTCTATGTTTCCCATATCATAAAAGATGAGGCATCACCACCTATATACCACATTGGATCAAGAATATTGACTTATTTCCCATAGTATAGAAAGTATATCAACTTGTTTCCCGTATCAGATCAAGTAAATTAAATTGTTTTCCATAATTATATAAGGATATATAAAACATTACCCAATTAATTAGAAGGATATATAATTCCAGGACAACCTTTTACTTAATGAAAATGATATATATGTGTGCCAAAAAATCATTCATCATATTATAACCCATGAAGAGGAAACAAGGTTCATAAACAAATCATCAATCCATCATAGAATAATGCGTGGAAAATAAATGGGTTTCATAAATATCTCATCATCATAATAATAAAACATCTAGATAAAGAATAAGTATGGTGAAATTGGATCATATCACTAGTAAATTATAAGAAACACCAAATGTTTTTTTCTTTTATGAATATAAATTCCATAAAAATATCATTAAAACATTCTTGAGTAAAATATCATTTACATTTTGAAATAAATTATTCAAAATTTAAAATTTTTACATATATTAAAGAAGAAATTTTATTTTAAAATAACATTTTAATTTTTTAAAGGATTATTTAAATCATTTAGCGGTCATGATGATTGGAAATACTATTCATGACAAACACATTAAAACAAAGATTTATTTCACAATTTTTGTAAAAAGTAAGAAGTACCTCATTAGAAAAATGAAATTAAGATTACTTCTAAAACATTTTTTTAAAATTTTAAAAAGTTTAAAAATTAATTTAAAAAATCCTAGAATAATAGTAAAACCATTCTTAAACATTTTTAGAAAACATGGAAAAGGAAGAGGAATGATTTTTAACTGAAGAGAGAAATGAAGTTGATTTTTATTAAAAACATTATTTCATCCTATTGAGACCTCTAAATGAAAGGGAGGCATGAATTATCCAAAAATAACTAAATGAGAATAAAATTAATGAGTAAATTTAGAGATATATCATAATATTTTTTCCCTAGAAACTTAATCATAAATAATCATGATAAACAATGTTATTGTAATATAAAACTTTAACCACTTTTCTAACGTTTGAATAATAATACTGTTGGTCGGAGTGGACACTCAAGAGGGGGGGTGAATTGAGTTCCAATTAAAATTTCTGTTACAAACATGTTCTATTAAAATCCCGCAATTTCAAAAACAGATTAAACTGTAGTGAATTTATACAGATTATAAAGGTTCAATTAGTTTCTCAAATATTGATTAGTTCTCAGTTAACTTAATCTAATGATTAATTTAACTTTTGAAACTAACTTACTGGTTTGCAATAAATATAAACACTTGCGAGTTTAACTATCAAAGTAGCTTTGAAGATAAGTTATATTTCAAAGTAATAGCAGCGGAAAATGAAATAAATATGTACTGTATGGATATAAAATTTAACTAAAAACACAGAGGAGTTAACCAAGAGGTTCAGTCTCAAGCCGAGACTTAGTCCTCTCAAAAGTTTATATAAAGATGATCCACACCCTGAATCGGGGTTCAACAATTTACAACTGTCCAGGTCCAAGACCTCTACCACTGTTATTTGTGGGAAACAAAACAACAGCAACTAGCTGTCCAGGTCACACACGACCTCTACCACTATCCACAGTGGGAAAAAGAATGAAAAGATAGTGAGTGAGGATTTTCAAATCCTCCAGTTATGGTTCAGGAGACAGTGTGTGTGTAAAATACAACAGATAACAGACACTGCTCATAATGTAAAAAAGTAAATCACAGAGATAAAGATTTAGAGTTTAGAAATGGCTCTAGTGATCTTCGTGTAGCTCTTGACTCCTTTTGTTGATTAGATTTCGTTCTGAGTCTTCTCCTGGATTCTTTCTGGAAAACAGAGTATCATATGTTTCCTTGACTTCCAGGTTCAGCTTGCTTATCGGCTCAAAGAATGAAGAGTTTTGTGTAGTTCTTCTTTTGCATAAATTGCTCAATGTCTGATCTATGTTCTGGAGGCTGGTAGTAGTAGTCTCGTGAGTGCAAGTTCTCCAGTTGTTCTTGGCACGTTTTGAGCTTGATCGCCAGTGTGTTCTGTGTGCTCGATCTCTTTTTCGGTCTAGTGTCTCTGTCTCTCTTTTTTGATACATCCACGATGTCCTTTTTATGCCCTTTTTTTGTTTTTCTGAGAAGAAAGAATGATTATGCTTTTCGATCATACTTGGTACGATTTCCAGAAATGGAAACACAAATCATTTAATAACATTAAATGCATCAAAAGTAACAAATGTAGCTGTTAGTATAATAAACAAATAGTGTCGAGGATATAGGATTTTACTCCACAGTTCATTATAGGTAGCCGTTTGTTTGTAGACGTGTACAGTTGACTCGGTGTAGGATCTTCCATCGGTAGCTCTTTAAACTCTTATCAGTGGCTCTTATCGGTAGCTCTTATCGGTATCTCTTTGCATGGGTAGCTCTGTGCATCGGTAGCTCTGTGCATCGGTAGCTCTGTGCATCGGTAGCTCTTTGCATCGGTAGCTCTGTGCATCGGTAGCTCTTTGCATCGGTATCTCTTTGCATCGATAGCTCTGGCTATCGGTGGCTCTGGATATCGGTAGCTCTGGCTATCAGTAGATTTGGCTATCGGTAGCTCTTATGCAAACCACATCTAATTGACTTAGAATTGTTTCAAAGCGTGTATAAACAAGGATAATCGAGATTGACATAAATCAGAAATTATTTAAACATTATTATTAACTTGATCACTGATTTGAAAGAATTAAAGTGTAGATCAACAGAATTTGAGAATATCATAAAATATGAACACATAATTGGGATTATCAAAACATATAAATACACGATTGGGATTATCAAACCAGGTGAGGTCAACAATCTCCCCCTTTTTGATAATCACAACTTATGATATGACAAAAAAATGAGAATATAGTATGAGAGAATATAACATTTATATTCTAATTTCTCAAAGAAAGCAGTATCAGAGGAAATAGAGGAAATAGTAATAGAATGAGATAGATCAAAAATTATCATAGTTAGTATTAAATAATATAGTATCAGAGATAAGCTTTGAAAGAATTGGTACCAAAGAAGGAAATGTAAGAAATAGTATCAAAGGCTCAAATTACTCCCCTTTGATATTTCTCCCCCTCTCTTTATATGTTCTCCCACTTTCTTTATATTTTTCTCCCCCTTTGTGATAATAAAAAAGTGGGAAAGCAGACATAGAAGAATGATAACCAGAGAAAGTGTAAAGAAAAGTCGTTGTATTAGACCAGACAAAAATTACATAAACAGAATGAAAAGAAAAAAAAGGATTCCTATCAAACAGCCTGACCACTTTATCAATCCTGATATTCAACATGAGATTTTCCTTTTGGATTAGAAGAGGATGCAGGTGGGGAGGATGTGGGTGAGGGCTTTGGAATTCCAGAAATGATCACAGGAGGCTGAGCCACTGATACAGTGCCTGGCCTGTATGAGGAAGTTTGTTGAGTGATCATAGGTGTGAGGCTTCTGATGGCCTAAGAAGGAGTCATCTGGACTGGAGATTCAGTAGAGGTAGAGGCAGGCAAGGCAGGAGGAACAATAACCGGTCTGGCATCAACATGCAAAAAGGGCAGCAACAGATTTTTGAAATCCATAATGATTCCTCCTCCTCTTTCCATAGCAGATATAGAATCATCTTTGTTCTCCATGAATTTTTCTAAGGCAGGAGTCATCTGCCTTAGCTTGCTCACTTGTTCTCGGAAGGCTTGAGTTACAGGGGGTAACTTCATGTTTTCCAACATCAGCTTGAAATGATGGTTGAGTTGTTGCTTGGTAAAAATCCTTTGGAAATAATAATCCACCTTGTTCTTGATTTCCTCTTGAGAGGCAGAGGCCTCTTTCATAGGGTCGTGGACGATTTTCATTATTTCCCTGACTGAATCTCTTGTAGAGATCACTACTCGGCTTAGATCTGATGAGTCGACAGAGCCACTGGTTGAAATAGAACCAAGCTCTTCCTTAATCATAGCTCGTAATTGATTCAAATCAAATGCAGGTTTTGAAGCTAGAGGACCAACTGAGAAAGATACAATTTCTTTGAAACTTTTGGTCAAACCACTAATTAGAGTTTGCAGTTGAGAGTCCTGATTTTTAACATGATCCTTTATAGAAGATTTGAAATCTTCAAATACTGAGACCATTTGGATTACAACACTTTTCACATAGGCTAAATCCTTATCAGCTTGAGGCGTTGAGCTCATGTAAGAATCTAAGGCAGTAACAGACTTCTTTAAGGCTTCAAGATCTGCTTCTATTCTAGAAGATTGGGTCTGAAACTCTTTGACTGCTTCCATCAGCTCTCCCATAAAAGTTGACAGATTGAAACCAAGAGAAAGCTCAAGAGATTATTCTAACAACTTCATTTCTTCACTAAAACAGTGCTTCATCTCAGCAACTGAGGAACTGAAGGATTCTTTCAGCTCATCCTTTAGGGATTCGAGATCATACTTTGTAATAAAATTAGTAGGAGCAAATGTAGTAGAGACTCTTGCAGAAGCTAAACTGACTATAGAATCATTCATGACTGATTGAATCGAGGATACTAAAAAAGATTCCATTGTCTTTATTTCTTCTACAAAACTGACTTTGAGATTTTCTTTCAGCACATCTAAATCATGTACTCGGACCACATCATCAGGTAATAACTCAGAATTGATGTCATAGCTGATCTTTGGTCTATTCAAAGATACTTCATTATCCGAATCAGGATAGTCCAAACCACAGACTATAAAACCTGGGTCTTCTACCCAGTCTTCAACCTCAACAGTCACTATAACATTTCCAAGATTGGAATGATGCTCCACCTCAATGGGTGCATTCATATGTACAACAGCTACATTCTCTGCTGGTCTTTCTTCATCAGAATCTTCCACAACAACTTCCATCTCAGCAGCAGTAAGGAGATTTTCTGAAAAAGGTACAGCTTCTTCTCTTTCTTTTTCTACTTCAGCAGTAGGCACAACTGAGTTTCAATCAATGGACTCAGACTCAGCCTAGAAGAATCAGACGATTCAGATACATTCTATTTTCTCCTTCGTGCTGAGGAACTGGCTGGTCTTCCTCATGAATAGACAACACTTCTTCTACTTTTCCTTTTCTTGAGTATACAAACTCAGTAACATGACTTGGGAGCAAGTCTGGATCTCCTCTAATATCCATAGGAGTGTCTTCCTCTTCCTCTTCTTCTTCTTCTTCTTCTTCTGACTTATCACTCTACTCGGGTTCCTCTTCATCAGGTCCTAAACCTGGATCTCTTTTATCCTTTGGCCTTGAAGGATAATCCACAGGATTAAATTTATCATACACCTTCTGGTCATCACTGACCCATTCTCCTTTCCACGGGTTCCAATTGATTTTCATGTACTTACAAACTGTAGTAGTGATACAGAAGTTATTCTTAACTAGAAATGTCTCATCTTGAGAATCAGCTATCCCTTTCACTTTTATCATTACAGAGATCATTTTGGCAAAGAATAAAGAAGTAGTCTTTGATTTCGGCCTAATCATGTCTTCCATTTGACTCAACAGTAGTCTGCACATATTAACTTTCACACCATGTCTTAACATATGTAGAAGATAAATATCTTGATATCTCATATTAGAAAAATCTCCTCTCCTCGGTATCAAAACATTTTGAACAAATTTGAAAAGCAATCTGTTCTCTCCATCCAATTCATTAGCAACCACTTGCCTTTGACTTCCATTACCCGTTAGTTCTTTTAAAGCGGTCTCATAGTCAAAGATGTTACTGGTAGGTGGAATTGCTCTTGAGACATACCCGGATACACCTTCATGTGGAACTTTCAAACATTCAGCCCACTCTACTAAAGAAAACGAAATTTCTTTTCCATTCAAAAAAGAACTTACCCGATTCTCATTCTCAGACTTCTCGAAGCTTACGAATTCGTAGAACTGTTTCACTAACTTCGGGTAGTAGGGACCATTGTTATTTGAAAAAAAATCAAACCATCTCTGATCTTCCAGAATTTCAATCACCAATGACTTTCTTGGTAGCAGCCAATCTAACATAGCTCCTTTCCAATCACAATATCTCTATTCTGCAAATGAGGGTTTATTGGTCGCTTTCCCGACCTAGTTCTGACATTACTTCCACTAGCTTCTTGCTGCACTTTCTGATTCTTTGTTTTAGGCTCTACACTGTCATCTCTGCTGGCAGAAATCTTGTTTTTTTCCATCATGGATTTAGGGTTCTCAGTCGATTAGGGAGCTAAGATTCTAAAAGGTGAAAGGTTTTGGGTCCGGTGGAGTGAGAAGCGACTTAGGCTTAGTTTTATCACGTAGGAATCATAAATAAACGAATAAAGTAAAATAACATAAAAATAAAACGATTCGTATTCTAGGCGGCAGACAGAAGTTTTAAAACATTTCATCGGTGAGAATTGATCATCGGTGAGAATTTCAACATCGGTGAGAATTTTAACATCGGTGAGAATTTCAACATCAGTGAGAATTTCAACATCGTTGAGAATTTCAACATCGGTGATAATTTCAACATCGGTGAGAATTTTAACATCGGTGAGAATTTCAACATCGGTGAGAATTTTAACATCGGTGAGAATTTCAACATCGGTGAGAATTTTAACATCAGTGAGAATTAATCATCCCCAGCTCGTGCCTAATGTAACTTAACCTATCAGAACTTAAAGGTTTAGTGAAAATATCAGCCAATTGATGTTCAGTGCCAATAAATTCAAGAGGAATATCACCTTTTTGATAATGATCTCTCAGAAAATGATGTCTTACATCTATGTGTTTGGTTCTAGAGTGAGATATAGGGTTCTTAGATATGTTTATTTCACTAGTGTTGTCACAGTTGATTGAAACATGTTTAAACTCAAATCCATAGTCCAATAAAGTGTGTTTCATCCACAGAATTTGTGCACAGCAACTACGAGCAGCTATATACTCTGCTTCGGCAGTAGACAATGCAACTGAGTTCTGTTTCTTACTACACCATGACACTAGGGATCTTCCAAGTAAATGACATGTTCCAAATGTGCTCTTCCTTTCTAACTTACACCCAGCAAAGTCAGCATCTGAATAGCTAGTTAGGTCAAATGATTGTCCTTTTGGATAAAACAAACCTAAATTTATAGTATGCTTAAGATATTTAAAAATCCTTTTAACAGCCAGTAAGTGTGATTCTTTAGGATTAGATTGAAATCTAGCACACATACATACACTGAACATAATGTCTGGTCGACTAGCAGTAAGATAAAGAAAGCTCCCAATCATTCCTCTGTAATTTGTTTGATCCACTGGTTTCCCAGCTTCATCTGTATCCAACTTACAGGTAGTACTCATAGGTGTATCATTTTCCTTAATACTATCCAATACAAAACGTTTTAAAATATCTTTTGTATATTTACTTTGATTTAAAATAATTCCATCTCTAGTTTGAAAAATTTGAAAACCAAGAAAATACTTAAGCTCTCCCATTAAGCTCATTTCAAATTCATTTTGCATACTTTTTGAAAAATCAGTACACAGAGAGTGTTTAGAAGATCCAAATATAATATCATCAACATAGATTTGTACAACTAAAACATCTTTATAAATTATTTTAATAAAAAGAGTTGGATCAGCAATCCCTTTAGTAAAACATTTTGAAATAAGAAAATTACTGAGTCTATCATACCAAGCTCTTGGAGCTTGTTTTAAACCATATAAAGCTTTAGAAAGTTTAAAAACTTGATTTGGAAAATGAGGGTTTGTAAATCCAGGTGGTTGTTCCACAAAAACATCTTCAATTATAAAACCATTTAGAAATGCACTTTCGACATCCATTTGATATAACTTGAAATTCAGATGTGATGCATATGCAAGTAAGATCCTAATAGCTTCCAGTCGAGCTACAGGTGCAAACGTTTCTCCATAGTCTATACCTTCTTCTTCACTATATCCCTATGCAACTAGTCTAGCTTTGTTTCTAACTATGTTTCCCAATTCATCTACTTTATTTCTAAAAACCCATTTTGTGCCTACTGTCAGGGTGTCCTTCGGTCTGTCAACTAATTCCCAGACTTTGTTTCTTTCAAATTGATTCAACTCTTCTTGCATGGCTATTACCCAAAATTCATCATTGATAGCATCATTGATATTTTTGGGTTCTAGCTGTGACAGAAAAGCTTGATGTTCAACCTGGTTCCTTAGTGAAGCTCTAGTTTGTGTTCCTCTATCAATATTACCAACAACATCATCTAAAGGATGATTCTTTAGAATCTTAGTCGATTTGGTAAAGGTTGGACTAGAAACTTTAGGTTCATCTATAGGTTCGAGTTCAATAGAAGCAGATTCTGTAAAAAGTCCAGAGTTGGATGTTTTTATAATAGGTTCTTTAGATTTATCATTAAGGTCGAGAATAGAAAAATCTTCTTCAAGATTCTCAAGAGAGGTTCTAGGCTCATGTGGATCAGTTTCATCGAATTTGATGTGAACAGATTCTTCCACACACTTGGTTTTCTTATTGAAAACTCTATAAGCATTACTTGAAATAGAGTAACCTAGAAAAATTCCTTCATCTCTTTTGGGAGCAAACTTATTCATATTATCTTTAGTATTAAGTATAAAGACTTTGAAACCAAAAACTCTGAAGTAATTAACCTTAGGCTTTCTATTGTTCCACAACTCATAAGGGGTTTTCTTAAGAACAGGTCTAATCAAGACTCTATTGATAACATAACAAGCTGTATTAACAGCTTCAGCCCAAAAGTAAATAGGCAGTTCATATTCATTGAGCATAGTTCTAGCTATTTCTTGAAGGGTTCGGTTTCTCCTTTCTACTACACCATTTTGTTGTGGTGTCCTAGGGGCAGAGAAATTGTGACTATAGCCATTGTGTGAGCAGTAAGATTCAAACTCATGATTTTCAAACTCACGGCCATGATCACTTCTCAGGGTTTTAATCTTAAGTCCACTAAGGTTCTCTACAGACTTGGAATATTTAACAAAGTAAGAACAAGCTTCACCTTTGTGAGCTAGAAAGTATACCCAAGTATATCTAGAAAAGTCATCTACAAGGACATAGACATAATGCTTCCCATTTAGACTAGAAACTCTTGATGGTCCAAACAAATCCATGTGAACCAACTCAAGTTGTTGAGAAGTTGAGACTTCTTTATTTGATTTAAAAGAAACTTTGTGTTGTTTTCCCTTTTGACAGGGATTACACACTTTGTCATTTGGGAATTCTAATTTAGGTAAGTCTCTAACTAAGTTTATCCTAGCCAGTTTTCTAAGTGAGTGAATGTTGCAGTGTCCTAATCTTCTGTGCCATAGCCAAGATTCTTTATGAAAAGCATTCAAACAAGAAATATTTGGTTTGGCTAAAGAATTTAAATCAACAGCATAAACATTTTCATTCCTTAGAGCAGAAAATACTAAAGAATTTTTGGAGTTAAAAACATCACACGAATCATTTTCAAACTTGACATTAAAACCATCGTCACATAATTGAGATATGCTAAGCAAGTTATATTTAAGTACATCAACGAATAAAACTTTAGAAATTAATACTGAGTCAGTGTTACCAATCTGGCCTAGGATGATGATTTTTCCCTTAGAGTTTTCACCAAAGGTGACATGACCTCCATCAACCTTTATTAATCTCTTGAAGCAAGAATAATCTCCAGACATGTGTCTTGAGCATCCACTGTCTAAGTACCATATATTTTTGTGATCGCTCTTTAAGCAGATTTCCTACAAAACAGATTTAGATAGGAAATGACTTTGGTACCCAGATCTTCTTGGGTCCAGATAGGTTAGAGATCAAGGATTTAGGTACCCAGATTTGTTTTATGGGTCCCATAAAAGTTCTAGAATCAATAGATTTTGAAAGATAAACCTTATTAGATCCATAACTATGAATATAACTCGTTGAAGCATATAAAGTTACAGAGTTAGATACATTCTCTTCAGATTTAGGAATGAATCTATTCTTGGTCAACTGTCTCTGTCCAGGTTTGTAACCTATTCCAGTAGTGTATTTTGGTGCAACTTGTTTTCCTAGCATTTGAGTTAGAGTTTCCTTACCATTGGTAAATTTCTCTAAATCCTTTCTGAGTTTCTCATTAGATAATTTCAATTCAGTGTTCTCCTTTAACAGTTGAGCATTTTTCTGTTTTTCAATAGTGAGTTCACTTTTAACTGTAGTGGTGAGAGCATGCTGTTTCTTTAATGATTTGTATTTATCCTTAAGTTCATTGCATGCCTCTTCTAACATATCACAATATTCAAACAATTAAGATTTAGACATGTTATCACATTCATAATCATCTCCAGAATAATATGAATTTAAAACAGGAGTGTCAGATGTTACCTCAGAAGTATTTGTCATGAAGCACATGTTAGCTCGATTCCTTTCAGAGTCCGAAGATTCGGCTTCACTAGTGCTGTCTTCTGAAGCACTTCAGGTATCCTTCATGGCTTTCTTGTACTTCTTTTCTTTGTAATCATATCTCTTTTTGAATTTTAATTTTGGACAGTCTGCTTTGATATGTCCTTTTCGCTTGCATTCGTAGAAGACAACTTCATCAGTCCTGTCAGCCTTCTTCCAATCCTTTTTCCATTTTCCTTGTTGATCATACTTTCCTTTGTAATTTGTTTTCCTAAATAATTTCTTTTTCCTATAAAACTTCTTGAATCTCCTGGATATTTAAGCCATCTTGGCATCACTGTCAGATTATGAATTTTCTCTCGTTGAACTCTCAGTCTCCATTTGTAGTTTATCCTTGTCTTTACTCTTCAAGGTAGTAGTTTTGAACGCTACATATTTTATTTTGGGTTCCTCATCTTCTTCTTTATTTACCTTAAGCTCTTCTTCATACATCATCAACTTACCAATTAACTCCTTGACAGGCAATGCTCCAATGTCACAGGATTCTCTAATTGAAATGGATGTACCTCTCCATCTATCTGGAAAACATCTCAGTATTCTCATAATTTTTTGTTTTGCAGGAACAATCTTTCCGAGTAAGCTCATTGTGTTTACTATCTCATTGAACCTAAGATACATGTCAAAAATAGGTTCATCAGGCTTCATTTTGAAATTATCATATTTAATAGTATAAGTGTTTAATCTCATTTCTTTAACATTAGTTGTTCCTTCGTGAGAAACAGCCAAGGTATCCCAAATTTCAAAAGCAGTTTTACATGCAGAAATTCTATTAAATTCTTCATCTCCTAAAGCACAGTACATAGAATTCATATCTTTACAGTTATTATTGTAATCAGTCTTTGTAGGTTCATCCCAAGTAGATCTATCAGTAGTGGGAACTTTATATTCAGATTCTATGGCAGTCCAAATATCAAAACTCATGCTTTCCAAATGGATTTTCATTTTGAGCTTCCACTGATCATAGTTATTTCCATTAAAGAAAGGTGGTTGGTTAGTAGCAGCACCCTCTAGTCTATTATCCATGATATCAAAAAAAGAATTTTAAAGAGATAAAAATTTAGAAATAACAGAAATTTTAAGAACTTTAAAATCCAACTAAAATCACAGTTGAAAATAGAGTAATATAGAAAATATTTCAACCCTCTGATACCAAATGTTGGTCGGAGCGGACACTCAAGAGGGGGGGTGAATTGAGTTCCAATTAAAATTTCTGTTACAAACAAGTTCTATTAAAATCCCCCAATTTCAAAAACAGATTAAACTGTAGTGAATTTATACAGATTATAAATGTTCAATTAGTTTCTCAAAGATTGATTAGTTCTCAGTTAACTTAATCTAATGATTAATTTAACTTTTGAAACTAGCTTACTGGTTTCCAATAAATATAAACACTTGCGAGTTTAACTATCAAAGTAGATTTGAAGATAAGTTATATTTCAAAGTACTAGCAGCAGAAAATGAAATAAATATGTATTGTATAGATATAAACATTAACTAAAAACACAGAGGAGTTAACCAAGAGGTTCAGTCTCAAGCCGAGACTTAGTCCTCTCAAAAGATTATATAAAGATGATCCACACCCTGGATCGGGGTTCAACAGTTTACAACTGTCCAGGTCCAAGACCTCTACCACTGTTATTTGTGGGAAACAAAACAATAGTAACCAGCTGTCCAGGTCACACACGACCTCTACCACTATCCACAGTGGGAAAAAGAATGAAAAGATAGTGAGTGAGGATTTTCAAATCCTCCAGTTAAGGTTCAGGAGACAGTGTGTGTGTAAAATACAACATATAACACACACTGCTCGTAATGTAAAAAAGTAAATCACAGAGATAAAGATTTAGAGTTTAGAAATGGCTCTAGTGATCTTCGTGCAGCTCTTGACTCCTTTTGTTGATTAGATTTCGTTCTAAGTCTTCTCCTGGCTTCTGTCTGGAAAACATAGTATCATCTGTTTCCTTGAATTCCAGGTTCAGCTTGCTTATCGGCTCAAAGAATGAAGAGTTTTGTGTAGTTCTTCTTTTGCATAAATTGCTCAATGTCTGATCTATGTTCTGGAGGCTGGTAGTAGTAGTCTCGTGAGTGCAAGTTCTCCAGTTGTTCTTGGCACGTTTTGAGCTTGATCGCCAGTGTGTTCTGTGTGCCCGATCTCTTTTTCGGTCTAGTGTCTCTCTCTCTCTCTTTTGATACATCCACGATGTCCTTTTTATGCCCCCCCTTTTTTTTTGTTTTTCTGAGAAGAAAGAATGATTATGCTTTTCGATCGTACTTGGTACGGTTTCCTGAAATGGCAACACAAATCATTTAATAACATTAAATGAATCAAAAGTAACAAATGTAGCCGTTAGTATAATAAACAAATAGTGTCGAGGATATAGGATTTGACTCCGCAGTTCATTATAGGTAGCTGTTTGTTTGTAGACGTGTACAGTTGACTCGGTGTAGGATCTTCAATCGGTAGCTCTTTAAACTCTTATTGGTGGCTCTTATCGGTAGCTCTTATCGGTATCTCTTTGCATCGGTATCTCTGTGCATCAGTAGCTCTGTGCATCGGTAGCTCTGTGCATCGGTAGCTCTTTGCATCGGTAGCTCTGTGCATCGGTAGCTCTTTGCATCGGTAGCTCTTTGCATCGGTAGCTCTTTGCATCGGTATCTCTTTGCATCGGTAGCTCTGGCTATCGGTGGCTCTGGCTATCGGTGGCTCTGGCTATCGGTAGCTCTGGCTATCGGTAGCTCTGGCTATTGGTAGCTCTTATGCAAACCACATCTAATTGACTTAGAATTGTTTCAAAGCTTGTATAAACAAGGATAATCGAGATTGACATAAATCAGAAATTATTTAAACATTATTATTAACTTGATCACTGATTTGAAAGAATTAAAGTGTAGATCAACATAATTTGAGAATATCATAAAATATGAACACATAATTGGGATTATCAAAACATATAAATACACGATTGGGATTATCAAACCAGGTGAGGTCAACAAATACCCATGAAAGGAACAATTATATATAGTTATTTAAATAACCAAAATTTCTCTAATAAAAATCATAAAATACATTCATGTTAAGTATATACACAAAACAAAAGGAACAAGTGGTGAATATTGCATGAGTCCCACAAAAATAAAACTGAGATGAAAATCCCTAATCTCAAGTGTCAACTTCACACACATTTTAACCTATTATATAGTAAATATGGGGTTATTATACATCAATTAAATATAAATAATCATTTATATCATTCCATATATGATTTATATATAACCTTTTTCCACTTGTTTATTTGAAATTCATTGATAAAATCATTATTCTGGGTGATAAATGCTTTGTTTTTCATGTAAGTTTTGGTTCAGTAGATTTGTTATTTTTAAATTGATTATAGTTCAATAATCTACAAAATGTTAGTAAATATATAAATAATATATATATATATATATATGATATACATATTTATATTCATCCATAGAAGTTAGATATTGAAAAAATGAGTCACACCATTCATGGATATGTTTGACCATACACACACATGAATGATGTTTCCATTATCTCAAAAAATGGACTAAAAGAAAGTAAAATATTAATTTTCCCTTTTAAAATAATTTTTTAATCATAAATATCAGATATATTTATTAAATATATCCTTATTACCATCTATTTCCAAAGAAAATGAATAGTATATCACATGGCTTCGTGGAGGTGATAGTCCACACATACGCACCAACAATGTTATTGTCTTATTAAAGATTTAAAGGTAAGAATTAAGATTTTATATTATAATTAAATAAGTATAATTATGTCATAAATTTAATATTAAAATGTTAAATCCATTATTATTCCCATCCGTGAGAGTCAGTGATGAGAAATGAATTACATCAGTTTGTGAGGAGGTAGTCCGTTGTGCACATGATCGATTATTTTTTTCCCATTCAATGGTGGTGGATATGGTCATAAATTATTATATTAACATAATAAAATGTCATAATATGTAAGATGATGGTTTCATTATTTCAGAATAATTTAATAATATTCACAGGATTTGGAGTAATAAATAAAATAAAATGCTCGGTTAAGAACGATACCTCTCATTCAGACAAACTCTTTAGGTTTACACTAAAAGAATTCTTAGGAGTGTTTAATAATAAAAAATTAATATAGTTCATGTAGAGAGAATTAATTTTTGGATTTGGGAGGGTTTTTTCTGAACTTAAAGGATTTGAAAGTGTGAATAGGAGATTACAGTGGGTGTCTTTTTATATTGAGGGAGAGAGAAAACATGGAATTTTTGAAAAGAATAAGATATCACCACGTTTTACACACACCAAAAGGATCCAAAATGGTTCATTATACAAAATTAAATTATATAAGGTCAAAAAATTTCTATCCACTTGTAATTGAACCAATATTTATGTCATTTTATTCTTTATATTTATAGTTTAACCCCATGGTAAACCCGTTTTAAACATAAACATGGTAACTAATTTTTAATGTTTTTACTATTCATTAAAACAAAAAATTAAGTTAGGCTTATAATATAATATTAATTATTATTATTCCAAATATGGAATTAATTTTACAAATTTCAATTCAAAAAATTTATAGAATTTAATTTTGAAATTAAACACACAGATGTGATGAAAAAATGGGTTTCCAAAAAGGTTTCATAAGTATAATATATTTTTTAAAAATAAAAGTAAAATTGATTTAAATGAACTAAATTGGATTTATGTTAATATAATTTTACTAATTTTACTTTTTAAACTATATTAAAATTTAATTTGTAAGTGATTTAAACAAAAAGTAGTTTTTAATAAAAATATGTATTTCTATTATTCATTAAAACAATAATCTTTTTCTAAATTTCTAAAAAAATCACTCTTTGATAATTTTGAAATTTTAATTTAAAAAATTATATTAATTTTTTCAAATAAATTTTATAAAAGTGGAAAAAAATTAATTTTATTATTTGTTCCAAAAAATAAATGAGAATAATTTTTTTAAGAAAAATGTATTTTCGAATCATATAATGTTTTTTCCAAAAATTAAGTACTTATTTATAAATATATGTTAGTTTTTGTAAAACTTCATAAATAATATTTAAAATATGGTTATCCTATTCATACTACCAAATTTAAAATCCAAGTTCTAATAATAAAGTTTAATTATAAATGTTTAATAATATATTGCAGTTCATTACAACTAGGTGTTTCATGTATTGCATGATATTAATGAAATTAAATTTATTTTTTAAAAATATTTCATAAAATATTAGGGTGTAATGAGATAACTTAATTTTATATTTTTACAAGGTTTACCCCATAATGTGGGTAAGTACATATATGCTGTGTTCAATTCAATTCGATACATAAATATCCACTAATATGATAAAGTGAATACATGAAGAAAGGTATCATACTTATTCCTATAAATATTTCATAATAATTTTCTATTTTTCATAGGTTTATTATATACTATCCCTACTATTTAAAATGGGTTCTCTAACCTCCTTCTTAAATAATTTCTTATTTTCACTTTGGTATTTCACAACATCAAATGATAAATCTTCTCCAAACAAAATAACTTCAACTTAATGAATGTTTAGCATCAATAACATAAATATTATACTTTATCACTACTTTAAAATGATCAATAAATTAATATATTAAGAATTATGATATCGTTTTCTTCTAATTTTAGCTACAATTATTTTGAATATTATTAATTTTAATGGCTCACCTCAACATAAAATTTTCTATAAATAGTATAAATCATATTGGTATTTCTCATTATTTCCAACTATATATTCAAAAACCTTGACACTGGAGATATTATATAGTATCATGTTATAATATTAGTATTTCCCTTATATTTATTATTTTTATTTTCTATCCAAATAATTCTTAAACAACACAACACCCAAAAAATTCTCTCTATCTTTTTCCTTCACTCACTCATCTTCTTTATTTTAAAATTATCATGATCATGTGAATAAATTTATAGGATTAAAATATAGAAACAAATATGAAATATGGTATTAAGATTTTTTCCTTTGAAATTGATCAAAAAATATCTGAGAAATACTCCACCTTTGATCTTCATAAATGGAGTCCAAATACCAAATTTTTAATATTCATAATTCATACACAAAATACTTACAAAATTTTATGATCTTTACATTTGATTCACACATCATATCACAAAGAATAGATTAAATGTTCAAATTCAAATAAAAAATATCTTAAATATTTAATTCATATTAAAATTCATCATAGATATATTAATTTAAGATCATTTAAGATGTCATATTTGAATCTAAATGAATCTTATATTATTATTTCATATGATCTTCCTCAAAACATGTCACTTATTTTCCACATATTCTTGGTAACATTCACACCATTGGTCATGATCCATATTAAACTCTATATAATACTAATATATAGTGATATAAGGTTAAATAATGAACAACATGAATCATATTGATTTTTAATACATGAAGATCAAAATAACATCATTTGGTTTAATCTTACTCCATTTGAGAATTCATTTTATTGATATTATACAGATCTTTCAATCATATATGTGAGATCAAGATAACTTATATGTGACTTTTTAAAATGCTAAATTATTATTATATATATTGAAATATCCTAGATTACACCTATGTGGGATCAAGATAAATTATATATGAGGGTCATATTACTCTTATATACCCTTTAAATTTTGGATATACTCATTCATTTCCTTCATACTTATCTATTTAAACGTATGTAGAAACATTGAATATTTTATCCAATATAGAAAAATCACCCACCCATCAAAACATTAGAGATAAAATTCCATATATTTTGAGTTAATATTAAACAACCGATTGATTTTATGAGTTATTTGTACATTTCTTATGAAATATTTATCCATCATTATATATCCATTTTAAAACATATTTAAACACTTCAAATCATTTATAATTTCCCTAAATAACTTTAAAAATCATTTAGTTTATAAAAATATTCAATATAATTCCTAAAGAATATGAAATAGATAAAAAGTCATTTTATATACTTTAATGAATCTCCACTTCCTCAAATCTTTTAGTCATAAAATTTATATAATTACTTCAGATAAAAGTGTCTTGTTCCATCCTCAAAAGTTGAATCACCTATCTCACCTTAATAATCAAGTTCTTCAATCATTCAATTTTTTAAATCTTGATATTATAGTAGCCATCATATTGAATAATACAAGGATAAAATCAATTAAATTCTTGGTAGCTTCATTATTAAATATTTATATCTATATCTGCATCTTCTTCATAGATAAATAATATTTAGTAGAATATTTTCAATCCATGAAACAATTCTGAAACTTATTATCTCATTAACATATCAATAATGATCCATTGGATTATATACATAGATATTTTTTTTAATCTTTAAGTAGTAGAAACAACCCAATATTCATTTAAAAATCTAAAATAGATAAATAAATAACTAATAACATGATCATTATAACCAACACATAATTTAATAATATCACTCATCATTTCACTATATAATATATGCAATCAGTAAGACATCTAAGTTATATGTCATCTAAATGGGTTCCTTCAATATCTATTAATCAACTAGGAAATTTTTTTATCCCATTTACTACTCTAAACATCCCTTAATATATATTACCTTTATCAACTATTTTGAAAAAATAAAATTCTCTTAATCCCAATCCATTGGGAACTTCAATACCCCCTTTGGGTTTGTTGTTATTAACTACTTAAATACCTAATTGAAACTAAATTAAATATTTTCATTTGATTTTATCTCCCCCTTATTAGAAATTTCTATAAAGTCTAATACAACTTGTGAGAAATAAATTTACCAAATTTAAGTCTATGTGAGAAATTATTACTATAAAAAATAATAATGATCTTTTAACTTCCCAATACTGTCCTAAAAAACATGTACATATCAATATCTTATCAATTTTCATGTCATTAAACTATCCAATTTCTCCTTCGTAATTATTAATTAATTGTTTAAAAAACAAGGATGGGAAAATTTGATCAATATACTTCAACAATAATAAATTATTTCACCTTTTATATTTATATATTAAAATAAAATAATAATATATGAAAATGTCCTAAACTCTTCTCCCCATTAAGGGTGAACTCTATAAACAATTTATAAAGGATGATATTTTTTAGATGAATTACAAGAATTAATATTCATAGATAGTCTTAAATAACTTATTACGTATTGATAAAAATCATTCATAACAAATATTCATTATTGCTAAAAATATAATTTCATACTCATCATTCTTGTTATCCCCTTAAATGAATCATATTAAATTCACTACATAAATCGGAAAATAAATATGGATAATTTTTTTTTCTCCTATACTACTTTAGAAATAGAAATAACGTTAATAATTACTTATAAATCTATAAACACTTTTTTATTATAGATCTATAATTGTGAGAACTCATCATGATTTCTCCTATTATTTTCCATAATCTATATTTTTTTGGGAAGCATGGTATTTTTTTTATCATTTATGTTTTCTTCTTTTGTGTAACTTTATTCTGTACCTTTGCTATCATATCAAATATATTCTTTTGCAGTTTCATCATTCTATTAAATATCTCATCCCATGGTAATAGTAATATCTTGAATTCTCTAGAAGTTTGAATTTTTTTGAACCTTCCATATATATTCTCTGGAATTCTGGGGTAACCCCATTTTGGTAACTTCTAATTAAATTTTAATTCCTCTCCTTCTAAAAAATTTCTTCTACCAAAAATCCATTTTTTTTATTAGATGGGTTCTATTCTTTTTTACTCTAGATTTCTTCCTTTAACAACTTTCTTGGATAGTTTTAAAAAGTATATGATATCTCCTTTTCTCATATAATGTAATAATATTTTCTTATTTGGTGTAATATCAACTTAAATATTATAGGATTTACTTGCTTTTGACACAAAACCCAAAGTGAACTCACATTATATTTTTCCATTATTTTTTCTCATATTTTTTATATTATTTCTTCAATAGAAATTGAATAATGCTTGATAGGTATAAGACAACATTATTCCTCACAATTTCCAATATCATTGAAATTTACCCAATAATGATATAATATTTTAAAAATTTTAAATATAGAAGAATTCATCCCAGTATTATTCTTTGTAATATGCATAAAATCAAAAGAATTATTATGGAATTTAAATATTATCTGCCTTGATTCCAATTTTCTTTGTCTTCCATGAATTTATATATTATTCCAAATTTTTTTATAATAATCCCAAACTACTCACAGAACAAAAACGACCACAAATTTTTGTTCTTATATTTTAAACATAGTGTTTCAAGTATTGAAACCATATTATTTTTGAGTCAAACAATCCTCTAGGTAAGATTATTTTAATGAACCATTTTTATAATATTCCCCACATCCACATTTGATTTTGTTATGGGTTTCTTACCATTTTTATCAACCCATATTTTTTCTAAAATTCAATTTAAAACTTCCACAATTCATTTTAATAGATTTATTATAAATAAAATTTCTGGGATTAAATGTTACCTCTTATTTCATTGAGTTTTCACACACACACACACACATATATCTATTTAATTTAAATATATATTTTACAATAATGTGAGATCTTTTAGTATTTGTACAGTCATAAAAAACCTTAATAGATGCACTACTTTTCTCAATAGTTTGTGAGGATTAAGCTTTAAACACTTCCATAATTTTCAATATAACTTCTAGTCAACTCCTTTTAGACTTAGAGCATTCTTATCATATTAAAATGATTTCAAATTTTATTGACATTATCTTCTTGTAGTTTTATTTTTATATTCCTCAATCTTACCAATATATTGTGTATAATTATAAATATCATTAATTTTTTTTACTTTGATCTCCAACCGAGCATTCTGATCGCAAACCAACCTGGATTACCCAACTATTGGTTACCCAAGATGGTCTTGACATGACTTGAAGTGAATTCCTAGTCTCCACTAGTTGGGGATAATAACTTAGGAATCAATAAGTACCTATGGGAATGATTTTTGAAATATAACATAAAAGAATAAAATATTGATTAAGAAAATAATTTTATTCTAAAACTAAGAAATTTTTTAAAATTTACAATCACCAGGAAAAACAAATTCTAGGATCCATAAAGAAACAAAAAGTACACAAGTTCCATAAAAACCCAAATCCATGTGACACAAAATCACCTCCAAACTCCTAAACCCTACTAATGAACAAAATTTACACCACCCTATTAGTCCTTAGGCTTAATTACATTAGAAAAAACAAAATTTATATACACCGAAAGGTGTATGTAGGGTGTAAGAAAAAACCCCAGCAGGATCCTAGAAAGTGTTTCATAAATAGACTATAAAATAAACCAATTATTCCCAAGTAAATATAATTAATTTTCCATATACAATTTGATATTAAACATGGAAATATAACACCTTTTAACAATTTATGAAGTACACCACCACCTGACTATCAAATCATATCTATAAGCATTTTGAACATACTTTTTGGGGATTATCAATAAAGAAAAAATCCCATGTATATTAATAGTTCCAGGTCTATGAGGATCTTCATAACATTATCATGATCAGTAGGCCACCTAGTGTACACATTTCCTAATTTAACATTTTTGAGGGGTATATGACTCCACATACCTAATCATCATGAAATTACAAATCTTAAAGAAAATATTTCCATAAAATAACTTTACAAAATATTTTATGTTTAGATTTTTAGATAATTATGTCAAAATAAAATTAACTAAAAGAACTCATATCTTTTTACACTAATAAACATTTTACCACTATAAAAAGGACTTATTAATCTATTACAAGTATTCAAAATCTTCTATAAATTCTTCTCATAAGTAAAAATTTTGTGTTCATCTTACATATTATTATTTTTATAACTTATGGGAAAGTAATAATATAGGGGTGAAGTTTAGAGAAATGACATTGATTTATTAACCCCCTTATCATTACCTAGATGATGATGGATTCCGAGCTATCCCCTCTCCCCATTGGTGGGGGAGTGACCTCCACAATCCCTCAAAGGAGACCAATTGAGTTACCTTTCCCCTTTTTATAACCCAGATTGTCTCCCTTCATTCCCTCATATCTCACTTAGCACGAAAGTCCCAAATTTTTCTGATAGATCCCCCAAAATGTTGATTTCATCCCTTGAATTTTATGATTCGTTATCTTTGCTGAATTTTATACTGATATCATAGTTTAAACAATGTCTTTAAAAGTTGTATTCTTTAGACCGACTCATTTTCAAATCATGGGGTCTATAGGAGTGATCAATAGTGGGTCCTTTCAATTCCAAAAACATAATGGTAAGGTTCGTATTAGAGGAAGACATGGTCCTGGCCTGGTCAAGTGTTCCATGAATCTTCTATAAATCTCGGTTCTTCCTTTTTAGGTGGAATTATGAATTTCTTATAAAAATATATTAACTGAACACATCTATTTGGGTTAGATTTCCCAAACTCCCACTCCCATTAAAAAATACTTAAATTATTGGAATGTTAGGAAATATCAAAGGATGTTATCCTTAATCTGATAGTAGGAATAGATCAATTTTCCACCCTATTTCTCTATGAAACTGTATTGAATTTGGTGTTTCATGATTGTATATTGAGTTTATTTTGGTTGACATCTGAGAAGAGTTTTGAATCATGGTTTGATTTCAGTTCTTAGTGAAAGAAAATGGGGAATTCATTAACTATGTATAAGAATAGGTGGAAGAATCACTATTATAATATGGTTACTGAATTGGGAAGAAATGATAAAGAATTGGTATATGGTTTTGGTGAAAATAAGATAGACTAAGATCCTTTTGGAGTGTTATTTGATCGAAGTAGTTTCTTGGAAGTTTTGTGCACTCAAACACATGAGGAAGGTGACTTAGATGGGACTAAATCACTTCCCACCTATGCTATTAAACATATGATTTCATGTGGAACACTAAAGGGTGTCACCACCTAGAAGAAGGAATATGTTCTACCACCTAATATTAATGTTATAGATATCTATGGTTGATTGAATCACGAACTGGAGTGTATGTGTGCATTTGGGCCTATGGAGATTTATTCGAATGTAGTGGAAACCGGTGATAGAGCTAAAGGAAAGATTGTGATACCAGATGAAGATAATGAAATTTCATCATATGATTAAATAGTGGAGGTAACGAGGAATATTTATAAGAAATAAGTAGGGAATCTTTGAGAATAATTAGTCCAAAAATTATTGTTAGCAGTAGATTTGGAAATTTATGTTCTGAAGGACAAAACATGGGGACGAGACATAATATGGAAAGGGAATCCAGACATTAAAAAAAACCTCTACACAGATCAAACAGTTTATTTGGAAGATTCAAAAGATGAGACATCTAGCTATGTTTCATGAGATAAATTTGATGGAGAGTACAAAAGAGGTCTATACAGTCCTAGGATGAAGAGGGGGTTGAGGGGTGAAAAATATTCAGGGAGCTGCATTGTGATAAAAGAGAAAACATATAAAGGTTATAAGGATTAATCTCAGATACCTAAGTTAATAAAAATAATGTATCCTAAAAATAATAAGGTGATGGATAGTGAAGTAACTTCCCATAACCCAGAAGAAAAATAAATTCTGTTGATTGAATATAAATGACAGGTGGTTTTTAATGGTAAGGTTAGGGTAGTTGATAAGGAGGATACAAAGAAAATGGAGGTGTGTGAGCTCATCTCTCATTTTATTGAAGAACTTTTATAGGTGTAATTTGAAGTTAATGATACCTAAAATTATTTTTACAGGATGGTTGAAAGAATGATTCAAGGGGACATAAATGAATAATGGAGTACATGGATCAACAAACAAAATCACATTTTAACATGTGGCTTCAATGAAAAGAATATTGGTGTGGAAGAGTTTATAAGAACTTGGGAAAATATGGCCTACAACTTTTAAGACTTCATCATTATTGATATAGACACGAAGGCTACTATAATTCAATGAAGTCTCTATATAGGAAAGGTCTCTAATAGGATTAAACAGGATTTCACTAAATCAGGTTTTTCTTATGGAATTTATTGAATTCTCATTCGGCACTTGTATGGTTTCCCAGTTTTTCCACAAAATTTATTTATTTAATATAAATTCTATTTTCAGTCAGTAATGGGATTTGAAATTTAAGAAAGGAGTGATATTGTATTCTTTGTAAGGGTAAATATAATTAATAATAATAGAATATCATGAGTTATCATAAAATGATCATATGGGTATAATCAATACACATAAAAAAAATAATTCCCAACAAATATTAGATCATAAATCATGGAATAAATTTTTATATTAAATAGGAAATGAATCAAAAGAGTGATTCAATAATCATGAACCAAGAGATTATAACATATTCATGAGAATAAGCATAAAATTATGAAACATATTTCAAATATGGGAGATAAATTATTATAGGAAATAGAAATTTCATGGGCCCTACCATTAGTGACCATTCTTATGAGAAACTAAAACTTACTCATGAATATTGGTCTCATGATATATAATTTCTTATCCAATGAATTTAAGGGTGATATAGGACCACACCTACTATCATCCATAATTATGTGTGCCATAAAAAATAAAAAATTAATTATATCCTAAAGAACTCATGGAAAGAAAATGGATTTAAATTCCATTTAAAATAGAACCACATAATTAAAAAAATTAATTCTTCCTTCAATAATCATAACATTATATACCCATGGAAAATAAATTGGTATCCAATGACATCATGTAACTTTATAGGTAAATACTTTTCAGTCAAGATAAAAAAGAATTTGGTGTTTACACCATATAGATAAGCAGTATATAAATAAAAAAATAATTTCCCTAATTAATTGATGAATGGAATTTATGTGATCACCGATCAATCAGAGGAAGGAATATAGTGTAACACCCCAAGATTTCAAAGTACGTTATTTCTTCAATGTAATGCAATAACTTTCACTACACACAACACTGAGTTCAAGCACATCACGACATACCAAACTAGCCGTTCAAAAGTGGTTATGAATAGTATTAACTAAATTATGAACATTATATAATCCATATAATTTTAGGATCCATATTATGTGTTTATTAGACATAATGTAAGAACAAATTCATTTTTTCAGATAAAAGAATTATTTTTCAAAAAATGCAATTTTACCGCTTTTTAATAGAGAACCGTTTTTAAATCCAATATTTGAAACTTTTATATATTAAATTTGACAAAATTAACTTCTTCTTTATAATTGGGACATAAGAATCTAGTTTCAATAATTTTTTGATGTTTTTCTGATAACTTTCATATTTTGGTGAATAGTAAAAAATACTATATTTTAACTGAAAACAACATTTTTAATCAAAATAATTTATAGTGTTTAATTATAAATTTTAATGTTTTTGTAGTGTAATTATATTATATTTTTACCCTTTAATCCAATGTTGGTTATTGTAATTAATTTAACATTGAAATTATACATAAACAAGTGTCAATCTTTTGATAGTTATTATTTCTTAAAAACATGCTATTTGTATTGACAACGAGAATTAATTTTAAATTTATAAATGAAACTTCTATGTTTTGAATTTGGTAAAATAGACTTCATTTTTCTATTCGTAATATCAAAATTATCCTAGGGTGAATTTTTGGTATTTTTCTTAAAACATTAAATTTTTGATGAATAGTGAAAAAACACTGAGTTATCATTTAAAACAAAATTTTAATTTAAATAATTATTCATTTTATTTAAATTTATTTAATGTCAAAATATATAAATAATATCTATATAAGTTCAATGAAATTAATTGGGTTCAATTTATAATAATTTTAGATATATAAAAATGTTTATAGAACTTTTCACCGTCTTTTACCCACCTCCTAGGAGAATTTACTAATTCAAATAAAACTTAATTTTACAACTTTTGTGAGTGAAATTTCAAAAATCTGAGATACATAGTTCATATCAGTAAGTAAAATGTGTTTCAATAAGATAAAAATAATTTTTTGTGAATAGTAACTTTTTACTTTTATTTACCACGATTAAAAGTAAATAGAGTAATTAAGGGTAAAAATGACATTATTATTACATAACACATGTCCTAATTCTATTGGATAAGTTTAATTCAACCAAAAAATACCTTAGGAATAAAATATGACCCTTTAGGTCCACATGGATTAGATTAAGACATTTATTATTATTTTATTTAAAGAAGAGTTAAAAGAGTTAAAATCAAAGTTTAATAACTAAACCATTTTTAATATAGGGTTATACATAAGATAAATTCATCTATAAATATTAATTAGAAAGATAAAAATATTTCCTAAATAATGGTATTTTATTAATAATTTTTAGATATTAAATAACTAAATTTATTAATGACACAATGATGATGCAGTAATTACCTTATTAATGAAAGAATCAAATAAATGGTATTATAAATATTAAAATAAATATAATTTCAAAGTTCTTATGACATCCACGAAATTTATAGGGTAATAATAAATTTTAGGATTGATTCAATGTATTTTGTTTGAAGTAATCATGCTGTTATTATTTTAACAAAAAACAAATACCAAATAGTGTCAAAATTGACATAAAATAGTTTTTTTAAACAATATTATATTATTAATTGATATAATGGTCCTAAAAATACAAGGTTTGTCCAAAAGACTTATATAATAATATATATGACATTAATGAACCAATTGAGGTTCTATTGGCAGTATATATTAAGTTTATTAACCATATAGTGTAAGAATACAAGAAGACACGGTAAAAGTTAAATTATTTAACTTAGAGTGAAATCTAAATGATAAGGTTAAAATGGAAACCTAAACTTGTCTAAAACCTATTGGTTGAGTGGATTTAGACCCATACCCACCCTATCCTCTAAATAAGTCTCTTTGGAGCCATTATAAACCGAATATGAATTTATTATAAAACAATATTTTAAGTTTTTCCAAAGGAGGCCCTCACCCCTCTTATAAAAAGGAACTTCCCCTTCTCTCAAATTCACACCTCCAAATCCATTTGGATCGGCAAAAACCTACACAAATATCGTCCAAACTATCCTAAATTCATCCTAGAGGCCTTCATTTGTCATGAAATCCAATCTAAGGTTCCCTTTTGATCAAATCAAAAGGAAGAACACGAAGAAGCGGTAATGATTTCACCACCCTATTTCAAGTTCTCTTATTCTTCCACTTACTCCTTCTTTTTTGTTTCCATTATAAAATAAAAACTCCATTATATTATATATAATGTGTTGTTATTATAAATATGGAACAACTATATTCATTATTCTATCCATATTATGAATGATAATGTCACCATGCGTGCGTATGTATGGCTTACCGTCTCCACACGGTGTTGTAATTTGTTATTTAACACTATGTTATTTGGATAGATATAATGATGATTAACATGTATATAAATAATGAAAATAACATGCTAATGTCTCTGTAAAATTAATATACCATCCAATTCCACACCATTAGGGAAATGATATTGTCTCTCATTCGTACGTACGGATTACCGTCTCCACGATGCGATGAGATTCATTTCCATGTTCATCATTCATCGACGATTATAAAAATATATATTAATAATAAGTATGTAATACATTACATAATAATGCTAATGGATATATATATATACTTACATATATATTATTCACTTAGTTCCATTCAATATGATATGAAAACGGAAACAACGTTTGTGCGTACGTACAGACTACCGTATCCATAAACAGTGTTTTTCATTTTATATACATATCTATTATAAATATTTATATTCTAATTATACCTGATATATAAATCATGTTTATATTCAGGAAGTATGTAAATCTTGATCTAAGTGATACAATCATGAGTAACTAGTTAAAACACGTACGATAAAGAAAGTGATTATTACCCAAATGTTAATTTAACATGGAAATTATTTTTAAATGGGTAGTATAAAGTCATAAATTAATAATTTATGATATAATAAATATTAATATGGTTCTGGTAAAATTTAATAACATACTAAGGTCTTCAAACAGGAGGTTAAATGTACCCTCTACTAAAGGAAAGTCCCAGGTAAGGGGTTTTTATCTCACTCCTTATTCTCGTGAGATTCATGCCATATTACCACTATTGACTTTTGTGTGGTGTATGTACTGCCCATAATTGTATTATTTTTGAAATAAACTTTAATTTATGTGTATTTACATATTCATTGTAGGATACCTCTTTCATGGGGTGTATGTTTCGTAAGTTACCAAATTGGTAAGGGTTAATTTCACAATCTCTTTATTATCCGAGGTTGTTTTTATGTAAGTATCTACTAGGAAATATTTATTATCCATGTCCATGTTTCATGAAAGAGTTTTCAAAGGTATTATTTTAAGGCATTTTTTTTACTAAAACATCATTTTAAATATTTTAAATATTTATTCCTCTAAATCATTCTCATTAATGTCCATGTTTTCAAAATAGTTTTTAAGGATTTATCTATATGGACATGAATGTTTTAAAAATGTTAATTCTTTTCAAAAGTTTCAATGTGATATGGGACACTTTGATTAAAAAATGTCTTTAAATGTCTTCCTTTCTAAATTGTGTGACTTTTAAATATTTTCATGAAAAAGGGATATTTCTCTCAAATAGTTTTACAAATCATTTTCGACTATGTCAACATCCTTTGATGGATTTTAAACTTTTTTGAAGATGATTTATTATGATACAAATCTTCCATATTATATTGAAGGTTTTGTGATATGTTTGACTGTTGATGTGTTATTTTTACACCATTCATGTTTTTTGGATAAATTATTGACATTTCGTATGCTAGTTTTAATAATAATGTTTATGTTATGTTTACACATTTTCATATGAGGAATGCATTAGACATAGTAAGTGACCGGTGGAGCTCGCTATATCTCCTCGATGAATCGGTAGGTCTCATGAGACAAACTAGTGTCTTGTCACAAGGCCTTGACAAAATCTTATTTGTAGTCTTGGCATAAGGCCTTGACTATGTGGTTATGATAGTTTGGCATTATGCATTCTATCATTATGAAAGTGCCTATTGATATTGCATGTGATTATTCAACTAATAGAGTATCCATGTGAGTAAGTAAATGTAATTATTTCATTTTTTCCATATTATGATGAAGTTTATGTTGAAAAGGATATTTTTTTTAGTTTTATAAATTGCCTTAAATGTTTATACTTATTTATGAAAGTTTCCGCTGTATTTTTTACCCTTACTAAGCATTTGACCTCACCCCTTTCTATGTTTTATTTTTCCCAGGATTACAAGAAGTGTATTGTGATTGATTTGTAGGTTTTATCCAAGGGAATAATGGCGTTCATAAGAGATTATTTATGTTGTTTTGTATGTTATAAAGTGTAATGTAAAATTCATGTATGTAATCTATTTTCCAAGACTGTTAAACCGATCAGTGCTTCAGGACTTGATTCCTTGTAATCATTCCAGTGTATTAAAATAAATCACCGAATCTGGGTAAATGGGGTCAGGGTGTTACATATAGACTATTTATAAAGAAAATTATTTGGATGGAAAGTTATATCTATTCATAATGGTTGGATATAAAAGATACGGGTAGTGATGGATTATATTTTTATAACTGAATAAAATTACATAATACATCTAAATAAATATAGTGGATGATCTAATAATAACATATACCTATTTTAATAAAGGAAAACTAAAAGTATGTTGAAATAGATTAAAGACATCCTTATAAATGAATACTTCAAACATTATCACAGAAGAAGGGATAAAGAGTTGAATGGTTTCATACTATCAGATTAATCCCCCAAATAATAAACACACACACACATAAATATATATTTACAAGTTAATAAGTCATGCAAGATAAATCCCATAAGTTTAAATCCTTTGGAATATGAAAATGAAAATAGAGGTGAAAACTTAAAAGAACATTTAGAAAACATTTTTAAGATTGATGTAAATTTAAAACTTACATGTAACTTTCAAAAGTAACTTTTGAAAAGGGGATGTGAAATATTATGAGAAATTTTACTATTAAAAATATAATATCCAATAATGGTGCATTGAAAATTATATAATGTTTTCTATAGGAAATATCAAGCCAAAGATAAAACACTTGATAAAGAAAGGAAAGGGATCCTTTTAATATTTTGAAAATACCTTTGTTGAAAACCCACATTGTAAAAAGAGTAATAAAACCATCATTTTATTAAAAAATCATTTTATAAATGATTATTATAAAATACAATATATTATTAAATTAAGGTGGAAGAACCCAATCATGGAAGAATAAAGTTTATGACAAAACTTTATAACTTATAGAAAAGAGATTTGAGTTATCAATATCCCTCACATACAAAATACTTTATGAAGCATGAAGTATTTAGAATGGAAATTTTTATAAATGAATGTTAACACTGATATAATACCACATAATTAAATAAAAATGGAAGAATGTTCCCAACTTATAAGTTCAAGATAATTATCATAACTCAATGAAGTAAATCATGTTACCAAAAACTCTTAGGACTAAGATATTTATTGAGTCAAATAAAGTTTTAAGAAAAGAACTTGATTTATTTTAGTATATCCTAATAACTACAAGGAAATAATGTATAAAAAAATCATTGTATATTAAGTAAATATAACTCTATGCAAAGGAAACATAGTGCATAATATGTAACATGTCTCAAGGAATCAGAATTGAGATGTCACGACCCGTCCTCGGGGCCCATGCCGTGACTACCCCAAGCCCTCCTTCCATAGGCCAGGGGCTGATGACTAGCACCAAGGCGTAATTATCGATAAAAAGGGAAGGAATTGCCTTTGTAAAGTAAACAACACCACAGAGAAAGCAAGCAGCAGTAGTAAACACTAAGTAAAAGCTGAGTACAACAGTAAGTGCAGAAAAGTAAGTGGGCCAATATACAAACCCAAACTGAAAGTAAAGTACAACCAGAAAGGGAAAACAACAACTGAAAAGTAAAGCCGCAACGTTGAGCTATCCACTGGAAATCCCACCTGAAGTGTGGGTACAAATAGCCTCCTCTGCTCCTCGGGTCCAACCGACCACTTCGAGTACGTCCCGCCCAGTGGTCCACCTCCAGGTAACATCCTGCTCCACAAGCCTCAACCACGATCAGCGCTGTCCGTTGTCTGCAAACAACATAATGTAGTGCGAGCATAGCCCGTGCATGGGTGAGTATAAGCTACTCAGTAGGGACCCTGATACCCCCGAAGGTCTCCCAAAATCCATAAAGGATAATCCAAAAAGGAAATATGCAATCACGAAGTAACATCCGACACTGCTTAGGTATATGAACATACATATACCTAAGTCATCAATTCTCGTTCGGCTCCAACATCTGAGCCCAAGTACAACCCAGTCCACACAGGAAAGAAAAACATAAATCCACACAGGATAGCACAACACAATCCACATAGGAAAGAAAACAGGATTCAGCTCACACAGGTATACTTCTTCGTATGATGATAGAGATGATCAGATATTTCCACTGATTCATCTAAGCCGTCGGAACCATAAAGGATCGATAGGTACTAATACCCGCAATGACCCACAAAGGATCTGACCCACAAAGGATCGATAGGTAACTAACCCCCGCAGAGACCTACATAGGATCAGACCCACACATGATCTGTAGGCGCTGGCTCACACAGAACCGCTGAGCACCGACCCACACATGATCGATAGCACTGATCCACGTAGGATCGCTGAGTACTGTAGTCTTTGCCGTCGAATCCACTGAGGATATCTGTACAGTCGTCGTCGTCGTCGTCACATTCGCAGCCAGCTCTAGGGTTCCCGCACACAGCAAGCTCATTCGGGAGGGTCCGCTCCCCGAGCTGAGAGGCTGATACATCAACTGACAAAAAGTCCAGAGTTGATGTATCCAGAAGTTTCGTATCGTCAACAAGAACTCAACGTCGCATACGACGCGTCAATCGGACGCTCGGTCTGAGAGTTATTGGCCTTTTCGTCCGAGGCGCCTGGTTGGTTTTTAAGTCAAAACCAACCTGAACATACTCCACCTGAGTCCAAACCTCAGGCAGAGTAAGTCAAAAGATTCTTCTCACTAAGAGGAATCCAACAAAGTCGACGGCACGTCAATCAGACGTCCAGAGATCAAGTTATGAGCGTTTCTGCTCTGAGGGCCCGGTTGTTTTTGTGTACGAACCAACTTGGCTGAACCCAAAGTATTACTAAACCTTGAGTGTGATATACTGAAACGACCATCTCGATCCAAGAATCGCATCGCAACTGACAGTGCGTCGATCGGAGGCCCGTAGCACAAGTTATGTGCGTCTGACCGGAAGAGATTCGGTATTAAGGGGTTCGGGCCCGGTCCGACCCGACCCGATATCCCCAGGGTCGGCCCGAACTGGGTCAACCAGAAAATGGTCTGGGTCCAGCTCGCTTGGGTGCGGCCTGGCCTCGGCACAGCTCGGCCTGGCGCGCGGCGTGCTGGGCACGCTGGCCAGGCGCTCGGCCAAACGACCGAGCCGTTGTAGGGGGGGGGGGGGGCGCCTACCCCCCTGGATTTTGTAACCGTGGGCCCCATTAATGGGGGATGCTCAGCTGGATGCCGGGGGTTCGAAACCCCCGGCCTTCCCTTGTCTGGCCGGCCCGCTTGGCCGGCCGACTTCCACCGCCACGGGACCGGCGACGACCGGTCCCCCCTGCTCCGACACCGGCGGCCCGGAACCGGCCGTCGGTCACCCTGCTCCGCCGCGGCCCAGAACCGACCATGACCTTGGTTATTCTGACGCGACGCGATGGCGCCGCGCCTCTCCGCCACGGCCTCGCTCCGGCCGCAGTGTCTTCGGGTTTCTCCAACGCGGCGCGACGGCGTCACGTCCTTGTTCGATTTCACGGCGCGGCGCGACGACGCCACACATTCCTTGCCGCACGATTCTGCGCGGTGCGACGACACCACGCCATTCCCGTTTCAATACACAATAGAAACCAACATGGATAATGGAGGAGGGTTGGCCATGTTTGTGCGGTCCGACCCCCTCTCGTTAATCGATATCAATTGGTCATATTCCACGAAGAACGTCAAAGTAGTAATCACGAACAAAATAAATAAAAATAACCCCTACCTTGAGCGTAGCTTGAACGGAGGTTCATCGAACGAGGATTCGTCGCGGAATATCCGTCGCAGGAAGAGGCATCGCGGAAGGAGACGATGTGAAGGAGACTTCGACCTCCAAGGAATCCGACGTTCTTCGTGTTCTTCGCATTCCTCGTGTTCTTCGATGAAGAGGATGAAGAAACTCAAGACTCCCTTGGATTTTTCTCCCAAAGCTCCCAAGGCAACAATACTCCAACCAAAAATAAAATAAGACACTAACTTAATTTATTAACACAACATAAGGTTTGAAATTCAAAAGTTGAATTAAACCACAAAATTAAATTACACAAGTTGTCATAATTTATGAAGGGTTATGGGAGGTTAGGGAAGGTGAAGGGGTAGGGTTCGTGTGGGCCCCACCACCTTCAGAACCTACAAATGGAAGTTGGGTGGTTTTCCCCAACTTCCACCTAAATCTTAAACCACTTAAAGTAAAAATAAAAATTGATGCATAATTTTTATTTTACCTTCCACATAAATTAACAACTTCACTCGATAAACGAAACTCCGGAAGAGGTGTTCCTAAGCAATTACCGGCGCTGCAAAACCATCGGTGCCCTCAGAATTCGATTCTGAGCACTGGTTCAAAAGTTAGAAATTCCTGCTCGTTCGTTCACTGAATGTACCCGAGCTAAACTTCAAATAGAAATTCCGGGCACACCGGGCCTCGGAATCAAGTGCCATGAGAAACTACATTCTTGTAAAATCCCAAAGAAAATGAAGAAAAAAATTTCCTTGAATTTTACATGTCTTTACATTACTCCCACCTCAGGGCTTTACATCCCTATAAAGATACATCATAAGCTAGGAAAACAAATGTGGGTACTGAGCACGCATCTGAGCCTCCCGCTCCCAAGTGCTCTCCTGGAGGTTCCCGTGCTGCCATCTGATGCGCACTAGAGGAATCGATCATCCACATATGACCCACTTCTGTCGATCCTCGATCTCCACTGGAACCTCCACAAAAGCCTCCCCATCATCAATGTCTAGCTCCCCATGGTCAATGATATGCGTCGGGTCGTGCACATATATCCTCAGCTGTGAAACGTGGAAGATGTCATGCACCCGGTGCAACTAAGGTGGTAGAGCCAGGTGATAAGCTACCTCGCCAATCCTACTGAGGACCTGGAACGGTCCGATGAAGCGTGGAGACAACTTGCCGCCTCGGCCAAATCTCCAAAATCCACGTCGAGGTGAGACACGCAAGAAGACGTGGTCGCCATCCTCGAACTCCAATGGCCTCCACCTCCTATCATCATAAGACTTATTCTGACTCTGAGATGTCCACATCCACTCCTGGATGATCTGGACCTTCTCTGTCATGGCCTGGACCATCTCCTGTCCCACAAGTGTTGACTCCCCAGGGTCTGTCCAACACAAAAGAGATCTGTAAGGTCGGACGTACAACACCACATATGGTGCCATCCCGATGGTGGAGTGGTAGCTGTTGTTGTACGAAAACTCCACCAAGGGTAGGTGGTACTCCCAGCTGCGACCAAAGTCGAGAACACATGCGCGGAGCATGTCCTCGAGAGTCTGAATGGTCCTCTCCATATGACCATCCGCATGAGGGTGAAACGCTGTGCTCAGACGTAGCTGCGTCCCGAACGCCTCCTACAACCCCTTCCAAAGCTGGGAAGTAAACCGAGCATCTTGATCAGAGACGATAGATTATGGAACACCGTGAATCCGTACAATCTCCTGAACGTAGAGACGTCCCAAGCTCTCCAATGAGCCCTGATCTCTGATGGGTAAGAAGTGAGCCGACTTGGTGAGTCGGTCGACAATAACCCAAATGGATTCATGACCTCGGGAAGTGTGTGGAAGTCCAGTCACGAAGTCCATAGATATCCCATCCCACTTCCACTCCGGGACCTCCAAGGGCTGTACCAAGCCTACTGGTACCTGGTGCTCTGCCTTCACCTGCTGGCAGGTGAGGCATCGAGAAATGAACTCCGCCACAACCTTCTTCATGCCAGGCCACCAGTGCTGTCATCTAAGATCTTGGTACATCTTCGCCACTCCAGGATGTACCAACAAAAGAGAAGTGTGAAACTCTATCAGCACCTCCTCTCGTAAAGAAACTGGTACCAAGGTACATCCTTTGAAAAGGACGTCGTGCTATGCTCCAAAGGAGAAACCATCAGGTGCCTGTTCTGAGGATATCTGTGCACGCTACGTCTCACAGTCAGCGTCCCCACGCTGTGCCTCTCTGACCTACTGCAGTAGTGGAGGAGTGACTGTGAGAGACTGAAGTAAGGCTACCCCATATCTACCCATGAAGGATATCTGCAAAGAGGCTAGATTCTCTGTCGCCTCCTCATGTAGATGAATGCCCGTCCTCCTGCTGAGAGCATTGGCGACTACGTTCCCCTTCCCAGGAGTATAGACTATCTCAAAGTCATAGTCCTAGAGGAACTCGAGCCATCGCCGCTGTATCAGATTCAGGTCCTTCTGAGAGAAGATGTACCTGAGACTCTGATGGTCAGAAAAGACTATAAAGAGCTCGCCCATCAGGTAGTGTCACCATGTCTTCAGAGCGAAGACCACTATTGCTAACTCCAGGTCATGGGTAGCATAGTTCTGCTCATGCACCCTCAACTGGCGTGATCCATAGGCGATCACCGCCTGCTCCTGCATCAGGACACATCCGAGTCCGGTTTCTGATGCATCGCAGTAGACTAAGTACCCTACTCCCTCCTCAGGAAAACTCAAGATAGGGGCGATGGTCAATCTCTGTCTCAGCTCCTGGAAGCTCTGCTGACATCTGTCTGACCACAAAAAGGGTTTTCCCTTCTTCGTAAGAGCTGAGAGTGGTGCCGCAACTCTGGATAAGTCTGGCACAAATCTCCGATAGAATCCAAATAGACCCAAGAAGATTCGCACCTCAGTCACACTCCTGGGTGGCTCCCAAGCCAACACTGCCTCGATCTTCATAGGATGTACCACAACTCCCACCTCAGAGATGACGTGTCTTAAGAAGTGGACCTCACGTATCCAGAACTGACACTTCGAGAGCTTACCATAAAACTGGTACTCTCGGAGTGTGTCTAGTACAACCCGCAAGTGGTAGGCATGCTCCTCCTCAGTCGTCGAGTAAATTAAAATGTTGTCGATGAAGACCACGACAAATCGATCGAGGTATGGCTGAAAGATCCTGTTCATGAGGGCCATGAACACTGCTGGAGCATTGGTTACACCGTATGGCATAACCAAGAACTCATAGTGGCCATACCGACACCTGAAGGCCGTCTTCTGTACGTCCTCTTATCGAACTCTAAGATGATGATAGCCTGACCTGAGGTCTATCTTCGAGAACCACCGTGCTCCCTTGAGCTGATCGAATAGGTCATCAATCCTCGGCAGAAGATACTTGTTCCTCACTGTCACCTGGTTTAGGCGACGATAGTTGACACAAAGTCTCAAGCTCCCATCCGCCTTCTTGGCGAACAAAATCGGGGAAGCCCAGGGTGAAACACTGGGTCGGATGAAACCCTTGACCTGCAAGTCCTCCAACTATACCTGTAGCTCTCGAAGCTTAGCGGGGGCCATCCGATATGCTGGAGTCAATATCGGGGCTGTCCCGGAGTACAGTTAAATATAAAAGTCTACCTCTCTGTGAGGAGGTATCCCAGGAACGTCGTCGGGAAAGACGTCCGCATACTGATCCACCACTGTAGGAAAACTAGGACTCCGCATGTCAACTGCTCCTAGGATGAGGCTAGCCAATTGATGAGTGATGGGCTGTCCTCTCCTCTGTGAGAGTCCATCCTATGCAGCGAAGGCTCCCTTCTTTCTGGTGAAGGTGAACCTGCTTCCGCCGGTGCATACACATCGCACCTTGAGCCTAATACAGTCAATCTGAGCATGGATTGTAGATAACCAATCCATGCCCAAGATGAAGTCGTAAGGCCTCGATGCCGCTACAAGAAGATCCTAGCCGAAGCTCTCGCCTCCTAGAGTAAGCTCACACTGCCGGTACCAGTGTGTAATCGCCGAGTCTGCTCCCGTAGGAGTCTCTAGCAGTAAGGATCGAGCCAACGGCTCTATCGGAATCTCCGAGCTTCGAACAAGGGCAGCGGCTATGAAAGAATGACTCGCTCCTGTGTCTATAAGAACTCCAAAAAGGGTGGAATAGACACAGATAGTACCTCAAATCATCTCGGGCGCGCTGTGGTCGTAGGCCTCCACTGCCTGAAGTTGTGCCTGTCTCTGCCCGCCAACTCCCTGTGGTCGGGGTGGACCTCCTAGTGGTGGTGGTGGTAGAGCCTCAAAGCGTCACCCACCACCTACTACTCGGCCAGCTCCTCTGCCTCATCCGCCTTCTCCCTGCAGACCGCCAAGGTCGACTCTCTGCCTCTTCCTGGCTGTCTCCTCAACCGTCTGCTGCTCCTCGGCACGACGGGTTGGGCAGTCACGAGCCATGTGGCCCTGCCCGCCGCATGAGTAGCACTGCCTGCCTCTCGAAAGACTGGATCCACTATATATTCCCCGCACTGCTGAGCCAGTGTCCTGAGGTCGTCTGCATGAGAGTCTGGTCTGACTGGACCCATGAGTCATCCGTCGACTGCCTGCTGCCAAAGACTCTGCTACGTGCCGCCCTGCGGTAGGTCTCGCTGCTGATGTAGGCTTAACAAGGAAGCTCTCGATCAGAAGGGCTCACTCCAGTACTCCTGACTGAGTCGAAATGCTAAGGGAGATCGGTGATGACCTGATCTCGTTCCTCAATCCCTGCTCAAAGGCCTGGGCCCAGAAGAATGGGTCCTGTACCATGTCTGTCAAGTAGAGTGAGAGATCGGTAAATCTCGCCGAGTACTGGGCGACCATCAAGCTACCCTTCCGCAACTGAAGAAGCTCCCGGATGTGCACTGCATGGAGGGTGGCTGGGACGAACTCCGGGCGAAAGAGGCTCTCAAAGTCCGTCCAGAGGAGTGATTCTTCATCGTGCACCTGGAGCATCAAGATCCACCATCTGCCTGCTGCTGCATGCAGTAGGCTCGCTGCGAGGATCACCATGAGGTCTGCTAGTGTCCTCACTAACCTGAAAACCCATACCACTGCCTCCAGCCAGTCCTTGGCTGCCTAGGGGTCCATCTCCCCACGGATCCTGGGCGGTCACTGGCGCTGGAACTCATGGAGTGCACCAAGGCGATGTGCATCGTCAGCGGCTGGGGCTGGAAGCATCGGTGGCTTGGCGGGTAGAGGTACCATCAGTGCCTCTGCTGTCAAAGGGACCTGCACTGAGGCCTCGTCGCTCGGTGGGCTGTCGTCATGCTCAACTCTCGGAACCCTAGCTGGCTGCCATCGTGGGGACATCCTGAAAAGGAAACAAGTGCGCCACAGTCAGAACATTATACCTGGTGAGCTGACACAAAGTAATCACAAATAAAACTTGAAACACACATGAAATCAATGTTTTCGTGCATTAAGTCGGAAATCAGAAGTCAGGGTCTTGGTGTACGGATACGTCGGCCGCTGCACCAACACTGGACTCCCTGGACTGATAACCACACTCAATACGCGTAACACTATTGCTTCACATAGAAAAAGATCAGAGTCCAAAGTTCTGCGGTAGAACCGAACTCCTCTGATACCAATTTGTCACGACCCGTTCTCGGGGCCTGTGATGTGACTACCCCAAGCCCGCCTTCCACAGGCCAGGGGCTGACGACTAGCACCAAAGCGTAATTCCCGATAAAAAGGGAAGGCATTGCCTTTTTAAAGTAAACAACACCACAGAGCAAGCAAGCAGTAGTAGTGAACACTAAGTAAAAGCTGAGTATAACAGTAAGTGCGGAAAAGTAAGTGGGCCAGTATACAAACACAAACTGAAATTAAAGTACAACAGGAAAGGGAAAACAAAAACTGAAAAGTAAAGCTGCAATGTCGAGCTTTACACTGGAAATCCCACTTGAAGGGTGGGTACAGATAGCCTCCTCTGCTCCTCGGGTCCAGCTGACCGCTTCAAGTATGTCCCGCCCAGTGGTCCACCTCCAGGTAACGTCCTGCTCCGCAAGCCTCAACCACGATCAGCGTTGTCCGTCGTTTGCAACCAACACAACGTAGTGCGGGCATAGCCCATGCAGGGGTGAGTATAAGCTACTCAGTAGGGACCCCGAGACCCCCGAAGGTCTCCCAAAATCTATAAAGGATAATCCAAAAAGGAAAGATGCAATCATGAAGTATCATCCGACACTGATTAGGTATATTCCCATACATATACCTAAGTCATCAATTCTCGTTCGGCAACAACATCCCAGCCCAAGTACAACCCAGTCCACACAGGAAAGAAAAACGTAAATCCACACAGGATAGTACAACACAATACACATAGGAAAGCAAACAAGATTCATCTCACACAGGTATAATTATTCGTATGATGATAGAGATGATCAAATATTTCCACTAATTCATCTAAGTCGTCGGACCCACAAAGGATCGATAGGTACTAACCCCTGCAATGACCCACAAAGGATCTGACCCACAAAGGATCGATAGGTAACTAACCCCCGTAAGGACCCACACAGGATCGGACCCACACAGGATCTGTAGGCGTTGGCTCACATAGAACCGCTGAGTGCTGACCCACACAGGATCGGTAGCACTGAACCACATAGGATCGCTGAGTGCTGTAGTCGGCACCATCGAATCCACTGAGGATCTCTATACAGTCGTCGTCGTCACATTCGCAGCCAGCTCTAGGGTTCCCGAACACAGCAAGCTCGTTCGGGAGGGTCCGCTCCACGAGCCGAGAGGCTGATACATCAACTGACACAAAGTTTGGATTTGATGTATCCCGAAGTTCCGTATCGTCAACAGGAACTCAACGTCGCAGACGGCGCGTCAATCGTACGCCCGGTCTGAGAGTTATTGGCTTTTTCGTCCCAGGGGCCCGGTTGGTTTTTAAGTCAAAAACAACCAAACTGTACTCCACATGCATCAAAACCTCGGGCGGAGTAATCCAAAAGATCCATCTCACTAAGAGGAATCTAACAAAGTCGACGACACGTCAATCGGACGTCCAGAGCTCAAGTTAGGAGCATTTCCGCTCTGAGGGCCCGGTTGGTTTTGTGTACGAACCAACTCGGCCGAACCCAAAGTATTCTGAAACCTTGAGTTCAATATACCAAAACGACCGTCTCGATCCAAGGATCACATCGCAATTGATGGTGTGTCAATCGGAGGCCTGTATCACATGTTATGGGCGTCCGACCGGAAGAGATTCAGTATTAAGGGGTTCGGGCCCAGTCTGACCCGACCCTATACCCCCAGGGTCAGCCCGAACCGAGTCGACCCGAACCGGGTCCAGGTCCAGCCCGCTTTGGCGTGGCCCAGCCTAGCTGGCGCGGCCCAGCCCGGCCTGGGTGCGGCTCAGCGCGATGGCGCCGCGCCTCTCCGCCGCGGCCCCGCTCCGGCCGCGGTGTCTTCGGGTTTGTCCGACGCGGCACGATAGCGTCGCGTCCTTTTTCGATTTCACGGCACGGCGAGACGGCGCCGCACATTCCTTGCCGCACGACTCCGCATGGTGCGACGACACCGCGCCATTGCCATTTCAATCCACAATAGAAACCAACATGGATAATGGAGGAGGGTCGGCCGTGTTTGTGCGGTCCGACCCCCTCTCGTTAATTGATAGCAATTGGTCATATTCCACGAAGAACGTCAAAGTAGTAATCACGAACAAAATAAATAAAACTAACCCCTACCTTGAGCGTAGCTTGAACGGAGGTTCGTCGAATGAGGATTCGTCGCGGAATATCCGTCGCGGGAAGAGGCGTCGTGGAAGGAGACGTCGTGAAGGAGATGTCAACCTCCGAGGAATCCGGCGTTCTTCGCGTTCTTTACGTTCTTCGTGTTCTTCGACGAAGAGGATGAAGAAACTCAAGACTCCCTTAGCTTTTTCTCCCAAATCTCCCAAGTCAACAAGACTCCAACCAAAAATAAAATAAGACACTAACTTAATTTAATAACACAACATAAGGTTTGAAATTCAAAAGTGGAATTAAACCACAAAATTAAATTACACAAGTTGTCCTAATTTATGAAGGGTTATGGGAGGTTAGGGAAGGTGAAGGGGTAGGGTTCGTGTGGGCCCACCCACCTTCATAACCTATAAATGGAAGTTTGGTGGTTTTCCCCAACTTCCACCCAAATCTCAAACCACTTAAAGTAAAAATAAAAATTGATGCATAATTTTATTTTACCTTCCACATAAATTAACAACTTCACTCGCATAAAAGAAACTTCGGAAAAGGTGTTCCTAAGCAACTACCAGTGATGCGAAACCATCAGTGCCCTTGGAATTCAATTCTGAGCACCGGTTCAAAAGTTAGAAATTCCCACTCGTTCGTTCACTGAACGTACCCGAGCTAAAATTCGGATAGAAATTCTGGGTACATCGGGCCTCAGAATCAAGTGTCTTCAAAAACTGCATTCTTGTAAAATCCCAAAAGAAATTAAGAAAAAAAATTTCTTGAATTTTACGGGTCTTTACATGAGACCAATAAAAATCTTCTATGTTGAATAAATCTTTAATTTAAACCCCATAAAGTAGTGATATTGTGATTTAACTCAAATTCCATGATTTAAATATAATTCATGACATGATATCTCAAATAGGTAGTATATATAAAACACCATTACCAAAACCACCAGGTCCAAGACGTAGAGTCATATAACCTCACGTGCATCTCCACATATGTAGGAGGCTTCTAACTAGTGAGTATGGTTTGAACACCATTAGTGGGGGAACTCTACCTTTAATATTTTATATTTGAAATAATAATAATAATAATAATAATAATATAATAAATTAGAGTAAATAGATTAGAAGAAAATAAAATCAAATAACACACATGTCATATAACACATAATTAAATGAGCTCTTAAAGTGGAAAACCAAAATAGAGTATATAGGGTAAAATTCATCAAATAAATAAAACCACAATATACTATGGAGTACATCTTGGGGACTGTTGTGGATCCATGCTCGTTGGGTCAATTATCTACTATATTCCCCTTTCCCTTGCCCAGATTCCTATACATGAAATCTGTACATGCATCAAAATTACCATAAATGTATGAGTAATAAACCCAGTAGGTCACCACCAATGCATCCTTAAAAAATGTAAACTCGTGTAATAGGTGTTTTCCATGACAATAATAAATTTGAAAGAAATGATAAAAAAACATACTAAGAAATAGTGTGCTAACCAACCCCCCCTGAGCTATGAGAATACCTTCTTTGGATCTAAAACTAAAAGATGATGAAGACGTTGGAAATGATTGAGAACTAGCCATAAGTTCGATGACATGTCACTCGAAATCCTCAAGGCATCAAGTGGACATGATACTTGGTATCCTAAAGGCACTAAATTCTATCAAATTCCTTCATATCCTCAATTCACTAAGTTCCATATAGACCACAAGGCCTTTATGATACAACCCTATATATGGGATCACCACCACCATCATTGCACATCATGCAGAATCAACCGCTAAGGGGTAATCATATCATGATAATCACTAGTCATGAAGTTGAAGAAAATCCTTCAATAAATGGTAGTATTCATAATAAGGTATATAATAATAAGACAAGCACAACATGAATTCATGAGAATATAGTGGAATCATATAATAACAAGTGATCATCATCAAGAATAGTAACAAGATACTCTACAATACTCATGGAATCAAGAATCATAAACAGGTATCAGGATATACACACACACCCATATGTGATCACACTTAAGAATAGAAAAGAAAACAATCCAACAAAAGAATCATACCATGGAAACAAGTGTATATAAGAGCCACAAAAGGTAAATAACTTCCTACCTCAAAGATGTTAATGAAGAACTCTATGGCTCATCAAAGTATCAGAGAATAAAAATTTAACACACCCATGTAAAACCTGATCATATTATAAGGGATTAATATTTATGTGTCATTTTACCAATAAATTGGTTTAAAATGGAGTCTTAAGAGAATTCCATGTCAATAAGGTCATTCTAGAGTCACATACATTAATGAGTCCATCACCAGAATCCATTTTGAGGTATGTCAAAGGAATGAATTCTAATTCACTAGATCCATTATCGATCTAAGAATAGATTATAAATTCATCATGGATTTCTAAATATATCCTATAGTCTAGAAAAAAATTATTGATTCGTCATCAATATATCAACAGAAAATATATTCAAGATGATAATCATGAAGAAAATACAATGATGATCATTATTTATGACTTGAAAAATAGAATCCACTGTGATTGACTATTCTATCTCCAATTAAGGGGGGTTTCCTTGAAAGATTTAATCCTCCTCTAATATACCATGTAATCATGAATATATTAAGGTTTCATCATTAATACAAAATCACAAAGAGGTCTAGGAAGGTTATTCATGAACACTTACCCATAAAACATTTATTGTTGATGGTATATCTTGATTCAATCAAGAAATCTTGTCAACAATCAAGATCTTTCATCAATATTTAAATAAAGGGATAAAACATTAGTAGATCTTCATCAAATTAAAATATAAAACAAACTTACATGCACATATCTCATGGAAGAAGATGTATTTGGAATCAATCTAAAGAAAACTCACTAATTAAGTGTTTATGGATAATTCCAATGAAGAATAGACAATGAATGAATAATGGGAGGGGAAAGATTAAATAGAGGTGGTTTAAAATTTGATTTATGTCCATCAGTTTTAGAATTGGACAATTAAGGGAGTCAAAATCACATGGGATTAAAATCCAACAAGGTACATTAGTTACATCCTAAAACTAGGTGCACTGGTGGAACCACAAGCTAGTAGGTGGGATCCACCATCTAGCTCATGGTTATTGTTAGACCACAATAATGTCGAGCCCTTCCTAAAGTCTTCTACCATAAAAACTCATGATCTTATCCACTTAAAACTGGCCTCTAACGCTCCCAAATTGGCGGTGAATCATTATTTGAAAATATAATTTCATAAACCTAATCATGTCATATAAAAAAATTGAGGATATTATAATTCTCCCCACATACTTAATTCTCCCCCCCAAGAAGTATCATTAAAGGTTTTGGTCAAACAAATTGGCCTATTAAGACCAAAAATCATCCACCTACTCTTAGGTCTCCTCCGGGATCCATCCATGATGCCATAAAATTCAAATTTGTGGAACCAACTTTCCTCAAAGGACTCTATGACACTGGTCTATGAGATGCACTAGGCTCACCACATACGATGCATTGGTCTTTATCTCAAAATCCTTATAATCGATGACTTTCATTGGATCAAGCATGTACCTATAAAGCTAAGACACATGAAACATGTTGTGAAAACCTCAATAGTGATAAGGGAGATCTAGAATGTATGCCACTATCCCAAATAACTTAGTAATTTCAAAGGGTCTAATAGTGTGTGACACTAGCTTTCATTTCATTGTAAAATATCAATTTCCTAACCAAGAATTCACTTTTAGGAATACCAAATTTCCTGAATAAAACTCCAAATTTCTCCTCCTACAACTGGAATATGAATTTTGCTGGCACTAAGATATGATCAACCTATCCTATATCAGATACACTCTATTAGAGGTCTCCTATACCCATACTTGGCCCCACAATTGTTACGTCCATCATCTAGTCAACCAACAAGCTCATCAGGTGTCACTGTTTACTCGAAGGCGGTGCACCAATCTCTAGAGCTACCGGCATATTGTGACAAAGATCACCTATGAACATATTATCATTACCTATTTTACAAGCCAGTAAAAATTATAATGTATATAGAAACTCTATCTAGTGACTTAACTCAAGTTTCTTTCTGAAAATGTGAAAATATAGTGAAGTCTCTGGTGGTCAGTGTAGATAGCCGACCTATTTCCAGAGAGATAGTGTCACCAAAACTTCAACGTGTGGACGATGGATTCCTTCTCCATGTAATAGGTAGGATTTTTCTTCTCTTGGTGTCAGATCAGGCATGGCCTATAAGCTACTACCGAATCCTTATGAATCAATACTACTCCAATACCAATGCTTGATTCATAGTAGTGTATGACATGACCAATCCCAAGCTTATGAAATATCAACACTGAAGTAGTAGGGAGCCTCTTCTTTAGCTAAATAAAATCCTCTTCATGTTATTCTAACCAATGGAACTTCAATCCATTATTCTCTAGTGTATTCATAGGTGCTAATTAATAGAACAAGTCTTTGATAAAGCATTGGTAGTATCCTAATAAACATAAGAATATCTTGATATTGAACACATTATGTAGAAATGTGGAGGATGTAACTACCTTTACTTTCTCTAGGTACATGGATATACCTTTCTTAGACACCACATTATCCAAGAATGTCACCTCATGAATCCAAAAGTTACACTTCAATAACATTATGTAAATATGATGTGCTTGAAGTTTACTCATGAATATCTTGAGATTTCGGACATACTATTATGAAGTTGATGAGTAGATAATGATTTATTCAATGAACACCATGATAGATCAGTCAAAATATGGGTGTAATATCTTATTTATGAGATCCATAAACACTGAATTGGAATTATATAATCCAAAAAACATAACCAAGTAATTTTTTTACTAAAAATTATCCAAAATACAATCTATGTAATTTCCACCCCCCTAACCAATATCTGGTGATAGTACTATTGAATATCAATATTGGAGAACCATCAGGCTCCTCACAACTAATCAAAGGCATCACCGATCCTGGGAAAAGTATATATGTTCTTCACTATCATCTAGTTTTTCTTCCATTATTATACACAAAGTCATATAATACCATCCACATTCTGGTAGAACAAGATTGGTTCCCCCATAGTAAAGTACTTGACCTAATAAAGTCATTCAACTCCCTATCCTTGAGCTTCACCTTGATCTCCTTCAACCTAGTCAGTACCATATGATAAGGGGCTATCAAAATTGCTGTGTACCAAGAACGATATCTATCTCAAATACAATGCTACTGTTTGGGGGAATTTATCTGAATTTTTCTAGAAATATATTTCAATAGAGATCCAAAACAGGAGTAAAATATGAAGGAGATTTCATCGATCCTCTTGAAAGATCAAAGCCCACCATCTGTACCATGATCATCTTGAGATAACTCATGTTTGGTCTAACCCTACTTGTTGCTAGTTACCATTATCTAGTAACCATGCTCATATCCCACTTATGTGAGTTAAATTCTACCTAACTCAGATAGAAATAAATATGTGCTTGAAATATAATCATCTAGTATAAGAAACAAATTACATCAAAGCTTATCATCTCCAGAATCATGAATTCCCAGAGGTATCTATAACCGAAATGACAATAGTACACTCTATAAATCATTGAACTACTAGTGATAGAAAATATAGAAGTGATCAATATTGTACCTTGAATAGTTGGTAGTCCCTCACCAATATCTACTAGTTTTTGATATACTACATCAACATAACCTACCTTAACTTCATGAAGTCATACCTAATATGTATAACTAATTCATCACCATTTAAGGGGTTTAGATCTTCTAATGAGGATCCCAATCAAATCCTTGAGTCATATATCCTATATTTCCTCCACGAACATGGAATCTCAGCCTCTAATCCCTAGAGAAACACTAATAGAGATTCCCCATCTTGCCTCATGGTCGACATGTGGTTTGAATTGATGTACATAAAATTTAATAATATCCAACCTTACCACTATTTAATCACATTGGGGATACTCCCATAGGGAATGAAGAATCCATACTCCACTCTACTTGCATACCACTACTCTACATTACATCCCCAATATTCATCTTCTTGCTACTAGAAAATATATTCACCATAGTAGTAAGACATCTAGCAGAAGGGAACTGAAGTGTGGAAGAAGATAAATTTCTCAATTATATTCAAGAACCCTCTTTATAGTTAATGCCTTATGCAGAACCTATGTGAATTTTATGAGATTAAAGGGCCTAAAATATCATATAATGTTAGTAAAAAGACCTATCTCAAACTTCTTGGTCCTCTGTTCCTCATTCTCATCCAAGAGAGGAGAGAAACATTAAAGATATATGAATTGAGAAGTAGCATTCAGATAACATCATAAACCCCTTCTATAGTTCCATGAACAAATATAATCGATGTATCTTCAAAATCATAAGGAATAATTCCCAAAAGAATAGGTTCTTGAATGTTTCCCAAGTGAGGCCCTCATGCCATCCAACCAGGTCCATCATACCCCACCAATTCATGGCAAGTCCATGCAACATGAACGGTGCAAGATTCACCTTTTAGCCGTCATGTGTCTTAATGAGGTCTAAGAAACCATCGACGATGTCTATACATTCCTCTATATCATGAGGTCTACCAGTGCCCTGAAAGTTTGGAGGATGATAGAGTTGGTTGTATCTGGTATATTTGACCATAGAACTCTGTGCCCATCTACCGTAGGTAGGAACAAATGGAAGGGATCTTGAATGGATTGGACATACAATATTTTCTACAAAAGTTGGTGTAGGAGCATGTTTTATAGAACAATCCTACATAACAGGTGGTGAAAATGGGTATCCTCCCAATATGGAGTACCGTATCCACTTAATATGGTGGTCCCATCAGCATTCTATGAGGTGAAATATTTTTTAACACAAAGGTAATCATTTAAAAATATTTATGACATATCCTAATTAGTCTAAGGGATCACAAAAAAAGTTTCTCTAGAATTATAACCATAATCCAAGGTATATTCTTCCTAGAACTAACCAAGGTCTCATCCCTATACATTAGTATCAGTCAAATACATATACAAAAACATAAACACATGATTAGTTAAACTAAGTAATGATGGTATTGATATACCCCAAAAGGGAAAAAATATATATCACATAATAGATTACAATTATATCTCAAATAGATAACACAAATAAAATAATTAAATTTAATAACAAATATTCATCAAAATAATAGGTATATATATAGAATGTTATCCTATGTTCATACTCATGATACATGAAAACACCCAAATCCCATAGAATAATAATAATAACCCTATTAATGGCATCTCAGTGGTCTATTACACATTAGTTGGATAGGAAGAGGTCAACTTCCCTCAATTATTCTTACACAGCTATCTCATTTTACCATGTCCCAGGTTAGTAAAAAAAAGAATAAGAAAAACTATTCCTGAATACTATTATGTAGAGTCCCAACCCAAACCACAGGGTCCAAGAGGGAGAGTCACATGACATCATGTACACCAAAAATTCAATAGGTTGATAACTATGCATAGAGTATATGAATTACTACAATGGGGATGTTATACCCTCATTATTATTTCATATCACAAATAATTATAAATAAAATATAATAAATTAGATTAAATAGTGAAAAAAATATAAAATGAAACACATAACATACAATTAATAAGTAAATGAGCTCCAAAAGTGACAATCAACACTATAGTAAATATAGTAAAAGTAATAAAATAAATAACAATACAGTATTCTATGAGGTACATACCGGTACCACTCCCAAATCCACACTCATTTTCTCAACCATCTAACATGGGCCCCTTGCACTCGCTCAGATCCCTACACATGAAATCTTGACACACATTGATATTACCATAGAGGGTGTGAGTAATAAACCCAATAATACACCACCAATACACCCCTAACAAATGTTAATATGTAAAATAGGAATATTCCATGAAAATAATAAATTCACAAGAAGTTATAATAAACAAATACTAATCAACCATGTGATAACCAAGCATCTATGATCCCAGCCCAAGCCTACTTTGGATCCATATAAGAAAGATGATCAATATATATTACATTTTAATGAAATAGCCAAAAGGTTATTGACTTGTCACTCGACATACTCAAGGCATAGAGTGTATAGGCTACTCAGTATCTTAAAGGAATCAAGTTCTAGAAAGTTCATATATATTAACAAGGTATTGAGTTCGGGCTAGTCCACAATGATGTTATTCTTCTACAATATATAGGGGTTCACCATTTTCATCAACATAAAATATCCACACCCCCTCTAAGGGGTAATCATACCACGATGGTCACCTAACACGAATACTATGAACACCCTCCAACGAAACGGTAAAACTCATAGCAAGGTAGATCATAATATGATAATAATAACATGTAATCATGAGAATATAATAGAATCATAACATGTGATCATAATCATGTGTTGTAATAAGATACTCTATAATACTCATGGAATCATGAATCATAAATAGGTCTCACAGGCTACACACACCCACATGTGACCACACTCAATAATGAAAAAAATAAACAAGCCAATAAAAGAATCATACCATGGAAAAAATTTAATATAAGATCCCCAAAAGTAAGTAACTTATTACATTAAATTCATTGATCATGAACTCCAAGGTTCAACAGAGGATGTAAGACTGAACATGTCATAAACCCATGTATAATGAGATCACATGCAAATGTACATTTATTTAGGCTCTATTTCATCATAAAAGATGTTTATAATGATGTATTAAGGGAATTACAAGCCAATAAGGTTATTCTAGAATCACATACCATATAGATTTTGTCAATAGAATAAATTCGGAGGTATTACAAAGGAAGGAATTATAAATTAACAGATCATAAATTAAAATAAATAGATTGAGAATTCATTTTTGATTCAATAAGATAGCTTCAGGTATAACCAATGATCATTTAATTATCATCAATCCATCAATAGAATAGAAATTTAAGATGAGAATCAATAATAATATCTTAGGACGATTTTTCTGGATGACTTACCAGGAAACCTATATCAATCATGGGTATTCTAGCACGGTTTAAGGGGTTTTTTTCATTGAAATATTTAATCCTCCTTCAACATACCATGGAATAATTAGTGGATTAATGTTCTATTATAAATATTCCATCATGAAGATGTCTAGGAAGGTGATTCATGAAAAATTACCCATAGAATGTTCATTACTAATGGTATATCACATTTCAATCAATAAATGATGTAAAAAATCTAGATACACCACTGATATATCAATAAATGGAGTAAATATCATTGGATATTTAGGGTATTCAAAGACCTTCCATAGATCCTTGAATATATCTCAAGGAAGAAAAATGTCTTGGCATGGATCCAAAGAAAACCCACTGATTAAGAATTACTGAATCATTGGAATGATGGATTGATAATGGGATAATAATGGGAGTTCCATGATTGAATATAGGAGGTTTGAAATTCAAGTTACGACCATTATTTTTGGAATTTGACAATTAAAGGGGTCAATAACATATGGTATTAAAATACTATGGGGTACATTAATTGTATCATCATATCAGGTGAAATGGCTTTGTGGTTGTGTTTCCAATAGCCAAAAGACTCTATAAAACAATATAGGCTATCCAATGGGTTCCACCATCTAGCCAGTGACTATTTTCTAGACACATAATTAGTGATTCCTTCCTCAAGTATTCAACCATCAAAACCCAAGATTTTAGCCACTTAAATCAGACCTCTAACATTCCCATACCAGAGATGAAACATCAGAGGAAGATATAATTTCATAAACATAAACATATAATAAAAAAATAAATAGGGTCTATTAGAACATACACCACATAAATTTAATTTGGTTCATAAGACAAAACATATATCAAAGAGAGAAATTTGAGATGAAAACCCTTACATTGTTTCTTAGTTTAGTCGAATGAACTCTAAGATATTGGACAAAAAACATAATTATATTAATAACATATTTTAGAAAAATTTTCATATAAATAACCTTTTATAATCTTTTATGATATTTATTATCTATATTTATATTATATAGTTAATAAATATTTCTAATGTTGAGTGTGGGTAATCTTGATAGTTTTGAACTAGTTTCATAATAGAGTAATTGTTATTCAATATTATCGCAAATTTGATAATTAAAATTTAATTATAGTTACTATAATTATTTTATTATAATTCTCTAGGAATTTTATATTTCCCTTTATGATTAATTTATTAATTTTCCTAGAAGATGAAATCGATAAAGACTATTTTTCTATGATTTTCAAACTAAAAAGGTTGTTTTCTTACTTAATGAGTTAAATATTGATATATTCTTTATAGAATCAAAATATATGATTATTTAAATATTTTTATAATTTTATAATAGTAAATAAGTTCTCATAATCATCTAGGATATAAATACATAGTATTGTTCAAGCAGGTGGTTAAACCAACCCAAAAAATGAACATACCATGATTAATGGATAATTATGAGATAGTTTAGATATAATATCACTATACTAAAGAATAATGATATTATTTATAATTTAATATTATTATATATCTAATTTTTATATAATTATAAAAATAATAAAATTTATATGAAGTAATTAATTATAAATAATCGATCATTTTCCCCTTAGTTCAATCAATTTAAATGATTGAAATAGTGATAATCTTTTATTGATCATTTGATTAATAAGTTCTAAAATTTGAAATAAAAAAACATTAATGATACCATAATTATATCATCATGACTAGGCATGTAAGGTGGTGAAGAAATGAAAGAAGAAAATCAATTGTTCCTTGGAGGCGGTAGTCCACAAGTACGCATGGGGGATGATTTAGTATTCTATAGAATGGGAGAAAAAAGTAAAATGGTTCATTTTCTCAGATCATAAATATGATATATATATATAATAATTTTTAATTAAAATTTCTCTTTTAGTCTATATTTCTAAGGTGATAATTGAAAATGAAACATGCTGCATCGTGGAGGCGGTAGTCCATACATCACATGAGTTACAATTTCATTTTTCTTAATAGAAAATGGAAAATGTGATTAATAATTATTACCATAGTATAATAAAATTCATTAAATAAACAATATTAATTTAATTTAAAATTTATTTCAAAATTTTAATTAGAAAATAAAAATATAAAAAATGAACTTATATAAAAATAATTACTCAACTTGAGAACTTTGATATTTCCTTCAAAGATCCATTAGAATGGATGAAAGAGGATAATATCTTGTGACTAGAAATTCAAGAGAGTAAAAGAGTATTATAGTATAATTAAAAGGTTTATGGATTCATGGGGAAACCTAGTTTCTATTAGTGTATTGAAGGGGGGTGAGAGGCCCCTTTTATAAGTGGTGAGAATGACATTTTTGTAAATATTTCAACTTTATCTATAGGGAAAAAATGTTAAACATTTCAAGTGAATCCAAAATTAGAAATTAATAGATATTGGATGAGATAAAGCTGAAAAAAACCTATTACACTCTTTATCACACATATTTTAAACCTATTTGAGGCCTTTTAGTATTTAATTATTTACTTTTACCTTTTTTTCTTTTACCATGGTAACTAGTTTTTACCTTGTTAATTTATCCTTTATGAACAAAAATAAAATGGAACTTGTTATTTAATTTTGACTAAATATTTCTAAATTTTCAATCTATTTAATTTGAATCATTTTATAAAAGTGATAAAAATTTATTTTAAAACACTAAATTATAATGTATTAAATTTTATTGAGAAAATATTACTTATGTTATTGAATATAAAATATATATATTTTAATTAAAATATAATAATTTAAAATATATAATGTTACTTTTGAAATATATATTTTATCAATAAAAAGGTTTCATAAGTTTTAGGCTATGATTAGATCAATGTGATGTCATAAAAGACATGATATTTTCCCAAGTAGTATTTTTCACCATTCATCATAAAATAAATTACTTAAGAAAAATACAAAAAATCAACCCTAAGATAATTTTTACATTCTAAATTAATAGATTAATTTATTTTTATAAAATTAAATCGAAAAAATTATATATTTAATTTTTAAAATTATAATAAAAAATATGATAAAAGTGTTTTTACTAAAAAATTACTTCTTAAACATCATGTTTTTTATTCTTATTTCATGTAAATTTATAAATATTTGAATATTTCAATAATAGTTTAAAAAATTTAAATATTAATTATTTTAATAACATTTTATATGTGATAAATTTCCTAACCCAACCCATTAGGTGTTTATCTGCAACTACCCCAAGCCCACCTCTATTGACCTGGTGATGGCCATAAGATCCAAAAGGTATAAATAATATGGGATGACTTGGTTCAAGTACCTATATACACACATACACAACCATATCTATGTATAAGTGTAGAGGAATAATTCTAAAATATGAAACATATAGAGTAATAATCATTCATGTAAAATCTCTAGGTATTACAAGAGTATGACAACATAATATGAAAAGTAAAAAAAGGAAAAATAGATGCCCAACCCGAAAGATTTCCCAAACAAAAAAAATCTAGAAAATTTATGTGTTGAGAGAAATCAAATCTATATATCTAAACCCTGACCACCGTATGCAGCCGAGTGCCCCTGGGTATCCCTATGCTTCTCTATAATCGCCACCAACCTGTCCTTCATCTTTATAAGACCTGACATGTGTGAGCAAAACCTATGCAGGGGAGAGTATATAGATACACAGTAGGAAACCACACAAACTGAAGGGGGAAGAATAATATACATGATATGAATAGACATATAAATCCATAGAAATATAGAAAGAAAAATCCAACAACATGGACACACACACACACACAGATATATATATATATATATATATATATATATATTCTCAAAAAAATAATCCTAAATAAGAGAGAAAGGGGATATTCATCTCATAGACCAACCTAATGAAAAATTATTTCAATTAGGACCAACTTTTCTATCAATGACTCTCAACATATTTTGCTTCTATCCAAAGATAAATCAAAGTCAATATACACATTTAAACTTTAACACACAGTCCATGGGCACAATATCTAGATATAGGATCCATGCCATGATATAATTGGAGGGTTCCACTGAGATGGTCGGTAGAGGACCCATGACCTATCCTAGAAGAAGGGTGCCACTATAATAATTGACTGAGGACACGTGCCTGTAACACCCCGAGATTTTATGAAAAATATTCTTTTAATTTCATTAATGTCTTGTGTTGTATTCTACACCAAGATTACCTTGCGCTATACACAACACCGTATTAGCTTGCAGTATACGCAACACTATTCTTGGACCGTGTTACACACAATTTTGATAATAGTTATTCTACGCAACATTGAGTATATATATATATATATCAAATGTATAAATGAAATATGGTTGGATTATGTTATACAAAACAACGAAGGATTCTTTCACAACACGCAACCCTGACTTGGCTTGCATTACACGCAATCGCGACCTTCCTTGATAGCGTGTGTTGTACGCAATACCGGGTTTTAATAAACAATGATATATTATTATAATATTGTCATGAACTAGCTTTTATAAATAGTATTAACTAAATTTTGAATTTTATAACATTATTATTCATCTTACACATTTTCTAGAACATGTTATAAGAACAAAATAAATTTTTCAGGTAAAATAAGTATTTTTCAAAAAATGCAGTTTTGCCGCCTTTTGATGGCGCACCCACATTAAATCTAGTTTTTGACATGTTTATATGTTCAATTTGACAAAATAAAATTCTTCTTTTGAATCAGGATGTAAAAATTTACATTATATAATGTTTTGATATTTTTCCGATAACTTTCATATTTTAATGAATAGTAAAAACACGCTATATTTTAATTAAAAACAACTTTTTTCATCGTAATATCTTATGTGGTTAAATTATAATATTTAATGGTTTTAAAGTATAAATAGAATATATTTTTACCATTTAATATAATGAATGTCATTAGCATTGATTTTACCTTGAATTCGTAGGTTAAATCAATTCAATCTTTTGCAATGTTTTAAACAAAAACCCGTTTTTATTCCACAATGAGATTAATTTTAATTTAATTTCTGCAACTTCTGTGTATTGAATTTTAAAAAATGGATTCCATATTTGGAATCAGTGGGTCCAAATTATGTTAATAGGCTACTTTATATTTTTGGGCATTATGAATAGTAACTACGGTAAATTTTAATTACCATAGTTAAAGATAAATCGGGTAATTAGGGGTAAATATAAGATTATAAAATTACCCTAACACCTTCCAAAATCCTATTGGATGACTAAAAGTCGATCCATATCACCTAAGGGTCAGATTAAAATCATTTAATGGACTTTGGCCCTTGAAAATAACTTAATTATTATTAAAACCAAAGAAAGTGACAACATGTTACTCTCTTAAATCTTATAAGTATATTAATTTTAATTTAGTGATAAACTTCATGAAACTTCGAACATGAATATTCTACAGAAAGATAATGAAATTATCTACATCATATAAATTTATATAGAATTTTTAGGGATTAAATAATTATCATTAATTATTACACAATAGTGATGCAGAAATTGTTTATCTAGTGAAAAATCAAGAATATAGTTTTTATTAAACAAATAGTGACCATAAAATGCACAAAAACCTAACCAAAACTTATTGGCCATGTAAATTTAAACCATAAGCATCCAATGGTCGAATATTTGACCATTTTGATCCTTATAAAAGCGATTATGACACTTATATAATTTTATTTTAAATGATGCCAAAGTTGTCACCTTCATAATTTAATAAATATAACAATTTAAATATTGTGATTTTAAGATGATAAATTCGAGTAAAAGTATTATTGTTAAAGTTAATAGATTTAGATTCATCATAGGAATTTATTTTTAAGGCAACAAATAAGTATATGAAATAATTATACAAAAATGTTGTAGTATTTATTTTATTAAGAGATAAACCAAATAAATGGTTTTAAAAATAATAAAATAAATATATGAACTATTTAATGTGATCCACTAATTGTATAGATACATATGACATTTTATAAATCTATTAAATCTTTTAGTTCGAACATATCTTCAATATTTATTTTATTTAAATTCAAATAAATGAATAGTGTCCAAATTGACACTATTGTTATTTTATAAAAATAACATATTATAAAATAGTTTAAAAATCACAAAAATATTTAAAAATTATAAATTTAAATTTATATGATCTAAAATGTTATTAAGTATCCAATTATGGACAATTCACAACAAATAAGTAATTCTTTGTTATAATTTAAAATTTAGAATGTTATTACCACAAATAAAATTAAATTGATTAAATAAGGATAAATCATGTTGATAATGTTTAAAATAAATTCCTAACATGTCTAAATTCTATTGGTTGATGAGATTAAAACCTTATCTTATCTAATATTTGAATATGAGTCATTTTTGGATGTTTTTAAGTGGGGTTAGATTTATTATAAATTATCATTTTTAAGAATTCCAAAGGTGCCCCTCTCCTCCCTTATAAAAGGGAAACTCCTCCCTCTCTTCCTCACACAACATTGAGCCTTCAAGCTCGGCCAACCCCTGCCAAATTCTCTTCTCCACTTCCCTAGAAACATCCTAGAGGTTCTGGTCTTTCTCAAAGACCAATTTTAGTGCCCTAAGAGGAGGTCTCAAAAAGGCGCTTCAAAGAAGAGGTAATTACCGTTACCAATTCTTTCATCTTTATTTCTTCTTCCACTTCTTCTTCTTAGGTTGTTTCATTATGAAGTAATAACATCAGTATCACTCATATAATGATATGTTATTATAAGTATGAAACAACCCTATTTCACCATCTATCCATCCTACGGAAAAAGAAATCACCGCGCGTGCGTACGTACGGAATACCGTCTCCACGCCGTGGTGTAATCTATTTTCCACCACCACCTTACATGGATGGGTATAATGGTGTAAAGAATAACTATACATAGTTATTACAACATCATATTGATTCTGATATATTGTATAATCCACTCCAATTCAATTCAGTATTTATGGAAATGATATCATCGCTCGTGCGTACGTACGGAATACCGTCTCCACGACGCGATGAGATTCATTCTCCATGTTAACCATTTAAGAATGATTATAATGTATATATAAGAAATAATAATGAAATATATGAAATTATAAATCTACTGGATTTATGTATATATATACATATGTATGTCATCTACTTACTTCCATTTCAAGACAATAAGGAAAGGAAAACAGCGTTCATGCGTACGTACGGACTACCGTCTCCATGAACGATGTTTTTCATTTTATTTATCTACCTGTTATATATATATATATATACTGATTATATATGATATATAAATCATATTTTATATTCTGGAAGTGAGTAAATCATGATATAAGTAATAATGATTTCAAGAACAACAAGTCAAAACACCTACGATAAATGAAACGATTTTACCCAAAACGCTTCTTTAACATGGAATTTACAAAAGAACGGGTAATATAATGTCATAAGTGAACCATATATGATATCATAACAATGAATATGATTCTGTAATAAGTCAATAACATGATTTAAATCATTATACAGGAGGTTCGGACACTTACAAAGCAAGTCGGACCAAAGGTAAGGGAAATATCACAATCTCATTTTTATCCGAGATTGTTTATTCGTAAGTATTTACTGGGGTGTATTTTATCATCCACATCCATGTTTCATCAATATGTAATATTATTTCCATCCACCTAAAATTGTTTAAATCCATTTTTACCCTTCGGTGATTTTTTAGTAATATGTATGAAAGGAATCTTTTGTCGTACGAGGTACTTTTTGACTTTTCCGACAAAAGTACGAAGAATGTTTTTTTAACTTATACGGCATGAATGGATTTTCAAAACATTATTTCCAAGAATCTTCATTTATAAGTTTTCAAGTTTATTTTTAACCAAATTCTTTATTTTATAATTCTATGACATGTTAAGAAAGGAAAAGTGTTTTTGAAGTAGAAAGGATATTTTCCTCAAGAATGAAGTTCAAGTATTTTATCAAAATTATTTTCCATCTAAGATAATAAAAGGATTCTGTTTTTGTCCCTATTATTACACTGGTTTGATTATGTTGTGATGGAAATATTTTTATGAATTCCTTTTTCTTATATGAATTGTTTTATGATGTCATGTTGTTTAAGAATCCCATTTTTATTACATGGGTTACGCTATGATGTATGGTTTATGATTATGTGGCACACATAAGAAAGGATTCATTATAATATGGGTGGGACCTATATCTCCCTCCAATGCATTGGGTAAAGATTTTATATCTCATGAGATAGACATGGCTGGAATGGTAGGTTATACCAGTTCAGTGAAACAGGACTGAAACGAGGATTACTCGATTCAGAAAGGGACTTTGTCCACTAAGATAGTCTTGGCAATGAGTCTTGACTAACAAGAAATGATTCTCTATGATTATGTGTGTATGCCACAAAGTTTCATGTTTTAAGTTATGATTATTGGGATTTCATTTCACTACTATGATTTATCCCATGTTATGAAATTATGCTCTCTTTTGCAGGTTAAGATTTCCAAAAGTTATGTTCTTATGAATATGATGTGATTGATTTTTCTTTTGTTTACCTTTACTGAGCATTTGAGCTCACCCTTTTATGTTTTCTTTTCCCCAGGATATAAAGAAAGGTTTTAGGTAAAAAAAAGGAAGATCTTTATGGGAGATGTTGAAGATCTTTCACCACGATTAGAAGATTTTATTCCGAGTTTCCAAAGACACTAAACTATTACGATCCTTGTGTGTGTGTTTTTGTTATGTACTAAGTATTCCGCAAAAGTAATGTAATGTCAATGTACGTCAAGATACGGGTCTCTACAGTTGGTATCGGAGGAAAGGTTTAGTCAACCTTTTGAAACTAGGATGCGAAAACGTTAGTGAGATCCCTAGAGATATTTATAAGGTATGTCTAGGTATGTCCCTAAGGATAAGTATACGTATAGGATATAATCCTAGAACTACGATAATGATCTTAGAATTTAACCTAAGATGTTAGATATTAAGGGTAATCCCCCTTTACTATGTTGTTTTCCCTAGCATGATTTTTGCTTCTCACACTATTCTTTTTGGGTTTTAGAGAATGGCTGGAAACAAGATGATTCACGATAATGGAGGATATGATGGACAATGGAATGATATTCTTCATAATGAAATGGGATTTGGAAGTCCAAACATAATTATTATGCCGAATCAGCAATCTCATAATATGATCAATAAAGTAAAATTTGGTAAGTTTCCTGACTCGTCTAATAAGAGAAAGATGGAGTTTCATGATGATCATAGAGGAAAGAAAGTTCAATTTCCCCTATGTAATTCATGTGGGAAGAGGCATCAAGGAGAATTTTTGAAAGGAATTGGAAGATGCTTTGGGTGTGGAAAATAAGGACACAAATCCAGTAAGTGCAAAGGAAAAGGTTCAGTTAACACCAGGGATGAGGATAATGGTATTGCTACGACATCAACACTGGTTAAATGTTTTAAATGTGGAATGTACGGGCATTATGCAAACCGATGCCCTAAGGGAAAGACTCATGAAGAGAATTAGTATGGTCATATGGGTAGTATTTATGTGGATGATGATGAAGTGACTACAAATGATATGTGAGATGAAAGAATTTTTGAAGCTCGGTCAATGGTTTGAGAATGTAGTGGAATGATTACATGTTTATTATGTGTAATTTTGGAATAAAGAGACATCTATGGATTGTTACAATGTTGTCTTTCCTTGTGTTTTGAAAGTGTATGATTAATGTTACCAGTATCCATGAAAGGTTATTCAGATATTTTTGGAATGTAGATGATATGCGCATAATGAAGGGATAAGGAGAAAATTAAATGTTTGATAGTATTCATGAGCTCATGATTGATATAAGGACTAAGTGATATCATGGTTTGAGTATATAGAATTTTGAGGATTTTGGTATGTGGAAAGTGTTAACTTTTAACTGCACTCATGTTTTCACTAAGGTATTCAAGAGAATACAAGATGTTTGGAATGTGACCAACAAGACATATCTTATGATATGTGGGGATCAACGACAGTATTAAATCTCTGGTAATCGTTGTCACTATATTATGAGAGTGGACTGCAGTATTATGTATAAGCCTAAAGATTAGACTGGATTATGTTGGACATAAGTTAGTATTGTTTAAGGATAGAAGATTTTCGATATTATTGATGGGATGTTATAGTAACGTAGTTTTAGAAAAAGGACAACCTGCAGGACGGGCGACAACCCATCGCTTCGGACAAGGCTGTAGGAATCGAACCCACAACCGAAGTGTAACTGGCCTTTATCACCTACCACTGGCCTACAGGAAGTCCCTGGTTAGTATAAACTAGTTTTATTTTATTAAGCGGTATGATATATGAAGTATAAGTTCATTTTTGGAACCATATACGATTAATCTAACCACAAGATGGACTTATAACTTTTGCTAACCTTTTGTTTGAATGAGATGGAATGACCCATAATTCTATCACATGATCTACTAACACATCACGAATAACAAATTCAACTTCATTTCTTTAAGGGATGAAGTGGAAATTGTTCAATTCACAAACAACAGTGATATTGTACCAAAATCAAGTTAGTATTTATTCTAATTCAAATTTTTCAACTTTAGGGAAATGATATTGAAAATCAAAAATGTTGTCCTAGTGATCTTATATCTGATGAATCGGATGGTACCTTAGATCATCACAAATGTATGGCTTTGTGATTGCTATCTTTTCCATAGCCATGCCCTCTACCACTCCCCATCAGAACATGACAGTTAGATTTCTCTTCCATGTCCATATTTTCACCTATGTTCTCCTATGTGGATACCCAGTGATTAGTTAACTTGGGTAACCATTACGTTTTATACTTTAGTTTTTAAAGATAAGTTTTGGTATTCCTTTTTACGATGTGGGTTTCTATCAAAGAAAATTTCAAATAGTAAACCATTTATAACCCCGACGAATTTCGAGGGCGAAATTCATTTTAAGGGGGGTAGAATGTAACACCCCGAGATTTTATGAAAAATATTCTTTTAATTTCATTAATGTCTTGTGTTGTATTCTACACCAAGATTACCTTGCGCTATACGCAACACCGTATTAGCTTGCAGTATACGCAACACTATTCTTGGACCGTGTTACACACAATTTTGATAATAGTTATTCTACGCAACATTGAGTATATATATATATATATATCAAATGTATAAATGAAATATGGTTGGATTATGTTATACAAAACAACGAAGGATTCTTTCACAACACGCAACCCTGACTTGGCTTGCATTACACGCAATCGCGACCTTCCTTGATAGCGTGTGTTGTACGCAATACCGGGTTTTAATAAACAATGATATATTATTATAATATTGTCATGAACTAGCTGTTATAAATAGTATTAACTAAATTTTGAATTTTATAACATTATTATTCATCTTACACATTTTCTAGAACATGTTATAAGAACAAAATAAATTTTTCAGGTAAAATAAGTATTTTTCAAAAAATGCAGTTTTGCCGCCTTTTGATGGCGCACCCACATTAAATCTAGTTTTTGACATGTTTATATGTTCAATTTGACAAAATAAAATTCTTCTTTTGAATCAGGATGTAAAAATTTACATTATATAATGTTTTGATATTTTTCCGATAACTTTCATATTTTAATGAATAGTAAAAACACGCTATATTTTAATTAAAAACAACTTTTTTCATCGTAATATCTTATGTGGTTAAATTATAATATTTAATGGTTTTAAAGTATAAATAGAATATATTTTTACCATTTAATATAATGAATGTCATTAGCATTGATTTTACCTTGAATTCGTAGGTCAAATCAATTCAATCTTTTGCAATGTTTTAAACAAAAACCCGTTTTTATTCGACAATGAGATTAATTTTAATTTAATTTCTGCAACTTCTGTGTATTGAATTTTAAAAAATGGATTCCATATTTGGAATCAGTGGGTCCAAATTATGTTAATAGGCTACTTTATATTTTTGGGCATTATGAATAGTAACTACGGTAAATTTTATTTACCATAGTTAAAGATAAATCGGGTAATTAGGGGTAAATATAAGATTATAAAATTACCCTAACACCTTCCAAAATCCTATTGGATGACTAAAAGTAGATCCATATCACCTAAGGGTCAGATTAAAATCATTTAATGGACTTTGGCCCTTGAAAATAACTTAATTATTATTAAAACCAAAGAAAGTGACAACATGTCACTCTCTTAAATCTTATAAGTATATTAATTTTAATTTAGTGATAAACTTCATGAAACTTAGAACATGAATATTCTACAGAAAGATAATGAAATTATCTACATCATATAAATTTATTTAGAATTTTTAGGGATTAAATAATTATCATTAATTATTACACAATAGTGATGCAGAAATTGTTTATCTAGTGAAAAATCGAGAATATAGTTTTTATTAAACAAATAGTGACCATAAAATGCACAAAACCCTAACCAAAACTTATTGGCCATGTAAATTTAAACCATAAGCATCCAATGGTCGAATATTTGACCATTTTGAGCCTTATAAAAGCGATTATGACACTTATATAATTTTATTTTAAATGATGCCAAAGTTGTCACCTTCATAATTTAATAAATATAACAATTTAAATATTGTGATTTTAAGATGATAAATTCGAGTAAAAGTATTATTGTTAAAGTTAATAGATTTAGCTTCATCATAGGAATTTATTTTTAAGGCAACAAATAAGTATATGAAATAATTATACAAAAATGTTGTAGTATTTATTTTATTAAGAGATAAACCAAATAAATGGTTTTAAAAATAATAAAATAAATATATGAACTATTTAATGTGATCCACTAATTGTATAGATACATATGACATTTTATAAATCTATTAAATCTTTTAGTTCGAACATATCTTCTATATTTATTTTATTTAAATTCAAATAAATGAATAGTGTCCAAATTGACACTATTGTTATTTTATAAAAATAACATATTATAAAATAGTTTAAAAATCACAAAAATATTTAAAAATTATAAATTTAAATTTATATGATCTAAAATGTTATTAAGTATCCAATTATGGACAATTCACAACAAATAAGTAATTCTTTGTTATAATTTAAAATTTAGAATGTTATTACCACAAATAAAATTAAATTGATTAAATAAGGATAAATCATGTTGATAATGTTTAAAATAAATTCCTAACATGTCTAAATTCTATTGGTTGATGAGATTACAACCTTATCTTATCTAATATTTGAATATGAGTCATTTTTGGAAGTTTTTAAGTGGGGTTAGATTTATTATAAATTATCATTTTTAAGAATTCCAAAGGTGCCCCTCTCCTCCCTTATAAAAGGGAAACTCCTCCCTCTCTTCCTCACACAACATTGAGCATTCAAGCTCGGCCAACCCCTGCCAAATTCTCTTCTCCACTTCCCTAGAAACATCCTAGAGGTTCTGGTCTTTCTCAAAGACCAATTTTAGTGCCCTAAGAGGAGGTCTCAAAAAGGCGCTTCAAAGAAGAGGTAATTACCGTTACCAATTCTTTCATCTTTATTTCTTCTTCCACTTCTTCTTCTTAGGTTGTTTCATTATGAAGTAATAACATCAGTATCACTCATATACTGATATGTTATTATAAGTATGAAACAACCCTATTTCACCATCTATCCATCCTACGGAAAAAGAAATCACCGCGCGTGCGTACGTACGGAATACCGTCTCCACGCCGTGGTGTAATCTATTTTCCACCACCACCTTACATGGATGGGTATAATGGTGTAAAGAATAACTATACATAGTTATTACAACATCATATTGATTCTGATATATTGTATAATCCACTCCAATTCAATTCAGTATTTATGGAAATGATATCATCGCTCGTGCGTACGTACGGAATACCGTCTCCACGACGCGATGAGATTCATTCTCCATGTTAACCATTTAAGAATGATTATAATGTATATATAAGAAATAATAATGAAATATATGACATTATAAAGCTACTGGATTTATGTATATATATACATATGTATGTCATCTACTTACTTCCATTTCAAGACAATAAGGAAAGGAAAACAGCGTTCATGCGTACGTACGGACTACCGTCTCCATGAACGGTGTTTTTCATTTTATTTATCTACCTGTTATATATATATATATACTGATTATATATGATATATAAATCATATTTTATATTCTGGAAGTGATTAAATCATGATATAAGTAATAATGATGTCAAGAACAACAAGTCAAAACACCTACGATAAATGAAACGATTTTACCCAAAACGCTTCTTTAACATGGAATTTACAAAAGAACGGGTAATATAATGTCATAAGTGAACCATATATGATATCATAACAATGAATATGATTCTGTAATAAGTCAATAACATGATTTAAATCATTATACAGGAGGTTCGGACACTTACAAAGCAAGTCGGACCAAAGGTAAGGGAAATATCACAATCTCATTTTTATCCGAGATTGTTTATTCGTAAGTATTTACTGGGGTGTATTTTATCATCCACATCCATGTTTCATCAATATGTAATATTATTTCCATCCACCTACAATTGTTTAAATCCATTTTTACCCTTCGGTGATTTTTTAGTAATATGTATGAAAGGAATCTTTTGTCGTACGAGGTACTTTTTGACTTTTCCGACAAAAGTACGAAGAATGTTTTTTTAACTTATACGGCATGAATGGATTTTCAAAACATTATTTCCAAGAATCTTCATTTATAAGTTTTCAAGTTTATTTTTAACCAAATTCTTTATTTTATAATTCTATGACATGTTAAGAAAGGAAAAGTGTTTTTGAAGTAGAAAGGATATTTTCCTCAAGAATGAAGTTCAAGTATTTTATCAAAATTATTTTCCATCTAAGATAATAAAAGGGTTCTGTTTTTGTCCCTATTATTACACTGGTTTGATTATGTTGTGATGGAAATATTTTTATGAATTCCTTTTTCTTATATGAATTGTTTTATGATGTCATGTTGTTTAAGAATCCCATTTTTATTACATGGGTTACACTATGATGTATGGTTTATGATTATGTGGCACACATAAGAAAGGATTCATTATAATATGGGTGGGACCTATATCTCCCTCCAATGCATTGGGTAAAGATTTTATATCTCATGAGATAGACATGGCTGGAATGGTAGGTTATACCGGTTCAGTGAAACAGGACTGAAACGAGGATTACTCGATTCAGAAAGGGACTTTGTCCACTAAGATAGTCTTGGAAATGAGTCTTGACTAACAAGAAATGATTCTCTATGATTATGTGTGTATGCCACAAAGTTTCATGTTTTAAGTTATGATTATTGGGATTTCATTTCACTACTATGATTTATCCCATGTTATGAAATTATGCTCTCTTTTGCAGGTTAAGATTTCCAAAAGTTATGTTCTTATGAATATGATGTGATTGATTTTTCTTTTGTTTACCTTTACTGAGCATTTGAGCTCACCCTTTTATGTTTTCTTTTCCCCAGGATATAAAGAAAGGTTTTAGGTATAAAAAAAGGAAGATCTTTATGGGAGATGTTGAAGATCTTTCACCACGATTAGAAGATTTTATTCCGAGTTTCCAAAGACACTAAACTATTACGATCCTTGTGTGTGTGTTTTTGTTATGTACTAAGTATTCCGCAAAAGTAATGTAATGTCAATGTACGTCAAGATACGGGTCTCTACAGTGCCTTGATACCATATGAGGGTGAATCTTGGATATCATATAGAGGATACAATCCCTATCCCAAAAGATGGGTTCCACTCTAATGATAGAAGAACCTTGCCCTGTCTCCATAGGAGTGTTCTACTATGGAAGTAAATAGAGGACCCATGCCCTACCCAGTAAGAGGGTGAAAATATAAAGGTTGATAGAGGACCCATTCCCCACATATTATGAGTGTTCCACACTAGTGGTTGATAGATGCCCCATGCCCTACCTAGTAGAAGGGTGCCACTCTATTAGTTGATATATGACCAATGAACTACATAGTAGGGGGTTCACTTTAGTCTCTATGATGATCCTAACTAATCACTTCCATCATTGAGCACCACCTAGATAAGTGTCACACTCGTAACATCTCACATAATATCCCAAAATGAACCAAAAAGTATACCATCATGTTCTATGTGAAAAATACTAAATATAGGATAATTGTGGGCCATATAAAGGATAACAAGAGATATAAGTTTCCTCAAAATGGGTGGGGGGTAAAAAACAAGTAAGGGGATCCATATGAAATGTGGTCCCACCATAATACTTTGATATGTTTTTTTGATACATGTTTCACTGCTCGTATAGCCATACATAGAATGTAAGGGTACTACACAGTGTGGCTCAGCCACCCAGGGTCTTTCTCGTGATTCTGGATGTGTCAGTGTTCCTTGGATATGTTTTTCATTATTTGGTCGAGTCTATGTACCATTAATGTGTTTCTGGACATGCCTGTGTTGATGTACTCCTATAGTACACATTGGGTTTCCAGCACCGAGTCACACAACTTGTGGGGGTCCCACATGGCATGTGATATTTAATTCACCTGAAAACCCTAGCGGCTGTAGCCCGGGGGTACATACCATGTGATCTTAAAAATATATGGAATGATAAAAATAATCTTAGATCATATTTACACATATCCCTTCCATTCCTTCCATGCCATATCATGCCTTAGGTTCTCCTGTAAACAAAGGTGAAGCCACCATTCTTCAAATTTGAACCTCTGGTGGCCCGAAATCAGATCACTAATGGTCTATTTGAATCACATAGGCACCTGAAATTCCTCACCTTCCATAAAATTATTTTTATAGGATCCTGTATCCATGAAACAATAAAAAACACCCCACGTTTCATCCCCTTTCATCCTTATATTGTAAAACCTTCTTCATGTGAATCCATTTTGAATCCAGGGGTTTGATAGAGATCGAACCCACCCGATAATGTCAAACTGTGGCCCCATAGGCCTAAAAAGAGTTATTAAAGGAATTATAGGAGTAAAAGGATAAAAAATAAGGTGGAAAAATATTTGGATAATCATTATTATCCAATAATACATATTCAGATTCTTGGGGCGAGAAACATGACATAAATTGAATAAACAATTTTAAACCGATACATGAGTTCATGAAAAGGTTCATAATAAATATAGATAAAAGAAATTAAATTTATCATGATCAATATTTTAATCATATGGGGTAGAATCCACAAATGATGAGTCCTACCTTGATTCTTAATGTTCATCGATGAATAATGCACTCGCTAACAAAGGCGATTAGTTATTACATTTGTTGTGCCTCAATTTTCCTAGATTTGGAGGCTTTTTTTCATCTGATATCAAATAAACAATGAGGAATGTCGAATTATCCTCTCAATGGTACTAGGGTTATGTGTCAAACCCTAGATATCTACCACAATGGCACAAATATGTAGGAAATTAGGTTTTAGTTGTTAAATGAATGAATGAATAAATAAATAAATTAATTAACAGAACACAATAACCAACTTCCGCTTTATTCGAATTACCCACGCCAACCAATTTTAGGTCACTCCTAGGGTAAAATTATTATTAAAATTTCAACTGTGGTGTAATATTTTTTATCCAAGACTCCATTTAATGTTTTTCCAATTTTAATGAAAACCATGAATTCCTAATATAAAATATATTTAATATTTCTATAAAAATAAAATTGAGCACACTAGGACATAGAACACCATGGAGTCTTAGTGCCTAACAATGAAAATATTCCTTGATATATTTTAATCGATTACTAGGAAAAATGGGATCTCTACATTATTCCATATTTCTATATTTTTTCCCTTGAAAAGAAAAACTAAAAAAAGATCAGGATACAAAGCCGACATCTAGATCTCCTGCTCCTAGGATCTATCCTATATGCTCTTATACTAGAAAAAAAGATGATCCAGGGTGATGGTCCATCCATGTAGTGTCATATTCTTCTGAACCTCAATTTCCACTCGGTGATATGCGAATGTGGCTCCATCCTCAATGTCTAGCTCACCCAAATCAATAATGTACATGGAGTCGTACACATATCTCCTCAAATGAATCACGTGGAAGATGTCACAAACACACTCTAATTGTAGAGGTAGGGTGAGCTGGTAATTAACCTCTATAACCCTCTATAACATCTTTAACTGCCCGATGAATCTTGGGGATAGCTTTTTGCCATGACTAAATCTCTACAATCCCCACCGTGAGAGACTCTTAGGAAAATTTGGTCTCCTTATTGAACTTCAAGGGAATAAGACATCAATATGTATATGTTTCTTGATAGATCTAGGATATCTTCATATGCTCAAGAATTTCCTATACATTATCCATTGTTGTGGAAACCATATTTTTCCCAATTGGGGATGTCTCATCGATCTTAGTCCAATAAAAGGGTAACATGTAGGGTCTTTGGTATTGGGTCTAAAAAGGTTACACAATAATTTTAGGGTGGTAGATATTATAATATGAAATATATACTAAGGTAAAGTGAACCTCCCATCTCTCGAAGAATTCTAACATGCATGCCCCAACATATCCTCCAACACCTAGATATTGAACTCGGTCTGCCCATCTATTTGGAGGTGAAAGGATGTACTTATCCTCATCTAGGTCATGACTACCTATTGCTGGCCTCTCCACAACTATGATGTGAACCATACATCACATTTTTAGAGAATCATTAAGGAAACCCCATGAAGGTGAATAATGTCCCATAGATACGACTGCCACAAACTCTACGCTAAACTTTTCTCCATGATTGCAAGGAAATTTGCCGACTTCGTAAGTCAGGAAACTATCATCCAGGTGACGTCATGGAATCTCACTATCCATAGAATCCCTTTCATGAAGTTCATAAATATTTCATCCATTTTTCACTCCATGATCTTAAGAGGATACAACAAACCTACCGGGACCCAGTGCTCAAACTTTACATGCTAATAGGTGAGGAACTGAGAGACAAACTCAGCCACACTCCATCTTATGCCAGACCACCAAAAATTTTGTCGAAGGTCTCTATAAATATTACCCACACTAAGATATATAACCAATGGATATATGTGAAAATATTTCATCACCTTCTTTTGTATAGTGATTGGGACCACCGTCTATCCCTAAAAAAGGATGATGTGATTCTATCCTTCAGAAAATTCATTTGAAAAATCTCTTAAGGATATCTTGTTATGTAAGACCTCATAGTCAATGCCACTCAACTGGAACTCTCAAACCTACTAGAGGAGATGTAGATTCAACACCATTTAATGAATAAAAGTTATATTTTCCTCCTCAACTAGGGTCAGCTACAAAGACGAAAATTGCTATGAATCCTCCCTCACCAAACAAGCCTAGAAATTATTTCCAAGGAATTATTCCACCACATTAAAATTCCCAAAATTATATACTATATCAAAGTCATAGTCATGTAAGAACTCTAACCAGATCCTCTGCCTCATGTTTAGGTCTCTTTATGTAAATACATTAATGAGACTATCATGGTTAGAGTAGAAAACAAAGTACTCTCCCTGAAGATAGTACCTCCACATCGTCAAAGTGAAAACAAACACTGCTAACTCTAGGTCATGATTCACATAGTTATTCTTATGGGGTATCAACTACCTTTACCCATATGAGATACCTACCTATATCTACATCCACACACAATTGATCCTAGCTCCAAATGCATCACAATATACTATGCACTCCACGCCCTCCTACCATAGTCTCAAAATAGAAGTACTCGTTAGCCTCAACCTCAACTCCTCAAAGAATCTCTAACACTACTCAGTCTAGGTAAAAATGTTACCTTTCCATGTTGGAGTGGTAAAAGGGTATTTAATACTAGGGTAGTTTTTAAAAATCCTTATATATTACCCCTCCTAGAAAATAAATCTCTACACCTCTAACATGATCTTAGGTGGTCACAAGAAAGAACTGAATCAATCTTTTCTAGTTCAACAACTAATACATGCTTAGAAATGAATAGGAAGTGAACCTCGTGGATTCATAACTAGAAATTTGAGATCTTACCAAAAATATGATGCTCCCAAATAAAATCTAGGACCATACTCTAGTTCTCTATATTCTACTCTTATGATGTAGAGTATTTGAGTATATCATCAATGTAGACAACAATAAATCGATCAAAGTACGGATTGAGGATGTAGTTCATCATATATATAAAAATGTTTGGGCAATTTATCACACCAAAAAGAATCACCTAGAACTCATAGTGTATGTAGACACATCAAAATATGATATTTGGAATACGAGCCTCGTGAACTCTCAACTGGTGGTAGATGAACCTGAGATTTTTCTTCAAGAACCAAATCACTCCTCTCAAAATGATCAAAGTGTTCATCAATCCTCTATAATAGGAACTTTTTATTTATAATTTCCTTGTTTAGGAGATGATAATCTCTACCATGATGCAAGATACCACCCACCTTTTTCATGAACAACACTATATATGCCTAGAGAGACACACTAGGTATAATAAACCCTTAGCTCTAAGGTCCTCCAACTACAATCATGGATCTCAAAGCTTGGTAGGGGCTATAAAATATACTATAGAATATATCAGGGTGGTCTTGGGGTATAATTCAATAAAACATTCCATCTTCCACCCCATAGGTATACCCAAAACATCATTGGGGAAGACTAAAATCTAATAATCCATGAAGAAATTAATCCATATTTCTAAAGAGAATATTATTCCAAGGGATATACTTTCTAACTAATGGGTAATAGGATACACCCCCCTTTTGTGAGGCATCTAAATCATCTAAAGTGATTTTTAATCTAGTATTAGACTATGGACAACCAATACATACCCACGGTGATTTCATATGGTATCATTGTGCATACTAAAAGGTCTCACGAGAAACTCTCTCCACTAAGTGATAGCTCTTACTTGTAGAAGATAAAATTTATAGAATAAGAGTTCCTCATAGGAACCTCAAGATAAAGTTGTTGGGTTAAATCCTCAACTGAGAGCTCCAACTCTCACACCAGGATTAAAGAGATTAAGTAATAAATCAAACCTATTTCTAACAATACTTAATGAAGAGTAGAATAAACATAGACCATATATCTAATCATATTATTTCTTTCTACATTATACACATCCAAAACCGTTAGCTTCCCATAGCCCAAATTTCCATCTCCCTGAGTATGATGTGGTCTACCTAGAGGTGGTTGTGGAAGGAGATCATAATGTCATGTAATACCCAAAAAATCCATCTCTTGGAGACCCACCTACTCCTCTTATATCACCACATCCATGGGCTCTACCCAACCCTTTCTTGGGAGATCTCTAATCATGATGTATCCTATGTCGTGGAGGTCCATTAGCTATTTGTCTACCCCCCTCAGCAAGCTGGGTTTCAATACTAGAAAATGGACCTATCCCCACGGTTTTCTCCAAAACCGTGGGGATAGACCCACCCTATACCCACGGTTTTGGAAAAACGTGGGTATAAGTTAATTTTCAAGGCCTATACCCATAGTTTTCCAAAACCATGGGTATAGGGGGGGTCTATCCCAATGGTTTCCCAAAACCATGGGTATAGGGGTAAATATACCCATGGTTTTGGGAAAAAACATGGGTATAGGTCTAGGCTAAAATAAATATACCCACGGTTATGAAAAACCGTGGGTATAGGTCACTTTTGTGTGTGTGGGAAGGAAATTCTTTTTGGCGGGAACCCTATACCCACAGTTCTTCCCTCTATAACAACGGTTTTTATAACTATATTTAACTATATATATATATATATACATATAGGTGATGTTAGGTTAGTGGTTAGATGCGGTGTTTGCAGTGAAGAGGTTGCGGGATCGAAACTCCGCACCTGCATTATTTTAGGAACTATACCCACACTTTTGAAACTGTGGGTAAAAGCCATTGACACTGTGGCAATTGGTATGTTTCGGTGACATGGTGGCAAGAAACCTATACCCACAGTTTTAGAAAACCATGGGTATAGGTTGGGGACCTATACTGACACTGTTCCAGCCCATGGTTCCCAAAACCGTGTGTATAGGCTATACCCACAGTTTTGGGGGCTATACCCACGGTTTTGAACGGTGGGTATAGGCTGTTTTTCCAATAGTCTTTGGCAGTCTGATTCTATGTTACCTCACCCATAACAAGAATTACACCAACCCTATTTATGATATTCCCTATTAATATATGTTTTCCTTGACCAGTTTCCCGACTCTGATCCTGTGAAGATCTCTTGGGACGATTTCCTATCAATTGACACCTTCTAGCTGTTGCTAATGACTCACTTTATAACCCCCACTACCATATCCAGCTGAATAAAGTCCCTTTGGAAGTAATATATCCATCACCAAAACTCTCTACAACACTCCTATATAATTGAGAATTCATAAGGGTACCAAAATGACACATATGTATCTATGGAGACCCTGATCAAAATTTTGTGCTCAGAAGTACCCATCCCATATAATGTTAATGGAGTACCACACAAGGTCTGTGAACTTCACAACATACCCATACACTATCATCCCTCCCTGTTATAGCTCTAGAATATCCTAAATCTAAACTGAGCCCAAGTATGAGGGGTAGTACTATTCAATACATAGTTGTTGGAATTTGGTCTATGAGAGTGTCAAATCATCATGAATCTATGTAACCAGACTCCACTAATGCCCATGTGATCCATGGAAAAGTCTCTATACTAATGCAACAACCTGATCAGATGGTGTTTGGATAAGTATGAGAACTTTGATAATTGACTCTATCCAATCCTATGTTGCCTATAGATCTGCCTAACTATAGAACCTCAGTGTCCTATAGAGTTAGAACTTGTGGAGTTCACTATGTCTAAATTCATCCTCATCCTACTCTATTAGTATGAAATACTACTTGAAAGGTGGGGGGTTTTGATGGCTATCCAACTGGAGGAAGAATCTTGTAGGATGAGCCTTGAACTAAGGCCTCTTCACTTATAGGACCTTCTTAATGATCTTGAATCAATAACTTGGTTGACTATCTTCACAGAGGCATCAATAATTTTTTTATGATATACAATGGCTAGATGAGCACACACACTTATATATATATATATACATATATATATACGAGGAGATGACTCAGGCAGGATAATGAAAAGACTTAATCATATATGATGAATGTACCAATGTTCCCTACAACTAATGTCTTGGTATATCGAGTCCACAAGTAAGAGACCAAAGTCTTGAAGTAGGGGTACATTTTCTGTAATATAGAAACTGGGTTTCCTAGCCTGATAGCCACAATCAAGAAACTTTGAATCTATTACCCTAAGTCTCAACCAAATCCTCGCAAGGGGACTACTCCAAACACCATCCTAAGGAATGAGCCACATCTGATACCAATCTGTCCTGACCCAACCCAATGGGGATTGAGTTGAAACTTACCCAAATCCACTTCCATAGGCCAAGGTAAAATGACAAGTTTTGAAATGTATAACTAATATGGAAGTCCTTTACCTCATTATATGTAAAAACATTCTCAAATACTTCAATGCAAAAGTGAATAGAAATAATAATAAAAATGAAACATCTAGAGTGAGAATAATTAATGTAAAACCTATAGGGATTACCAGAGGACAATAGAATAATTTGAAAAGTAAAAAGAAAAAAATACACAATGAACTATAAATATGTACCAATCTAAAAAAAATGGAAATTTAATGTGGAAAGAGTGCCTGAATTCTGATCTGTAAGCCCCAACCACCAAATGCATTCTAGTGCACCAAGGTATCACTATGATCCTCTGTAATCAACTGTAAACTATATTTAATCATAATAAGACATGAAACATGTGGTAAAATACCTTTTAAGGGTGATTATATACATACAAAGTATGATTCCCCAAAACCATAAGGGAGATAAGTAATAGACATGATAAAAATATGCAACTCAACCTATAACAAGAGAGTGACACAAATAAAAAATAATGGATAGAAATATATATTTTCTGAAAAAATACCAAATGAGAGAGAAAGGGGATATTCATTTCACAACCCATCAAAAGAAAAAAGTCTTCTATCAATTATAATGGGTCCAACAAAAATGCCCAACATCTCACTCATCTGTCCAAAGAGCCATAAAAGTTGAGCCACACCTCACTATTGTGCTGCGCAGTTGAGGGAAAAAATCTCTAGGTAGAGGACTCATATCCTGTTACAATACGAGGGTGCCACTCAGAAGGTTAATAGATGACCCATTCCTTATCCTAGTAAAATGGTGGCACTATAATAATTGATCAAGGAACCATGACCAAACACTATAAGAGGGTTCCATTCGAATAGAATATAAAGGACCCATGCCCTATCCTAACAGAAGGGTTCCACTCTAATGATCAAAGAACCATGACCTATCTCTGTAAGAGTATTCCTCTATATAAATTGATATATTACCCATGTCCTACCCAGTAGGAGGGTGAAACTATAGTGTTTTATAGAGGTCCCATGCTCTTCCCTATAGGAGGGTGCCACTTTAGTGGTTGATATGAGACCTATGCCCTTCCCACCAAGAGGGTGCCACTCCAGTATCTTTGATGATACTTAATGATCACTAACATCATCAAGAATCACCTAAAGAATAGTAAAACTTCGATAATCATTCATCATAACTCAAAAGGAACCAAAAATTATACCACCACTTCCTATATGAAAACACCTAGGATAGGCTGCTCACAATCCAAAATCTGAGCCCAAATGAAGGAGATATAGGAGGTAAAAGTTTCCTTAAAAATGAAGGGGGTATATGGAATGTATGGGTGACCCACATGATGAGTGGTCCCACTCTTTTTCTTAGCCGTGTCCCTTCTGGTAAATGGAACACTTCCCATGTATTCCTACCCAGTGTATAAGGGGACTGTATAGTGTTCCTCATCTACTCGAGGTCCTGATCGTCTTCCTAACTATGTCCATGTTAATTTTCCATGTCTTTGTTTGATGGATATTTCCATTTACCATGGAAATGCACCTGGATGTTACCACATCCATATACTCCTAGAGTACATGCCAGATTTCCATCACTGAGTCATGTGGCATGTGGGTGTCCCACATGAAGTGTTATATTTAACTCTCCTAAAAATACTAGCTACCACATCCATGTTCTACATTCCATGTGTTCTTTAGACTACAAGACATTTAAAAAATCCTATATATTTTCTAGAATTTTTTGTTCCATGCTCTTCGCATCAAATCTCACCTCATATTTATACGAAAATGAAGTGGAAGTATTCATTCTTCTATTTTGGCCCTCCATGGGATGAAAATCATATCTTTGAGGGTCCATTCGAAGACTATATGCACCTCGTGCACCTCTCATGCCATAAAATTCTTTTTCTTGAGTCTCAGATCCCCAAAAAATCACCAACATCCTATAATTCATTCCCTTTAACTCTTATATTTTTGAAACATCCACCGCACATGAATCCTTCATGAATCTGAGGGTTCGATTGAGCTCGAACCCACCCAAAAATGTCAAATCGTGGCCTAGGTGGTGTAGGAAGAAGAACGTGAAGAGTAGTAGGGGAAAATAAAAAAAGGGACAAAAATCATTTTCAAAGAGTTCATGGACAATAGAAATTTTTTGTGATTCCCATGGTAAGAAACATGACATAAATTGAATAAATAATTTGAAACTGATGCATGAGATCATACAACAGCTCATAATAAAAATAGATTAAAGACACATAATTTATCCTGAAAAATATTTTAATCATATGGTAAAGATTACCCAAATGATGGGTCCTATATTGATTTTTATTTTTCATCGATGAAGAATAATCTCTCCAATGGGGAGTAGTCATTGCATTCACTGTGCCTCAATTCACCTGGATCCTGGGGCTCATTGTCATCTGATCTCAAATCACCAATGAATAATGTGGAACTATCCTCTCAATATTCCTATGTTTATATGGATTACCCCATAGATCCATCATGATGGTTATTATATAGAGGAAATTAGGATTCAGGTGTTTCTTGAATTAATTAATTCAACAAACAAACACTCCGACGACTGTTTTATCTAAATGGCTCATGCCGACCGATTTTAGGTCACACCTAGAGAAAACCTAGTATCCAAATTCAATAGTTGTCTTAAATTTATAATATGATAATTTTTTCAAGAGTCATATTATTTTTCTTGAGAACCATGTATTCATAATATAAAATATATTTAATATTTTGATAAAATTAATTTTGGGCACGTCGGGCCTCAAAATCACATGCCATCTCCGTTCTTAGATGTTTAAATATTACTAGTTATATTTAAAAGTATTGTAAGAAATAAATAGGTTATGCACATAAATTTAATTTATTAAGATAATATTCTATATCATTTTTAATGTGGTTCTTTTAAAATCACCCTTTTTAAAATATTAATCAATGAGAACCACAATATATAATTATTTCAATTGATTATTATTCTTTTACATAATAATGATAATATTATGAATGTATTTTAATATGTCCTAGTTAATTATAGTTGAGGGTTGTGTTAGTTCAATGTTTTATATGACACCAGCTATTAAAGATAGTATAAATTTAAAAGATCCAAAATCTCAGGTCCTTACATTCTACACCATTGAAAAAATTTCATCCTCATAATTTTAATTAATACCCAATAATTAAAAAAATAGGGAATTATTAACCTTTTAATTATTCTAGATATAACTATCAACGTGGAATATACCTTACATTCCAAATCTTGATCAATATACTTATATTTAATATAACTAAATTGATTGTTTATAAACTAATAATATATGTTATTGAGTATAACTTTCCCAAAACCATTTGAATCTGTAAGATAATAAACAATTGGGAAATCATATATTCCCCTAAATATTTACTCTATATTAAATACTAAAATGTATTAAACACTATTTCACATATTTACACACTAATAAATATATATCATAATCCCAAAAGTGAGATAAACTTCACTAGAAATATCTTAGATCTCATTTTCATTAAATGAGTAATCAATTCCAATGTTATCAATAATATCTAACTCACTTTTCTCTAAATCAATCAACCCTTCATTACCTTAACCTAAAGTATATTTTAAACCTAAGAGTTATCCATATCTCAATTATGTGTTCTTTAATTGTTTCCCACAAAATTATAACATTGTCATAAAATCAATTTTCAAGGATATTAATTCCATTTAATATTTGTTTCAGAACCATAAACATAGAACTATTGAAGAAAAATCCTTAGATGTTTAACACAACCATAATAAATTTTAAAATTTACTAGATTAATATATATAAATATATATCACCTATAAAATAGCTATGATTATCAATAATTAATTTCTATTATGGTATCAAGATCACAACCCTAGGTGAAGCTAGGAAAGTCACCCTTTCTATCATAACACGAATATACTTATATTATCAACCATTTAAGTATTATACCTTATAAATAAATAGTTTTTTATAGATACATAACTTTATAAAATTCATCCCCATGATAATGTTTTCAACAAAATACTAAAACCAAAATTGTTTTGATAATATCCAAAAGAAATAGAGTATATTAATATGGAAGTTCAATTCTTTGATGTCTTCTCAAATTAAACCTTACTTTAATTTCAACTATGTAATAATTTTTTATTCCTATAACTCTATTGATCTACCTAGGTTAATTTAGGTTGTGTTATCTCACTTCTTAATCTGATCCCTCAATGTAATTAGAAAAATTAATTTCTCAAAATAGTTTATAAAGAGAATGTGATAGACCAAAGAATATCAACCAAGAGTGTCAAACCAGGTTTGAAATTATGCCTCTTTTTCATGAACGAAGTGATAATCAAGTTAATACCCTATCTACCATTATTGGAGTTAATAACCCTTGGTAAATCTATTCTATATCCTATATCCACTTATAGTATCTATTCAGGGATGTAATTGCTAAGAAAACCACATATTCAAAAATTGATAAAAATTTTAAGTGTTATCTTATACATAGAATTCAATCAGTTACTTATACATTGGGGTTTCAATACAATTATAATACCCCAATACCCTGATAAAAACCAAATTAATACCTTAATATTAAATCAAACACTATCCAAATAGGTAGTACATAGCTTTGAAATTATGATCAACAATAAATTATAAACCCTTAAATTGTCCTCCACTAACATCCCAATATCCATAGTTATCTAAACGATTCTATAATACCCACTATGTTTCCATAGACCTAATTTTCTAATAATTATATTAATTAAAAAAAATATTTTGTTATAATAAATTATAATGATCTTTTAGGTTTAGCGATTAAAATAATTAGGGGAAAAAAATTACTAACAAAACAAATGTCTTTTTTCAAATAATGGACATTTTACCACTAGATAAAAAACTACTAAATCATTAAAAATTCTTCAACATCTCCCACAAATTATTCTCATATTATAAACTTATAGAATAATCATATTTATTAATATTATTTATAACCTAGGGAAATTGAAATATAAGAAAGGGGTGAGCTTAGATTCTTAGTAAGCGTAAACATAAGCGATAATATTCAAAGATCATAAGTGAAAATAATATAAGAATATGGGTATAATCATGATTTATAATAAAGTCATACCCCATAAATATTAGGTCAAAAAATTTGGCCTAAATATTGACATGAAATAAGACATGAATAAAAAGAGCGAGTCAATAAACATGAGCCGTGACATTATTACATTGTCATGATAATAAGTATAAAACTTTTAAACATATTTCAAATATTTAGCATACATTAGTGTAGGGAATATAATATTAATGCCACACAATCAATACCTATTATGAAGAGCAACTAAAAATAACTCTAAAATACATTTCTCATGAAATATAAACTCTTAACCAATGCTTTTGTGGGAGATATAGGACCCTAGATGTCACTATGCATACATACATGTTCCATAAGAATCCAAACAATAATCATATTATAAATACCCCATGAAAAGAAAATGGATTTCATATCCTTTTTAAATGTAATGTCATTAGGAAAAAATTTATAATTACATCAATAATAATAAAAAGATAAACTATTTGAAAATAAATGAGCATCCATTAACATCAATTAAATTTCAAGGTAAATACCATTCAATCAAGAAAATAAAGAATATGATGTTTATACCATATATATAAATAGTATAAAACTAAAATAACAATTATAAATATAAATAAATGAAAGGTGTATAAGTGAACACCCTTTAATCAAAGAAACAAATATATAATGTTCACAATGAAAAGGCATTAGATGGAAACTTATCCCTATTCATTATGGATAGTTAGGCAAGAAAATAATAATAGTGGATAATGTATTTGATTGAAAAGAACATTAGAAAATCCATAAAAAGAAATAAGGTGGATATTTTCAAAAAATATATCCCCAGATAAATAAAAGAATCTCAAAATAATGTTGACATAGATGAAAAATATCTTTGCAATAGAATACTTCAAACGATATCACAGAAGAAGGTTTCAAGAGATGAATTGTTTGATACTATGAGTTCACTCACCCAAATTATAAATCAATATATTTATAAAATAATAAATCTGGTTACATAAATCCCAGGAGTGTAAATAATTTTGAATATGAAAGGGAAAATGGTGGTGAAAAACTTAATTATATTTTAGAATTTTTTTTTGGAATTGATGTAAAATGAAAACATACATGTCTCTTTTAAAATTCTCTTTTGAAAAATGGAAGTGAAATATTTTGAAAACTTTTACTTTTAAAAATTGAATATCTAATCATGTATAACTGAAAAAGTTATAATTTTTTATTATAAATTTAGATCCAAATATAAAGCACTTGATTATAGAAGGAAATTAACATTTTTATTAATTTGAAAATAACTTCATTTATAACCCACATTGTAAATAGAGTAAAATCACATTATTTTTATTAAAACCTAATTACTAATAAATAGGATTATAAAATAACATATAATAAATTATTATGGTGTGAGAAACAAATCATGGAATAATAAAGGTCAATATTAAACATTATAACTCAAAGAAAGGATATTTGAGTTTTCAATATCCTTTACGAGAAACATACTTCTTGAAGAATGAAATATTTGAAAAAGGTATTATGTGGTAAAAAAACCAATGATAGAATTACACATAAAAAAATGAGAGTTAATAATGTTCCTAACTTATATCTTCAAGATTATGACTATAACACATTTAATGAAACTTGAGTTACCAAAAACTCCTATGACCAGGGTAACAATTGAGTCAAATGAAATTTGAAGAAAAGAATGTGATTTGGGTTAGTATATACTTAAAATTACAAGGAAACGATTTATAGATAATTCATGGGATATAAAATAAATATAAACCCATACAAAGGAAACATGTTTCATAACATGTAACATGTCTTAATGAATCCGAAGTGAGACCAAGAAAACTCTTATGGCTTGAGTAACACTTTAATCAAAACCACTTGAAAGAGTGCGATTGTAATTGAACTAAAATACCATATTTAAAAGATAATTCATGACACGATATCTCAAATATGAGGTTCATACACTACATGAATGAAATAAGGTTCATAATACCAATCATATCTGAAAGAGAGGAATTTGTGATGAAAACCCTTTCCTTACTTCCCCTCTTAGTAAAATTCACTCTATGATCCTATGTAAAAAATGAATATTTTAATTACCCATTTTAAATACATTTTAATATATATAAACTTTTATAAACTCCACTTATAATTATCCCCTACATTTTTATTAGTTAATTATTAGCTGTTTATGATGTTGGGTGTGAAAAATATTGATCGTTTTGAACTAGTTGTGTAATACCGGTGTTATTATTCATTCTTATGTAGCATTTAATGAGTAAAAATTGAATATATTTATCATAATTTATGGCTTATAATGATTTATTAATTATATATATATTTTCATGATCAAATTAGTGTTTATCATAGAAGATAAAATCGATAATGAACATTTTTCAATGATTTATAGCCTATAAAGGTTATTTTCTTAATTAAGATATTAAATATTTATGTATACTTTATAGAAAAAAATAAAAAATTTGTTTTCATATTTATATAATATTATAATAATAAATAAGTTATCATATTCTTCTATAATATAAATGAATATTATTGTTCAAGTAAGTGGTTAAACTAACCCAAACATGAACTTACCATTATTAAGGGATGATTTTTATATGGTTTAGTGGTAATATCATTATAAAAGAAGCATAATGATCTTATAAAGTGTTGAATATTTTGATATGTCCTAATTTTATAGAATTATATATATATTATAATTTTTATAAATTAATTACTTAGAATGAAGTGAACATTTTACTCTTGGTTCACTCATTTTAAATGATTGAATTAATGATAATAATTTTTTGATCGAATCATTAATAGTATCTCCATGTCTTTAATATAAAAATAATTATATCATAAAAATCATATTTATACTTTAACCCTATCACGACAACCTTCCATGTAAGTTGGTGGAGAAATAAAAAATAAAAATCAATTGTTCCATCTGGGTTGTGGCCCACACATACACATGGTTGAAGATTTCAATTTACGTAGAATGAGAGAAAAGAGTAATATTTTTTATTGTTAAATAATAATAAAAATGATATAAATATAATAATTATTTATTAAACTTACCATTTATACCATCCTTGTAATATGGGGATGGAAAACAACACAAGATATGTCATGTAGGTGGTAGTCTACACAACATAAGAATTATAAATTTATTTTTTATAAAAAAACAAGGAAAGTTAATAAATGATTATTAGAATCAAACAATAAATTCATTATATTACCAATAAATTTTTATTAAGTAGTAATTTAAAAATTATAATTGTAAAATAAAAAAAAATAATTTAAGTAAAAAGAATTACTCATCTTGAGTACTTTGAAATTCCTTGGAAGATCCCTTAGAAATGGATCACATAGGCTAATCACTTGTGACTAGAAGCAAAATAGAGTGAAATATTATTATTTTAGAAGTAAAAATGGTAGGGTTTTAGGAGTAAAAAAAATTTTTAGGAGTTCTTTGAAGGGGTGTGAGAGGCTCCTTTTATAAGCAGTGACAATGACATATTTTTAAATATTAACATTGGATATAAAGGGTGAAATTGTTAATCATGTAAAGTGGATACAAAATTGGGAAATTATGGATTAATGAATATATAAGATGAATAAAATATTTTCCACTCATTCCATCAAATTTTTATGAATGTTTGATTCCTTTTAATATTATATTCCTTTTTTACCATTTTGTCTTTTACCGTGTTAATTGATTTCTACGTTGGAAATTTGTCTTTTATGCATAAAAATATAATGAAAATTATTATATAATTTCAACCCAATGATTCTAAATTTTAAATCCACTTTCTTTTTCAATTTATAAAAATGATAGAAATTAGTTTTAAAATACTAGTTTGTAATGCAATAAAAACCAATTTTGAAATAATATTTCTGATGTTCTAAAATATCTAATATAGGTTTGTAAATAAAATATAATAATTTTAAATATATAATCTTACCTAACAAAAATATATTTTATAAATAAAAATATTTCATAAGTTTTAGGATATAATTATATCCAAGTGATTTCATGAAATTAATAATATTTTAAAAAATGGTATTTTTCACTCTTCACCGAAAAATTAATTATTTTAGAAAATTTAAAAAATTATACTTAAGATAATTTTGAAATTATAAAACAAAAAATTATGTTATATTTATCAAATTAAAATTATAAATTGTATATATTAAATTATTGAAATAAAAATTCAAAATATGATAAAAACAATTTTTCTTGAAAAATAACTTTGTAAACTTCAATTTTCGTGATCTTACTTTGAATAAATTTCTAAATAAATGAAAATTAAAATATTAGTTTTCAAAATACAAATATTACATCTTATAAAAAAAATTATATGTGATAAATATAAAATTTAAGGTAATACACTTTAACATTTTTTAAGTTGATGTTTGAATGGAATCCTTTTTAAAATATTAATCAAGGAGAATCATAATACAGCATTATTTTAAATTATGATGATTATTTTATATAATAATGATTATATTATTCATGTATTTTTAATATATCGTTGTTTGTTTTAGTCACGTGTTGCATTAGTTCAGTGTTGTGTGTGACACAAACTATTGAAGACGATATTAATTTAAATGATCCTAAATATTAGTCATTATATTATACCCCCAATAAATAAATTTCATCCTCAAAATTTTTATTATTTACCACTAATTAAGTTAGAAGAGGGAATTATTCACATATTCATTATTCTATATATAACTTCCAATATGACATCTATATAATAATATTTATCTTGATCAACATACTTGTCATTCATCTAACAACATTGACTATTTTTATATGTTATACATAGTATAAAATTTTGAAAACCATTTGAATGTCCAAGAAAATAAACTATAGGAAAATCATATATTCACCAAAAAAATTAACTATATATTTAATCTAAAAATTTACTTACCAGAAGTTTATAATGTCACCCATTATTTATCATTTATCATAATTCCAAAAGTGTGATAAATATCACCAAAAATATTATGGATCACATTTTCATTAAATCATTGTTCAATTCCAATGATATCAATACTAAATAACACAATTTTATAGAAAAAAATCAACCCTTTATTACCTCAAATTCAATAATATATTAAACATAATAGTTATCCATACCTCAATCATATCTTCTTTAAAAATATCCCCAAAAATATAACAAATTCATTTAATCACTTTTAACGGACATTGATTCCATTTAATAAATGTTTTTAAAAACATTAAATTATAAATAATTAAAAAAATACTTAAATGTTTCAGATATCCCTCCTAAATTTTAGAATACAGTAGAATAACTTTAATAAATATCACCCACTGATGAAAATAACTATGATTATCAAGAATTAATCTCTAATATGGTATCAACCCCACTACTATTTAAAAGTCTAAGAAACTAACCTTTTCTATAATAATAGTAATATACTAATATTATCAACCATTTAAGTATGATCCATTATTAATATATATTGGTTTTATATAAATAAATTTATCAAATTCATACACATGATACTATTTCAACAAAATACTAGAACAAAAATTATTAAGATAACATCTAATTGAATCAGAGTATATGAATAAGAAAGAAAAATTCAATGGTTTCTTCTACAAGGGTACCTTCCTTTCATTTCAACTATATCATAATTGGTTAATACAATAAATTTATTAATAAACCTAGGTTACCTTATGTTTTGTATTAATATTTATTATCCAAATACCTTATAGTAATTAGAAAATAAATCCATTATAATGTTTTGTAAAGAGAATGTGATTCACTAAATCGTATCCTCTGAGAGTTTCAAACTAGGTGTGTAGTTAGTCTTGTTTTTCATGCACTAAGTGATGATAAATTTATTACCCAATCTTTCCTTTTAATAGTTAATACCCATTGGTACATTTTTTCTAGATCCCTCATCATCTTTTAGTATCTAGATAAGAATTTAATTTCTTGAAAGGCCACATAAAAAATATTCCAAAATTTATGGATAAAATTCCATAATTAGACTTATACATTCAACATATCCCTTGGGTTTTCAATAATGTTATCTTATCCTAATACCCTAATAAAAATTTAATTATTACCTTAACATTAAATCATACATAATCCCAAGGATTATTTATATCATTGAAATTACAATCAACCTTAAGTTACCAAACCTTATGTTATTCCTGATGAACATCCTAATCAACGAAGTTATCTAAAACCTACTTTATACAAACAATGACATCCAATAACTAATATTTTATTAATTATAATATTTAAATTAAATATTTCTTTATAAAAAATTCAAAATATATTTTAATTTTAATGTTTCTAAGAATCTGGAAAAATAAAATTGACTAACAAAATTCATATCTTTTTCATGTAATGGACATTTTCCACTGTGAAAACAATTTCTTAATCAATAATATTTATTCAATATACAATACAAATTATTCTTATAAGAAAACATTTTAGACTCATATTATGTATTAATTTTAATTAGAACCTAGGGAAATATAAATATAAGAAAGGGGTGATCTCAAAGTCTTAGTAAGGGTAAAAATAAGTGACAATAATAAAAGATCAAAAGTGAGTATAATACGAGCATAAGGGTCTAATAGATATACAAGATAAAATAATTCCAAAAAAATATTATATCCTAAAACAAGAAATAAATATTGACATGAAATAGGACATGAATCAAAAGCGAGAGTCAATAAATACGATTCATTATATCATAACATAGTTTTGAGAATAAGTATAAAATAGTGAGGCATCTTTCGAATATGCCACTTACATTAGTATGTGGAACATAACCCTCATGAGCCACACCAACAATGACAATTACCATAAGTAACTAATATGTACAATAAAAAAACTATATCATCAGATATAGACTCTTTTAAAATGTATTGGAGGGTTATATAGGGCCACACCTATCATCATACATACTTACATGTGCCATAAAAAAAATAAAATATTCATAATATTATAAAGAATCCAAAGAAAAAATGTGTTCCAAATCCTTTTAAAATGGAACCATGTGACTAAAAAATTCATTATTCCTTTAATAATCATAACATGAGGATGATTGGAGGTGGAGTGATTTCAGCTAACATATGTGATTCAAGGATCGAGGTCTCCTCAGGTTGCACGATCCTAAATGCGTGTTTGGTGAATTTTGAATTTTGAATTTTTATTTATTGAATTTTAAATCCCTCCTGGTTTTTTTTATTACCTCTAAACCATAAATCAACTATCTTGAAAATAAAATAATGATTTTTTAGTCTATGTCATCAAGTATATATCAAGGTAAATACCATTAAATCAATATATTAAATAATATGACATTTATATTGCATAGATAATGGCTATAAAACTAATATAATAACTTACCAAATCCATTGATGAATGGAATATAAGTGAAAAAACTTAAATAAAAAGAAAGAATATATTGTTCAAAATGAAAATGAATTGGAAGGAATGTTATGTATATTCATGATGTATAATTAAGAAATTAAAGGGTTGTGATGAATCATATCTTTAATTGAAAACAACATTACATAATCCATTAAAAAAAATAAAGTGGATGATTTCATAAGAATATATACACATTGTAATAAAATAAACTATGAAATATATTAATATATATTAAAAACATCCTTACAAAAGAATTATTTGAACTATATCACAAAAGTTGGGATCCAAATTTGAATTGTTGTATTTCTTATTTTAAATACTGTAAATTATAGACATATAAATATTTATAAGAGAATAAATCGTTAAACATAAATCATATGAGTGTATTTTTTTAATATGAAGAAGAAAATGTAGGTGAAACCATAAAAGAGAATTTCGAAAACCTTTTTAACATTGATATAAAATGAAAACTTTTATGTCACTTTAAAAAGTTATTATTGGAAAGGAGATGTGATATTTTAAAAAATTCTACATTTAAAAAGAGAATATCTAATAATGGAGTCTTGAAAATGAAATAAATCTTTCTATTGGAAAGGTGAATCCAAAGATAAAACATTTGATAAATAAAAGAAGGGAAACATTTTAATATTTAGAAAATAACTTCATTGAAAACCCAAATTGTAAAAAAATTGACAAAAAATTATTTTTATGAAATCATCATTTTACTAAATAGGATTATAAAATACCATATAATAGAATATTAGACTGGGATACCCCAAGCATGAAATAATATTGTTCAAGATAAAATTTTATATCTTAATGAAAGGTACTTTAAGTTATCAATATTAATAGAAGGAAACATACTCCATGTATAATGAAATATTTGAAAATGACAATTTTGTAAATATTGTAAAATATGAGAGAATACCACATAATAAAGTCAATGTAGGATCAAAATATAGATTTAGATTCTCAATTACAAGAAGGGGAGGAGGGTGAATAGTAGTTTAAAAAATTTTCCCTTTTAATCCTAAAAAGAAATATTTATTTAACAAATTTAAACAAGATTAATTCACAATACCTAATTAGTTCTTAACTAAGCAACTAATTTGATTAGAATCCAGAAATATGGATCCAATAAAGAAACTTAAGAAAAGATTACTTAGGGAAAGATTCAACCTTAAAGTATAGAGAATCTTATTTATCAGATTATACAAGAATAAGAATGTATATGAAATTTATACTTACTTTCTTAAACAAAATTGAAGTGGAAATAAAACATGTAACAAAAACAAGTAAAAAAGTAAGAAATATTTTAACCTAAAGAGAAGAGTATCCAACAACCTTGGATAAAGGTCCCTTGATTTATATATTCAAGAAAGTATGTCTTACCCACACTAGGGTAATACCTAGATAAGAATATCAGAATCTATCTTGCTATCCCCACAAGCTGTCAAACTTCAAGGTAATCTGGACCTCTCTCATCCTATCCCTAAAAGTCCTCAAACTTTAAGGTAGTTGGCAACTCTATCTTCCTATCTTCGAAATCCCTCGATTGAACACATCAACAATCAGAGTTTCACTAAGTTGGCTGAACAAGTTTTTCATAGTAGAACAAATTATTCACGGATCTCACAAGGCATGAGAGTCTCTATCTATAGAGACCACTTCACAGTATTTCAACATGTAATATATAGATGTTGTTTACACTCTTAAAATTGATGGATTATTTATAGTTATAAAATCCAATGGTCATATCCTCATCAAATGATCATCTCTTCCTCCAATGGTCATATTTTTCCTTGTATTTTAGAGGGACCTATACACCCATCACTCATCCAACGGTTAGTTTGAAACAGATTGTACAACATCATTTCATTGTAACATAATCATGTATAAGGAATTATAACATGTAAGAAAAGAATTATTATGTTTAAGAAACTTAAGTAAACTAGAATTTAATAAATTTAGAACAATGTCTTATAAGGAAAAGTAACTTTAACAAGCATGAATAATCAGACTATGAATATAATAGGAAACATAGTCTAAATATGTATAAATACATAGTATGATTTATAAGAAATATGTTTTTGATTTTTGATGGAATCAGAGTCTGAATTATAAGGAATTCAGAGTCCAAATTGTGCGGTATTTAAATTCTGAATTCTATGGAATTGGGAGTCTGAATTTTAGATAATTTTAAGTCTAAATTTCAGAGAATTTGGAGTCTAAATTTTAGAGAATTCATAGTCTAGTTTCTGTGAAACTTGGAGTCTAAAATCCAGATGAAACAGAGTTTGAAAATAGATGGAATAAGAGTCTAAAAATATTGAGACTTGGTATATAAGAAAGTATAAGGTTCCGAGGTTTGGATAAGGATATAATTATTCTTAATGAAATTCAGTTTTAAGAGAAATAAGGTTCATCTTAGATAAGGAACATTAAACATAACATAGAAAAGTAAGTTAAAGTTAAAGAAAACAGATTTCCTTACAGAAAGAAAATAATATTTAAGGAAAAAGTGTTTGTGATTTTCAAAACATAAAGGAATGGAAAATTCATAGGATATTGTATTAACATAACAATCTCCCCCCTTTTTGGAAATCACAAACCACTTGTCAAAAAATATCATTATTTTTTGGAAAACATGAAATAAAAACTTATCTCCCTCATATTTTTGGCATAGTGAATAATAATAACTCTCTATTTTTTCACCTTAAGGATTGTATTCTCTAGCATAAACAATTATCTTGAAAATAAATTTCCTTTTCTTAAGAATGTTTTTTTATAATATTAAGCTACCCCTTTCTTAAGAAATTTATTTTTTTGGTTAAACTAACCCTTTATATGATATTATTTTTAAAATCTTTCCCCCTTTGCAATTTTCAAAAAGCAGTTGAAGAGAAAACAATTGAGAACTTGAAAGGTTAGAGAGAAAAATATACAAAAAAAAGTATAGAGAAAATATTTCATTATATTTTAAAAAAAATTATAGTAAAACAAAAGATAAATGTTTTAAATTTAATAAATCATCATTCTTATTCTCTATAAGATGCTTCATAAGTATGGATTTCATCTTCTTTATCTCCTTATGATCTTCTTGTTACTTCTTCAGTAACTCTTCTTATTCTTGATTTTTCTTCTCAAGAGTCTGAATCCTCTCTTATTGGGACTTTATAACTTCTTCTTTCCATTTTAATTTCTCTACTAACTGATCTATGGTATTGGTTTCTCTATTTTTGGAAATAGAAACAGAGTTAAGTTTGTTATATAGATCTTTATATTCTTAGATCCTATCAACTTTCTCTTGATTTATCCTTTTAGAAAAATTCTTGATGTTCTCATCAGGCTTGTTGAAAGCATTTTTGACTGAATCTATATGATCAGCAAAAAGCTTAAGATCAACAAATACCGACTTAGACCAATTTTTAATCTTCTCTAAAGACTTTATATATGATTCGTAGTTGATCATGAAGGTTTTGAAATCATATTCTTACTTGATCAACTTTTCCATCAACAAATTTGTAAAATCTATCTTCATGTTTACTGACGGCTGAATTAGCTGACACTGGGATTCAATGTTTGGGTAAAATGGTGTTGAATAAATAATATTATATATGGTTTGCACCAAAATTTCATGTCCCAAGGCCGATGATGATTCAAAATATGAAGAATCTTTCCCTGTAGGAGTATATTTAACTTCCTCACCATCCCTTTATTTAGATGATTTTGTAACATCACCTTTCTGAGGTGTATCAAGAAGACCTAATTTTCTTTTAGCAACAACATTTTCATTAACAATTGCTATCTAATGATCTTTTTCTACATCATTAACTTCTTCATCATATTCTTGAACAATGTAATCATTATCCTCAATCTCTTCAATGCAATATCCTTTTTTAACTTTATGTTATTTAGAATTTTCCTTCTTCTTATCTGAAGCAATTATGGTGGATGAAGCATGGGAAGTTCTTATTGATAGTTTATCAGAGGTACTGTTCTCCTCATGAAATTATTCAACCATTTTGATCAGGAATTCACTTTATTCCTCTTCTTATTCTTCTTACTATATTTATTATTCTTCAACAACCAATTTCCGAACTGAAACTTCTATCAATAAGGCTTCCAGTAATTTAATCTATTTTGAATATTTATGAATATCTTTTAACAACAACTGAGTAACCTGAGCTTGAAACTCTCTTTGTTTCTTCATTTTCTCCTTTTCTTGTTTTTCAAGATTTTCAGCTCCAATATTTTTAAGGCCTTAACCTCCAAAAGGTCAAGTCTAAATATAGGATAACCTTCTTTTCTCTTCTTCTTCTCCCTCCAATTAGCAACTACTTCATCAGAAAACTTATTTTTCTTCTTCGGTTTAGGGGGAAATTATTGAGGTTACAGAATGTGTTCGATTGGTTGTTCTTCCAGCTCTTTTTCCTTTCATTTCTTTTAACGTTCAAAAAATTCATCTTTATTATCTTCAGGATGACCATCATTATTAAAAATATCATAAAACTCTTCCGTTTTAATATTGAATGCTGTTTTCATTATTCATAGCGTATCATCACTAAGTAACATAGTCATGAAATTATTAGCCTTTGAGGTGTAGGGGATCTTGAAAGATTCTAAGTATAAGACTATAATCTTAAAAATGATTGCCAGATACAATAATATTTAAAAATTTATGTTTCCACTCATGATGTTACTAATTGTGAGAAGGATATATTTCACCAAATTTATCTTTCTTAGGTTTACCAAGAAACCGAAGAGAAGGATCTCACATATCTTGAGTGAATCTTTATCACCCTTCCTTGGAATAAAGAATCCCTACATCTATAAAGCTAACAACCTATGATTTATTGAGAGATGAGAAATATTTGGTTTCTTGACATTCTTGACACCAAGTATTTCATAAGATTTACTATTCACAAAAGATCCTTATTTTTCAGGTAACTGATGTGAGAATAGAATAACTTCACTATCATAGGGGATATCTAGGATGCTTGCTTCCTTGTTGAAGGATATAGAGTAAGTTTTTCCATAGCTACTGAACATAAACACCTCTCTTCCACCTTTCTCATTGAAACCAAATGAATCATAGATTTCCACCACAAGTCTTGACTAGATAGGATGTTGATTATTCTCTTTGGAAACACAAACAATTTCCCATCCATTTAACTTTATAATATTACAATCAGAGAATTATATTTCAAAAAGAAACTCTGACCCACTAACCTTTATCAAAACATTAACCAGTCCATTGGTTCCTTGATAGTTTGAGACTGCATTAAAGCCTAAGGATAATATTCAAGAGATTTTCAGAATAGAAGGAAAATATAAAAATGTAATGGAAGACTTAAATAAGGTAAGAGTTTCTATGCATAAGGCTGAGGGAACCGTTGTTGTATGAGATGATGGGGTCCCTTTAAATCGGCTTTGCAATGACAATTTGAAGTCTAGGATAGATCCAATGGTTAAGATTAACTTGATATGATCAGATAGTTGATATTAATTCCAAAGAAGTGATTACAAAGATTTATGTAAAGAAACATACCTTCCGGATTATTCAGAAATAGTTTTCAATATTATTAAGGTTCTTGTTGAATTACTCATGTTCCAAAAATTTATATCAGGAAAATAAAATTTTATGTTCCAATTTTTTTTATAAACATATATTATCCCCCTGTGAAAAAGAGTAACTTAATGTTAGGAGATTGTTTTCAACAAAAAATTAATATAAAATATTACCTTATTTTTATCATTCCAAACTTTTGTTTGATATATTCAAATCTATTGGAGGGTAAAGATTTTATAAATATGTCAGTAATTTGATCTTGCATTCTGATAAATTGTAAAATAATATCTCATTTCAATGTGTAATCCCTAAGAAAGTGATGCCTAATGTCTATGTTCTTTGCACAAGAGTGATGTACATGGTTTTTCTTAGGGAAATAGAATTAATATTATAACACAATATATGTGTTTTTGGTAAAACTCATTCCATAGTCTATGAGGGTGTGTTGCATCCATAACACAAGAGAACAACAACTTCCACCTGCTATATATTCAACTTCATCAGTGGAATGTGCTGTTGAGTGTTGCTTGTTTCATGAACAAGAAACCAATAAATATTATAATAAAAGATAAGCTACAAATATACTTTTCCTATCCATTCTACATCCACCACAATCAGTATCTGAAAAACTTTTTAAAACAAAATCATTTCCAGAAGAATAGAAAAGTCCTAAATCCATGGTTCCCTTAAAATAAAAAAAATTATTTTCACTACTTTTAAATGACATTCCTTTATATTATATTGATATCATGCACATAAACTTATTGGAAACATTATTTTTTGATTCATATATGTTAAGTAGAATAAACTTCCTATCAAACCTGTAAATGATGTTTAAGATACTGGTTTCCCAGAATCATCGAGATGAAGAGAGTTTGAGGTACCAATCAGAGTACTTATACATTTAGTATTGTAATATACATACATCTTAAGAAGATATTTAATATACTTATGTCACGATATATAGGTTCCTTCCAGTTTTTGAGAAATTTGAAAACCAAGGTAAAATGCTAACTCACCCATCATACTCATTTCAAACTCATATTTCATAAGATTCACAAATGAATCAGTTAAATATTGCTGAGTTGATCTGAATGTAATGTGATGAACAAAAATTTGAATAATTGAAAATAATTTCTTATTTTTTATAAAAAGGGTTGGATTAACAGTTCCCTTTATATAATCATTTTATAACAAAAATCCCATAAGTCTATCATAAAAGGCTCCAGGGGATTGTTTAAGCCCATATAAAGCATCAAAATGTTTGAAAAAATGTTTAGGATGTTTTGTGTCTTCAAAACCAGGATTTTGTTCAACAAAAACTTCCTCTTGAGCAAATACATTAAGGAAATAACACTTCACATTCATTTGAAAAATTTTGAAATTAAATAATTCTACAAAAGATAGTAATATACAAATTGATTCAAGTATAGATACTAGAGTTTAGGTTTCTTCATTGTCTATTCCTTATTGTTGATTATATACTTTAGCAACTAATCTAGATTTATTTCTTACAATGATTCCATTTTCATCACATTTATTTATGAAGACCCATTTTACTCCAACTTACAGAATTATTTTAGGTATTTCAACCAAGGTCTTGACTTTGTTCCTTTCAAATTAATTTAGGTCATCTTTTATAGCTTTAATCCAATTATCATCACCTAAATATTCATCAGTTTATTTAGTTTCTAATTGGGAAAGAAATTCTAGATGATATACTTAATTTCTTAAAGAAATTATAAACCTTACAGGTTGATTTACATCACCAATGATACTATCACTGGGATTATTCTTAAGAATTAATTAATTTGGGTTTTGTGAAATCTTTTTATAAATATAAGGTAGAAAATATTCTGGGGTAAATACTTCAAAAACATTTTCCTGAGTATTTTCCTTTTTAGAATAATTTTCCATCAAATTTTGATAATCAGTTTTTGAAAACACATCCGAGGATGTAGGTTGGGGTTGTTTAGAAAAAGGATCTATTTCATTAAATTTAACAAGTATATTTTTTTCAATAGTACAATATTTTTTTAAAACTATAATCCTTAGAGGTAGTGGAGTAGGCTAATAAAATTCCTTCATTGAATTTAGTCATGATTTTTTGTAAGTTATCTTTAGTATTCATGATGAATACTTTGCATCAAAATACTTTGAAGTAAGAAACTTTAGGTTTTTGACCAATACACAATTCAAAAGCTTTTTTATTAAGAAAAGGTTTGATTAAAACTCAATTTATAATATAACATGATGTTCTTACTACTTCATCACAAAATTGTTTAGCAATAGAATATTCACTTAACATGGTTCTCATTATATCCTGAAGAATTAACTTTCTTCTTTCTACAAAACCATTTTGTTTAGGAGTTCTCGGAGATGGGAAGTTATGAGTAATGACTTTCTTACTAAAAAAAGCTTCAAAATATGAATTTTAAAATTATCCCCCATGATCACTATGAATAATTATCATTGGAAGGTATTTCACATTCTTATCTTTAGATGAAAATGATTGATAATAAGAAAAGGATTCATATTTCATCAATAGAAAACAGACCCATGTAAATATATTGTAATCATAAACTAAAAAAATACATTGTAAGAACCCGATTTTTTCTGTGAAATACTTTGGAATATTATTGATGATATTCCAGAGCAGCGCCTTCAGACGGCGTGCGATTCTGACCCCCGGAGTGGCCGGAATTAAATTTTCAATGCGTTCACACTAGAAACGCGAAATAAATGAAATAACTCCTAAACGGTGCTTCAGATCATATATCTGAGTGTACGGATGGGTCCAGAATGGGGTGTTTACCCTGGGAACGACATAAAACATGTCAGCACGGGATGGTTGGACCCCTCGCTCGCTTTCGGAAGGTTAAACGTATAAATTAATTAATTAAGGTTTACATAAACATTTTTAAAATATCCTTTTTCTAAAATTCAAAAAAAATATGCATACTATATATATCCGGTCATTTGAAAATTCATAAACTTCATCATAAGAAGAAATCCCAATTTTTATTTAAAACAAAGGATTACCCTAGGTAGTTACAGTCTCCTTACGTAGCCCCTTATCACACCAGCATAGGGCCTAAGTGTAAGGTGTGCTAAGGTGAGAGAATCCGAGGGAGGATTGGCCAACATTGCACGAGTTTTAATTTCTATCAGGTTGAACTTCTCGCGAAGGAAATTACATTCTAGCTTCACACGATGAAGTTCGGATTGGGTTTGGTCCAGAGCAAAGCCCAGTGGTGCTACCCCCTTCCCAAGTTCTGTTAGATGGGATTCAATCGGTCCAAGACAACTGGGTGGGGCCATCAAATCTTATTTCTATAATATTTAACCAAGATTACTTGTATTTAGAGACGATAATCAAAATGTTTAGTTTCCAATGGTCACATTGACCAATGGTTATATAACTGTCAAAACCCAATGGTTCCATTTTAATTATACTCATGTTATCAAATGAAACATTTTTGTTGAGTATAAAAACAAAACAAAATAACACATAAAATTAGGAAACAAGATTTATTCAAAATTTTGGGTCGTTATAATCTTTCTCCCTTAAGAAATTGTGTCCTTGAATTTTTTTTTAAAATTGGGTTTTGAAATTTCATTGAAAGTCCCACATTGGAAAAGGAGTCAGTAAAACTATTACTTTAAAGAAAAGAAAGGGAAGTACAAAGGTCACCCGAGTTAACCCACACTAGGATTCCATGTAGGAAAAATGGACATGGAGGAGAAAACAAAGGGTCAAGTTCTGAGGGAGAGTGATAGAAAACATGATTAGGAGAAAGTTAACCATAAGAAAATCCCAAACATATGATGTGTGTAAACGGTCTTTGATTCCCTAATAGGAAACGTAAACCAACAACATTTGTTTTTTACGTTCCTTTTCAAAATTTTGAGGAATACATTTACTACATAGAACATAAGAAAATATACCTACCTTCATGTAGAGTTTCATCCTTTAATATTTTTCAACCCAAAACTAATCTTTTCTCTAAACGATGAGCCTTCAAAACTACTTGGTCTCATCAAAACACAAGAATCATCTTCTAGAGAATCACATAATCCACAAAAGATTAACTATCTATTTCTTCTATCTTTAAACATTATCCCAAAAAACAGAAAGGGTAAGGTAAAACAAATCTTCAAAAAGAAACAATCCCATAGGAATGGAAACTACTTTTAAATATTCAATGTTCCATGGTACTACCCAAAGTTCATCATAGACCATTCCATAAATAACGGTCCTTAAAATTCCTCAAAATAAACCAAACTAAGATTGAAACCCAAATAAAAGAAGGATTTGATAACATAGTCTTCCAAAATAAACATCATTGTTCATCTCCAAACAACATCAACCACTCCTAACATATTATAACATAAGTATATAACCTAAACCTATTTTACCCAAGATAGGTTAATCATTCCCATAAGTAACCAAAATTACTATAAGTCCACCTTAAATTCCTTGATTCTTTAAAATATAAGTCAACCTTACTCCTCAATGAAAATACCATAGTAATCTATTTACCTCGATCATATAGGGTACCCAAAATATTGAACGTCTTCCAAAATAATAATCATCTTTTATTCCCCTAATCAACTCTGTTATATTAATACGGCAATCGTCGCATATCCTATCAAATTGGTTGTTGGGACACATTCTTCCATTTCCCACCATTAACTAGGAAGAGAATGTATAATTAGGGGCTTAAAAACTTATCCAATAATCATGAAAAGAAACTTAAAGCCTATAATGATAACTTATAGAAGAAAAGTATACCCTAACTTGTGATCCCATAGGTTTAAAACTAGGTTATCCATGATCATAAAATCTTATGTGAATCTTTATTTTATTTTATTTTGGTTCCTTTAATAATGGTTCATACTAAGCTAATGAATTTACGAAAGAATATCCCCCGGGAGTGTCGTAACCAAGAGTGAAGCAAGGCCCATTGTCTTGTACCAGTTCCCATTCGAGTCTAGCTCAAAGCGGTGTTTTCGGGTTTTACCCCTATGTACATCTTTGCTAGAGCCACCTCTACCTGCTCGTATCCAGACCGGGATGTATTTGCTTGGAAACCCCTTACTCAATACTCACCAAAATACCAGGAATATTTCCTATATTTAAACTTTTCTATAGGGTTCTTCCTAGAGTTTTCATATCCTAATTTCCACAAATAACTAAAACTATAGCATCCCGCCTTTTATCACATAAACATTCATTACATTTTACAAAACCGAGGAACTTTAAGGTTTAGTGTCTTGGAAACCAGGAACTTAAAACATGAAAACATAAAACAGTCTTCTTAAAAACTTGAAAGGCTTCTCATCATGTTCATCCTAGGTTCATTACTGCATCTCATAACCTGGGGACATACATCAAAAGAAAGGGTGAGCAGAAGGCCCAGAAAGGGAAACAAGAGAAACATTTTACATGTGAACTTGAGATACTTTAATAAGGTCATGAAGAGAACTTTAAGGAATGAGAAAGAAATCCTGAGATATATCATAATAAAAATAACATTTTTCATAACTTGAAGATGTGGCTACAATATTTAACTTATACAATCATGAACATATCACCAAGGTCCATCCCCAAGGTGTCATTTGAAATTACCAAGGTAAACACCAAGGTATCGTTAAAATTGTAATCTCTAGTGGTTACATCATTACCCAATGCATTGGAGCGATATCAGGGAACAACCTTAAATTTGTATTTATAATAATGTGATCCACATATATCATCATCAATAATTTCATAAACAACCCATATATCATAAAAGAAATGGGTTTCATTTCATAATCATAACGTTTTAAAAACTGCTTCAAAGACATGATCTTTATGTCACTTTAAACCCACAGAAAGGGAAAGAGGGTTTCATGTATGTAAATCCCAGAATTTAAAATATAATATTTTGATATATATGTGAATACTCATATAGAAATAATATATTTGAGTATTCATGTAATAACATAAAATAATTTTGAGAAAAAAAGAGAGGCATTTTGAGACGAAAAGTTTGCAGCATAACGGCTACGTTACAGGGTTTTAGAAAACGTTGAAAAGAGAGGGGACATGGGTCACCCACTAATAAATGATCTATAAAAATAGTATAGGGACATAATATAAATGATATGAATCATGGTAATAAAATTTGAATGATATACCATATGAAACGAAGAACTTGAAAGGAAGACAAAAAATATAATATTTCTCTTATGAGAATTCTGCAGCCTAACGGCGTCACTTAAAACTTCCAAAAATGGATTGATGATATAAAATAGGGTCTCTCATCATATGAACATAAATTATCAGTATGATAGATATAGAGATCATACCCCAACATAATGAAAAGTAAATTGAAATACTTGACTAGAAAATATAACTTGAAAAAGAGAAGGGTGAACGAATCCCTTAAAAATTCGGCAGCCTAACGACGTCACTTAAACTTCAACAAAAAATGAATTGATGAGATCAAATAGGGTATCTCATCATATGAACATAAAATTTCAGTATGATATATTTAGATATCATACCCCAACATAATAAAAAGGAACTTGAAAGACTTGACATGAAAATAGATCTTGAAAACGAGAAGGGTGAAAGAATCCCTTAGAAATTCAGCAGCCTAACGACATCACTTAAACTTCAACAAAAATGAATTGATGAGAAAAAATTGGGTCTCTAATAATATGAAAATAAATTTTCTGTATGATAGATTTAGAGATCATACCCCAACATAATAAAAAGGAACTTGAAAGGCTTGACATGAAAATAGATCCTGAAAACGAGAAGGGTGAAAGAATCCCTTAAAAATTCGGCAGCCTAACGGTGTCACTTAAACTTCAACAAAAATGAATTTATGAGATAAAATCGGGTCTCTAATAATATGAACATAAAATTTCAGTATGATAGATTTATAGATCATACCACAACATAATAAAAAGGAACTTGAAAGGCTTGACATGAAAATAGATCTTGAAAATGAGAAGGGTGAAAGAACCCCTTAAAAATTCGGCAGCCTAACGGCGCCACTTAAACTTTCTTAAAATAAAATGATGAGAGTAAGAGGGGGTATATCATCATATGAACATAAAAATTTCAGTAATAGGAGTATAAAAGAACATCCTTTAACATAATAACATGGATCATAAAAGAAATGGCATAAAAGAGATTTCTTGAAAAGAAAGAGAGAGGTTGGATCCCTTACCTTAAAACGTAACTCTTAAAACTCCATGGTTGGGACATTGAGGGCTTGGGGGTACCTTGGGAGGACTTATTGGGAGGTAATGATACTAGAAATTCTTTGGGTAAGAGTTGGTAGTCGAATGGATTAGAGGATGGGCTTGGTATTTATAGGGAAAGTGAGGGGACAAGGCATTAATGGCAAGGGACACCTCAAAAGTAGTTTTCTCAAAAGCATTGGCTCTACCATGGTATTTCTAATGAAGTTAGGCCACATGGGGAACCCATACAATAATTCATCACCTTTGGTCGGCCAACCCATAAAATATCTCATGACATCATCATGACACAGTTATGATGTCATTAATCAACCCGAAACCCTAAAACTGTATTTTTACTATTCACTAAAAATTCAACTTTCTCAGAAAAATCCCAAAATTTCACCGTAATCAAATATCAATGCTATAATTAAAAAAATGAACTTAATTTTATAAAAATAATTTTCTAAATAATTTCAATTTAATTTTTAAATAAATACACTATTCACTGAAAATTCATTTTTGTAGAAAAAACCCCAAAAATTACCATAACATAATATCGATGCTCTGAGTTCAAAAATGAAATCCATTTTATAAAAATAATTTTCTAAATAATTTTAATTTAATTTTTAATTAAAAAACACTATTCACTTTAAAAAACTAATACTTTAATAATAATTTATGAAACCATTATTTAACCATTTTATTGAATCACATTACTTAATCAAGGTGCCTAGATTTTATTAATACTTTCTTTAAGTGAGATTACTAATCCATTTGGACACATTAATAATCCTAATCATAAAATCACTGTTCATAATTTACTATTCATCAAAAATCAAGTTGATCTTATTAGACTCTAAATTTCGTACTGAATATAATTGTACAGGACCATTTTTTGAAAATCATTACACATTTTTAATTATTTGAGGTTTACATAAACATTTTTAAAATATCCTTTTTCTAAAATTCATAAAAAATATGAATACTATATATATCCGGTCATTTGAAAATTCATAAACTTCATCATAAGAAGAAATCCCAATTTTTATTTAAAACAAAGGATTACCCAAGGTAGTTACGGTCTCCTTACGTAGCCCCTTATCACACCAGCATAGGACCTAAGTGTAAGGTGTGTAAAGGTGAGAGAATTAGAGGGAGGCTCGGCCAACATCGCACGAGTAGTAATTTCTATCAAGTTGAACTTCTCGCGAAGGCAATTCCGTTCTAGATTCACACGATGAAGTTCAGCTTGGGTTTGGTCCAGAGCAAAGCCCAGTGGTGCTACCTCCTTCCCAAGTTCTGTTAGATGGGCTTTGATCGGTCCAAGACTACTAGGTGAGGCCATCGAATCTTCTTTCAATAATAATTAACCAAGATTACTTGTATTTAGAGATAATAATCAAAACGTTTAGATTCCAGCGGTCATATTGACCAATGGTTATATAACTGTCAAAACCCAACGGTCCCATTTTAATTATACTCATGTTATCAAATGAAACATTTTTGTTGAGTATAAAAATAAAATAAAATAACACATAAAATTAGGAAACAAGATTTATTCAAAATTTCAGGTCATTACAGATATATCTATGAAACATGTTGTAATCTACTATCTAATCCATACTCATTGTACTCAATATAATAGTTAAAACCCCACAAACTATCTATACAATACAATATGGGATACTAGGTCCGACTCCAATGACCCATTAAATCCCATAATTCTTAGGATACTAGTTTAGACTCTACTAACTAATTTATACCCCAAAATATAGAATAATTGGTTGGCCTCCACTGAACCACTCAATTCCATAGATACATAATACTAGGACTACCACTATTGACACATCTTATTCATCCCACTATACTACGTACACATTACTAATTCATCCAATCCTTAGTATGTCTAGATTAATCACTAGGATACCCATGATATTGGTGTCGTATAACTAGAGATAGTAAACCACAACCATTGTAAGAACTTGGATCTTTATTTGAGGTATGTTTTTCGTTTTTATGGAGTTTTTGGGAAAAATAAAGTTTCTGGAAATTTTTGAAGTACACGCCATGTACTTTCTGAGTACATGCCATGTACTCTTTTCCTGCTCGAAGCCGTGTGCTGGCCATGCCCGGGCCACACACACGGTGTGTAGGGGTGATGTGGAGGCCAAATTTGGCATAGTATGGAAAGACCAAGTACACGTCGTGTACTTTATTTTTATTTCATTAATCGGACCGAGTCACGCCTAATTCTCATAAACGTCTTCTTCTCTGCCTTTTTCCGTTCAGAGCGTTCGAGGAGGCCGATTCTTCTCTGAGACACCGATCCATCACCGATTGTCCAAATCAAACTCCATCGATTGCAGAATAATCACAGCGGTGAGTTCTTGGTTCTTCTTTGGCCTTGTTTCTTGATTGCTTCTCTTGTGTGAGTTATCTGAGGTTGAACGTTTTAGTTGTTTTTGCAGATCTACTCCATTCTAGGCCAATTCACGGGCCGAGGTTAAATTATATCGATCTTCAAGGATCAAGGTAGGTGGTTTGTTTCCCTATGTTGAAGTTCTTTGAGTTTTGGTTGAAAAAGTTCTGGATACCCATGTATCGGGTATCCCAGGTTTTGGATTTTGATCCTATTGTTTTTTCCATAGATTTCTTGTTAGGTTATGTTTAATTGTTGCTAATATATGCTTGGTTTCATTATTGAGGATCACCCCATGGGTGTTTCTCCCCCTGTTTGGATGTTTATCGCCGTTTGGCACTGTTTGCCTGTGAGGAAAACCCTACTGTAATTGTTAGTTTATTTGTTATCACTGATTTCATGTGTTGCCTACTGTTTAAATTCTTTTGAGGCATGGTAGCTATTAGCCAAGTAGTTGTTGAACTTACTTAGGGCTGCTGATAGTCAATTATGAACGAATGGACTTCTTAGGGTTGTAAGAACCTGGTGCGGGAGATCAAAGAGGGAATATATGATTAAGTGCTTCACTAGAGGGTCTGTTGGTTTTAGTTTTGTACGCAGGACCTATGGGAATAGTACTTTGTGCTTCCCAAGAGTGTTCTTAGTTTATCCATGCATCGACACCATAGGAGGAATTCTAATTAAGTGCTTCCTTAGAGAGTCTGTAGCTATCGTTGCAAGACCATAGGGGAATTGATGTGAGAGCTTCCCAGAGTGTATGTGCCTTGTTTGATTGCTGGACTATAGGGGTCTGCTAGTTGAGCCACCTAGAGAGTCAGTGTGAATTTTTGATGGTTGGTTGTGACGAATCCACCAAGCCAAAGAAAAAGCTTTGGTTTTGTACTTCTTGTATTGAGGTAGTCTTTTTAGATACCTTCCATGTTACTTGCTTACCTTGGAATAGAAATATCTGCTAGTTTTCTCTGGTTGTTTAATTAAATGAATGTGAATGGTAATTGGTAGGATCATTTACAGGTGTACTCTTAGTTCATTACTGTATTTATTTTCCTTTACTTTTGATATATTACTCACTGATAGTAGGGCACAAATCTTGTGGTGGTTGCCTACTGGGATTAGTCTCACACCTTGTTTGGGTCCTGCGTTTCGGCCTAAACAGATTATATGGTAGCAGCTGTAGATAGAGATTGTGGCCCTTATACCTCAGGTACTTGATTGCTGGTTGGAGGTAGAGAGCATGTGACCGGGCTTTGGCCCACGATGCTGCTGGAGTTGCTGTTTACGTTTAGTACTTTGGTTTCAGTTGTATTTCAGCACTTTGATTTGTTTAATGCTTTCCATTGATACATGTACCATACTACATCATTATTATATCAGACATTGTTTCCATTTTTAGTTCAGTTGTCGTATGCTGTTTACTGCTTCCGCTATTGATTATGTTTATACTTCCGCAGCATACTTTACCAAATGAAGGCGTAGTTTCCCCATTGACTCACCAAGGCCCTTGCTGCTAGTCGGAAGCCTCTGGCATTCGGGGAAGCGTGCTTGAGGTCAGGTGGCGAACCGGGTACGGGGCACCAGTTACGTGGCTCCAGATTCGGGTCATTACAAAGTGGCATCAAAGGGGTTTTCTTCTTTTCCATTGCATTAATATTTTGCGACAATAGTTAGGGATAGGAAGAAATGGGTAGCCAGTTTTTGAACGTGTTAAAGTTTATTATATTTCACCATTGGGTTATGCACATGTTTTGTACTGTTATGGTTTATATGATTGTGGTTCTATTTTGTTTCAACCCGATGAGATGAGGGTGTTCCATCTCATGCATCATGTAGGCACTGTGTAGGAAATCACATGTCATGTATTCACCATGCCATCTAGGGTGCATTAGAATTTTATGCTGTTGTGATAGATGACGTGATAAATTATTCATGTTGTTGTGATAGTTTCTATGACGGATATACTTATTATGCTGTTTTACTTGATATATGCATTTTTGTGATGCCAAGCTTTGATTCCCGGGGAGTATGGGCCCCCACAGATTGGAATTTGGAACATAAATATTGTTTTTTAGTGTTTCTAGCATTTGGTGCAGTTTCTAAGCTACTTCCTGGAAAAACCCAGAATACATGGTGTGTACTTTATAAATACATTCCGTGTAGTTTTTAAACCGTGTTACTAACTGTGTGAGCAGAGACACGGGGTGTCATAGAGTCTTCAGGGACACGCCGTGTACCATAAGTACACGTCGTGTAGTAGTCAACCGTATTCCCAGTCGTGTCACTAACAACACGGGTCAGGGAAACTCGTGTAGTACACACTGTGTGTTATAAGAACATGCCGTTTAGATTTCTTCTGGGTACCCGACCGTGTCACGAACAACACTGGTCAGTGTTATCCATCGTTATACACACCGTGTTTTTTGGAACATGTTGTGTAGGGGTCAGCCGTGTAGCCGGCTGTGTAACTACTACACGGGTCGCCGAAACCTGTGTAGTACACACCGTGTGTTATAAGAACAAGCCGTGCACTTTTCTTCTGGGTACCTGGCCGTGTCAGGAACAACACAGGTCAGTGTTATCTATTCTTACACACGCCGTGTTTGTTTGGAACACGCCGTGTAGGGGTCAGCCGTGTAGCCAATCGTGTAACTGCTACACGGGTCACCGAAACCTATCTAGTACTCGCCGTGTCTTTAGTGAACACGGTGTGTAGTTTAAAATTAGGAGGACCATGTGGGTTAGCCTTGTAAAGAGACTCGGGAAGGGGAGTGGAGTTCAAGTACACATCGTGTTTTGGGACAACACGCCGTGTAGTATGGGATGTTACACGACCAGTGGTGGCAGAGTACACAGCCATGTAAATGGCTTTAACAAACACGCCGTGTAGTTAAAATACACACCGTGTAGTATTGTTTTACAGACTTAAGTATTTCTCTCTCCTATTCCTGTTTTGTGATCTTTTGTTTTCTGTCCTTATTAATCCTAAATCTGAGGTGTGATTTTGACCTTTCAGGGCTATGACATGAAGATGTCCTCCCGTTGCACGTCAGGAACCAGGTAGTGACCGTACGCCTGATACGTCAGACTAGGGACTACCAGTAGTTCCACCGATCGTTCTGTACAAGGCACTTGCAGTTATTCCAGACACTAGTGCTGATGCTCAGTTTAGAGAGGGTTTCATGAGGTTTATACAGACCTTCCAGGGAGCCCAGTATCCTGCCCCGTCTATGGCAGAGGTGACGCGAGTCTTCCAACAGCATCATCCTCCCACATTCACAGGGGATGGAGGAGCTCAGGCTGCAGAGTCATGGCTAGAAATGATGCTTTCCATCTTCAAGCATCTGTTGACACCCCCAAACTGAAGGGTGAATCTCGTGACTTACATGCTGTGAGATTCTACCAATATATGGTGGGATGTGGTCTCGCAGGTAGGGTGCCAACGGAATGTGGCTTGGGACGAGTTCCAGCATACATTCTACGACTACTTTTATCCCACGACGCTGAGGGTTGATAGAGGCAAAGAGTTCATGAACCTATAGCAGTGCACTATTTCGGTTATGGAGTATTCCTCCCGTTTCACTGAGTTACAACATTTCACTCCCGTTATGGGAAATGACGAGCTGTTTTGGAAATGAAGTTTGAGGACGACCTCAAACCAGAGATCAGATCGCAGGTGAATGTATTCCAGTTGACTTATATTACCCCAATAGTCAACCAGGCGCTGATCACCGAATGGAATCTGAGGGAGACTGGAGATGTTGACCAGGGCGGTTCAGCATCCAATACTGATTCATTTCATACTGACAGCAGGAATCACCACCGAGAGTCTACTTGAGGTGACTCGAGGAAGCGAGGTATTTCTTCTGGTAGATGGGATCTTCATTATGGAAACCATATGGTGTGCTATCAATGTGGAAAGAGAGGGAATAAGAAGCCTCAGTGCCCAAGAGATCCAGTGGGGTGCTGATCTTGCGGCAAGATGGGTCATCTGTAGCATTTTTGCAGGGTTCTTCTTCCAGTAGCTAGTGAAGGAGGATCAGTTTCTACTCCTCATATTGGAGCAGGATTAACAGTTCCACATCATACTGGGGGATGGATTTATTCAGGTTGTTCAGGTCTGGGTAGAGGTCGCAGACGCTGTGGTCAGGCTTAGGGAGGATCATCTCAGGGATATCAGGCTGCTACATAGGGCCGCGGTATTGGCCAGACTTTTGCGGTAGAGAAGATTCATCGGGAGCATGATCCTGGACCTTCCACAGTTCGAGGTATGATCTTAGTAGCCTCATTTTTATCTTCTGCACTTTTCGATACCGGAGCTTCTGATAGCTTTATTTCTATTCACACTGTGGAGAGCCTTAGACTTACTGTCTTTACTTCTGATGATACTTTGGCACTAGACGCTCCTTTGGGACATAGAACTACTAGTGTGTGTCAATGCAAGGAGTGCCCCCTTGAGGTTGGTGGGTGTCACTTCTTGTGGGATCTCTATGTCCTTGATATGATAGGTTATGATGTCATTCTTGGAATGTACTGGCTAGTTCATTTTCAGGCCTTTGTCGATTGTTATTGCCGCAGGGTGAGTTTCACGTCACCAAAGGGCGGGTCCTTTCTTCACAAGGGTGAATGGGATGTACAGGAAAGCATAGCTGGACCAGAGCATCATGGGTAGGGCAGTGTTATAGCCCAAATTTCTAGTTTATATATGGATGATCAGGGAACTTCTCAGATGGACTTTCCTCCAGTATTTGACCGTTTTTTGGATGTCTTTCCAGAAGACTTTTTAGGGTTTCCTCCGGAATGTGAGGTAGACTTCTCTATTGATCTTTTTCCAGGAGCATCAACGGTATCCATACCTCCTTATAGGATGGCTACACCTGAGTTTCAAGAACTTAAGAAGCATTTGGAGGACTTTTAGTAGAAGGGTTTTATCGGACCTAGTACTTCCCCTTGGGGTTTGCCTGTGTTGTTTTCGAAGAAGGCAGATAGTACCTTATGGCTTTGTGTGGACTATCGGAAGCTGAACCAGTTGATTGTCAAGAACCAATATCCATTGCTGAGGATTGATGATCTTTTTGATTAGCTTCGAGGATCCAGGGTATTCCTGAAGATCGACTTGAGATCCGGGTATCATCAGTTGTGAGTCAGACCATCTGATATACCTCTCACAGCTTTCCAGAACAGGTATGGTCTGTATGAGTATCTGGTTATGCCATTCGGTCTCACGAATGCGCTGGAAGTTTTCATGGAACTGATGAACAGATTTTTCGATCCTTACTTGGATTCTTTCTTCATTGTCTTTGTGGATGATATCTTTTTGTACTCTCACACTCAACACGAACATGCTACCCATCTTGAGATCGTATTGAGTACACTAAGAGAGTATCAATTATATGCTATGCTCTCAATGTGACTCTTCTAGATGGATGAGATTCACTTCATAGGCCTTGTCATCTCAGATAAAGGAGTATCAGTAGACCTAGAGAAGGAAAGAGCAGTAGTTACCTGGGAGCAACCGAAGAATGTCTTCGAGGTACAGAGTTTCTTGGGACTGTCTGGTTATTACGAGTGGTTTATATAGGACTTCTCACGCTTAGCAGCGCCATTGACAGGCTTGACTAAGAAGGGTGCGAAGTACGTTTGGTCAGAAGCTTGCGACTCATCCTTTCAGGAGCTGAAGGGGAGATTGAATTCAGCACCGATTCTTGTTCTGCCAGTGCCGGGCAAGAGTTATACAGTTTTCTGTGATGCATCTGGCATCGACCTTGGAGTAGTGCTTATGCAGGAAGATCGTGTTGTTGCGTACAGATATCAGCAACTGAGGCCCCTTTAGAAGAACTATCCTACGCACGACCGGGATTTGGCTGCGGTTGTTCATGATTTGCGTTGTTGGAGGCACTATATCATGGGAGAGAATTTTGTGGTATATACTGACCATAAGAGCCTCAAGTATATCTTCACACTACGTGACTTGAATCTGAGACAACGGAGGTGGGTCGAGTACCTATAGTCTTTCGACTTCAAGCTTGCTTATATGCTTGGGAAAGGTAATGATGTGGTTGATGCATTGAGCAGGAGGACTTAGTTACAGGCAGTTTAGGGGGCCAAAAGCGAGTGGAAGCTTATGGATCTGTTCTCCAAGATGCATTTGGAGGTGCACAGAAGACAGTGGCAGACAATTATTTATTCTGTAGCTGTTACCTCTACTCTTTTAGATCGAGTTCGAATGAGGTAGCTATCAGACCCAGAAGGCCTAGTCCTATGGGAGGGTGTGTTAGATGGAGACCCTACTCTGGGGTGGACAGTGGGAGATGATGAGGTGCTACATTTTCTTGGCCGCGTATGGGTTTTAACAGACATACATGAGGATCTGATGCGGGAGTTTCATGCTTCATCTTGGGCAGTTCATCCTGGTGTCACCAGGATGTACCGAGACTTGCAATGTCAGTATTGGTGGCCAGGTATGAAGAAGGATGTGGCTGGTTTTGTTATGTGGTGCTCCAACTGTCAGTAGGTCAAGGCAGAGCATCAGGGACCAGTGGGGATTTTATAGCAGTTACCCATTCCTGAGTGGAAATGGAATGATGTCGTGATGGACTTCGTGATTGGGTTACCAAGATCGCCTCAAGGAAATAATGCGGTTTGGGTTGTAGTGAACAGGCTCACGAAGGTTGCACACTTCTTGCCGATAAAGGATACCTTCAGTGTTGATGAGATGGGATGGTTGTACATTTGAGAGATTTTACGTCTACATGGAGTTCCACACTCCATTGTTTCAGACAGGGATGGGTGTTTCACTTCGCACTTCTGGCAGGGTCTACATAGGGATTTGGGTACACAGGTACTATTGAGAACAACATACCATCACTAGACTGATGGCCAGTCCGAGCGTACAATCTAGGTGCTTGAGGATATGCTTCGAGCTTGCATTATAGACTTTGGCGGTACTTGGGAGAAGCATATTCCCCTGGTGGAGTTCTCCTACAACAATAGTTTTCAGGAGACTATTCAGATGGAACCTTTCGAGGCTTTGTACGGTAGGCTATGCTGATCACCTTTATGCTGGCTAGAGGTAGGAGAGGCAGCTTTGCTGGGACCTTGTCTTATTCAGGAGACCTTAGAGAAGATAGAGTTGATTTGGAAGAGGATAGCTACAACACAGTCTCGGTAGAAGTCATATGCTGATCAGCAAAGACGACCTTTGGAGTTCAAGGTCGGATATTAGGTTTTCCTTCGCGTTACCCCAAGTTTGGGACATAAGAGGATTAGGAGGCATGGGAAGCTTTTACTAAGATACATCGGGACGTTTGAGGTTCTGGAGAGAGTCGGGCTAGTTGTTTACAAGTTTCAGTTACCTCAGAGGTACCTGGCTATGCACGACATTTTCCATGTTTCTCAGCTTCGACGATATTTCTTAGACCCATCTCATGTTTTTCAACCAGAGGAGGTTGAGATGGATCAAGATGCATCTTTCGAGGAGAATCCTATCAGGGTTGTTGATCACAGTATGAGAGTTCTCCATGGCCGGTCTGTTCCTCTAGTAAGGGTGCTATGGCAGCCCGAGCGAGTGCAGGACGAGACCTGGGAAAGGGAGGACGATGTACGATCGTAGTGGCCAGAGCTGTTCGGGTTTCTTCTTCCACGCCACTTTAGGGAAATTCAGGGATAAATTTCTTTAAGTGGGGAATTTTGTAAGAACCCAGATATTCATTTGAGGTATGTTTTTCCTTTTTCTGGAGTTTTTTGGGAAAAATAATGTTTCTGGAAATTTTTGAAGTACACACCGTGTACTTTTTGAGTACACGCCGTGTACTCTTTTCCCGCTCGAAGCCGTGTGCTGGCCGTGCCTGGGACACACACACGGTGTGTAGGGGTGACGTGGAGGCCAATTTTGGCGGAGTACAGAAAGACCTATACACACCGTGTACTCTAAAAGTACACGCCCTGTACTTTTTATTTCATTAATCAGACCGGGGTCGTGCCTAATTCTCATAAACATCTTCTTCTCTGCCTTTTTCCATTCAGAGCATCTGAGGAGGCCGATTCTTCTCCGAGTCACCGATCTGTCACCGGTTGTCCAAATCGAACTCCGTAGATTGCAGAAGAATCATAGCCATGAGTTCTTGGTTCTTCTTTTTCCTTGTTTCTAAATTCCTTCTCTGGTGTGAGTTATCTGAGGTTGAAAGTTTTAGAAGTTTTTCAGATCAACTCCATTTTAGGCTGATTCAAAATCCGAGGTTCAAGTATATCAATCTTCAAGGATCATGGTAGGTGGCTTTTTTCCCTACGTTGAAGTTCTTTGAGTTTTGGTTTCAAAAGTGCCGGATGCCCATGTATCGAGTATCCCGGGTTTAGGATTTTGATACTATTGTTTATTTTCCCTAGATTTCTTGTTAGATTATGTTTAATTGTTGCTAATATATGGTTGGTTTCATGATTGAGGATTACCCCACGAGTTTTTCTCCTCCTGTTTGGTTGTTTATCGCCATTTGGCACCGTTTTCCTGTGAGGCAAACCCTACTGCAATTGTTAGTTTACTTGTTATCACTGATTGCATGTGTTTCCTACTGTTTAAATGATTTTTATGCATGGTATCTATTAGCCAAGTAGTTCTTGAACTTACTTAGGGTTGCTGACAGTAGATTATGCACGACTGGACTGCTCAGGGCTGTGAGAACCTGGTGCGGGAGATCAAAGAGGGAATAAATCATTAATTTCTTCCCTAGAGGGTCTATTGGTTTTAGTTTCACATGCCAGACCTACATGAATAGGACTTTGTGCTTCCCAAGAGTGTTATTAGTTTACCCACACATCGAGACCACAGGAGGAATTAGACGTAAGTACTTCCTCAGAGAGTCTGTAGCTACCGTTGCAAGACCATAGGGGAATTAACGTGAGAGCTTCCCAGAGTGTCTATGACTTGTCTGATTACTGGACTATAGGGGTATGCTAGTTGAGACACCCAGAGAGTCAGTGTGAATTTTTGATGGTTGGTTGTGATGAGTCCACCAAGCCAAATAACAAGCTTGGGTTTTTTAATGCTTGTGTTTAGGTAGTATTTTTAGATACCTGCCATGTTACTTGCTTACCATTGAATAGAAAGATTTTCTAGTTTTCTCTGGTTGTTTAATTAAATGAATGTGAATGGTAATTGGTAGGATCATTTATTGGTGTATTCTTAGTTCAATACTGTATTTATTTTCCTTTACTATTTCTATATTACTCACTTACAGTAGGGCACAAATCTTGTGGTGGTTGCCTACTGGGATTAGTCTCACACCCTGTTTGGGTCCTACTTTCGGACCAAATAGATTATATGGTAGCAGGTGTAGATAGGGATTGTGGCCCTTCTACCTCAGGTACGTGATTTATGGTTGGAGATGGAGAGCATGGGACCGGGCTTTGTCTCGCGATGTTGCTGGAGTTGCTGTTTACATTTAGTACTTTCGTTTCAGTTGTATTTCATCACGTTGATTTGTTTACTACTTTCCATTGATACATGTACCATACTGCATCATTATCATATCAGACATTATTTCCATTTTTAGTTCAATTGTCGTATGCTGTTTACTGCTTCCGCTATTGATTATGTTTATTCTTCCGATGCATACTTTACCAAATGAGGGCATAGTTTCCCCACTGACTCACCAAGGCCCTCGCTGCTAGTCGGCAGCCTCTGGTGTTTGGGAAAGCACACTTGAGGTCATGTGGCGAACAGGGTACGGGGCACCAATTACGTGGCTCCATATTCAGGTCGTTACAACCATCCACCCATAGAATGACTTAAAACACCACATAAACACACCTATCTCTAAGAATCATTCCACATCATCCACTAATCACACTAAACCCACATGATGAGGCTAACACACCACCCCATACCATACAATCAATATTATCATTGTGAAATAATTCTATAAGACACCATTTTGGGGTTTTAACATAATTTATAATTAGGGACACCCCAATGGTTTGAATTACATGGAATTTAAACATTTTCCTTAAGTAAATTGGTATTGAAAACCACACAATCAAATAACAAAGCTTAAGGGAAATCTCATGGATTAGGTATACCATACGCACCACCCAACACATATAATGTGGTCCAAATTTGGTCCATTAACACATAAAAAACAACACTAGAATATCACACATAGTATGTAAATATTTTTAAACAAATGAAAAAGATTGAGACTACCTACCACATAGTAAAAGAAGCCTTCCCATCCAATGACAACAAGTGATTTATCCACATATGAAAGAAGTACGTACAGTAGAAAAAGTCCCTAAATTTAGTAATTTAGAATAAAATATAAATAGGTTGAGAGAGAAACTATAGAATATAGGTGAAACTAAGTTATACTTATTGATAGTTTACCAACACTACTAAAAGAAGGTGATTTCTCTAAGTATCAATAGAGAAGGGTAAAAAACAATGAAGAGATCAAAGAGGGATACACAAGATATATGATTTATTAAATAGATGAAGAATAATAATTAAATGGGTCTCTATAATACAAAGTAAAAAATCCCTACCATTAATGAGAGTTTATGGTTCCTACTAGAATAATTTTGGACCCCACAAAAATTCTAATGGAACACTAGGTTCTCGGTGCATAGAATCATAGCATTAGTGGTTGGGTTAGAACCCCTAATAAGTCCATTAAATGTATTGTGGACCCCCATCGAACTACCAACATGAATCTTCTTCTAGGGAATATTTCCACCACCTCACCCTTTGGTTTTTTTGGTACTGAGCCTCTTTCACCCACTTCTATAATTATAATATGCCAAAACACACCAAAATTAAGAAATATGTTGAATTATTAACTTTGTGTACGTGGGTCATTACACGTATACTATTTCTCAATAAATAAAAACACATGTATTAGAAAATCATATGAATTATTTCACATAACAGATAAACTAAGTGACACCCATTATCATAAAAAAATACATGTATTTTTAAACTTGAATTATCTTTTCTTAGTATCATAAAAAAATAAATTAAATTATGATAAATCCATGTAATTATTGATCATATATAATATTTATTTAAACCATGAGTTAACATCATTAGAGTTTATTAAGAATTTTTATGAGATATTAAACATGTATTTTAAGAGATTTTAGATTAATTTGAGTGGATAAGGATGATTGGAGTGGAGTTTAATATCCTAGAGAAGTATTCTGGATTCTAAGATTTTGGGATAATTTGAAAAAGTATAAGAGTGATAATTTGATATGTAACATATTCAATTTTGTGTATAGGATATTATTCCTAACATGTAACATATTCTAATTTATATGGAAGCAATTTAATGTATATCTAAGGTATATACTAAATTATATATTGATAAGAAAGAAATAAAGTATCTTATATTGATATGTATCATATTCTAGAGTGTACAAAAGATATTTTTTTAATTTATTATAAAAATGTGGATAAGGAAAAATAGTACTATGATATGTAATATAGTTCAAATCATACATACAAGTCTTTTGGTAAAACCTTATGTTTTTCTTCTTATGCATAATGTTTATTATCTTTTAAAGAATATATAAGATATTAAAGAAGTGAAAATTAGAAAAGTATTAAACCTATAATGATACGTATGATATTGCTACTGATATGAAAGACATGAAAAGGTATGTGAAATATATTTGAGAATATATAATATTATCATGGTAATAAAAAATATTTTCTAATTAATACATAATACGTATTGATCTTATTTAAGGGTATGTATGCTATTCTATTTCTTATATATGGTTTACCAGTTAAGAGAAACACAGTCTTTTGAAGGATTAAATCCAGAAAATGATTTTATGGTATTTAAGACAAAAATATCATGATGTTTTTAGAGAGTTAGAAAATATTCAAGACAATATTAATTTAGAATTAAATAGTGAGTGATGATATGTTCTTCACATTATAAATATGTGATTTTTAAATTGAATATTTGAAATCATTTTTAAAGATCAGAATTGGAGATTTTATCATGAGGTCTTTTGACTAGTACTAAATAGATAATAATGAAATTGTAATTAAAGGAGAGTTTTAGATATTCAATGTATGGAAATAATATTCATGTGATTTTGTGAATAAAATAAAAATTAATTGTAATAAGGAGGATTGATATGAGATAGTTTGACGAGCGCTTACTACTTATGGTTTTCATCTGCATCATTGATAAGAAAACTCTTGTTCTAATAAATAGATGGATTTTAGTTTAGGATGAAGAAAAAAATATATATTTTCCTATTCTCATTCATATGTGGATCATTCTGAATTGTTCTGTAGAAGACAGATGTGTATGAAATGCAACTAATTACATCCTGGTACTTAAAATCCTTGAAGTTGAGAAAAAGGTCTTTTATGGCTATGATATAACATACTATTGTAAAACTAAAGATATTGTTCATTATGTTAGAGGAATGAATTTAATAAGTATTGGTAACTAGTATAATTATCTATTAGAAGATAATTTCTTCACAAGATTCAATGATTTATTATTACCATATCTTGTAATCAATTAGACAAGTTTACAAGATTCATGGTTATATTCTACCCTTCTTTTATAATTTCCTAGATAGATTTATAGGAGTCAAAGATATATTCTTCCCTTTCACCACTGAAATTATAGGGTTCATGGATGTATTATTCCACTATCTTGTAATTATATAAATATTAGTAATAAAATATATATCTCAGACTCAACTTGTACACAACAAGGAGTAGGCACACACATTGGGGGACAACCTTATAAAAAAATCTCACGTGTCTTGTGTTTCTTTTATTTTATCTATATATGTGTGATAATGATATTTCAAAGAGACTTTATCCATAATTTAACTAGTAAAAAATGTAAATTTTAAAAGAATATATTATAAAAAGAGTATCACTAATTCATCCTTGAATTCAAAGTGATGCATCACAACTTACCAAGTAACTTCATGTTGCATGAGAGTTAACCAGGTTCCCTATAAAAGATAGAATATTGATATAATAATAAATGTATAATCTTAATTCTATAAAAAAAATTGTTTTTTTAGTAATATATATAGATGATTATTCCTATTTTAAGTATATAATGATTCCTTATCTTCTTTATCTTGGTTTATAAATTAAGAATACCATTACAGTTGGTTTTACACCTGTTTAGATGGATGATCCTATTATTTTTTAAGGACCTATGATTTTCGGGACTATAGTTTTGAGAAAAATTTTGAATTTTTACTTGCAGAAGATTATAAAGGGGTAAAATATTATTTTCCCCTAGTAGATGATATCAGATAATTTCTATAACCACTCCATTGGTCCCAGAATAGGGTGTTTAACTTAGGACAAGAGTTTGGTAGAAATCCAAGTGGTTTGAATTTTAGTGGAATAATTAATAATTAATATTTTTTAGAATTAAAAATTAAATTATTTTCATAGGTTTGTTTGGCCATAAATTTTGAACAAAGCATCAGATTGATATTATATCTCCAATTTTGAGTCTGTAATGGAGATTTTATAGTAGGTGAGGCATAAAATCGAGTAGGGAATCGGGGCCTGCCCGATCCCCCTTTTTCATTTTTTTCTTTTTTTATTTTTTTTTATTTTTATTTTCTCTCCTTTCCTCTTACTTATTGAAAAGGCCTATCCTATGGTTCCTCCTACACTAATATCACATGAGATAGATGAAAAAGTGGGTTAAATAGATAGAGATAAGAAAGGGAAGAGTGGTACCGTTGCAGAGCTATCGATGCACTAGATCGACGTGCAACAGTCATGGACCGTGTAATAGAATGAAGAAACGATGGTTTCTACTCAAAGGTAAGACCATTTATGTTTTCTCCACAATTACCTATAGATTTTACATTTCAAAATTTAAATCCATATTACCCTTGATTATGGTCTCTAGTGTCCAAATCTATTGTTTTGGGGGATAAAATGGGTGATTCAAGGGATCTGAGGGTTTTTTTGTTCGGGAAAACCATGATACATGGTGTGTAGTCCAGGGTGACATGCCCTGTGTTCTTCAAATTCGAGGAAGATGAAGTTTTGGTAGAAAGAATCATGCATAAGGGTGTAGATTTTTTGTACTATTAGTCAGTAGTGTAACCGAGCACCCGACTAGGAGAACCCATGTAGGGGTACATGGCTGTGTAGTGTATATAGAAAAAACCTCTGTGGGTGGAATTCCATGTACATGTACATGGTCTGGCGAAGGATCCGGCCATGCTGGTTGTGGGACACAGGTATATACCCCGTGTTTGGTACATTCCATGTACCTGGATTATATGTTGTGTACCTGGGGTGTTTACACACCTAGGGTGGTGGGAGTACACTCCCATGTGAATATTTGAGGGTACACGTCGTGTATGGTCTATACATTCACTGTACTCCTACCTTGGTACCCTTGTGGGGCTTTTCCAGTTTTTTTGACTTGGTGTTGGAATTTTACTCGTTAAGATTCCATTCTAAGTAGTTTCTTGTGTAGATCACGATTGTGAAACCAGTGAAGTGATTTGAAGAATCTTAATGAGTTATTTGTGGTTTCTATCTAAATAAAGAGGTTATTCGTCCAATTATAGAATTTATATGTCTCCTGAGATAGTGTCTTGATTGTGAATGATAGGTTGGTTGTTCAAAACAACCAAGTTGACACTTTTATATTCGATGATCCATTTATTATATCTTGTAATCGCTGCCTAGTAGTTTTCATGTGAGGACGTCTCCTTTGGGAGACCCACCCTTATAGTCTATGAGGCCTTGAGTTCAGTTGTTCTGAGGACCCCCTTATGGGATCCCTTACTTGTGTGTGGTTCTGAGGGTCCCAAGTAGGATTTCTCTCTCTTTATTTTCTCTTTGAGGATCCTGTGTAGGATTCCTCCTTTAACTTTACAGTTAAGGATCCCAAGTAGCATGCCTTTTCTTGTGAGTTTACCTTTGAGGATCTTGAGTAGGATTCCTCATAGTGTTTGACTTAAGGGACCTAGAAGGTACCCTATTTTTTGACTCACCCTGAGATGTTTTGTTGATTTTGGGTAAATATGGTAGCGGGTGTCACCTTATAACCTATACTATACTGGTAATCCCATGGGGTTGTGGTTGAAGTGTTGGGTTGGGCGTTCGAGCCACCCTCACTCATTTTTTTATGTTTTGAAATATTTTTTATTGATGTAATTATGGTTACCATTGGTGATTCTAGGTTCATGGTTGTTAATATGGATATGAGGTGTCTTTCATTCTGTTGGGATTCCTGGAAATTCTTCATGGGATCCTTATTTCTTGTTGTTATTCTCATACATGCTTACCTGGGATCCAACTTCCAATCCATGTAATTTTAGATATTTACTGGAATACCTAGAGGTACTTCCTAGGACCTTGGTATTGAACCTGGATATATATATATATTTTGTGATATATATTTCGTTAGGATGTATATAGGTGTATCCTGGTATCCAGCTGTTGATCCTTACATGTTGATTTGAATGCCTTGAGTGACATGGATTCCCTATTGTAGGAATTCCTTGGACAGACTCACAAACTATCATATGTGGTGGGGATGATTATACTCTCCTCATCCTATTATTATGATATATGAGCATGGTTTCCATGATGATAAGTGATGAGGATGATTATGATATCCTCAATATGGTCATAGAGACCCAATAATCATATTAGATTGTGCTCTACCTAGTGGTGGGGGTTATTACGATGTCCTCATCCTATTATTGGAATGATTACACTCTTCTGGATTAGTTATGATACTCGATGGTAGTTTCATGGAGGCTCACCAGTGAGTTATCTTTATAAAGGCATTGATACCCAAGACTAGTGGTAGATAATGCACTCTGGAGTGGAGGGGATTATTACGATCTTCTTAACCTATGATCAGAATGATTACACTCTTCCCGATCAGTTACGAGACTCTAGGAGTGTATCATGACATCTTACTAGTGAGTTCTCTATTTAAGGATCACTTAAAAATAATACTATTAGGTTCATTAGAGCTCTAAATGTTGTGACTGCCAATGGACAGAGAGCCATAGCTCAAACATGGGACTCTATTTATAGGCCTGAGAAGCATGAAGACTGACTCAGTAAAATTTTATAGGATGTCCAGACATACTCCTTGGAATCTTTATTTATAGTATTGACCATCAGTATATGATATCCTTCTTTATAGGATTGATAGTCAGTTAATGATATCCTTATCAGTGAGTAGAGGCAATTACGAGTGAACTGAGGTGTAGGATGAGTATCCCTCTATGGAAACATATCTTACCCAGAGATATAAATCCATCATTAGACAAAGTAGGTAAATGCGGATTGGTATTACAAACCCTAAGATTGACTTGATGTTATACAGCTTGAGTGGCATGATGTCCAACTCAATTCCCTTGCATAGGATGTCCAAGATATTGGGACTATGAACCGAACGATTGTATGCATATTGGATTTCATGTTATTTGGTTTCAAATTCGAATGAATATCCATATTTATCTATATATGTGTTTGTATGGGACTATACATGTATAAGTATATAGATATGGACATCCATGGTTTCACTTGCGTAGTTGGCCGAGATTATAGACCTGATGTTTGATTGTGGTTCCATGTTTAATTTTACTTACCTATTTAGTTATGTCTTAGTGAGTATGAGTAGTTTCTTTTTCATATAGTTATTTCAGAATGTTTTATAGGTTTCTTGTCAGGGTGGCCTACTGAGATTATTTTTTACACATGATGGTGCATCTCAGAGTATATGTAGACCATATGTCTGCTTTTCAAACTGAACACAGTTTCATGGTATATAGGGTTGAGTCACAAAGTTACATTTATAAGAAGAGCTACTCGTGTGGGTTTTTCTCATCAGGTTACTACAGTTCGACATTGTCCGGAGATCTAGTACGTGGTCTAGCATGAAGTTAGTAGTAGAACCCTATAATTTCAATTTTAGTTAATTTTATACTCTTGTATCGGTATGGTCAGCCTAGTGGGTGACTAGTGTTTTATTGTACGACATAGCTATTTAGGATTTCAATGCATTTCATTTATTATTACAACATGTTTTATTTCAGTTTTTACTAATTCTACACTCTATTTACTTCTTGATGTGTTTGACAGTTATATTTTTTTTGTTGTTTCTTACTCTAATAGGAGAGCATAGTATCTCTAAAATCACACCCTAGGCCATCCCTGATAGTCGGTTGCCTCTAGCATATGAGGAGGTGTTCTTGAGGACTTATAACCCACCGATTCGGGGAACCAGTTTAGTGGAATCCTGGCCCATGTGTTACAAATGTTATAGGAAAAAAATAATTTGGAGGTTGATTGAAACGTAATGAATTAAATTATGATGTCATTTTCTGATGATTTTTATACAAAATTGATGGTAGTTAATACTATAAAAGTGATATGGGATAATCTAGAGAATTTTTTAATTTAATGTCAAAGTGAAAAAATAAAAATAAATATTTATAGGTAAATGTTTAAAGATATTAGAATGGATCATGACGAGACTATTGGTGACTTCTTTAGAAGTGTGGAAAATATTATCAGTAATATCATGGGTTTTAGAGACACTCTGGAAGTCTCATCCACTATAAATAAACCTATGAGAATTTTTCCTGATAGATTTGATGAAAAAATTTCTAGTTTTAAGGAAAATGATAACTTATATTTTGATGAGTTACATAATAAAATTGTTAACTATAAGATGAATAAATAACCTATTTTTTAGAAGAATAACAAAGAGAATATTTCATTCAAATACAATAACAATATTAAAATCAATTAATATAAGGTTTATTCCTTTAGTGAATATTAAGATATTGAAGAAAAAGATGATGTGTATAAGAGGATCATGGCTATTATCTCAAAGAAATTCAAAAAATTATAGTGTAAACACAAATGGAAACTCTCATTGAAATTATTTAAGTGTGGAAGATTTGGAAACATTGTTATTAAATATTCAAAGAAGAAACTAATTGAGTATGATGAATCAAAAAAGGAATAATTTTTTAGGAATATGAGATTAGGTAAAAACTCTAAGAAATATATGAAACTTGTTAAAGGTAAAAAAATATTCACCAGGTGTAAAAAAAGAATCATTCTAAGAAAATAATAGGAAGATTACCTTAAAATAATTATTCAATCTGAAGAATAAGTTCATATAAATTTTTTTAACTTTATGGTACATGTTGAAAATTTTGAAGAAACATAAAGTAGTATTGAATATAGTGAAAAAACCAACAAATAGCACATATTGAAAGCTGATCTTGAAGCTTGTTTTGAATAGAAAACTTAATAAAAAAGAGAAATAAAATTAATTTAGATATAGGTTGAGTAGATAAATTAAGGTGAAGATGAATATCATATTATGGAAGATCGATATTTTAAATAAATTAATAATATGAAGGTATAAGTTTAATAACAAGATAAGTTGTTGAAATATTTCAAGGGAAAAAATTATTAAAATGATTAATAATTAAAAAATAAATAATAAAGATGTCTCAAAGATAAAAATAACCTAGATAAAATGAGATATAAATATAAAAAATTTATGTAGGTAAAGGTATAGTCATCCAAAACGTTTTATAATTGATTCAAAAAACATCAGGTAGTATATACACCTATGAATAAAAAGAATGTTAAACCTATTTTAACTAACAATATAGATTTTAAAGTTAAATCAAGGAAATATTAGACTATTAAAAATCATGATAGTATCACTTCTACATAATGGGTATTAGGATAAATCTTGATAATTAAATTTCCACCAAGTAAAAATAAAAATAAATCTAAAAATTATACCTAGAAAAAAGTATAATCTTATAGAAAAACCCATTATTTTAATGAACGATCAACTTTTATAGGATATTAATTAATGGTTTGGATCCTATAGGAATAAATCCTATTCTTTTTTGTAGAATATTTCCTTTACTTATAATCAAAAGAGGCATAAAATAAGGGTGATCTATCCAAAGAAGATGGGAAAAAATTCTAACAAGACAAAATTTTTAAATAAAAATCTACCAAGATTGAATACTTATAATAGGATTCTGTTCATGGATTAAATCTATGAAAGGTGTGACCAAAAATTTCATTGTGATAAAGAATTAATGAAAAAACATCTAAGAAAAACTCTTCAAGATGTTAGGGAAAATAGTGTTCGGAGAACAAAAACATTTAAGAAGTGACTTCTTATTAAGGTTTATATTAAAGAAAGAAGGAGAAGAAAGTGATAGATACTTGAGAGTGCATATTCATCTCATATGAACGGAGATAAAAAACTTGAATAAAATTAAATGGTATGGTGGAGGTAAAGTTAATTTTTCGAATGAGAGCTTCTTAAAAATTAGAGGAATTGGTATAGCTAAGATTGTTGCTCAAAATATAAAATATAAAGATGTACTATATATTGATGGGATTAAGAAAAAAATATCAAAGTTAAGAAACATTTATGGTTATTAGAATGAAGTTATTTTTATAAGAAAATATTTTCCCATTAAGATCATAAAATATTGAATAATTATCAGTAAATGTGAATGAATAAATGTTAAGTTATTTCAAATTAGCGATTTTTGTAATTCTTGTTACATAAGTTCAAAATATGAAAACAAAATTTGGAACATAATACTTGGAAAACTTTTTTTAAAATTTTTGGAAATGAATTCAAAAGGATATGTTGTAAGATACTTTCCCATACTAAATAGATTAAGAGATGAAAATTTAAAAACATATCAAAAAATGGGAAATGGTTCAGGAATATCCTAGAATGGTGGAAATTTAGTCCACTAGGCCACTTGAATTAATAAATTCTAATTTGTGTGGTATAATAATTCATGAATATACTAAATTTTATCTATAATTCATCAATTTTGTGGATTATATTACAAATATGACTAATGTGATGTTTATGAATCATAAATTAAATGCAATGGAGATGTTAAAAATATTTTGAAGAGAAGCTGAGAAAGAGTGGTGGGTTAATATCAAATAGCTAAGAGGTGATAATGAAAAGGTGTTCATAATAAAATCATTTGAATCCTATCATATTAATAATATAATTGAGCATAAATATAGTAATACATATATACCATTGTAAAATGGAATTATTTAGAGTAAAAATAGAAGTTTGTTTGAGATAGTGATAACTATTCTCGTAGCAATCACGAGATTAATTTTTTTGGAGAGAAGCTGTGAGTAAAATTATGAAAATTCATCATAAGTGATAAATAAATCCTAAATAAAACATTAATTCCTACGAAACATGTTACTGAAGGAATATTAAAGTGATTCACTTCAAATTTTTTAATATTCTATGCTTTATGAAGATACAAAATTCAAATATTGTAAAATAGGATGAGAAGAATGAAGGAGTATTTAGAGGTTATTTATCTTATGATAAACGCTATAATTATTAAAAAAAGTCTATACAAGTTGGTGGAAAATTATATTGTAAATATTATTTAAAATAATCCCATTTTTTTATATTAAATAATATTAGTTTGAAAATAAAGATCTAGATAACATGTAAATTTATTATAAAATAAGTGAGGTAGAAGCAGTAAATGAGATAGATAATTATGATATTGATTTATATTAGATAGGTGATGATAATTATTCTTCTAAAGATGATAAATTGAAATAAATATATCTAAATAACCTTGTTTACGTGGAAAATATTATTGGGAAACAAAATTCACTAGTTCAAACTAGAATAATATTGAGGCATGACAACCAAACAACTCTTAACTCTCAATTTGGGCCATAATCTGTTACTGAAGTTTTTTAACACAAATAATGGATAAATTAAGTGAATGAATAAATTTATTATATTAAAACTAATTCCACTTGGGATGTGGTTTTAAGAAAAAAGGGATGAATATGATTGAAACCAAGTGAGTTTTCATAAACAAGAATAATGCCAAATGTATAGATTCAAGAAAAAAAAATACAAATTTACTTTTCAATAGATATTATTTATCTGAAGAAGTTGACTTTGAAGAAAAATTTTCTCTTATTTTAATACTTGAAAAAATAATAATGTTTTTGAAACTGGGATCTCAGAAAATATTTATGATTTATCAAATGGATTTGAAGCCTACCTTCTTCAATGGAGATCTATAATAAGAAGTATATATTGAAAAAAATTAAGGATTTGTTCTTTAAAGTGATGAAAGTGTGGTTGGTAGAATAAATAAAGGTTTATATTGTTTAAAAAGGGATTCTAGAGAATAGTATTCCAAGATAAAAATATACTTTATGGAAATAAATTTTACTAAAGTGAAAGTTGATAGGAATATATATGAAGGAGATCAGAAAGAGTACTCTGATTATAATTATTTATATTGATGTCATCATTTTTATCAAAGATTAGGATTTTATTATTTAATATTATTCAATGAAAATTAAAAGGAATTGTATAATTTTTATTCCAGTAGAAATGAGTTTCTTTATGATATTATAAGTTTTTTTTAAAAATATTTCAATTTTCAATCCCAAGAAAAATATACCATGTAATTGTTAAGTTTTTTTTTCATGAAATAATCCAAAGTACTGTTCAAACCCAAGATATCTTGGGTAAATTCTAGAAAAGTTGATTCTATTAAGAGTGTAAATCAAAAGTAATTCAATATGATTTTTCTATTTTATTGGTATCGCCGCATCTGGAACTAACATTGTTTATGTAGTGACAGTATGTGTTGGGTATAAAAGTAATACAATAGAATCACACTTAATGGATACCAATAGATTTATTAAATAAATTAATGGAATTTTAAGTTTTGTAATGAGGTATAAAATTGGTTATAACTTAAACATATTTGAATACACTGATGATTATTATTCCTAAGATTGTGATGAAAGGAAATGGACTTTAGGTGGAATATTTTTTATGGAAGAATGTTTTGCGAGATTTCATTTAAAAAAGAAAAAATCAATGACTTAAGAGCTATAGTGTTGAGTATATAGAATCTTCAAATGTATGCACAAATATGATTTATAGGAAGGAGAAAATAGAAGAATTAAAGGTGATAATTTGGAATACCTTTATAATTATATGTATTAATCAAAGTTCCATTGATACTTTCAAGAATCTAGTGAACAAAATATATCTTATAAAATTCACATTAGATTCATTTTATCAAAGAGAAGGTTGTGAATAGAGTTGTGAGGATATAATTCATTTTTATACGAGATAAAATTGTCGATATTTTCACCAAGGTCATTTTAAAAGACATAATTGACGTTTTAAGGAGGAATATGCGTACTCAACCTTTACCTCTTACTTAAGAAATTTTTTAAATTCCCCATATTACATAGTACTATGTTGAAAAAGTGAAACAAAGGTACAAAAATATTTTATATTATTGTTTTGAATTGAAATATGTATTTTCTTGTAAAAATGTGGTGAACTGAGTGAGTTTATTGATAGGGATAAAATCAAAATAACTTGGCCACAATTTTATCACCAACAAGGGATGAAAATCTATCAAAAAAAATAATTTATCTAATAGTGTGGTGTTATGAAATTTATCTTTGATAAATTATTTTATTTAATGGAATATTTTATGTATTGTTAGAGTCTATAACAAATATAAAGGGGTATATTGAAAAAATCATAGAATTATTAAATGTTTATTATATTTTGTTTGAACCTTGTGTAAACATCATTTGAAGTTATTGAGAATATTTTTGAGATGTCAACCATGTATTTGAAGATATTTAAAATGAATTTTAGTGCATGAGGTTTACTGGATTTGAGTTGAAAATCATGGATAAATATTAACAATTCCAATGTTTTTGGGTAATTTGGAAAAGTACTTGAGTTACACTATGATAAATAATATATTCTATATGGTATATAATATATTTTTACTTATATGTAATATATTTCAGTGAATATGGAAAAAAATTGAACCATAAAAAATATAAATGCTAAATTGAATGCTAACATGCAAAAAAGGCAATATCTTATATTGATAGGTATGATATTTCCAGGCATACAAATGATATTTGTTGAAGTTACTTTATTAATGAGGAAAATAGAGAAGTCTTATTTTGATATGTAATATAATTCAAAGCATAAAATTTTTTCTTAGACAGAATGAAATACCCATTGATTGATTTATGAGGTTTTATGACATTTTATATTATATATAAGATATTAAATAAGTGAAAATTAGAAAAGTATCATACATAAATTGATACGTATGATATTATGAATGATACAAAAGATATGAACAAGAATGTAGAAGTTATTTGAGAATATATAAGTTTTAATAGGCATATGAAATATATTATAAAGCATGGGTACAATATTTTGAACTTTCTAATCTTTTACATAAAATATTATATTTATTATGTAAGGTTTAATAATTAAGAAAAATACATTCCTCTAGAGGATTTAGGTCATTTGATTTTTTTAAAGACTTTATGAATTAAATACCATGATGTTTTTAGATAGTTAGTAGTGATTTAAGATGAGATTAGAGGAGAATTAAATTGTTAGTTATTAGAAGGTATTTTTATAATAAATATGGGATTTTTAAATATTTTATTTGAAATCATTTTTGAGGATCAAAAATAAATATTTCATCTCAAATTTTTTTGATTAATTTTAAATCGATATTAATAGTACCCCAATTAATAGACATTTTTCCATAATCAAATTTTGCGATTTAGTGAATAAAAGATAAAATAATAAAATTAAAGGATATTGATGTGATTGTGACTAGTGAGCACCTACAATTTCTAGTTTTAAACTACTTTGAGGAAAAAATATTCCATTACAAATCAGTAAAATGATTTTTTGAGGAGGAGTAAGACAATATATGTGTGAAAGTTCCCATGTATATATTTATCATTATTAATGGTTGAGAAGATGGATAATGTTCATGGATTTATATTTATTATATCATGGATTTAAAAGTCATTTAAATTGAAGAAAAATATTTTGTACTAGAATTTTGTGACATTCTAGAGTAAAAATTTAGATTATATTCATATTATTAAAGGAATTAACTAAACAATTAGTGGGAACCATTATAAATATTTATAAAAAGATAGCTATTATTTATTCACAATAGCCATAGATGTATTGTGACTTTCTCTTATAATTTCTTAGATTCTTCAATAATATTCAAGAAGCTATTATTCCATTCTATTGTAATTTCTTATAAAAATTTATAGGAGTGAAGAATTCAGTATTCCCTTCCCCCACTAATTTCTTAGATGTTTAAGATGTATTATTTATCTCTATTATAATCACTTAAATATTATAGATAATTTTTTTGTCACAAACTGAACATAAAGAAATCAAGGATTAGAAATCCATATTAGGGGAAAACCATATAAAAAAACACTCACATGACTTGTATTTATTTAATTTTAACTATATACGGGGCTGGGTAATATTTCTTAAAGAGGTGAACCTGATCTTAATCAGTTTCATAAGTTAATTTCAAAAGAATAAATTGTAAAAATATTATCACTGGTTCCCCACTTATCAGTGATACGTCACTACTTACCTAAGCACTTCAAATTCAGTATACTAAAATATTCCATTTCAACCACAATAAAATTATATTATTAAAAATACTTCTTAATAAATCATCTAACATATTTTATTAATAGAGATTCCATATCAACATATTTATTTAAAATTTTCATCTTATAAACCCTTTCTAAAAGCTGACTTAAATTATTCTGAATAAACATTTACATTTCAAAAATATTTATCATCACATTATTACCCAAAAAAATTCCAAAAAAAATTCTTAAAAATTATAGGAAACAAAGAATAATTTTTAATTTACAATTGTCCATAGAATATCAATCATGGGTTTAAAACAACTACCCAATCCTTATACAAACCACCAATAATAATAATAGTTTTTAATCTCTCTTTAGAATTTTCTTTATAAATGAGTATAAAAAATTTTCATTTAATATCACATTATTCCAAAACCAAAATAATTAATTAATTAATAATATATAAGGATCCCATTACAATTATGAAGACACACTGAGGGGGGGGGGGGGGTTAATTAGTATAGATATAATTTTTTCACTAAATCACTTCCCTTTAATTATTTGAACCTTTTCACCTATTATGATGAATTGATATTTTTTATTTCAATCAACACATTTTTTACAAAATAAAATATAGATTTATGAAAGAGATATATAGCGACCTAGTAATTTAATACATAAATATTACACCTATTTAGATGAATATTCAATAAATTTCACAAATAAAAACCTGATGGCTATAAAGGTTTAGTGTCTTTAGAGTCTGGATACCAAATATTTTTATTTTATGAAAGATATTATATATCACCAATAATGATCTTCCCATTTAACACTATTTATTAACATAAGCTAATTAAAATTTTTCTTCATAACCCGGGAAAAAAACATAAGAAAGGGTAAGATTAGATGTTCAGTGATGGTAAATATGGGATATATTACTATATGATCATATGAAAGCATAAGATAAGCATAAGCGTATGAGATTATGAATATACCTTTCAAATTTTATACATGATCTAACATGGACCATAAAAATTAATTATAGAATAAAAAAGTATCAATTTAAAATTCATGAAACATAATAGTGATAAATCATCATAAATCAATCATGAACCACAAGATCATGTCATATAAATGTGGAACCATCATAATTATAGAAGCTATTTAATTTATGAAGGTAAAATAACTATACCATAAAACCACAGTGGATTAAGAATCCCTAACTATTTTTCATATCATAATGGATTGGTAATCACCCCTTAAATCCCATTTTGGATCAAGAATAGTGACTTGCTTCATATATTGGATTAAGAATATTGACTTGTCTCCCAAAGATGATCAAGCAAAGTTACTTGTTTCCCATAATTATATCATGAGATATAAAACCTTACCTAATACATTGGAGGGATATATTATTATGGGCCCACCAATCACATAATGAAAATTATATATATATGTACCACAAAATCTTTCATCATATCATAAACCGTTAAGAGGAAATATTCTTTATAAACATTTAATCAATCCATAATAGCATAACCCATGGAAAATAAATGGGTTTCTTAAGAATCTAATCATTATAATCATAAACCATATAGGGAAAGAATAAGGATATTACCATTGGATCACATCCCTAGTAAAACATAATAAACACCAAAGGTTGTTGTCATTTATGAATATAAATTCAATAAAATGTTCATTAAAACATTCTTGAGAAATATATCATTTCCATTTTGAAATCACATACCTTAAATTGAAAATTTTCCCAAATATTAAAGAAAAAATTTTGTTTTAAAATAACCCAATAAAATTGTAAAGTTAACTTTAAATAATTTAGTCATCATTATGGTATGAAATACCTTTCATGCCATACATGTTAAAATAATGACTCCTTTCACATTTTTAGTAAATAGTGAAAAGTACCTCATCAGAAAATGAATGGAATATTCCTTTTTAATTTTTTTAAATATTAAAAAAGGGGTAAAAATGAATTTAAAAAATAATTGTGAATATTAATAACATTCTTTAAAACAATTTTAGAAAACATAGACACATAAGAGGATGGATTTTGGAATAAAGAGACAAATAAAGTTGATTTTTCTTAAAAAACTTGTTTTGGTATCTTGAGTAATTAAATTTAAAGGGAAACATGTATTATCTAGTTATAAACCAAATATAAAATAATTAATGAGTTTATTGAGAGATATATCATAATATTTCATCATTGAAATCTTAATCCTAAAAAACTCGATAAACAGTGAGATTATAACAGAAAACTATTACCACTTTGTTAAATTTTGAATTATAAGACCCATGAAATAAATAATCTTACATGGTAATGTAAATACCCATAATTTTAATAACAAGAATAATAATAAAATACATTCATCATCTGTATATACACCATAAAAAATAAATAGGTGGTGAATAAGACATTTCTCTCACAAAAATAAAAGTGAGAGGAAAATTCCTTACATCAAATGTCAGCTTCCTTCATATAGGTTTGAAACAAATTTATAATAAATTAGGCTTGATATAAATTTATTAAATAATAATAATCATATATATCATACCATATATGATATACTTATAATCCTTTTCCACCAGTTTATTATCAAATATTTTTTAAAATCACTGTTCTAAGTGATAACTAATACATTTTTCATGTATGTTTTGGTTCAATAATTTTTGGTATTTGTAATTAATTATTGTTTAATTATCCATATAATATAAATAATGATATAAATATCATAAATATTTATTATATACATATTTTGAGTCATCTATAAAATTTTAGATAGAAAAAATGAATTACGCCATTCATGGAGACGGTGTGCCATCCGTACGCATGAATATTGTTTCCATTTTCTCAACGGTTGGAAAGAAATAAATGTAAATTTTAATTAAAATTTATAGAATCATTTGTATATTATATATATCATATATATTCATTAAATATTTTCTTATTATCATTCATGTCAAACTTAAATGAAAAATGTATTACATAGCTTCGTGGAGTCGATAGACCATAAACACACACATGACCGATGTTATCACTTTACAAAGGATTGTAAGGTAAGAAGTTTGATGTGATATTATAATTAAAAAAGAATAATTATGTCATAAATATAATATAAATATATTAAATACATTATTATATCCTTCTTCGAGAGGTAGTGATTGAAAACGAATTACATCGTGAGACTGTAGTCTGTCATACACACGATCGACAAGTTCATTTCCCATTTGGTGTTGGTGGAGATGGAAATAGGTTATGATGTTAACATAATAAAATATAATTATATGTAATATAATATTTTATTTATTTATTCATATATTATTTTATATATTTTGAAGAAGAAACAAAATAAAATACTTGGTTAAAATGGATATTTCTTCTTCAAAAAAACTGTTTAGGTCAGAAAACAAATCCTACCTAAGAGGGTTTAATAATTTCTAAAAAATGAATCTAGGATGTTGGGAGGTAAGTAATTAAGGAATTTTGGTATTTATTTTCTAACCTAAAATTATCTGGATATGTTAATAGGTGATGAGATTGGGCGTCCTTTTATAAGTGGGTGAGAGGACATGTTTGAATATTTGGAGAATAATAAGATATAAACATGTTTTTAAACACCCAAAAAGACTAAAAAATGGATCATTATCAAACCTTAGACATTATAAAAATATAAATATGCTCAAAAAATAGAAATTGTGCATGTTTTATGTCATTATAACCCATATATGTTTTGTTTAACCCTCATTGAACCTGTTTAAACCTTAACCGTGTTAAATAATTTTTATATTTTTACTATTCATTATAGAAATAAATTAATCTTGACTTATAATATAATATTAATTATTATTATTCTAGATATTTAATCCATTTTATCAAATTAAATTCATATAAGTGGTATAATTTAATTTAAATTAAACACATAGATGCAATGATAATGTAATTTTCCAAAGAAAAAGTTTCATAAGTATAAAATGATTTAATATCAAAATTGAACATAAAATTGATTTCAATGACCTAAATTGGATTAATAATAATAAAATTGAACTAATTTTGATTTTAAAACTATATTAAAACAAAAGGTAACTTGTAAATTCTTTAATCTTAAAAGTATTTTTTTAATAAAAATCGGTATTTTTCATTATTCAATGAGAAGTTAATATTTTTAGAAATTTGTCAAAAGTTCACTACAAGATAATTTTAACATGTTGATTTAGAAAATGAAGTTAATTTTAAAAAATAAATTATATAAAATTATAAAAATTAATTTTATTATTTGTTCACAGAAGCAATGAAAATCATTTTTTTGAGAAAAAAATTAATTTTGAAGCATATAAAGGATTTATCCAAAATTAATTACTTTTTTTAAAGGTTGGGGCCGAAGCCTCATTTTATTATTAAAGAAAAAAATATAACAGAGAACTATAGGTAGGGGGATTTGATCCCCCTACCGGAATCTATCCATAATTAATTAATTAATTATTAATATATTTTATTTCTCTAAAAACATTATAATTAGTATTTAAAATGTTTTTATCCTATTCATGCCACTAAATTAAATTTCTAGTTTATAATAGTGTTTCATATATAATAATATTTTAAATAATATATTGTGGTTTGTCACAAATCTCTGTCTCTTATAACATATGTTATTAATGAAAATTAATTTATTTGAAAAAATATATTTTCTAAAATATACGGTTGTTACATTGTACTCGTATTAAAATGAATTTACCCCTTGAAATTTTCTCACTATGATACAAAAAACTGAGGATACATCTGCCTCATTATTTCCTTAGGTTCCCACATTGCTTTATCAATATGGTGGCTTCACCATAAAAATTTGACTAGGTGAGTGGTATTTTTTCATAGAACTTTCTATGTATGATTTAGAATATTGAACTATTATTCTCATTATAGAGATATTTTTATAATAGTACAACCTTTATGTATATTAAATGTGATAGATCTGGTACTTACTTCCTCAGGATAGATACTTGGAAGACATCATTGACTTAAGAGTGGTTCGGTCGAAGTGCTAAGAGATAAGCTACTATCCCTACTCAAACAAGAATCTATAAGTGGTAAAAAATACTAAGGGATAAAATTTCCATTAATTTTTTAATCTCATAACCTTCTTCCATGTAGAAATTCATAAAGATACATTGTTACCGAATTTAAATTCTTTATCACATTAATTTTTGAAAACACAAATTTTTTCCGAATCTAAGATGATTTTATGTGTTTTTTTAATGGATATTAACTTTTATATAATCTCTAAATCTATCTTAGGTTCAAATATGTTTCTTCCTCCAACTTTATCCCAACACATTGGAGTTTTACACTTCTTTATATAGAGTGATTCATAGGGAGAAATATGAACAATCTACTGAAATCTATTTGTGTAAGAAAACTCAACTAGAGGAAGGTATTGATACCGACCACATTTTAAATCTATATAACAAGATCTCATCACATACTCTAGGGTTTTAATTATACTTTCAAACTTACCATCTCTATGATTATGATACATCATGTTGAAACTCAATTCTATATCCAGATATTGCGAAAGGCTTCCATAGAATATTGAGGCAAAACATAGATCTCAATCTGATACAATATAATATGGTACTCCTTTCCTCCTTACCACTTACTTAATGTATATCATAGAAAGATGATACACAGGGAAATATTATTTTTTATAAATTAAGTGTGGTGCATTTTCAATAAGATCATCTATAAATCATATAGAATTATTACCTTTATATGTTTTAGTGAGTCTGATGAAAAAAATACAGTGATTTTTTTTCCATTTCCATTTTGGTATGGCTAATCTTTATAACATCACCCTATAATTTTTTATCTCAAACCTAATTTTTGGAATTACAAGAACCAAGATACAAAATATACAATATCTCTCTTCATTCCTTCCCCCTAGAAACTCTCTTTTAAATATATATATATATATATATATTTACTTCATAGATGAATAAAGAATGAAGAACTATGAGATTCCTTAAATAGATCATTCTTGAAATCTAGTATGAAAAAAATAGATACATAGTTTTAGACCCTTATTATTCCATCATAGTCAAGTATAAACTTAGTAACATTTTTGACCATCTTCTATAACTCCACATTTACCTTTTGTGGCTCTTTAATATTTACTTAGATAGTTGGTTCAACACAAATTTTATAATGAATTTATTTCTCCCCTTTATTCAAGATTTCCATATCCATTATTTGAAAATACATAAATATGGAATATTTTTTGATCCTCATCTAAGATATGATAGCATGATATTTTGGACTCTAAGAATCATCCACCTTGTTCGCTTTCCTAGGGTGGTAATGTATTTTGTTGTCACAATCATTAATCAATTATAACCATATTCTATGGAACACATTCAACACCTTATAGGTGAATATGTAATTTAAACTGTTATGATTAGTATATAAATCACACATTTTTCCATAAAGATAATTTCTCTATATCATTAATGAAAAAAATACCATAGCTAAATCCAAATCATGATTTGAGTTATTTTTTTTCATTAACCTTGAATTTTTACAAGGAATAAGGTATAACTATATTATTATTTAGGAGAAAAGATCCTAATCCCCTCTTTGATGCATCATTATATATTAAATACCATTATCCACTATAGTTTAATGTATGAAAATGTGCACTAACTAACCTTATCTTTAGTTTATTTAATATTTTTTTCCATTCATCTATAAAAAAGAACATGGTTCCTTTTTAAGTTAACTTGATTATTGGACTAGATAGTTATGATAAATTCTCCACAAACTATAGATAATATCCAAACAAACTAAGAAAACTTTGTATCTCAGTCATAGTGGTTGGTCTGGTTCAATGCTTAATAACTTATATTTTGATATATAGAAAAATAAACAATATCTTGAGATTATATGACCCAAATATGAAAACTTTTTTTATCAATAATTCACACTTTGTAATTTTTCTTACAGTTTCTCCTTCCTTAGGTTCCTTAGTACAATTCTCCAGCAATCTTCATGCTATTCTATTCTATTTGAATATATTAAATATTTCCCATAAAGACTACCAAAAACTAATTAAGGAAGTCTCTCAAGACTCTATTCAGTTAATCCATGATGACCGAAGGGGTATTTGTAAGACCAAATTGCATCACTATATATTCATAGTGTTCATACCTTTTACAAATTGTTGGCTTTGGTATGTCCTCCTTTTTGATACTCAATTGATGAAATCCAAAATGAAGGTCAATCTTGGAATAGTATTTATCTTTTCACATTTGATCAAACAGGTCATCAATACAGTGTAGATGATAGTTTTTATTGATTGTGATCATTTTTAGTTCTTGATAACCAACAAAGAGATGCATCAATAAATTTTTCTTCTAAAAAACAAGAATAGGTTAAACCTAAGGTGACATATTTATCCAACTGAATCCATTTTCAATGTTTATTAGAGTTTATTCTTTAATTAATAAATCATAATAAAAACCATTCAGTAGGAAGTCTTTGAAATAGAAAATTCACCCAGAATGAGTTCTTTTGAGAACTCAACTTCATGATTGCGATATCCCTAGTTCAAAATATTTTTATTTTTTTCTTATTTATCATTCCTTAATTGGTGTTGAGTTACTGTTCAAGAAAATCCAAAAATTAATATTTTTATAGGATTTTGAGAGGAACAAGGTTATGAAACATGGTTAGTACTAACCATGTGGTTCCCATGTGGGTGCCTAAGTGGGTCTGTTGTATGGAACACTACTTGCCCACATTTTGTTAAACCGCGTGGAAATCATGAGGTTTGGTCTATAATTTTAATAGATGCAGTTTTATGGATTATTTAGGTTTTTCCAACATTATGTATCTTTTAAGAATACTTGTGTGTGTGTTTGGGGGGGGGGTACTCCTAGCCTAGGTAGTGACTAGAACTTGGTTGGTGCACTGTTTGGAAGACCATTCATCCAAACCATTTGGCTTCACATTTTTTTATTTTTTTATTTCATTTCCCTTTATTTTACCCCCTTTTTATTCCCCCCTCATTCTATGTGTCACACAAAAAACCCTCCCCCTCCCTGCATGCATGCCACGCTCTCTCCTAAGATCCTTTATCTATGTTCTTTGCCCAGTTTTTTTGGATTATTGGTTCATTCTTTGAGGTAATGTCTCCACATCTATCCATATTCCTTATTCATGCATTTTCTATCTCCAATCACACCTCCTTATTTGGAAAAACCCTAGGTGTTTATATGGAACAATTTTTGATGTCTGTCTTCTTATTATGGATTATGATGGGTATATTAAATTGTATTATTTCATGTTTCAGAATCCCCTACTAAATACAAAGTGTTTCTGTCCATTTTAGTTTTCCAATTACTGTTTTCGGTTGGTTTTGTTTTACCCTTTTGATTAGACAAAATTTAATTGTGGGACTTTGGTTATTTTTGGTTTCTTATTAGTTTTTTAGATGAATTTTGGCTCCATGAATGTGTCTTTCACTCATATACATAGGTAATTATATATATATATATAACCTTCTTGTACATATTCCCTCATGGTGAGGGGAAAATGTACAATGGATTAAAGTGTGAGTATATATATATTGGTATATTTTCGTGTAATTTTAAAGTGGTATTCATCAAAGGTGAAGTGTTTCAAGGTGTTTTGGATTTTTATTTGTCTCTTTCAGGTATGTGTTAATGTATATTTTTTTTAAATTTTGGAATTATTAATGTGTTCGGGCTATTTAAATCCTCTTTTTATGAATTATGATTATGTGTGATAGATTATTGATGATTTAAAAGAATTTATTTTTGTTTTTTCTTGACATAAGTTGTTTTTCCTGAGAACTCCACATTTTGTGTTTCAAATTGGAATGTTGAATTATTCTAAGTTTTTATGTGATTACCCAGAAACTTTTGAATTTTTTATCATTATATTTATAGGATTTTAATCCAAGTTTAGTTTTCAAAGAGGGAGAACTATGTTTCAAAGGGATTTTTTTTAAAATGAGTTGTTTACCTAGAAATTATTTGGAAAATTTGTCCTTAATATATTTAATATGATTATTAGAGACATGTGTATGGTTTAACCTTATTTTGAAAATACCATGTTGGATTCTTTAACAAGGGTTTTATGTAAATGAATGGCCTTTGGAATTGATTTGGTTTTGAAAGTTTGATACACATCTGTGAAGGGTAGGATTGGAATGTTTAATGAAATGGATGATTTTATTAAACATATTAAAATTTTTCGATTGGTGTTTTTTTGAAATGGAAAAGTGATTTGAATTTAAAGCCAGGTTTTAGTGCTAAAGGCCCTATTGGAACTTTTGTTTAAAAATAGTAGTTTTCAGAGAAGCCCCTTGATTTCCCCTTTCTTCTATACCCCTTGAGTGGTTTCTTTATCACTAAATAATTCTTATTTTCTCTATTTATGTGGGAATATGTTTTTTATGCTATGGGTGTGTGTCTTACATTTAGGGGATATTCACTGTTGGGTGTTTGGGTTGATGTTAATAATTATGGGATAGAATTAGATCATTACACTACAACTCACTTTCCTTTGATCATGGAGGTCCATGTACAAAGTAGAAGGCCTAGCATATTCTTTTAGTTGGTTCTCATGCTACTGGTTTCCCACTAGTCACGATTAGCCCAAGGGATAAATGGGGGTCCGTAATCACATCAATGCTGGTGTGTCATACCTTGATGACTTGTAAGTGGAATTTATCATTGGCTGACAGAGGTTTCTCGTGTGGTTATACCCTTATATGGTTTAGTGCTTCACATGTTAGGTATCCATGTTAGATCCCATTGCACATTCGAATGTTCAATTGTTCAGTGAGTTTGACATTGAGGGGAGTTTTATATCTTTATTTTTTGTATCATTTCCCATGATTTCATTAATGTGGAACGCCTTTTCTTATTTCATTTGAATATTTATTATTATATATTTGGTTCCATTCTGTTATTATAGAAATTTTGGGTGCGTTGGGTCATTTTATTTAGAAAAGTGGGGTTTCAAAGATGTTGGGAAAACATGTTCTAAAATTCAAGAATCTTGTGTGGTTTCCTTAAAATAAATTTAAAAATTTGTGGTTTGGTTTAAAATGTTTCTCCCATTTAAATGTTTTTTAAGTAACTGTTTTCATTTTAATAAAAAAATGGGTTATTTTAAGAAATAAAAAACAGGTTCAAGGTTTGGATTTGACTAAGGCCGGTAGATTCATTTTCAAAATTCTTGTGTTTGGTTTTGGAAAATGAATAAGAATGATATAAGGAGTTGATTATGGAATTTTTTTCTTTCCATAATATTTTATTTATAAAAATATTATTTTATATCCTTAATTTCAAACAATATTTGATAAATTTAATTATGAACCATATTTCATAGTTTTTGTGGTTTTTGGTGATCTATTGGGATTTTTATTTCATGAATATATCATTTCATATTTTAGGTTCTTTGTTGGATATTATTTTTTTCATAACTTTTGGGTAAGTTGGGTGGTTCTAACCCACAAGGCCACTTAGAGGTTATCCTATATTTATTTTCTATTGTGGTATTCCTTTATAGTTAGCTTTTCTTCAGTTATGAATATCTATTTTATTTTATCTATTGAATTTATCAATTCCTTTATCATTTATATCTATGTTTGGTGAAATCTTTCCCAAATAGAATCATGTGATTCCAAAAACTAGTTTTTAGCATATGGGGATCAAGAATCCCATTTTAGCCTTGTGGAGAATTGGGTTGAGTGCCAAGTTAGATGGAAGACCGAGCGAGTTCATTATAACTATTTGATAGAAAAATAAGAATTTATTCTGTAAATATATCAATAAAATCCCACATAATAAAAACATTATTGATGATGAGTTTCTGCCTAACCATATGAGATAAAACCCCCTTTTTAATAGGAATCAAGACCATAAAATGGAGGTGATTTCCATTAGAAGTACATATTTATCATCAGATAGCTAGATGATCACATGTTGGTTCATAATATCAAATGTGACATCTCTTACTAAGAAATTGACATGATATTTATGTAGAAGAATCCAATCCATGCCTAATATAACATAAAATTATACCATAGGGAGAATAATAAGATTTTCACCAAGCGCTTTCCCACAAAATTCAATTGGAGAAGAATCATGGACATGATATGTGATCATCATAACATTAGAGGATTTCACTTCCAATTCAATATCTAATCATTGGGGTGGAATTTTTATACGCTTAGAATTTTTTTAGATATAAAAGAGTGATTAGATCTAAATTCAAATAAGAAATTAGTAGTTCTAGAGTGGATGTAAAGTGTATCTTTCACCACATCATCATTATACCCCTAATTATAAATATTTATAATATGATATTTCCCTTTTTATCTTGTCTTAATAGGTTGTTGATGTCGATTATCATCATTGAGCTTCAGATTTGAGCACTGGTTGGCATAATTCCCATACTGTTTGAATTTAAATCATTAAAGAGTGGGTAGTTCATTAGTTTGCATCTTTTCATATTCCATTGCATTAAGTGATAAATTTATTTCCTTTAAACATTTATAGTCTTTATGCCCCACCCTTACACATTTAATTCACCTCCCAGATCCATTCAAGAAGTTTTTTTTGATGTTTCTTCCTTCTTTTTTAGCATTTAAATGGATGGAATTTCTTTCGAACTTGTGATTCATTCTAATTTTCATGAGACTAGATATTTATTTTCTATAAAAACCCTAATAGTTTTGGGTAACACCAATCTCAATTTACACTATGATAACACATTGGAAGATTTATTCATTTCTGCTGAATTCCCTTATAGATAACTCCCTTAGAAGATTTATTTTTAAGAAACATAATAATATAGTAATGTTAATTTCATGTTGTAAGAAACTACTAAAAGAAGAACTCACAAGCCTTATAAATTGTTTCTCATAGATACCAATAGATTCATGATCCTACTGATTGATATCAAGGAGATCCTTTTCCATTTTCATATGAATAATACAAGGAAAGTACTTATTGAGAAATAATCTCATAAACCCATAAAACTCCATGGATTCAATTTCATCTTGTTTCCTCATATTATTGATAAGATTCCACTCTTTACATGCTTTTAATTCCAAGGTATAGATAACCAAAATGCAATTTTCATGCTCTAAATAGTAAATAATGGAAAATATATCTTCAATGGAACCGATCCATTACTCAACAAAAAGCGGATCAATAGAACCACTAAAAAAGGTGGTTGTTATTTCATGAAGGGATTAATAGAACTTTGTTCCCTCAATTTATTATTTTGAAGTTAATCATGATTAATGTCTTGATAAATCCGTGTGATCATAACAATAAAAGTTTTCATTTTATCTCCCAAACCATTTGGTTTCTCAGTAGGATAATCATTATATTCTCTATCAGACAGAACATTAACACCGTTCCTTTATGTTATATTCATTAAATAAAACCAAAAAAAATAATGTGATAAATAATAATTATATTGGGGAACCACATAATCATGAAAAATTATTTATAGGATGTCTGAATCATGACACATTATTTTCAATCTATAAAATAATAGGTTTTACCTTGGGAATTCATTGTCATCTATTCAAATACTTCATTATGGTTCATAAAGAGTATGTGAATTTCCAAAACATATCCCATGGGAGAAACCAAGTGTGTAGTAAGGAATATTATCATATAACAGGTGTTGATCAAGTCAATGAAAAATGCACCCTTTTCAGAGTCATTTCACCTAGGTTCAAAGTTTCTCAAGCGACATTCATTTATAGTATCCAGACATGGATGTAATTTCTTGGAAACCACTCACTCTACCCTTTGCCAAAATCCCCGGGTATTTTCCTATACATTGAATTATCCTTATACTTATCCATAGTGTTCTCACTAATGTTTTATCATCCTAGTTACAAAGGTTAACTAAACCTCTCCTATGATATGAACTATAGTGGCCCAAGATATTCATATATAAATATTACATCTTTTAATATTAATATTCAATATATTTCACAAATACACTCCCAAATATCACAATGGTTTTGTGTTTATAGAAAATAGATACACAATATTTTTATTTCAAGAAATATATTGAACAAATCCTATAAATATCTTCTAATTTTTTTCTCTTTATAGACATACACTACTTAAAAAAAATTTATTTATAAACTCGGGAAAGGAAACATAATAAATGGTGAGCTAAGATGCTCAGTAAGGGTAAACATAAGAGATATTAATCGATGATCTTATGATATAATTAAATAAGCATAAGTGTATGGGATCGTGAATATAACTTACAAATTTCATACCCAATCTACCATGGACCATAAAAATGAGTCATTTTATAAAAATTTATCATTTCAGAATTGATGAATCATAAGTGTGATAAATCAACATAAATCAATCATGAAAAATAAGTTCATGTCATATAAGTGTGGAACAATCATAAGTATATAAACCATTTCATTTATCAAGGTTAACAACCTAGACCATGAAATCATAGTGGATGAGGAATCCCTCTATGTTTCCCATATCACAAAGGATGAGGCATCACCACCTATATACCACATTGGATCAAGAATATTGACTTATTTCCCATAGTAGAGAAAGTATATCAACTTGTTTCCTATATCAGATCAAGTAAATTAAATTGTTTTCCATAATTATATAAGGATATATAAAACATTACCCAATTAATTAGAAGGATATATAATTCCAGGACAACCTTTTACTTAATGAAAATGATATATATGTGTGCCAAAAAATCATTCATCATATTATAACCCATGAAGAGGAAACAAGGTTCATAAACAATTCATCAGTCCATCATAGAATAATGCATGGAAAATAAATGGGTTTCATAAATATCTCATCATCATAATAATAAAACATCTAGATAAAGAATAAGTATGGTGAAATTGGATCATATCCCGAGTAAATTATAAGAAACACCAAATGTTTTTTTCTTTTATGAATAGAAATTCCATAAAAAGATCATTAAAACATTCTTGAGGAAAATATCATTTCCATTTTGAAATAAATTATTAAAAATTTAAAATTTTTCTATATATTAAAGAAGAAATTTTATTTTAAAATAACATTTGAAATTATTAAAGGATTTTTAAAATCATTTAGCGGTCATGATGATTGGAAATACTATTCATGACAAACACGTTAAAACAAAGATTTATTTCAAAATTTCTGTAAAAAGTAAGAAGTACCTCATTAGAAAAATGAAATTAAGATTACTTCTAGACCATTTTTTTTAAATTTTAAAATGTTTAAAAAACAATTTAAAAAATCCTAGAATAATAGTAAAATCATTCTTAAACATTTTTAGAAAACATGGACAAGGAAGAGGAATTATTTTTAACTAAAGAGAGAAATGAAGTGGATTTTTATTAAAAAAATTATTTTATCCTATTGAGACCTTTAAATGAAAGGGAGGCATGAATTATCCAAAAATAACTAAATGAGAATAAAATTAATGAGTAAATTTATAGATAGATCATAATATTTTTTCCTTAGAAACTTAATCATAAATAATCATGATAAACAATGTTATTGTAATATAAAACTTTAACCACTTTTCTAACGTTTGAATAATAATACCCATGAAAGGAATAATTATAGGTATTTATTTAAATAACCAAAATTTCTCTAATAAAAATCATAAAATACATTCATGTTAAGTATATACACAAAACAAAAGAAACAAGTGGTGAATATTGCATGAGTCCCATAAAAATAAAACCGAGATGAAAATCCCTAATCTCAAGTGTCCACTTCACACACATTTTAACATTTTATATAGTAAATATGGGGTTATTATACATCAATTAAATATAAATAATCATTTATATCATTCCATATATGATTTATATATAACCTTTTTCCACTCGTTTATTTGAAATTCATTGATAAAATCATTATTCTGGGTGATAAATTCTTTGTTTTTCATATAAGTTTTGGTTTAGTAGTTTTGTTATTTTTAGATTAATTATAGTTCAATAATCTAATTTTTTTTAGTAAATATATAAATAATATATATATATATATGATATACATATTTATATTCATCCATAGAAGTTAGATATTGAAAAAATGAGTCACACCATTCATGGATATGTTTGACCATACACACATATGAATGTTTTTTCCATTATCTCAAAGGATGGACTGAAAGAAAGTAAAATATTAATTTAACCTTTTAAAATAATTTTTTAATCATAAATATCATATATATTTATTAAATATATCTTTATTACCATCTATTTACAAAGAAAATGAATAGTACATCACATGGCTTCGTGGAGGTGATAGTCCACACATACGCACCAACAATGTTATTGTCTTATTAAAGATTTAAAGTTAAGAATTAAGATTTTATATTATAATTAAATAAGTATAATTATGTCATAAATTTAATATTAAAATATTAAATCCATTATTATTCCCATCCATGAGAGTCAGTGATGAGAAATGAATTACTTCTGTTTGTGAGGAGGTAGTCCACTGTGCACATGATCGATTATTTTTTTCCATTCAATGGTGGTGGATATGGTCATAAATTATTATATTAACATAATAAAATGTCATAATATGTAAGATGATGGTTTCATTATTTTAGAATAATTTAATAATATTCATAGGATTTGGAGTAATAAATAAAATAAAATGCTCGGTTAAGAACGATACCTCTCATTTAGACAAACTCTTTAGGTTTACACTAAAATAATTCTTAGGAGTGTTTAATAATAAAAAATTAATATAGTTCATGTAGAGAGAATTAATTTTTGGATTTGGGAGGGTTTTTTCTGAACTTAAAGGATTTTAAAGTGTGAATAGGAGATTACAGTGGGTGTCTTTTTATATCGAGGGAGAGAACAAACATGGAATTTTTGAAAAGAATACGATATAACCACGTTTTACACACACCAAAAGGATCCAAAATGGTTCATTATAAAAAATTAAATTATATAAGGTAAAACTATTTCTATCCACTTGTAATTTAACCAATATTTTTGTCATTTTATTCTTTATATTTATAGTTTAACCCCATGGTAAACCCGTTTTAAATACAAACATGGTAACTAATTTTTAATGTTTTTACTATTCATTAAAACAAAAAATTAAGTTAGGCTTATAATATAATATTAATTATTATTATTCCAAATATGGAATTCATTTTACAAATTTCAATTCAAAAAATTTATAGAATTTAATTTTGATATTAAACACACAGATGTGATGAAATAATGGGTTTCCAAAAAGGTTTCATAAGTATAATATATTTTTAAAAAAATAAATGTAAAATTGATTTAAATGAACTAAATTGGATTTATGTTAATATAATTTTACTAATTTTACTTTTTAAACTGTATAAAAATTTAATTTGTAAGTGATTTAAACAAAAAGTAGTTTTTAAGAAAAATATGTATTTTCATTATTCATTGAAAAACTAGTCTTTTTCTAAATTTCTAAAAAAATCACTCTATGATAATTTTGAAATGTTAATTTTAAAAATTATGTGAATTTTTTCAAATAAATTTTATAAAAGTGGAAAAAAATTAATTTTATTATTTTTTCCCAAAAATAAATGAGAATAATTTTTTAAGAAAAAATGTATTTTCGAATCATATAATGTTTTTACCAAAAATTAAGTACTTATTTATAAATATATGTTATTTTTTGTAAACCTTCATAAATAATATTTAAAATGTGGTTATCCTTATTCATACTACCAAATTTAAAAGCCAAGTTCTAATAATAAAGTTTAATTATAGATTTTTAATAGTATATTGCAGTTCATTACAACCAGGTGTTTCATGTATTGCATGATATTAATGAAATTAAATTTATTTTTAAAAAATATTTCATAAAATATTAAGGTGTAATGAGATAACTTAATTTTATATTTTTTACAAGGTTTACCCCATAATGTGGGTATGTACATATATGCTATGTTCAATTCAATTCGATACATAAATATCCACTAATATGATAAAGTTAATACATGAAGAAAGGTATCATACTTATTACTATAAATATTTCATAATAACTTTCAATTTTTGATAGGTTTATTATATACTATCCCTACTATTTAAAATGGGTTCTCTAACCTTCTTCTTAAATAATTTCTTATTTTCACTTTGGTATTTCACAACATCAAATGATAAATCTCCTCCAAACAAAATAACTTCAACTTAATGAATGTTTAGCATCAATAACATAAATATTATACTTTACCACAACTTTAAAATGATCACTAAATTAATAAATTAAGAATTATGATATCGTGTTCTTCTAAATTTATCTACAATTATTTTGAATATTATTAATTTTAATGGCTCACCTCAACATAAAATTTTCTATAAATAGTATAAATCACATTGGTATTTCTCCTTATTTCCAACTATATATTCAAAAACCTTGACACTGGAGATATTATATATTATCATGTTAGAATATTAGTATTTCCCTTATATTTATTATTTTTATTTTCTATCAAAATAATTCTTAAACAATACAACACCCACAAACTTCTCTCTATCTTTTTCCTTCATTCAATCATCTTCTTTATTTTAAAATTATCATGATCATGTGAATAAATTTATAGGATTAAAATATAGAAACAAATAATAAATATGGTATTAAGATTTTTTCCTTTGAAATTGATCAAAAAATATATGAGAAATACTCCACCTTTGATCTACATAAATGGAGTCCAAATACCAAATTTTTAATATTCATAATTCATACACAAAATACTTAAAAAATTTTAAGATCTTTACATTTGATTCACACATAATATCACATATAATAGAATCAATGTTCAAATTCAAATAAAAAATATCTTAAATATTTAATTCATATTAAAATTAATCATATATATATTAATTTAAGATCATTTAAGATGTCATATTTGAATCTAAATGAATCTTATATTATTATTTCATATGATCTTCCTCAAAATATGTCACTTATTCTCCACATATTCTTGGTAACATTCACACCATTGGTCATGATCCATATTAAACTCTATATAACACTAATATATAGTGATATAAGGTTAAATCATGAACAACATGAATCATATTGATTTTTAATACTTGAAGACCAAAATAACATCATTTGGTTTAATCTTACTCTATTTGAGAATTCATTTTATTAATATTATACATATCTTTCAATCATATATGTGAGATCAAGATAACTTATATGTGACTTTTTAAAATTCTAAATTATTATTATATATATTGAAATATCCTCTATTACACCTATGTGGGATCAAGATAAATTATATATGAGGGTCATATTACTCTTATATACCCTTTAAATTTTGGATATACTCATTCATTTCCTTCATACTTATCTATTTAAACGTATGTAGAAACATTGAATATTTTATCCAATATAGAAAAATCACCCACCCATCAAAACTTTAGAGATAAAATTCCATATATTTTGAGTTAATCTTAAACAACCGATTGATTTTATGAGTTATTTGTATATTTCTTATGAAATATTTATCCATCATTATATATCCATTTTAAAACATATTTAACCACTTCAAATCATTTATAATTTCCCTAAATAACTTTAAAAATCATTTAGTTTAAAAAAATATTCAATATAATTCGTAAAGAATATGAAATAGATAAAAACTCATTTTATATACTTTATTGAATCTCCACTTCCTCAAATCTTTATGTCATAAAATTTAAATAATTACTTCAGATAAAAGTGTCTTGTTCCATCCTCAAAAAATGAATCACCTATCTCAACTTAATAATCAGGTTCTTCAATCATTCAATTTTGTAAATCTTGATATTATAGTCGCCATCATATTGAATAATAAAAGGTTAAAATCAATTAAATTCTTGGTAGCTTCATTATTAAATATTTATATCTAGATCCTCATATTCTTCATAGATAAATAATATTTAGTAGAATATTTTCAATCCATGAAACAATTATGAAACTTATTATCTCATTAACTTATCAATAATGATGCATTGGATTATATACATAAATATTATGGATTTTTTTTAATCTTCAAGTAGTAGAAACAACCCAATATTCATTTAAAAATATAAAATATATAAATAAATAACTAATAACATGATAATTATAACCAACACATAATTTAAAAATATCACTCATTATTTCACTTTATAATATATGCAATCAGTAAGACATCTAAGTTATATGTCATCTAAATGGGTTCTTTCAATATCTATTAATCAAATAGGAAATTTTTTTATCCCATTTACTACTCTAAACATCCCTTAATATATATTACCTTTATCAACTATTTTCAAAAAATAAAATTCTCTTAATCCCAATTCATTGGGAACTTCAATACCCCCTTTGGGTTTGTTGTTATTAACTACTTAAATACCTATTTGAAACTAAATTAAATATTTTCATTTGATTTTATCTCCCCCTTATTAGAAATTTCTATAAAGTCTAATACAACTTGTGAGAAATAAATTTACCAAATTTAAGTCTATATGAGAAATGATTACTATAAAAAATAATAATGATCTATTAACTTCCCAATACTGTCCTAAAAAAACATGTACATATCAATATCTTATCAGTTTTCATGTCATTAAACTATCCAATTTCTCCTTCTTAATTATTAATTAATTGTTTAAAAAACAAGGATGGGAAAATGTGATAAATATACTTCAATAATAATAAATTATTGCACATTTTATATTTATATATTAAAATAAAATAATAAATTATGAAAATATCCTAAACTCTTCTCCCCATTAAGGGTGAAATCTATAAACAATTTATAAAGGATGATATTTTTTAGATGAATTACAAGAATTAATATTCATAGATAGTCTTAAATAACTGATTAAATATTGAAAAAAATCATTCATAACAAATATTCATTATTGCTAAAAATATAATTGCATACTCATCATTCTTGTTATCCCCTTAAATGAATCATATTAAATTCACTATATAAATAGGAAAATAAATATGGATAAATTTTTTTCTCCTATACTACTTTAGAAATAGAAATAAGGTTAATAATTAATTATAAATCTATAAACACTTTTTTATTATAGATCTATAATTGTGAGAAATCATCATGATTTCTCTTTTTTATTTTCCAAAATCTATATTTTTTTGGGAAGCATGGTATTTTTTTATCATTTATGTTTTCTTCTTTTGTGTAACTTTATTCTGTACCTTTGCTATCATATCACATATACTCTTTTGCAGTTTCATCATTCTATTAAATATCTCATCCCATGGTAATAGTAATATCTTGAATTCTCTAGAAGTTTGAATTTTTTTTCACCTTCCATATATGTTCTTTGGAATTATGGGGTAACCCCATTTAGGTAACTTATCATTAAATTTAACTTCCTCCCCATTCTAAAAAATTTCTTCTACCAAAAAATCCATTTATTTTTTTTCTTAGATGGGTTCTATTATTTTTTACTCTAGATTTCTTCCTTTAATAACTTTCTTGGACAGTTTTAAAAAGTATATGATATCTCCTTTTCTCATATGATGTAATAATATTTTCTTATTTGGTGTAATATCAACTTAAATATTATAGGATTTACTTCCTTTTGATAGAAAACCCAAGGTGAACTCACATTATCTTTTTCCATTATTTTTTCTCATATTTTTTATATTATTTCTTCAATAAAAAATGAATCACACTTGGTAGGTATAAGACAACATTATTCCTCACAATTTCCAATATCATTGAAATTTACCCAATAATGATACAATATTTTAAAATTTTTAAAGATAGAAGAATTCATCCCAGTATTATTCTTTATAATATGCATAAAATAAAAAGAATTATTATGGAATTTAAATATTATCTTCCTTGATTCCAATTTTCTTTGTCTTCCAAGAATTGATATATTATTCCAAAAATTTATATAATAATCCCAAACTACTCACAGAACAAAAATGACCACAAATTTTTTTTCTTATATTTTAAACATAGTGTTTCAAGTATTGAAACCTTTTTATTTTTGAGTCAAATAATCCTCTAGGTAAGATTATTTTAATGAACCATTTTTATAATATTATTCACATCCACATTTGATTTTGTTATGGGTTTCTTACCATTTTTATCAACCCATATTTTTTTCTAAAATTCAATTTAAAACTTCCACAATTCATTTTAAAAGATTTATTCTAAATAAAATTTCTGGGATTAAATGTTACCTCTCATTTCATTGAGTTTTCACACACACACACATATATATCTATTTAATTTAAATATCTATTTTACAATAATGTGAGATATTTTAGTATTTGTACATTTATAAAAAACCTTAATGGATGCACTACTTTTCTCAATAGTTTGTGAGGATTAAGCTTTAAACACTTACATAATTTTCAATATAACTTCTAGATCAACTCCTTTTAGACTTAGAGTATTCTTATCATATTCAAATGATTTCAAATTTTATTGACATTATCTTCTTGTAGTTTTATTTTTATATTCCTCAATCTTACTAATATATTGTGTATAATTATAAATATCCTTAATTTTTTTTACTTTGATCTCCAACCGAGCATTCTGATCGCAAACCATCCTAAATTACCCAACTATTGGTTACCCAAGACGGTCTTGACATGACTTGAAGGGAATTCCTGGTCTCCACTAGTTGGGGATAATAACTTAGGAATCAATAAGTACCTATGGGAATGATTTTTGAAATATAACATATAAGAATAAAATATTGATTAAGAAAATAGTTTTATTCTAAAACTAAGAAACATTTTAAAATTTACAATCACCAGGAAAAAAAATTCTAGGATCCATAAAGAAACAAAAAGTACACAAGTTCCATAAAAACCCAAATCCATGTGACACAAAATCACCTCCAGACTCCTAAACCCTACTAATGAACAAAATTTACACCACCCTATTAGTCCTTAGCCTTAATTACATTAGAGAAAACAAAATTTATATACACCAAAAGGTGTATGTAGGGTGTAAGAAAAAACCCCAGCAGGATCCCAAAAAGTGTTTCATAAATAGACTATAAAATAAACCAATTATTCCCAAGTAAATATAATTAATGTTTGATATACAATTTTATATTGAACATGGAAATATAACACCTTTTAACAATTTATGAAGTACACCACCACCTGACTATCAACTCATATCCATAAGCATTTTGAACATACTTTTTGGGGATTATCAATAGAGAAAAAATCCCATGTATATTAATAGTTCTAGGTCTATGAGGATCTTCATAACATTATCATGATCAGTAGGCCACCTAGTGTACACATTTCCTAATTGAACATATTTGAGGGGTATATGACTCCACATACATAATCATCATGAAATTGCAACTGTTAAAGAAAATATTTCCTAAAATAACTTTCCAAAATATTTTATATTTAGATTTTTAGATAATTATGTCAAAATAAAATTAACTAAAAGAACTAATATCTTTTTCCAATAATAAACATTTTACCACTATACAAAGGACTTATTAATCTATTACAAGTATTCAAAATCTTCTATAAATTCATCTCATAAGTAAAAATTTTGAGTTCATCTTACATATTATTATTTTTATAACTTATGGGAATGTAAATATATAGGGGTGAAGTTTAGAGAAATGATGTTGATTTATTAACCCCCCTTATCATTACCTAGATGATGATGGATTTCGAGCTATCCCCTCTCCCCATTGGTGGGGGAGTGACCTCCACCATCCCTCAAAGGATAACAATTGAGTTACCTTTCCCCTTTTTATTACCCAGATTGTCTCCCTTCATTCCCTCATATCTCACTTAGCACGAAAGTCCCAAATTTGTCTGATAGATCCCCCAAAATGTCGATTTCATCCCTTGAATTTTATGATTCGTTATCTTTGCTGAATTTTATACTGATATCATATTTTAAACAATGTCTTTCAAATTTTTATTCTTTAGAACAACTCATTTTCAAATCATGGGGTCTATAGGAGCGATCAATAGTGGGTCCTTTCAATTCCAAGCACATAATGGTAAGGTTCGTATTAGAGGAAGGCATGGTCTTGGCCTGGTCAAGTGTTCCATGAATCTTCTATAAATCTCGGTTCTTCCTTTTTAGGTGGAATTATGAATATATTATAAAAATATATTTACTGAACACATCTATTTGGGTTAGATTTCCCAAACTCCCACTCTCATTAAAAAACACTTAAATTATTGGAATGTTAGGAAATATCAATGGATGTTATCCTTAATCTGATAGTAGGAATAGATCAATTTTCCACCATATTTCTCTATAAAACTGTATTGAATTTGATGTTTCATGATTGTATATTGAGTTTATTTGGGTTGCTATCTGAGAAGAGTTTTGAATCATGGTTTGATTTCAGTTCTTAGTGAAAGAAAATGGGGAATTCATTAACTATGTATAGGAATAGGTGGAAGAATCACTATTATAATATGGTTATTGAATTGGGAAGAAATGATAAAGAATTGGTATATGGTTTTAGTGAAAATAAGACGGACTAAGATCCTTTTGGAGTGTCATTTGATCGAAGTAGTTTCTTGGAAGTTGTGTCACTCAAACACATGAGGAAGGTGACTTAGATGGGACTAAATCACTTCCCACCTATGCTATTAAACATATGATTTCATGTGGAACACTAAAGGGTGTCACCACCTAGAAAAAGGAATATGTTCTACCACCTAATATTAATGTTATAGATATCTATGGTTAATTGAATCACGAACTGGGGTAGATGTGTGCATTTGGGCTTGTGGAGATTTATTCGAATGTAGTGGAAACCAGTGATGGAGCTAAAGGTAAGATTGTGATACCAGATGAAGATAAGGAAATTTCATCATATGATTAAATAGTGGAGGTAACGAGGACTATTTATATGAAATAAGTAAGGAATATTTGAGAATAATCAGTCCAAAAATTCTTGTTAGCAGTAGTTTTAGAAATTTAGATTCTGAAAGACAAAACAAGGGGACGAGACATAATATGGAAAGGGAATCCAGACATTTTCAAAAAAAAACCTCTATACAGATCAAAAAGTTTATTTAGAAGATTCAAAGGATGAGACATCTAGCTATGTTTCATGAGATAAATTTGATGGAGAGTACAAAAGAGGTCTATACAGTCCCAGGATGAATAGGGGGTTGAGGGGTAAAAAATATTCAGGGAGCTACATTGTGATAAAAGAGAAAACATCTAAAGGTTATAAAGATTAATCTGAGATACCTAAGTTAATAAAAATAATGTATGATAAAAATAATAAGGTGATGGATAGTGAAGTAACTTCCCATAACCCAGAAGAAAAATAAATTATGTTGATTGAATATAAATGACAGGTGATTTCTAATGGTAAGGTTAGAGTAGTTGATAAGGAGGATACAAAGAAAATGGAGCAGTGTGAGCTCATCTCACATTTTATAGAAGAACTTTTATAGGTGTAATTTGAAGTTAATGATACCTAAAAGTATTTCTACAGGATGGTTGAAAGAATGATTCAAGGGGACATAAATTAATAATGGAGTACATGGATCAACAAACAAAATGAGATTTTAACATGTGGCTTCAATGAAAAGAATATTGGTGTGGAAGAGTTTATAAGAACTTGGGAAAATATGGCCTACAACTTTTAAGACTTCATCATTATTGATATAGACACGAAGGCTACTATTCTTCAATGAAGTCTCTATATAGGTATGGTCTCTAATAGGATTAAATAGGATTTCACTAAATCAATTTTTTCTTATGGAATTTATTGATTTCCCATTCGGAACTTGTACGGTTTCCCACTTTTTCCACAAAATTTATTTATTTAATATAAATTCTATTTTCAGTCAGTAATGGGATTTGAAATATAATAAAGGGGTGATATTGTATTCTTTGTAAGGGTAAATATAATTAATAATAATAGAATATCATGAGTTATCATAAAATGATCATATGGGTATAATCAATACACATAAAAAAATAATTCCCAACAAATATTAGATCATAAATCATGGGATAAATATTTATATTAAAAAGGAAATGAATCAAAAGAGTGATTCAATAATCATGATCCAAGAGATTATAAAATATTCATGAGAATAAGCATAAAATTATGAAACATCTTTCAAATATGGGAGAGAAATTATTATAGGAAATAGACATTTCATGGGCCCTACCATTAGTGACCATTCTTATGAGAAACTAAAACTTACTCATGAATATTGGTCTCATGAGATATAATTTCTTATCCAATGAATTTAAGGGTGATATAGGACCCCACCCACTATCATCAATAATTATGTGTGCCATAAAAAATAAAAAATTAATTATATCCTAAAGAACTCATGGAAAGAAAATGGGTTTAAATTCTTTTTAAAATAGTACCACATAATTAAAAAAATTAATTATTCCTTAAATAATAATAACATTATTTACCCATGAAAAATAAATTGGTATCCAATGACATCATGTAACTTTATAGATAAATACTTTTCAGTCAAGATAAAAAAGAATTTGGTGTTTACACCATATAGATAAGGAGTATATAAATAATAAAATAATTTCCCTAATTAATGGATTAATGGAATTTATGTGATCACCATTCAATCAAAGGAAGGAATATAGTGTAACACCCCAAGATTTCATAGCACGTTATTTCTTCAATGTAATGCAATAAATTTCACTACACACAACACTGTGTTCAAGCACATCACGACATACCAAACTAGCCGTTCAAAAGTGGTTATGATTAGTATTAACTGAATTATGAAAATTATATAATCCATATAATTTTAGGATCCATATTATGTGTTTATTAGACATAATATAAGAACAAATTCATTTATCAGATAAAAGAATTATTTTCAAAAAATGCAATTTTACCACCTTTTAATGGAGAACCCCTTTTAAATCCAATATTTGAAACTTTTATATATTCAATTTGACAAAATGAACTTCTTCTTTAGAATCAGGACATAAGAATCTAGTTTCAATAATTTTTTGATGTTTTTCTGATAACTTTCATATTTGGGTGAATAGTGAAAAATACTATATTTTAACTGAAAACAGCATTTTTAGTCAAAATAATTTATAGTGTTGAATTATAAATTTAAATGTTTTTGAAGTGTGATTATATTATATTTTTACCCTTTAATCCAATGTTGGTTATTGGAATTAATTTAAAATTGATATTTTACATAAACAAGTGTCAATCTTTTGATAGTTATTGTTTCTTAAAAACATGCTATTTGTATTGACAACGAGAATTAATTTTAAATTAATAAATGAAACTTCTATGTTTTGAATTTGGTAAAATAGACTTCATTTTTCTATTCGTAATATCAAAATTATCCTAGGGTTAATTTTTGGTATTTTGCTTAAAACATTAAATTTTTGATGAATAGTGAAAAAACACTGAGTTATCATTTAAAACCAAATTTTTATTTAAATAATTATTCATTTTATTTAAATTTATTTAATGTCAAAATAGATACCTAATATCTATATATGTTCAATGAAATTAATTGGAGTCAATTTATAATAATTTTAGATATATAAAAATGTTTATAGAACTTTTCACCGTCTTTTACCCACCTCCTAGGAGAATTTGAGAATTCAAATAAAACTTAATTTTACCACTTTTATGAGTGAAATTTCAAAAATCTGAGATACACAGTTCATATCAGTAAGTAAAATGTGTTTCAATAAGATAAAAATAATTTTTTTTGTGAATAGTAACTTTTTACTTTTATTTACCACGATTAAAAGTAAATAGAGTAATTAAGGGTAAAAAAGATATTATTATTACATAACACATGTCATAATTCTATTGGATAAGTTTAATTCAACCAAAAACTACCTTAGGAATAAAATATGACCCTTTAGGTCCACATGGGTTAGATTAAGACATTTATTGTTATTTTATTTAAAGAAGAGTTAAAAGAGTTAAAATCAAAATTTAATAACTAAACCATTTTTAATATAGGGTTATACATAAGATAAATTCATCTATAAATATTAATTAGAAAGATAAAAATATTTCCTAAATAATGGTATTTTATTAATAATTTTTATATATTAAATAATTAAATTTATTAATGACACAATGATGATGCAGTAATTACCTTATTAATCAAAGAATCAAATAAATGGTATTATAAATATTAAAATAAATATAATTTCAAAGTTCTTATGACATACAAGAAATTAATACGGGAATAATAAATTTTAGGATTGATTCAATTTATTTTGTTTGAATTAATCATGCTGTTATTATTTTAACAAAAAACAAATACCAAATAGTGTTAAAATTGACATAAAATAGTTTTTTTAAACAATATTATATTATTAATTGATATAATGGTCCTAAAAATCCAAGGATCGTCCAAAAGACTTATATAATAATATATATGACATTAATGAACCAATCGGGGTTCGATTGGCAGTATATATTAAGTTTATTAACCATATAGTGTAAGAATACAAGAAGACACGGTATAAGTTAAATTATTTAACTTAGAGTGAAATCTAAATGATAAGGTTAAAATGGAAACCTAAACTTGTCTAAAACCTATTGGTTGAGAGTATTTAGACTCATACCCACCATAGCCTCGAAATAAGTCACTTTGGAGCCATTATAAACTGAATATGAATTTATTATAACACAATATTTTAAGTTTTTCCAAAGGAGGCCCTCACCCCTCTTATAAAAAGGAACTTCCCCTTCTCTCAAATTCACACCTCCAAATCCATTTGGCTTGTCCAAAACCTGCACAAATATTGTCAAAACTATCCTAACTTCATCCTAGATGCCTTCATTTTTCATGAAATCCAACCTAAGGTGCCATTTTGATCAAATCAAAAGGAAGAACCCGAAGAAGCGGTAATGATTTCACCACCCTCTTTCAAGTTCTCTTATTCTTCCACTTACTCCTTCTTTTTTGTTTCCATTATAAAATAAAAAATCCAGTATATTATATATAATGTGATTTTATTATAAATATGGAACAACTATATTCATTATTCTATCCATCTTATGAATGATAATGTCACCATGCGTGCGTACATATGGCATACCATCTCCACGCCGTGGTGTAATTTGTTATTCAACACTGTTATTTGGATGGATATAATTATGATTAACATGTATATAAATAATTAAAATAACATGCTAATGTCTCTGTAAAATTAATATACCATCCAATTCCACACCTTTAGGGAAATGATATTGTCGCTCGTACGTACGTACGGATTACCGTCTCCACGACACGATGAGATTCATTTCCATGTTCATCATTCATCGATGATTATAAAAATATATATTGATAATAAGTATGTAATATATGACATAATAATGATACTGGATATATATATATATATATATACTTACTTATATCTTATTCACTTAGTTCCTTTCAGTACAATATGAAAATGGAAACAACGTTTGTGCGTACGTACAGACTACCGTATCAATAAACGGTGTTTTTCATTTTATATATATATATCTATTATACATATTTATATTCAAATTATATATGATATATAAATCATGTTTTATATTCAGGAAGTATGTAAATCTTTATCTAAGTGATACAATCATGAGTAACTAGTTAAAACACGTACGATAATGAAAGCGATTATTACCCAAATGTTAATTTAACATGGAAATTATTATTAAATGGGTAGTATAAAGTCATAAATTAATAATTTATGATATCATAAATATTAATATGGTTCTGGTAAAATTTAATAACATACTACGGTCTTCAAACAGGAGTTTAAATGTACCCTCTACTAAAGGAAAGTCCCAGGTAAGGGGTTTTCATCTCACTCCTTATTCTCGTGAGATTCATGCCATATTACCACTATTAAATTTTGTGTGGTGTATGTATTGCCCATAATTGTATTATTTGTGAAATAAACTTTAATTTATCTATATTTACATATTCATTGTAGGATACCTCTTTCATGGGGTGTATGTTTCGTAAGTTACCAAATTGGTAAGGGTTAATTTCACAATCTCATTATTATCCGAGGTTATTTTTATGTAAGTATCTACTAAGAAATATTTATTATCCATGTCCATGTTTCATGAAAGAGTTTTCAAAGGTATTTTTTTAAGGTATTCTTTTTTTACTAAAACAAAATTTTAAATATTTTAAATATTTATTCCTCTAAATCATTCTCATTAATGTCCATGTTTTCAAAATTGTTTTTAAGTATTTCTCTATATGGACATGAATGTTTTAAAAATGTTAATTCTTTTCAAAAGTTTCAATGTGATATGGGACACTTTGATTAAAAAATGTCTTTAAATTTCTTCCTTTCTAAATTGTGTGACTTTTAAATGTTTTCATGAAAAAGGGATATTTCACTCAAATAGTTTTACAAATCATTTTCAACTATGTCAACATCCTTTAATGGATTTTAAACTTGTTTGAAGATAATTTATTATGATACAAATCTTCCATATTGTATTGAAGGTTTTGTGATATGTTTGACTGTTGATGTTTTATTTTTATACCATTCATGTTTTTTGGATAAAGTATTGACATTTCATATGCTAGTTTTAATACGAATGTTTATGTTATGCTTAAACATTTTCTTATGAAGAATGCATTGGACTCAGTAAGTGACCGGTGGAGCTCGCTATAGCTCCTCGATGAATCGGTAGGTCTCATGAGACAAACTAATGTCTTATCACAAGGCCTTGACAAAATCTTATTTGTAGTCTTGGCATAAGGTCTTGACTATGTGGTTATGATAGTTTGGCATTATGCATTCCATCATTATGAAAGTGCCTATTGATATTGCATGTGATTATTCAACTAATAGAGTATCCATGTGAGTAAGTAAATGTCATTATTTAATTTTTTCCATATTATAATGATGTTTATGTTGAAAAGGATATTCTTTTAGTTTTATAAATTCCTTAAATTTTTAAACTTATTTATGAAATTTTCAGCTGTATTTTTTCCCTTTACTAAGCATTTGACCTCACCCCTTTCTATGTTTTATTTTTCCTAGGATTACAAGAAGTGTATTGTGATTGATTTTTAGGTTTTATCCAAGGTAATAATGGCATTCATAAGTGATTATTTATGTTGTTTTGTATGTTATAAAGTGTAATGTAAAATTCATGTATGTAATCTATTTTCCAAGACTGCTAAACCGATCGGTGCTTCAGGACTTGATTCCTTGTAATCATTCTAGTGTATTAAAATAAATCACTGAATCAGGGTAACTGGGGTCTTGGTGTTACATATAGACTATTTATAAAGAAAATTATTTGGATGGAAAGTTATATCTATTCATAATGGATGGGTATAAAAGATAAGGGTAGTGATGGATTATATTTTTATAACTGAATAACATTACATAATACATCTAAATAAATATAGTGGATGATCTAATAATAACATATACCTATTTTAATAAAGGAAAACTAAAAGGATGTTGAAATAGATGAAAGACATCCTTATAAATGAATACTTCAAACATTATCACAGAAGAAGGGATAAAGAGTTGAATGGTTTCATACTATCAGATTAATCCCTCAAATAATAAACACACACACACACACACATAAATATATATTTATAAGGTAATAAGTCATGCAAGATAAATCCCATAAGTTTAAATCCTTTGGAATATGAAAATGAAAATGGTGGTGAAAACTTAAAAGAACATTTAGAAAACATTTTTAAGATTGATGTAAATTGAAAACTTACATGTAACTTTTAAAAGAAACTTTTGAAAAGGGGATGTGAAATATTATGAGAAATTTTACTATTAAAAATATAATATCCAATAATGGTGCATTGAAAATTATATAAAGTTTTCTATAGGAAATATCGAGCCAAAGATAAAACACTTGATAAATAAAGGAAATGGATCCTTTTAATATTTTTAAAATACCTTTGTTGAAAACCCACATTGTAAAAAGAGTAATAAAACCATCATTTTATTAAAACATCATTTTATAAAATATTATTATAAAAAATAATATATTATTAAATTATGGTGGAAGAACCCAATCATGGAAGAATAAGTTTATGACAAAACTTTATAACTTATAGAAAAGAGATTTGAGTTATCAATATCCCTCACCTGCAAAATACTTTATGAAGCATGAAGTATTTAGAATGGAAATTTTTATAAATGAATGTTAACACTGATATAATACCACATAATTAAATAAAAAGGGAAGAATGTTCCCATCTTATAAGTTCCAGATAATTATCATAAATCAATGAAGTAAATCATGTTACCAAAAACTCTTAGGACCAAGATATTTATTGAGTCAAATAAATTTGTAAGAAAAGAACTTGATTTATCTTAGTATATCCTAATAACTACAAGGAAATAATGTATTAGAAAATCATTGTATATTAAGTCAATATAACTCTATGCAAAGGAAACATAGTGCATAATATGTAACATATCTCAAGGAATCAGAATTGAGATGTCACGACCCGTCCTCAGGGCCCATGCCGTGACTACCCCAAGCCCGCCTTCAATAGGATAGGGGCTGACGACTAGCACCAAGGTGTAATTCCCGATAAAAAGGGAAGGAATTGCCTTTGTAAAGTAAACAACACCACAGAGCAAGCTAGCAGTAGTAGAAAACACTAAGTAAAATCTGAGTACAACAGTAATTGCAGAAAAGTAAGTGGGCCAGTATACAAACCCAAACTGAAAGTAAAGTACAATTGGAAAGGGAAAACAACAACTAAAAAGTAAAGCCGCAACGTCGAGCTATCCACTGGAAATCCCACCTAAAGGGTGGGTACAGATAGCCTCCTCTGCTCCTCGGCTTCAGCCGACCACTCCGAGTACGTCCCGCCCAGTGGTCCACCTCTAGGTAACGTCCTGCTTTGCAAGCCTCAACCACAATCAGCGCTGTCCATCGTCTGCAACCAACACAATGTAGTGTGGGCATAGCCCGTGCAGGGGTGAGTATAATCTAATCAGTAGGGACCCCGAGACCCCCGAAGGTCTCCCAAAATCCACAAAGGATAATCCACAAAGGAAAGATGCAATCACGAAGTAACATCCGACACTGCTTAGGTATATGCCCATACATATACCTAAGTCATCAATTCTCGTTCGGCTCCAACATCCGAGCCCATGTAGAACCCAGTCCACACAGGAAAGCAGAACGTAAATCCACACAGGATAGCAAAACACAATCCACATAGGAAAAAAAACAGGATTAAGCTCACACAGGTATACTTCTTCGTATGACGATAGAGATGATCATATATTGCCACTAATTCATCTAAGCCGTCGGACCCACAAAGGATTGATAGGTACTAACCTCCGCAATGACCCACAATGGATATGACCCACAAAGGATCGATAGGTAACTAACCCCTAGAAAGACCCACACAGGATCAGACCCACACAGGGTCGGTAGCACTGATCCACATAGGATCGCTGAGTGTTGTAGTCGTCGCCGTCGAATCCACTGAGGATCTCTGTACAGTCGTCGTCGTCACATTCGCAGCCAGCTCTAGGGTTCCCGCACACAGCAAGCTCATTCGGGAGGGTCCGCTCCCTGAGCCAAGAGGCTGATACATCAACTGACACAATGTCCAGAGTTGATGTATCCAGAAGTTCCATATCGTCAACAGGAACTCAACGTCATAGACGGCGCGTCAATCAGACGCCCAGTCTGAGAGTTATTGGCCTTTTTGTCCCAGGGGCCCGGTCGGTTTTTAAGTCAAAACCAAACTGACCGTACTCCACCTGCATACAAACCTCGGGTGGAGTAAGTCAAAAGATTCTTCTCACTAAGAGGAATCCAACAAAGTCGACGACACGTCAATCGGACGTCCGGAGCTCAAGTTATGAGCGTTTCCGCTCTGAGGGCTCGGTTGGTTTCGTGTACGATCCAACACGGCCGAACACAAAGTATTCCAAAACCTTGAGTGCGATATACCGAAACGACCGTCTCGATCCAAGGATCGCATCGAAACTGACAGTGCGTCGATTGGAGGCCCGTAGCACATGTTATGGGAGTCTGAACGGAAGAGATTCGGTATTAAGGGGTTCGGGCCCGGTCCGAACCGGCCTGATACCCCCAGGGTCGGCCCGAACCGGGTCGACCCGAACTGGGCCTGGGTCCGGCCCGCATGGGCGTGTCCCGGCCCGACCTCGGCGCGGCGTGGCCCGGTCTCGGTGCGGCTCGGCCTAGCGCGCGACGTACTGGGAACACTGGCCAGGCGCTCAGCCAAACAACCGAGCCGTTGAAGGGGGGGGGGGGGGCTGCCCCCCTGGATTTTGTAACCGTGGACCCCATTAATGGGGGCCGCTCAGCTAGCTGTCGGGGGTTTGAAACCCCCGACCTTCCCTTGTCCGGCCGGCCCGCTTGGCCGGCCAGCTTCCGCCGCCATGGGATCGGTGACGACCGGTCCCCCCTGCTCCGACACCGGTGTCCCGGAACCGGCCGCTGGTCAGCCTGCTCCACCGCGGCCCGAAACCGGACGCGGCCTTGGTTCGCCCGGTGCGGCGGGACGGCGTCATGCCTCTCCTCCACGACCCCGCTCTGGCCACAGTGTCTTCGTGTTTCTCCGACGCTGCGCGACGGCGTCGCGTCCTTGTTCGATTTCACAGCGCGGTGCGACGGCGCCGCACATTCCTTGCTGCACGATTCTACATGGTGCGATGGCACCGCTCCATTCCTATTTCAATCCATTATAGAAACCAACATGGATAATGGAGGAGGGTCGGCTGTGTTTGTGCGGTCCATCCCCCTCTCGTTAATCGATAGCAATTGTTCATATTCCACGAAGAACGTCAAAGTAGTAATCACGAACAAAATAATTAAAAATAACCCCTACCTTGAGCGTAGCTTGAACGGAGGTTCGTCGAACGAGGATTCGTCATGGAATATCCATCACGGGAAGAGGCGTCATGGAAGGGGACGTCGTGAAGGAGACGTCGACCTCCGAGGAATCCGACGTTCTTCACGTTCTTCACGTTCTTCTTGTTCTTCGATGAAGAGGATGAAGAAACTCAGGACTCCCTTAGATTTTTCTCCCAAAGATCCCAAGGCAACAAGACTCCATCCAAAAATAAAATAAGACACTAACTTAATTTATTAACACAATATAAGGTTTGAAATTCAAAAGTTGAATTAAACCACAAAATTAAATTACACATGTTGTCATAATTTTTGAAGGGTTATGGGAGGTTAGGGAAGGTGAAGGGGTAGGGTTTGTGTGGGCCCCACCACCTTCATAACCTACAAATGGAAGTTGGGTGGTTTTCCCCAACTTCCACCAAAAGTTTAAACCACGTAAAGTAAAAATAAAAATTGATGCATAATCTTTATTTTACCTTCAACATAAATTAACAACTTCACTCGCATAAACACAACTCCGGAAAAGGTGTTCCTAAGCAATTACCGGCGCTGCAAAACCATCGGTGCCCTCAAAATTCGATTTTGGGCACCGGTTCAAAAGTTAAAAATTCCCACTCATTCGTTCACTGAACGTACCCAAGCTAAACTTCAGATAGAAATTCTGGGCTAACCGGGCCTCAGAATCAAGTGCCATCAGAAACTGCATTCTTGTAATATCCCAAAGAAAATGAAGAAAAAATTTTCCTTGAATTTTACAGGTCTTTAAATTACTCCCACCTCAGGGCTTTACATCCCTGTAAAGATACATCATAAGATAGGAAAACAAATGTGGGTACTGAGCATGCATCTGAGCCTCCTGCTCCCATGTTCTCTCCTGGAGGTTCTCGTGCTGCCATCTGATGTGCACTAGAGGAATCGATCATCCATGTAGGACCCACTCCTGTCGATCCTCAATATCCACTGGAACCTCCCCAAAAGTCTCCCCATCATCAGCGTCCAGCTCCCTATGGTCAATGATATGCATCAGGTCGTGCACATATATCCTCAGCTGTGAAACGTGGAAGACGTCATGCACCCGTTGCAACTGAGGTGGTTGATCTAGGCGATAAGCTACCTCGCCAATCCTACTGAGGACCTGGAACTGTCCGATGAAGAATGGAGACAACTTTACGCCTCAACCAAATCTCCGAAATCCACGTCGAGGTGAGACAGGCAAAAAGACGTGGTCACCATCCTCGAACTCCAGTGGCCTCCGCCTGCTATCAGCATAAGACTTCTGCCGACTCTGAGCAGTCCTCATCTACTCCTGGATGATCTGGACCTTCTCTGTCATGGCCTGGACCATCTCTGGTCCCACAAGTGTTGACTCCCCAGGGTCTTTCCATCACAAAGTAGATCTGTAAGGTCAGCCGTACAACGCCTCGTATGGTGCCATCCCGATGGTGGAGTGGTTGCTGTTGTTGTACGAAAACTCCACCAACGGTAGGTGGTGCTCCCAACTGCGACCAAAGTCGAGAACACATGCACAGAGCATGTCCTCGAGAGTCTGAATGGTCCTCTCCGTCTGACCATCCGTCTGAGGGTGAAAGGTTGTGCTTAGACGTAGCTGCGTCTCGAACGCCTCCGACAACCCCTTCCAAAGCCAGGAAGTAAACCGAGAATCTCGATCGAAGACGATAGATTATGGAACACCATGAAGCTGTACAATCTCCTGAATGTAGGGACATCCCAAGATCTCCACTAATCCTTGATCTCTAATGGGTAAGAAGTGAGCCGACTTGGTGAGTCGGTCGACAATCACCCAAATGGAGTCATGACCTCTGGAAGTGCGTGGAAGTCCAGTCACGAAGTCCCTAGATATCCCATCCCACTTCCACTCCGGGACCTCTAAGGGCTGTACCAAGTCTGCTGGTACCTGGTGCTCTGCCTTCACCTGCTAGAAGGTGAGGCATCGAGAAACAAACTCCGCCACAACCTTCTTCATGCCTGGCCACCAGTGCTGTCGTCTGAGATCATGGTACATCTTCGCCACTCCAGGATGTACCGCCAAAGGATAAGTGTGAAACTCTCTCATCACCTCCTCCCATAAAGAAACTAGTACCAAGGTACGTCCTATGAAAAGGACGTCATGCTCTGCTCCAAAGTAGAAACCATCAGGTGCCTGTCCTGAGGATATCTGTGCACGCCTTGTCTCACAGTCAGCATCCCCACGCTGTGCCTCTCTAACCTGCTGCAGTAGTGGAGGAGTGACTGTGAGAGACTGAAGGAAGGATTCCCCATATCTATCCATGAAGGATATCTGCAAAAAGGCTAGCTGCTCTGTCTCCTCCTCAAGTAGTTGAATGCCCGTCCTCCTGCTGAGAGCATCAACTACTACGTTTCCCTTCCCAGGAGTATAGAATATCACAAAGTAATAGTCCTGGAGGAACTCGAGTCATCGCCACTATATTAGATTCAGTTCCTTCTGAGAGAAGATGTACCTGAGACTCTGATGGTCAGAAAAGACTGTAAATCGCTTGCCCATCAGGTAGTGTCGCCATGTCTTCAGAGCGAAGACCACTGTTGTTAACTCCAGGTCATGGGTAGCGTAGTTCTGCTCATGCGGCCTCAACTGACGTGATCCATAGGTGATCACCACCCGCTCCTGCATTAGGACACATCCGAGTCTGGTCCCTGATGCATCGCAGTAGACTGCATACCATACTCTCTCCTCAGGAAAACTCATGATAGGGGCGCTAGTCAATCTCTATCTCAGCTCCTGGAAGCTCTGTTGACATCTGTCTGACCACGCAAAGGGTTTCCCCTTCTTCGTAAGAGATGAGAGTGGTGTCACAACTCTGGAGAAGTCTGGCACAAATCTCCGATAGTATCCAGCTAGACCCAAGAAGATTAGCACCTCAGTTACACTCCTAGGTGGCTCCCAAGCCAACACTACCTCGATCTTTACAGGATCTACCGCAACTTCCACCTCAGAGATGACGTGTCCAAAGAAGTGGACCTCACGTATCTAGAACTGACACTTTGAGAGCTTACCATAAAGCTGGTACTCTTGGAGTGTGTCTAGTACAACCCGTAAGTGGTAGGCATGCTCCTCCTCAGTCGTCGAGTAAATCAAAATGTCGTCGATGAAGAACACGACAAATCGATCAAGGTATGGCTGAAATATCCTGTTCATGAGGGCCATGAACACTGCTGGAGCATTGGTTACACTGAATGGAATAACCAAGAACTCATAGTGGCCATACCGACACCTGAAGGCCGTCTTCTGCATGTCCTCGTTTCGAACTCTGAGCTGATGATAGCCTGACCTGAGGTCTATCTTCGAGAACCACCATGTTCCCTTGAGCTGATCGAAGAGGTCATCAATCCTCGATAGAAGATACTCTTTCCTCATTGTCACCGGGTTCAGGCGATGATAGTTGACACAAATTTGCAAGCTCCTGTCCGCCTTCTTGGTGAACAAAATCGGGGAAGCCCAGGGTGAAACATTGGGTCGGATGAAACCCTTGCCCTGCAAGTCCTCTAACTGTACCCGTAGCTCTCGAAGCTCAGCGGGGGCCATACGATATGCTGGAGTCGATATCGGGGCTATCCCGGGGTACAATTAAATATAAAATTCTACCTCTCTATGAGGAGGTAGCCCTGGAACGTCGTCGTGAAAGACATCCGCATACTGATCCACCACTGCAGGCAAACTAGGACTCCGCACGTCAACTGCTCCTAGGATGAGGCTAGCCAACTGATGAGTGATGGGAAATTCTCTTCTCTGTGAGAGTCCATCCCGTGCTGTGAAGGCTCCCTTCTTGCTTGTGAAGGTGAACCTGCTTCCGTCGGTGCGTACACATCGCACCTTGCACCTAATACAGTCAATCTGAGCATGGACTGTAGATAACCAATCCACGCCCAAGATGACGTCGTAAGGCCTTGACGCCGCTACAAGAAGATCCTAGCTGAAGCTCTCTCCTCCTAGAGTAAGCTCACACTGCCGGTACCAGTGCGTAATCGTCGAGTCTGCTCCCGTAGGAGTCTCTAGCAGTAAGGATCGAGCCAACGACTCTATAGGAATCTCCGATCTTCGAACAAGGGCAGCGGCTATGAAAGAATTACTCGCTCCTGTGTCTATAAGAACTGCAGCAAGGGTGGAATAGACACAGATAGTACCTTGAATCATCTCGGGCGCGCTGTGGTCATATGCCTCTATTTCCTAGAGTTGTGCCTGTCTCTGCTCGCCAGCTCCCTGTGGTCGGGGTGGACCTCCTGGTGGTGGTGGTGGTAGAGCCTCAAAGCGTCGCCCACCACCTGCTGCTCATCCAGCTCCTTTTCCTCATCCGCCTGCTCCCTAAGGACTGCCATGGTCGAATCTATGCCTCTTCCTGGGTGTCCCCTCAACCGTCTGCTGCTCCTCGGCACGGCGGGTCGGGCAGTCACGAGCCATGTGGCCCTGCCCGCCGCATGAATAGAACTGCCTGCCTCTCGAAAGACTGGCTCCACTCTGTGTGCCCCACACTTCCGAGCCAGTGTCCTGAGGTCGTCTGCCAGAGGGTCTGGTCTGCCTGGACCCATGATTCATCCGTCGACTGCCTGCTGCAGAAGACTCTGCTACGTGTCGCCCTACGGTATGTCTCGCTGCTGATGTAGGCTCAGTAAGGAAGCTCTCGATCCGAAGGGCTCACTCCAGTACTCCTGCCTGAGTCGGAATGCTGAGGGAGATCAGTGATGAACTGATCTCATGCCTCAATCCCTGCTCAAAGGCACGGGCCCAGAAGAATGGGTTCCGTACCATGTCTGTCGAGTAGTGCGAGAGATCGGTAAATCTCACCGAGTACTGGGAGACCGTCAAGCTGCCCTGCCGCAACTGAAGGAGCTCCTGGATGTGCACCACACGGAAGGTGGATGGGACGAACTCCGAGCGGAAGAGGCTCTCAAAGTCCGTCCAGAGGAGAGATTCCTTATCATGCACATGGAGCATCAAGCCTCACCATCTGCCTGCTGCTGCATGCAGGAGGCTCTCTGCGAGGATCACCATGAGGTCTGCTGGTGTCCTCACTAACCTGGAAACCCGTACCACTACGTCCAGCCAGTCCTTGGCTGCCTGGGGGTCCGTCTCCCCATGGAACCTGGGCGGTCGCTGGCGCTGGAACTCATGCAGTGCACTAAGGCGACGTGCATCGTCAGCGACTGGGGCTGGAAGCATCTGTGGCTCGGCGGGGAGAGGTACCGTCGGTTCCTCTGCTGTCAAAGGGCCCTGCACCGAGGCCTCGTCACTCGGTGGGCTGTCATCACGCTCAAATATCGGAACCCTAGCTGGTTGCCATCGTGGGGCCATCCTGAAAAGGAAACAAGTGCGCCACGATCAGAACAGTATTCCTGGTGAGCTGACACAAAGTAATCACAAATAAAACTTGAAACACACATGCAATCAATGTGTTCATGCATTAAGTCAGAAATCAGAAGTCGAGGTCTTGGTGTATAGATACGTCGGCCGCCGCACCAACCCTAGACTCCCTGGACTGATAACCACACTCAATACGCGTAACACTATTGCTTCACATAAAAAAAGATCAGATTCCAAAGTTCTGCGGTAGAACCGAACTCCTCTGATACCAATTTGTCACGACCCGTCCTCGGGGCCCGTGCCGTGACTACCCCAAGCCCGTCTTCCATAGGCCAGGGGCTGGTGACTAGCACCGAGGCATAATTCCTGATAAAAAGGGAAGGAATTGCCTTTGTAAAGTAAACAACACCACAGAGCAAGCAAGCGGTAGTAGTAATCACTAAGTAAAAGATGAGTATAACAGTAAGTGTGGAAAAGTAAGTGGGCCAGTATACAAACCCAAACTGAAAGTAAAGTACAATTGGAAAGGGAAAATAGGAACTGAAAAGTAAATCCACAATGTCGATCTGTCCACTGGAAATCCCACTTGAAGGGTGGGTACAGATAGCCTCCTCTGCTCCTCGGGTCCAGCTGACCGCTCCGAGTACATCCCGCCCAGTGGTCCACCTCCAGGTAACGTCCTGCTCCGCAAGCCTCAACCATGATCAGCACTGTCCATCATCTGCAACCAACACAACATAGTGCGGGAATAGCCCGTGTAGGGGTGAGTATAAGCTACTCAGTAGGGACCCCGAGACCCCCGAAGGTCTCCCAAAATCCACAAAGGATAATCCAAAAAGGAAAGCTGCAATCACGAAGTATCATCCGACACTGCTTAGGTATATTCCCATACATATACCTAAGTCATCAATTCTCGTTCAGCTCCAACATCCGAGACCAAGTACAACCCAGTCCACACAGGAAAGCAAAACTTAAATCCACACAGGATAGCACAGCACAATCCACATAGGAAATAAAACAGGATTCACCTCACACAGGTGTACTTCTTTGTATGACGATAGAGATGATCAAATATTTCCACTGATTCATCTAAGCCATCGGACCCACAAAGGATCGATAGGTACTAACCCCCGCAATGACCCACAAAGGATCTGACCCACAAAGAATCGATAGGTAACTAACCCTCGCAAAGACCCACACAGGATCGGACCCACACAGGATCTGTAGGCACTGGCTCACACAAAACCGCTGAGTACTGACCCACACAGGATCGGACCCATACAGGATGGGTAGCACTGATCTACATAGGATCGCTGAGTGCTATAGTCGGCGCCGTCGAATCCACTGAGGATCTCGGTACAGTCGTCGTCGTCACATTCGCAGCCAGATCTAGGGTTCCCGCACACAGCAAGCTCATTCAGGAGGGTCTGCTCCACGAGTCGAGAGGCTGATACATCAACTGACTCAAAGTTTGGAGTTGAGGTATCTAGAAGTTCCGTATCTTCAAAAGGAACTCAACGTCGCAGACGGCGCGTCAATCGGACGCCCGGTCTGAGAGTTCTTGGCCTTTTCGTCCGAGGGGCCCGGTTGGTTTTTAAGTCAAAACCAACATGACCGTACTCCACCTGCATCTAAATCTTGGGCAGAGTCAGCCAAAAGATCCGTCTCACTAAGAGGAATCCATCAAAGCCAACGACATGTCAATCGGACGTCCAGAGCTCAAGTTAGGAGTGTTTCCGCTCTGAGGGCACGATTGGTTTTGTGTACGAACCAACTTGGCCGAACCAAAAGTATTCCGAATCCTTGAGTGAAATATTCCAAAACGACCGTCTCGATCCAAGGATTGCATCGCAACTGATGGTGCATCGATCGGAGGCTCGTAGCACAAGTTATGGTCTTCCGACCGGAAGGGATTCCGTATTAAGGGGTTTGGGCCCAGTCCGACTCGGCCCTATACCCCCAGGGTCGGCCCGAACTGAGTCGACCCAAACTGGGTCCGGGTCCAGTCCGGTTGGGCGGGCCCGACCCAACAGGCACAGCCCGGCCCGGCAGCCGGCCCGACCTGGCACGCTGGGCGCGCTGGCCAGGCGCTCGACCAAACGGCTGAGCCGTTGAAGGGGGGGGGGGGGGCTCCTGCCCCCCTGGATTTTGTAACCGTGGCCCCCATTAATGGGGGCCGCTCAGCTGGCTGCCAGGGGTTCAAAACTCCCAACCTTCCCTTGTCCGGCCGGCCCGCTTGGCCAGCCGGCTTCCGCCGCCACGGGACCGGCGATGACCGGTCCCCCCCTGCTCCGACACCGGCGACCCGGAACCGGCCGCCGGTCACCCTGCACCACCGCAGTCCGAAACCGGCCGTGGCCTTGGTTCGTCTGGCACGGCGTGATGGTGCAGCACCTCTCCGCCGCAGCCTCGCTCCAGCTGCGGTGTCTTTGGGTTTCTCCGACGTGGCGCGACGGCATCGCATCCTTGTTCGATTTCACGGCGCGGCGCGATGGCGCCGCACATTCCTTGCCGCACGATTCCGCGTGGTGCGACGACACCGCGCCATTTCCATTTCAATCCACAATAGAAATCAACATGGATGATGGAGGAGGGTCAGCCGTGTTTGTGCGGTCCGGCCCCCTCTCGTTAATTGATAGCAATTGGTCATATTCCACGAAGAACGTCAAAGTAGTAATCACGAACAAAATAAATAAAAATAACCCCTACCTTAAGCGTAGCTTGAACAAAGGTTCAACGAACGAGGATTCGTTGCGGAATATCCGTCGCGGGAAGAGGCGTCGTGGAAGGAGACGTCGTGAAGGAGACGTCGTGAAGGAGACGTCGTGAAGGAGACGTCGACCTCCGAGGAATCCGACGTTCTTCGCGTTCTTCAGGTTCTTCGTGTTCTTCGACGAAGAGGATGAAGAAACTCAATACTCCCTTATCTTTTTCTCTCAAATCTCCCAAGGCAACAAGACTCCATCCAAAAATAAAATAAGACACTAACTTAATTTATTAACACAACATAAGGTTTGAAATTCAAAAGTTGAATTAAACCACAAAATTAAATTACACAAGTTGTCATAATTTATGAAGGGTTATGGGAGGTTAGGGAAGGTGAAGGGGTAGGGTTCGTGTGGGACCCCACCTTCATAACCTACAAATGGAAGTTGGGTGGTTTTCCCCAACTTCCACCCAAAGATTAAACCACTTAAAGTAAAAAATAAAAATTGATGCATAATTTTTATTTTACCTTCCACATAAATTAACAACTTCGCTCGCGTAAACGCAACATCCGAAAATGTGTTCCTAAGCAATTACCGGTGCTGCAAAACCATCTGTGCCCTCGGAATTCGATTCCGAGCACCGGTTCAAAAGTTAGAAATTCCTGATCGTTCATTCACTGAACGTACCCGAGCTAAAATTCGGATAGAAATTCCGGGCACACCGGGTCTCGGAATCAAGTGCCGTCAGAAACTGTGTTCTTGTAAAATCCCAAAGAAAATTAAGAAAAACATTTCCTTGAATTTTACGGGTCTTTACATGAGACCAATAAAAATATTATAGGTTAAATAAATCTTTAATTTAAACCCCATAAAATAGTGATATTGTGATTTAACTAAAATTCAATGATTTAAATATAATTCATGATATGATATCTCAAATTGGTAGTATATATATAACACCATTACCAAAACTACCAGGTCCAAGCCGTAGAGTCATATAACCTCACATGCGTCTCCACATATGTAGGAGGCTTCTAACTAGTGAGGATGGTTTGAACACCATTAGTGGGGGAACTCTACCTTTAATATTTTATATTTGAAATAATAATAATAATAATAATAATAATAATAATAATAATATAATAAATTAGAGTAAATAGTTTAGAAGAAAATAAAATCAAACAACACACATGTCATATGACACATAAGTAAATGAGATCATAAAGTGGAAAACCAAACTAGAGTATATAGAGTAAAAGTCATCAAATAAATAAAACCACAATATACTATAGAGTACATCCTGGGGACTATTGTAGATCCATGCTCCATGGGTCAATTATCTACCATATTCCCCTTTCCCTTGCCCAGATTCCTATACATGAAATCTGTACATGCATCAAAATTCCCATAAATGTATGAGTAATAAACCCAGTAGGTCACCACCAATGCATCCTTAAAAAATGTAATCTTGTGTAACAGGTGTTTTCCATGACAATAATGAATTTGAAAGCAATGATAAAAAAACATAGTAAGAAATAGTGTGCTAACCAACCCCCCCTGAGCTCTGAGAATACCTTCTTTGCCTCTAAACCTAAAAGATGATGAAGATGTTGGAAATGATTGAGAAATAGCCATAAGTTCGATGACATGTCACTCGACATCCTCAAGGCATCAAGTGGACATGATACTTGGTATCCTAAAGGCACTGAATTCTATCAAATTCCTTCATATCCTCAATTCACTAAGTTCCATATGGACCACATGGCCTTTATGATACTATGCTATATATGGTATCACCACCACCATCATTGCACATCATGCAGACTCAACCACTAAGGGGTAATCATATCATGATAATAACTAGTCATGAAGTTGATGAAAATCCTTCAATAAATGGTAATATTCATAATAAGGTATATAATAATAAGACAAGCACAACATAAATTCATGATAATATAGTGTAATCATATAATAACAAGTGATCATCATCAAGAATAGTAACAAGATACTCTACAATACTCATGGATTCAAGAATCATAAATAGATATCATGATACACACACACACACACACCCATATGTGATCACACTTAAGAATAGAAAAGAAAACAATCCAAAAAAAGAATCATACCATGGAAACAAGTGTCTATAAGAGCCACAAAAGGTAAATAACTTCCTACCTCAAAGCTGTTAATGAATAAATCTATGGCTCATCAAAGTATCAGAGACTAAAAATTTAACACACCCATGTAAAACATGATCATATTATAAGGGATTAATATTTATGTTCCATTTTACCAATAAATAGGTTTAACATGGAGTCTTAAGAGAATTCCATGTCAATAAGGTCATTCTAGAGTCACATACATTAATGAGTCCATCATCAGAATCCGTTTTGAGGTATGTCAAAGGAAGGAATTCCAATTCACTATATCCATTATCGATCTAAGAATAGATTTTAAATTCATCATTTATTTCTGAATATATCCAATAGTCTAGCAAAAAATTATTGATTCATCATCAATATATCAACAAAAAATATATTCAAGATAATAATCATTAAGAAAATACAATGATGATCATTATTTATGACTTACAAAATAGAATACACTGTGATTGAGTATTCTATCTCCAATTAAGGGGGGTTTCCTTGAAATATTTAATCCTCCTCTAATATACAATGTAATCATGAATATATTAAGGTTTCATCATTAATCCAAAATCACAAAGAGGTCTAGGAAGGTTATTCATGAACACTTACCCATAAAACATTCATTTTTGATGGTATATCTTGATTCAGTCAAGAAATCTTGTCAACAATCAAGATATTTCATCAATATTTAAATAAAGGGATAAAACATCAGTAGATCTTCATCAAATTCAAATATAAAACAAACTTACATGCACATATCTCATGGAAGAAGATGTATTTTGAATTAATCTAAAGAAAACTCACTAATTAACTATTTATGGATCATTCCAATGAAGAATATACAATGAATGAATAATGGGAGTGGAATGATTAAATAGAGGGGGTTTAAAATTTGATTTATGTCCATCAGTTTTAGAATTGGACAATTAAGGGATTCAAAATCACATGGTATTAAAATCCTACAAGGTACATTAGTTACATCCTAAAACTGGGTGCACTGGTGGAACCACAAGCTAGTAAGTGGGATCCACCATCTAGCTCGTGGTTATTGTTAGACCACAATAATGTCGATCCCTTCCTAAAGTCTTCTACCATAAAAACTCATGATCTTATCCACTTAAAACTGACCTCTAACACTCCCAAATTCGCGATGAATCATTATTTAAAAATATAATTTCATAAACCTAATCATGTCATATAAAAAAATTGAAGATATTATAATTCTCCCCATATATTTAATTCTTCTCCCCAAGAAGTATCACTAAAGGTTTTGGTCAAACAAATTGGCCTATTAAGACCAAAAATCATCCACCTACTCTTAGGTCTCCTCCTGGAGCCATCCATGATGCCATGAAATTCAAATTTGTGGAACCAACTTTCCTCAAAGGACTGTATGACACTAGTCTATGAGATGCACTAGGCTCACCACATACGATGCATTGGTCTTTATCTCAAAATCCTTATAATTGATGACTTTCATTGGATCAAGAATGTACCAATAAATCTAAGACACATGAAACATGTTGTGAAAACCTCAATAGTGATAAGGGAGATCTAGAATGTATGCCACTATCCCAAATAACTTAGTAATTTCAAAGGTCCTAATAGTGTGTGACACTAGCTTTCATTTCATTGTAAAATATCAATTTCCTAACCAAGAATTCACTTTTAGGAATACAAAATTTCCAGAATAATACTCCAAATTTCTCCTCCTACAACTGGAATATGACTTTTTCTGGAACTAAGATATGATCAACCTATCCTATATCAGATATACTCTATTAGAGGTCTCCTATACCCATACTTGGCCCCACAATTGTTGCGTCCATCATCTAGTCAACCAACAAGCTCATCAGGTGTCACTGTTCACTCGAAGGCGGTGCACCAATCTCTAGAGCTACTGGCATATTATGTCAAAGATCACCTATGAATATGTTATCATTACCTATTTTACAAGCTAGTAAAAATTATAATGTATATAGAAACTCTATCTAATGAGTCTAACTCAAGTTTCTTTCCGACAATGTGAAAATATAGTGAAGTCTCTTGTGGTCAGTGTAGATAGCCGACCTATTTCCAGAGAGATAGTGTCACCAAAACATTAACGTGTGGACCATGGATTCCTTCTCCATGTAACATGTAGGATTTTTCTTCTCTTGGTGTCAGAGCTGGCATGACCTATAAACTAATACAAAATCCTTATGCATCAGTACTACTCCAAAACCAATGCTCGATTCATAGTAGTGTATGACATGACCAATCCCAAGCTTATAAATTATCAACACTGAAGTAGTAGGGAGCCTCTTCTTTAGCTAAATAAAATCCTCTTCATGTTATTCTAACCAATAGAACTTCAATCCATTATTCTCTAGTGTATTCATAGGTTCTAATTAATAGAACAAGTCTTTGATAAAGCATTGGTAGTATCCTACTAAACATAATAATATCTTGATATTGAACACATTCTGGAGAAATGTGGAGGATGTCACTACCTTTACTTTCTATAGGTACATGGAAATACCTTTCTTAGACACCACATTATCCAAGAATGTTACCTCATGAATCCAAAAGTTACACTTCAATAAAATTATGTAAATATGATGTGCTTGAAGTTTACTCATGAATATCTTGAGATTTCTGACATACTATTATGAAGTTGATGAGTAGATAATGATGTATTCAATGAACACCATGATAGGTCAGTCAAAATATGGGTGTAATATCTTATTTATGAGATCCATAAACACTGACTTGGAATTATATAATCCAAAAAACATAACCAAGTAATTGTTTTCCAAAAAATTATCCAAAATACAATCTATGTAATTTCCACCCCCTAACCAATATCTGGTGATAGTACTATTGAATATCAATATTAGAGAACCATCAGGCTCCTCACAACTGATCAAAGGGATCACCGATCCTGGGAAAAGTATATATGTTCTTCACTATCATCTAGTTTTTCTTCCATTATTATACACAAAGTCATATAATACCATCCACATTCTAGTAGAATAAGATTGGTTCCCCCATAGTAAAGTACTCAACCTAATAAAGTCATTCAACTCCCTATCATTGAGCTTCACCTTGATCTCCTTCAACCTAGTCAGTACCATATGATAAGGGGTTATCAAAATGGTCTATGTACCAAGAACGATATCTATCTCAAATACAATGCTACTGTTTGGGGGAATTTATGTGAATTTTTCTAGAAATATATTTCAATAGAGATCCAAAACAAGAGTAAAATATGTAGGAGATTTCATCGATCCTATTGAAAGATCAAAGCCCTCCATCTGTACCATGATCATCTTGAGATAACTCATGTTTGGTCTAACTCTACTTGTTTCTAGTTACCATTCTCTAGTAATCATGCACATCTCCCACTTATGTGAATTAAATTATACCTAACTTGGATAGAAATAAATATGTGCTTGAAATATAATCATCCAGTACAAGACACGAATTACATCAAAGCTTATCATATCTAGAATCATGAAGTCCCAGAGGTATCTATAACCGAAATGACAATAGTACACTCTATATATCATTGAACTACTAGTGATAGACAATATAGAAGTGATCAATATTGTACCTTGAATAGTTGGTAGTCCCTCACCAACATCTACTAGTTTTTGATATACTACATCAACATAACCTACCTTAACTTCATGAAGTCATACCTAATAAGTATAACTAATTTATCACCATTTAAGGGGTTTAGATATTCTACTAAGGATCCTAATCAAATCCTTGAGTCATATATCCTATATTTCCTCTACGAACATGGAATCTCAGCCACTAATCCCTAGAGAAACACTAATAGAGATGCCCCATCTTGGCTCATGGTCGACATGTGGTTTGAAGTGATGTACATAAAACTTAATAATATCCAACCTTACCACTATTGAATCACATTGGGGCTACTCCCATGGGGAATGAAGAATCCATACTCCACTCTACTTGCATACCACTAATCGACATTACATCCCCAATATTCATCTTCTTTCTACTAGAGGAGATATTCACCATAGTAGTAAGACATGTAGCAGAAGGGAACTGAAGTGTGGAAGAAGAGAAATTTATCAATTTTATTCAAGAACCCTCTCTATAGTTAATGCCTTATGCAGAACCTATGTGAATTTTATGAGGTTGAAGGGCCTAAAATATCATATAATGTTAGTAAAAATACCTATCTCAAACTTCTTGGTCCTTTATTCCTCATTCTCATCCAAGAGAGGATAGAAACATTAAAGATATATGAATTGAGAAGTAGTATTCAGATAACATCATAAACCCCTTCTATAGTTCCATGAACAACTATAATCACTGTATCTTCAAAATCATAAGGAATAATTCTTAAAGGAATAGGTTCTTGAATGTTTCCCAAGTGAGGCCCTTATGCCATCCAACCAGGTCCATCATACCCCACCAATTCCTGGCAGGTCCTTGCAACATGAATAGTGAAAGATTCACCTTTTACCCGTCATGTGTCTTAATGAGGTCTAAGAAACCATCGACGATGTCTATACATTCCTCTATATCATGAGGTCTAACAGTGCCCTGAAAGTTTGGAGGATGATAGAGTTGGTTGTATCTGGTATATTTGACCATAGAACTCTGCGCCCATCTACCGTAGGTAGGAAAAAGTGGAAGGGATCTCGAATGGATTGGACATACATTATTTTCTACAAAAGTTGGTGTAGGAGCATTCTTTATAGAACAATCCTACATAACAGGTGGTGAAAATGGGTATCCTCCCAATATGGAGTACTGTATCCACTTAATATGGTGGTCCCATCAGCATTCTATGAGGTGACATATTTTTTAACACAAAGGTAATCATTTAAAATATTTATTAAATATCCTAAATAGTCTAAGGGATCACAAAAAACGTTTCCCTAGAATTATAACCATAATCCAAGGTATATTCTTCCTATCACTAACCAGGGTCTCATCCCTATACATTAGTATCAGTCACATACATATACAAAAACATAAACGCGTGATTAGTTAAACTAATTAATGATGGTATTGGTATACCCCAAAAGGGAAAAAGATATACCACATAATAGATTACAATTATATCTCAAATAGATAACACAAATCAAATAATTAAATTTAATAACAAATATTCATCAAAATAATAGGTATATATATAAAATGTTATCCTATGTTCATACTCATGATATATGAAAACACCCAAATCCCATAAAATAATAATAATAACCCTATCAATGGTATCTCAGTGGTCTATTACACATTAGTTGGATAGGAAGAGGTCAACTCCCCTACATTATTATTACACAGCTATGTCCTTTTACCATTTCCCAGGTTAGTAAAAAAAAGAATAAGAAAAACTATTCCTGAATACTATTATGTATAATCCCAACCCAAACCACAGGGTTCAAGATGGAGAGTCACATGACCTCATGTACACCTAAAATTCAATAGGTTGATAACTATGCATAGAGTATATGAATTACTACAATGGGGATGTTATACCCTCATTATTATTTCATATCACAAATAATTATAAATAAAATATAATAACTTAGATTAAATAGTGAAAAAATATAAAATGGAACACATGACATACAATTAATAAGTAAATGAGCTCCAAAAGTGACAATCAACACTATAGTAAATATAGTAAATGTAATAAAATAAATAACAATATAGTATTCCATGAGGTAAATCCTGGTACCACTCCCAAATCCACACTCATTTTCTCAACCATCTAACATGGGCCCCTTGCACTCACTCAGATCCCTGCACATGAAATCTTGACACACATTGATATTACCATAGAGGGTGTGAGTAATAAACCCAATAATACACCACCAATACACCCCTAACAAATGTTAATATGTAAAATAGGAATATTCCATGAAAATAATAAATTCACAAGAAGTTATAATAAACAAATACTAATCACCCATGTGATAACCAAGCATCTATGATTCCAGCCCAAGCCTACTTTGGCTCCATATAAGAAAGATGATCAATATATATCACATTTTCAAGAAATGGCCAAAAGGATATGGACATGTCACTCGACATACTCAAGGCATATAGTGTATAGGCTACTCAGTATCTTAAAGGAATCAAGTTCTTGAAAGTTCATATATATTAACAAGGTATTGAGTTCGGGCTAGTCCACAAGGATGCTATTCTCCTACACTATATAGGGGTTCACCATTTTAATCATCGTAAAATATCCACACCCCCTCTAAGGGGTAATCGTACAAAGATGGTCACCTAACACAAATACTATGAACACCCTCCAACGAAATGGTAAAACTCATAGAAAGGTAGATCATAATATGATAATAATAACATGTAATCGTGAGAATATAATAGAATCATAACATGTGATCATCATAATGTGTTTTAATAAGATACTCTATAATACTCATGGAATCATGAATCATAAATAGGTCTCACAGGCTACACACACCCACATGTGACCACACTCAAGAATGAAAAAAATAAACAAGCCAATAAAAGAATCATACCATGGAAAAAATTTAATATAAGATCCCCAAAAGGTAAGTAACTTATTACATTAAATTCATTGATCATGAACACCAAGGTTCATCATAGGATGTAAGAATGAACATGTAATAAACCCATGTATAATGAGATCACATGCAAATATACATTTATTTAGGCTCTATTTCATCATGAAAGATGTTTATAATGATGTATTAAGGGAATTACAAGCCAATAAGGTTATTGTAGAATCACATACCTTATAGATTTTGTCAATAGAATAAATTCTGAGGTATTACAAAGGAAGGAATTATAATTTAATAGATCATAAATTAAAATAAATAGATTGAGAATTCATTTTTGATTCAATAAGATAGCTTCAGGTATAACCAACGATCATTTAATTATCATCAATCCATCAATAGAATAGAAATTTAAGATGAGAATCAATAATAAGATCTTAAGACGATTTTTCTTGATGACTTACCAGGAAACATATATCAATCATGGGTATTCTAGCTCGGGTTAAGGGGGTTTTCATTGAAATATTTAATCCTCCATCAACATACCATGGAATAATTAGTGGATTAATGTTCTATTATAAATATTCCATCATGACGACGTCTAGGAAGGTGATTCATGAAAAATTACCCATAGAATGTTCATTACTAATGGTATATCACATTTCAATCAATAAATGATGTAAAAATATAGATACACCACTGATCTATCAATAAATGGAGTAAATATCATTGGATATTTAGGGGATTCAAAGACCTTCCATAGATCCTTGAATATATCTCAAGGAAGAAAAAGGACTTGGCATGGATCCAAAGAAAACCCACTGATTAAGAATTACTGAATCATTGGAATGATGGATTGATAATGGGATAATAATGGGAGTTCCATGATTGAATATAGGAGGTTTTAAATTCAAGTTACGACCATTAGTTTTGGAATTTGACAATTAAAGGGGTCAATAACATATGGTATTAAAATACTATGGGGTACATTAATTGTATCATCATATCAGGTGAAATGGCTTTGTGGTTGTGTTTCCAATAGCCAAAAGACTCTGTAAAACAATATAGGCTATCCAATGGGTTCCACCATCTAGCCAGTGACTATTTTCTAGACACATAATTAGCGATTCCTTCCTCAAGTATTCAACCATCAAAACCCAAGATTTTAGCCACTTAAATCAGACCTCTAACATTCCCATACCAGAGATGAAACATCAGAAGAAAATATAATTTCATAAACATAAACATATAATAAAAAAATAAATAGGGTCTATTAGAACATACACCACATAAATTTAATTTGGTTTATAAGACAAAACATATATCAAAGAGAGAAATTTGAGATGAAATCCCTTACATTGTTTCTTAGTTTAGTCGAATGAACTCTAAGATATTGGACAAAAAACATAATTATATTAATAACATATTTTAGAAAATTTTTCATATAAATAAACTTTTATAAACTTTTATGATTTTTATTATCTATATTTATATTATATAGTTAATACATATTTCTAATGTTGAGTGTGGGTAATCTTGATAGTTTTGAACTAGTTTCATAATAGAGTAATTGTTATTCAATATTATCGCAAATTTGATAATTAAAATTTAATTATAGTTACTATAATTATTTTATTATATTTCTCTAGGAATTTTATATTTCCCTTTATGATTAATTTATTAATTTTCCTAGAAGATGAAATCGATAAAGACTATTTTTCTATGATTTTCAAACTACAAAGGTTGTTTTCTTACTTAATGAGTTAGATATTGATATATTCTTTGTAGAATCAAAATATATGATTATTTAAATATTTGTATCATTTTATAATAGTAATTAAGTTCTCATAATCATCTAGGATATAAATACATAGCATTGTTCAAGCAGGTGGTTAAACCAACCCAAAAAATGAACATACCATGATTAATGGATAATTATGAGATAGTTTAGATATAATATCACTATTACTAAAAATAAGGATATTATTTATAATTTAATATTGTTGTATATCTAATTTTTAAATAATTATAAAGATAATAAAATTTATATGAAGTAATTACTTATAAATAATCGATCATTTTCCCCTTAGTCCAATCAATTTAAATGATTGAAATAATGATAATCGTTTACTGATCATTTGATTAATAAGTTCTAAAATTTGAAATAAAAAACATTAATGATACCATAATAATCATATTTATCCTTAAATTATATCCTCATGACTAGGCATGTAAGGTGGTGAAGAAATGAAAGAAGAAAATCAATTGTTCCTTGGAGGCGGTAGTCCACACGTATGCATTGGGGATGATTTAGTATTCCATAGAATAGGAGAAAAAAAGTAAAATGGTTCATTTTCTCAGATCATAAATATGATATATATATATATAATAATAATAATTGTTAATTAAAATTTCTCTTTTAGTCTATATTTCTAATGTGGTAATTGAAAATGAAACATGCTGCATCGTGGAGGCGGTAGTCCGTACATCACATGAGTTACAATTTCATTTTTCTTAATAGAAAATGGAAAATGTGATTAATAATTATTACCATAGTATAATAAAATTCATTAAATAAACAATATTAATTTAATTTAAAAGTTATTTCAAAATTTTAATTAGAAAATAATAATATAAAAGATGAACTTATATAAAAATAATTACTCAACTTGAGCACTTTGATATTTCCTTCAAAGATCCATTAGAATGGATGAAAGAGGATAATATCTTGTGACTAGAAAGTCAAGAGAGTAAAAGAGTATTATAGTATAATTAAAATGGTTATGGATTAATGGGGAAAACTAGTTTCTATTAGTGTATTGAAGGGGGGTGAGAGGCCCCTTTTATAAGTGGTGAGAATGCCATTTTTTTAAATATTTCAACTTTATCTATAGGGAGAAAATGATAAACATTTCAAGTGAATACAAAATTAGAAATTAATAGATATTGGACGAGATAAAGCTGAAAAAAACCTATTACACTCTTTATCACACATATTTTAAACCTATTTGAGGAATTTTAATATTTAATTATTTACTTTTAACTTTTTTTCTTTTACCATGGTAACTAGTTTTTACCTTGGTAATTTATCCTTTATGAACAAAAATAAAATGGAACTTGTTATTTAATTTTGACTAAATATTTATAAATTTTCAATCCATTTAATTTGAATCATTTTATAAAAATGATAAAAATTTATTTTAAAACACAAAATTATAATGTATTAAATTTTATTGAGAAAATATTACTTATGTTATTGAATATAATATATATATATATTAATTAAAATATAATAATTTAAAATATATAATGTTACTTTTGAAATATATATTTTATCAATAAAAAGGTTTCATAAGTTTTAGGCTATGATTAGATCAATTTGATGTCATAAAAGACATGATATTTTCCCAAGTAGTATTTTGCATTATTAATCATAAAATAAATTACTTAAGAAAAATACAAAAAAATCAACCCTAAGATAATTTTACATTCTAAATTAATTGATTAATTTATTTTTATAAAATTAAATCGAAAAAATTATATATTTAATTTTTAAAATTATAATAAAAAATATGATAAAAGTGTTTTTACTGAAAAATTACTTCTTAAACATCATGTTTTTTATTATTATTTCACGTAAATTTATAAATATTTGAATATTTCAATAATAGTTTAAAAAATTTAAATATTAATTATTATAATAACATTTTATATGTGATAAATTTCCTAACCCAACCCATTAGGTTTTTATCTACAACTACCCCAAGCCCACCTCTATTAACCTGGGGATGGCCATAATATCCAAAAGGTATAAATAATATGGGATGACTTGGTCCAAGTACCTATATACACACATACACAACCATATCTATGTATAGGTGTAGAGGAATAATTATAAAATATAAAACATATAGAGTAATAATCATTAATGTAAAACCTCTAGGGATTACAACAGTATGACAACATAATATGAAAACTAAAAAAAGGAAAAATAGATGCCCAACATGAAAGATGTCCCAAACAAAAAAAATCTAGAAAATTTATGTGTTGAGAGAAATCAAATCTATATATCTAAACCCTGACCACCGTATGCGGCCCAGTGCCCCTAGGTATCCCTATGCTTCTCTATAATCGCCACCAACCTATCCTTCATCTTTATAAGACTTGACATGTGTGAGAAAAACCTATGCCGGGGAGAGTATATAGATACACAGTAGGAAACCACACAAAATGAAGGGGGAATAATAATATACATGATATGAATAGACATATAAATCCATAGAAATATAGAAAGAAAAATCCAACAACATGGACACACACACACACAAATATATATATATATATATATATATATTCTCAAAAAAATAATCCTAAATAAGAGAGAAAGGGGATATCCATCTCATAGACCAACCTAATGAAAAATGATTTCAATTTGGACCAAATTTTCTATCAATGACTCCAAACATATTGTGCTTCAATCCAAAGATAAATCCAAGTCAATCTACACATTTAAACTTTACCACAAAGTCCATGGGCACAATATCTAGTTATAGGATCCATGCCCTGATATAATAGGAGGGTTCCACTGAGATGGTTGGTAGAGGACCCATGACCTATCCTATCAGAAGGGTGCCACTATAATAATTGACTGAGGACACGTGCCTTGATACCATATGAGGGTGACTCTTGGATATCATGTAGAGGACACATTCCCTATCCCAAAAGATGGGTTCCACTCTAATGATAGAAGAACCTTGCCCTGTCTCCATAGGAGTGTTCTACTATGGAAGTAAATAGAGGACCCATGCCCTACCCAGCAAGAGGGTGATAATATAAAGGTTGATAGAGGACCCATTCCCCACATATTATGAGTGTTCCACACTAGTGGTTGATAGATGCCCCATGCCCTACCTAGTAGAAGGGTGCCACTCTATTAGTTGATAGAAGACCAATGAACTACATAGTAGGGGGTTCACTCTAGTCTCTATGATGATCCTAACTAATCACTTCCATCGTTGAGCATCACCTAGATAAGTGTCACACTCGTAACATCTCACATAATATCCCAAAATGATCCAAAAGGTATACCATCATGTTCTATGTGAAAAATACTAAATATAGGATAATTGGGGGCCATATAAAGGATAACAAGAGATATAAGTTTCCTCAAAATGGGTGGGGGGTACCAAACATGTAAGGGGAGCCATACGACATGTGGTCCCACCATAATACTTTGATATGTTTTTTTGATACATGTTTCACTGCTCATATAGCGATACATAGAATGTAAGGGTACTACATGGTGTGGCTCAACCACCCAAGGTCTTTCTCGTGATTCTGGATGTGTCAGTGTTCCTTGGATATGTTTTTCATTATTTGGTCGAGTCCATGTACCATTAATGTGTTTCTGGCCATGCCTTTGTTGATGTACTCCTATAGTACACATTGGGTTTCCAGCACCGAGTCACACAACTTGTGGGGGTCCCACATGGCGTGTGATATTTAATTCACCTGAAAACCCTAGCGGCTATAGCCCGGGGGTACATACCATGTGTTCTTAAAAATATATGGAATGATAAAAATAATATTAGATCATATTTACACATATCCATTCCATTCCCTCCATGCCATATCATGCCTTAGGTTCTCCTGTAAACAAAGGTGAAGCCACCATTCTTCAAATTTGACCCTCTGGTAGCCCGAAATCAGATCACTGATGGTCTATTTGAATCACATAGGCACATAAAATGCCTCCCCTTCCATAAAATTATTTTTATAGGATCTTGTATCCATGAAACAATAAAAAACACCCCATGTTTCATCCCCCTTCATCCTTAGATTGTAAAACCTTCTTCATGTGAATCCATTTCGAATCCAGGGGTTTGATTGAGATTGAACCCACCCAATAATGTCAAACTGTGGCCCCATAGGCCTAAAAAGAGTTATTAAAGGAATTATAGGTGTAAAAGAATAAAAAATAAGGTGGAACAATATTTGGATAATCATTATTATCCAATAATACATATTGATATTCTTGGGGCGAGAAACATGACATAAATTGAATAAACAATTTTAAACCGATACATGAGTTCATGAAAAGGTTCATAATAAATATAGATAAAAGAAAATAAATTTATCATGATCAATATTTTAATCATATGGGGTAGAATCCACAAATGATGAGTCCTACCTTGATTCTTAATGTTCATCGATGAAGAATGCACTCGCTAACAAAGGAGATTAGTTATTACATTTGGTGTGCTTCAATTTTCCTAGATTTGGAGGCCTGTTTTCTTCTGATATCAAATAAACAATGAGGAATGTGGAATTATCCTCTCAATGGTACTAGGGTTATGTGTCAAACCCTAGATATCTACCATAATGGCACAAATATATAGGAAATTAGGTTTTAGTTGTTAAATGAATGAATGAATAAATTAATTAATTAATTAACAGAACACAATAACCAACTTCCGCTTTATTCGAATTACCCACGCCAACCATTTTTAGCTCAATCTTAGGGTAAAATTATTATTAAATTTTCAACTGTGGTGTAATTTTTTTTATCCAAGACTCCATTTAATGTTTTTCCAATTTTAATGAAATCCATGAATTCCTAATATAAAATATATTTAATATTTCTTTAAAAATAAATTTGAGCACACTAGGACATAGAATACCATGAAGTCTCAGTGCCTAACTATGAAAATATTCCTTGATATATTTTAATCGATTACAAGGAAAAATGGGCTCTCTACATTATTCCATATTTCTATATTTTTTCCCTCGAAAATAAAAACTAAAAAAATATGAGGATACAAAGCCTACATCTAGATCTCATGCTCCTAGGATCTATCCTATATGCTCTTATACTACAAAAAAACATGATCTAGGGTGATGGTCCATCCATGTAGTGTCATATTATTCTGAACCTCAATTTCCACTCGGTGATATGCAAAAGTGGCTCCATCCTCAATGTCTAGCTCACACCAATCAATAATGTACATGGAGTCGTACACATATCTCCTCAAATGAATCACGCGGAAGATGTCACAAAAACACTCTAATTGTGGAGGTAGGGTGAGCTGGTAATTAACCTCTCTAACCCTCTATAACATCTTGAACTGCCCGATGAATCTTGGGGATAGCTTTTCGCCATGACTAAATCTCTACAATCCCCACCGTGACAGACTCTTAGGAAAATTTGGTCTCCCTTCTTGAACTCCAAGGGAATAAGACATCAATATGTATATGTTTCTTGATAGATCTAGGATATCTTCATATGCTCATGAATCGCCTATACATTCTCCATTGTTGTGTACACCATATGTTTCCCAATAGGGGATGTCTCATTGATCTTAGTCCAATAAAAGGGTAACATGTAGGGTCTTTGGTATAGGGTCTAAAAAGGTTAAACAATAATTTTAGAGTGGTAGATATTATAATATAAAATATATACTAAGGTAAGGTGAACCTCCCAGCTCTCGAAGAATTATAACATGCATGCCCCAACATATCCTCCAACACCTAGATATTGCACTCGGTCTTCCCATCTATTTGGAGGTGAAAGGATGTACTCATCCTCATCTAGGTCATGACTACCTATTGCTGGCCTCTCCACAACTGTGATGTGAACCATACATCAAATTTGTAGGGAATTATTAAGGAAACCCCATGAAGGTGAATAATGTCCCATACATACGACTGCCACAAACTCTATGCTAAACTTTTCTCCGCGATTGCATGGAAATTCGCCGACTTCGTAAGTCAGGAAATTATCATCCATGTGACGTCATGGAATCTCACTATCCATAGAATCCCTTTCATGAAGTTCATAAATATTTCATCCATTTTTCACTCCATGATCTTAAGAGGATAAAACAAACCTACCAAGACCCATTTCTCAAACTTTACATGCTAATAGGTGAGGAACTGAGAGACAAACTTAGCCACACTCCATCTTATGCCAGCCCACCAAAAATGTTGTCGAAGGTCTCTATAAATATTACCCACACTGAGATATATAACCAATGGATATATGTGAAAATCTTTCATCAAATTCTTTTGTATTGTGATTGGGACCACCGTCTATCCCTGAAAAAGGATGATGTGATTCTATCCTTCAGAAATTTCATTTGAAAAATCCCTTAAGGATATCTTGTTATGTAAGACCTCAAAGTCAATTCCACTCAACTGGAACTCTCAAACCTACTAGAGGAGATGTAGATTCAACACCATTTAATGAATAAAAGCTATATTTTCCCCCTCAACTAGGTTCAGATGCAAAGACAAAAATTGCTATGAAGCCTCCCTCACCAAACAAGCCTAGAAATTATTTCCAAGGAATTATTCCACAACATTAAAATTCCCAAAATTATATACTATCTCAAAGTCATAGTCGTGTAAGAACTCTAACCAGAGCCTTTGCCTCATGTTTAGGTCTCTTTATGTAAAGACATCCATGAGACTGTCATGGTAAGAGTAAAAAACAAAGTACTCTCCCATAAGATAGTACCTCCAAATATTCAAAGTGAAAACAAACACTGCTAACTCTAGGTCATGATTCACGTAGTTATTCTTATAGGGTATCAATTACCTTGACCCATATGAGATACCTACCTATATCTACGTCAAAACACAATTGATCCTAGCTCCAAATGCATCACAATATACTATTCACTCCATGCCCTCCTACCATAGTCTCAAAATAGAAGTACTCATTAGCCTCAACCTCAACTCCTCAAAGAATCTCTAACACTACTCATTCTAGTTAAAAATGTTACCTTTCCATGTTGGGGTGGTAAAAGGGTATTTAATACTAGGGTAGTTTTTAAAAAACCCCATATATTACCCCTCCTAGAAAATAAATCTCTACACCTCTAACATGATCTTAGGTGGTCACAAGAAAGAACTGAGTCGATCTTTGCTAGGTCCACAACTAATACATGCTTAGAAATGAATAGGAAGTGAACCTCATGGATTCATAACTAGAAATTTGAGATCTTCCCAAAAATATGATGTTCCCAAAGAAAATCTAGGACCATACTCTAGTTCTCTATATTATCCTCTTATGATGTAGAGTATTTGAGTATATCATCAATGTAGACAACAATAAATCGATCAAAGTACAGATTGAGGATGTAGTTCATCAAATATATAAAAATGGATGGGCAATTCATCACACGAAAAATAATCACCTAGAACTCATAGTGTATGTAGAGACATCAAAATATGATCTTTGGAATACGAGCCTTATGAACTCTCAACTAGTTGTAGATGAACCTGAGATTTTTCTTCAAGAACCAAATCACTCTTCTCAAATGATCAAAGTGTTCATCAATCCTCTATAATATGAACTTTTTATTTATAATTTCCTTGTTTAGGAGATGATAATATCTACCAAGATGCAAGATACCACCCACCTTTTTCATGAACATCACTAGATATGCCTAGAGAGACACACTGGGTATAATAAACCCTTAGCTCTAAGGTCCTCCAACTACAATCATGGATCTCAATGCTTGGTAGTGGCCATACAATATACTATAGAATATATCAGGGTGGTCTTGGGGTATAATTCAATAAAACATTCCATCTTCCACCCCATAGGTAGACCCAAAACATCATTGGGGAAGACTAAAATCTAATAATCCATGAATAAATTAATCTATATTTCTAAAGAGCATATTATTCCAAGGGATATACTTTCTAACTAATGGGTAATGGGATACACCCCCCTTTTGTGAGGCATCTAAATTATCTAAGGTGATTTTTAATCTAGGATTAGACTATGGACAACCAATACATTACCATAGTGACTTCATAAGGTATCATTGTGCATACTAAAAGGTCTCATGAGAAAATCTCTCCACTAAGTGATAGCTCTCACTTCTAGAAGATAAAATTTATAGAAGAATAGTTCCTCATAGGAACCTCAAGACAAAGTTGTTGGGCTAAATACTCAGCTGAGAGCTCCAACTCTCGCACCAGGATTAAAGAGATGAAGTAATAAATCACACCTATTTCTAACAATACTTAATGAAGAGTAGAATAAACATAGACCATATATCTAATCATATTATTTCTTTCTACATTATAAACATCCAAAACCGTTAGCTTCCCATAGCCCAAATTTCCCTCTCCCTGAGTTTGATGTGGTCCACCTAGAGGTGGTTGGGGAAGGAGATCATAATGTCATGTACTACCTAAAAAAAATCCATCTCTTGGAGACCCACCTACTCCTCTTATATCACCGCATCCATGGTCTCTACCCAACCCTTGCTTGGGAGATCTCTAATCATTGTCTATCCTATGCTGTGGAGGTCCATTAGCTATTTGTCTACCCACCTTAGCAAGCTGGGTTTCACTACTAGAAAATGGACCTATCCCCAAAGTTTTCTCCAAAACCGTGGGGATAGACCCCCCCCCTCATACCCACGGTTTTGGAAAAACGTGGGTATAGGTTAATTTTCAAGGCCTATACCCACAGTTTTCCAAAGCCATGGGTATAGGGGGTCTATCCCCATGGTTTCCCAAAACTATGGGGATAGGTATAGGCTAAAATACATATACCCACGGTTATGAAAAACTATGGGTATTGGTCACTTTTGTGTGTGCGGGAAGGAAATTGTTTTTGGCGGGAACCCTATACCCACGGTTCTTCCCTCTATACCCACGGTTTTTATAACTATATTTAAATAAATAAATAAATATATATATATACATATAGGTGATGTTAGGGTAGTGTTTAGATGCGATGTTTGCAGTGAAGAGGTTACGGGATCGAAACTCCGCACCTACATTATTTTAGGAACTATACACACGATTTTGAAACTGTGGGTAGAAGCCATTGACACCATGGAAATTGGCTATGTTTTGGTGACACGGTGGAAGGACACCTATACCCACAGTTTTAGAATACCATGGGTACAGGTTTAGGACCTATACTGACACCGTTCCAGCCCACGGTTCCCAAAACCGTGGGTATAGGCTATACCCACAGTTTTGGGGGCTATACCCACGGTTTTGAACGGTGGGTATAGGCCATTTTTCCAGTAGTGTTTGGCAGTCTAATTCTATGTTACCTCACCCATAACATGAATTACACCAACCCTATTTATGATATTCCCTATTAATCTATGTTTTCCTTGACCACATTCCCGACTCTGATCCTGGGGAGATCTCTTGGGTCGATATCCTATCAATTGACACCTTGTAGCTGCTGCCAATGACTCACTTTATAACCCCCACTACCATATCCAGCTGAATTAAGTCCCTTTGGAAGTATGATCTCCATCACCAAAACTCTCTACAACACTCCTATATAATTTAGAATTCATAAGGGTACCAAAATGACACATATGTATCTATGGAGACCCTGATCAAAATTTTGTGCTGAGAAGTACCCATCCCAGATAATGTTAATAGAGTACCACACAAGGTCTATGAACTTCACAACATACCCATACACTATCATCCCTCCCTGTTATAGCTCTAGACAATCTTGAATCTAAACTGAGCCCAAGTATGAGGGGTAGTACTATTCAATACATAGTTGTTGGAATTTGGTCTATGAGAGTGTCAAATCATCATGAATCTATGTAACCAGACTCCACTAATGCCCAAGTGATCCATGTAAAAGGCTCTATACTAATTCAACAACCTGATCAGCTGGTGTTTGGATAAGTATGAGAACTTTGATAATTGACTCTATCCAATCCTATGTTGCCTATAGATCTACCTAACTATAGAACCTTAGTGTCCTATGGAGTTAGAACTTATGGAGTGCACTATGTCTATATGCATCCTCATCCTACTCTATTGGTGTGAAATAATACTTGAAAGGTGGGGGGGTTTTATGGCTATACAACTGGAGGAAGAATCTTGTAGGATGAGCCTTGAACTAAGGCCTCTTCACTTATAGGACCTTCTTAATGATCATGAATCAATAACTTGGTTGACTATCTTCACAGAGGCATCAATAATTTGTTTTATGATATACAATGGCTAGATGAAAACACACACTTATATATATATATATACACACATGAGGTGATGACTCAAGTAGGATAGTGAAAAGACTTAATCATATATGATGAATGTACCAATGTTCCCTACAACTAATGTCTTGGTATATGGAGTCCACAAGTAAGAGACCAAAGTCTTGATGTAGGGGTAAATTTTCTGCAATATAAAAACTGGGTTTCCTAGCTAGATAGCCACAATAAAAAATCTTTGAATCTATTTCCCTATGTCTCAATCAAATCCTCGCAAGGGGACTACTCCAAACACCATCCTAAGGAATGACCCACATCTGATACCAATCTGTCCTGACCCAACCCAATGGGGATTGAGTTGAAACTTACCCAAATCCACTTCCATAGGCCAATGTAAAATGATAAGTGTTGAAAGGTATAACTAATATGGGAGTACTTTACCTCATTAGATGTAAAAACATGCACAAATACTTCAATGCAAAAGTGAATAGAAATAATAATAAAAATGAAACATCTAGAGTGAGAATAATTAATGAAAAACCTATAGGGATTACAAGAGTACAATAGCATAATTTGAAAAGTAAAAAGAAAAAAAATACACAATGAACTATAAATATGTCCCAATCTAAAAAAATGGAAATTTAATGTGGCAAGAGTGCCTGAATTCTGATCTGTAAGCCCCAACCACCAAATGCATTCTAGTGCACCAAGGTATCACTATGATCCTCTATAAACAACTGTAAACTATATTTAATCATCATAAGACATGAAACATGTGGTAAAATCTCTTTTAGGGGTGATTATATACATACAAAGTATGAATCCCCAAAACCGGAAGGGAGATAAGTAATAGACATGATAAGAATATGAAACTAAACCTATAACAAGAGAGTAACACAAATCTAAAATAATGCATACAAATATATATTTTCTAAAAAAAATACCAGATGAGAGAGAAAGGGGATATTTATTTCCCAGCCCATCCCAAGAAAAAAGTCTTCTATCAATTCTAATGGGTCCATCAACAATGCCCAACATCTCACTCATCTGTCTGAAGAGCCATAAAAGTTGAGCCACACCTCAATATTGTGTTGCGCAGTCGAGGGAAAAAATCTCTAGGTAGAGGACTCATACCCTGTTACAATACGAGGGTTCCACTCAGAAGGTTAGTAGAGGACCCATTCCTTATCCTAGTAAAAGGGTGGCACTCTAATAATTGATCAAGGAACCATGACCAAACACTATAAGAGGATTCCATTCGAATAGAAGATAAAGGACCCATGCCCTATCCTAATAGAAGGGTTCCAATCTAATGATCAAAGAACCATGACCTATCTCTGTAAGAGTATTCGTCTATATAAATTGATATATTACCCATGTCCTACCCAGTAGGAGGGTGAAACTATAGTGTTTTATAGAGGTCCCATGCTCTTCCCTATAAGAGGGTGCCACTATAGTATCTTTGATGATACATAATGATCACTAACATCATCAAGAATCACCTAAAGAATAGTAAAACTTGGATAATGTTTCATCATATCTAAAAAGGAACCACAAATTATACCACCACTTCCTATATGAAAACACCTAGGATAGGCTGCTCACAATCCGAAATCTAAGCCCAAATGAAGGAGATATAAGAGGTAGAAGTTTCCTTAAAAATTAATGGGGGTATATGGCATGTATGGGTGACCCACATGATGATTGGGCCCACTCTTTTTCCTAGCCGTGTCCCTTCTGGTAAATGGAACACTTCCCATGTATTCTTACCCAGTGTATAAGGGGACTGTATGGTGTTCCTCATCTACTCGGGGTCCTGATCGTGTTCCTAACTATGTCCATGTTAATTTTCCATGTCTGTGTTCCATGGATATGTCCATTTACCATGGAAATGCACTTGGATGTTCCCACATCCATATACTCCTAGAGCACATGCAAGATTTCCAGCACTGAGTCATGTGGCATGTGGGTGTCCCACATGAAGTGTTATATTTAACTCTCCTAAAAATCCTAGCTACCACATCCAGGTTCTACATTCCATGTGTTCTTTAGACTACGAGACATTTAAAAAATCCTAGATCATTTCTATAATTTTTTGTTCCATGCTCTTCGCATCAAATCTCACCTCATATTTATACAAAAATTAAGAGGAAGCATTCATTCTTCTATTTTGGCCCTCCATGGGCTGAAAATCAGATCTTTGAGGGTCCATTCGAAGACTATATGCACCTCGTGCACCTCTCATGCCATAAAATTCTTTTTCTTGAATCTCAGATCCCCAAAAAATCACCAACATCCCAAAATTCATTCCCTTTAACTCTTATATTTTTGAAACATCCACCGCACATGAATCCTTCATGAATCTGAGGGTTCGATTGAGCTCGAACCCACCCAAAAATGTCAAATCGTGGCCTAGGTGGTGTAGGAAGAAGAACGTGAAGAGTAGTAGGGGAAAATAAAAAAAGGGACAAAAATCATTTTCAAAGAGTTCATGGACAATAGAAATTTTTTGTGATTCCCATGGTAAGAAACATGACATAAATTGAATAAATAATTTGAAACTGATGCATGAGATCATACAACAGCTCATAATAAAAATAGATTAAAGACACATAATTTATCCTGAAAAATATTTTAATCATATGGTAAAGATTACCCAAATTATGGGTCCTATATTGATTTTTATTTTTCATCGATGAAGAATAATCTCTCCAATGGGGAGTAGTCATTGCATTCACTGTGCCTCAATTCATCTGGATCCTGGGGCTCATTGTCATCTGATCTCAAATCACCAATGAATAATGTGGAACTATCCTCTAAATAGTCCTATGTTTATATGGATTACCCCATAGATCCATCATGATGGTTATTATATAGAGGAAATTAGGATTCAGGTGTTTCTTGAATTAATTAATTCAACAAACAAACCCTCCGACGACTGTTTTATCTAAATGGCTCATGCTGACCGATTTTAGGTCACACCTAGAGAAAACCTAGTATCCAAATTCAATAATTGTATCAAATTTATAATATGATAATTTTTTCTAGAGTCATATTATTTTTCTTGAGAACCATGTATTCATAATATAAAATATATTTAATATTTTGATAAAATTAATTTTGGGCACGTCGGGCCTCAAAATCACATGCCTTCTCAGTTCTTAGATGTTTAAATATTACTAGTTATATTTAAAAGTATTGTAAGAAATAAATAGGGTCTTCACATAAATTTAATTTATTAAGATAATATTCTATATCATTTTTAATGTGGTTCTTTTAAAATAACCCTTTTTAAAATATTAATCAATGAGAACCACAATACATAATTATTTCAATTGATTATTATTATTTTACATAATAATGATAATATTATGAATGTATTTTAATATGTCCTAGTTTATTATAGTTGGGGGTTGTGTTAGTTCAATGTTTTATATGACACAAGCTATTAAAGATAGTATAAATTTAAAAGATCCAAAATCTCAGGTCCTTACATTCTACACCATTGAATAAATTTCATCCTCATAATTTTAATTAATACCCAATAATTAAAAAAATAGGGAATTATTAACCTTTTAATTATTCTAGATATAACTATCAACGTGAAATATACCTTACATTCCAAATCTAGATCAATATACTTATATTTAATATAACTAAATTGATTGTTTATAAACTAATAATATATTTTATTGAGTATAACTTTCCCAAAACCATTCGAATCTGTAAGATAATAAACTATTGGGAAATCATATATTCCCCTAAATATTTACTCTATCTTAAATACTAAAATGTATTAAACACTATTTCAAATATTTACACACTAATAAATATATATAATAATCCCAAAAGTGAGATAAACTTCACTAGAAATATCTTAGATCTCATTTTCATTAAATGAGTAATCAATTCCAATGTTATCAATAATATCTAAATCACTTTTCTCTAAATAAATCAACCCTTTATTACCTTAACCTAAAGTATATTTTATACCTAAGAGTTATCCATATCTCAATTATGTGTTCTTTAATAGTTTCCCACAAAATTATAACATTGTCATAAAATCAATTTTCAAGGATATTTATTCCATTTAATATATGTTTCAGAACCATAAACATAGAACTATTGATGAAAAATCCTTAGATGTTTAACACAACCATAATAAATTTTAAAATTTACTAGATTACTATATATAAATATATATCACCTATAAAATATCTATGATTATCAATAATTAATTTCTACTATGGTATCAAGATCACAACCCTAGGTGAAGCTAGGAAAGTCACCCTTTCTATCATAACACGAATATACTTATATTATCAACCATTTAAGTATTATCCCTTATAAATACGTAGTGGTTTATAGATATATAACGTTATAAAATTCATCCCCATGATAAATTTTTCAACAAAATACTAAAACCAAAAAGCTTTTGATAATATCCAAAAGAAATAGAGTATATTAATATGGAAGTTCAATTCTATGATGTCTTCTCAAATTAAACCTTACTTTAATTTCAACTATTTCATAATTTTTTATTCCTATAACTCTCTTGATCTACCTAGGTTAATTTAGGTTGTGTTATCTCACTTCTTAAACTGATCCCTCAATGTAATTAGAAAAATTAATTTCTCAAAATAGTTTATAAAGAGAATGTGATAGACCAAAGAATAGCAACCAAGAGTGTCAAACCGGGTGTGAAATTATGCTTCTTTTTCATGAACGAAGTGATATTCAAGTTAATACCCTATATACCATTATTAAAGTTAATAAGCCTTGGTAAATCTGTGCTATATCCTATATCCACTTATAGTATCTATCCAGGGATGTAATTGCTAAGAAAACCACATATTCAAAAATTGCTAAAATTTTTAAGTGTTATCTTATACATAGAATTCAATCAGTTACTTATAAATTGGGGTTTCAATACAACTATATTACCCTAATACCCTGATAAAAACAAAATTATTACCTTAATATTAAATCATACACTATCCAAATAGGTATTACATAGCTTTGAAATTATGATCAACTATAACTTATAAATCCTTAAATTGTCCTCCACTAACATCCCAATCTCCATAGTTATCTAAACGATTCTCTAATACCCACTATGATTCCATAGACCTAATTTTATAATACTTATATTAATTAAAGAAAATATTTTGTTATAATAAATTATAATGATCTTTTAGGTTTAGCGATTAAAATAATTAGGGGAAAAAATTACTAACAAAACTAATGTCTTTTTTCAAATAATGGACATTTTCCCACTAGATAAAAAACTACTAAATCATTAACAATTATTCAACATCTCCCATAAATTATTCTCATATTATAAACTTATAGAATAATCATATTTATTAATATTATTTATAACCTAGGGAAATTGAAATATAAGAAAGGGGTGAGCTTAGATTATTAGTAAGGGTAAACATAGGCGATAACATTAAAAGATCATAAGTGAAAATAATATAAGCATATGGGTATAATAATGATTTATAATAAATTCATACCCCATAAATATTAGGTCAAAAAATTTGGCCTAAATATTGACATGAAATAAGATATGAATAAAAAGAGTGAGTCAATAAACATGAGCCGTGACATTATTACATTGTTATGATAATAAGTATAAAACTTTTAAACATATTTAAAATATTTAGCATACATTAGTGTAGGGAACATAATATTAATGCCAAAAAATCAATACCTATAATGAAGATCAACTAAAAATAACTCTAAAATACATTTCTCATGAAATATAGACTCTTAACCAATGCTTTTGAGGGAGATATAGGACCCTAGATATCACTATGCATACATACATGTTCCATAAGAAGCCAAACAATAATCATATTATAAATACCCAATGAAAAGAAAATGGATTTCATATCCTTTTTAAATGTAATGTAATTAGTAAAAAATTAATAATTACTTCAATAATAATAAAAAGATAAACTATTGGAAAATAAATGAGCATCCATTAACATCAATTAAATTTTAAGGTAAATACCATTAAATCAAGAAAGCAAAGAATATGATGTTTATACCATATATATAAATAGTATAAAACTAAAATAACAATTAAAAATATAAATAAATGAAAGGTGTATAAGTGAACACCCTTTAATCAAAGAAATAAATATATAGTGTTCACAATGAAAAGGCATTAGATGGAAAGTTATCCCTATTCATTATGGATAGTTAGGCAAGAAAATAATAGTAGTGGATAATTTATTTGAATGAAAAGAACATTAGAAAATCCATAAAAATAAATAAGGTGGATATTTTCAAAAAATATATCCCCAGAGAAATAAAGGAATCTCAAAATAATGTTGACATAGATGAAAAATATCATTGCAATAGAATACTTCGAACGATATCACAGAAGAAGGTTTCGAGAGATGAATTGTTTGATACTATGAGTTCACTCACCCAAATTAAAAATAAATATATTTATAAAATAATAAATCTGGTTACATAAATCCCAGGAGTGCAAATAATTTTGAATATGAAAGGGGAAATCTTGGTGAAAACCTTAATTATATTTTAGAAAACTTTTTTTGAATTGATATAAAATGAAAACATACATGTCTCTTTTAAAATTATCTTTTGAAAAATGGAAGTGATATATTTTGAAAGCTTTTACTTTTAAAAATTGAATATCTAATCATGTATACCTGAAAAAGTTATAATTTTTTATTATAAATTCAGATCCAAATATAAAGAACTTGATTATGGAAAGAAATTAACATTTTTATTAATTTTAAAATAACTTCATTTAAAACCCACATTGTAAATAGAGTAAAATCACATTATTTTTATTAAAACCTAATTACTAATAAATAGGATTATAAAATACCATATAATAAATTATTATGGTGTGAGAAACAAATAATTTCAGAATAAATCTCAATATTAAACATTTTAACTCAAAGAAAGGATATTTGAGTTTTCAATATCCTTTACGAGAAACATACTTCTTGGAGAATGAAATATTTTAAAAAGGTATTATATAAGGCCCCAACCTTAAACCTTACTTAATCTTGAGTAATTACTAGATTACACATTGAGGATCTTTTCAGGTTTAGAGTTTTAGAGAATTAGATCATGAAACTTGCATTACATTCCACATTTAAACAAACTGGTTACATAAAAGACAGTATTCATTCTTCCCATCAACGGAAACATATTTAAAATATAACACGGATTCTTTCTTGACACATCCTTGACACTATCATCACATCATGTACCTTTCCCTTGACCTGTGAAAAACATTTCAAAAACTTGGGATGAGCATAAAAAGATCAGTAAGAGTTATAAAAATATGGAAAGGAAACATGAGTTCATATATATATTAGAATGAAATCACACTTTACCCATAAAACATAGGCATATCAAATCATGAATAAATCATAGAAAACATAAGACATAAAGGTAACTTGAGGCATTCATAACATTCTTACGTAGGGAGTAACCGTCTTGGTTACGTTTGGAATACCCATCACAGTATATTCCCTAAATCTCTTCGGAGAAACCTTAACGTTTCACTCCTTCGCGTTACCCAATGCATTGGAGAGCTATATCGGGCTCACCCGCCCTTAGTTTATCACGGAACCACCCATTTTCATAACAATTCCCAAGAACCATAACATAAATGTGTCACATAAAACATGCATAAAGGAAACATAACATTTCCACATTTCAATCACAATATAACATTTTAGTATATTGAAATAATGAATCCATTCAAAAAGAAACCATTTCCAAAACCATTCAAAACATTTAAAAAAGAGATTTTTGAATCAAAGTGTCCCATACCACCTTGATGATTAAAATTTTAAACCATTAATATCCATATAAATAAATCCTTAAAACCATTTTGAAAACATGGATATTAATAAGAAAAAATAATTAAAACATTTAAAACGATATTTTGGTTAAAGGGGTTTTACCAAAATTAGAGACACTTGAATACAATAATTGAGGAATAACATTTAGTCAGAACTTTATAATATCATGAGAATAAATGGATTCATGATATAATACTCTCAAGGACAGTATATACACCATATAAGAGTGAATTGGTGCATAACAACAATGAACCCTCAATAGAAATGTCAAATGTGATGAAATCCCTTCTAAAGATGGTATCCTTAAATTAAGGACAAATCAATCTCAAAAATATGTGTGAAAAATATAAATACACCCAATATAAGTGGATATTAAGTGTAAAACAATAAAAGGTCATTCACACATATTCAATGGATGACATATTCAATGACTACATGTTGAACCCAAAGAAATCGAAATTGGGTTAAAAAGTTCCCTTGACAGCCTAACGACATCACATCAAAATGAGTTGATGAGAGATAAAAAGTGTATCTCATCACTTGGACATAAAATTTACATCAATAAGGATATATGAGAACATATCCCAACATAAAAATATGTAAATTAAAAGACCCAAGAAAATAAGTCTTTTAAAAAAGAGGAGGGTGAAAGGTTCCCTTACCGACATGGGTATCTTTCAAAACATACACCCCATGAAAGAAGGACAATAGATCATTGATGTAAATACTCATAAACGAAAGTATATTACACAAAGAGTAGAATAATGGGCGGTACATACACCACTCAAAGGAATTTGTGGAAAATGTAGCATAAATCTCACGGGAATAAAAGTGAGATGAAAAATCCCTTACGAAAACTCGGCAGCCTAACGACGCCACATAAAACTTCCGAATATGGATTGATGAGATCAAATAGGGTATATCATCACATTAAATTAAAATGTAAAGCAGGAGTAATATAAAAGAACATCCCCCAACATTACAAAGAGGAGCTTAAAAGAAGTGACATAAAGGAGAGTACTTAAAAAGAAAGAGAGAGGTTAGATCTCTTACGAAAGTTCGGCAGCCTAACGGCGCCACTCAAAACTTCCAAAATGGATTGATGAGAGAGAATAGGGTCTCTCATAACATGAACATAAAAATTACATTAAGTGTAACATAAAATATCATACCAATAACAAGAAAGATGAGCTTTAGAAGGAATGACATAAAAGTGTGTATTTAAAAAGAAAGAGAGGAGTAGGATCCCTTACCTCGGGTCCGACTTGACTCGATCGTTCTTTAATATCCTGAATAATAAACTTGAGTTAATTTATACTTCCTTAAGAACCTTTTTCAAGTTCATTATTCCTTTTATTTCACTTATTACCATGTCATAAACATTATGTAATCATTTAAGTTAATAATATTTGTTTTGCCGATATTTGGTTCTTAAGTCGAAAGTGGACTTATTACAATTACATGTTGTTCGTGTGGCCAAATGTTTATTATATCCAGAATTGTATTCATTATTTAGATATCATATATGTCATATATATCCAGTACATTCATGCATTTATAACATTACATAATCATTTAGAGGTAAGAAATGAAATGCACCGTTCATGGAGACGGTAAGCCGTACGTACGCATGAACGCTACTTTCATTTCTATTTCGTATTTTATAGAATGGAATAATAATTATATACAGGTATATTATAATTCCAGTATAATATCATATATAATATCATAGTTCCATCCTTTATACGTCCCACATATGGTATTTAACGAATCAAATCACTTTGAGGGGGCGGTAGTCCGCACTTCCTTAAATGAAGATATATCGCATTTACCCATAATGGAAACCATAAAGGTATTCCCAAAATTAAAAAAACATAAGCTTAAGGAAAACATAAACATATTATATATAATATATAAAAATAGTGACATCATAATGGCCACCTTTGAAGGTGTTAAAGGAGTATTGAACAATCATCGTTTCGGGAGGCAGAATTTCGCCATCCACGAAAACCGTATGTTCTTTAACCATTTGATGTAGTTGTGTGAGAGTGTAACACGAATAAATCTTATAACAACATCCTAGTATATTTAAGATACTTGTTTTGTTACAAAAGAAGTAAATAAAAAGAGTTTAGGGGGTTGGAGAAGAAAAATAAAACAAATGAACATGAGAGAATGAATTACCTTTAAAACTGTAACTCCTTTTGATTTGAGCCTAAAGGCTTCCTTTGAAAGGATTATGCCCAAAGGGAATCCTCTAGGATGAGGAGAGGGATGTTTAGAGAGTAAATGGGCAGGGGTTGGCCGAGCCAAAGGCTTGAGGAGTGTGTGAAATGAGGTAGAGGTGGGGGCCTTTTATAAGAGGAGAGGAGGGGCACTTTTGGAAAGTAAGAAATATTACTTTATTTGAAAATGTGTTTCGGTTTTAAAAGGTCCCAAATTGATATAATTCGTGGATAAGGTGGTAAGGGTTCGAAATCCACCCATCCAATAAGTTTTAGACATGTGTAGGTCATAGAGTTTACATTATCTTCTCATTTTATTTAAATCGTCAGATAATGATGTCATCGCTGCATCATTATGATGTCATAAATAATTTAATTTATTTAATGTCTAAAAATTATAAAAAAATACTATGATGTAGGAAATATTTTTATATTTCCAATTAATATTTATAATAAAAAATATGACTTTAATAACCCCACTTAAAAATTGTTTTAGTAAAACATATCATGTTTGTGTCATTTTTACTTTTACATTAAATAAAAAGTTTTTTATGTAATTTTCCAACCAAAGTGGCTCCATGGGGTCCCCAAGTTGACCCATGTCTTGTCTTGGTAGGCCATTACACATCCAATGAGGTTAAGACATGTGTCAAGTTCATTTCATATTATTAAAACATTATTTTTACCTTAAACTACACCAATTACCACTAATCGCGATTAAAAACTTAATAAGTTACTATTCACCAAAAAATTATTTTAATCTCATTGAACCACATTTTACTTATTAATGACAACCATTTATGTCGGATTTTTGAAAATCAAAACACAATGGTGGCAAAATTTCATTTAAACAGAAAAATCAGTTTTTATAAGAACCACTTAGTGGTTTCACTATTCATCAAAAATTGAAATTTTTCAGAAAAATCCCAAAAATTCACCATAAGCTATATTTGATATTCTGAATTCAAAAATGAAGTCTATTTTACAAAATTCAAAACATATAAGTCAGATTAATTAATTTAGTAATTAATTCCCGCTATCAAAGCAAATAGCGTGTTTTTATGAAACAATAAGTATCAACAGATTGACACTAGTTTAAGTCTGATTTCAAAGTGAAATTAATTCCAACGACCACTATTGGATTTAATGGTAAAAATATATTCTAATTTAACTTTAAAACCAATACAAAAGATAATCTAATCATATAAATAAATTATATTAAAAAGAGGTTTTGAATTAAAATACAACATTTTACACTATTCATTGAAAAAAATGAACTTTATCGGAAAGATACCAAAAATTTACACAAAGTAAAATTTGATGTCCTAATTCTAAAAAAGAGTTTTATTTGGTCCAAAATAATGTATTAGAGTGATCAAAACTATATTTAATGACAGTTCACCATCAAAATGTGATAGGTGAACCTTTAGTGAAAATTAGGGTATAAAAGCCTAAAATTGAATTCTTTCCGTATTTTAAGCCATTATCTTTTATTGGATAAATGTAAAAACATTTAAAAACATATATAATTATATTTTATTTGTTTCTATCAATTCCCGCCAATACAACGGCTACATGTTAACTACCATTTAAAATAATATTATTTTATTATTAGAGTGCAACGTAAGATTCCCAAGAAACACGTTGTTGCGTATTGGGTACACCATTGAGCATATCGTCCCCTTTAAAGTAATATTAATATTTTATTCACAAATTTGGATAAATAAGAAAATGTCATATTATTTATTTACCTGGGGTGTTACATCCTTCCCCCCTTTTGGGAATTACGTCCTCACAATTTTTAAAATTGAGCTTGGAAACATCCTTGAAAGTCCCACATCGAAACAAAAGTCGGTAAAACAAACACTTTAAAATAAATAAAGATAAGTACAAAGGTCACCCGAGTTAACCCATACTAGGATTCCAAGTATGAAAATATGGACATGGAGGAAAAAACAAAGGGTCATGTTCTGATGGAGAGTGATAGAAAACATGTTTAGGAGAAAGTTAACCACGAGAAAATCACAAACTTGTGATGGGTTAAACGGTATTCGATTCCCGAGTAGGAAAAGTTAATAGAAAACATTTTTGTTTTAAGTTACTTTTTATTGAGGAATTTATTCATAAGGAAACATAATCACTTATCATATTGACTTTCAACTTTTATTAGATTCCTTACACAAACTCATATTTTCTCCAAAAGACGAGTATTTAGGAAGACTTGTTCACATTAAGAGTACTATAGTAAACTTCTAGAGAATCACCTAATCCACAAAAGAGAACTATATACATCCCATTTCTTTAGGATTTAACCAAAACCAAAACCAAAAAGGTTAGTACAAGGTCAGATAATCTAGAAAAGGATAACCCATTAAAAAGAAAATCCATGCTTAATCTCCAAAATTTGTCCAACAAAACCCAAAGTTCAATGAGGACCATCCGATAAAAAATTTGTCCATAAAATTATTCAAAGTAAACCAATATACGATTTAAACCCAAATATTTGAAGGATTTAGTCACATAGTCTTCCAAGTTAAATCGTAACATTTATCTCCAAACAAACATCAGTCGCTCCTAAAGCCTCGCATTGAAAAGCCATTATCCTAATCACATATCCTCCATGATAGGTTAATCATTTTCATAAATAACCCAAAATAAACATACTCTTAATTCATAAAATAATATAACTAAAAATAATCACTCAAACTAACTAGGGACTTCATGTAGTCCAGTGGTAGGCGATAAATACCAGTTGCACTTTGATTGTGGGTTCGATTCCCGCAGCTTTGTCCGACGCGACGGGTAGTCACACGGTCTACGTGTTGTCCTTTTTCCAAAACTATATAATTCTCAAATCATTCCCCAAAAAGGGATAAAATCATCAAAAATAACCATAACATAATTTAACCTCAATTTTATCTCATGCCTTTCACTTCAATCATAACATATAGTAACCCATAATTACCTCAAAAGTAAGGATCATATAAACTCTAATGGTTACCTTTAAAATTATTACCTGAACTTCCACATGGATTGGTCATCTCGTACATGATGCATTAAAGATCATACCAAGGTTAAAGTGGTTGATCATGACTCATTGATAGTTGGTTTATAACAACCATGAGTTTCCTCATTGAATCCCCCATTTTATCTAGTATCTTAATCATAGAACCACCACAGTTTCCTTCAAACCTGTTGCCTCTTTGGTGCCTGCTAGATCCAGCCATTTACTAAAACCAAAAAGGTCAGTGTGAGTATATCAACATAACCATAATGTACTAATGAGGAAGATAAATACTAAGATATACTTACTCATTCACTTTATCTAACACTAGGACTCTTTTTGAAATCCTAACCATTATGGTAATGTCACTTATTCTTAAAGAATACCCTAACCTCTAAAGTTATCTAAACCGACCTTTGATACCAACTATAAGGCCCCAGCCTTAAACCTTACTTAATCTTGAGTTATTACAAGATTACACATTGAGGATCTTTTCAGGTTTAGAGTTTTAGAGAATCAGATCATGAAACTTGCATTACATTCCACATTTAAACAAAGTGGTTACATAAAAGACAGTATTCATTCTTCCCATCAACGGAAACATATTTAAAATATAACACAGATTCTTTCTTGACACATCCTTGACACTATCATCACATCATGTTACTTTCCCCTGACCTGTGAAAAACATTTCAAAAACTTGGGATGAGCATAAAAAGCTCAGTAAGAGTTATAAAAATATGTAAAGGAAACATGAGTTCATATATATATTAGAATGAAATCACACTATACCCATAAAACATAGGCATATCAAATCATGAATAAATCATAGAAAACATAAGACATAAAGGTAACTTGAGGCATTCATAACATTCTTACGTAGGGAGTAACCCTCTTGGTTACATTTGGAATACCCATCACAGTATATTCCCTAAATCTCTTCAGAGAAACCTTAACATTTTACTCCTTCGTGTTACCCAATGCATTGGAGAGCTATATCGGGCTCACCCGCCCTTAGTTTATCACAGAACCACCCGTTTTCATAAAAATGCCCAAGAACCATAAAATAAATGTGTCACATAAAACATGCATAAAGGAAACATAACATTTCCACATTTCAATCACAATATAACATTTTAGTATATTGAAATAATGAATCCATTCAAAAAGAAACCATTTCCAAAACCATTCAAAACATTTAATAAAGAGATTTTTGAATCAAAGTGTCCCATACCACCTTGAAGCTTAAAATTTTAAACCATTAATATCCATATAAATAAATCCTTAAAACCATTTTGAAAACATGGATATTAATAAGAACAAATAATTAAAACATTTAAAACGATATTTTGGTTAAAGGGGTTTTACCAAAATTAGAGACACTCGAATACAATAATTGAGGAATAACATTTAGTCAGAACTTTATAATATCATGAGAGTAAATGGATTCATGATATAATACTCCAAATGAAAGTATATACACCATATAAGAGTGAATTTGTGCATAATAACAATGAACCCTCAATAGAAATGTCAAATGCGATGAAATCCCTTATAAAGAAGGTATCCATAAATTAAGGACAAATCAATCTCAAAAATATGTGTGAAAAATATAAATACACCCAATATAAGTGGATATTAATTGTAAAACAATAAAAGGTCATTCAAACATATTCAATGGATGACATATTCAATGACTACATGTTGAACCCACAGAAATTGAAATTGGGTTAAAAAGTTCCCTTGACAGCCTAACGACATCACATCAAAATGAGTTGATGAGAGATAAAAAGTGTATCTCATCACTTGGAAATAAAATTTACATCAATAAGGATATATTAGAACATATCCCAACATAACAATATGTAAATTAAAATACCCAACAAAAGAAGTCTTTTAAAAAAGAGGAGGGTGAAAGGTTCCCTTACCGACTTTGGTATCTTTCAAAACATACACCCAATGAAAGAAGGACAATAGATCATTGATGTAAATACTCATAAACGAAAGTATATTACACAAAGAGTATAATAATGGGCGGTACATACACCACTCAAATGAATTTGTGGAAAATGTAGCATAAATCTCACGGGAATAAAAGTGAGATGAAAAATCCCTTACGAAAACTCGCAAGCCTAACGACGCCACATAAAACTTCCGAATATGGATTGATGAGATCAAATAGGGTATCTCATCTCCTTAAAATAAAATTTACAGCAGGAGGAACATAAAATAACATCCCCCAACATTACAAAGAGGAGCTTAAAAGAAGTGACATAAAGGAGAGTACTTAAAAAGAAAGAGAGAGGTTAGATCTCTTACGAAAGTTCGGCAGCCTAACGGTGCCACTCAAAACTTCCAAAATGGATTGATGAGAGAGAATAGGGTCTCTCGTCACATGAACATTAAAATTACAGTAAGTGTAATATAAAAGATCATACCAATAACAAGAAAGATGAGCTTTAGAAGGAATGACATAAAAGTGTGTACTTAAAAAGAAAGAGAGGAGTAGGATCCCTTACCTCGGGTCCGACTTGACTCGATCTTTCTTTAATCTCATGAATAATAAACTTGAGTTAATTTCTACTTCCTTAAGAACCTTTTTAAAGTTCATTATTCCTTTTATATCACTTATTACCATGTCATAAACATTATGTAATCATTTAATTTAATAATATTTGTTTCGCCGATATTTGGTTTTTAAGTCGAAAGTGGAATTCTTACAATTACATGTTGTTCATGTGGCCAAATGTTTATTATATACAGAATTTTATTCATGATGTAGATATCATATATGTCATATATATCCAGTACATTCATGCATTTATAACATTACATAATCATTTAGAGGTAAGAAATGAAATGCACCGTTCATGGAGACGGTAAGTCGTACGTACGCATGAACGCTACTTTCATTTCTATTTCGTATTTTATAGGATGGAATAATAATGATATACAGGTATATTATAATTCCAGTATAATATCATATATAATATCATAGTTCCATCTTTTATACATCCCACATATGGTATTTAACGAATCAAATCACTTTGAGGGGGCGGTAGTCCGCACTTCCTTAAATGAAGATATCGCGTTACCCATAATGGAAACCATAAAGGTATGCCCAAAATGAAAAAAAACAGAAGATTAAGGAAAACATAAACATATTATATATCATATATTAAAATAGTGACATCATAATGTCCACCTTTGAAAGTGTTAAATGAGTATTGAACAATCATCGTTTCGAGAGGCAGAATTTCGCCATCCACGGAACTGTATGTTCTTTAACTATTTTATGTAGTTTTGTGAGATTGTAGCTCGAATAAATATTATAACAACATCCTAGTATATTGACGATACTGGTGTTGTTACAAAAGAAGTAAATAAAACGAGTTTAGGGGGTTGGAGAGGCAAAATAAAACAAATTAACATGAGAGAATGAATTACCTTTAAAAGTGTAACTCCTTTTAATTTGATCCTAAAGGCTTTCTTTGAAAGGATTCTGCCCAAAGGGAATCCTCTAGGATTAGGAGAGGGATGTGTAGAGAGTAAATGGGCAGGGGTTGGCCGAGCCAAAGTCTTGAGGAGTGTGTGAAATGAGGTAGAGGTGGGGGCCTTTTATAAGAGGAGAGGAGGGTCACTTTTGGAAAGTAAGAAATATTACTTTATTTGAAAATGTGTTTCGGTTTTAAAAGGTCCCAAATTGATATAATTCGTGTATAAGGTGATAAGGGTTCGAAATACACCCATACAATAAGTTTTAGACATGTGTAGGTCATAGATTTTACATTATCTTCTCATTTTATTTAAATCGTCAGATAATGATGTCATCGCTGGATCATTATGATGTCATAAATAATTTAATTTATTTAATGTCCAAAAATTATACAAAAATTACTATGATGTATGAAATCGTTTTATATTTCCAATGACTATTTATAATAAAAAATCTGACTTGTAGAACCCCACTTAAAAATTGTTTTAGTAAAACATGTCACGTTTGTGTCATTTTTACTTTTACATTAAATAAAAAGTTATTTATGTCATTTTCCAACCAAAGTGGCTCCATGGGGTCCCCAAGTTGACTCATGGCTTGTATTGGTCGGCCATTACACATCCAATGAGGTTAGGACATGTGTCAAGTTCATTTCATATTATTAAAACATTATTTTTACCTTAAACTACACCAATTACCACTAATCGCGATTAAAAACTTAATAAGTTACTATTAACCAAAAAATTATTTTAATCTCATTGAACCAAATTTTACTTCTTAATGATAAAAATTTATGTCAGATTTTTGAAAATAAATACACAATGGTGTAAAAATTTCATTTAAACGGAAAAATCAGTTTTTATAAGTACCACTTAGTGGTTTCACTATTCATCAAAAATTGAAGTTTTTCAGAAAAATCCCAAAAATTCACCATAAACTATATTTGATATTCCGAATTCAAAAATGAAGTCTATTTTAAAAAATTCAAAACATATAAGTCAGCTTAATTAATTTAATAATTAATTCCCGCTGTCAAAGCAAATAACTTGTTTTTATGAAACAATAAGTATCAAAAGATTGACACTAGTTTAAGTTTGATTTCAAAGTGAAATTAATTCCAACGACCACTATTGGATTTAATGGTAAAAACATATTATAATTTAACTTTAAAACCAATTCAAAAGATAATATAATCATATAAATAAATTAGATTAAAAAGAGGTTTTGAACTAAAATACAACATTTTACACTATTCATTGAAAAAATGAACTTTATCGGAAAGATACCAAAAATTTACTCAAAGTAAATTTTGATGTCCCAATTATAAAGAAGAGTTTTATTTGGTCCAAAATAATGTATAAGAGTGATCAAAACTATATTTAATGACAGTTCTCCATCAAAAGGTGATAAGTGAACCTTTAGTGAAAACTAGGGTATAAAAGCCTAAAATTGAATTCTTTCCGTATTTTAAGCCATTATCTTTTATTGGATAAATGTAAAAACATTTAAAAACATATATAATAATATTTTATTTATTTCTATCAATTCCCGCCAATACAACGACTACATGTTAACTACCATTTAAAATAATATTATTTTATTATTAGAGTGCAATATAAGATTCCCAAGAAACTCGTTGTTGCGTGTTGGGTACACCATCGAGCATAGCGTCCCATTTAAAGTCATATTAATATTTTATTCACAAATTTGGATAAATAAGAAAATGTCATATTCTTTATTTACCTGGGGTGTTACATATTATGTGGTAAAAAAACCAATGATAGAATTACACATAAAAATGAGAGTTAATATTGTTCCTAACTTATATCTTCAAGATTATGACTATAACACATTTAATGAAACTTGAGTTACCAAAAACTCCTATGACCAGGGTAACAATTGAGTCAATAAAAATTTGAAGAAAATCATGTGATTTGGGTTAGTATATACTAAAAATTACAAGGAAATGATTTATAGATAATTCATGGGATATAAAATAAATATGAACCTATACAAAGGAAACATGTTTCATAACATGTAACATTTCTTAATGAATCCGAAGTGAGACCAAGAAAACTCTTATGGCTTGAGTAACACTTTAATCAAAACCACTTGAAAGAGTGAGATTGTAATTGAACTAAAATACCATATTTAAAAGATAATTCATGACACGATATCTCAAATATGAGGTTCATACACTACATGAATGAAATAAGGTGCATAATACCAATCATATCTGAAAGAGAGGAATTTGTGATGATAACTCTTTCCTTACATCCCCTCTTAGTAAAATTCACTCTAAGATCCTATGTAAAAAAATGAATATTTTAATTACCCATTTTAAATACATTTTTATATATATAAACTTTTATAAACTCCACTTATAATTATCCCCTACATTTTTATTAGTTAATCATTAGCTGTTTATGATGTTGGGTGTGAAAAATATTGATCATTTTGAACTAGTTGTGTAATACTGGGGTTATTATTCATTCTTATGTAGCATTTAATGAGTAAAAATTGAATATATTTATGATAATTGATGTCTTATAATGATTTATTAATTATATATATATTTTCATGATAAGTTTAGTGTTTACATTAGAAGATTAAATCGATAATGAACATTTTTCAATGATTTATAGCCTATAAAGGTTATTTTCGTAATTAAGATAATAAATATTTATGTATCCTTTATAGAAAAAAATAAAAAAATTTCTTTCATATTTATATATTGTTATAGTAATAAATATGTTCTCATATTCTTCTATGATGTAAATGAATATTATTGTTCAAGTAAGTGGTTAAACTAACCCAAACATGAACTTACCATTATTAAGGGATGATTTTTATATGGTTCAGTGGTAATATCATTATAAAAGAATCATAATGATCTTATAAAGTGTTGAATATTTTGATATGTCCTAATTTTATAGAATTATATATATATTATAGTTTTTAGAAATAAATTACTTAGAAAGAAGTGAACATTTTACTCTTGGATGACTCATTTTAAATGGTTGAATTAATGATAATAATTTTTTGATCGAATCATTTATAGTATCTCCATTTTTTTAATATAAAAATAATTATATCACAAAAATAATATTTATACTTTAACCCTATCACCACAACCTTCCATGTACGTTGGTCGAGAAATGAAAAATAAAAATCAACTGTTCCATCTGTGTTGTGGTCCACACATACACATGGTTGAAGATTTCAATTTATGTAGAATGAGAGAAAATAGTAATATTTTTTATTGTTAAATAATAATAAAAATGATATAAATATAATAATTATTTATTAAACTCACCGTTTATACCATCCTTGTAATATGGGGATGGAAAACAACACAAGATACGTCATGTATGTGGTAGTCTACACAACATAAGAATTATGAATTTATTTTTTATAAAAAAACAAGGAAAGTTAATAAATGATTATTAGAATCAAACAATAAATTCATTATATTAATAATAATTTTTTATTAAGTAGTAATTTGAAAATTGTAATTGTAGAATAAAAATAGAAAAAATTAATTTAAGTAAAAAAAAATTACTCATCTTGAGCACTTTGAAATTCCTTGGAAGATCCCTTAGAAATGGATTACATAGGCTAATCACTTGTGACTAGAAGCACAATAGAGTGAAATATTATTATTTTAGAAGTAAAAATGGTAGGGTTTTAGGAGGAAAACAAATGTTTAGGAGTTCCTTCAAGGGGTGGTGAGAGGGTCCTTTTATAAGCGGTGACAATGACATATTTTTAAATATTAACATTGGATATAAAGGGTGAACTTGTTAATCATGTAAAGTGGATACAAAATTGTGAAATAATGGATTAATGAATATATAAGATCAATACAAACCTTATCCACTCATTCCATCAAATTTTTATGAATGTTTGATTCATTTTAATATTATATTCCTTTTTTTAACATTTTGTCTTTTACCATGTTAACTGATTTCTACGTAGGCAATTTGTCTTTTATGCATAAAAATATAGTGAAAATTATTATATAATTTGAACCCAATGATTCTAAATTTTAAATCCACTTTTTTTTTCAATTTATAAAAATAATATAAATTAATTTTAAAATACTAGTTTGTAATGCAATAAAACCCAATTTTGAAATAATATTACTGATATTCTAAAATATCTAATATAGGTTTGTAAATAAAATATAATAATTTTAAATATATAATTTTACCTAATAAAAATATATTTTATAAATAAAAATATTTCATAAGTTTTAGGATATGATTATATCCAAGTGATTTCATGAAATTTATAATATTTTAAAAAATGGTATTTTTCACTCTTCACCTAAAAATTAATTATTTTAGAAAATTAAAAAAATTATACTTAAGATAATTTTGATATTATAAAACAAAAAATTAAGTTATATTTATCAAATTAAAATTATAAATTGTATATATTAAATTATTGAAATAAAAATACAAAATATGATGAAAATAATTTTTGTTGAAAAATGACTTTGTAAACTTCAATTTTCTTGATCTTACTTCAAATAAATTTCTAAATAAATGAAAATTAAAATATTAGTTTTCAAAATACAAATATTACATCTTATAAAAAATTTTATATCTGGTAAATATAAAATTTAAGGTAATACACTTTACCATTTTTTAAGTTGATGTTTGAATGGAATCCTTTTTAAAATATTAATCAAGGAGAATCATAATACAATATTATTTTAAATTATGATGATTATTTTATATAATAATGATTATATTATTCATGTATTTTTAATATATCGTTGTTTGTTTTAGTCAAGTGTTGCATTAGTTCAGTGTTGTGTGTGACACAAACTATTGAAGACAATACTAATTTAAATGATCCTAAATATTAGTCATTACATTATACACCCAATAAATAAATTTCATCCTCAAAATTTTTATTATTTACCACTAATTAAGTTAGAAGAGGGAATTATTCACATATTGATTATTCTATATATAACTTCCAATATGACATCTACATAATAATATTTAGCTTGATCAACATACTTGTCATTCATCTAACAACATTGACTATTTGTATATGTTACACATATTATAAAATTTTGAAAACCATTTGAGTGTCCAAGAAAATAGACTATAGGAAAATCATATATTCACCAAAAAAATTAACTATATATTTAATCTAAAAATTTACTAACCAGAAGTTTATAATGTCACCCATTATTTATCATTTATCATAATTCCAAAAGTGTGATAAACATCACCAAAAATATTATGGATCACATTTTCATTAAATCGTTGTTCAATTCCAACGATATCAATACTAAATAACACAATTTTATAGAAAAAAATCAACCCTTTATTACCTCAAATTCAATAATATATTAAACATAATAGTTATCCATACCTCAATCATATATTCTCTAACAATATCCCCAAAAATATAACAAATTCTTTTAATCACTTTTAACGGATATTTATTCCATTTAATAAATGTTTTTAAAAACATTAAATTATAAATAATTAAAAAAAATACTTAAATGTTTCAGATAGCCCTCCAAAATTTTAGAATACAGTAGAATAACTTCAATAAATATCACCCACTGATGAAAATAAATATGATTATCAAGAATTAATTTCTAATATGGTATCAACCCCACTACTCTTTAAAAGTCTAGGAAACTATCCTTTTCTATAATAATAGTAATATACTAATATTATCAACCATTTAAGTATGATCCATTATTAATATATACTGGTTTTTATATAAATACATTTATCAAATTCATACACATGATACTATTTCAACAAAATACTAGAACCAAAATGTTTAAGATAACATCTAATTGAATCATAGTATATGAATATGAAAGAAAAATTCAATGGTTTCTTCTACAAGGGTACCTTCCTTTCATTTCAACTATATCATACTTGGTTAATAAAATAAATCTATTAATAAACCTAGGTTACCTTATGTTTTGTTTTCATATTTATTATCCTAATACCATATAGTAATTAGAAAATAAATCCATCATAATGTTTTGTAAAGGGAATGTGATTCACTAAATCGTATCCCCTGGGAGTTTCAAACTAGGTGTGTAGTTAGTCTTTTTTTCATGCACTAAGTGCTGATAAATTTATTATACAATATTTCCTTTTAATAGTTAATACCCATTTGTACATTTTATCTAGATCCCTCATCATATTTTAGTATCTATATAGGAATTTAATTTCTTGAAAGGCCACATAAAAAAATATTCCAAAATTGATGGAGAAAATTCCATAATTAGACTTATACCTTCAACATATCCCTTGGGTTTTCAATAATGTTATATTATCCTAATACCCTAATAAAAATTTAATTATTACCTTAACATTAAAGCATACATAATCCCAGGGTTTATATATACCATTGAAATTACAATCAACCTTAAGTTACCAACCCTTAAGTTATTCCTGATGAACATTGTAATCAACGAAGTTATCTGAAACCTACTTTATACAAACTATGACATCCAATAACTAATATTTTCTTAATTATAATATTTAAATAAAATATTTCTTTATAAAACATTCCAAATATATTTTAATTTTAATTTTTCTAAGAATCCGGAAAAATAAAATTGACTAATAAAATTCATATCTTTTTCATGTAATGGACATTTTCCACTGTAAAAACAATTTCTTAATCAATAATATTTATTCAATATACAATACAAATTATTCTTATAAGATATCATTTTAGACTCATATTATGTATTAATTTTAATTATAACCTAGGGAAATATAAATATAAGAAAGGGATGATCTCAAAGTCTTAGTAAGGGTAAAAATAGGTGACAATAATAAAAGATCAAAACTGAGTATAATACGAGCATAAGAGTTTAATAGATATAAAAAATAAAATAATTCCAATAAAATATTATATCTTAAAACAAGAAATAAATATTGACATGAAATAGGAAATGAATCAAAATTAAGAGTCAATAAATACGATTCATGATATCATAACATAGTTATGAGAATAAGTATAAAATAGTGAGGCATCTTTCGAATATGCCACTTACATTAGTATGTGGAACATAACCCTCATGAGCCACACCAACAATGACCATTACCATGAGTGACTAATATGTAAAATAAAAAAACTATATCATGAGATATAGACTCTTTAAAAATGTATTGGAGGGTTATATAGGGCCCCACCTATCATCATACATACTTACATGTGCCATAAAAAAATAAAATATTCATCATATTGTAAAGAATCCAAATCAAAAATGTGTTCCAAATCCTTTTAAAATGGAACCATGTAAATAAAAAATTCATTATTCCTTTAATAATCATAACACGAGGATGATTGGAGGTGGTGTGAGTTCAGCTGACATATGTGATTCCAGGATCGAGGTCTCCTCAGGTTACACGATCCTAAAGGTGTGTTTGGTGAATTTTGAATTTTGAATTTTTATTTGTTGAATTTTGAATCCCTCATGGTTTTTTTGATTACCTATAAACCATAAATCAACTATCTTGAAAATAAAATAATGATTTTTTAGTCTATGTCATCATGTATATATCAAGGTAAATACCATTAAATAAATATAATAAATAATATGAAATTTATATTGCATAGATAATGGCTATAATACTAAGATAAGAAATTACCAAATCAATCGATGAATGGAATATAAGTGACCAACCTTAAATAAAATGAAGTAATATATTGTTCAAAATGAAAATGAATTAAAAGGAATGTTATGTATATTCATGATGTATAATTAAGAAATTAAAGGGTTGTGATGAATCATATATTTAATTGAAAACAACATTACATAATCCATTAAAAAAATAAGGTGGAAGATTTCATAAGAATATATACACATTGTAATAAAATAAACTATGAAATATATTAATATAGATTAAAAACATCCTTAAAAAAGAATGATTTGAACTATATCACAAAAGAGGGGATCCAAATTTGAATTGTTTTATTTCTTATTTTAAATACTATAAATTATAGACATATAAATTTTTATAAGAGAATAAATCGTTAAAAATAAATCATATGAGTGTATTTTTTGAATTTTAAGAAGAAAATGTAGGTGAAACCATAAAAGAGAATTTCGGAAACCTTTTTAACATTGATATAAAATGAAAACTTATATGTCACTTTAAAAAGTTATTATTGGAAAGGAGATGTGATATTTTAAAAAATTCTACATTTAAAAAGAGAATATCTTATAATGGAGTCTTGAAAATGAAATAAATCTTCCTATTGGAAAGGTGAATCCAAAGATAAAACATTTGATAAATAAAGTAAGGGAAACATTTTAATATTTAGAAAATAACTTCATTGAAAACCCAAATTGTAAAAAAATTGACAACAAATTATTTTTATTAAATCATTATTTTACTAAATAGGATTATAAAACACCACATAATAGAATATTAGGCTGGGATACCCCAATCATGAAATAAAATTGTTCAAGATAGAACTTTATATCTTAATGAAAGGTTCTTTAAGTTATCAATATTAATAGAACGAAACACAATCCATGTATAATGAAATATTTGAAATAGAAAATTTTGTTAATATTGTAAAATATGAGATAATACCACATAATAAAGTCAATGTAGGATCAAAATATAGATTTAGATTCTCAATTACAAGAGGGGGAGGAGGTTGAATAGTAGTTTAAAAAACTTTCCCTTTTAATCCTAAAATGAAATCTTTATTTAACAAATTTAAACAAGATTAATTCACAATACCTAATTAGTTCTTAACTAAGAAACTAATTTTATTAGAATCCAGAAATATGGATCCGATAAAGAAACCTAAGAAAAGATTACTTAGGGAAAGATTCAACCTCAAAGTATAGAGAATCTTATTTATCATATTATACAAGAATAAGAAAGTATAAGAAATTTATACTTACTTTCTTAAAAAAAATTGAAGTGGAAATAAAACATGTAACAAAAACTAGTAAACAAGTAAAAAAATATTTTAACCCAAAGAGAAGAGTATCCAAAAACCTTGAATAAAGGTCCCTTGATTTATATATTCAAGAAAGTATGTCTTACCCACACTAGGGTAATACCTAGATAAGAATATCAGAATCTGTCTTGCTATCCCCGCAAGCCATCAAACTTTAAGTTAATCTGCACCTCTCTCATCCTATCCCTAAATGTCCTCAAAATTTAAGGTAGTTGGAACCTCTATCTTCCTATCTCCGAAAGCCCTCGATTGAACACATCAATAATTAGAGTCGCACTAAGTAGGCTGAACAAGTTTTTCATAGTAGAACAAATTGTTCACGGATCTCACAAGGCATGAGAGTCCCTATCTCTAGAGACCACTTCACAGTATTACAACATGTAATCTGTAGATGATGTTTACACTCTTAAAATTGATGGATTATTTATAGTTATAAAATCCAATGGTCATATCCTCATCCAATGATCATCTCTTCCTCCAATGGTCATATTTTTCCTTGTATTTTAGAGGGACCTATACACACGTCACTCATCCAATAGTTAGTTTGAAACAGATTGTACAACATCGTTTCATTGTAACATAATCATGTATAAGGAATTATAACATGTAAGAAAAGCATTATTATGTTTAAGAAACTTAAGTAAACTAGAATCTAATAAATTTGGAACAATTTCTTAAGAAGGAAAAGTAACTTTAACAAGTATGAATAATTAGACTATGAATATAAAAGGAAACATAGTATAAATATGTATAAATACATAGTATGATTTTATAAGAAATATGTTTTTGATTTTTGATCGAATCAGAGTCTAAATTATAAGGAATTCAGAGTCCAAATTGTGCGTAATTTAAAGTCTGAATTCTATGGAATTGGGAGTCTGAATTTTAGAGAATTTTGAGTCTAAATTTCGTAGAATTTGGAGTCTAAATTTTAGAGAATTCATAGTCTAGTTTCTGTGAAACTTGGAGTCTAAAATCCAGATAAAACAGAGTTTGAAAATAGATGGAACAAGAGTCTAAAAATAGTGAGACTTGGTATATAATAAAGTATAAGGTTCCGAGGTTTGGATATGGATATAATTATTCTTAATGAAATTCAGTTTTAAGAGAAATTAAGTTAATCTTAGATAAGGAACATTAAACATAACATAGAAAAGTAAGTTAAAGTTAAAGAAAACAGATTTCTTTACAGAAAGAAAATAATATTTAAGGAAAAAGTGTTTTTGATTTTCAAAACATAAAGGAATAGAAATTTCATAAGATATTGTATTAACATAACAATATCCCCCTTTTTGGAAATCACAAACCACATATAAAAAAAATCATTATTTTTTATAAAACATGAAATAAATACTTATCTCCCTCATATTTTTGGAATAGTGAATACTAATAACTCTCTCTTTTTTCACCTTAAGGATTGTATTCTCTGGCATAAAAAATTATCTTGAAAATAACTTTCATTTTCTTAAGAAAGTTTTTTTATAATATTAAGCTCCCCCTTTCTTAAGAAATTTATTCTTTTGGGTAAACTAACCCTTTATATGATATTATTTTTAAAATCTTTCCCCCTTTGAGATTTTCAAAAAGCAGCTGAAGAGAAAAAAATTGAGAACCTGAAAGGTTATAGAGAAAAATATACAAAAAAAAGTATAGAGAAAATATTTCATTATATTTAAAAAAAAGTTATAGTAAAACAAAAGATAAATGTTTTAAAGTTAATCAATCATCCTTCTTATTCTCTATAAGATGCTTCATAAGGATAGATTTCATCTTATTTATCTCCTTATGATCTTCTTGGTACTTCTTGAGTAACTCTTCTTATTCTTGATTCTTCTTCTCAAGAGTTTGAATCCTCTCTTATTAGGACATTATAACTTCTTCTTTTGATTTTAATTTCTCTAATAAATGATCTATGGTATTCGTTTCTCTATTTTTGGAAATATAAATAGAGTTAAGTTTGTTATATAGATCTTTATATTCTTAGATCCTATCAACTTTCTCTTGATTTATCCTTTTAGAAAAATACTTGATGTTCTTATCAGACTTGTTGAAAGCATTTTTGACTGAATCTATATGATCGGCAAAACGCTTAAGATCATCAAATACTGACTTAGACTAATTTTTAATCTTCTTTGAAGACTTTATATATGATTTGTAGTTGATCATGAAGGTTTTGAAATCATATTCTTACTTGATCAACTTTTCCATCAACAATTTTGTAAAATCTATCTTCATGTTTACTGACTAATGAATTAGCTGACACTGGGATTCAATGTTTGGGTAAAATGGTGTTGGATCAATAATATTATTCAAGTTTTGCACCAAAATTTCATGTCTCAAGGCCGATGATGATTCAAAATATGAAGAATATTTCCCTGGAGGAGTATATTTAACTTCCTCACCATCCCTTTATTTAGATGATTTTGTAACATCACCTTTCTGAGGTGTATCAAGAAGAACTAATTTTCTTTTAGCAACAACATTTTCATTAACAATTGCTATCTCATGATCTTTTTCTACATCATTAATTTCTTCATCATATTCTTGAACAATGTAATCATTATCTTTAATCTCTTCAATGCAATAGCCTTTTTAAACTTTCTCTTATTTAGAATTTTCCTTCTTCTTATCTGAAGAAATTATGGTGGATGAAGAATGGGAAGTTCTTATTAATAGTTTATCAGAGGGACTATTCTCCTCATGAAATTCTTCACCCATTTTGATCAGGATATCACTTTATTCCTCTTCTTATTCTTCTTACTATATTTATTATTCTTCAACAACCAATTTCGGAAGTGAAACGTCCATCAATAAGGCTTCCGGTAATTTAATCTATCATGAAGATTTATGAACATCTTTTAACAACAACTAAGTAACCTGAGCTTGAAACTCTCTTTGTTTCTTCATTTTCTCCTTTTCTGGTTTTTCAAGATTTTCAGCTCCAATATTTTTTAATGCCTTAACCTCCAAAAGGTCAAGTCTAAAAATAGGATAAACTTCTTTTCTCTTCTTCTTCTCCCTCCACTTAGCAACTACTTCATCAGAAAACTTCTTTTTCTTCTTTGATTTAGGGGGAAATGATTGAGGTTACAGAATGGGTTCGATTGGTTGTTCTTCCAGCTCTTTTTCCTTTATTTTCTTTTAACGTTCAAAAAATTCATCTTTATTAGCTTCAGGATGACCATCATTATTAAAAATATCATATAACTCTTCCATTTTAATATTTAATGATATTTTCATTATTCTTAGCGTATCATCACTAACTAACATAGTCATGAAATTATTAGCCTTTGAGGTGTAGGGGATCTTGAAAGATTCTAAGTATAAGACTATAATCTTAAAAATGATTGCCAGATACAATAATATTTAAAACTTTATGTTTCCACTCATGATGTTACTGATTGTGAGAAGGATATATTTCACCAAATTTATCTTTCTTAGGTTTACCAAGAAACCAAAGAGAAGGATCTCACATATCTTGAGTGAATCTTTATCACCCTTCCTTGGAATAAAGAAGCCCTACATCTATAAAGCTACAAACCTATGATTTGTTGACAGATGAGAAATATTTGGTTTCTTGAAATTCTTGACACCAAGTATTTCATAAGATTTACTATTCACAAAATATCCTTATTTTTTAGGTAACTGATGTGAGAATAGAATAGATTTACTGTCATAGGGGATATCTAGGATGCCTGCTGCCTTGTTGAAGGATAGAGAGTAAGATTTTCCATAGCTACTGAACATAAACACCTCTCTTCCACCTTTCTCAGTGAAACCAAATGAATCATAGATTTCCACCACAAGGTATGAGTAGATAGGATGTTGATTATTATCTTTGGAAACACAAACAATTTCCCATCCATTTAACTTTATAATATTACAATCAGAGAATTATATTTCAAAAAGAAACTCTGACCCACTAACCTTTATCAAAACATTAACCAGTCCTTTGGTTCCTTGATAGTTTGAGACTACATTAAAGCCTAAGTATAAGCTTCAAGAGATATTCATAATAGAAGGAAACTATAAAAATTTAATGGAAGACTTAAATAATGTTAGAGTTTCGATGCATAAGGCTGAGGGAACCGATGTTGTATGAGATGATGGGGTCCCTTTAAATCGGCTTCGCGATGACCATTTGAAGTATAGGATAGATCCAATGGTTGAGATTAACTTCATATGATCTGATAGTTGATATTAATTCCAAAGAAGTGATTACAAAGATTTATGTAAAGAAACATACCTTCCGGATTATTCAGAAATAGTTTTTAGTATTGTTAAGGTTCTTGTTGAATTACATAGGTTCCAAAAATTTATATCAGGAAAATAAAATTTTATGTTCCATTTTGTTTATAAACATATATTCTCCCCCTGTGAAAAAGAGTAACTTAATGTTAGGAGATTGTTTTCAAAAAAAATTAATATAAAATATTACCTTATTGTTATCATTCCAAACTTTTGTTTAATATATTCAAATCTATTGGAGGGTAAAGATTTTATAAATATGTCAGTAAGCTGATCTTGCATTCTGATTAATTGTAAAATAATATCTCATTTCAATGTGTAATCCCTAATAAAGTGATGCCTAATTTATATGTTCTTTGCACAAGAGTGATGTACATGGTTTTTCTTAGGGAAATGGAATTAATATTATCACACAATATCTGTGTTTTGGTAAAACTCATTCCATAGTCTATGAGGGTGTGTTGCATCCATAACACAAGAGAACAACAACTTCCACCTGCTACATATTCAACTTCATCAGTGGAATGTGCTGCTGAGTGTTGCTTGTTTCATGAACAAGAAACCAATGAATATTATAATAAAAGATAAGCTACAAATATACTTTTCCTATCCATTCTACATCCACCAAAATCAGTATCTGAAAAACTTTTTAAAACAAAATCATTTCCAGAATAATAGAAAAGTCCTAAATCTATGGTTCCCTTTAAATAAAAAAAATTATTTTCACTAATTTTAAATGATATTCCTTTGGATTATATTAATATAATGCACATAAACTTATTGGAAACATTATTTTTGGATTAATAGTTGTTAAGTAGAATAAACTTCCTATCAAACCTCTAAATGATGTTTAAGATACTGGTTTCCCAGCATCATCGAGATGAAGAGAGTTTGAGGTACCAATCAGAGTTATTATACATTTAGTATTGTAATATACATACATCTTAAGAAGATATTTAATATACTTATGTTGAGATATATAGGTTCCTTTTAGTTTTTGAGAAATTTGAAAACCAAGGTAAAATGTTAACTCACCCATCATACTCATTTCAAACTCATATTTCATAAGATTCACAAATGAATCAGTTAAATATTGCTGAGTTGATCTGAATGTAATGTGATGAGCATAAATTTGAATAATTAAAAATAATTTCTTATTTTTTATTAAAAGGGTTGGATTAACAGTTCCCTTTATATAATCATTTTATAACAAAAATCCCATAATTCTATCATAAAAGGCTCTAGGGGATTGTTTAAGTCCATATAAAGCATCGACATGTTTGAAAAAATGTTTAGGATGTTTTTTGTCTTCAAAACTAGGAGTTTGTTCAACAAAAACATCCTCTTGAGCATATACATTAAGGAAATAACACTTCACATTCATTTGAAAAAGTTTGAAATTAAAGAATTCTACAAAAGATAGTAATATACAAATTGATTCAAGTATAGCTACTAGAGCGTAGGTTTCTTCATTGTCTATTCTTTATTGTTGATTATAGACTTTAGCAACTAATCTAGATTTATTTATTACAATGATTCCATTTTCATCACATTTATTTATGAAGACCCATTTTACTCCAACTTACAGAATTGTTTTAGGTATTTCAATCAAGGTCTTGACTTTGTTCCTTTCAAATTCATTTAGGTCATCTTTTATAGATTTAATCCAATTATCATCACCTAAATATTCATCAGTTCATTTAGTTTCTAATTGGGAAAGAAATTATAGATGGTATACTTAATTTCTTAAAGAAATTATAAACCTTACAGGTTGATTTACATCTCCAATGATACTATCACTGAGATTTTTCTTAAGAATTAATTAATTTGGGTTTTGTGAAACCTTTTTATAATTATAAGGTAGAAAATATTATGGGGTAAATACTTCAGAAACATTTTCTTGAGTATTTTCCTTTTTAGAATAATTTTCCATCAAATTTTGATAATCAGTTTTTGAAAACACATCCGAGGATGTAGGTTGGGGTTGTTTAGAAAAAGGATCTGTTTCATTAAATTTAACAAGTATAATTTTTTCAATATTACAATAATTTTTTTAAAAACAATAATCCTTAGAGGTAGTGGAGTAGGCTAATAAAATTCCTTCATTGAATTTAGGCATGATTTTGTGCAAGTTATATTTAGTATTCAGGATGAATACTCGGCATCCAAATATTTGAAGTAAGAAACTTTAAGTTTTTGACCAATACACAATTCAAAAGATTTTTTATTAAGAAAAGGTTTGATTAAAACTCAATTTATAATATAACATGATGTACTTACTACTTCATCACAAAATTTTTTAGCAATAGAATATTCACTTAACATGGTTCTCATTATATCCTGAAGAATTCGCTTTCTTATTTCTACAACACCATTTTGTTTAGGAGTTCTCGGAGATGGGAAGTTATGAGTAATGCCTTTATTACTACAAAAAGCTTCAAAATATGGATTCTAAAATTATCCCCCCATGATCACTATAAATAATTATCATTGGAAGGTATTTCACATTCTTATCTTTAGATGAAAATGATTGATAATAAGAAAAGGATTCATATTTCATCAATAGAAAATAGACCCATGTAAATATATTGTAATCATAAACTAAAAAAATACATTGTAAGAACCCAGTTTTTGCTGTGAAATACTTTAGAATATTCTTGATGATATTCCAGAGCAGCGCCTTCAGACGGCGTCCGATTCCGAGCCCCAGAGTGGCAGAAATTAAATTTTCAGTGCGTTCACACTGGAAACGCCAAATAAATGGGATAAATCCTAAACGGTGCTTCAGATCAGAGATCCAAGTGTATGGATGGGTCCGGAATGGGGTTTTTACCCTGGGAATGACGTAAAACATGCCAGCGCAGGATGTTTGGACCCCTCGCTTGCTTTCGGAAGGTTAAACGGATAAATTAATTAATTAATTTATTCGTTTAATGATGAAACTCAAGTATCTCTTAAACGGTGGCTTGGATTGGGAAACAGAGGGCACATTTGAGTTCGGAGCGTGTCGTTTCCCCTAGGAGGGGTATAAGTTTTGTGGGCGCGGGCCATCTGTGAAAAATTGCCCCAGGGGCGTTTTCGTAATTTGGCGGCTTTGGGTGTTCAGTCTTATAAATTTTAAACGGAAGCTCTGAATAAAATTTGGATACCACTGTTGTGCTCAGGAGGTGGTGTTTACCCTAGGGGAGGCTTAACCTCGACCTCGTAGAGCGTTTCGGATACAGGTGAATTTGGGGGTTTTAATTAATTAAAATTTAATTAATTCTCTACTTAAAGCCCAAACACCCTCTACCTCCTCCTCCCCCTACATCCTCTGGCGGAAGGCAACAACCCAAGGAGATCCTCCTCCTCTCCTCCTCTCCTCTCCAAGGTGTTGCGGCGGCGGCGGATCGTGCGGCGAAGCTTCGGGCGAAGCCCAAGAGGTAGGATCGTGCGTTTCATTTTTAGTTCCTGCACCATGTTCGTCCAAAATTTGTTTTGTCGATTTTCCGTCGAATTTTCAATAAAATCCCATGGGTGTGTAGTATAATTTATTAGTATTCTATCACCCTTTTCTGAATTGAAAACGGAGTTCGGAGGAGCCTGCAACACCTCATCGAAGTTTGTGGGTTTTTGGATCTTCTCGGTCGGATTTTGGGTGTGTTGAGTGGTTCTGTCGGTCCGGAGAGGCGGCAGGCAGCGACAGAGCGGGCAACGGCGGCGGCAGCACGAGGCCAGGCGGAGGCGCGAGGCTGTTCCGACACCGGGCTTCGGCGGTCTTCGGCGAGGCAGCCCGGGGCACACGGTCGAGCGGAGCGGCGGAGGCGCTGGGTCGATAGAGGGCGCCGCGGAGGAAGCCGCTGGGGGCGTTGAGCGGAAGCATCGGCCTGCTGTGCCTGTCGGTTGACGCGGCAGCTGGGGTCGCTACGTGCAAACCCGCTCGGGAAAAAGAGACCCGCCAGCGGCAGGTCTCCGCATGGGAAGCAGCCGACCGGCCAGCGCCGATCGGTGGGTTCTTTTAAAAAAAGAAAAAAAAGAAAAAAAGGTTTATTATAATAATAATAATAATATTATTGTTATTATTATTATTATTATGGAAATGATTTATAAATCATAAATCGTGCGCAAGGCATCCGATTTGGGCACCGTCTTCGGCGATGCGTACCTTAAATTGAGACGAACGTTTTGAGATGCTTTCAGGAATTTTTAATTCCCGAAACGAGGGGCCTCGGGGGTGCGACACGTACGTCGAGGGGTTAGTCGTTTCTTCGGGGGATATTGTTTTGGACGGCGTGGACGTGTCTGACGTCCGTTTTGAGCACCGTCAGTGGCATTGGGACCCTTAAATCGAGGCAGAGCTTTCCAGGGTGGTTTCAGGCATTGGGGCCAAAGTTGAGGCGTGGGCCCTACGACCCATCATTTGAGCTACGTGCAGCATTTCAAAACTTTTTCCTCGGATGTTCCTTCGGGGCTTGTGAGTAGTCAATGTTGTTTGTTTTTTCGAGGGCATCGTGTTGGCGTAGTCTGCCCACTCTAATTCGACACGATGGTGCAGGCCCCGTGAGGGTCGTTTCGGGAGTTGACGGTGATTTCCAGCCTTATCACTGGGCGACCGTTTTGGACTAGTGAATAGTCCATCTTGTGTGCTTTTTTGAGAGGATCACGATGGTTCGATCCGTTTGTTGAGTTTCGGGACCGGGATACGGGTCCCGCGTGGTACCGCTAGTGCGCGGTGCACCGGAACATATCTTTTTCTCCAGATATCTGTTGCACTCAAGTGAGTAGTGCTTTTGACATGTTTCCCAAGGGGATCGCATTGGTGCGATGCACCCGACTGTTTTCGGGGCCGAGGCTCGGGATCACGGGACGCCGTTTGGGCGTGAGGCGGTGTTGGTGACATTTCCATCGGATATCCGTTGGGGACGAGTAAGTAGCCGATCTCGTGTGTTTTTCATGAGGATTTCAACGGTGTAATCCGTTTGGTTGAGCGGAGCCTCATACGCGATCTTATTAAATGTGGAAGCATGAAAGGTGCCCCGGTGGCGGTTCTCCCTACCATGTTTGTAGCGGACCCTTGGCGTGTGATCGCACACTCATGGGAGAGTGATGAAAATGATTCACGAGATGTGGTTGGTCACGCCTAGGCCTTTGAGGTGGAGTTGTTACATCACGCCTTCGCGTTGATGCTGGGTGCCGTGTGCACGATAGCCTTTGGGCTGGAACGAGGTATACTCTGGGAGTATACGGGAGCACTTGGAGGTACGTGTGGTTTTTACCTAAGAACGGTCATGCGCTTGGTTGGGGTTAACTTGGGGCCACATGTCGGGTGGTCCCCAGGTGCGTGCCGAGCTCTGCTTTGCGTAATTTGACCTATCGCTATGTAAAGGGTCCCTCTGTGCTTGTTTGTTGACCAGAAGGGTGGAGTTTTTCCCCTGGATCTGTGCTCATTTGTTTGACCAGTAGGGTTCCGTGGTCTCCCCTGGTTTCTTTCTTGATGGATTGGCCAGTAGCGGCGCTAGTGCCACCCCGTGATGGAACAGGCACTGAACCCCTTTTGGAAGAGTTGTTCTGGAGTTGGGTGGTTGCGCGATACCCACTCCGTCTTCGGTTGGCTAGTGTTGTACCCTCTAGTAGAGATGGTCAGAGCAGTTCTGAGTTATACCCTCCAGAAGGGCTGGGTAGTGGGTTACTCATCGACTTCTTTGGGTTTAACCTCCAGCGGGGCTGGGCAGTGGGTTGCTCACTGACTTCTTAGGGTCTACCGTCTAGTATAGACTGGGCAGTGGGTCACCTGACACTCTTAGGGTCTACCCTCCAGCAGAGACTGGGCAGTTGGTCGCACCGATGCTCTTAGGGTCTACCCTCCAGCAGAGACTGGACAGTGGGTCACCCGACGCACTTAGGGTCTACCCTCCAGTAGAGACTGGGCAGTGGGTCACCCGAGGACCACTTAGGGTCTACCCTCCAACAGAGACTAGGCAGTGGGTCACCCGACGACCTCTTAGGGTCTACCCTCCAGCAGGGCTGGGCAGTGGGTCACCCGTCATCTAGTCCCAGGTCTACCCTCGAGTAAGGCTGGGCAGTGGGTCGCCTGTCGACTTATTTCAGGTCTACCCTCCATCGGGGCTGGGTAGTGGGTCGCCGGATGATGTATTAGGGTTTACCCTCCCGCAGGGCTGGGTAGTGGGTCACCCGATATCTGGTTATGGTTTACCCTCCAGCGGGGCTGGGCAGTGGGTCTCCTGATTATGTGTTAGGGTTTACCCTCCAGCAGGGCTGGTCAGTGGGTCACCCGATATCTGGTTATGAAATACCCTCCAGTAGGGCTAGGCAGTGGGACAACAATTGGCATTCCAGACTCAGTCCTTTCTACTAGGACTAGTCTGTGGCTTTCTTCCATGACCACCAAAGCAGGACCCTTGGTTGTACGGGTCGGTGATAGAACAAATTTGACTTTGAGGAGTCCTCTCGACTACAGGGCAGTGATGAGGTGTGGTTTGTCTTTCCCTATAACTCTCGAGTACGAGACGCACTTTCCCCACCAAGACACATTCTTGTGACGCAATCTAAAACTGTTTGGGTGATTCAGTGCCGCCCAAAGCAGATAGTGTTGAGGTGCGGTGATTGATCCCCTTGGCTTGCGGTTCAGGGCAGACGTGCGGGATACTAGGCATCGACAGTGTTTCCTTCTGGGACTGTTGGCTACACTTTTCTTGGCCTGAGCTATGGGACGGAGATCCCCTTACGACTTTGTTCGGGCTTCTTGCTGAGCATAAATATATGTATATACCTTGTTCGAGCACCCACTTCTTGGGCTTAGTTACTCTCCCTCTGGGAGAGGCGAAGATGCGTGGGGTATTCCACGTGCTTTCCGTGTCTAGCTTCTCGTGGTTGGATGATTCTACTCTCCTGCTATAGGTAGCGAAGACTCGATGGGAAGTTCATCTTTTCATCGTTTCCAGCTCCTTGTGCCTGGACGACTCTACTTCCTTTATCTTGTTGGGTTGAGCTGGACTCTTTACTGCACTTTCAGTTGTACTCCTCTACTATTCCCTGTTCTCTCTACTGCTCACTCTTAGGTACCTCCTTTGTTGCTCCCTCGAGCCTTCGGGGTATCCTACTGAGTATGTTTATACTCACCCCGGCTTGGGCTTTACCCGTACCTGGTGTGCCCTTGCAGACAACGGACAGGTGGAGTGTGACTTTGGTGGAGCGTAGGAGATTGGGAGCTTGGACCACTTGCGGTGGTCGTGGTCGGGTTCCAGGTGGGAGACCTGTCAGCTGTTTCCTTTTTGATTACCTATTGCCGGGTTGTGGCACCTTTTCTGGTTGGGCATGTGTTTTTCCCCTTTTTCCTTTTCAGTAATGTACTTTGTACTGTTAGAGGTTGATGCACATTGTGGTTTATATATAGAAGTTTCCCTTTACTTTTCTTGTCTTTACTTTTACTCTTCCCTGTTTCATTGAGTTTGTTCCGTGTGTGTGTGCAGGTACTTAGGAAAAGGCCTTCCGGAGTTATTGTGCCTTCGGCGCTGGTCGCCAGCCCCTGGCCTATGGATGCGGGCTTGGGGTAGTTTCGGCTCGAGCTCGGGTAGGGTCGGGTCGTGAAAAAGTGATATGAGAGGTGGTTCATTCCTTGGGACGTTGGGTGGACGTCCCTAAAAGAGGAATTGTTTGGGATTTAGGGAAATAGTGTTAACGTGTCTCGAGAGCAGCTCTCAGGCCAGGGAGTCCAGTGAAGGTGCGGCGGCAGACGTATGCATTCACCAGGACCTTGATAACCCGCTTTTCGACTCGGCATGCTGAGACACATGTTGTAGGGAACATTTTTTTGTCTGTGCATCACATAGGATTGAGTCTTTGACTATCCTTATTGAGTCAGCTCCTCATTGTTGTTGTTATTGGTATATACTTATATGCTCATCTGACCACGACACTCCTTGATAATATTCAGGATGTCTCCGCAAAGACAGCTAGCCAGGATACCATCTTTGGTTCGTGACGATGACCCTATGAGCTATGAGGCCACAGTCCAGGACCCATCATGCGAGCCCCTTTCTCCGGGCAGACCGATAGCAGCACCCCCACCGGTTGAGCAACAGGCAGTTTCAGCAGGGTAGGCTGAGCTTGAGCGCAGGTTGAGCACGCTCCATGCGTTCCAGTGGCATACACCACTGAGGTTCAGTGGTGAGCCAGACCCTCAGGTAACTGAGGTTTGGTTGGAGGCAGTGGTTCGCCTTTTCAGGCCTGTGTAGACGCCGACAGACCAGAGAGTGGCTTTGGAAGCCACCCTTTTTCGTGGAGTAGCTTGGCGTTGTTGGAGTCTGGTGACTCAGCTTCTTAATGAGTCGTTGATTTCATGGGGCGAATTTCAGTTGTTGTTCCGTGAGAAGTTTTTCCCCTCCTGCTTGTGCTCCATTCGGATTCAGGAGCTCCTGCAGTTTCAGCAGGGAGGGTTGACGGTGGCTGAGTACGCGGCTAGTTTTGCAGACCGTGCACGCTTTTACCCGGACATGGTCCATGACGATAACCTCCGAGCATGGAAGTTTGAGAAGGGTCTCCGCCGAGGGATTCGTGTTGTCATAGTACCCTTGGGCATTTCCACATATGCCGGGGTGCTAGAGAAGGCGCTGGTGATAGAGAACTTCCTCTCATGTTCCGGAGTTGGTGGTGGCAGCAGACACGTCGAAGCTGAGACGTCTATCTCAGCTAGTGGTCATCGGCAAGAAGGACCTCGACACAGGTGTCTTTCTGAAAACTAGACTCAGGGGCGTGGTCGTACACCACAGTGGTGCCGGAGGGCACCAATGTAGCCCAGAGAGAGTTTGTGCTATGCTTGTGACGGGCGAGGTCACATGGCATGAGACTTCCCGACCTGAGTTGCTGAGAGCTTCAGGCAGGCAGTAGGCGTACCACCATGACAGAGGCAGTGCCGTGATCTGAGTAGTACCCAGAGAGGTGGTGATAGAAGATGAGAAAGAGGATTTGGTAGCGGGATACGACATTACGAGGTCTCCCCATCACCACAAGGCGGTCCACATTAGGATCCGGGAGCTGACGGTTGGGACTGAGGACAACCGCGAGCTTTGGATGTCTACTATCCTGCGGAGCATGAGATGGTAAAGGGTACACTCTACAGCTGTTCTACGTTTTGCAGTAGAATTGTTAGACTCTGTATGTAAACTGCTTTCCTCCATGCTCCTTGTTTGATGTGTTACCAGGGTGACGTGGGGCGTTGGGTGTAACCCTGTGTTGGTAAGGTAAAAGGCGTGGGACCTTTTCCTTTAGTCGATGGTGTTGACTCCTTCACTTCCGAGCGTGTAAGAGGGCCTTGGCTATGAGACATCGATTTGTGGAATCTGGCATGACCAGATATACTTGGGTGTTCCACCATATGGATATTCTAAAGAAGGGAATCATCGAGCCTTGTTCTAGGTGCGGGCAGTGATTCCAGTCGCGGCGTGTGACGCAGAGGTTCATCCGGGGAGGTGAGCTACCCCCGAGAGCCTTCAGGTCGTTTGAGACCGTGAAAAGGGATCGCGAGGTTGTCTACCACATCTCCCTAACCCCAAAGTCTGGAGTGGGTGCATGATATCAGTAAGGGCTGACCTTGCGTGAACAGATCAATCCTTTGGTGTGTGTGTGTGGAGGCACATAGCTGTGTGTGGGTTCTTCTGGGTATGGGAAAGCTAGGTGTGGGCTTAGTACCCTGTGTTTATCCCTAGTTTTGCTTTTCAGGGACGAAAATCATGAAGGAGGGGATGATGTAAGAACCCGGTTGTTTTTGTGAAATACCTTTGAATATTCTTGATGATATTCCAGAGCAGTGCCTTCAGACGGCGTGCGATTCGAAGCCCCAGAGTGGCCAGAATTAAATTTTCCGTGCGTTCACACTGGAAATGCCAAATAAATGGGATAACTCCTAAACGGTGATTCAGATCAGAGATCCGAGTGTACGGATGGGTCCGGAATGTGGTTTTTACCCTAGGAACGACATAAAACATGTCGGCGTGGGATGTTTCGACCCCTCGCTCGCTTTCGGAAGGTTAAACAGATAAATTAATTAATTAATTTATTCGTTTAATGTTGAAACTCAAGTATCTCTTAAACAGTGGCTCGGATTGGGAAACCGAGGGAACCATTGAGTTCAGAGCGTGCCGTTTACCCTAAGAGGGGTATAAGTTTTGCGGGAGTGGGCCGTCTGTGAAAAATGGCCATGGGGGAATTTTCGTAATTTGGCGGCTTTGGGCGTTCAGTCTTATAACTTTTAAACGAAAGATCGGAATATACTTTTGAGACCACCGTTGTGCTTAGGAGGTGGTTTTTACCCTAGGGGAGGCTTAACCTCGCCCCCGTCGAGCGTTTCAGATACGGGTGAATTTGGGGGTATTTAATTAATTAAAATTTAATTAATTGTCTACTCAAAGCCCAAACACCCTCTCCCTCCTCCTCCCCCTGCATCCTCTGGCGGAAGGCAGCAACCCATGGAGCTCCTCCTCTCCTCCTAATCTCATCTCCATGGTGTTGCGGTGGCGGCAGATCATGAGACGAAGCTTCGGGCGAAGCCCAAGAGGTAGGATCGTGCGTTTTATTTTTAGTTCCCGCACCATGTTCGTCCAAAATTTGATTTGTCGATTTGCCGTTGAATTTTCAATAAAAGCCCATGGGTGCGTAGTATAATTTATGAGCATTCTATCGCCATTTTCGGAATTGAAAACGGAGTTCGGAGGATCCCGCAACACCTCGTTGAAGTATGCGGGTTTTTGGATCTTCTCGGTCGGATTTGGGGTGTGTTGAGTGTTTCTGGCAGTTCGGAGAGGCGGCAGGCAGCGACTGAGCGCGCAATGGCGGCGGCGGCGCGAGGCCAGGCGGAGGCGTGAGGCGGTGGCGGCACTGGGCTTTGGCGGTCTTCAGCGAGGCGGCCTGAGGCGCGTGGTCGAGCGGAGCAGTGGAGGCGCTGGGTCGGCAGAGGGAGCCACGGAGGAAGCTGCTGGGGGTGCTGAGCGGGAGCACCGGCCGGCTGTGCCAGCCGGTTGACGCGGCAGCCGGGGCCACGGCGTGTGACCCCGCTCGGGAAACAGAGACCCGCGAGCGGCGGGTCTCCGCATGGGAAGCGGCCGACCGGCCAACGTTGGTCGGTGGGTTCTTTTAAAAAAAGAAAAAAAAGAATAAAAATGTTTATAATAATAATAATAATATTATTATTATTATTATTATGGAAATGATTTATAAATCATAAATCGTGCGCAAGGCATCCGATTTGGGCACCGTCTTCGGCGACGCGTCCCTTAAATTGAGACGAACGTTTTGAGATGGTTTGGGGAATTTTTAATTCCCGAAACGAGGGGCCTCGGGGGCGCGACACGTACGTCGAGGGGTTAGTCGTTTCTTCGGGGGATCTTGTTTTGGACAGCGAAGATGCGTCTGACGTCCTTTTTGAGCACCGTCAGTGGCATTGGGACCCTGGAATCAAGGCAAAGCTTTCCAGAGTGGTTTCAGGCATTGAGGCCGAAGCTGAGGCGTGGGCCCCACGACCCGTCTTTTGAGCTGCGTGCAGCATTTCACGACTTTTCCCTCAGACGTCCGTTCGGGGCGTGCGAGCAATCAATGTTGGGTGTTTTTCCGAGGGCATTGCGTTGGTGGAGTCTGCCCGCTCTAATTCCGCACGATGGTGCGGGCCCCGTGAGGGTCGTTTCGGGAGTTGATGGTGATTTCTAGCCTTATCACCATGCGACCGTTTTGGACAAGTGAATAGTCCATCTTGTGTGCTTTTTTGAGAGGATCGCAACAGTGTGATATATTCGTTGAGTTTCGAGACTGGGATGCGGGTCCCATGTGGTACCGCTAGTGTGCGGGGTTCCAGAACGTATCTTTTTCTTCGGATATCCGTTGCACTCAAGTGAGCAGTGCTTTTGACGTGTTTCTCGAGGGGATCGCATTGGTGCGATGCGCCCGACTGTTTTCAGGGCCGAGGCTCGGGATCACGGGACGTCGTTCGGGCGTGAGGCGGTGTTGGTGACTTTTTTGTCGGATATCCGTTGGGGGAGAGTAAGTAGCCGATCTCGCGTGTTTTTCTGCGAGGATTACAACGGTGTGATCCGTTTGGTTGAGAGGAGCCTCATACACGATCTTATTAAATGTAGAAGCATGAAAGGTGCCCTGGTGGCGGTTCTCCCTACCATGTTTGTAGCGGACCCTTGTCCTGTGATCGCGCACTCTTGGGAGAGTGATGTAAATGATTCACGAGATGTGGTTGGCCGTGCCTAGGCCTTTGAGGTGGAGTTGTTACGTCACGCCTTCGCATTGACGCTGGGTGCCTTGTGCACGATAGCCTTTGGGATGGAACGAGGTATACAAATTATTTCTATTTGATTTATCCTATAAACAAATTATTATATAAATTCATTAACATAAATAAAACAAGTAATTTAAAATCGTTTTTAAATAAATAAATGAATATATATATAATTTTAACAAACACCTTAAACGCTGAACTCTTCCAATAGTTGATCATCTCATTATATTGTGATATTGGGAAATCTTGAATCACCGGTACTTCTTCAAGCTCGGTACCAACTCTCTTTTTCCACCCAAGATATAAATCATACTTGTAGGCTCGCCACATTTCGCCTAAATCCATTATCCTTGCAGCCTTTGCATTTTTTCCATCAGGAAAATTATATCGATTCTACAATGGACATAATAATTGTTAAGAAAAAATTATAAAATTATATATATATATATATAAAAGGTGATTAACATTACTTACCCAAATCTCTGCCCAGGCTTTGTCCTTTATTTGTTGTCCAACTGCATTCCAACTTATCGGTTGAACCAGAATGATATTTTTGTTTCTAGCAAGTGTTCCCATAAACTTTTACATTCCGTGCCATTTTTATTAATTATAGAATTTTCCTCATTGTAATCAACTATGATTTGTGTGTTCCGATTCCAAACCTCACGCATTTTTGTGTGGCCTCGTCGCCTGGTAGAGGCTGGAGCTAATCATGAAACCAAAATAAAAGAAAATAATATATATGAATTTATCATTAATCAGTAACAGTAATGTTTAAACAAATACCAATAGATGGGGGATCTGCTGCCCCTTGAAGTTCTGCATCTGGAGGGGGGGCATCCACCATGGTAGGTGATATATGTACAGGAGTACTATGTATAGTAGATGCAAAGTGTACTGATGGAGGTAGAAAACCCGAGGGATAACCCTGTACAGATGAGGGTGGATATGGATATGGATATGGCGGTGGGATATATGGGGGCACAGTACCCTGTACAATGGATGGTGGGAATGGAAACTGAGGGATGGGAGTATGAGGACTACCATCTGGTGTGGGTGTAGGAAAAAAGGGATATGGAAAAGGTGGGTATGGATAATATGGAGGTGGCATAATGGGAGGATGGCCTGCTGGTGTCTCAAGCGGCGTAGTAGTAGGCTGACCTGTAGAATCAGTACCCCCAGCCACAATATCATCCTCAATGGCATAATCCAAGCGTCTCCTCAACGATGCAGTCTAAAATAACATAGATGATAAAATAAAATGAAATATAAGAAGATAAATAATATGAAAGACCATAATATTCAAACATAATTTGTACATACATTGTTTCCAGGAGGAGACCTACGTTGTTTGTTTCTCAGTATTCTTCTACTCCTTCAAGTATCATCATAAGCAGACATTTTGACCTAGAAATTTAAAAAAATATTCTAAAATAAATAGAAATAATGCAAAATGATAAATAATACAATTGTATCATAAAACAATGAGATACATTTTCATGTCTGATATGTATATTGATAAAATATCAAGAATTTTCTATGTTCACGATTTACTAGAGAAGTGGTTAAACATAAATTGGTGAGGCTATTAATTTTTTTATATTCGATAATGGTATAAAATATACTAGTTATTTTGATATCATGTATGAAAGTTAAAAAAACACATAAAATATTGCGATAATATCAGGTAAATACTTACAAATGTGTCAAAGCTATGTGGGGTCTGTGACAATATCTGGTTCACAATCTATTCTAACAATTGCATCATCCGTATCTTCAAATGCAACATTTGAATAAATACCAACAGGTTCATCCAAAACATGATTGTCATCCATGACTTCGTCAAAAATATGTCTAGGAATAACATCAACAATAACACCAAATTGTGGTTGTAACGGGTCACTTACATAAAACACCTGTTTAGCTTGTGATGCATGAATATAAGGTTCATCGGTACGAAGCTGGAGGTTCATATCAATCACTCTAAATCCACAGTTATCAATATGCATTCCTTGTCGTGTCATTGAATCAAAACACTTGCATTTCATCATTGCGAGACGACCATTTGCATAGTAATCTAATAAAATGATTCTTTCAAAAACACCTTAATATGATATATTTTCTGATCGAGGCTGCCTGTCCGATGCACTCACATAACAATCTGTTGTGGCGCTTATCGTGACACTGTCATGCTGTGTTGCCATTTTTCTTCACAACTATTTATAACAAATTTATATCCATTGACAACCATTGACTAACAATCACGCACCACATCGTTTGGACCAAAGGACAATGATTTTATGTCATCTGATACTTCAATCATTGGTAGAGTTAAAACCTAAAAGATACCAACATAGAATATTAAACAGAGACATGTGATTATGTTATGAGAAGAAGAAAAAGAAATCTATTACCTTTGACTTTAACCAGGCAGCAAATTTTTTGTCGTGCAACAGTTCCTTCCTCTTAATAGATAGACAGCGATGTCTTTTTTTTATAATTTCAAAATGTTATGTACAGATATGAAAGCATTAAAATGTCACAAGATATAAAGAAATCACACAATGAAAAAAATACATATTTATTAGTTTACTTACTTCATATAATCATCAAGCACACCACAGTTGAATAATACTGTGCGATGTGACATTTCCCACTCTTCCCTGCTTAAAGTACACAACGAGTACGATCCAGATATCCCCCCTGTTTGGGGCATTGAAGGAAATTCAGGCTCAATGGGATCATATTGCTCATCTTCAGTTCTCATTAGTCGATTAGACCTAGTAGTGACATTATCTAGGTACGATGAACAGAAATCCATTCATTCTTGTACTAAATAGAATTTCACAACAGAGACTTGAGGATGATATTTATTTCTCACATAAGATTTCAATGTAAACATCATTCTTTCGGTAAGATACATCCACCAACTCGAAACAGGACCACCAAAGAGAAAATCCGTGGGAAGATGCACAGTCAAATGTAACATAATTGTGAAAAAAGATGGTGGGAAAATTTTCTCCAAGTCGCAAAGAATAATCGGTGCATCTCTCTGCAATTTCTGAAAACACTTCTGCTCAATCTTTTGGCACAAAGATCTCGATAAAATTGACATAACTTAATCACCGCAACTGTAACATTATGTGAAAGTAAATGATGAATGGCAATGAGAATCAACTCATGTAACAAGACATGTTAATCATGGGTTTTAAGATATTTGAGTTTCACATCTTGTGTATTAAACCTTTTCGAAATATTACATGAATAACCATCAGGAACCTTCAAACTTTCCAAGACTTGAAGAAATTCTTTTTTCTCCACATTTGTCATCGAATAACAGGAAACAGGGACTTTCCACTTATTTTGACCAATTAACTCAGGATGAAGTCTTGCTCTTATACCCCAATCCATAAAATCACGACGACACCGCAAATAGTCTTTTGTTTTTCCTTTGACATTTAAAATAGTAGCAAGTAACATCTCACAAATGTTTTTCTCGATATGCATTACAACCAAACAATGACGTAATAAATTCGATGACCAATACGGCAACTCAAAGAATATGCTTTTCTTTCTCCAATTGCTGTTGGAATTCGAATTAGCATGCTTTCGCTTTCTGATATATGATTGACTTTTTCTAAGAACATAATTCAAATCAACAAGTTCTTTAACAATATCAGTCCCACACATTCGTTGAGGTGTCTCATCTATATCGATGGCATTATCAAACTGTCTCCAATTTTTTCTGTATGGATGATCCATTGGTAGAAAACGTCGATGCCCTATGATGCTGAAAGTTCGTCGAAACTTTAATATTCGGAAACGTGTATTTTTCATACAAATAGGACAGGATAATTTACCTTTAGTACTCCAACCAGACATCATTCCGTAGGCAGGGAAATCATTTATCGTCCATAATAAAGCTGCACGAAACATAAAGTACTCCTTTATGAATGCATCATATGCTTGTGCACCAACAATCCAAAGCTCATTTAACTCCTCTATTAATGGCTGCAAGTATATAACAATATCATTTCCAGGATCACTGGGTCCAGATATCAATATACTCAGGATAGTGCACGGATTCTTCATAAACATCCATGAAGGAAAGTTATAAATGTGAATGAAAATAGGCCAAGTACTGTGTGAAGTATGCATTTGGAGAAATGGGTTGAAACCATCACAGGATAATCCCAATCTATCATTTTGTGGGTCGGCTGCAAAAACAGGATGTAACCTATCAAATTTCTTCCAAGACAACCCATCTGCAGGATGCACTATTTCATCGTTATCCTTATTTCTTTCATCTGCATGCCATCACATATTCTTTTCCATTTGTTCTGACATAAAAAATTTTTAATCCTGGGAATTAAAGGGAAGTGCCACATCACTTTCTGTGGTATGCGAGATTGAGATCCATCTTTATTAGTCTTCCACCTTGATGTACCACACTGTTTGCACTGACTGAAGTCTGCATTCTCCTTCCAGAACAAACAACAGTCTTTGAGAGAAGAATGAATCTTAATAGATGAAAATCCAAATTTGTCAACCAACATTGATGCCATGTAATCATTTTATGGACTATATGCATCATCAGACAGTAAATCCTTAATAAATGTAAGGAGATAGTCAACCGCAGTATTACTAAATCCATACATTGTTTTCCCATGATATAATCGCTTTAAAAACTCATGTTTTCTCATTTTTCCACATGCTTGATATACTGGGGTATTTGCATCTTCCATCAAATTCCAAACACTCTCAACTTCATCATCCTGATTAATAGATGAGAACTGTGTTCCAGTATTCATTTCCTCTTGCACTGGTCTACATGAAGAGCTATCTTTAGAAACAAAAGGAAACCGATCAGAAATCAAATTTTTCATACCAATCTTTTCCACTGAATCGATGGCATTAAACACTTGAGCTTTTTCTCCATTGTGATACCACACATGATAATTTTTTTGGAAACTACTTTTAGTGATATGGTAACTCACTTCCTCACTAGTTAACCAAGGTCTTCCAACACAATCAAAACACGAGCATCGAGTCAACCTTCCATCTGAATCATTAGTGAATGCCAAGTCCAAAAAATATTGTAACTCCTTTTGAAATTCTTCAGTGATCCGATCAATGTTGTACATCCAGTATCTATCCATCCCGAGGCAGATAAACATACATTAGATAAATAATCTAGAAAATGACTTAACATTATATGTATTGTTTCAAAAGATATTAAGTAATCATCAATATTGACTTTTTATAACTCAACCACCATTATCTAAATTATTGTTTTTCCCTTCCAATGAAAAAGCTATTAATCAATGCTATAACAGGGTTCCAGGCCCTATCTTTTATGGATGGATACTCCAGGTATAATCAGACATGGATGGCCCCCAAGGATGTAGAGTCTCCCATAATTATGGTTCCATAGGGGAATTTCTACTTTTAATTGATTCTCATGGGATAGAATAAGGCATAATCCACTTATCAACTGTCCATGCACCACATCTTCAAGCCAATTATCATGAAATTTGTGGAATGCTACTAGGATTATTTGGTGGAAAATTCCTACAATATTTGGACCATCTCAAGGATCATGAGAAATTTTTTATATTCCTATATTTCGTACACTTTAAGATAAACTCCCTGAAGTTCACATTCAGGGTTACCTCTATTAGGTTTCTCCACTTTACTACAAGATATATGGTCATCAAGATTGACCCAGAGATGATCATGTCCATCAATCAGATTCCTCCCCCATGGAATCTCTAAGAGTTTTGGGGCCTCCAAGGTCTATTCACCTATATAAACAGATTTAATGTGAATCTAGTTGGATAGTGTAAGATCCTCTAGTGTCCAATGAATAAAAAATATTATCAAATTGACCCTTAATAGAAACATCAATATCTATGTCTGAAACATCACGAATAATAGAATCAACGAGAGGATCACCTGTCCAATTATCTTTCCAAACCATGGGAGAAGAATCCTAAGAGACATTCCATTTAGCATCAACATCAATAATGGAAAATGTAGATATATAGGAAGAACAAATAGGGGAATACATTTAATTTATGGTTTCACTTCTGAGAATAATATTGAATTTAGACGATCAGAATTCAATAGCTTCTGAGGGGTCAATTACTAGTTTCCAAACTAAATAAGCGTAAAAGGGTTTATTATAAAGATTGATATTTTCGATACCAAGTCCCCCTATCAAATGATCTGCAACAGGTGTTCCAAGGCATAGTTACTAATCTTTTTTCCAAAATACTGCCAATCTAAATAAGGATTTTCATGGCCACAGTAATAGACTTGATAAGAGAACAAGGCCATTTATAAACCATATGAGAATAAAAAAATTTAGAAACAATAATATCTTTAACCAAAAAGATAAGACAAGCCATTAAAATGGATTTTCCGTTCCATGTTTCAAGATAATTGTAGATCTTACTAATTATCACATGAAAATAATAATCCTTCGGTCTGCCACAGAACATCAGAACACCAAGATATAGAAAGATGGAAAAACATTCCTAATAACCAAATCTATGATGACTTTTGATTTAATAATTTTTGAGATATTTCTACCAATGTAGACAATCGACTTATTCCAACTAAGTTGTTTCCTAGAAATATTCTCATATTATAGAATATATTTCATGATATTCTCGATATTTATTTTATCCCATTTATTGAAGAGGATGATATAATCAGCATAATGTAGTTGTGTTGAAGTAAAAGAACTATGACCAACACTAATATCCCTCTTCTTTCCATTTTTATCCATGAGGGAAAACAATTGAAAATGATAATTTAATGAAATAACTAAAATAATAACAAAAATTGGATCACCTTGCCTAACTCTTCTAGAACAAGATAAGTATCCCTCTGGGGATCCATTTACAAGAAATGAGATATGACCAGATGTAAAATTAATCAAAATCCAATTAATTAATGTGTCCTCAATAACAAGCATGAGAATAATTTTAAATATAAATCCCCAATACAAGGTATGAAAAGCCTTTTTAATGTCTAATTTATTGGCAACATTCCCCCCCCATGAATAGGGTTTTTAAAGAGATTGAATCACTCTAAATCCATAACAATACAATCATCAATGGTCATTCCTTTAATGAATCAAAATTTATTAGAAGGAACAATTTTATTAGAGATGGTAGAATGTCTAATTGAAATTATAATTGTAATAACTTTTTTTAAAGTGTTGATAAGAGCATTAGGCCGGAATAAGTGTATCTCATTTTCATTTTATGTCATTGGAATTTGGGAATGGAATTCATAATTTAATCCATTAAGTTGAAGGTCCCAATTGAAAAAATTAAGAGCATGGTTGAAAACATCTTCACCAATGATCTCCCAATAATTCTGAAAACAGAAATTTATAATTCCATCCAGACCCTGGGAGCTTTCCGGCCTAAAACTGAAAATTGCATCGTTGATTAATAGTTCCAAATTAGTTGATAAAAGTTCTATATTACCTTTATGAATTTCCAATTTATGTATAATACCCTCTATTGTGGGGGATGGTAGATGATTCATTAATGTGATATTCATTATAAAAAATAATGTGCTCTAAAAAGTCATGTCTATTGTCCAGAATTTGATCTCCTATTTTTAGTAAAGAAAGAGGCCTAAAAATTTTCTGAACAATTTGAATATTATTAATGAAATTGGAATTTATAAAAAAATCCTTATTTCAATTTTCTCTAGATGAATATTTTTTTTACATCTTAAATATTGGATAAATAGTTAAGATTAAGAGTCATCTCAGATTCCAATGAAACAACACTAGAGAAATCTTCATGGGTACACTGCTCCTGGAAGAACAGACGAGAGGAATCAAGATTGGATATGTCCATGTCAAGATGAATAAACATATCCTTACTCTAATGTTAATGATTTACCTTCTTACTCTTTTTTTTAATAACACATGAAATGTCATTCTTCTTACCACCTACTGAACACCAAACTTCCCAAACAGCATTTTCACATTCTGGATGAATAACACAATTTTTATTGAATCTAAAGGGTAATGGAGACTTAATACCCTTTCCTGAGATAAAATTCAAAATAATTTGATGATCATTGTAAAGCTGAGATAATGATATACTTGAAATGGAATCCCAATAATGTAAAGAAAAATCATTAACAAAATCCCTATTGATTTTACTGGCCATCATACATTTGGGGTGCCCTTTATAACAAGTTATCTTTTCCCCAACATGATTCACTTCAATCAAATCATTTTTATAATAAAACTATTGAATTCACTAAAATAAATTGACCAGTTCATAGGATATATTTTTTCTTCCGGATTGATAGTCAAATTAAAGTCCCCAAGAATGATCCAAGGATCATTAATATTGTTTTTGAGAGAACCTATTTCACCCCAAAGAGTTCCTTGATCTAGATAACTATTACTAGCATAAATTAAATAATAATCCAACTTGAATCCAAAATCAGAAAAAGAGAAACTAACATGTTGGTTGCCTGATCTGACCAAAATGGGGTCAAAAAGAGAAGAATTAACCCACACCCAATGACTTTTGACATTGAAAAAACTGTTTTAAAAACCTAATAATGTGAAGCCAATATTTTTAAAATTAGAAAGGCAATTATAAAAAACTATTTGGAGATCTTCAATCCCAATTATAATAGGTCAATAAAGACTAATACATAACTTATGATACCTAAATATGTCTCTATTATCTAGGACATGGAAATTATAAAATAGGATTCTCATTTGTATATTGATTTTGGGTGGATCACCCTCTAATTCTCACCACCTCATTTTATTAGTAATTTCAGGTCGGTTCCCTATATTCATTATGGGTATATCAAGAGTTTGAATTTGACAAGTTATATCTAAAAGAGTGGAAAAATTCTTGAGAAGGATCAAATTACTACTGATATGGATTTTGAAAAAACTATTGTTAATGATAAAGATACTGGAAATGATAAAAAATGGAATGATAAAGATACCGGCAATGAGGTCATCTGGAGGAGGCCATCGGGAGGAGGAGAGTTCGTCGGAGGAGGAGATTCCGTCGGGAGCAGGGGAGTTTCGGTTGTCTGGAAGAGGGGAGTCCGTCGGGAGGAGGGGAGTCCGTCGGGGGAGGAGGGGAGTCCATCGGGGGAGGAGGGGAGTTCGTTAGGGTCGTTCGGAGGAGGGGAGTCTATCGGGGGAGGCGCGGTCATCCGGGTAGGAGAGGTCGTCGGGAGGAGGGGAGTGCGTTGGGGGAGGAGGGGAGTCTGTCGGCGTCGGGGGAGGCGCTGTCGACCGGGGAGGGGGGAGGCGCGGTCGTCCGGAGAGGGGAGTGCGTCGGGGGAGGGGAGTGAGTCAGGGAGGAGGGCTCGGCAAGGAGGAGGGCGCGGCGAGGAGGGCCTGGCGAGGAGGGTGCGGTGAGGAGGGCGTGGCGTGGAGGAGGCGTCGGCGTGGAGGCGTTGGGGAGGGTGAGGGCGCGGTGAGGAGGAGGAATCACGAGGGGGAGGAGAAGGATCCTGATGGGTTTGGGAAAAAACGGGGCTGTTGGATATAGCCACAGATGAATAATTAATCGTGGCAGTATAAAAGATATAGCCATGTCCCTATAAAACCGTGGCTATAGGTCCGTGGCTATAGCTCATATTTGTAGTAGTGCTAGAGAGTTTTCGGTGGTGCGTTCACCGGATTTGAGGTGCAGTAGCTTGGGGGTCGATTTCCTAGGAACAATAAATGTAGGTGGCTTTTCTCTCAACTCCACATGGTTAGAACTAGTGGTTCCGTGTTACAATTAATTACTATTCTGAAAATTAATTATGAATTGTATTGTGAAATTGGTTGGAAATCCCTTGGGTGATGTTTTGGGGATTTTTGGGAAAAGGGGTGTTTTAGGGTGAAATAATATACTTGTGGATTTTAAAATTGAGATTTTAAAATGGTATGTTATGGTTGATTTGTGAAAATAATTGATGGAAATGGTTTTCAGTAAATGGTTTGTTTTATTGAAATGTTGTTTGGCATGGAAAATGGTTTCAATAAATGGATGATTTATTGAAGTGGATTGATATGCAATAGAATCGGTTGATTGCGTGTGGTTGTGACCTTGGCGGGTTATATCCTTGGAACTGGTTTGTTTTGAATATTGTGGGGAAGTGGTGTGAAGTACCACTATAAATATGGGGATGGATAGTGGAAGGTAGGGCCATCATTGAGGACAAGTGGACGGGAAGTCCCGCTTAGTGTGAATGGGTGAACGAGTTAGACAGAAGCTCCACCATTTGGTTGTTTTGTTGTTTTGTTTTGAATTGCTTTTCAAAATGGAAGTTGTTGTGATGACATGTAAATGATGAGATGGCTTGTGAAATGTTTTGTTGGCTTTCCCTTGGTTTCTTGTGTTTGGTGTGATGGCTTGGTAAGGGCATGTTTGGGCTTGTGAAAATGGGTTCACTTGTGATTTAATTTATATAAACTATTTTATATAAATGTGCTAACGGTTTTATCCTAATGGAGTGTGTAGGGAAGTCATTTGGGGAAATCCTACTGAGTTTTAGTACTCACCCCCTGCTTTGGCTCTATGGTGTCTTTGTAGATGTCGTGTACCGTGACATGGGAAAAGGTAAGGCATCACCCTCATTTAGTGGAGAATTATGATCCCTTGGTGGATCTTGGAGCTTGGAGCATGGCGTGGAGCTGTGGTGGTGTCATGGCTTGTGGTGTTTGGTTGTTTAGTTTCTGTAGTGTACTCCGATGTTGTGTGGACATATCTAGTGGTATTGGTTTTGAGTTGTGTTGTGGAACAACTTGGTTTCCATTTGGGAATACATCTTTGTGTTTGAATGTCCACGCATCATTAGTTGTTGGTTTGGATGGGTTTTTAAGGGAAAATCGTCCCCCAACATGATCTTGAAGCCCTTGGAATTTATTTACTGCCTTTGGCGTCTTGAGAACGTTACATAAGGCCAAGTATACCTCACATCATCCTCAAGCCAATGAGGTAGGGGCGGGGTGTTACCAGTTGTATCAGTTTGTTCGGTCCTTTGGAGTTGATTCTTAGATTTGGTGTTGACATTACTTGTGGTATACTCCTTGAATTAGGATGGTGGGAAGGTGTAGGAATGTTGGAACTTGGAATGTATAACATAAAAGGACATAGCTAACCCATTTATGCTGAAATTATAGTTACCAGGGAGTTGGGTACATAAGTGTTTTGGAGACACTTATAGGATTTGGAAATCTCATGGTCATGGGTGTAGCCAATGAGATGAGCATGGCATGCAAGGTAGAAATGACTCCCACTATGATGCATAGTTAATTAGGGTATAATGATCTTTGGGATGAACTAAGAAATGGTTTTTGTGTGAAACTGTAATGTGAATAAATTTGATATTTTGAAAATGGTATGATTTTCAAAATGGTGAAACATGGGAAATGTGATATTTTGGAAAGCCTTGTTGTTATAGTGTCATGTAATGTGATTTGAAATAGGATTTTGTGATGTCTACGGAAGTCAGACTCATGGTTGTTTGTTTTATATTTATAGAAATGGCACCAGGTAGGCATTGTAGAGACCAACCAGAGGAGGCTGCTGAGAATGTGGTAGCACCGGAGCCTCGGGTGAACAACCAGTTATTGCAAAGCATAGTGAAAGATTTCCAAGATGTGGAAAGTGGAAACAAAATGGATGAAACAAGGCATGTGGGTCATGCGGTTCAGTTTCAAAAGAAGAATCCACCCAACCGCTGGGGTGATTCAAGGGTCGAAAAGGGCAGAAGCATGGTTGAATAGAATGAAATAGATCTTCGAGTTCTTGGGAACACCGGTAGAGTTAAAAGTGAAGTTGTCCACGTATTTGTTGGAATATGTTGCCCTTCAGTGGTGGGAGTTGGTAGTCGAAGTGGGGATGTACCAGGGTATTATCTGGGAAGGCATTAAGGAATTGTTTAATAAACAATTCTACCCACATACGTTCAGAATTCAGCGTACGACTGATTTCATCAGTTTGAAGTAACAACTTCTATCTATGACGGAGTATACAGATAATTTTATGAACTTAGTGCGGTTTTCTCCCAAGGTGGTGGGTAGCACATCATTGATGGATAGTATCTTTGAAGGGGGCTTATGAGAATAAATCTGTTCAAAGATAGCAGTACTGTGTAGAGATGATTACAAAGAGATAGTGAATAGAGACTCGATGGCTAAGAGGGAATTTTTTGGTGCTCCGGGTGGAGGAATCATGGTGGTACCCATGGGGAATAGTGGGAAGTATAACGCTGGGTTCAAGCGGAAGAGGGAAACATATTTCTAGGGCAGTAATATGGCATATAATCCGATGGAAAGCTCCATAAATCTTCCTCTGAAGCCCCAAAGCAATCCGGGATGTTTTCAGGGTCGTTCTACAAGCCACATCAAGCAGGATTGTACGACAAAACCTCGAGCATGTCATAATTGTAAGTATATGGGAGATATGCAGCGTTATTGTTAGAATGCTCCATGGTCGGGTGTGTGTGACAGTCCTCATGGATGGAAGACGTCGTATGCTTCGACGAGATGGGGACAGCAGCACATCCCTTGCCAGTAGAGTAAAGGGGGTCATGGTGATTCTCAAAATACCACAACACATTAGTAGAGCAATAAAGAGAAGAGTGTGGTAGGGAAAAATGTGTTCGGAGCTAAGCAAATTATGGTGGATGATCATTCGGGACCATCCATGGTGCATGGTACTATTCTTTTAAATTCTACCTTGATGCAAGTGCTATTTGATACGGGTGCTTCACACTCTGTTATTGATGCACATGTGGTTGATTTTCTGGGTTTAAGGGTAGAAATGATGCCCTCAGTTTTGAAACGTCAAACTCTTCTGGGTCGAAGAGAGTGTCAAGCCTTCTTGTGTAGAGAATGTTGTATTGTTGTGGGTGAGGTTGAGATAGTGTGGAATTTCTCAATGCATGGGATGGATGTGTATGATGTAAACTTGGGAATTGATTGGCTGGTGGCGTTTAAGGCTCACATCGATTGTGATGCATGAAAAACGTCTTTTACGACACATGATGGAATTAGACATCTCTTTAGAGGAGAGAAGCATGAAAGACAGGGTGACACGGGTTTATTGGCACCAGAAGTGGGTATGTTATCATATCAGTTGGTGTTGTTGTTTTTGGAATCGGTAGAGGGTGTTGAGTAGAGGGTTCTTCCGGTAGTGGTGGATCAGTTGATGGATATTTTTTTCTAAATAATTCTCTGGGTTATCTACCATAAGAGAAGTTGAGTTTACGATTGATCTCCTTTCAGGGACCAGTCCAATCTCACTTCCGCCTTATCAGATGGCACCAGCTGAATCGCAGGAATTGAAAATATAGTTGGAAGAGTTAGAAAACAAAGGGTTTATCCGGCATAGCATGTCTCCGTGGGCAGCGCCGGTGTTGTTTGTGAAAAAGGTGGATGGAACTTTGAGGCTATGTGATGATTATCATAGACTTAACCAAGTTACTATAAAGAATAGAAATCCACTTTCACGAATTGATTTTTTTTATACCGGTTGAGGGGATCCTAGTGGTTCTCCAAGATCTACCTGAGGTCGGGATATCATCAATTGCGAGTGAGGAAGGAGGATATTCCTAAAACAAAGTTAAGAGTTATATAAAGCCATTATACATATGTGGTTATTCCCTTTGGTCTAACAAATGTGCCAGTGGTGTTTAAAGAATTATTGAATCAGATATTTCAGAGATATTTGTATTCATTTGTGTTGGTGTTTGTCGACAATATTCTGGTGTATTCAAAGACAAGGTTGGAGCATGAGCAGCACCAGGTGACAGTGCAGGGGATCCCGAGGGATCACCGATTGTATGCCAAATTGTCAAAGTGTGACTTTTGGATACAGGAAGATCATTTTCATGGACATGTGATTTATGAAAGATGTGTTTTAGTGGATCCGGAAAAGATAGGGATGTTATCTCATGGAAAACACCAAAGAATGTTTTTGAAATACATAGTTTTCTTGGTTTAGCTGGGTATTATTGAAGTTTTGTTCATGATTTTTCATGTTTGGATTCACCGATGACAGCTTTGTCATGAAAGAATGTTCCATTCCAATGGAATTAACTTTGTCAGTAGTGTTTCAAAGAGCTAAAGGGTCATCTTACATTTGCACCAATCATGGTTTTTTCAGAATCAGGAAAAGGGTACGTGGTGTATTTCGATGCATCAGGGTTAGGGTTGGGGTGCCTTCTCATGAAAGGGAATCATGTGGTTTCATATGTCTCACGGTAGTTGAGAGTGCATGAGAATAACTACCGAACTCATGATTTGGAGTTAGCCGGAGTGGTCCATGTTTTGAAAGTGTTCTGTCATTATCTCTTTGGTGAGAAATTCACAGTATGTACATATTATAAGTGATTGAATCATATTTTCACAAAAAGGGATTTTAACATGAGGCAAAGGAGATGGATGCGATATCTCTAGATGTTTGATATTGACTTAATGCACACTCCAGTTAAGGGAAATTCAGTGGCAGATTCATCAAGTAGAAAATCATATGATCAGGTGGTAAAACAAGCATCAAACCAATGGTAGTTGATGTCAGTTATTGCTGAAATGCGGTTGGAATATGAGGACCAGGGTGATAGAGTGGTCTTCTTTCTATTTTTGTTGATTCCTGACTTGGTTTTCCTGGTTAGAGAGGCACATATATCTGATTCCTAGTGTGTGACCATGGGGTCAAGACTCAATGGTGGGGAAACCATTGAGGGTTGGAAACTGAATGGAGATTCAGTTTTGTGTTTTCAAAATCGGATGGTTGTACCAATTTTTTATCAGGAGGATCTTCTCAAGGCGTATAATCATTCTGGGTGGGCTATTCATCCTGGAATTCAAAAAATGTATAAAGTGTTGAAAGCACAATTCTGGTGGGCTGGTATGAAAAGAAGTGTGGATGAGTTTGTTTCGAGATGCTTGTCTTGTAGCAGGTCAAGGCAGAGTATCAGAGGCCAGCAAGAATGTTTAAGTCTTTACCAATCCCTGTTTGGATGTGGGAGAAGATAGCGATCGATTTTTTTACAGGTCTCCCAGGAACAGTCAGAAAGCACGATGAATTTTGGGTGATAGTGTATCAGCTAATGAAGTCGTCCCATTTCATCTCGATTCGTGAATCTCATATGGTGGAGGATATTTCCAAAATTTATATCCGGGAGGTGGTAAAGTGCCTTGGTGTTCCCGTTTCGATTGTATCAGATAGAGATATGGGGATTACATCTCGTTTCTAGAAATCCTTGCAGTAAGACCTTGGGACACAGTTGGCTATGAGCATGGCGTATCACCCTCAGACGGATGGTCAATCCAAGAGGATGATACAAAATCTATAGGATATGTTGTAGGCTTGTGTCATGGATTTTTGTGGCTCATAAGAGGAGCATGTATCGTTGGTTGAGTTCTTGTACAATAACAGTTATCATGCATCCATATAAATGGATCTGTTTAAAGCATTGTAGGGGAGGTCATGTCATTCTCCACTATGTTGGGTGGAAACGGGTGAGTCCTCGATGGCTGGACCAAGCCTTGTCTAGGAGACGATGAAGAAAATCAAGTTGATCTGGAAGAGAATAGAAACAGCTCATAGTCGTCACACATCATATTAGATTAACTTCGATGGCCATTGTTGTTCGTGGTGAGCGATCATGTGTTCATGAGGATCCCTCCTAGGTTGGGACATCGTTGGTTCGGGAAGCCAGGAAAGTTATCTTCGAGGTATATTGGGCCTTTGGAGATTCTTGAGCAGGTTGGTGAGGTGGCGTATCGTTTGTCTTTGCCACCTAGGTTCAGTGTAGTGCACAATGTGTTTCATGTGTCACAATAGAAAAAGTATCAGCCGGATCATGACCATGTGATTAGATGGGATCATGTTGAGATATAACTGGATTCTTCATTGGTGCACGTGCTAGTGTAGGTTGTGGATAGGTAAGAAAAAGTCTTGCGTGGTATAATAATCGGTTTAGTTCGTGTTTTGTGGCAACATGGTCAGATTCAAGAGGAGACTTGGGAGCCGGAGAAAGATATGGTCTAGCAGTGGCTTGAGATCTTTCGGTAAAGGGCGAGTTCACTAATTTTCGAAGATGGAATGTCAAAAGGTGGGGAGAATTTTGCACCCCCAGTTTGAGGTATGTGGGATTTATATGCATTCTTATGTGTTTAAAGTACATGGGATGAGTTGGGAAGTAGTTTGGAGTGTTTGGAATGGTTTTGGTTTAGTTTGGAGGCTTTTAAAGGGGTGCCTGGTTAAGCATGGTTAGTTGAAACCATGTGGATTCCCCAAGAAACCGTTCAAGGGAGACAATAGGCTTCGCAAGGTCTACACATGGTTTGACAAACCTTGTGTGAAAACCATGCAGACCCTTCCTCTCAAGGCAGTATCGTGCGCACAGTTAGCGCACGGTTTGTCAAACCGTGCGGGTTAACTGCGCGGCCACTTAAAAATAGGGTTATAAGTTCTGGGCTCCATCGATCTTAACCTATTTCACTCCAATATTCCTCCCGCTCGAGCCTCAATTAGAATTTTCGGTTCTCAGGGGTTAAGGGTGATCTCCCACTCAATTTGGAAGCATTTCAAAGAGGTTTCAAGGTGGTTTGAAGGTGGTTTCTCCCTGGTAAGTCTCTCCTCTTGTTTTTCTTGTGTTTTCCTCTAGATCTACATCCCTCCCTTTAGAGGTTTTCTAGATATACACTTTTTGTGTGTAGATCTAGGGTTTTGTTTGCCTTGGATGTTAATATTAAGTCTTTTGGATTTTAGGGAAGGGGGATCTAGAGTGGTTTTGGTGGTGCGTTTTCCGGATTTGAGGTGCGGTGACTTGTGGGTCGATTTCTCAGGAACCCTCATGGTAGGTGGATTCTCTCTCGACTCCACTTGGTTATAAATAGTTTTTCCTTGTTTCAATTAATTTTTGTGTTGAAAATTAATTGTGAATTTTTTTGAATGATTGGTTGGAAATCCCTTGGGTGATGTTTTGGGGATTTTTGGGAAAAAGGGTGTTATAGGGTGAAATGATATTCTTGTGGATTTTAAATTGGAGATTTGAAAATGGGATCCTATGGTTCATTTGTTAAAATGATTAATGGAAATGGTTTTCAATAAAAATGGTTGTTTTATTGAAATGTTTTTTGTCATGGAATATGGTTTCAATAAATGGGTGATTTATTGAAGTGGATTGATATGCAATGGAATTGGTTGATTGCAGGTGGTTGTGACCTTTGTGGGTTATATGCTTAGAATTGGCTTATTTGAATGTTGTGTGGAAGTGGCGATAATTACCAATATAAAAATGGGGATTGATAGTGGGTGATAGGGCCACCATCAGGTACAAGAGGACAGGAAGTGTCACTTAGTGTGAATGGGTGAACGGGTTGGATGGAAGCTCCAATGTTTGGCTGTTTTTTTATTTTGTTGTTTTGTTGTTCATTTCTTTTCAAGATGGAATTTTTTATGCTAACGTGTAAATTATGAGATGGAATGTGGCATGTTTGGTTGGCTTTTCATTGGTTTCTAGTTTTGGGTTTGATGGCTTGGTAAGGGAATGTTTGGGATTATGAAAATGGTTGCACTTGTGATTTAATTTATATAAACCGTTTTTTACAAATGTACTAATGGTTTTATCCTAGTGGCTTGTGTAGGGAAGTAATTTGGGGAAATCCTACTGAGTTTTAGTACTCACCCCCTACTTTGGCACTGTGGTGTCTTTGAAGATGTCTTGTACCGTAACGTGGGTAATGGTAAGGAATCACCCTCCTTTAGTGGATCATTGTGATCCCTTGGTGGAGCTTGGAGCTTGGAACTTGGCATGGAGCTGTGGGGGTGTCATGGATTGTAGTGTTTGGATGTTTAGTTTCTGCAGTGTACTCTGATGTTGTGTGGACATGTCTAGTTGTATTGGTTTTGAGTTGTGTTGTGGAACAACTTGGTTGTCATTCGGGAATACATGTTTGGGTTTGAATGTGCATATATCATTAGGTATTGGTTTGGTTGGTTTTGTCTTAATGGAAAACCATTCGCCAACATGATCTTGAATCCCTCGGCATTTATTTCCAGCCTTTGGCATCTTGGAACATCACTTAAGGCCAAGTAGCCCTCACTGCATCCTCAAGCCAATGAGGTAGGGGTGGGGTGTTAAAATAGTAATAAATCCTGAGAAATATTACCCATAATATCTGAATCATAACAACATTTTTTTGAATCCATGAACCATCAGTTTAAACTATGGTCAACCATATTTAATAAATATTCAAATAATTTATAATAAAGCACAATGAAAATTTGAATTAAACTAAACATATCTCGTGGGACTGTCGAACTAGGTGTGTCGTATTAGAGTATTCACCATACACTATAATGATGGTAGAGATATATTCAACCAATAGTTTGGGGTCATTTCCCATAGATATATATGAACCAAAACTATGTACACATGTATTATCTTGTTCGGGATGTATTTATTTCCAAAATTCCACCCCTTTATTGTATATAACATTTTATATTCTCTTATCGAAAGGAATATCTTAAAGGGGGTTTCCAAATGTTTTCAGAACATAGTTCCTGAAAATAACTTATACTTTCTTCCATACCATATATAGAGACCCATAATTTAAATATATAAATACTATATATTTTTTAAAAAATATACAATAAAAATCAATACTATATATTTCATATCAATAAAAGTTTAGATCAATTAAAAATATTGATACATAAAAAACTTGTTAGTAAATGATCTTTATCATTTCCCATTAACTTCATCAAAACGTGAAACCTCCAAATAAAAAAAATATTTAAAAACATTATCCCGAACCTAGGAAAGGGAATAATAAAAAAAGATACGATCATATTCTAATTAAGTTTAAAGATAATATATATATCAATTGGTGGTAAAAAGTGCTCATAAGATAAGAATAATCATACAATAACAAGACCTTTCCATTTGAAAACCATAACCAACAATTAATACATCATAATAATGAAATATGTTATAATTTCTTATCTATCAAATGAACTAATATATAAGAGTGCATAATCACAATCAATCAATCATGATCCATGAGGATATATCATAAAAACAAAAAATATGTCAATGTGATGCACATAAGCATATGGAATCACTAATGTTTTCAATACATGATACCAAGACTACCATAATGGATTGGTTTCACTCCCCATTCCATAAAATACATAGTAGAGGTTCACTATAAAGACATTATTATTTCAAAAATTACCTTTCTAAGACTCTCATATTGAATTGGTTCTACTCCCCATTCCATATTTTCTTTATTTAGGGTTTACTCCCAGAAATTATAATTATTAAGATTCCCTTAATAGATAAGTTTTACCATATATCCAATGTTTGTTATCTCATAAGATATACTTCATTACATGCAGAGTTTTAGAGGTTTATAATTTTTGACATTCCTATCACATAATGAGAACCATACATATGTGTGGAACTAGATCATAAATCATTCATCATATCTTTAAATCATATCCCCAATAAAGGATGTTACATTCATAAACATTTCAGCATCATAATCATAAATCATTGAGAAAAATAATAAATATTGTATAATTTTATCATATACACAATAAATTATTAAAACATCATTGGATGTTTTCATGTATAAAAATACCTTTAAAATATCACTATTAAAATTATAAATAAAAATACAAATCTCTTTAAAATAACTTACTTTTAATCTGAAAATTTCAAAAATAACGAGGGACAAGTTTTAATTAAAAAAATTATAAAGGAATCTTAAAATAAATTATTAATCATTAGTTATATTAAATTAAATAATTTATATTATATTGAAATAAAAATTCATATTATATTTTTTGGAAAAATTAAAAAATTACCTCATCAAAAAAATTATAAGGATACTTTAAATTATTTTAATAAATGTTCAAACATGGGTAAAGATAAATATTATAAAAAAATTATAGAACTGTAAAAAATAATCAAAACAAAATTTAATAAAATACTAACATTTATGGAAATAATTACTACTACGGTGATAAATATGGCATGTTTTCTATAAAACATTTTATTTGTTTCTAGATAATGTAAATTGAGGAGAGTGAAATAAATGTATGTAATATCTAAAAATAATTAGAATAAACTAAAATAAATAATACATGGGAGGTATAGATCATATAATTCCATCATTAAAAAAATTAATCATAATCATTCCCAGTAAAATAAGATTACAACATAACACCCTTAACAATTTTCTAACTTTTGAACCATAGTCCATGAAATAAATTAAATCAGATGGATCATTAATAACATGAACAGAAGGGTATTCATGATACAAAATGTAAATGTGTAATTATATACTCTATATAACATTATAATGGTTTATAAGATCATCTTTTGATCAATGAAAAACATTAGGTGAATAACCATTTCTGTATATTCTGACTGACATGTAAACAGACTAATCTCCTATTCTTTGATAGTACTTCTATGACATACTCCGTAATACTTTATGGTTTGGACCTAGTGGAAGAAAAAAAAATATGATTAAAGGAATTATTATATGAAGAATTTTGAGTTTTTATTTTTTAATATAAAAGGTTCAAATCCCTAAATAATAGAGGATAATAGGTTCCCTATTAAAAGGTAGTGTAGTGACACACATTGAAATTCATGAAATCATATCAATTTTATAAGGTACATTTTTTTGGAAAATTGGGTAAATTGGATAGGGATAATTATTTATGATAATAAAATGTTGAAATATCTTCATCCTATAAAAATTTTATTGGTGTGTGTGGAAATCATACCCTTATCTTTTTATTTAACCCCTAATGAACCCTTTTTTAACCATAACTATGGTAGTAACATTTTAATACATTTTACTATTCACTATGAACAAAAATTTTGTTAAGTATTTAAATAATAACAAATATCATTATTTAAATAATGTAATACATTTTACCGAATTGATTTTTTATAAGTGGTATAATATAATTTAAAATATCCGTGCATCCCACATTGGAAACTTTTTTTAAAATAATAAATCATTCTGCTATAGAATAATGTAATTTTATTATTTTACATATAGAATTAGTAAAATTAATGTTAAAGTATATGTATAATTTTATAATATATATATTTCATTAAATATATTAATCAATAGATATATTAATTGAATTTATTAAGAAATTAACTCATTGTGTGTATAAAAATAGTTTTTAAAGTAATGTGTTTTTATGACCAAAAAATGAAATTCAATCAAGATCAAGATGAATGATTATTATAATGTAAATAATAATATTATTTTATATTATAATTTTATTATCTTAATTAAATATTATATTCAAAATATAAAGTGATTATTACATGAAAATAAATTATATTGTTTTATTAAAAACGGTATTTCTCAGAATTCCTTAAAAAAATATTTAAAAAAAAAAGAAAAAATTCATGCTAAGATAATATTGACATTATGTTTGAATTGTTTTTGAAATTTAATAAAATAAAATTTCTAAAAAAATTATAAACTAATTAAAAATCACATTTTAATTTCTTTTATAAAACTATATTTTTGTAGACATCATTTGTTTGAAGCATAAAATGACATTAATGAAAAATGAGATCTTATTTATAAATAATTAGTCAATGAATTTTGATTACTAAAAACTATAATACATATTTTTGATAATTTTGGTACTAATATTCAATTATTCTATTTTATATTCTTGTTTATATTAGTTTATTATTTCTTTGTTCATATTTATTAAGGGTTGAGTGTAGAGAAAGCAATCGAGTACTTCAAGATTTATTTCAATGTAAATATATATAAGAAATATTAATTTCACAAATATATTTTTCCATACACTATTTTCATTTTTTTGAGTGAAAAAACTTCTTTAATTTTAGAAATTTGAGAGTGGTTTCCATTAATTCTTCCCCATTTTATATTAATTCATGCACCTATACTATTCAAGTGAAAGTATATATATTTATATTTATAAAATTAACAAAGTCATAAAATTAAATATTAAATAAAAGGTTATGATATATATATTATATATATAATTTATACTATTTCTAAAACTTATTTCCTCATAGTCGTTCTTTCCTTGTGAAATTTATTTTTAATGATCAATTATTTTGAAAACAACATTTCCATATTCTTTGAAAAACATTATTCATAAATTGAATATTTCATTCCATGGTGGAAGATAGTAAAAATTCATGAATATAATAAACTTTACTATTTATTTTATTCATGGAGACTATAACCTGATTTTTGCATTTCCTAATCTGTACTTGTTTAACATTTCTCTTACTGATTTTTTTATTCACTAGTAAGTCTGTTATAAATTTATTATTGGTTTCTTTTGAGTAACCAATTTACTAACTAAAATAATAAAACTGATATACATACTATGTTAGTATAAACTCTTAATATTCATGTCCTTAATTAAAACAATTTCTTCTATATAATAATTTAATTACTATATACCCTTGTGTTGTAAGCATAATTGTGACTATATTAACTATAAACATATCAATAACTAGTGAAATTTTAATGTTTATCATAGAAAAATCCCATTTTTTGCATCTTCTAAATAAATCATCAATGATTCAATAAGATATAATTTAGTGTGACAAAGACCTCCATTATAATAGAATCTTTTCATATCAGTAGTGTTTTTTCAAATTTCAAGTAGAATATTTTCAACATTCACTTCTAGATCCCAGACAATTGTAATCCCATTTGTTTTATTTTCTGTATTTTTATTTGGTCAGGAAGTATAGTAATAGAAATCCAATCAGGTATTTCCAATTACACTAAATAGTAAATATCTAATACATTTAGGTGGATTAATTAATAAATTTGTAATCTCAAAATTTGATTATTTGTCATGGGTATTCAATATTTTAGTAAAACATTATCAATAGATGTTTTTTATTTATATTATTTATTCATTTATAAATCCACTTACTTTCCTTATAAAATTTATATATTATAATTTCTATCTTGTATGACATTAGGGATGTTTAGAGTATTCTTTAATATTATCCATTAATTAATATTTAGAATCATAAATCACATAATATTTTACTAGAAAATATTTTTAATGTTCATAAGTAATTTAATTTTATTTACTTAATTTCACTCATTTATTGTATAGTTCTTCCTACTATGGCTCATATAAATTTTTTATATCAACTGCGACTTCTATTACACCATTAGTTTTAGTAATTTTATTATTATAATCTATTAGATCAACAATATGAAATTTAACATATAATTTATATTCATTTAAATCCTTAATTCCATATAGCTCTAAATAAATTTTATTACAAATTTATTCATTACATAAGATATTTTTTCGTTTGTATTTTTTTTCTATTTCATTGAATTTCTAATCATTTTAGTTTTTAACTTGATTACATATATAATAAAAATTATCCTATTCATCTGCATACATATTAGGACAGATAAAAGTAGGTTTTCCATATCATCACATCAATGAATTTTTTTAAACTTTACTATCCCTAAATTAATATTATATGAAATAAATTTCATCAAATAATTAGTTTCATCCTATTCATTTTCCCTTATAGTAGTATTTTTAAAAGATTCAATTTCAATTTAAATAGAATCCTTATAAAATCATATGGTTAATGGAACACGAAATCTAATAAGTCTATCTAATACGAATTCAATATTCTCCGTGTTTATCAAATTTAAATCATTAAATTAATATATATGAACACAAATCCTTTCTTCCCATACCATTTATTATCCTTAAATATTAATTAAAATCAACATCCATGTACAATTTAAGGAAATTTATCACATGATATTGATATTTAGAGGGTATAATAGAGATATTTAAATATAATTCACTACTTTCATGTATTCATTATGTTCCACATTATCTTTTTCTGAAATGTTATTCAAATATCCTTTATATTACTCCATAAATCATAGAAATATGAATTTTCATTCCAATAGTCTTAAAAGGATGAAAACAAATTACACTACACAAATTAAATATGTTTCCAAAATATAGAATTACTTTTTGATTTAAAATATTTTCAATATTTGATACAAAAAATTTAATCAGATGAATATATCAAAAACATATTATCCACATTCTCAAAAATAAAACATTGGTACAAATTTATGGTCTAAAATATTGTATTGATTATGATGGAGTCAATCATGATTAAATAGAATTTCATATTCGATGGTAATTCAATAGTTCACCACAATTAATTCATCGAGTATCATCTTGAGAATATATAAATTTACTGTCCTTTTTGAAATACAATGTAAATATGAGACATAAGAAAATAGAATGTGTTGGTTGGTATGATTAAAATTTTAGATAAATTCTAATCTAATGAGTAAACAACTTATTATTATGTTCCCAAGTAACTATGATTAATAACTATTTGAACTCTAAAATGAAAAATAAAAAAAAAATATACAATCAATAAAATGAATCTTTTTTATAATGATATATAGAACATATATTTATGAAAAATATATTTTCACCACAAAAAATAGTTGGTAGCCCTTGAATATTCATTATCCTTTACAATGATCTTGATTTTCTTCCTCCATTACAAACCTCAATTCCAATTTGTTAGTATACAGACTAATAGTCATTCTCTACTCTTCTATGTAATACATCAATATAGAATTGAATAATGGAATCATTTGATACTCCCAAGCTACCATCATACGATGTTTCACCATTATTCACTATAATAATTACTCTCAATATAGGTAACAATGGAATCAATATCACCAGAATAATGACCATCATAGTATATTTAGAATGGAACACAATCCAAATTTTGACACCAAATGATTACAATATTTTGGGGGCCTTATTCAATTTTTCATGTACCAATATATTTTTCTTTTTTCTAATAAATATTTTATAATGGATTTAAATAAACCTAATTTAATTAAATTCTTAATATATAGTATCTTTAGTTATAATATATGTGTTATATATACCATATAATACCTGGACAATGTTCATTATATAATATGTGAAAAAACTATTTACAGTCATCATCACACAACCTAAATTAAAATCTATTATCATATATTAAATGAAAATATTTTTTTCTGTGTAATTTGATATGTCTAAAATAGTTTCTGTCATTTATACATATAAAATTATATACATAAGACCAATTTCATGATAAATACACATAGAATTGTGTGCCCTTCTATTTACCATGTCTTCAATCACGTAAACTTTAATTGGTTGATGATATCCCCTATCATTCATTTATATAAAATAATTCTCAAAAGTATTAAAATTTTTTGATTTTTTAATCCTATTTCTATTGTATTCCACATAAAGATCTTTTTGACATGAAAAATATTATATATTTTCACTATATGAATCTTTTATATCATGTATGTCAACATGTACCAGTGAATATTATGTGATGATTTCAATACCTTTTTTGTTTGATCCATATGTTAAAAAATTAATTATTCCCATTTCACTAGATAATTTTCCATCAAATATTACGTCAACCACAAAATATTTTATGAAAACAACAAGTCCAGCAGAGTTCATCGACTGATAGTGAGATAATATTCCCCATTTTTCTTCTATAACCCTGTTTATTAACATATCATTATATGGGAAATGGGTCACAACTTTTGATATCAATATAAAGAATATAAACCACCATAAAGAAAACTGTACTATTTCATGTATTCTATCTATGGTATATCGATAGAACCTCCACGGTTTCTTTAAGAACCCAAAAGATCTTATCAAATTTGTCATATAAATATCACACACATTTCTCCTCCCTGACCAACCAGAAATCCAACTCATCAATCTATTAGGAAAAATAAATCCCTGAATAGAAACTCTATAATCATAAAACAATTCCATTACTTAAAATCTAATAAAATTTTAATCTAATTATCTTCTTCTTTTGAATTTATTAGAACTCATTTTTATAAATAATATAGTTTAATTACACCGTCAAAATAGGAATGAGGTGTATGATCAGTTTTACATGTAAATCCTTAATGGTTTTATATTAAGGAAGATGATGTATAAATGCTACTCAACATACACATAACATCCCCAACTTGATCATCGAAAACACTAACTATTTTCAATCAGTATATTAATTCGTAAACCCCAACTAATATTCCATAGGATTCCAACTAATAATATGGGTATGTAAACAAATTTGGGATACTATAATCAAACTGTAATTATATTTAATATCAAATAAATAAAAAATATCACTACCAGAATATAAATCATAGTAAAATTTTGAATTATAGTATAATTAACAACATTAAAAAATAATAACCCAAATGATTGAAAACATTATATACATTCATGTAACAAATTAATACATCCCTATAATGATCTAAAAAATGATAAAATAAAACAGATATATTTAAATTGAAAATAAAATTTAAAGGAAACAAAAAAACAAAATACCCAAATTCACTTAAGAGTTTGACATGAACATGTTATGGGGTGTAAAACCCCAATTATTTTCCTATGTTATGTATAGTAATTTTGGTAAACTAAGGAAGTACCCATGGATATATTCTCAAAAAATATAATGTTACACTATATAAATCGGTGTTTAAGTTATTTTAATTTCTTTAATATTAGTTCCAATAATTATTAATTATTACATATAATGAAGAATTTTTTTTGAGGGATGGATTCTAATATAACAGGTGAAATTTTATTTAAATTACTTTTACACCTTATATTATTAGTTAAAAATAAAAATATTTCAAAATTGATTCATTAAACATCCACAGTTGAAGTCTATCCTAGATATAGGTATAACTGTTACAATAACATGGTCAAACCCCCTTCTAAAGTGTGTAAAACGTTTCCAGTGTAACAAAATTTTAAACCCCTCACAAACTAACAAGGAATTTCCCAATCACATTTTTTCTCTTTTTAAATTTATATGTAACTCAACATTTTTAAAAATGTGTCATTAATTACAATAAAATCAACACATTATACATCATAATTAATTTATAAACATGTTTACTTATTTATTGGGAGACTATAATTTATTAACATAAGATGTAAATTAGGAAAATTTTAATCATCCTAAACACAATTGTATTAATAGAATCCAACAATCATTGAATACTAAAATCAATCATTAAAAAAATATTAATTAAAAAATAATACTTCAGATATCTTCCAATAGACCATCTTGCCGGTTGGGATCACTCATGTTTTACCCCTTTATATGAATGCTATCTTAGATGGTTGATGAAGAAAAATTCATTAATAAATAAATAAATATTGAAAAAAATAAACTAAAAATGTTAATAATAGTAAAAATGAAAAATCTAGTGAACACCCAAGCTATGTGAAAAACATACTCTCTAATCCTTAACCTCTATTTTATACACCCTGGTTTCCAAATCATTTAAATATTCAGACCTCTGAGGTTTTTAAATTTTAGATATTTATAAATATTTTTTCTTCCTTTTATTTCATTCCCTATCGTGATCTAATTTTCCTTAAAAAATTTCATCTTAAAATTTTGAATCTTGATAAAAATATCTTCATATTTTAATCAATGTGTTTTCAAAAACATTTGAGAATGATTAATGATGATTAATCCGAAATCCATAGCTCAAATTATATAGAACTCTTATGAAGACACCTTGAAATTTCTTTCATACCCTGATTTTCACTAAGACATGATGTTTACAAATATCATCATAGAACATCTTGAGGGTTTTCTCATCAATATAAATATGTGTCTATAACTTCTATGATGCCAATGGAGAGGTGTTTTGGGATTTCCCCAATATTATAGAGTATAGAAATGATACATATAGTGGGGATGATCATATTTAAATTGTACTACGAATAAAGCTTACACAAAATGGATTTATCCTTTCAGTGATAAGATTTATTATTTTAGAATAATGGATAGAATTTAAAAAAAATTAATTATTGTTTATATAGGTCAATTCACTTTTCAAAATTATATCCTTGTGTTATTAATGATTATTATTAATTGTAAAAATGATCCCTATCTATCCTGATAATGATTCTTACACATCCAATTCATTTTCCATCTATTTATGATTATTTCAGGGATAGATTAATAGAAAATCACCCATGTGTCACCACATTCATTAACAATAAACATATAAATAGTTATGTCAACTTCACATTCCATACTCAAAACGACAAAAAACATTATTAGTTAATAATTAGAAGAAATCTAGAAACCAAGACTCTAGAAAACTATAGTCAGTGTTTACTTTATTATATTGGAAAAAATATAATCCACTATTAATGGAAAAAAGAATAATGGAAATTAATCAGAATTGATGGTTTTAAATAAAGGAATTTCTTTTGAGAGTTGATAGGGAAAATGGGTGGGAAACATAAAAAATAACATTCCATAATCATTTTGTAACTTTTTACTGAAAACATAGTTATAAGTTAATTCAAAAATTCATTTCAATATTCTATAAAATACTTTTTTTTAGTTTAAATAAAAAACAAACAAAAATATAGAATAATTGAAATGATGTATTCTTCTAAAACCCATGAATAAAATTATTGGAAGATAAATAGTTAATAATGATCGTGGTGTGAAGAAAAGGTTCTCAACTTGTATATATTAAAAATAAAATTTCCTTCATACTTTTGTAAAAAGTAAAAAAATTGATTGTCTATTAAAAAATTGAATGATTCTATTTATGAATTTGTAAATAAATTAAAAGATTGTAAAAAATTTCTTTCTCAATTATTTTATAAGATAAAATACATATATAAATAAATTTTATTAATTTAGATAAGTATGAATAATATTCTTGAACAAGGGAAAAAACAATGTTTAGTTTTGGATTAAAATGATTTATTTTGGTATTTCAGTAAAAAAAATTGAAGAAAATATGGATAAAAACATAGAAACCCTAACAAAATTATTATATTAAAATATAAATATTTTAATATAAAAAGTGAATATAATTATTCTAGTGTAAATTTATACCTGAATACTCTTGAAAATGTGTGATTTTGTAAAATAAATTTGAAATCTTTAATAACATTTCAATCAAAACCCATGAAAAGAAAAATATTGAATTAAAATTTTAAAAACATTTTTAAAGAGAACTCAAATACATAATATTTCAAAGAGATGATATATACAATGTTTATATGAAATTAGGTGTATAATAAAAAATACAAGTAAATGAAAAATTCTTACCTTTGATTCCTATATAGTCAGATGCATTATATCCCCCAGAGTAATAAAATTAAATTTATAAAAATTATTTATTAAGAATATTTTTCATCTATATAACATTTCTAAGGTATTGTAACAATCATTTCACTTCCATTAATTATATAGTTCATATTTTCATTGACCACATATGTTTTTGGTCAAATTTCCCAAAATTACCTTTGTGTATCAACTCTTCTTAATTGTGGTTTGTATATAGAATCAATAATTTCAAACATAAATATCACTTCTTATTAGATTAATATTCATTAAGTGATGTTATAAATCTTGAAAATAACATTTAGTTCTAGAGTACTTGGAAACACTGATTCATAAATAAATGGATCAAAATATATCTACAACATATCCCACTATATACATCAAAATAAAAACCCCTTTTACACATATCATACTTAAAATCATTCATGATAACCATGTGAAATGAAACGAATGAAAAGGGGGAGATAATATTTCTTATGAGGGTAAACCAAGAAGATAAAAATGATCAAGTTAACATAACATGATCGTAAGGGGGTGGGAAAATGATATTAACATTTGAAAACCATACACTATATTTCAATGATTAAAATAATTATCCATTGAATGATGTATTTTAGTTAATAAGATATGAATAAAAAAAGATTCACTGAATTTGAGAAATAGTCATGAAATTAGAATAATGCATATTATTTTGAGTACACATAATAATATAAAATCATTTATTAGTCATGGATCAGTTAAAATACTGTCATAGTGGATTGGGTTCACTACTCATTATATATTAACCTAATTCAAGGTTCAGTCCCATGTCAATAAAAGAAAATAAGTTCCAATAATGTTCATGGTTAACATAAAATTTCATTCCATATAATCTCATGAGATATCTCTAATTACCCAATGATTTTTTGGGATACATCATTCATATACAACCCCTTAAAAATCATAATCTATACATATGGGTGCAGTAAGATCATAAAAGATTCATCATATAGCATAAACTATGGAAAATAGTTGGGTTTCTGGAAAATATCACCCTCATTATTTTTAACCATCTAGAGGAAGAATAATAATTGAATCCATGTATAGAATCATAAATAATTCATAAGTAACATCAAATTATTTTATAATAAATGTATATACCATCAAAAGATAAATTGGAATATTTCTTAATAAAAATATCCTTACCATTTTGGAATAACATTATTATAATTTAAAATTTTCAAAAATATTATAGATAAAATTTTCATAAAAAAGAACATTTGAAACTTATAATTGGAGCTTCAGAACAATTATCAATTATGTGGTTGAGAAATTCCATACATATCATGTATGTTAAAATAAATAATCTTGTCATATTTTTTTAAGAAGTCAAAATTAACTTGTTTTGAAAATGTAAATAATATTTTTTAAAAAATATTTTGTAAAATATAAAGCAAGATTAAAAAAAATAATGGCTCATAGGTTAATAATATAACATCATTGAAATATTTTTTAGTAAATATGTATATAGAATAAGAGAGTTTGTGACCAAAGATTCAAATAATTTTGGGATTTATTAAATTAATTATTTCAGTATCTTGAGTCGTTTATGTGAGGGAAAAAGAAATAAAAATATGTATTATATAGAAATAATCATAATAGAAGAAAAATCATGGTATAATTTATAGATAGTTCATAAAATTTAATCCCCATAAACATGTTCATATACAATTATGATAAACAATCATATTATAAAATAAATTCTTTTTCTCAAGTTAGAATTAAATAACAATTGTTATAAACATGTAGAAAATAAAATTATTTTCACAATAATTTAATACCAAAATAAATATTATATTTATGATATCATATACGATCTAATTATATCATTTACACACCAATTTTTTAATAATTCATTACTAAAAGCACTGATTTTGGGTGTTAACAATTTTTTTTCATGCGATTTTCTTCTCGATAGTTATAGTACATGTAAATTAATTAGGGATCAATAATATCGATATTGGTAATCATGGTATAAATATATTTTATATTCAGAATATTTATATTTATTTTAAAGACCTGAAAATTCCATATATATATTTATAAATATTTAGGATTATTATGAGTCTTTGAAAATTAATGGCACATTATTCTGTGTCCCGGTGTTCCCGAAACGTAATTTTAAACATTTTTTAAGGTATGTTCAATAAATTTATGGGAGGTGTTTTATAAATCTTAAACCATTGCTCAGAATTGAAATCTTAGGGCACTTTTGAATCTGTAGCCCCATTATTCATTTAAGGGAGGATTAACTTTGACTGTAGTAAGTCATGAGAAAAAGAAAATATGAGAACATTTAAAAGAATAATAAAATTTCATATAATTGTTATTTTATATTCCTCCAATGGTTGACTGGCGGTGGTGGGACGAGTGTGTTGTTGTTATATTTAATGGGTTGACTCATTGTATCGGTAACCTCTATGTTGGAACGTTAAATGTGGTTTATAAATGAACTGAATTATTGTTGTGAAACACTGTTGTTTATTTAGTCTATTTAAATGAATCTTGGGCGTGGGATTTGGGAATGGAAGAGAGGAACTCCTAAAGAACTATTTTGTCATTTTCCACCGATGGGGAATGGGATCTTGGACAGTAATGTCGGAGTGATCAAACAAGGAATGAAAAACATTGGTGGCTTCATCAAAGTACAGATTCTCCTTCCACTACCGTGATGACTCCATCGATTCTTGAGGTATGGGGATTTGGCATGGTTTATTTCTTTTATTTGAAGATGAATTTTTTTTACCTTCTTGTAATGAAGCTAATGTGGATAGAATGGGGAAAACAAACAATGATTGGACGCTCCACTGCTCTTTTATTTTCACTCTCTTTTAGGTACAAATTTCCAACTTGGCAGAACCAAGAATTCGGGAGATGCGAAACCGTGGCTGCATCCTGGGAGGCCCGTATGAACGAAAGGAATGGAAAACCGACCACCAGATCTCACCCGATGGCCCATAGAAGATCTTCTAGTGTGACACTAGTGACCATCACCAGTGTCGAAGGCAGCAGCTGGTGCAAGCCAGCTGTGGAAGAGGGCGACACCGCTTGGCACTGAGGTGGACCCGAAGGGGCAGCCAACACTTGTCCAACCGCATTGGCAAGGTGACCTCCACACTGTGTCTTGGTGAAGGAGTCATAGAAACGAAGCCATAGAAGAGGGGGAACCCAGCCCTGTGGGTCCTACGGACCACGTGGTGGTGCCACGTGGCACTGCTGATTGAAGAGTCCAATGCCTCTTTTAGAAATTTGTGGAGCTGGGTAGCCACAAGACTGGCAAGCCACACCGGCGCACAACAATGTGTTTCCCGATGGGCCCCTCTGGTCACTGGGCCATTCCCACCCGGGTGGGCCTAGCCCATTTTAGAATGGGTGGGTCGGACTCGTACCGGGTCTGGTCCTCCCAGGACGGGTGGGACCGGACCTAGACCCATTCTGACCAAGTTTCACTTAAAGAGTAATATCATGTGAACTGGACATTTGTTCGACGAACCATCTATGGTGATGAAATACTTTTAACAAGACAATCATTGTGAGATACTTCCCCTGAATTTTGGAGAAATTGGAAGTACACCCGGGTTGGATCGTACCCAAATCCAACATGGACCTCAGCACTAAAATGGTATTAACTCGCAGACCAGGTGTCTGGTTGACAAGATCTCTATTGAGTTGAAACACTTATGAGAGGATGACCCTTTCAGTAACTCATTTGTAGAACATTGTGGAATATGAGACATGAACAATATCCAGAGGAGAAGATACTATGGAACTGAAGTGCACCAGGTGCGTGGAATCATGTGGCTAGCTATCATCTGGGTAGTGAACCAGTGTGGTTCAGCGTATAGCGATCTTGGGTAAATCAATATTATAACAACCCTATGTGTATCAGAATCTAGTGACCCTCTGTGGATCATCATAATAGTGACCCTATGTTTATTAGTATTCTAGAAACCCTTTGTGGATCGACATTCTTGAAACCCTGTGAGGATTAGTGGTATGCAACACGACGAGGACCAGCCTTAGAGCGGCCCATTATAGATCAGCGGCATACGGCCCTTTGAGGGTCGACAATGGAACAAATCATTCATGGTTATATTGGGGAAACATCCTAAAGGAATAAAATGGTGTATCTTAATACTAATTATCTTTAGTTTTGATCTAAGATATGTATACCTAGTTTGAGTTGAGTCTTTTTCTTTGTGCATTGTGATTGAAATAATGCTTTTTGTTTTTCCATTGTAGAATTTTGAGAGACCTCCAGAGGTCTTGGAGCCCATAGTGGTTATTATTATACCCACCCCTACATGGGCTTCACCCGTACCTTATTGTTTCTTGTCCAGACGATGAGAAACATGATTGACACTTAGGGAGTCAGAACATGGCGGTACACAAAGGCGACTGGTTAATGTGAAGAAATGTGGAGATGATTAATATATATTCTTCAGGTAGGTTCCTTGGTGGGAGAACTCATAAGCTATTTTTTATTTTCTGTTTACAGTTGTAGTTGTATCTTTTGAGCTGGGATTGTTTTTTGGCCCATTTCATTTCTGTGCGCACCTTTACTACTATACTTTTACTTCTTGGTTGCATCCTATTGTGTTCATGGACTGTGTTTTTTTACAAGTTTAAATGAAATTCCTCTCGTTGTAGGGATACACCTTTCAAGTGCTGGTTGCCAACCCCTAGACTATAGAAGGTGTGCTTGGGTTAGTCATGGTGTAGGCCCTATGAGATGGGTCATTACATTTACAGTTATCCACCAAAAATAAAAATAGCAAAAATTAATTACATCATTTATGGATATGGTAGGTCGTACATATGCATGAACGTTGTTTTCAATTTTCTATATATAGAACAATATAATATATAATAATAATTAACCATTAAAAATTTATTATTAAATCATAATTATAATATATACTCATTACATGTATCGATATTACCATTCATATAATGGGTGAATGAAAAGTAAAACACATCACTTTATTGATGTTATAGTCCACATGTACATATGAGCGAAATTAACATTTTTTCAATCAATTGGATGGAAATGAGGTAGATATAATAATATAATTAAATAATTTTAATAATTGTATAAATATTATATATGATCATTAAACCCATAATGATAATAATATATCAAAATATAGTGACAGAAAATGAATTTTATATTTACGTGCTGGTGCGAGTCCACATGTATTAATGAGTGATAATTTCACTACCCATTTGATGGAGTGGGTGGATATTAGTATTTCAAAAAAACTAATAAAATATAATTATATTTAGTATACAAATTTTTTTATTAAATAATAAATAACATATATATTTAGGAGTTATAATAAAACATAATGTGAAAGTGTTTGGGTTATACTAATACTTTTTATTCGGTAGGCTTCTTTAATATAGTTTACTAAGGACCCCAGTAATAGAATTTTAAAAAAAAGAACAGCTATAATCAATGGTTAGTAAATTTAATAAGATAGTTTGGTATGTTTTGGTAGATCTAGATGGATTTATGTGGTATAAATAAGTGAAATGTGTGGTTTCTTTTTGAAAGTGGGGAATAGGACACACTTGGAATTTCTGAAAAGATTAAAATATAATAAATGTATATTAATTAAATATGATTTCAATGTGAAATTAATTATAAATTTTGATATTGTGATGTCTAAATATTTCGAAAAAATATTAATCATTCTTAATAAAGAAAATATCCTTATATCTTGATTTAACCTCATCAACCACACTAACTATCTAATTTTAACATTAACCATGAAAACATGTTTTTATTATTGTTATAATCCATTAAGAAAAAAATATGTTAAACAGAATAAATAATATTAATTATTTTGATTCTAGAAATTTAATTCATTTTATAAAATTCTATTCACTAAATTCATAGAATATAATTTAAAATTAATCTTGTAGACATGATGAAAAAATTGTTATCAGATAAAACATTTTCTCATGAATAATTGGTTTTTATATAAAAATTCGATATAAAAGAGATTAACTCACCAGTTTGGTATATTTATAATATAATTTTAATCATTGTTATCTTAAAATCACGTTTTAATATAATGGAACTTTATAAATTCATTAAAATGAATGATAGTTTTCAATAAGTTTCAGCATTTTCACTAGTCTTCAAAAAATCATCCATTTTATAAAATTCATAAATATTCACTATAATATAATTACAATATGATGAAATCAAATATTACGTTACTTTTGAAAAATAAATTCCCAAAATGTGTAAAAATTTAATTTTGTTATATATTAAAAAAAATTCCATTTATATGAAAAATGATTTTTGAAGATTATAAATAATTTTTGACAAATTCTATTCTTAATTATCAATATATTATATTTATCTAATAAAATTATGAATATTTGTTAAATTTTTTTATTCTTATTCATTCCACAAATTTAATGGTTACTTTTTAATGGTGTGTTATATTACGGTTTCTTTATACTCAAGTTTTCATGTATTAGAGGCTATCAAATAAATTAAATTTATTCAAAAAGATATATCACAAAATATCATGTCATAATATTATTAATATTATAAATTATCTCAATGATTTTAATAATTTCGTGAATATGAAAATTTTTTAATATAATTTTAGAACCAATCATTCAAGTTATTCTTTGAAAAACCTAATATGATGTTGGCAGTGGCAGTACTTTGATCATAGTCATGATAGTGTTTTAATTTTCAAAATCGATTGATTGAGAAGATTTTATATAATTACGAATATTTATATAATGAAAATTTAACCAAAAATATAATATTTATTCATTAAATATATCCTTAGTATCATCTATGTAATGGTCAAATGAAAAATGGGTCACATTTCTTTTTTGTTTTGAGGAGGTAGTCCACAGGTATACATTATGTATATTATCATTTTCCATCATATGGGAGGGTGATAACATACATGATATTCTATTTATAAATAATATAAATTGATTTATTAAAATAACATATATCAAATAAATATATGTTTATTTTTTCATGTTAGTTAGTGTTGAAAAATTATATGCATCACTTTATGGAGATGGCTGTCTATACGTATAGACAAACGATGGGTTTATTTCTCATTGGGTGGAATTTGAAATTAAAAAGTATTATTACAGAAACAAAATCTTTTATTATATATTTGGAACTGAATTTATTATATTATATTGGTTATGATATGATTCAATTAGGTATTATAATAAATAAACATGAAATTACCCAGTTATGTGTTATAAAACTTCATTGGAATAATTAATTACGTAAAAAGTAATCCCTCTCACATAGATTTTATAAGGATTTTTTTCATGGTATTAGTTGATATTAGTATCTTAATAAGTGTGAATAAGAAATGATTAGAGATTCCCTTTTATAAGTGATGTAGTTGAAAGACTTGTAAATAAAAATATTATTTTAATATTATATAAGTATTAATTTAGTAAAGTGGATCCAAATATAAATTTATTATAAAACAAAGTTATTAGAGACAAAATAAATCCAACCAATGATATTTAATACTGTTTTTTAGTATCTTGAGGACTAATCTCTTTATATTAACATTTATACCCATTTTACCACTAAATATGTTAATAAAATTTATCAATGGTTACAATCCATTACAACCAAAAATGAAATTGAATCAAAAAAACACCTGAAAATATAAAGATCTAAAATATTTAATCTATTTTATATAATTCAGTGTATTGAATTGGTAAAAATTAAATTTAATATAATTTTTTAAATGGCAATGAAAATATTTTGTAATAAAATTACTTTCTAAGCATAAATAATATTTTACAAAAAAATTAAAATATTAATTAAATTAGAATGAATTGGATTATTTTAATTAAAATAATTATTATTTTACTTTGGAAGTAACACTGAAACAGTACTCTTGAATTCTGAATTAAAAGAAAAAAAACAAAAAAATAGATTTTATTTGAATAAAAATCATTACGTATATTTCTTAAATATTTAACATATAATAATAAGTCAAAAATTATTTATCTAAATGAAATATATTAAATATAACAAATATTTTTTTTCTCAAAAATGTTTTAATTTTTTTACCTCATTTAAATATCATAATAATTAAATAAGTATAATATTACTTGAAAAATTATTATCTTTCACAATACACTGAAAAATATTATTTCTGCAAACCACTAAATTTCACCCTAAAATAATTTGGATATCATAAAATAACAAAATTAAATTCATTTTATGAATTATAATTGATAAATGTAAAATAAAACATTTATAGTATCCACGCACAAACTTGTAAAAACCACTTTTTGAACAAATGTATTTTTAATCAAAAAACGAATAAATCCACATTTCATACATATTAAAAACTATTAGATGATTTATATTATATTGTTTTAAATATTTTATAAATAATTTTTACAAAAATACTTAATACACAAAGAATAAAATATTTTTTCAGATAATTTTTTTTCTAACATAAAAATATTTTTCAGAAAAATATATATTTTTACCAGAAAATTATTTTATCACAATTTTTATAAATTCAATATTAAAATTTAGAATGATTATAATATTGTATATATACATATAAAATACATTATCTCAAAATTTAATTCTAATCAATGATAAATTCAAATTCTAAATAATACATATATAATATAATTAAATCCCATTTAAATATAAAAGACACTCATTACAATTTATGTATGAAAAAATATATATAATTTCATTATTATCATTAAAATTTGAGTATTTGTTTCCTATAAATTAATAAATATATTTTTGTTATGAAATATTTTCTACATATATTCCAAACTGGAAATATTATTATTCATAACCACTAAGGAAATAACTAACTAATAGAAAACATATTTAATTAATAATACTTCTATAGTATATCATTATTTGTTCAAGCATGGTATTTAATGTATAAGAAAATATTTTTCATATTATTCCAAAAATAAAATATTTTGGTGTAAAATTCTTCCCCCTTATAGAAATTTCAACCACACAATTTTAATTCATTTTTAGAATATTTTGAAATAATAAAAGATTTTATAATTAATATTGATCTTGAGGTCAATAATAGAGAATATATTATTTAATAAATAAAAAATATGTTGATTTGGATAAGAATTATACTTGTGATGTGTTTCCAAAATCACACCTTAATTTCTATGTGATTGTTTCCCCATAAAACATGATAAATTTAACTTTAATTGCATGATTTTGGGGAATTTTTAGCTAATAAACTTACTTGATTTATTTCCCCTATTGTGATTTAATCAGTCAACTACCATTGATTCATCTCGTATCAAAATAATGAATAGAAATGATAAATGTTTCTTGATAGAATAACTGAAATGAAATTTTAATGGATCATATGATTCATTAAAGGATAATGTTATTCATTGTATAAATGTATTTATAACCTTTTAATCTAATAATTTATATATTTTTTATAAACCAAAAACTGTTTTCATATGTATAAATAATATTAAATAATTTAAACCATCAAATGAAAGAGCAATATCTCTAAAAAAATGATTATGAAACCCTAGATTCAACATGAATCAATAAACCCTAAAACTATTCAGAATAAGTGAGATAAAATTAGAATACATCATAATTATACATTCAATAAAATTTTATATAATTAACCTTAGATAAATCCAATACTAACCCAAATGATTATATTTTGAAGTGTTAGTATATCATTTCTTAGAAAAATGAAAAAATATTCACTACTTTTTGAAAATATTTCTGACAAAATAATTCCCAATAAAAAATTTACAATATTTAAATATCTCTAGTAAATAGTTTCTTTTGAGAGTCTCATCAATGATTCTAAAGTGAATCTTATTCTATTCGTACTATTTAGTATAACATGATGAGAATAAAAAATAAAAAATGAAATTATGAATGGAATCTTTGATTCTTGGGAAAATAATTTTAATAGTACCCCATATACTGTGAGTTGAATAAATGGATATCGATGGATTATTTCTTTCATTTAAATTCATGGGCCTTGTATATTTTATCTCATAACATATAAGAACCATCACACCCTTTAAATATTTTTAGAGGTTCTTTATAATAATTATAACATATTTGATGTTAATTCATTCCCTTCTTATCATTTTCTGCATTTTATTATCATTGATTCTCACTCATCCTTTTATTCACTTCATTTCCATTGAAAATATACAACCTAGAAATTCATTTCTCTATTTTTATGAAATATTATTCCCCATAAACATATGATAAAAAAGTTAAAGAAACTAATTCCCATTGGGGGATCCACATTAGTACATCAAATAAATGGTCAATCTTACTTTTCAAGTTATATATATATTCCATTGAATTTTGTTAACCTCATAAACAATGAATTATACGTGGAAAAATTTTCTATATCATTTTTCCTTAAATTTTTTAATTTACATTCAATACCATCATTTTAATTCTATGAAAACATTTCTCAATAAAAATCAATATAATGGTATTCCATTTCGTTCCATTTAATTCCACGTCCTCCTTGGTATTCTATATAAATTAACTTTATTAACCTGTTATTTCATTTTTGAACTATTATTATAGAATAACCTTTTCCTTTAAATTATATCCCAAATACATTAATATATTTCCATCATACATTATTGTTTTTCAATCATAAAATTTATTTTTATTTTTATTATTAGATAGAGGCTTATATTTTAAAAATAGATGAAACATAATTTAATTATATTATGATTATATATCTTAGTTCATGTGGGAATGGTTATCCATCAAAATGTAGGGATGTTTCCCCAATATTTTATTGATCTCCCCAACTCGAACACCAACATTAATGACATTCTCATAAGGGAATTACTACATTGAAACAGACTGTTTATATTATTTCCCATTCTTCTAGTTGGTTCAATATGTAAACAATAGATTATTCAAAAATACATCATGAAATGGAATATTTATTCAACAAAAAAAATACATAAAATTTATTTAACATGAACTGGAATTCTATTAATGTATGTGATAGTTACATTCATCTAAAATTTAGTTCCCATGAGCCCTACTAAACTACATTTAATTCCCATTGTAAATAACCTTTCATCCGTAAATCTAAGTCATTTTTATATTACTACTTTGTTTCATGACATTTCCTTTGTATTAGCCATCATACATAGAGAAATACACATTCTATTTTGTCTCATGACAAGAATCATTGTATCAGATGGATATATATTGCATCTCATCACCTATAGATTACATATTTCCAATGAATTTTGTATATATTTAATCAAAATTATAAATATAATAAAAATTATATATCCATAAATACATTTTATTATTGATTTATAAATAATACATATCAGTATTTTCCTGAGAAATAAAATATCTTTCTTATTATGCTTACTTCAACCAATACAACTTTTATTAATAGAATATTGTTAAAAATTTAATAAAATTATAAAGTTATCATTGTTATAAGATTAGATAGATATTAATTAGAAAAATATTTTAAATCGACTAATGGATGGTGATGGGGAACATTATCAAAGGAAAGTGAATATTCTTAAAATAATTTATATTACCTAAATAATTAATGTATTTGAGAATTATAGAAATTCATCTCAAAATAATGATTGAAATAAAGGAAATTACTTTTATAATTATAGAGGAAATTGGAAGAAAAAAATTAAAAAAAATTATTTAAATCATATATAAATTATTTTTAAAAACAATGTTATAAATTATATTTAAAATTTATTTCCATCATATAAAAATATAATCTATTTTTATTTGAATATAAAATCTAAAAATATAAAAAATAATGAAAACAATATTCTTTTTAAAAAATTAATGGAATTTTTAGGGGAATATAAATAGATATTAATGGTCATGGGTCTGTGAAAATCTGTTCACACGGTATACGTTATGAGTATGATTCCTTTCGTAATTTTTTATATTGTAAAAAACTATTTTTTGAGAAAAAACAATAAATGATCCCTTTAAACCTTTTTAAATAAAAAAATAGTATAAAATGACCATTAATAATATTTTAAATTAATTAAAAAATATTTATCAATAATTAATTTTTTTGGAAATGCAAGAAAAATATTACTAAAAATGAAAAGAGAGATAAGGTTATCTTTTAGGAAAATATTTTATCTGTCTTTGAGTACCAAAATGATGAATAGTTGGAAGAAAATCTTAGAATCCTTAAAAATAATTGTGGGATAATAAAATATATGGATTTAAATAGATAAATACTATAAAATTATACTAATAATAATTGAAAGCATAAAAATCCTAAATAAGGGTAGTTTCTAAAATAAAAAATTATGGATATACGGATATTTTAATAAAAAAACCCTTAAAATAATATACATGAATTGAAACTAAAAATACCATGAATAAAGAGGGTAAAACCAAATATTATTTTAGAGGTTAAACATAAAGAAAATATAAAACAAATTAGGTGAATAGTATAAAATATACCACAATGGAGTTGAATTGATATGAAAACTCATTACCTTGAATTACTACTTATAAAGACATGTCATATCCTCAAGAATTATTATTTTAAATTAATTAAATATATTATTCCAATAATATTCAACTAAATTTTATTTATAGGTTCATTTTATAATCATTTGAGATCCATTCATGATATATTTCACTCCTATTTCAATCACATAAGGTTGTTCGGTCAATTTCCCAAAATTACATTAGTGTATTGACCATGGTTAAAGGTGTTATAATATGATTCAACAGTGTAAATAATATTTATAATGTCATGAATATATTTTTTATTCATATTATAGAATTTTTTTAACCAATAATGAAATGTTGAAATTTAGAAACAAAATACATCATTCATAATGGAAGTTTTTTTCACTAACACATGGTGAAGTTTTCATTTTCATAAATGGTGGAAGGAAAAGAATGTATATAATGATTAATCTAACTATAGTTACATATATTTAATAAAAATTAGTTTCAATCATTAAATATATCCATATAAGATATCATGAAAATTTGATGTGAAAAATGAATCACATCACTTCATGAAGGTCATAGTCCATTTATACACATGATCAACATTATCATTTCCAAATGGAAGGAAGGGTCATAATATAAGTAGTAATTACAGAAAACCTAACCCTGTAGACCAGAGATGGTTTCTAATTGATTACATTGGAATAAGATGTATTTAATCACAATCGGAAGGACCAAATTGTTTTGTATTTTTAGAAAACTATATATATAACATATTATTACATTAAATTTGAAAATGTAAATTACAATATTAGTTTCTCAATGAATAAAATTATTTCCTTTATTACTTACTTACATATCGATCATAGTATAACTCATGGAATCTTTGGAAAATGAAACAAAATAAAGTATTATTTAAAATGATTAGTATAGTTGTAGTTAAATGGATGAAATAATAAATCAGTAAGAATAATAAATATGTCATGGTTAATAATTGACCTGACAAGATTTGTAACCAATAAAATCAGATAGAAGTTCTTCAAGAAATCATATTAATGTGAAAATGTCCTAGATAATTATAAATATGGTAATTTGGTTAACTTAAAACACATTCCATTTCATAAATAACATGACTATAATAAGTGGATAATGCCCAATCAATATAAAAATTTAAATAACTAAAAACACAGGGAATTTAATAAATAACTTAGAATGAAATTCATACAGACATAATATCATTATGAAAATATCATGGAGAGTAAGTAATGAATTTTTAATGATGGAAATGAAAATTATTTTTGATATAACGATCTCACGCATCACAATACATCTACAGTCAAGACCTTCTAAAGATAGTTTGAAACTAAATCTGAAACGCATTTTAATTAAAGATAACTTTTTTGTCTCATGAGACGTACTGATTAATTAACGATATATATTATTCTGGACTCTAAAAATCCCTATAAGTACAAATCATTCCTCATATATCGAATGATCGATTTATTTCGTAAATCCATATTCATTTCCATTAAATATTTGTATTAATCAAAGAATATAGATTATCAATATTTATGAAGTAAATCTTGTGACCATACAAGTAAAAAACCATATGTATAATTAAATATTATTTATTTAATTAAAAATATTATCAAAGATAAATAATATGGATATTTAGGTGAAATTTAAGGTCTATTAATTACATAAAGTAAATATTTCTATAGAACATTAATGACTACCACAGTAAATCCATAAAGAGAATTTCTGTATTTACCTTACTCAAAATGATCATAAATATTTCATATTAATATTAATGATGGAATAAATTCAACATATAACCAATGGAGTAAGAATAAATGGTTATTTTCATTGATGAATAGAAATACCACAAAAAGAACGCTAAATGACATTCATGGGGATATTTCCACATCATTTTGAAAAAAAATTAATACTAATATTCTAAAAAAATTAAAATAATATTTAATATAGATAAATTAGTTTTTAAAAAAATTTGGTGCTCATGATTTATGGATATTTGTTTCATGTCATAAACATTAACGCATTGATTACTTTAACTTTTTTGATAAAATCGAAATTGGAAATGTTTTAAAAAAAGACAAAAATATTTATTTCAAAAAATTTTGTTAGAATTTAAATTGTGTAAATTTTTCTATAATATATAATTTGTAAAAGGATAAAAAAATTAGGAAAAACTTTTTAAGAAAACATGGGTATGTAAGAAAAGTTTTTTCCAACTAAAGAAAATATGTAAGATTTTGTAAAATCATTTTCGTATGCTTTTTCAGTGTTATATAGCTTAAAATGGTACAATTAAATGAAAAAATAATGAATAAATATAGTATAAAAAAATGGTTTTACTAAACAATGATCAAATTATTTTCATCAATATAAATTCTGGTATAAATATCCCCTTATAAAACGATATTGTTATGTAAACCCTTAAAAAGATCATACTACTTAAGTGGGAATTAACTAGTGAATTGATTCTTTTTTGAAAATGTTAATCAAAATATTTTTTTACAAAAAATGCTTTATTATAAATTCAATATACATATAAAAATAAAAAATCAATGATAATGAATAAGTAATATAACAAAATGAAACAAAATTGAGTTATAAAAGTCTTTACCACTACGTAATTTTTATGCTAATTTCCCTTGGATGAAATAATTTAAAGTGAAACATGAAATTCCATGAATTTTTAATGAATCATGATATTATATATAAAAGGGTATGTATATCCAAAATAGCTAGTAATTTACATGAATAACATTATAATATTTCTCAATGAATGTAAATTGAGGTGAATTCCCTTACATCAAACTACACATTGGTGGCATGTTTTTTCACATCATTCATAGTGGTTCAAAACATGTTGTTAGCTTATTAAAGATCCATATAAATATTTATAATATCATATTTTATCCTTTTATAAAATCCTATAACAAATCCATTAAACACATTTCATTGTATTCATTGTGTCTATTGCTAATTGCCTAGTTTTCTCATGTGTGTTTCACCATGAAAGATTCTGTTATTATAAAAATTATATAGTTTCTTAATATCCTGAATAATAAAAATTAAATAATGATAATATTTATACAGAAATTATGCTTTTATTAAAATTTATGGAATATAGTTATAAAAAATGAAGTATGATAAGATCATTGACACTATAATCCATACATACTCATAAAAAACATTTCTATTTTTAAATGATCTTTAATGAAAATAGGTATGTAATATTTTTTAATTAAAAATTATCATCTTATAATATATAAAATTATTATTTATTATAATAATATTATATATATCATCCAATTTGGTGGTGATTCAAAGAGAGTCATGTTTCTTAATGAAGGCGGTATACTACATTTATACGAATGTTGTTATAATTTTTAAGTGAGTGAAATATTAAAAAATAAAATGATACATTATAATAAAAAAATGAAAAATATTTTATAATTATTAAAATTATATCATTTAAATCACATATATTCATTAAATTTATATTTATTATATTCTATGAAAATAGTTAGGTAAAGACGAATCACATCGCTTCCGAAGGTAGTGATATGTTATTTACGCGAGCGACATTATCTAATCCCATTCGGAATGGAAAGTAAAAAAATGTTTATTAGATATAATTACTCTATAGGGATAATTATTTTATAAATATATTCTCTATATAATTTATATCCTTTATTATACCCAACATTGAGAGGCTATAATAGAAAAATGAATGCATTAGTTCTTGATGTGGTAGTCATTAATACACAAAAATTCATATTTTATAAACCATTTTATAGAAGTTTATATGGTGGTAGGTCATTAAATTATTATAATAAAATTTAATTATTTTTAATATACATATTTCATTATATTAAAAAGTTTTAATAATTATAGAGGGAGGTAGAGAAAGAAATATAATAAATATGATTGTTTAAGAACATTACATGTCCTTCATGTAAAATTTTTGGTTTGAACCAAATCCTTCATAGTAAGGATTTATACATAAATAATTATTATAGGATTATAGGATGGATTTTTGGAATTTAATTTTATATGTATTCTCTAAACTAAATAGGATTTAAATCCTGAAAAAATATTTGAGAGGAGGTGGTCTTTTATAAATGGTGTGAGTAAAACACTTGTAATTTTTTAAAAGAATTAATTACAAAAACATTTTTTCATGTATCAAGGCTCTAGAATGGGAAAATATAAATACCAGAAGTGATATGTTATAAATAGTTCCATAAAATTTGTGTTTTACAAATTTTTAGGTAATTTTAAACCATTATCTTTTTAGTTTAACACATGTAAATGGATTATTACTTTAAACATACTTATTATTTTTCTTAAAAAATTTAATATTCGTAAAAAAATGTGTTGAACTTATCAGAGAATATTAATTATATTTGTTAAAGAAATTAATCTACTTAATTAATTTAAATATATATAAGTGGAAATATTTAACTTATTATTGATCATGTAGACATGATGGGAAAGTAGGATTTCAATGGCAATGTTTTCATTAGTTTATAGATTTTTAATATCATAATTATATATGAAAATTATTCAAATGAAAGAAATTTGATTACATAATATAAAATTAACCAATATTACATTAGAAAAATTAGAAATAAAATTATACATTACAAATCATTTAAATAAAATTATTGTTTTGAATAAAAATTTAGAATTTTTATTATTCATAAAAAATGTAACATATAAATGAAATATCAGAAACTAACCCTAAGATAATTTTTATACTTTGATAACAAAATTTTCAATTATTTTTTTAAATAATTATTAATATGTCTTAAATCAATTTAAAAATCTTTATACCAAATATTATTAAAGAAAATTTTAGGGATAATGCAGTGTTTATAAAACATTTTTTTCCATAAATGATAATTATTTTATTACGAATTAATATATTTGAACAATTTTTGATATTTTCATAAGTATTATTCATAATAAAAAATTTATCTACAATAAATACTATATTATAGTTGAATTAGAATCGGTGTTGTGCGTTCTTCAAGGTATTGATGTGTTTAAATTTAAATATAAATATTTCATGTGTTCTATATGATCGGTGTTGTTTGTCACATTTGATATTGAATACAATGATTTGGTTTTATAAAATAGTGGTGTTACACTCTCCCCACCGTATATTAATTATGTCAACCAACATGTAGGTTATCCTGTATCAAAACATTATAAATATAAATCCAATAACAATCCAAAAAAATATTTTGGAAATCATTGAAATAAAAGAAATCATTAATTAATATTTTAAAAAACATTTTTAATAAAACTAATTTTTACACAATGATTAATAATTTCTTTTTTATGTCTATCTAAAAGGTAATTAAAAACATTAAGAATCTTTCTATAAATTTTAAATGTTTTATCACTCAAATATTATTTCTACTACATCACATATTTTTCTTAAATTTCTCCCAAAATATGCTTATTCTTGGTAGGATCCAATTATATAAAAACAAAAAAATATGAGTTTAGGTCTTTGAACATATTTTCATTATTGAACTCATTAACACATACTAAAATTCATCACTCATAATTTAATGAATCGAAATATTCTTCAAAAATTAACACACTATTTATATATTTCATTATTCTTATATCTAAAATAACATTGATAAAATAATTCTACAATTTAATTCTTGAATAAAAATAAATAAATAATTTATCCATTTTATTTCAACATAATCCCTTCCTTGCTATGGGGTATAACATTTAGAATAATTAATTGACTTAAGTAATACCCATGTTCTCCACATTTATGATAACAAATAATGAATGAATCCATATGGTGAGATTTAAGTCTTTCCATGGGAGTCAAAAATTTTCATGGAAATTATTTTCTTTATCCCATTAATTTTCACAAAAAAAATAATTTTTTCATTCCTTTGAGATGCCTTATTTTTAATATAATACAACATAGGTTTAACTGAGTTCATTATTTTTCCTCATCTATTTAAATTTTACTAACATTAACCCAAGTAATAGGGAGTTTTTGTCTACTTTATTACATTTGAAAAAGATAAAATGAATAAAATATTGAAGGAAAAAATTGTTTAATGGCCTTGGAAAACTATATATATAATTGAGTCATATATTAAATTTGAAAACAAACATTACAACATATATTTTAAAAAATCTCATTATTACCTCTCGCATACCCTTGTATATCAACAATAGTACCAATCATGAAATCCTGGAAAAAGGTTAAATAATAAGGGTGACTTCACATTCTCATTAACGTTTATGTACAATAGAATAAATTATGAATCAATATACATAATCAATATAGTATGGTAAATAAAAAACAAATATTCCATATTATTAATAAAATCATAAGTAGGTTCATCTTGAGATAATATCAATGTGAAAATATCATATAATATTTAATATGGAGAGGTTAATAACTGAAAAAAAAATTCAATCTAATCAATAAAATGAAATCATTATTGTTTATAGAATAATCAAAATTGAATGGTAAATAACTCAAAACACATTACATTTAACCGATAATGAAGAATGAAATGCATCCATATATACTATCATTATGAAAATATAATGGATAATAAGGACTAAATTATTATTGAAATAAATGATTATTTGTTAAATAATGTGTTCTCAGTGATCATTATACCTCTATTATCCTGACCATTCATTTAAAAGATTAATACAATAGATAAAAACACATTTAATTATAGATTAATTATTTTTCTCATGATACATACTAATGTATCAAGGGGATATATTATTATGGGGACCACCCATCATTATAGGTCCACTGCATTACTCACATATATAAATGTCAATTTTATTTATGAATCAATATTAATTACTATTAAATATATATATTAAAGAAACAATATAGGTTATAAAATTACCCTAGTAAACAAGATATCTTTCAAATTCAAACATCATACGTTGAAATGAGATATGGTGTGGTTAATAAATGCATGCATGATAAATAATCTGTATATTTAACATAAATTTAATGTTTAAGGATCATAGAGAGTTAATATTTCATGAAAAATTTAATGACTTAAAATATAAAATAATAAAGTTGATGTTAATATATTCCATTGTCAAATTGATCAAAATCCATCCATAGAATGAGTATAAATTATATCAATACAACATATACCAATGGGGGTAACAATAAATGGTTATTGTCATTGATTAATATAATTAAAATAAAAATACCTTTAAAAAGGTATTCAAGAATGATTCCTTTTCATTTTTAAATCCACCTATTAAAATAAAAATTTCAAATAAAAAATTTGAACTTTTATTCTTTAAAATAATTTTCTTTTTTTATTAATTATTTTCAAAAATATTTTTATGGCATATTGGGCTGAAAATTCAATTCATTTTTTATGTCTTAAAACAATGATTACATTCACTTTTTATGTAAAATCTAATTGGGAATTGTTTTGAAAAAACATTCTGATTTTTTTATAAAAATTACAAGTGAAAAAATTTCTAAAAAAATATTTAATAAATAATTTGGATAAGATTAAAATAAATTTTGATTTTTTTAATATTTGGTTTTGATGAAAATGGATTTTCGACTAAAGAGGGAAATCGAGTTGGATTTTCATAAAACAAATTTCTCAATAATATAAAGTATAGTAGAGTGGAAAATTATTCGATTACATGAAACCTTATTTATTAAATATAGTATAATAAAATTTAAGGTTTTATTAAAAAATGATCAAATGATTTTCTTTAATGTGAATTCATGTACAAATAATCCATATTGAAATGATATTGTGATGTAATCCCTTGCAAAGATCATAACGTTGTAGTGAGAATCATCTAATTAATTGATTTTCTGAATCAAATTTAAATCCACATAATTAGTGTGTATATACATATAATTTTATTAAAAAATACAATATTCACATAACTATTGAATATCAACATCGATGAAGAATTAGTTTAACACAACTAAAATAAAATGTGTTATGTAAGACTTTACTAATTGGAAATTTTTAATTCAATTCCCAATATATTAAGTTATTCAAATTTATACTTAATATAACTTGAAGTAAGAATTAATAATGATATTATTTGTCTAAATTTTCAATATATATATATTCTATATAAATGAAATTAAAAGCATAATATGATAATATGCTTTAATGAATTGAAATTAAGAAGAGGTCCCATAGCTTACGGTTCCTTTTGGTTGAACAATCTATAACACACTATATAGTGGATTTAAAAATGTTATTAACTTATTCCAGAACCTTATTACGATTTATAATATCATATATAGTCCTTTTGTTACATCATATCGCCCTTCCATAAATAGCATCTCATTATTTTCATTGTTCTGTGTGTTAATTCACATCTTTTCTCTTGAATGTCTCATCCTAAAAGATCCATTTCTGATACATAATATATAGTTACATACTATCTAGAGTAATAATAAATAAATAATTATCATTAATATAAATCCATTATTATATTAAAATAAATCATGATTTATATTCATGAAAAATACTGAATGTTACGATCTTGGAGACCATAAATTATACTTACACAAGAGTACCGATTCCATTTTGAAATAATCATTATGGAATGAATATAGGTAGTATTTTATCTTTCCATAATGACCATAACATCATACATAAAAATATTAATTCTTCCAATATATCTATATTATTTATACATGTTTTTTGGGGTAGAAAAGAGTGTCAGGTCACTTCATGAAGGCGGTGGTTCAAAAATACATGAAAGTTGTTATATTATTTAAGTAAGTGAAAATTTAAATAATTATATGATATGTTCTCTTTCTGAAATGATAAATATGTCATTTCTATTGTAATTATTTCATTTATACCACATATATTCACTAAATATATCCTTATTAAATTCCATGTAATGTGTTAGAGAAAGAGAGATCACATCACACCGTGAGATGGTAGTCTATCATACAAATTAGATACATTATCTTATTCCCTTCGGAATAGAATGTGAAAAATTTATATATTATATAATGAAAGAAAAGGTATAATAACATTATATATATAACATATATACTTTATATCCATTATCATAACCAATTGGGAGAGTTGGTATTGGAAATATGAATAACACTGGTTCATTAGGCGGTAGTCCTCTAAACACACGAATGATGAATTTTTAACCCATTGGATGGAATTGGATATGGTTTAAGGTCATTATAGTTTTATAAAGACAATATATTTAAGTGGTGTGTGTGGCACATTTGTAACTTATGAATAGAAGATATCGACTAATTTTTTTCATATCAAAAGGATAAAAAGTGTCCATTATTGAATATATAAGATATAATGTCTATTTATTATATAAAACTATTGTAGAAAATTTTGGTATGTCAATTGAAAGCTTTAACTTTTCTTTATCCACAATTAAATCCATTTTTACGTGAATCGTAGTAATTATTTTTTATTAGTATCCCTATTGATTTTGGTGAAAATTTATATTGAACTTATTAGATAATAAATATTATACTAATAAAAAATATATAACCCATTTTTCTAAATTATATTCACATAAGTGGTAATATTAATTTAAAATTATTCTTACGATTGTGATGAAAAATTTATTTTTCAATGAGAAAATGATAAAAAGTTAAAAATGATTATATAAAAGTTTATATGAAAACTATCCCAATAAAAAGAATTGGATTAATTAATTTAAACATTAAATTATGCACATTTTAAAATAATTCACAATATATTTAAAAAATATAAATAATTTAAATGAAATGGATATTTTCAATTATAATTTACTATTTTACATTATCCATCAAAAAAAGAAAAATTTTATAGAAACCCTAAAACAATAATTCACACTCAGATATTTTATTTATTATAATATCCAAAATGAATTATTTTTTCTGAATAAAATTTTTAAAAGTTGAAAAAATAAATTTAATTTATGTGCTAAAATTGACAAAAAAATATCTTTAAAAGATAAAGTTTTCCAAAAAACAATTATTTTTATTTTAAATTGATCTTATTTTATTTATAGTCATTATATAACCATAATTTTTTAAAATTTATATAGTTATATTAATACCCTCCAATATAAAAACTACATATATTATATTATGGTTCACTTAAACTCATGGTAAAGAGTTATAAAAGCAATTAATGTTATAAAATTTAAATAAATATATTTCATGATTGTTTAAGCCCAGTATTTTGTGTCACGCATGCTATTACAAGAAAAATTCTTATTTATTATTTTCAATGTGTTATTGTTATTTATCATTTAAAAATGATTATTATTACATAATAATTTTATATATCCCTTAATCCCAGTATTATATCCATCAATGTCAACCAGTGATGAAGAATGATACACATCACCTTGTGTGTATGGTAGTTTATATGTACCCAGGAGCGTTGCTTTCATTTCTCATTAGATAGAAAACTGATTAAGAATAGTTATACCACAACATTTTAAAATTTTAGTATATTTCAATTGGAAATTTTATTATATAATTATATTTATGATACTATTTAAGGAGGTATGAGAATAAATAATCATGAAAAATCTCGAGTTTGAGTTATACATTCTATATCGACAACCCCCTTTGGCTTACACAATAATCTTTCATAGGTTGTACTTTTTCTGAAAACAGGACATATATGAAATATATTTTGGAATTTATTTAATTAGTTACATCTCCAAATTAGTAGACTAAGAGGTGTGGAGGAGAGATGAGATGAGGTTCCCTATAATAATTGAGGTTATCAGTAAACTTATAAATACTTAAACCATTATTATATAATACATTTTGAACTCAAGTCATGCGGAGAAAAAATATCTTCAACAAAAATAAAAGGTTTTCATGTTCTAAATATTACAATTCAATGATATTTAGAAATGTTTTCGTGTTATCTTGAAGCCTTAACCCTTTAATATAACCCTTTTAGTCAAATTTTTCATTAATTGTCGTTATCAATTGTTACTATGGTTACTATTCATTATTTATAAAAATAAAATTTATCTCACTAAAAAGTTATAATATTATTATTCAAAATATATAACCCATTTCATTATATTCACATTCCATAATTGGTAAAAATTACTTTTAACATAAGTATTCCAAATAAAATGAAAACCGGTTTTAAAAGGGAAAATCATCCTTTTATGCATAAAATTGATTTTGCATCTAAATAATGTACAATGTTCAATTACATAGAATTAATTGTGTTATTTCAAATAAAATGGGACTTCTTTTACTTTAAACCTAACCAAAAACTAAATGAACCTTACAAAACCTTGATTAAAATAGAATAAACAAATTATTATTTGATTGAAAAATAATATTTGATTGAAAAAAAATTATATTTTCAAGAAAATTAAACATAGATTTTTATGTTCAAAATTATGTAATTAAAGTAATAATATTACTTAATAAAAATATAGTATTTCTATAAAAAAAATTTAAAAAATTTAAATCTTTTTTTATATGATGATAATTTGATAAAAGTGACATTATTTATAAAACCTGTATTTTTACTATTCACACAAAAATCAAATAAGAAAAAACCAAAACAATTCACTCTAAAATAATTTTCAAAATATGAAATAAAAAAAGTTATTTTAATTTAAGGAATAAAATCTATTAACGTGGAAAAAAGTTATAATATCAACTCACAGAAACGTAGATCCATTTTAATAAAAAAATGTTTTTTAAAGTACAAATTGAATTTATTATCATTAATTGCATTGTAAAAAACCAATATATAGTTTTTAGTTAATTTTACTGAGTATATTATTATCAAATTTCTAGAAAATACCTAATAAATAGATATTAAATTAATATTTTATGATAGAGATACATTGTGATCTTAATAACGATTTTCAGAAAAATATTTTCTTTTACGATTAAAAGATTTTATCTTCATTTATAACAAATTGGAAATCAATTTTTGTATTATTATTTGTTATTTTATATTAATATAAAAAATTAAATATATTTAATACTGAAAAAAATAATTTTTCAATTAAAATTAAATATATATATATATATATCATCAAAAAACAAGCTTTTACAGAAAATTATCCAATTTAACATTAATTTTCCTTAATGTTTTATGATTTTATTCTCACCATTAAAAAATATTAATTATTTATTAGGATTTACATAATATATTTATATTAGAAAACTTTCTATTTATATTTCATAATGATATTACATGCATTCATAGCCAACGATCTAACTGCTTTGTTTAAATGTTCATATTTACATAATAAAATTTCTATAGTATATCAGGGTTTTTTAAGATCAATGATTTGTGTATCATAGAATATTATTCATAGTATTCATAAACTAAAATCCAGTGGAGTAATAAGAAAGACTTTTATACTTATAAAAACATAAATTAAGCTGTTTGAAATCCTAATTTAAAAATTCCAAATAACATTCTCAATATTAAATAATTTCACACATAATTCCAAACATCACTAGAACTCAATGAAAGAATATGATATAGTTAATAAAAATAATTAAATGATGAGAATATATAATCAATTTAAATATTATTTAATTCATTGGTACTTAATCCTTGGAATCTGAGAAAAGTGATCTTCAAAAATATTAACCACAAAAATTCAAATACATGCCTATCTGAGTTTTGATTTTAAACACCATGGTTCCATATGTTATCATTCTTCTATAGTATTCATGATACCATTTTCTTCATTATGTTTATTCAATTGATTAGATATTTTTTTATTATCTTGTCCACACAAAAAATTATTTTTATACTAATTTTTCTAACAACACTACAATGTAATTATAATGAAGAGTTTTTATATTAAAAGGTTAGTAAAAGGTATCAATAGGTAGTAAAATAATAGTTAAATCAGACCATTTTTTGATGTATTTAGGAAAATCATGTGTTAATTGCATGAATTTTATTGGAATCTATTGATAATATTCTAATATAAATTAGGGATTTCATTCTTTAATGATGCAGAATGCATAATTTTTATTTTCCTTTAATAATGTAATATTAATTTTTATTCATATTTGAAATATTTATACTCTAGAAATTCATTTTATGAAGTATAGTCCACACCATAGTCACCTAAATATCATAAAACCTAAAACATCTGATTTTTTATCAAAGTGTTTCGTTGAATTTTTTTTAAATTATTGTTCCCATATTTTCACTAGAATTATTTGAGAGGTATATTATATTCATGGTGTTAGACATTACATCACCATCATGTTATATATTTTTCCTTAAAATTTGATTCCTTCAAGGGCCCACTTTTATCATGTGAAAATTTTCATTCATATATATTTCCCAAAAATCACAAGTGAGAAAATTTGAAACAAGATTACATTTAATTAGATATCTTCTTCTGATAAAACTTTTTAATTTTATAAGGTAATCATCACTGAAGAATTTTTTATTAGTATCAATTCCATTCAACTTTCCACCTTTAATTATAATATGTTATTTAATTTTAATTATTTAATTCTTGTGTTTATTTGAGATTTTAGATGGAAAATAACAATCCATTAATCATTAAATAGTTTTCTAACACAACGTCCTTTTGGAATGATACTTTATCCTTCAAACCAGCTTTTCATAATGAAATTTTTTCTATGACTATACCTAACATGATGAATCAGTCTTTAATGTTTAATTAAATCAAATTTTATCAATAAAGACAGTGAACACATCATAACTCATTAACTCTACCACACATGAATTCATCTTTGATAATACATCAGCTTCTAAGTAATTATATATATGATTTTTTATTGTAATGAGGATATATTAAAAATTCATTCATGGAAGATAACGGATTCTTGGGTAAAATTTAATTATTGAAAAAATTATGATTTCATTATAATGTCCCTTTTAAATTAAAATAATAAATCATACAAATAATCATAATGTTGATAAATGTCTTAAGGATTTTACTAGATTACCCAGTAAGTTATAGATATTGTAGAATGTTTTTGATATACTAATAAATTAAGGAATAGTAATAATATGACAACATTTTTTTGAATCATATTAGGTAAGTGACTGAAAATTTGTTATATCATGTCATATAATGGGATTAAAAAATCATATGTCCCTGCAAGAAATTACATAAATTTGAATTTAAAAAAACATCATATCATCATTTATGTATGGTATATAAATGGGTAAAATAAGTTACTCAATATTTTTATAGCTTTAAATGTAGAAAAGGCATACAAAATTTTCTGAATGGGTTTCCTACCCCAAAAAAAGTAAACACTAAATCACATATATTTTTATAAAAGACACAAAAATTGGTAAAATTATTTAAAATTTTAAAATACTAAACTACTAGGTTTCCCTCCAAAAATTAAATAATGTAGTTTCCCTAATTCAATATCATATTTTATCAAATAAATAAAATTTTTAATTTATTTAAAATATGTAAGTAATTGTTAATAAGAGCTACAACCTAATAGTCTTCATTGATGCATAGATTCAAGGATTGTGTGATCATTCCTTGGTTCTTGAGGAAAATTATCTTAGTAATCATTTGGCCATATCCCATTAATAGTTAATGTTGTATTTTATATTATTTTAGTGATTTATAATGAACCAAATGTTTTATCATGTGTAAATACAAATAGACATTCCATTAAAGAACAACATTAAAATAGAATCATATTAAGTCTTGAGTTGTATAATTGAACATAGTCCCATAGTTAAAATTATTTTAATGGAAATAAAATGTCATTATCCCCTTGATGTAATTATTTGAAATTTATAGAATTCTCAAAATCCCCTCTTTATTTCGTCCAATACAGATAGTTTTACATTTTCATTATTTTATATTTTTTACAGGTCAAAATCAATATCTCTCAATTATTGGTATTATTTATATACTAACATCATAGGTATGTGATATATGTTACTAGTAATAAACATATATGGGCAATTTAAATTGGCTTCTTTATATAAAAACTTTTGAGACTATTTATGCTTCAAATATTTGGCTCCAATTATTTTGGTTTTGTAAAACTATTTTCTCTAAAGTCCATTTGATATCTCTCTTAGACAATCTACATTTCATCTTTTAATATATATCATTGTGTATTGATGTATTATGCTGTACTAAATTACTTAACATCAAATAATCCAAGATTATGTTTCATAAATTAGTTCCATGATCACTGATGATAGATCTTTGAACTCTAATCCTATAAATATATTATCCCAAACAAAGTCACATGAAAAATTGGAACTATTATTTTTATTACTATAATATTTCTACCATTTTAAAAATATGAATCTATTATAAAATTTAATCATTTCTAAATGATATGAGAAACAATAATATTTAATATATTTGATAAACATCAAATATTTCAAAAATCTGTCATGGTCTTTTAGGAATATGTATTCTCTCTGAGATGTATCTAGTGAAATGAAATTTCTATCAGTTTTAATGTAATTCATGTTCATTTTAAAGCTACATTGAAAAAAATATATTAATTATAAAACATTAATATTAGTTTATTGAGGTATAATATGTCCCTCAAAGTTTAGATTATGGAATAGTTCAAAGATAGATTATATTTCACTATCATGTAATCATATTCTTATCGAAAAATCATTATATATTTTATAATGGTATGGATTCACTAAAATGTAATATTTTGTTTCACGTTTTGGTCTCTTATATTTTTTGAAGTTCAGTTGAGATAGGACTATATAGTACACCAAATAATTTTATGGACCATAATTCCAAGGTATATATCCTTTAATATTGAAAAATGTGTCTTCTCTAATGTTTCCATTAACTAGTTCTTCTTCTGCATTATAAACAATAGTGGTGTTGTAGAGGATACTCAAATGACCAACCACTTGGATTAACTATATTTTCTTTTCCATTATTTACATATTAAACTCATAAATTAATAACATCCTTCTAACAATCATTGGTTTCATGTCACCAATATTCATAAAGTACGTAAGGTGTACATGATCAGAAAAAATAGTGAATTTTGTTCCAATATGATGTGAAATAAATTTACCAAAATAAAATTAAATTGATAAAACTTCCTCTTCTATAGATGTTTTGGTATGCTGGTATGTATTCAATGTTCTTAAATAATGGAAAATGGATTTTGGTTTTCCCTCAATTATAGGGGGAAAACTAATCATATATATTTAGTAGCATCATAATATTACTCAATTGGTAGTTCCCAATTTTTTAACATAAAAATTGGGGTTGTTATTAATCATCTCTTCGGCAAACAAATCCTACAAAAACTCAAAAATGAAAATAAAATCAGATTGATTCAAATGTAACCTTTAAACGGAATGATTAATCATAAAAAATTATTTGATAAAAATCCAATATAATCATACATAAATAATGAAATATCTAACAATTTTCTATTAAGATGGATACAGAAAAAAAATTGATGACATCAATTTTTGATTTATCTATATAAATTATTTATTCTGGAATGGAATTCCAAATGAGTGTTCAATTTTTTTCATGAAATTAATCATTAAATAATTTCAAACCATTTATTTTCCTTGTATGTTTTTAAAAAAATTACAATTTTCTCAAAAAATGATTATAATAATCACAACAAGATTAATATCATTCGAAAATACACTACAAATACATCAATGGGATTAGAAATTATACTGTAAATTCACATAAGAATATATCTGTGAAATTACCCAATTAAAATTGAATCCTAAAATAGGAAGAGGTACCAAATGAATATGTAAATAATATATCCTCTTAGTCTTATTGAGGGATTGGAACCTAAAACTAACCCCAAATCCCTTGAACAAGACAAAAATTATTTCTCCATAAAAATATATCTCACATATGGTCAAAAAAGGGGATTTAAAAAGTATCATTCCTAGTGAAAAAAATTAAATTTTTGTCATCTATATAGACTCTCCAGTTATTCGTAATTAGAATATGCATTAGCACATTAATCATATTCTATATAGTGGGGTGTCAAAAAATTTGTGAACAATGAAGATGTGTTTGATATATTATGAGTCTAAAATTTGGTTGATATTGTCATATTTTAACAAAATATTGATTCACATTATTAAAATATTTATTAAGGTTACTCTGAGAATTCTTTAATGTGGCTAAATATGATTGTAATTTTCATTAAGTAGAATTCAATTCTAGAATATTTTAGAATTTATACAAATGATAAATCATAAACTCTATTTTAATTCATTCCCATTATATTTTAATGGAAAAATAAACTTTTATTATTCATTTGGGTACACATTATTACTAATTGAAAGTGGTTGTTTTTCTTCCACCATTAAAAAACCAAGCATTAAATAATTTGGAAATGATTTATTTCTAGATTCAGAGACTTCTTTGATGATGAAATTTGAATTTGGTTTGGCACTTACATATATTTTATTTCCTATATACATGATTCCAAATATTATTTCTCATTTTAAATAACTAATCAAATCCATAAAAAATTATGTTTGCATCATCCTTCAAACTATAAATAGTTGTTATTGATTGCTATATATCTTTATTCACCCAATATATTTATATTATAAGGTGTTCCCAAAATTATAAAATGTAACAAAAAATTATTAGATCTTCACTAATATCAAATAATTTTATTTTCTGATGTTTAGTAAGGAAATTATCAAATGAAATCATCTTTATAGTATTAAATATGTTGAAGTGAAAAAATATGTCTAAAAATTATATGGCGAGAGTTCCTTAATGCGTTTTGAAGATCTATTTGGTTTTCATAATGGATGTTCTACCTAAAATGATGGCTGGGAGGGATGATGGTGTATATTCCTCCCAAATAATCTTAAAAAATCAAACTAAAAAGAACATGTATTTTAGTAACTACCGTATCATCTAAGAATCATCCTAGAAATATTTTTTCTTGTTACACCACCACCCTATCTCAATAAAATTATATAATTTAAAAATAATTGTAAACTATATGAGGCATAAAATTAATGGAATAATATAAATCAGAAAATGAATCTGAATAAATCATTAAAACAATGGTGCAGCAGCTAGAAAATATCCTAGAATCTGAAATTTAATTGGGATGTTTTGGTGTGATAAATGATGATATAATTTTTTCTTTATTGACATTGAAACACAATTTTAGCTTACAATTTGGTGTTTAAATAATTGAGGAATGTAGAATACAGGGTTATTTATTTCAGATATTCTCAAATAAAAAAACAGTATCAATTTTTGAAGTTAATCATTTTGTATTGTCATAATTTTTTTATCTTTTATGGTAATATATATGAAGGTTATTTCTAATTTTTCTATGATTGTATCTTGTCAATATTTACATATTACATCCCTCTCTTATATCCCTTTTATAAGGCCCTAGCCTTAAACATTACTAAATCATGGGTTATATCAATAATTAACACTGAGGATCATTTCAGGTTTAGAGTTTTAGAGAATTAGATCACAAATCATGCATTACATTCCACTTTTAAAAAACGTGGTTACATCAAAGACAGTATTCATTTTTTTCCATCAAAGGAAACATGTTTAAAAGAAAACATGGATTCTTCCTTGACACTTTCTCGACACTATCATCTCATCATGTACTTTTCCCTTGACCTGTGAAAAACATTTTAAACACATCAGATGAGCATAAAAGGCTCAGTAAGGGATATATAAATATGGAAATAAAAAATTAGTCCATGTATACATAAGAATAAATGAAATCATACTTTACTCATAAAATATAATCACTTTAACATACTTCATGAAATCATAGGATTTATGAATAACTCATACAAATCATAATATAAATAGGTAAATTGAGGCATTCATAACATTATTACATAGGGAGTAACCCTCATGGTTACGTTTAGAATGCCCATCACAGTATATTCCCTAAATCTCTTCAGAAAAAACTTAGTGTTTAAGTCCTTTACATTACCCAATTCATTGGAGATCTATCTCAAGAACACCCACTCTTAGTTTATCACGGAACCACTCGACTTCGTAAACAATTCCCAAGAACCATTACATAATCGTATCACATGAAACATGCATAAAAGAAATATAACATTTCCATATTTCCATAAACATGTATCAATACAACTCATTGATATAATCAAAAAATTATCAAAACCATTTTCAATTCCAAAATATATGAAAAGTAAAAAAAGGTATTTATTTATCATTTAAAAAAAGTTATGGCTTGTAGAGGAAGCAGAAACACAAATAATGGTCACAGCGGTGGAGAAGTCATTGTCGCCACATACATAATAAAAAACATTCATTTTTTAGTTTAGTAAAATGATACATGTAAAAATAGTCCTTTTTAATGAAAGTAAAAGTTAGGAGCATTTTTTATACAACTAATAAAAGAAGGTCGTATATAAATTGAAGTATGCCTCAATGAGAGGAGATTGAGACGAAGTCCCTTACCTCATGTATGACTTGTCTTGTTTGTTTCTTTATATTACTGAATAATAAAAATTGGTCAATTTATAATTTATTATGGAATTCCTTTAAATTTTATTAATCAATTCATATCACAAATTATCATGTTATAAAAATTTGTTAATTATGTGAGTATATATCATATGTTTTATTGATGTTTGGTATAGGAGTCATAAATAACTTGTTTGAAGATAATTTCCCATGTAGTTATAAGTAAATTATATCTAGAATGGTATTAATGATTTAAATATCATATATCTATAGTATATATTCATTTTATACTATTCTATAACATTTGGTGATAGAAAATGAAATGCACCATTCATGGAGACGGTAGGTCGTACGTACGAATGAACACTACATTCATTTCCTTTTCATATTAAAGGAATTAAAAATAAATGAGACATATATATATTATAATTGTAGTAAAATATATATGTTATATAGGTAGCATAATTTCATTAATTACATTCTTTAAAAATTCCATGTTTGGCATGAATGAGTCACATCACTTGAGGGGGTTGTAGTCGACACTTCCGCAGATGAAATTATTGCATTTACAAAACATGTAAAGCATAAAGGTATGTTATATATATAAAATAAAGAATAATAGAGAAAACAAAAATATAATATATATCATATATAATTACATTGACATAATAATGGCCTCCATGAAAGGTGTTAAAAGAAGATTGAACAATCATCGTTTTGTGAGGTAGTAATTCACCACACACAGAAACAGTATGTTTTTTAACCCTTAGACGGAGGTGTGTGTAAGTGTAGGTAGATTCCTTATCATAAAAACATCCTAGTATATTGAGTATTCTTGTGTTATTATTTAATCAAATAATATGAATATAGTGGTGAGTGAAGAAGGAAAATAAAAGGAAGAAACTCGAGAGAAGACATTACCTCTAAATCGGGTAACTCTTTTTGATTTGAGACAAAGGAACTATTGAAAAGAATTCTGCCCAATTTGAGGCTTCTAAAAGGAGTATAGGGATGTGGAGTTCTTATTTGATCATAGTTTGGATGATCCAAGGGGCTTGATATGTGTTAGTAATGGGTAGAGGTGAAGGGTTTTTATAAGAGGGGGGAGAGGCACTCTTGGAAAGTCATGAAATATTAATTTATTATAAAATGTTTTTCAAATTTGAATGGTTTCAAAATGGTATATTTCGAGGATAAGATTATACGGGGTACCAATACACTCAATCAATATGATTTAGACAAGTTTATTTTTTAGAATTCTCCTTATATATTCATTTTATCCCTTTGTTAAAATTAATAATTCTTACCACGTGTTTTTTTATTTTCAAAATATAAGGTCACAATAATTTCTTTAAAATCCTAATAGTCCCATAATTGTATCAATAATGATACAAGTAACATATTATATGTCATTTTACAGAATATTAGATTTTTTAGACTATTTTAGCATTTAATAAAATAACATTTGTTTTAAATACTCATTTATGCCAATTTCGACACTATTTGGTAGTTGACTTTTGATAAAAACATATAGGCTTTATTACATAGAAATAAAAGCATTAAAATTTATTTTTCAAGTCATACTCATATATAAAATTCTTTCATAGCATCCAAATACTCAAAAATAATTATTTTTACACTTATAATATCAAATTTATAAATCTTTCATTAATGAGGTAACAACTGCATCATTATTGTGTAATAAATATATTTAAATATTTAATGTCTAAAAAGTATAACTAAAATACCATGTTGTGGGAAATATTTTTAGCTTTCAAATTACTATTTATAGTCAAAGATATCATTTATGTAAACAAAATTAAATTTTTTTACTTAGGTATTACATATTTTATTATATTTCCTTTTCTATAAAAATAATATGACAAAAGGTCACTATCACACAAAAGTGATTCCATGGAGTCCCGAAGATGGACCAAGGATGTAAATGTTTATCCATGACATATCCAATAGTATTAAGACAAATTTTGGGGTCATTTTATATTATTATAATATTATTTTATTATCCTTATCTACCCGATTACTCATTAATCACGATAATTAAAGATAATTACCGTCGTTACTATTCATAATGTCAAAAAACAAAAAGGTCTTAATTACATAATTTGGACCTCTTGATTGAAAATGTAGAATCCATTTTACCATATTCCAATCAATGAAATTGTAGTAATTAATTTAAAAATAATTAACGTTGTCAAAACAAATAGCGTGTTTCTAAGAGACACTATCTATCAAAAGATTGACACTAGTTTATGTCCAATTTCAAAGTGAAATTAATTATAATGACCAACATTGATTTAAATTGTAATAAAATATTCTATTTACACTTTAAAACCAATTAAAAAGATAATCTATCTATATAATTAAATTAGATGAAAAAGCATTTTTGAAGTAAAATGCGGTATTTTTCACTATTCATTTAAAAATGAACATTATCAGAAAAATACCAAAAATTTATCCAAAGTAAATTTCAAATTCCCAATTATAAAGAATATGTTTATTTTGAAAAAATAGAGCTTATAAAATTTTCAAAAGATATATTTAAAAATGGTTTTCCATCAAAAGGCGGTAAAATAATCTTTTAAAAATATTTGAGTATTCTATGCTTAAGATTTGATTTATTGTCATTTTATGCATCTAAAACACTAGCTAATTCATAAATAGACATATATAGGAACATATATTATTCTTCAAATAATTGGGATGTTACATCCTTCCCCCATTAAGAAATTTTGTCCCCGTAATTAATTTACTTATTGAATAAGTGGTGGTATTTATCCCTCGTTGCATTTTCAGATTCCCATGTTGCCTCTTCAACTATATGGTTTTTCCATAGAACCATTACCTGATTAATCATCTTATTCAACAACACATTCTACTTGTGGTCATGAATCTGTACCGGTTGTTCCTTATAAGATAGATTATCTTCTAGCTGAACTACCTCTGGACTCAAAGCACGAGAAGGATCTGGCATGTACATCCTTAACATTCAAACATGAAAATAATTGTGTACCTGAAATGAACTCGGAGGTAAAGCCACTTGGTATGCAACTAATCCAACTCTCTCCAGATTTTTATATGGTCCAATGAACTGTGGACTCCGCTTTCCTTTCTTACCAAATCGTATCACACTTTTCCATGGTGAATCTTTGAGGAAGACATGATCACCTACCTCAAAAGAGAGATCTTTCCTCCTGTTGTCTGCGTAACCTTTCTACCTGCTCTGAGCTGTTCTCATGTGTTTCTGTATCAGCTGAACTTTTTTTCCAACTCTAATACCAAGTCTGGACCCATCAACTTTCTTTCAAACACATCATCCCAAAAATCTGGAGTTCAACACAGCTTCCCATATAATTCCTCAAATGGGTCCATCTATATACTAGAAGGAAAAATGTTTTTTAATAAACCTAAACCAATGAATGTTGTTGGTCCCAACTTCCATAATAATCCTTCGAACACGCACATAGCATATCCTCCAAGGTCTAAATTTTTCGTTCTGGCTGCCCTTCTAATTGAGGATGAAAAGTGGTACTTAAATTTAATTTAGTTCCCAACGACTTCTGAAGGCCTTTCTAAAAGTTAGAAGTCATCCGGGGATCACGATCAGAAACAATGGAATGGGGAACTCCTTGTAACCTAAATATCTCTTTATGATAAAATCAAGAAAGTTGATATAGGGAAAAAATATCTTGTATAGAAAGGAAATGAGTAGATTTAGTCAAGCGATCAACAATAACCCAGATTGCATTATAACCTTGATTTGTATTTGGTAATCCCAAAAAAAATCAATGGATATATTCTCCCATTTACACACTGGCACTGGTAAAGGTTGAATCATTTATTTTGGTAACTGCCACTCTGCTTTAACCTGTTGACAAGTCAAACACTTCACAGTAAAATCTTCAATATATCTTTTCATTTCATCCCACCAGTAATAATCCCGAAGATCTCTATACATCTTAGTACTCCTCGGATGAACTGAAAATGGAGAACTATGAGCTTCAAATAACAACTGTCTCTTGAAATTTGAATCACAAGGAACACAAAATCTCTTCCTAAATCTCAAAACACAATCATTATCAATGTTGAATTCATGTAACATACCCTTCTAAACCAACTCTTCCTTTTTCTATAACTAACTATCTTTCTTCTGTGCTTTCTTAATTCTCTCTGATAGAGAAGATTTCACTGATACCTAAAACAAAACAGAAGAATTTCCTGCACCAACAACTTCCAAACCAAAATTCATCAAATCCTCAACCAAAAGATCATGTTCCAAACTTAAAATTGTTAATGAAGAATTAATTTTTCAACTTAAACCATCTACCACTTTATTTTCTTCTCATGGGTGGTAGCGAATCGTGAAATCATAATCCTTGATTAATTCTAGACATCTCCTCTATCTCATGATCAACTCTTTTTGGGAGAATATATAATTTAAACTTTTGTGATCAGTATATATTTCAAACCTTAAACCATAAAAATGATGCCTCCAAATATTTAAAGAGAAAACAACAATAGCTAATTCCAAATCATGTGTACGATAATTTATATCATGAGTTTTCAACTAACGTGAAGAATAAGCAATTACCTGATCATTCTGTATTAGGATACAACCAAGTCCTTTCAAAGAAGCATCACTATAGATAAAAAACTCACCATTCTTGGGATGTAGTTCCAATACTAGAGCATTCACCAATCTTCTTTTCAATTTCTAAAAACTATCTTCACATTGTTTTGTCCAAATAAACTTAACACCTTTCCGAATTAGCATAGTCAATGGGCTGGAAAATGTTAATTTTTTTAACAAACCTTTGGTAATAGCCTAAAAAACTATAAAAACTATGAATCTTGGTTACATTTGTGGTTCTTGGCCATTTTTCAACAACCATTGTTTTTACAGGATCAATAGTTATTCAATATTTAGAAACAATGTTACCAAGGAATGAAATTTGTTGCAACAAAAACTCATACTTTATGATTTTCCCATATAATTTATTTTCTTCTATGGAATTAAAAATAACCCTTAAATTAATTTCATTCTCCTATTTGAATATAAAAAACACCAAAATATCATCCATGAAAACAACCAAAAACTTATCCAAGAACTCAGTGAAAATTATATTCCTAAGTTCCATGAATATAGCAGGTGCATTGGTTAACCCAAAAGGCATAACTAAAAATTCATAATGGCCATATCTTGTACTAAACACAGTCTTTGAAATATCTTATTCCTTTACCTTCAACTAATGGTACCCGGATCTCATGTTAATCTTTGAAAAATACCGAGCTCCCTAGAGCTGATCAAACAAATCATCGATATGAGGCAAAGGATATTTGTTCTTAACAATGATGTTATACAAAGATCTAAAATAAATTCAAAGTATCATTGAAACATCTTTCTTTTTAAAAAATAAAAAATGATCACCCCATGGTGATGTGCTAGGTCGAATGAAACAATTATCTAATAAATCTTGCAATTTCTCCTTCAACACTAAAAGTTCAATTACATCCATTAGATAAGGGGGTATTGAAATTGTTTTAGAATCAGGAACTCAGTCAACAAAAAATTCAACTTCCTGATCTAGTATTATTCCAGGAAACTCATTAGGAATGACATCTAAAAACTCATTTACCATTGGGACGTCATTAATCTGAACGGTTCCTTTGTTTTCAACAATATGTAAAAGTTAACATTCATTTCCGTCTTTTACATGTTTCTCATCCTCTTGAAATGTTATCAACACTAAGGGTTCATTATTGTACACAAAATGAAAGCCTTTCTGAAATGAATATTCTTTAGCTCTATAGTCATTCTTGTCATGGTAAACAGAGAGCCAATCCATACCTAGGATAGCATCAAACTCTACAAGTGGTAAAACAATAAGGTTTTCAAGTAGGTGCCTTCCACGGATAAGGATAGACAGATTTTTATAATTTTTTTTGCCTCAACATTTCCCCCAAGTGTTTTTACCAGAAGTTCATGAGTCATTTCATGAGAGGTAATTCCCAATTTACTAGAAACTTTTTTAGTGATGAAAGAATGTGTATAACCTGAATCAAACAACGCATTTTCATAATATGAAAAATCAAAAATAGTACTTGATACAACTTCATTTGATGTCCCAATATCTGTTGAAGTAGTTGTAATGTATTTCACCACACCATTATGCATGTAGTCAGACTGCTTCCCATCATTCGAGATCTTTGTCAAACACTCCTTTGCATAATGACACGTCTCATTGCACATGAAGCATTTCACTAACTGTAAATCAAATTTGTTCTTACCATTACCCTGATCTTTTCCAGTGCAATCATGAGCCTTTGTCCCATCTTCCCACATCGGAATCACTTTACAGAATTTAAAAGACATTCCCCAGTATTCTTTTTAACTCATTTATCTCAAACTTCAAACGTAGATTCCTTACCATCAATCCATTTTGAAGGATTCTTCCCTTCTTCCTATGACCTCGGTATCTTATTCTGTTGGTTTTCATAGAACACTTAATTATCGGAAAAATCCATTTCCACCTTCTCATCACAGCAAAAAAGAATTTCATAATATTTTTACTCACGAGAAGCTAATTCCCTTCGATATTTTGGCTTTAATCCTAAGTAAAAACGATTTATTTTTCTATCAATGTCTCTGATAAAATTTGGAGCATACCTTTCCAATAGAGTGAAATTTTCTTCATAAGAAGCCACTGAGTCATCCTCTTGCCTCAATTCCAAGAATTGTTTTTTCATCCTAAGTCGAACAGCCTTAGGAAAATATTTCTCATGAAACATACATTTGAATTCATCCTAGTCAAGAGAATCAATCTCATCAGCATCGCTGATATATTTAACCACTAACCATCACTCATATGCTTCAACCTCAAAATGGTAAACAACAAGACTAAACTTTTTATTTTCTGAACACCCCATGACATCGGAAATCTTCTCCAGTGCTTTAATCCACCCTTCAACTAGCACAGGGTCAGATGATCCTTTGAATGATGATGGATGTTGCCTCATTAAATGTTCCACCACTGACATGTTCCTCTGTGGTTAATCTGAATGATCTCAGGCATGGATACCACCACCATTTATCGCTTGAGTCTACTACACCATTACTGTAACAAACTGTTCAGTTCCAATTCTGACCATCTCAAGATGCAGATTTGGAAGGTCATTTCCTTCTGTATGCCTTCCTAGAACAGATTCCCTATTTCCTCTATGGAAAACCATTCTCAACAAAAAAGTCTTAGATGAAGAAACATGGTTGTCATGACCCGACCTGTAACGAGGCTCGAGCCGCACCTACCCCATGCCCGCCTCCATAGGCTAGGGGCTGGTGACTATCACCGAAGGCAAAATAAATTAGGGGAGGCCTTTACCTAAAAAACTTTACACACACACACGCATCTAACTCAAGAAATAGTGTAGGGAAAAGAAAGCAAGATACATCACTTCTACAAAAAGGGGTCCCAATATACATGGATCAACCTCTAACTAGTACAAGCAAAGTGCTGAAAAGTAAACTAAAAAGTAAAAAGGGGAAATACACACACACTTCCAGAAAGGTGCCACAACCAGACAATAGGTAAAAAATGCTAAACAGCTAGCGAGTGTCACACTCAGGAAGCCTTCTATAGTCACTGAACGCAACCCAAGCTCCTGTGTCCTCTAAGCTCATCCGTAGTCTCGATCGACCTATCCGTCGTCTGCAGGGGCACACCAAGTGCGGGAAAATCCCAAGCAGGTATGAGTATAAAAATACTCACTAGGATTCCCTAAAATCTCGAGGGAGAAACAAGGGAAGTACTAAATTGTGGAGAAGTAGACAGAGAAGAGAACAATGTAAGTGTGAAAAAGATAGAAATAGAATTCCAATCAACCCAACAAGAGAAAATAAGCAGACTCATCTAGACGCAAGGAGCTAGAGACAGTAAGAAGACGAAATTATCGTTGAGTCGTTGCTGACTATAGTAGGAGAGTAGACTTTTCTAACCAAGTGGAGCTATACATGGAAAGTATGTGGCATACCCTGTGCATCTTCGCCCCTCCTAGAAGGAGAGTCACCAAACCAAAGGATTTGGAACAAAAATAAGATGTATATATATGCTCAATGAGAAAACCCAATGAGTGGGTAAGGGCATCTCTATCTCCAAGATCAGACCAAGAAGAGTCACCAACAGTTTAAAGGATATCCAACACCGAACCCAAGCATCCTGCACATAAACCTAAGAGGTACAAGTCAAAGGGGATCAATCACCACACCTCAATACTATCTTCTTTGGGCGGCACTGTCTTGCCCGCACGGTTTTTAGGTCGTGTCACAAGAATGCATCTCGATGGGAAAAGTACCCCTTGTTCTCGTATTTCCTAAGGTCACGTCAAATATCTCACCTCACTAATCTGCACTACCAAAGACCCTGCTCTGATAGTCATGGATAAAAAGTCACTGACTAGCCTCATAAGTAGACCTGAGTCTGAAATGCCAACAGGTGACCCACTGCCCAGCCTTGCAGTAGGGTAAACCATAATACATCATCAGGAGACCCACTGCCCAGACCTGAAGGAGGGTAGACCTGGAAGAAGTCAACATGTGACCCACTGCCCAGCCCTACTGGAGGGTCGACCCAGAACATGTCGACAGGTGATGCACTACCCATCCCTACTGGAGTGTAAAACCGGAACACGTCGACAGGTGACCCACTGCCTAGTCTCTATTAGAGGTTAGACCCGAAAGTAGTCGATATGTGACCCACTTCCCATCTCTGCTAGAGGGTACAACTGAAAGTAGTTGACATGCGACCCACTGCCCAGCCCTACTAGAGGGTAGACCTGAAAGTAGTGGAAAGGTGACCCACTTCCCAGCCCTGATGGAGGTTAGACCTGAAAGTAGTCGACAGGCGACCCACGGCCCAGCCCTGCTGGAGGGTAGACCTGAAAGTAGTCGATTGGTGACCCACTACCCAACCTTGTTGGAGGGTAGACCTGGTAATAGGTCTGATAACTTCGCACTGTAACCAACATAACTGGGTGTTACCAACATCAGTACCATGTGTTGGTTTATAGTATGTCCAAGGGACATCCATCCAACACCATTTCATGTTTCCACATTTAATGAGATCTCAAACAAGGCTCCACATGCCCGAACGGATCACACCGTTGCAATCGTCGTGGAAAAACACGCGAGATAGACCATTTACTCGCCCGAAACAGTCAACCGGTGAATATAGTACTATTCACCATAACCAGCCCAGGTCGCACCCACACCACGATCCCAAAAAAGGTCGGGCGATCTGTGCCATCATGAAGCTCTCGAAAAACACATCAAAATGACTATTCATTCACCCCGAACAGACATCTGATGAAAAAGCCTCAATACGCCGCACACAGCTCAAAAGAGGGACCGTGGGGCCCACAACTAAACCCTGACATCATCGCATGAAACCACCCTGGTCAACCTCGTCTCGATGCTAGTGTCACAACGCCACTGATGATGCCTAAAATGGAATCCGGATACAGAAGCAGCAACACACCACGTTATACGCAAACGGGACTCTGTGAAGCCCAGACCTCATCACGAATTTAGGAGGTTGGATTGTGTCGTTGCAATCCCCTCTGAAAAACACTGAGAAATGAGTTCTCATTCACCCCAAACGGATGTCGGGTGAAAAAGTGACATTCCACCGTAAAATGTGAGAACTAGGCCATGTGGGGTCCGCACCATGTCTCCAACTCGAACTCTTTGTAAAGCATCTCAAAAAGTCCATACGAGGACTCAAATCATGTCGCCGCTGACGGTGCATCAATCAGACATCCCAAACAAGAGTTAGGTCTGACGCAATAATTAATTAATTAATTAATTAAGTAATTACTCACAATTCCCATTTTGAGCCACCGAATAATGAAACCAACCTGCAGAGGCTCCGAACCAATTTTGGAAGGATCGTATCAGCCCTGGGGCCACTTTGCCTCTGACAGCACGTAAAACGAATGTCCGGCTTAAGAGCCACGTCGGTTGCAACCATAATAATAATTTATTATTATTAAATTAAATCTCCTCGGGTCCCATCTCTTCGGGCACAGAATCCAATGATTTTGAAACACACTTTAAAGAGAGTGCCTCGCCGATACGAACTCATCGCCATAGATGGCGCGTCTAACGGACGCACCGTTTGGAACCTACGGCCCCCCAAATGTTGGGGGGGCCCAAAGTGGGCCGGTCCAGACCACTGCGGCCTACTGGCCGCTGCTCACCCACATTGCACCGGACCCCTTGGGTCTAGTTCTTCCCAGAAGACCAGCCAGAAGGCCGCTCTTCATCTTCTCCCGTAGGACCCGCAAACAGTAGGTCCTTGTCCACCAGTTCCTCCCCTGAGGTCAGCACCTCGAGGGCCCCCTCATTCGACTGTGAGGGTATCGTAGTCGCCCCTCGCCTGCACCTCCGCTCGACGCCACGAGCCCCCCCCCCCCCCCCCCCCCCCCCGAGCCGCCTCCGTCCAGCTGACGTCGCGAGCCCCCGGCCGCCTCCGTCCTACCGACGCCACTCGACTGAACGCCTCCGCCGGCCTCCGCTCACACTCGCCCGACTGACACTTGTGACCTCTCCGTTGAGCCGAACCCCCACCGAGCTCCGCCGTGTTCCAAGATGTGGTTTCCCCGTTCCGCCGTCGGTTCGGTCTCTATCCGCTACCCCTCACTAGAGCTGAGCCTTCGAACTGTCCCCTCAACCAAACCGGTGATCGGGAAAATTATTTGACACCAGTTTCGGTATCCCTAGAACCGAATCTTAACAATGCCCTACCCGGCTCATCGATCCGTCGAGGTTCACGTGCGCCTGAAAATTTTGTACGATGAACATTCAAGAACGAGGGATTGAAATGGGCTCAGGCGATGGCCATGTTCATTCGGCCAATGCCCAAAATTCTAGAAACTATAAGTAAAAGAAATTCAAATGCAAAAATGATGAAGAAATTGAGAAAAACGATGAGGGAGCGAAATTCAACAAGAATCCTACCTCGGATCGCTCGTCCGTCGTTGGCGACGCGTCCACGACGCTCCCACTCTGTTCCACCAATGCTTTGAGGGAGATGGCTCCTCGAACCGCTAAAGAATGGTGAAGAACGCCGAAGAACATGAGAGAGAGAGTGGGAGGGAGATATATATATATATATATATATATATATATATATGTTGTCTCCTCTCAAGCGAATTTATAAAAAATTCACTGAAACTCTTTCAATAGGAACGGATTCTGAAACCCCTGCGCCTGCCTATTTTATCTCACACCTAGGAAAAATGCCCCATTTCGAACTCAACGGAAGTCTTGGATTTCCATTCTTGGACTTCATTTAAAAGTTATTTGAAAAGAATGCCAGCGATAAAAATCACTAAGTGGTCATTTCGAAATAACCATTGGCCTCGGGGTGACATCTCTCACAGCAAGCCCGCACCCGCAACTTTTACAACCCGCCTAGGGTAAACGACATGCTCCGGACTCAACGGTGCCCTCATTTTTCCGATCCAAGCAACCGTTTAGGAGTTACTTGGGTTTGAGCTATTAAACAAATAATTTAATTCAATTAATCGATTTAACACTATGCTAATGAGTGAGGGGTCCGAACGTCACGCGCCAACTCATTTTATGTCGCTCCTAGAGTAAACACTCCATTTTGGACCCATCTGTAAACTCAGATTTCCGATTCGGATCTCCGTGTAGGAGGTATCCCATTAATTTGGCATTCCCAGTGTGAACGCACTGAAAATTTAATTCCGGCCACACCGGGGCTTGGAATCGCACACCGTCTGAGGGCGACGCTCTGGATTAATATCAAAAATATTCCAAAGTCCTTCTCAGCAAAAACTGGGTTCTTACGTCATTAACTCCTTCAATAATTTCTTCCCTAAAAAGCAAAACTAGCGGAACATCTCAGGGTACCATGCCCACACCTGGCTCTTCCGTAACCAGAAGAATTGTTGCACAGTCTAGCATCACCGCACACAGACCGAAGGATTTGATCTATTCACGTGAGGTCGGCCCTTTTCGATGACGTGCATAGGAGAAAGCACACATCTTCATAGGTAAGACACACGGAATACGTTGTGCACCCACACCCGACCTTGGGGTTAGGACAAGGTGGTAGGGAAACTCTCCATCCCTTTGCATGGTCTCAAATGGCCCGAAGGATCTCGGGGGTAGCCCACCTCCACAGATGAACCCCTACGTCTCACGCCATGACTGGAACCACCAACAGCCCCTGGAACAAGGCCCGGTGATTCCCTCCTTTAGAATACCCATTTGGTGAAACACCCAAGGATATCCTGTCAAACAAGTTTTCACAGTTGGTGCATCACGACCAAGACTCTCTTACATGCTCAACCAGTGAAGGAGTCAGCTTTATCAACTATAGACTATCTGTACCCTCTGGAAGAAACACCAGCCAACACCTTCGTCTCTGGTTCAAGTCCGTCTGTGTAGGGACGAACCTGAGAAACTGGTGGTCTGATCAAACCACAATGCGCCCTCCCTGATGAATGTCTCCACTTTCTTAGGGAGAAACTATAACCACCAGCACCAACACAAGGTTACACTGACGCCCCACATTACCCTCGGTACCCCATCGAGCAAGGAGTTAAAGGTAAGAGTACCTCGCACAGTGTCTAACAAGTTCTACTAAGAAAAGTAGAAAAATACGAAGAGCGTACCTCTCATCATCTCTTGCGCTGCAGGATTGTAAACAATCATAGCACAAAGCCGCCCGCGGCCCATCCGACAGCTCCCTGAGCCTGACATGGGCCACCTAGTGGTGGTGGAAGGACCTCAAAATGTCGTCTGCCAACCATAGTTCTTCCTTCTTTCAACCAAAACCGCCTTCCTTAGGACCACCGTGCCCTCACCTTAGAGTTCTCATATCACAACACAGCCTCTGTTGTGGCGGTGCATCTACCAACTATTTGGAAGACTCAAAAAATTTGGTCAAGTAGTCTCACACCGCGTGATCTCTCAAATCAACAACATAGTAGTAGTCCCCCTGACCTATCTATGTGATCTATGCTGTCCCTGACCATGCGCATGAGTCTCATCGAGGGGAAACCTCCAGCATCGAGGCCCCGCTAATCGACATCCCTCTACCAGAAATTTCTCTGTCACCAGTGACTGCTCCAATACCCTGAGATGGATGAGGATGCCCAAGGGCACTAACAGGCATGAATCTCCTCTACAGAGATCTCGTTCAAACTTCTGTGCTCATAAGTTGCCGTCACGGTCCACGTCTGGATAAAAACGTGCACGGTCTGCAAAACTAGTCACATACATAGGCACTGTCATCCCTCCCTGCTAAAACTGCATGAGCTCCTGGATCCGAACAGAGCATAAGAAGGAGGGGTAAAACTCTTCATGAAACCGTAGATGAAAGTCACCTCACGAAAGTGACGACTCATCGAATATCCGTGTAACCCTGTCTCTACTAATCCAAACTGTGGGGTGGAAAAAGACTTGTTTTGAAAGCCATCATCTAACCTATCTGTGTCCGAACATTCCTAAAAAGGTTCCCACCGACTGTAGCCAACCCTTCACTGCATGAAGGTATGGCTTATAGTGGAACCTCAGTGGTCTCCAACGCTGGAACTCACGTAGCGCGTCCACCCAGTGCTCGTCATCGGACCTCGCTGCCGGTACTAACCGCTACTCCACAGGTGGAGGTGCTACTGGTTGTCCTCCTGGAGAAAGGGTAATCATAGGATGGATCTTGAACTGAGTCCTCTTCACTCATGGAATCATTGTCACGAACCGGAGATAGTATCCTGGCTGGATATCATCACAGAGACATCCTGAACCCGATCAAGGAGCACCGCTGTCAAATGAGCATATATATATCTAAAACGATGGGGAAATGACTCAAGAAGAATAGTCAATTACTCAATAATATATGATGCATGAACCAAATTTCCTGTAACAAGTGTCTCAGTGTGCCGAGTCGACAAGAGGGTTATCAGGGACCTCATGAATAAATATGTCGGCGGCCGCAATGAAGGTTCCGGGGGCAGCGGAAGCGCGTGGGTGGATGTACCCACTTGGATTTTTTTTCATTAGCAATGATCAATCCAGGATCAATATGACAATTAATTCCACTCTCCACAGATCGAATCATAGAAAGAGACAAAGAATATGGTCTTTCTCGGAACCACAAACAAGGATTGTTACAGGTTGATTATAATTAATTTAATTAATTATAAAGAAATACCTTTTGGGTGTTCTTTCTTTGTTGATGTTCTTGATCACGTTGTCGATGTGATCCATTGCTGCGTCGTAGAAGCCAAGCGTAGACTCCCTCTAGCGGTGATCCACACATATACCTCGTATCTCTGGATATCGCCAAAGGATTCTCTGGGTGCTAGCGTGGAGAATCCTTTTCTTGCGTTGTACGCCTTAGATTGTCATGATCTTATGGAAGAGGATCTCTCTCGATCTTGAGAGTGTTCTTGGAGGAGGATGTTCTTTCGTCCTTGAAAGAATTCTCGAGATGTTGTGCACAACGATTCTCTTGTCTATTGGAAAAGAGATGGGGTTGTGAGGATATTTATAATCGGGTTTGTGGGGTTATAGAGTTCTGAAAATAAATAAACGCGTTACACATTTTATTTATTTCATTGAAACTTATTTAAAACCCCCATGTTGAATAAATAATTCCTTGACATGCGTCCACGCTGATTATAATAAATATCATTTAAAACAATATTATATCCTCAAAATCCCGACGGGAAAAACTACACAACGTGTAATAATAAATACAGGGCGTGTACTTGTTTTTCATTGAAAACTACATGGCGTGTACATTAAATGTACATGACGTGTATATCTTGATTTCATTTATTCATTTCCTTTCAAAAATAAAACTACATGGCATGTACATTTAATAATACATGGAATGTACTTGTATTATTTTATTTTCCCTCCATCATTTAAAAGAACATAGGCTTCCTCGAATAATTATTAAAACACATACAGGAATAATATTTATTCAACTTGATATACTTGGATACACTTAGTGTGTGACCCTCTAGGCCTCTTTCTCATTGGAATTATGCGGGCTTGCCTAATGTCCAAGATTACTATCTAGAAATGGGTCAAGGAACCCAAGAGATAGCAGTTGATTCCGCATTGACGTATCACCTCATACGAATGCATACTATGTAATTTAATCCCTTTGTCTCGATATCTCATCAAGCAGGATTCCTGGCAGTGTCATAAACCTATATGGTTGATCCATCATTCTTTTACTACCTGAAATAAACTCGTCGTTCACACCATGGCCATGGAACTTAATGTGACTGTTCTATTTCAATCAATGGGCCGAGATATCATCTTCCATAAATGGAAGGGACAAATCCTTCCACGACTTATCCAGTAACAATATGTCACTCGTGACGCACCCAATATACCCTACTTCCTGCCAACTGTCTGCGTGATGGTTTTCATCAATAAATCTAAGTGTGTGAGTCATGACATGAGTTAATGATAATATTCCAGTCTAAGGACCATTACACACGCTTGTAGATAGCAATGTATGATGTCACCAAGACATGGAGAATGGCTATTGGTGGGTCTGTTCTCATAATCTCCCATCTTGGAGATTATCAAGTGCGAACTCCATGAGAGAGAGTCTCATCTTCTTACGAGTACTCGCACATGACGGTCTATATACTATGTTTTATATCATAGTATGTCCTCCAACTGCTGAAAATTATTTAAGAATATTGTTATAGCATTTCAAGGATCTCATCATAGTGGGGATCTGTTATGACCTTATTAATGTAACAAATATTCTAGTGCATTATTATATTATAGTCATGCAGAACAATGAAAAATATATAATAAGTGAACATTCATGTAATCAAAGTACAAAACAGTTGGTTCTGAGGACACAAACCCTTACAAACTCCCACTTGGACTAAAGCCAACTGCCTACGACTATTAGTCCGCTAGACATCATATGATGATCATATTTCTGCTGAGTCAAGGCTTTAGTCAATGGGTCTGCCACGTTGTCTTCCGTGGAAATACTACTCACTGTAACTTATCCTCTCTGAGAAAAATCCCTCAAGAGATGATTCTTACGAAGTATGTGCTTTGTCCGCTGATGTGACCTTGGCTCTTTTACAAGTGCCACCGCTGCAGTATTATCACAATAGAGTGTGATAGGATCTTTACTTCTTGGTAAAAAATCCATCTCTTTGATGAAGCTTCGCATCCATACTGCTTATTTAGCTACCTTAGATGCTACGATATACTCGGTCTCTACTGTAGAATATGCCACCACACTTTTCTTTGAGCTCTTCCAGCTCACTGCACCTTCATTCAAACTAAAGATGTATCCATTATACAACATCATGTAATCTTGATCAGTCTAGAAACTAGCATCTACATGTCCTCTAATGACTAGTTCCTCATCTCCTCCATAAACCAAGAACATATCCTTAGTATGCCTCAGATACTTAAGTATAGTCTTGACTACCATTCAATGGCGGTCTCTTGGATCAGCTTGATATCTGCCTACCACACTTAATGCGTAAGAAAAATCTAGCCTCGTACATAGCATAGCATACATGACTGACCCAATCGCGGATGCGTAGGGGATCCTTGCCATCCTCTTTATTTCCTCATGTGTCTGAGGAAACCTTTTCTTGGAAAGATGAATGTCATGTGACACTGGAAACAATCACCTCTTGGATTGTTCCATACTGAATCTCTTCAGTATCTTTTCAATGTATGTACTTTGACTCAGGCCCAGCATTCTCTTGGATCTATGACAATGGATCTTGTTCCCAAGAATATATGTCTTCTCGCCCAAGTCTTTCATGGATAATAATTTATGCAACCATGCCTTAACTGACTATAAGACACATACTTCATTACCAATTAGCAATAGTTCATCAACATATACTATTAGGAAAACGACTGCACTTCCACTAAACCTTTTGTAGACACAAGGCTCACATTCGTTCTTAACAAAGCCAAATTTTGTAAAAGCTTCATCAAAACGAATGTTCCATGACCTTGATTCTTGCTTTAATCCATAAATGGATTTCTGCAACTTGCATACCTTGTTGGCATCCTTTAGAGTCACAAACCCTTCTGGTTGTGTCATGTAGACATCTTCCTGGAGGTTCCCGTTAAGGAAAGATGTTTTGAAATCCATTTTCCAAATTTCATAGTCATGTTAAGCAGCAATGGCCAATAGGATTCTGATGGACTTCAGCATCGCAACCGGTGAAAAGGTTTCATCATAGTCAATTCGTTGACACTGTCTAAAAAGTTTTGCAACCAGTCGTGCCTTGTAGGTGCTGACTTGCCCCTCCATGTCCAGTTTCTTCTTGAATACCCATTTATTACCAATAGGCTTTACATCAAATAGAGGATCTACCAAAATCCCGACATGGTTTTGGTATATGGAATCCATTTCAGAATTCCTGGCTTCTTGCCACTTGGCAACATCTGTGCCTTCAACTACTTCCTTGTAGGTAAGAGGATCATCATTGTCAACCAATAATGGGTCACCATCCTCGGTGACAAGAAAATCATATCGTTCTGGTTCTCTCACCTCTCTCGTGCTCCTACGCAGTTCTTGGGTCTCTAGAATAGATTTTTCTTCCACGGGGCTTTGTGGAACCTGTTCTTGTACCAACTCATGTGTATCTAGAGCCCCGACTTCATCGAAGTCTATCTCTCTCCCACTATCTCTTTTGGAGATGTGCTCCCTCTCATGGAATATGGCGTGTCTTTCCACTGTAACCTTTTTGTCTGAGGGGTTGTATAGGTAATATCCCCTTGTTTCCTTGGGATATCCTATAAAGATACACTTTGTGCCTCGGGGCGCGAGTTTGATACCTGAAGAGGCCTTAATAAATTCTTCACGATGCCACACATGTAAATTCGATAACATGGATTTGCGTCCACTCCATAACTTGTATGGAATACCTTTTATCGATTTAGTTGGTACTTGGTTGAGTATGTGCACTACTATTTGTAATGCATATCCCCAAAAGGATAATGGAAGACTTGCATGACTCATCATTGATCTCACCATGTCCAACAGGGTGCGGTTCCTCCTTTCGCTTACACCATTCCATTATGGTGTGTAAGGAGGAGTGAGTTGAGATAGAATCCCAAACTCCTATAATAAATAAATGAAGTCCTGATTAAGATATTCTCCTCCTCTATATGAGCGGAGTTTCTTAATCTTCTTACCAAGATGGTTCTCAACTTCATTCTTGTATTCTTTGAACTGATCAAAAGAATCTGACTTATACCTCATTATGTAGATATATCGATATCTACTAAAATCATCAGTAAAAGTTATGAAGTACGAGAACCCACCCCTTGCTTCAAATGGAAATAGTCCACACACATCTGTGTGAACAAATTCTAGAAGACCTGTATCTCTTTCACATTTCCCACTAAATGGGGATTTGGTCATTTTTCCTTGTAGACACGCATGACATACACCAAGTGGTTTTAGTTTGAAAGAATCTAAATACCCATCTTGATGTAATTTTGTCAAATGTTTCTCATTGACATGACCTAGCCGGTGATTCCAATGTTGGGTGTGGTAGGAGTCATGTGAATTAACATTGTTATCAATTTCCATTACTTGGTTTGTGTAGTCTAACACATAAAGGCCGTTATATAAATGTGCCCTTCCAAAACAAATGCTATCTTTATAAAAGTAGCAACATTAATTTCCAAACTTGAATATGAATCCATCAGTAACTAATCTCGATACTGAAATAATGTTTTTAGTAACAAAAGGCACATTATAACAACGTTTCAAAACCAAGACCATCCCCATAGGCAAAGTGAGGTGGTAGTCTCCGACAGCTACATCAGCGAGTCTAGCTCTGTTGTCTGCTCTTAGATCCACCTCACCTCAATCAATATTTTTTAATCTACTCGATTCCTGCATTTGGATACAAATGTGAGCACCACAAGTAGTATCTAATACCCAATTAGTAGAAACAGATAGATTGCATTCGAAAAAAAACGCACCTGCAGTTTCCCCTTGCTTCCTTGACTGGGTGCAGTTTTTCTTCCAGTGTCCCTTCTTTCCACATGCAAAACAAACAGCATCTTTTACCTTTGCCTCCCCTTTGATCTTACTTTTCTTGGAAGGCCATGAAGAAGCTTTGGGATTAATGCTCTTCGCATCCCCTTTCCTTTAATTCACCATAAGGACAGAAGGCTTTTCACGCTTCATGTCATTGTCAACTTGGTGAATAAGGATAAGAAGATCAGATAGAGACTTCTCAATGTTGTTCTTGTTGAAATTAACAACAAAGTTCAAGAAGCTCTGGGGGAGTGATGCAAGAATGAGATCGGTGCCCAGTTCTTAGGGGAGTTTAAACCCTAGAACCTCCAAGCGCTCAATGTAGCCAATGAGCTTGACTACCTGAGGCCCAACTGGGGAACCCTCTACAAGATTTCTCTGAAATAGAGCCTTGGGGATCTCAAACCTTTCCTGTCTTTCTCTCTCTTGGTATAGACCCTGGAGGTGCTCGAGCATGCTATAGGCCTCTATGTCTTCATGATACATCATGAGATCACTAGACATCAATGATAGCATCAAACATTTAATGTCGAGAGCATCGTTCAAATGTTGGTCATAGACCAGGAAATCGTCATCACTTTCCCCTGGGGCATGAGAATCAGGAAGTGAGGACTCCATCATGTAAAACATTCGTTCATGGATTGGATAACCTGAAGGTGCCTAAACCATTCCTGAGATTTACTACTGGTGAGGATATTGTCTTTATCCAGTATTGATCGCAGTGAAAATGTAGTTGATGAGTTTGTCATCTTGATTCTATAATTTAAAAGAGCATATTTATTAATACTTTCTTGATTACAATTTATGAGAAATAACGAATGAATTAAGTAATTCTCACAATATTTTATCAAGTCCCAATGGCCCTCACCATTTAACTTGGAATGTCCAGTTTCCTTGACATTCTAGTGGGAAGGATCCCTATTTCCCTTCGCATAACCCCAATAAGGGTTGGTCAAGCTATTTTAAGGTATTTAGTAGGCAGGTCTTTTCCAACTGGGAGCTTACAGTTCCTTGATCTGTTTAGTGGACTCCCCAATCCTGAAATCGTGACTTGGATTTCTTCAACTCTTGCCTCCAATATTTCATCAATTCTAGCAAGGGCTACTTCTCTTGATGTAATATGGTTAAGTAAACCCAAAACCATTCATAAGTGTCCCAACAAGGTTTGGTCAAACACATAGTTTCATTGAGTCTTTCCCCTAATCAGGTAATGGAAGGAATGCTCTGAATTACTATGGTATTGATGGATTTTAGTCTTTATGCATAGTTTTGCATTATCAAATGCATTTTAATATTAAGTGATGATTGCTTAAGTGATTAACCATGTTCTGATAATGTTTACGCAAAGTCCAGTTTTTTATTTTATACCATCTTTGCAAGCTTTTTCATTTTATTAATTATGTGATCGCGACAACACATACATAACAAATAAACCATGAAATCAGATAGAAATAAAATAAGAAGGCATGATCATGAGCTTCTATTTGTTAGCTTATCTAGCGGTTTTTATAAGCTAACCCTGACCGAGGGAAAACACCTTGAACCAGTTGGTTCGTGTTTTGCAGCTGCCACCTGTCCACATTTCTATCTTCTTATGTCGGTTTCATCTCAACTTTGGGATTTGAACCCTCTCCTTTGGCTTGGGAGATCCTCCATTACATGGGTTTACATTAAAGAAAACATGGGCACGCAGGCCCTACATTTTATTGGAAGAAGGCTCGCAAGCCAATAAATTTAAATTAAATAAATATAAATGAAACCATACACATAAAAAGGGTCTTTGGTCTAGCTCATGATCATCTATAATATGCAACAACATTTACACATATTTAGAATTCAAATTCATTTAATTGTTCCTTTATTTAAGATAAGTCGCGCTCTAATTCAATTAATTATGATCTTATAATTAATCAATTATTTATCTTATATTCCTTTATAAATTTCCTTGAGATTCTTCTCATCCATATTCCTTGTATGGGTCTTTGTACATTGGAGGAAACCTGGTGAAATTCCATTTCTGGAAAGTACATGGCGTGTAGTTTATAATTACACAGCGTGTATTTTTTTCACCCTTTATCCAATGTACACGATGGGGCTTTGGCCTGTTTTCTTTACATTGGAAATTTTGGAGTACACGGCGTGTAGATGAATCATACAAAGCTTGTACTTCCTTGTTACATGGTAACCAGCTTGGCGATCCTGTGTACGCTGTACATGGCTTATCTTTGTACACGGTTTCACCTGGGTCGGAATAGACTACACGGTGTGTTGCTCCAACATACACGCCGTGTATTTTGGTTTCCATGCACCATTCTATTCTGGTCAACACAGTGTGATTAAAACTTAGGCATAATCAATTCAAACGGCGTGGTTTGGCGGACCAGTGCTGGTTCGTTGAACCTATGTTCACGGCGTGTACTTTTAATCACATGTCGTGTAATCCCGTGTTGTACAGACAGAAAGAGCGACTCCTCTGGATGAATTCCTCATTTTTATTTTAATCAAAATTAATATTAAAAAGTCGTTTCTACGATATGAATCGAGAAATGAAGGAGGATGAATAGATCTCGTTTATTCAGATTAATAGAATGATATATTTCCAATTGAATCAAATATAAATGCGTAAATTATCAACGAAAATTAACTAACTATAATCAACTTTGTAAACTCCCTTTGATACCATTTGAAGGTTCTGGGCATAGTGGAAGCGCATGGGTGGATGTGCCCACTAGGCTTTTTGTCATTAGAAATGATCAATCTGGGATCAATACGATGATAAACGCCAGTCTCCACAGATCGAATCACAGAAAGAGACAAAGAAGATGGTTTGTCCCGGAACCACAAACATGGATCGTTACAGGTTGATTATAATTAATTTAATTAATTAATAAGAAATACCTTTTGGGTGTTCTTTCTTCGTTGATGTTCTCGATCACATTGTCGATGTGATCTGTCGTTGCGTCGTAGAAGCCATGTGTAGACTCCCTCTAGCGGTGATACACACGTGTACCTCGTATCTCTGAACGTCGCCAAAGGATTCTCCAGGTGCTAGCGTGGAGAAGCCTTTGCTTGCGTTGTCCGCCTTAGATTGTCTTGATCCGATGGAAGAGGATCTCTCTCGGTCATGAGAGCGTTCTTGGAGGAAGAGTTTATTTTGGCCTTGAAATAATTCTTGAGATGTTGTGCACAACGATTCTCTTGTCTGTTGGAAAATATTTGGGGTTGTGAGGATATTTATAATCGGGTGTGTGGGGTTATAGAGTTATGAAAATAAATAAACGCATTACACATTTTATTTATTTCATTGACTCTTATTTAAAACCCCCTTGTCGAATAAATAATTCCTTGACATGTGTCCACGCTGATTATAATAAATATCATTTAAAACTATATTATATCCTCAAAATCCCAACTGGAAAAACAACACGGTGTGTAATAATAAATACATGGCGTGTACTTGTTTTTTATTGAAAACTAAATGGTGTGTACATTAAATGTACACGATGTGTATATCTTGTTTTCATTTATTCATTTCCTTTACAAAATAAAACTACACGGTCTGTACATTTAAAAATACACAGCGTGTACTTGTTTTATTTTATTTTTCCTCCTTCATTTAAAACAACTTAGGATTCCTTGAATAATTATTAAACCATGTACGGGAATAATCTATATTCAACTTGAGATACTTGTATACACTTAGTGTGCGCCCTTCTAGGCCTCTTTCTCATTGGCATTAGGCGGGCTTTCCTAAAGTCCAAGATTACTATCTAGCAACAGGTCAAGGCACCCAAGTGAAAGAAGTTGACGCCGCATTGACGTATCACCTCATACGAATGCTTACTGTGTAATTTAATCCCTTTGTCTTGACATCTCATCAAGAAGGTTTCATGGCAGTGTCATAAACCTATATGCTTGATCCATCGTTCTTTGACTACCTGAAATAAACTCGTCGTTCACACCATGTCCATGGAATTTAATGCGATAGTTCTATTTCAATCAAAGGGCCGAGATATAAAATTCCATAAATGGAAGGGAAAATCCTTCCTCCACTTATCCATTAACAACATGTCACTCATGACGCACCCAACATACCCTACTTCCCACCAACTGTCAGATTAACGGTTTTCGTCAGTAAATCTAAGTGCGCAAGTCATGACATGAGTTAATGATAATCTTCCTGTCTATGGAACATTACACATGCTAGTCGATAGGAATGTTCGATGAAACCAAGACATTGCAGAATTGCTATTGGCGGACCTATTCTCATAATCTCCCATCTGGGAGATTACCAAGTGCGAACTCCATGAGAGAGAGTCTCGTCTTCTTACGAGTACTCGCACATGACGGTCTGTATACTATGTGTCCTATCATAGTATTTCATCCAACTGCAAAACATTATTTAAGAATATTGTTATAGCATTTCAAGGTTCTCATCATAGCGGGGATCTCATATGACCTTATTAATGAAACAAATATTCCAGGACATTATTATATTATAGTCATGCAGAACAATGAACAATATATAATAAGTGAACATTCATGTAATAAAAGTAAAAAACAGTTGGTTCTGAGGATACCAACCCTTACACACACCATAACTGGACTCCATGTCCAGAGAGCCGCTCTCGAAACACTTTGGAATTATTTCCCCAAAACGCAACCAGTTCCTTTTCAGGGACGTCCGAAAATCACCCCAAGGAACGAACCACCTCTGATACCATTTTTTCATGACCCGACCCGTAACGAGGTTCTAGCCGAAAATACGCCAAGCCCGCCTCCATAGGCCAGGGGCTGGAGACTAGCGCTGAAGGCACAATAAACTAGGTGAGGCCTTTGCCTAAGAAACTATACACACACACATGTAGCCAACTCAAGCAACTGTGCAGGGAAAAGAAAGAAAGATACATCACTGCTACAAAAAGGGGAACCATCATACATGCATCGACCTCTTACCAGTACAAGAAAAGTGCTGAAAAGTAAACTGAAAAGTAAAAAGGGGAAAAACACGCGCCCATCCAGAAAGGTGCCACAACCCGGCAACAGGTAAAACAAAGGTAAACCGCTAGTGAGTCTCACACCTAGGAAGTCCTGATATGGCCACCAAACACAGGCCAAGCTCCTGTGTCCTCCACGCTCCTCCATAGTCTTGATTGACCTATCCATCGTCTGCAAGGGCACACCAAGTGCGGGTAAAGCCCAAGCAGGGGTGAGTATAAAAATACTTAGTAGGATGCCCCGAAATCTTGAGGGAGCAATAAGGTAAGAACTAATATGGGGAGTAGTAAACAGGGTAGTGAATAGTGTAAGAGTGAAAAAGAAAGAAAGAGAGTGCTTCTCAACCCAATAAGGGAAATGAAGTAGACTCGTCCAGACGCAAGGAGCTAGAGACGGTGGGAAGAAGAACTTCTCGTCGAGTGTTCGCTGCCTATAAGAGGAGGGCAGACTCGTCCAACCAAGAGGAGCTAGACACAGAAATCACATGGAATACCCCACACATCTTCTCCCCTCCTGGAAGGAGAGTAAACAAACCCAATGAGTGGGAACAACAATAAGATCTATATATATGCTCAACGAGAAACCCTAATGAGTGGGTAAGTGGATATCTATCTCCAAGCTTAGCCCAAGAAGAGTCACCAATAGTAAAAAGGATATCTAGCACCGAACCCAAGCGCCCTGCACGACAACCTAGGAGGTATAAGTCAATGGGGATCAATCACCACACCTCGATACTATCTTTTTTGGGCGGCACTGTCTCGCCCGAATGACTTTTAGGTCACGTCGCAAAAACGCGTCTCAGTGGGAAAATCCCCCCTCGTTCTCATATGTCCTAAGGTCACGTCAAAGCTATCACATCACTGATACACACATCCAAAGATCTTGCTCCAATAATCATAGCGAAAAAGTCACTAACTAGTCTCATAAGAAGGCCTGAGTCTGAAATGCCAACAGGTGACCCACTGCCCAGCCTTGTTGGAGGGCAAACCCTAATACATCAATAGGTGACCCACTGGCCAGCCCTGCTGGAGGGTAGACCCGGAAGACGTTTACAGGTGACCCACTGCCCAGCCCTGCTGGAGGGTAGACCTGGAACACGTCGACAGGTGAACCACTGCCCAGCCCTGCTAGAGGGTAGAACCGGAACACATTGACAGGTGACCCATTGCCCAGTCTTTGCTAGAGGGTAGACCCGAAAGTAGTCGATAGGCGACCCACTACCCAGCGCTACTGGAGGGTAGACATGAAAGTAGATGACATGTGACCCACTGCTCATCCCTGATGGATGGTAGACCTTAAAGACGTCGAGAGGCGACCCACTGCCCAGCCCTGCTGTAGGGTAGACCATAAAGTAGTCGACATGCGACCCACTGCCCAGTCCTGCTGGAGGGTAGACCTGAAAGTAGTCGATAGGAGACCTACTGCACAGCCCTGCTGAAGGGTAGACCTGAAAGTAGTCGATAGGTGACCCACTGCCCAACCCTAATAAAGGGTAGACCTAGTAACAGGTCTGATAACTCAGCACTGCAACCAACATCAGCAGGTGTCACTGACATCACTACCATGTGTTGGTTCCGAGTACACCCAAGGGACCTCCATCTAACACCATTTCATGTTTCCATATTTAATAATATCTAAAACGAGGCTGCACATGCCCGAATGGATCACACCGTTGCAACCCTCGCAAGAAAACACACGAGATAGACCATTTACACGCCCGAAACGGTCAACCAGTGAATATGGAACTGTTTACCATATCTAGCCCAGGTGGCATCCACACCACATTCCCGAAAAAGGATGGGAAATCTGTGCCATCGTGAAGCTCTCGGAAAAACACATCAAAACGACTAGTCATTCACCCTGAACGGACGTCTGATGAAAACACAGCAATCTGATACAAACAGCTCAAAAGACGGCCCATGGGGCCTAGGCCTCAACCCCAGCATCATCACCTGAAACCTCCCTGGTCAACCTCGTCTCGATTCCAGAGTCACAACGCCACTGCCGACGCCTAAAACGGACTCCGGATACAGAAGCTGTAACTCCCCACGTTATACGCAAATGGGACTCCATGAGGCCCACACCTCATCTTCAATTTAGGTGGGCGGATTGTGTCGTTGCAATACCCTCAGAAAAACACTCTGAAATGAGTGATCATTCACCCCAAATGGATGTCGGGTGAAAAAGTGATGTTCCACCGTAAAACGTGCGAAATAGGCCTTGTGGGGCCCACACCTTGTCTTTAACCCGAATGCTTCGTAAAGCATCTCAAAAAGTCTGCACGAGGACTGAAATCATGTTGCCACTGACGGCGCGTCAATCGGACATCCCAAACAAGAGTTAGGTCCGACGCAACAATTAATTAATTAATTAATTAATTAATTAATTACTCACATTTGGAGTTTCGTGCCACCGAGCAATGAAACCAACCATCAGAGGCTCTGAACCAATTTTGAAAGTACCGTCTCATCCCCGGGGCCACTGTGCCTTTGACGGCTCATCAAACGGACGTTCGGCTCACAAGCCATGTCGGTTGCAACCATAATAATAATTTATTATTATTAAATTAAAGCTCCTCGGGTCGCCCATCTTCGGGAAAAGAATCCAAAAATCCAGAAACCCACCTTAAAGAGAGCGCCTCACCAATACAAACTCATCGTCGTAGAGGGCGCGTCAAACGGCTGTGCCGTTTAGAACCTACGCCCCCCCCCCCCCCCCCGAATGCAAGGGGGCCCAAACTGGGACGGTCCAGACCGCCGCGACCTGCTGGTCGCGGCTCACTCCAATCGTACCAGACCCATTGGGTACGGTTCTTGCCAGCAGACCGGCCAAAATGTCGGTCTTCATCTTCTCCCACAGGACCCACAAACTACGGGTCCTTGACCACCGGTTCCTCCCCCGAGGTCAGTTCCTCGGGGGCCTCCTCCTTCGACCGCGAGTGTACCATGGTCGTCCCTCGCCTGCACCTCCGCTCGACACCGCGAGTCCCACCTCCCCCCAGCAGCCTTCGTCCTACTGACTCTGCATGCCCTGGCTGCCTCCATCCTGCCAACGCCGCGAGCCCCTGACCGCTCCGTCCTGCCGATGCCGCTCGACCAAACGTCGCCACCGGCCTTCGCTCGCACTCGCCAGGCCGACACCCGCGTCCCCTCCACTAAGCTGAACACCACCGAGCTCCACCGCGTTCCAAGACGTGGTCGCCCTGTTCCGCTACCGGTTCAATCTCCATTCGCTGCCCCTCACCGGAGCCGATCCTTCGAACAATCCAACCGAACATACCGGTGATCATAAAAATTATTCAACACCGGTTTCGGGATCCCTGGAACCCGATCCTCACAATGCCCTTCCCAGCTCATCGATCCATCGAGGTTCGATCGAGCCCGAAATTTTTTTACGATGAACATTCAAGAACGATGGATTGAATGGGGCACGAGCATTGGTTGTGTTCGTTCAGCCAATGCCACAAATTCTAGAAACTATAAATAAAATAAATTCAAAAGTGAAAATGATGAAGAAATTAAGAAAAACGAAAAGGTAGCGAAATTCAACAATAATCCTACCTCAGATTGTCCGTCCGTCGTTGGCGACGCGTCCACGACGCTCCCGCTCCGATCCACCAAGGCTCCGACAGAGATGGATTTTCGAACCGCCGAAGAATGGCGAAGAACGCTGAAGAACATGAGAGAGAGAGGGGGTTGGAGAGAGAGAGAGAGAGAGAAATGGGTTGTCTCCTCTCAAGCGAATTTATAAAAAATTCACTGAAACTCTCTTAATGGGCGCGGATTCTGAAACCCCCACGACCACCTATTTTATCTCAAACCTAGAAAAATCGCCGCATTTCAAACCCAACGAAAGTCTCGAATTTTCATTCTGAGACTTCGTTTAAATGTTATTTGAAAAGATCGCCAGTGATAAAAATCACTAAGTGGTCAATTCGAAATGACCATTTCCCCCTGGGTGACATCTCTCATAGTTGGCCCGCACCTGAAACTTTTACACCCCGCCTATGGTATACTACATGTTCGGGACCCAACGGTGCCCTCAGTTTTTCCATCCGAGCAACCGTTTTGGAGTTACTCGGGTTTGAGCTATTAAATGAATAATTTAAGTCAATTTATCCATTTAACACTCCGCTAACAAGCGAGGGGACCGAACGTCCCGCACCGACTCATTTTATGTCGCTCCTAAAGTAAAAACCCCATTTCAGACCCATCAGTACACTTGGATTTCAGATCCGGATCTCCATTTAGGACTTACCCCATTTATTTGGCATTCCCAGTGTGAACACACTGAAAATTTAATTCCGGCCACACTAGGGGTCGAAATCACATGCCATCTGAGGGCACTGCTCTAGATTAATATCAAGAATATTCCAAAGTCTTTATCAGCAAAAACAGGGTTCTTCCCATGGTAATAATCAAATTCTATATCATATCAATTTTACCACAATGTGTAAAAAAATATTTTTAGACAATCATTTCATATAATTCTAACTCCTAAAGATATCTAAACCAACCTTTGATACCAAATATATGGACCTAGCCTTAACCATTATTAAATATTGGTTTATATCAAGAATTCACATTTAGAATTTTTTCTGGTTTAGAGTTTTAGAGAATTAGATCATAAATCATGCATTACATTCCAATTTTAAACAAGGTGGTTACATCAAAGACAATAATCATTTTTTTCCATCAAAGGAAACATATTTACAATATAACATGGATTCTTTCTTGACACTTACTCGACACTATCATCACATCATATACTTTTCCTTTGACCTATGAAAAACATTTTAAAAACTTGGGATGATAATAAATGGCTCAGAAAGGAATATACAAATATAGAAAGAAAAAATAATTCCATGTATACATAAGAAATAATAAAATCATACATTAATCATAAAACATAAGCACTTTAACATACCACATGAAATCATAATATTTATGAATAAATCATTGAAATCATCAAACATAAAGGTAACTTGAGTCATTCATAACATTTCTATGTAGGTAATAACCCTCATGGTTATGTTTGGAATTGCCATCACAGTATATTCCCTATATCTCTTCGGAAAAACTTTAGTGTTTAACTCCTTCATGTTACCTAATTCATTGGAGAGTTATCTCGGGCTCACCCGCCAGTAGTTTATCACGAAACCACCCAACTTCATAAAAAATGCCCAAGATCTATAACATAATCGTATCACATAAAACATGCATAAAGGAAACATAATATTTCAACATTTTAGTCACAAGATATCAATACAACACATTGATATAATCAAAACATTATCAAAACCATTTTCAATACAAAAATAAAATGAAAAGTAAAACATGTTATATTTTTCATTTAAAAAATTTATGGCTTGTAGATGAACCCGAAACTCAAATAATGGTCACGGCGGCATAGAATTCATTGTCAAGGAATACGTAAGACAAAAAAATTCCTTTTGTTGTTTAGTAAAACACATCGTGTAAAATGATTCCTTTTTAATGAAATTAAAAGTCAAAATAATTAATTATACAACTAATAAAATAAGGTCATATATAAATTGATGTAGACCTCAACGAAAGGGGATTGAGACGAAGTCCCTTACCTCATGTCTGACTTCTTTTGTTTGTTTAATTATATTCCTGAATAATAAACATTGGTCAATTTAAAATGGATTAAGGAATTCCTGTAATGTTTATTATTCAATTCATATCCCATATTATCATGTTATAATAATTAGTTAATTATGTGAGTTTATATCATATGTTTTGTCGATGTTCGGTACATGAGTCATAAATAACTTGTTTGAAGAGAATTGCCCTGGAAGATATTATTACATCATTTCCATAATGGTATTAATGATTTAAATATCACATATCTCCAGTATATATTCATTTTATACTATTTCATATCATTTTGAGATAGAAAATGAAATTCACCGTTCATGGAGACGGTAGGCCGTACGTACGCATGAACATTACTTTCATTTCTTTGTCATATTAAAGGAATTAAAACAAAATGGGACATATATATATATTATAATTATAGTATAATATATATTTTATATAGGAAACATATGTTCCTTAAATACATTCTTTATAAATTCCATGTTTGGAATGAATGAGTCACATCACTTGAGGAGGCGGTAGTCCACACTTCCTCAGATACAATTATCACATTTTCACAACATGTAAAGAATAATGGTATGTTTTAAATATAAAATACATAAGAATATAGAGGAAATAAATATAATTTATATCATATATAAATACAGTTACATTATAATGGCCACCATGAAAGGTGTTAAAATAATATTGAAAAATCATCATTTCGTGAGGTAGTAATTCACCACCCACAGAAACAGTATGTTCTTTAACCATTAGGCAGAGGTGTGTGTATGCATAGGTAGAGTAATTATCATAAAAAATAATAGTATATTTACTATACTGGAGTTATTATGGGATCAAATAATATGAATATTTTGTTGAGTCAAGAAGGAAAAAAGTAAGAAACACGAGAGAAGACATTACCTCTAAATCGGGTTACTCTATTTGATTTGAGCCAAAGGATCTCTTGAAAATAATTCTTCCCAATGTGAGGCTTCTAGGAGGAATATGGGGATATGGAGAGCTTAATTTAGCAGATTTTGGATGAGCCATGGGGCTTTAGAGGTGTGATTAAGGGGGTAGAGGTGAGGGCTTTTTATAAGAAGGAGCAGGGGCACTCTTGGAAAGTCATGAAATATTAATTTATTATAAAAGGTTTTTAAAATTAGAATGGTTCCATAATGATATATTTCAAGGGTAAGAGGATAAGTGGTAGAAATCCACTCAACCAATATGATTTAGACAAGTGGAGGTCATATAATTCATCTTATCGTTTCATTTTAACCCATAATTAAAATTAATAATCCTTACCACGTATTTTTTTATTTTCAAACAATAAGGTCATTATAATTACATTAAAATTTCAATAGTCCCATAATTTTATCAATAATGATATTAGTAATATATTATATGTCATTGGGTAGAATATTAGATTTTTAGACTATTATACCATTTAATAAAATAATATTTGTTTTAAAAACTCATTTATGCCAATTACGACACTATTTGGTAGTTGACTTTTGATAAAGGCATATAAACATTATTCCATCAGAATAAAAGAATTAAGATATATTTTACATGACATAATAATATATAAAATTCGTGGATAGCATCCAATGTTTCAAAACAATATTTTTTTAACACTTATAATATCCTATATTGAAATCTTTCATTAATGAGGTAATAAATGCATCATCATTGTGTCATAAATGAATTTATTTATATAATGTCTAAAAATTCCAAATAAAACACCATGATGTAGGAAATTGTTTTATATTTCAAATGACTATTTATAGACAATTATATCATTTATATAAAGAAAATTAATTTTTTTTTACTTTGGTATTACATATTTTATTATATTTCCCTTTAAAAATAATATGATAGAAGGTAACTATCACACAAAAGTGATTCCATGGGGTCCCTAAGTTTTCCAAAAGCTATAAATTGTCATCCTTGACACAACCAATAGTATTAGAACACATGTTGTGGTCAATTTATATTATTATGATATTATTTTGTTACCCTTACCTACACGATTACTAATCAATCACGATAATTAAAGATAATTATCATTGTAACTATTCATAATTTCCAATAACAGAAAGGACTTAATTGCATAATTTGGAACTTATGATTCAAAATATGGAATAAATTTTACCAACTTCCAAACACAGAAATTCTAGTAAATAATATAAAATTAATTCTCGTTGTCAAAACAAATAACATGTTTTTAAGAAACAATATCTATCAAAAGATTGACACTTATTTATAACCAATTTCTAATTGAAATTAATTCAATAACCACCATTAAAATAAATTTTAAAAATATATTCTAATTACAAATTAAACCCAATTAAAGTGATAATCTAACCATATAATTAAATTAGTTGAAAAAGTATTTTTGAAGTAAAATGCCGTATTTTTCACTATTCATTAAAAAAATGAACATTATCCGAAAAATACCAAATATTTATCCACAATAAACTTCAATGTCCCAATTCTAAATAATAACTTTATTTTGACAAATAGGGCTTATTAAATTGTCAAAATTTATATTTAAAATGGTTTTCCATCAAAAGGCGGTAAAACAATCTTTTAAAAATATTAGACTATTCTATGGTTACGATTGGATTTATCCTCATTTTATGCCACTAAAACAATATCTAATTCATAAATAGACATAAATATGAAAATATATTATTCTTTACTTAATGGGATGTTAAATCCTCCCCCATATAAGAAATTGGGTCCCCGCAATTTATTTACTTATCAAATAATTGGGAGTATTTATCCCTCATTTCATTTTTAGATTCCCATGTTTCCTCTTCAACAATATTGTTTTTCCATAGGACCTTTTGTTGATGAATCAACTTATTCGACAAAAGTTTCTCCATGTGGTAAAGAATGTGAACTGGTTGTTCCTCATAAGATAGATTCTCGTCCAACTGAACTACCTCTGGACTCAAAACATGAGATGGATCTTGTATGTACTTCCTTAACATTGAAACAAGAAAAGCATTATGTACCTGAGATAAACTCGGAGGTAATTCCACTCGGTAAGAAACTAATTCAACTATCTCTAGAATTTTATATGGTCTAATGAACCTTGTACTCATCTTTCCTTTCTTACCAAATCGCATCAAACATTTCCATGGTGGAACTTTGAGGAAGACATGATCACCTAACTCAAAAGAGAGATCCTTCCTCCTATTTTCCGCATAACGTTTCTGTCTGGTCTGAGCTATTCTTATGTGTTTCTATATCAGCTAAAATGTTTCTACCAACTGTTCTACCAATTGTGGTCCCATCAACTTCCTTTCACCCACTTCATCACAAAAAAGCTGGAGTTCGACAATGCTTCCCATATAATGCCTCAAATGGTTCCATCTGTATAATTGAATGAAAACTGTTATTATAAGAAAACCCAACCAATGAAAGAAGATGATCCATAAATCCTTGATAATGCATTGAAAAAGTACATAGAATATCCTCCAAGGTCTAAATTTTTTGTTATGACTACCCATCTGATTGAGGATGAAAATCTGGACTAAAATTTAATTCAGTTTCCTATGACTTCTGAAGGCCTTTCCAAAAGATAGAAGTGAATCTGGGATCACAATCAGATACAATGGATAGGGGAAATCCATGTAACCTAACTATCACTTTATCATACAATCAATAAAGTTGATCTATGGAAAAAGTATCTCGTATAGCAAGGATGTGAGCAGATTTAGTCAAGAGATCAACAATAACCTAGATTGCATTATTACCTTGAGGTGTCTTCGGTAATCCCACAATGAATTCCATGGATATATTCTCCCATTTCCACTATGGCACTGGTAATGGCTGAAGAATACTTTTTGGTAACTGCCACTCTGTTTTAACCAGTTGACATGTAAAACACTTCATAGTAGAATCAGTAATATCTCTTTTCATTCCATCCCACCAAAAATACTCCCAAAGATCTCAATACATCTTAGTATAGCCAGGATGAACTGAAAATGGAGAAATATTATCTTCACAAAACAACTCTCTCATCAACTTTGAATCACAAGGAACACACAATCTCTTCCCAAATCTCAAAACACAATCATTATTAATGTTGAATTCAGGTAACATATCCTTCTGAACCAGCTCTATCTCTTTCTGTAACTCACTGTCTTGATTCTATGATTTCTTAATTCTATCTGATAGGGAAGATTTCACTGATACCTGAACCAAAACAGAATAATTTCTAGAACCAATTACATTCAATCCAAAATTCTTAAAATCCCTAACCAAAGGATCAGGTTCCAAACGTAACATGGTTAAGGAAGTATTACTTTTTCGACTCAAATCATCTTCCACATTATTTTCATTTCCTGGGTGGTAGTGAATCATGCAATCATAATCCTTGATTAATTATAGCCATCTCCTCTATCTCATGTTCAATTATTTCTGAGTGAATATATATTTTAAACTTTTTTCATCAATATATATTTTCCACTTTTCACCATAAAAATGATGCCTCCAAATTTTTTAAGCAAAAAAAAACAACAGCTAATTCCAAATTATGTGTAGGGTAATTTATCTCATAAGTTTTCAACTGACATGAAGCATAAGAAATTACCAGATCATTCTGCATTAGGATGCGACCAAGTCAATTCAATAACGCATCCCTATATATAACAAACTCAACATTCGTGGAAGGTAGTGCCTATACTGGAGCATTCACCAATCTTCATTTCAATTCCAAAAAACAATCATCACATTTTTTGTCCAAATATACTTATCACCCTTCCGAGTTAGTGTAGTCAATGGGCTGGACAACAGTGAATTTTTTTAACAATTCTTCAGTAATCGCCTGACCAACCATGAAAACTATGAATCTCGGTTACATTTTTTGGTCTTTTGCATTCTTCAGCAACCTTTGTTTTTATAGGATCAATAGTAATTCCATCATTAGAAACAATGAGACCAAGAAAAGTAATCTTTGCAACCAAAAATCACACTTGATTAATTTCCCATAAAATTTCTTTTCGTTTATGGTTATTAAAATAAAAATAAAAGGGCTTTCATGATCTTCTTTAATTTTATAAAACACCAAAATATCATCAATGAAAACAACCACAAACTTATCCAAGGACTCATGGAAAATTTTATTAATAATTTCCATGAATATAGCAGGTGCATTGGTTAAACCAAAAATCATAACATCAAATTCATATTCGCCATATCATGTATGAAACACGGTCTTCGGAATATCTTCTTCTTTTACATTCAACTAATGATACCCCGATCTCAAGTCAATCTTTGAAAAATTCTATCCTCCCTAGAGCTGATCAAACAAATCGTCGATATGAGGCAAATGGTATTTTTTCTTAATAGTGATGTTATTCAAGGCTATATAATAAATGAAATGTCTCATTGAACCATCTTTCTTTTTAAAAAATAAGACAGGAGCACCCCATGGAGATGTTCTAGGTCGAATGAAACATTTCTCTAATAAATCTTGAAATTTCTCCTTCAACTCTAAAAAATCAATTTCATCCATTTGATAAGGGTGTTTTGGAATTGTCTTAGCATCAAGAACTAAGTCAATAATAAATTCAACTTCTCAATCTGGTCTTATTCCAGGAAACTCATCAGGAAAAACATATGGATACTCATTTACCACTAGCACATCATTAATTTGAATGGTTCCTCTGTTTTCAACAATATGTTCAAGGTTACAATTATTCCCATCTTTTACAAGTTTCTCAGCCTCTTGATATGTTATCAACAGTACAATTTCATTCTTGTACAAAAACTGAATGTCTCTCAGAAAAGAAACTTCTTTAGCTCTACAGTCAATCTTAGCAATGTAAACAAAGAGACAATCCATACCTAGGATAACATCAAACTCTACTAGAGGTAAAACAATAAGCTTTCCTAGTAGGTTCCTTCCATAGATAAGGATAGAAATATTCTTATAAATTCTTTTTTCATCATCATTTCCCCCAGGTGTTTTACCATAAGATCAAGAGTCATTTCTTGGTATGGAATTCCGAATTTAATAAAAAAAAATTTAGAGATGAAATAATGTGTAGACCTTGAATCAAACAACACATTGGCATAATCTGAAAAAAAACCAAGTACCTGATACCACTTCATTTGATGGCCTGACATCTACTGAAGTAATTACAAAGGATTTGACCACACCTTTCTGCTTGCAGTCTGACTACTTCCCATCATTCGAGCTCTTTGTTGAACACTCGTTTTCATAATGACCCATCTCATTGCACTTGAAATGTTTCACTAACTGTAAATCAAATTTGGTCTAACCATTACCTTGATCTTTTCCAGTGCAATCACAAGCCTTATATACCTTCTTACCCCATTATAACCACTTTCTAGAATTCAAAATACATTCCATAGCAAGATTTTTACCATGTTTTTCACAAACTACAAACTTAGTTATCTTACCATGAAACCTTTATTAAGGATTCTTCCCTTTCTCCTTCCACCTGGGTCTCTTCTTCTGCTGTTTTACATAGAACACTTGATCATCAGTAAAATTCATTTCCACATTCTCAGCACATCAAACAATATTTTCAAAACATTTAAACTCACAAGAAGCTAATTCCCTTTGATATTTTGGCTTTAATCCTAAGTAAAAAGGATTGATTTTACTATCAAGGTCTGTGATAAAATTTGGAGCATACGTTGCCAATTTATTGAACTTGTATTCATAAGAATCCACTGAGTTTTCCACTTACCTCAATTCCAAGAATTTCTTTTCCATCCTAAGTTGAACAGCCTTAAGAAAATATTTCTCAAGAAACATACCTTTGAATTCATCCCAGTCAAGAGCATCAATCTCATCAGCATCCCTTATATATTTAACCATCGACCACCACTGATATGATTCACCTTCCAAATGGTAAACATCAAGACAACCCTTTTGATTATATGAAAACCCCATGACATAGAAAATCTTCTCTAGTGCTTTAATCCACCCTTCATCTTGCACACGGTCAGATGATCCTCTGAATGATGGGGTATGTTGCCTCATGAAATGTTCCACCACTAACATGTTCCTCTACGGTTGATCTGGCTAATCCCAGGCATGGATACCACCACCATTTATCATTGGAGTCAACTGTGCCATTACTGCAACAAACTATTCATTTCCAATTCCGACCATCTCGTGATGTTGATTTGGAAAGTCATTTCCTTTTTTATTCCTTCCTAGAACTACTTCCATATTTCCACTGTGGAAAACTATTCTCAAGAAACATGTCTTAGATGAAGCTACATGGTAATCTTCACATTCTGTATCATTTCAATTTGACCATAATATGTAAAATAATATTTTTGGATAATCATTTAATAAAATTATGACTCCTAAAGTTATCTAAACTGACCATTGATACCAACTATAAGGCCCCATACTTAAACATTACTAAATCTTGGGTTATATCAAGAACTCATATTGAGGATATTTTCAGGTTTAGAGTGTAAGATAATCATATCATAAATCATGCATTACATTCCACTTTTAAACAAGGTGGTTACATCAAAGACCGTATTCATTTTTTCCATCAAAGGAAACATAATTAAAATAAAACATGGATTCTTTCTTGACACTTTCTCAACACTATCATCAAATCATGTACTTTTCCATTGACATGTGAAAAAAATTTAAAAAACATGGGATGATCATAAAAGGCTTAGTAAGGGATATAAAAATACGGTAAGAAAACATTAGTCCATGTAAACATAAGAATTAATGAAATCAAACATTGATCATAAAACATAATCACATTAACATAACTCATGAAATCACAAGATTTAGGAATAAATCAAAGAAATTATAAGACATAAAGGTAACTTAAGTAATTTAGAACATTCTTACGTATGGAGTAACCCTCATGGTTACATTTGGAATACCCATCATAGTATATTCCATAAATATCTTTGGAGAATACTTAGAGTTTAACTCCTTCATGTTACCCAATTCATTGGAGAGCTATCTCAGGCTCACCCACCCTTAGTTTATCATGGAACCACTTGACTTCATAAACAATTCCCAAGAACCATAACATAATCGTATCACATAAAACATGCATAAAGGAAACATAAAATTTCCACATTTCAATCACAAGATATCAATAAAACACATTGATATAACCAAAACATTATCAAAACCATTTTAAATACCAAAATAAATGAAAATTAATAAATGGTATTTATTTTTCATTTAAAAAAAATTATGGCTTACAGAGGAAGACAAAACACAAATAATGGTCACGGTGGCGGAGAAGTCGTTGGCGCCGCATACATAAGAAAAAACATTCATTTTTTCGTTTTGTAAAATGCTTCATGTAAAAATATTCATTTTGAATGTAATTAAATGTAAAAAGTGTTTATTATACAAATAATAAAAGAATTTCGTATATAAATTGAAGTATGCCTCAACAAAAGGAGATTGAGACGAAGTCCCTTACCTTAAGTCTGACTTCTTTTGATTGTTTCTTTATATTTTTGAATAATAAACATTGTTCAATTTATAATTTCTTAATGAATTCCTTCAAAGTTTATTATTCAATTTATATCACATATTATCATGTTATAATAATTATTTAATTATGTGAGTTTATATCATACGTTTTGTCGATGTCCGGTACAAGAGTCATAAATAACTTGTTTGAAGGGAATTACCCATGTAGTTATAAGGACATCATCTCCAGAATGGTATTAATGATTTAAATATCCCATCTCTCCAGTATATATTCATTTTATATTATTCCATAACATTTGGAGACTGAAAATTAAATGCGTCGTCCATGGAGACGGTAGGTCGTACATATGCATGAACGCTACATTCATTTCTTTGTAATATTAAAAGAATTAAAATTAAATGAGACATATATATATTATAATTAAATAATAATATATATTTTATATAGGTAAAATATGTTCATTAATTACATTGGTTATAAATTCAATTTTTGGCATGAACGAGTCACAACACTTGAGGGGGCGGTAGATCACACTTCCTCAGATGAAATTTTTACATCTGCACAAAATGTAAGGCATAAAGGTATGTTTTGGATATAAATTACAAGAGCATATAGAGGACATAAATATAATATATATCATATAAAAATACAATGACATTATAATGGCCACCATGAAAGGTGTTAAAAGAAGATTGAACAATCATCGTTTCGTGAGGTAGTAATTCGCCACCCACAGAAACATTATGTTCATTAACAATTAGATGGAGGTGTGTGTAAGTGTAGGTAGAGACATTTTCATAATAAAATCATAGTATATTGAGGATAAAGGTTTTATTATGGGATCATATAATAAGAATATAGTGGTGAGTGAAGATGGAAAATAAAAGGAAGAAACTCGAGAGAAGACATTACCTCTAAATAGGGTAACTCTTTTTGATTTGAGCCAAAGGATCTATTGAAAATAATCTTTCCAATGTGTGGCTTCTAGGATGAATATAGGGATGTGGAGAGATTATTTGAGCAGATTTTGGATGATCCAAGTGGCTTGAGAGGTGAGTAAGGGGGTCGAGGTGATGACTTTTTATAAGAGGGAGGTGGGGCACTCTTGGAATGTCATGAAATGTTAATTTTTTATAAAATGTTTTTTAAATTATAATTGTTCCAAAATGATATATTTCTAGGATAATAGGATAAGGGGTAGAAATACCATCAAACTATATGATTTTGACAAGTTTACATCATATAATTCACCTTATCTTTTCTTTTTAACCCTTAGTTAGAATTAATAATTCTTACCACGTCTTTTTTATTTTCAAACTATAAGGTCGTAATAATTACATTAAAATTACAATAGCCCCATATTTGTATCAATAATGATATTAGTAATATATTATAAGTCATTTGGAAGAATATTATATTTTTCAGACTATTATATAATTTAATAAAATAACATTTGTTTTAAAAACTCATTTTTTCCAATTTTGACACAATTTTGTAGATGAATTTTGATAAAGGTTTATAAGCTTAATTCCTTCGAAATAAAAGCATTAACATATATTTTGTAACGCCCCGACCCCAGCTACCCAGAGTCGGTGCATTACTTCGTAACATTGGCATGATCACAAAAGATCAAGTCTCGAAAGACCGATTAGTTTAGTAGCCTTGGAAACACTAGATACATTCATAAGTCTTACATTACATCATAAAGTGAAAAACTAATAAAAAAGTCTTCATAGTCCACACTCATATCCTCTTCTGACTATCCCTGCAGGTCATTCATAAAATACTTCTTCACATCCTGGAAAATATTAAAACATTGAAAGGGGTGAGCTCAGATGCTCAGTAAGGATAACAATATCGCGGAAGCTTTCATAAATAAACATAAAAATTTAAGGCAATGTATAACTAAAACAAAAGCCTTTTAAACTTGAACATCAACATAATATGGAAAAAGTAAAATGAGATAATTCCATTCACTTCTTCACATGGATATTCTACTGGTCGAATAATCACATAAAATATCAATAACCACTTTCATAATGATGAAATGCATAATGCCAGACTATCATAACTACATAGTCAAGGCCTCGTGCCAAGACCACAAATAAGATTTTGTCAAGGCCTCGTGCCAAGACACTAGTTTGTCTCATGAGACCTGCCGATGCATCGAGGAGCTATAGCGGGCTCCACCCGTCACTTATTAAGTCCAACGCATTCCTCATATGAATAGGTTTAAACATATCATAAACCATAACATAATCGTATCACATAAAACATGCATAAAGGAAACATAACATTTCCACATTTCAATTACAAGATATCAATACAACACATTGATATAATAAAAACACTTTCAAAACCATTTTCAATACCAAAATAAAAGAAAGTTAAAACATTGTATTTATTTTTCATTAAAAAAAATGATGGCTTATAGAGGAAGCCAAAACTCAAATAATGGTCACGACGGCGGAGAAGTCATTGTCGCCGCATAAGTACGGAAAGAAAAACATTCCCCTTTTTTCGTTTAGTAAAACGCTTCGTATAAAAATATTCCTTTTGAATAAACTTAAAAGTCAAAGGGGTTTATACACCGTATAAAAGAAAGTTGTGTATAAAACCAAATATGCCTCAATGAAAGGAGATTGAGACGAAGTCCTTAAAAAGATCATTTTTAAAAAAAAATAGATCTATTATGTGTAATCACTATAGGTACACATAAAGAGAGTAAAAATACAAAATAGGACATAATAACATCATGACATAATTTGAAAGTAGGAGATTAACCCAAAGAATGGAAGTTGGGTTAAGAAATTCCCTTACCTCGTGCCTGACTTGACTCAACCGTTCTTTAACCTCCTGAATAATAAAATAGAATTAATATATACCTTATTAAGAACCATTTTCAATTTCATTATCCTTATTATATCACTTATTACAATGATTTGAACATTATGTAATTATTTAAGTTAATAACGGTTGTTTTGTCGATCTTTGGTACTTGAGTCAAAAATAAACTTCTTATAATTACAAGTTGTTCATGTGGTGAAATATCCATTATATCCAGAATTATATTAATTATTTAGATATCATATATATCATATATATACAGTATATATATTCATTTATAATATTACGTAACATTTAGAGGTAAGAAATGGAATGCACCGTTCATGGAGACGGTAAGCCGTACGTACGCATGAACGCTACTTTCATTTCTATTTTGTATTTAATGGAATGAAATTATAATGATATAAATTTATAATATGATTACAGTATAATATAGTGTATAATACCATTTACTCCATCCTTTATACATCCCACATATGGCATTAACGATTCAAATCACTTTGAGGGGGCGGTAGTCCGCACTTCCTAAAATGAAATTATCGCGTTTTACCCATAATGGAAATCATAAAGTATGCCATAAATGAGAAATACAGAAGCATAAGTAAAACATAAACATATTATATATCATATATAAAAATAGTGACATCTTAATGGCCACCTTTGAAGGTGTTATATGAGTGTTGAACAATCATCGTTTCGTGAGGCAGAAATTCGCCATCCACAGAAACCGTATGTTCTTTAAACATTAGATGTAGGTGTGTGTAAGTGTAGCTCGAATCCTTATTATAACAACATCCTAGTATATTTAGGATACTGGTGTTGTTACAAAAGAAATGAATAAAAAGAGTTTAAGGTGTTGGAGAATAAAAATAAAACAAAACAACATTAGAGAAGACATTACCTCAAAATTGGGTAACTCTTTTTGATTTGAGCCAAAGGCTTCCTTGAGAAGATTTCTGCCCAAAGTGAGGCTTCTAGGAGTAAGAGGGGGAAATTTGGGAGAGTATTTGGGCAGAGGTTGGCCGAACCAAAAGGCTTGAAGGTGTGAATAAGGTGGGAGTGGTGGGGGCCTTTTATAAGTGGAGTGGAGGGGCACTTTTGGAAAGTAATGAAAAGTCACTTTATTATAAAATGAGTTTCGGATTTTAGAGGTCCCAAACTTATATAATTCGAGGATAAGGTGATAAGGGTTCGAAATAGACTCATCCAATAGGCTTTGGACAAGTGTAAGCCTTGGAATTTTCATTATCTTCCCATTTTATTTAAATCGTTAAATAATGAGGTCATCGCTACATCATCATGATGTCATAAATAATATAATTTATTTAATGTCTAAAAATTATAAAAAAAATACTATGATGTAGGAAATCCTTTTATCTTTCTAATGAATATTTATAGTCAAAATTTGGATCTGTGTAACCCCACTTAAAAACTGGTTTAGTAAAAAACCTCATGTTTGTGTCAATTTAATTTTAACATTAAATAAATATATATTAATGTCATTTTCCAACTAAAGTGGCTCCATGGGGTCCCCAAGTTGACCCATGGGTTTTCTTGGTCGGCCATGACTCATACAATAGGAGTACGACAAGTGTCAATCTCATATAATATTATTAAAACATTGTTTTTACCTTAAACTACACTAATTACCTCTAATCGCGATTAAGAACTTAAAAGTTACTATTCACCAAAAAATTATTTTAATCTCATTGAACCACATTTTACTTCTTAATGACAACCATGTATGTCGGATTTTTGAAAATCAAATCACAGAAGTGGTAATATTTCATTTAAATGAAAAATCAGTTATTTAACTACCACTTAGTGGTTTCACTATTCATCAAAAATTGAAGTTTTTCAGAACAAAGCCAAAATTTCACCCTAAGCTATAATTGATATTCCGAATTCAAAAATGATGTCTATTTTACAAAATTCCAAACATAAAAGTTGCATTAATTAATTTTATTATTAATTCCTGCTGTTACAACAAATAGCGTGTTTTTAAGAAACAATTTATATCAAAAGATTGGCAATTGTTTATGTCCAATTTCAATGTTAAATTAATTCTAATGACCACCATTGGATAAAATGGTAAAAATATATTATAATTATACTTTAAAACCACTAAATAGTATAATTTATCACTATAAATTATTTTGATTAAAAAGGTTGTTTTTAATTAATTTTCACTATTCATAAAAAATTAGAAGTTCTCAGAAAAATACCAAAAATTCAACATAGGCTAATTTCGATATTACGAATACAAAAATGAAGTCCATTTTGAAATATAAGATTTCTATAATTTTAAAAAGTGGTTATTACTATTCATAACGGCTACTTTGATTAGTCACGGTGTTTTAGAACTCGAACTTGCGTACAATGCAAGCTATTGCATTATTGAAAGAGAGGCGTATCGTGGAAGCTCGGGGTGTTACATATTTAACATGTCATAATCTTCTATAAAATTAGTGGATAGAATTAAAAGTTTCAAAAAAAATTAGTTTAACACTTATAATATCATATATTTAAATGTTTCATTAATGAGGTCATAACTGCATCATCATTGTGTCATAAATAAATTTATTTATATAATGTCCAAAGATTCTAAATAAAATAATATGACATATGAAATATTTTTAGATTTAAAATTACTATTTATAGTCAAAGATATCATTTATATAAACAAAATTAAAATTGTTTTACTTAGGTATTACATATTTTATTACATTTCTCTTTCTTTAAAAATAATATGATAAAAGGACACTATCACACAAAAGTGATTCCATGGGGTCCATAAGTTTTCCCAAGTCTGTACATGGTCAACCATGACACATCCAATTGTATTAGGACACATTTTGGGGTCATTTCATATTATTATGATATTATTTGATTACCCTTAACTAATCGATTTCTAATTAATCACGATAATTAAATTTAATTATCGTCGTTGTTGTTCATAATGTCCAAAAATAAAAAGACCATAATTACATAATATGGATCATATAAGTACAAATATAGAATATATTTTCCCAATTACAAACCCAAAAATTTCAGTAATTAATTTAAAAATAATTCCCGTTATCAAAACAAATAGCGTGTTTTTCAGAAACAACATCTATCGAAAGATTGACACTTGTTTATCTCCAATTTCAAAGTGAAATTAATTCAAATGAACAACATTGAATTAAATAGTAAACACTTATTCTAATTAAACATTGAAACAAATTAAAAAGAAAAACTATCCATATAATTAAATTAGATGAAAATGATGTTTTGAAGTAAAATGCAGTATTTTTCACTATTCATTAAAAATGAACTTTGTCAGAAAAATACAAAAAATTTATCCAAAGTAAATTTCAATGTCCCAATTCTAAAGAATATGATTACATTGACAAATAGTGCTTATAAAATTGTCAACAGATAGATTTAAAAATGGTTTTCCATCAAAAGGCAGTAAAACATTCTTTTAAAAATATTAGAGTATTCTATGCTTAAGATTGGATTTATTCTCATTTTAAGCCTCTAAAACACTATATAATTCATAAATATTCATAGATATGAAAATATATTATTATTTACATAAATGGGATGTTACACCTTTCTTATTTTCTTCTTATTGATTCTATCCAAATATTTCTCAAGATATTGGAATTTCATTTATTTCAATTCCATGTTTCTTTTTTCCATATTTGAGATTGGTTTAGGAATTTATTTTCCAGTTCCATTTTTCAAAATTCCCACTTTACTTATTTATTGGGGGATGATTGGGTTGGTAATATTTATTCATTTTTATATAAGATACCCACAAAATTTTTAATATACTTTTTCTTCCTCATTACATTATTTCTAAAGTCCACAACCATGGATCTAGGATGATTTAATAATGGGGATTAGTTATTTGTTAAGGTATTTTAATTGGTATAAATTTTCTATAGTGGTGGTTGAAAAAAATTTGGTAAGTAATAGGATCTATATTATCAGATATGGTTTTGTAAAGGTTGTTAAGAATAATTCTATTTGAATGAAAATGAAGAATGATCTTTAGAATTTTCAGTCAATACATGATTTTTTTTAGAAGTGGATTTGTTAAAATGTTACATAACTATTTATTTCCCTAACAATTAGAACACTTATGTAGTGAACCAACCACAGTAACCCAGATTTAGTGCCTTAATTATTTACTTTATCATGATTATAAGGAATCCAATATTAAAAGATAAATTTTTAGATATTTTGGAAATCTAGATTACATACATGATAACAATTTAAATTTACTAAAAGAAAATAATACATAATACATAAAAAAGAAAAAAAATACTTCCTTGAAACTCATTCTGATAATTTATCTTCATATCCCATGAAATTGAAAAAATAAAGGTGATATAGAATACTGATTAAGGGTAAGAGTACAATGGAAGTAATCATGAATAAATAATCATAATGAAGGAAGAAATTAAAATAATGTAAAAAAACATTTAATTTAAATAACTAAAAATTTCATAATCAATCTGGTAAGAAAAATAACAGAAACACATTCCATTTAATCAATAAACTGATAATGAAATGAATCTATAAACAATGAAAAATATAATATATCATTTATAAATAATAACTAATCATAATAAAATAAAATCATAATTATTTCACATCATGGATAAGTAACAAGAAGTCTAATATCATTAATACATTTCATAAGATTATTTAAAAAAATATGTTGAAACCCATTTTATTTTTCCAACTGAATTGTCTCATGAGAACATATTGTTGCATCGAGGAGTTGTAAAAATATTTGAAACCTCTCATAAATTACAATGTAAATCATTCTTTATATCACATAATCTATTAAATTAATAAACAATATGAATTATTGAGTAATCTTATTTAATAATAAATATGGATTTATCAATATTTCCCTAGACAGTAAAATTATATTCAAAGTTAAAACATAATACAAAAATGTTATATAGGTCTGGAAATAATAATATCCATCACCGATAAATCTATAATTTTTGGGGAAATTAAATTTAAAATGTAAAATTAAAATAATAAAATTAATATTTCAATAGAAAGTTTATAATACCAACTGAAAGTGATAATACAGAACTAACTTTTACAACTTTCAAATTTTCAAGTTAAACCCATTGGATGATATAATTAAAAGTGAATATTAATGTACCAAGGAATATGATTTAATTCTGATATCAATGGAAATGGGGTAGTATATTCACGACACAAAATAAGTTTGTTGTGAAAATGGCATTTATCTCCCAGTTGAAAAAAGTGATATGAAAATATGTTACCTTGAACTTCCTTTTTAGTGAACGCCCTTTTAAATTTTTTATAATTGTTTAAATATTGTTTTTAAATTATAAAATAAGAATAATAATATTTATTAGTTTAAATATTATATTCTTATAATATCTTATTATCGATTTGTTTTATAATTTTTCTTTATTTTTACTATTTCAGCTATTATTCGCCTAAAGTTTTGAGTGTGACTTGACTTTTTAGTTTTATTCTTATCAAATTGATCATGATATCTTAATATAAATAAATTAAACCATTATATAATTATCTAATATATTTATACTATATTTAATAATATTAATCCATATAATTCAGAAATAGGAATCAAAATGCATCGTTCATGGAGAGCGTTGGTCATAGGTACGCATATACGCAACTTCCATTTCTTTTTCATATTAAAATAAATAAAACTAAGTAATTGATATCAATATTATAAATCCATTATAATATTTACTTCATATATTTAAAATTTATATTATTGTAACCATTAACAATACATTCCATGTATTTGTGAACAAATCACATCAATTTGAGGAGGTGGTTGACCACACATCCACTAACGATGTTATCGTATTCTCAAAAAATTTAAACCATAAAGATATGAGTTACATTAAAATTAAATAATCTAAACTACATCAAAAATTTCATATGCAACATATATTAACTATAATTATATCTCTATTCAAATCATGAAAAGTTGTAATGAAAGAACGAACAATGTCGTTTTGTGAGGTTGTAGTCTGCCATACACATGAATGATGATTGTGTATCCCATTTGATGGATTTATGTGAATGTTTATGCCAAAATATTATAACCAAAAAATATAATTATATTTATTAAATTTATTTTATTATATATTAATTATTTAAATTGATTTTAAGGTTTGTATATGTAAATGAAACAAATGTGATCATTTTAAAATGTTACCTTTTATTCGGGTAACCCCTTTTGGATTGTACCAAAAAACCTCTTGGTTTGAATTTTGAAAAACAATAAGGCCTATCTAGATGTGGTTATTGATGTTTAAATATTATTTGGAATTGTATTTTCTATAAAAATGGCTTAGGGGTGTGAATAATTTAGAGGGTTGAGTATATTTTTATAGTCGAGAAAGAGTGTCATTCTTATAAACATAAAAATGTAAACAAAATTGGGAGATCTCCCTAACATAATATGCATAAAATAATAAACTAAGCTATATTAAATTGGACCATATGTTCAATATATTTCCATCCAATAGGTATTTTACATGTTTCTAGCTAATTTTTGCCGATAACTTTAAGGTTTAGTCCCTTATTAAGCTATTTTCTTTTTAATCATAGTAATAAATTTTAAATACATTCACTAATATTTTTTTTAAAAAAATAGAATAGAATTATTATATATTATAAATTATTAATCATAAAAATATTTAATCCATTGTTCCAAATTCCAATCAAATAAGTGGTATAAATTAATTTAAAATTAATCATACTAACGGGATGACAAATCATTCATTTATTGTGAAAATCATCAAAATATTACATAGTATTTATATCAAATTCCACGGCTAAATTGGTCAAAATTACATAAATAAGGTTAATTTATATATATTATATAATTTTACAGCAATTTTTTTGTCAAAATTAATTTGACATTATAAATTATAGATATTAAATTCATATTTCAATTAAAATCTAATTTTTTTTAGTATTCATCAAAAAATGAACCCTCTAAAAAGAATTACAAAAAATTCAACCTAACCTATTTTTAATTTTTTAAAATTTATTAATGAATGTAATTTTTTCCTATATTATTTATAAAAATTTTAAAATGCATTTTTAAAAGATATCCACCATTAAAAGGTGGAAATATTTCATTTTTTAGAAAAATACAATTTTAAGCATAAAATTAGATGTATGCTTATCCTATTAATATAAAATATATTGAAAAAATATAAAAAATATTTTATTAAATATAATATAATATATATATACAATTAATATCATTCACTATGATAAATTACTTTAATTTATTAAGATAAAACACATTTTTGAGCCTAAAAGTATTTATTTATTAAAACATTTCCATTATATTCAATTGAGTTTAATTTTCATTTTTTTAGTTGTTAACTGATGAATTCAGTAATATATTTTCAAAATTTATTTTATACTATTCATAATGTACAATTTAACATCTATATAATATATTATTATATTAAATAATATTATTTTATTAATATATTGATTTTTCAGTAAAACATGATTCTACGTGTAACATAAGATAACGAAGAAATTATTATGGTGTGCGACATAAATTATTTATGAAAGATATTTTTCCATGTTATATATTTTTGGAAGGGTTGAATTTATTTTAATATAAATTTATCAAAAATTTTAGGGTTTTTATATTCATCTTTATAGTATGTATTACATAACATATGCGCTATGGAAAACAATGTTGATACTTTACGATTTCAGGGTGTTACATTCTTCCCACCACAATTAAATTGTGTTATCACAATTCAAAAATTATCCCAATAATCAAGGGAATTATTTTTAATATCCTCTATTGTTTAAAAACACACATCTTAAATAGGTTCAATAACATATCTTCTTAATAAGGGAGAATAAAAATGTGAATTTTGGCACAAAACATTTCTTTCGAATATGATAAGATTAGTGAAAACATGGATATGGATGTGAAATATAACCGTCAATTAATAATTGAGAGTCATAGAGAAATTTTTCATGAGATTTTATTTTACCAATATACAATAAACCATATTTGTGAAATAATGTCATTGATATCATAATAATGATGATAATAGGACACCATTTTTTTTCGAAACCCTTTTTTGAGAGTTAGGGAATTCAACACACTATAAAAATATAATGAAATATAATTACCTCATAAATGTTTATTTCATAAGAATTATTTTATCCTTATATTGTTACAAGAACTATTTTTGCATCATTTCTTAACAAAAGTTTAATAATATGTTGAGGTAATACATAAATACCTAAAACCACATCTAAAGTTCATGTTAAGACATTTCATAAATGGTATTCCTCTAAAAAATATTATGATACAACACTTTAATATCATTTACATGGTAGTTACAATTATCCAATATAATTTATCCACATCAATAATCTATCTATCCAACATATTTATCTCATTATAATGACATGTTGAGGGTAATCATCCTCTAAACCAAGTGTTTTCCAAAAAGTTTAACATGTTACTGAACTACTTTTCTTGGAACAATTGAATATATTATCTCAATATATCAATGAAAATGTATTGTATTACAATAATTATATATTTAATAAATAATTTTATGATAAATTCATCAATTATATATTTTTACAGTATATTTAATATATATTTAAATATTGATGTAAATTAATCATTCCATTGCGGTTGTTTCAATAACATAAGCATGACCATGATCCCTTAGCTTCATCTGATGTATATTATCTTGATTCTTGGGGGATTAATTTATATGCTGCCTCATCTCATTACAGTTCTGACATTGAATAGTATAACATTGGTTTTTTCTGTAGGAATTATTCTTCTTGGTTACCCTTTTTCCATATTTATAGCAAAATCAAAATACTGTCAAGCATTTCGTAGGGTGATTCTTTCCACTGTGATCACATATTGGAAAATAACTATTTCCTTTATTTATCTTTAAATCATTACTTTTTTAATTTTTGTGTAATACCTATTTATCTATTTTCTTTTATTGAATATGCAGGATATTGAAACAACTTACTTAGTTTTGATGGAATATAAAAATGTCTTTTTCTATGATGAAAAATTATTACAAATCAGTGCACTTTGGAAATTTGGATTATGACATCAAAGATGTTTTCAATCATGAACTTTGGGTTTCATATATAATACGTAGCATACATGAATAACCATTAAATATATCTTTATAATCATAAACACTTTATTTCACATTTGTCATTCAACTAAGGAGACCTCTCTTCATCTCAGTTTCTTTCTCATATGGGAAATATTTTTTGAAAAAATGTGTCCTTATATGATTTAAAATCCACGATTTTTTATTTATCTTCCTCTATAATTTTATATATCAACAACCACCATTGATTTGTATCACTATTTACAAAATACAGAACAGCTGTCACCTTATCCTTTTCAATACATCCTAATGAAATGAATATTTAATTCAAAAACATAATTTATTGGTCTACTACCATTGGGTATGTAGTAATACTAAATGATTGGGGAGTTCATCACATAATGAAATCCAATATTTGATAATCTCATTGTGGAACTTTTATCTCCCCAATTGCAACATTTTATTTCATTACTTGATTAAGATTCCATAATATATCTATAACATTATCAGTTACAATACTAGTTATATCGAATTTCATAGTAGGGTAACCTCTAAATTTTCCATGAGTATTAATACCATTATTCATTAAATGTTCCATTTCTAAATAATAGAAAATGATTGATTAGATAATAACATTATATAAAATAATGTATTATCCCAAAACTGGTTACATACATAACAAAAATTGATAATTTTTTCTGTATCCATTATTATAATTATAATATGGTTTCTTTAGAGATATATATATACTTTAGAACCCATGAAAATGTGTTGTAAAGAAATGTGAATGTTCTTAAGTGTATCCCTAGAGATTTTCAAACAAGGTGTGGGGAAAGGCCTATTGTCTTGTAATAGGTTACACTCATGTCAGGCTTGACACACCTTTTCAGGTATCTTTCCCCTATGTTCATCTATTTTAGAACTATATCCACTAGTAGTATCCAAACAAGGATGTTTTACTTAGAAGATACACATAATGTATTCCTTATAAAAATTCAATTCTTTTATTCAATAATTATACTCAAAGAGTATCACAGGGTTATGTTTCCTAATATAGGTTTTTATAAATCTAGATTCTATTTTTTCTACTAAACCACCTATAAAATCAACTGTAGGGCCTTGGACCCAGTATCCAAATGAAATATCATTACATTATAACATTGGAATGATTGTATGGAATCAAATCCAGAAGGACCAAATGATTAAATATTTTCGAAAAAAGACTACATACATGATACCCAATGTATATAGGATAGGGAAAATGAAACATAATAAATAACAAAGATAAATCAATCGTATCCTTGAAACTAAATCCGTGAATTCATATTCATATACTGGGGAAAGAAAAAAATAAGGGTGTTCTCAAATGATGAATAAGGGAATTATTATAGTTGAAGTTATCATGAATGGGTAATTAGATTCAGCATGTAATTTTAATTAACTGAACAAACATTCCATTCAAAAATTTGATAAGGAATACTCAATATAGCATGTTAAATAAGTAAAATACCATTCATTTAATCAGTAAATAAAAAATGATATGAATCCAAAGATAATGTTAGAGAAATGATATCATAGATAAACAAAAAACTGAACCTGAACGAATTAAATTATTGATTATTGGATCTAATTCCTGAGGCCCATGAAAACCTATACCATCAATATATTTCATAATACGGATTAAAACCACAGTTAGAAACCCATTTAATTTGGCCAAATAATTTGTCTTGTGAGAACCTGCCGATGCATCAGAGAGATATATTAATTCTGGTCCCCACCCATCATTATCAGTCTAAATAATTACCCATATAGAGTAATCAATTTACGTAATAATAAATATTCATTATCAAATATATTCATTGAATAAATAATACATATTTATAAATTTTTCCCCATATGACCAAATAACTATCAAAGTAAACACTATATTTAAAAATGAAATAGATTTTAGGAAATGATAATAGACATCACCCAATAGTGTGAAAATTTAAGGGAAATGAAATGTTAAATGGAAAATGATAACACGAAATGGATTGTTTCAAGAGAATGTTAACAATCACAAATAAAAGTCAAAATGCAAAGATAACTTTTACCACGTCAACATAATAATATAAAACCCATTGAGTTAGAAAATTTGAAGAGAACCCTGAAATACCATAATTTAGGTTTCTATCATGATATTAATAAAAAGGGTAAGTATATAATCCACCTAAAATAAGTATGTGGTGAATATGGTATTTCTCTATTAAATTTAAAAAGTGAGATGTAAATATCTTAACAGGGGTTTCTTTTTATGATAAAACCCTTTAAACCAATATATAGTCGTATTAATCATGTTATTAACTTATTAAATAAACATAATCATATTTATAATATATTATATTATCTTATTATAATATATTATTACTTGTTTGTTAAAAACATTTCATGAATTTCACTATTTTAGGTGTTATTTTCCTAGTTTTTCAATTAAGTTTGACTTTTAATATTTTTTCTACATATATTAATCTTGATTTGAATATTTCTATAATTTATAACATGATTTAAATATCATATATACTCATTATATATATATAATAATATGTAATATTTTTAGATATGAAATGAAGTGCACTGTTTATGGAGATGGTAGGTCTTACGTACACATGAACAGTACTTTTATTTAATTGTCTTATTTAAATGGAAAAAATAAATTGAAATATATGTATATTAAAATTAAATTTTCATATTTATTTCTTATGTTTCACTAATATTTATTAAAATAATTTTTAATACGTTCCATGTAAATTATAAACGAATCACGTCTCTTCGAAGAGGCGGTTGTCCACACGTCCACAAATGATGTTATCATATTACAATGAAATGGAAATCATAATGTTATTTGTTATATAAAACATAAATAAGAATAAAGTCATCACAAATATCATATAGATCAAATATAACTGTAATTTTATAATTATTCCAACCATGAAGGGTAATAATGGAGGAACAAACAACATCGATTTGCGAGGTTGTTGTCTACCATACACATGAATAAAGATTGTGTAACACATTTAATGGTTGTTTGTTATAATGTAGTATGAAATGTTATAATAACAATATATACTTATATTTAATATATATAGTTTATTATATAATAATTTCATAAAAATACTTGAATGGGTGTAAATGTAAGTCAATCAAATTTTATTGTTGTAAAATGTTACCTCTTATTCTGGTAACTCATTCTAGTTTATATCTAAATAATACCTTGGCTATATTTATGAAAATATTGATGACTATAAGATGAGGTTAGGAATTTTGAGATCTTATAGGGGGAAATTATTGATGATACAAAGGTCCTAAGAGGTGTGAATAAGTTTTAGGGGTGAGTTCTTTTTTATAGTGGAGGAGGAGTCACATTTTTTAAAATATAAAATGGTCAACAAGATTGAGAGGTTTACCTTACAAAATAATCACAAAAATGAAAATAATTCCATAAAATGGAGGATATGGTTGATTTATGGATAGATAACGGTATTTTACATGTTTTTATGTCTTCTTGGCCCTTAATTTTATGGTTTAGGCACTTGTTAAGCTAATTTTTGGGATCAATCACTATTATTAATTTAAATTACTATCACTAATAGTTTTGGAAGAAATTGTTTTTATTGTTTATAAATTATAATTTTATTATTTCTAATATGGAATCCATTTTTGAAAATTTCCGTCACAAATTTGGAAGAAATTAAATTAAAATTAATCCCTCATATGGAATTAAAATGAGGGGTTTTTAATGTCAAAATGATCAAATGTATGCAAAATGTTATGTCCATTTTTAAAGTGAAATCGATTCAAATTACCTAAATTGGATTAACTAATGTATAATTGAAATAATTTGACTTTAAGGATAATATAAACAATAATTTATACTTATAAAATATTGGGATAAAAATATCAGTTTTCAATTCAAACAAATTATTTGACACTATTCATCAAAGAATGAGACATCTTGGAAAAATACCAAAAATTCACCATAAAAAATTTTCAATTTTAACATAAAAATTTATTTTTATTTTTAAATATAAATTTTTTTAATTTTTTAAAATACATTTTTAATTCTGATGTGCAATTAAAAGGTGTAATTAATTTCTTTTTTAGTAAATACATTTTTTAAGAATAAAACTGAATTAATACTTATCTTATGCCAATAAAATATACGGTATGAATATTAAAAATACTGAATTTAATATTATATATATAATTATTAAAATCATTCACTAATAGTAATTAATTTTATTTCTTAATATAAAACGGTTTTGTGAGCATGAAAATATATCATTATAAAAACATTTAATATATATTCAATTATTTGGAAAATTCATTTCATTTAGTTGTAAACCAGTGAATTCAAAAAAATATTTTCATATGTTTTTTAATCCTATTCATAAAATTTATTTAATAGTTAGGTTATATCATATTATATTAAATAATAATATTTTAATAATATATTATTTTCAGTAAAATCCAGTATTGCATGTAATGTAGGCTATCAATGAAATTGATATTATGTGTAATAAAATTCATTTATATAAGTCATTTTTGTTAGTAATATATGATTTTAGAATTATATATTTTATCTAAATGTAAATATATAATACAGTCAGAGTTTATTCTATACCATTCAATTTCTTGGTGTTGCGTTTCATACAGTCTATCGAAAAAAATGTTCTTTATTTATAATTTTCAGGTGTTACATCTAGTAAGTGGAATTATAAAAAATGAGGATAAACAATATTACATCACTAGTGTATTTTACTCATTTCTTTACTTCTACGAAAATTATCTAAGAATATTTTTTAATCATGTTTAGAGTTTAACATATTTGATGAATTACAACATCTTAATTCATTAATTCCTCTGGCACTTATACCTATTGTCCCAAGGTGTAGTTTGTTTTTTGGACTCATTTCAATTATAAATTTTAATTATTTTTTGTATTTTTTTAAAAATTATTTTATAGATTATGTATCAAAAATATTTCAATCATTTTTAAGAAAACATAGAGAAAAATATAATAATGTGTTTCCCCTAGAGTATTCTGTGTGAGAATCTAGAATAGAAATTATTGAATTTCCCCCAAAAATAATAAAGGGTCTATTATAAAGAATCCATGATGGAGTAGATCTACTTAATAATGGTTATATTTTTTAGGTAGGTAATAACCTCTAAAAACATCTTTATATGCCCTATTAGTAAGTTACATCTCTTGGTTGTCGATTTTAAAATAACTCATTAGTTTTTTATTCAAGTGAAAATGGTTTTCTCTTGATATAACTTATTCTCATCCACTCCTCTGAGATTTAGTTTGGTGTAGGAAATATTATTCATGGATCTTCTCTGACCACAAAATGAATTTTTTTAATATTTATATAATTAATTTTTTATTTGTTACAAATACCTAACAAATCTATTTTTTGTTTATGAATTGTGGTGTACATAGGTCCCTTAAATATCTGATATTGTTTAGTGGCCACTATAAAATGATAAATAGGAAAAGTCAAAGTTTAATGTGAGTTAATTAATAAAATTTTCACAAATTATGATTTTAGTTTTAATTTTATAGTTCAAGTTAGTAAATTTCCATAAATTTCATGGTCAAAATGTAAAATATTATTGTTACAAGTCAATGTCTAGAAATTTAAAGTTGAATTTTTTGTAATTTCTACCGAAAAATGATCACTAGTGTTTAAATGCTCCTTTTTTGTAGTGGTAAAAACTATTTTCCTATGTTAAATATAGTTATAGGGGTAGTTTAAGGTTCTCTATTGGGAATAATACTCAAAAAAATTAGTTGGGTCCCAAAAAAGTGGGGTTGTTTGATTTGTTATGATTTCTTTTAAATAAATGTGATGAGATAATATTAAATAAATTGTTGGGTTCAGGGTTGGATTTCTATTTTTATTGTTATTATAGTGTTAAAAATAGTTTTATTTCACATGATATTAATTGATAAATGGATGTTTTATCAATATAGTCATTAAAAAACTAGGTTTAAAGGATATAATCAATACTTATCTAACAATGGTTGCTACTTTTCCATACCCACATTTTGACTGTGTCTAATGTATCAATGATACCAATATATTAAACCACTTATAAAATACTAAGGAAATTACAAATTAGGTTTTTGTTATACTGGTAAATTTAGATGTAACAAAATACCTTCACACTTGTTCCATTAATTTCAAAACACTCCCTATCAAATACTACTTGTTCCTTAATGTAATGTATGTGTTATGGGAAGGATGATTTCCATTTATTAACCCAAGTAGTAAACAATGTAAAATTTTAAACCCCCTAACCTCATTTCATTAAAATTAATGAACAATTAGTAAAAATGAAAAATTAATATTGGAAGAATTTATTCAATAGGAATAGTACTCAAGCCTTAAAAATGACCTCCATAACTTCCCTAACCACCCATGTTTTACCTATTCGTTAGAAGGGTACCAAAGTAAATTTATAGAATCTAGTGTTAGAATGAATTATTTACTCTATTAGCCTCATCTACCTCCTTAAGACCTCAAGTTTTCATCTATTTAATATATTAAAACCTCTAATATTATTTTCTAATTTGTAGAAAATTTATTTCTTCTATAGATAACATTCCCATCTAAGAGTTAATAATTCAATAAAATCAATACCTTTCTCTCTTTACTCTTGATCAAAATATTAGGTACATTATTGTCCATGTGAAATCCTTTTATTAGTTGGATGAGTGAATATTTGGTATCCCAATGCATTGTATTAGTGAATTGATGATTCATAAAAATTTCCCCAATCACATCATCCTTCAATTTATTTTTAAAAAGGTAAAAAAAATAATTTCATTATGGAACCCTTTAAGGGTTATTCCATCCTTATGAAGACATGTATATAGATTTTATGATTCTTATAGTGTGGATTAATATGATTTTTATAATGTTATTATATGAGGAAATTATTCTTAATATGGGTTATATTATGTTTATATAGTACTATAAATTATTCTTACTCACACTAGATTAAGGATTATTGGGACTAAATTCCAGTTTATAGAGAAATGGATTATTATTACCCATATATAATTCATTATCACTCTATTTCAATCTCTCTAAAAGTTTATATCCTTTATCAAAAAATTATGATTATGTTTATGTTGAATGATCCCTACATTCCATTAAAATATTGCCTACATTGAAAATTCTATTTTTATATCTTTTATATTTTAGGGTAGATAAATCCATAACAATCCTTCAAAAATAAAAAATTTCTTTAACATCTATCTAATTAATCATGAAAAAATTGAGAGATTATATACTAAAATACCTAAAAAATATATTTATATAATTATCAGTCTTAATACATTCATATTTATCTAAAAATAAATTAGGTAATTAAATATTCATTTTTTCATTTTAAAAAATATTCACACAATCGAATGATTTGAGACTCTAATTCCAAAACTCAATGGAATTAATTAAATAAATAAATATATGGATATAATATAAATTTAATACTAGATAATAATAATTAATTTTTCAAATATTTCACACCCATCACTATAACTCATTCAATCCCCACTAGTTCCCTCACATATATAAGGGTTTTCTCCATTATTCACATCCAATCATAATGTTATCTCAATTGATAGGTGTTTTACCGAACCCAATACTAATAAAAAACATGGTTTTCATTACACCCAAACTAAAAAAAATATTATATATAATTATAAGTATAACCAACCAATATAAAAATTAAATATATGGCTAGAATTAAAACTTATAATTACACCATATAATGATTATATCTCTTTACACCCAACACAAATTTAAATAATGATAAATTTTGTCATTATAGAAAACCAAAATATCATGTAAATAAGTTTTTTAAATTATACCCAACCCAAAAAAAATGAATATGCTTTTATAAAATACAATCTTACAGAAATATCAATATTAAGAAAGGTTGGAATTATATCTAACAAAAATAACAATAATAAACATAGATGAAATTATTCCATACATAAATACTAATAAATAATTAGTTTTAATTACACCAAAACCAATGAAAAAACGTGACCAACCACAGGATAGAAGTAAATATATTCTAGGGAATATTCCAACCTCCATCACTATATTTCTATAAAGTCCCCAAATGATTGAAAAACCTTTCTCATTAGTCGTTCAAGTTATCTATTTGACATATCAAGGTAAAATAATAATAATAATCACCACTATCCCTAAATCTAAAGCAAATAATTCAGCTAATTATGCTCACAACATTCACCCATTATCCCTAACTCAAGAACCAATAAAAGAAGGTTATCATATACCTATAACTCATGTTAAACTATCAACTCTAGACAACATTAACTAATTCTTATCTCTAAATTCACTCTAACATGGTGAAATAAGAAAATGACTCACCAGTACTATTCTTATATCCCAAACCCATTATATAATGGTCCACAATGATTATGTCAATATTCTAACCTTTCTAGAACACCATTAAAAACATAAACTATGACCTAATGGACACTCTCCATAAACAAAATTCATATTAATAACTCTTTTTTTCGTAAAAATCCCATCCCATAAGGGTTAATGAGGAAACATATGGGTAGCTCAAATATATCCAACTACTCAATAAGTAATCATGTACAATCTCATAAATGACCATGTTATGTGAATAGATCTTTATTTGAACACCTTTAACACTTACATATGACTTTACTAACATATAGAAGTATTTTCAACAATGTAGAGTTAAATGGAATCATGATCCATTAGGACATTGTAGAATCCTTTACTAATTGATTTAGTTCAAGGAAGAGTAATGAATGAGAAAGGGGAAATATGGTGGAGGAAAAACTTATCCACCATGCCACTACAACCAAGATCATCTGAGTGTAGTTTTTCCCCAGTGATCTCAGTTTTGTAATTAAAAAAAATAACATAGGGTTAACTGAAATTAATTGGATCTCACAAGGGTACTTGAGACATGGGAAGTGGAACACCCCCACTACCACACCCACCAACTTTTGGTGGGTTCCCTCTGAGTGTTATGTGGGGTCGAGCTACCACCCACAAGGTTTTATTTGTTTTATTGATGAATTATTTTTCTATTAAAACATCCCTAGAAACCCTATAACCTCTAGAAATGTTATTTTATAATAAATTTTTTCATCAAACTACCAATAATCATTGTAAATCCAGAAATAAATCTTCAAACATCCCCTGAATCAATGGATGTCTGACCCAACTTCTAGTTCAGTATCACATAAGAAATTTTTGATGTTATAGTTTCCACATAGTAACATCTATCGTCCTTGAGAAGTTACGTTATTCATATTCAATGAACCATAATTATCATTAGTATAATCTTTTTTCTCTAATTTCTCATTCATTACTAGTTTTTATTAACCAATAACCATACCTGAATTTAAAAAACTATAAATTCTATGATAAATCAATATTTAATTCATTATACATATTAATCATCTATCAAATTATGTTTTTAATAAAGTTTTAATTCATTGCATGCACCATAATAAGTAAAATTCCACCCAGAAACTCACTAAATTGAATGCCTCTAGAATCCCAATGTTTCATGTATCACAATACTGGACATTTTCAAATAATAGAGGATTATTTTCCTTTCCTATTTTTATTCATTCATTTATAATCTTTAGATGTAATACTAAAATGATATATTGGACTTATACAAACATTATTATCTCTCACTATATACTTCAGAATAGAAAACATCTATCATATAAATTTTAAATTTTCAATATCATACATAATTTTCTCACCAACTCATATATATATATATATATATATTATCCTAAATTCATATTTATTTCATGTCCCTCTTTAAATTAATCAATTTTTCTCTCAAACTGATTCTATGATTGAATTTTTTTTCCAAGATAGTATTCAGAGTGTTATTTCATCCAATAAATATCATTACAACACCTTTTATAAAATGATTTAAAAAGTGAAAATATCAAAAGAAATCAATAATTAACAAAAAAATATATGAAAGCATTCTTTATTTCAATGCATGTTGGTTTTTGAAAAAAATATTAAATATATTTTTTATTTACTAAATTTATATGAACCATTAATGCTATCAAATTTATCATTTAAATATTCTTCATAATTTAAAATAATATATTCAATGTCTTTTAGGGTAACCCAAAAGTGGAAAAATATGAAAATTATATAAGCTCTCATAACAAGTTCACTAATATTGGGTTGAAGTAGTGAATTAATTTTCACTTAATGTTTTTAAATAGTTTTTTATCCTTTTATAATTAATTATGAAAATATAACATGGGATAAGTTATATAATTACATATTAGTGATTAAATAGAACTAATCAAGGATATGATCATTTACCAGGATTACCACTTAATAAAAATATTTTCAAACCTATAACAAATTTGAATAATCCATTTTCACATGATTCACAAGAGTCATATGGTGAAACAAATATGTGAAGAATACCACAAATAAAATATTATTATTGAAAGATTATTAAAAATAATGTTATTTTATACAAATATAATTATATTCTCAATGAAAAGTAGAAACAAGGATCATATTATTTATTCTAGAAGATCAAATTGACAAATATTAACAAAAAAACTCTTATTAATTTCATTAATAAATAAAATTCAAAAAATAAATAAGAACATTTCTTACCATGACTACCCAACATATTGTTCTTAATTACTCTATGATATAATAGTATATAGATTTATTTTAACATCTATAATTAATAGTAAAATGGAACCATCATTTCTATAACCATGAAAATATTTATCATCTCTAAAAAATCAAAATGTCATTAATTCAATGAAAACAAACAATGTTTTCTTTTAGAAACCCAATATGAAAATTATGGTGTTTTCCCTTTCATCAGTGTCTTGTTCTTACTATATATTTTTTATTACATGGATACTCGGTTTCATATTTCTTATATCACCTACTCAATTTTTCATTATAATTTTTTCTTTTATTATATTGTGTGGCTGAGAGACTCTTTTTTCCTATTCTATTATTTTTTCTACTTGCATCAAGTGTTTCCTAATATATGGATGTTTTTTATAGTTTTTCTGGTTAATTGTGAATTTTTTAGTGGTTTTATATGTGTTCCCATGACTAAAATATTTTTATGTTTTGATTCTCATGGTTGTATTTGAATTCACTAATCACTGTTTGGGATCCCATTTACCATCATCCAATACTCATTTTCATGTATTATAATTCTATAAAACATTTTGGTTTGATTCTATGGTTTTCATTTTGGTTTTGTGTATCTATGATGAATTGATTGATGGTATATTAAGGGATCAGATTTGGGTTGACCATCTTGGATGTTTTTTTAGTTCATGGGTTATTTTTCAGACTAAAGCATATATAGAGGGTTCGATTCATTGTATTGTTCAAAATAATTATATGTTTCATCACATGTTCCATTGGTATTTCCTCCTGAAAAATATTTTATTATTTCATTCATAAGAAACAGTAGCGGTCTTATCATCAGAAGGAGAGTATAGATAGTATAATGGTTTCCTTTACTGAATTTGATGTTATGTGAGAAAAGTGGGATTAATGGAGTGAGGATGGATTTATGGATTATCAAGATATATATAAGTATTCTATCATGTATTATCTATTATATGTTATTTTCCATTTAGTGGTGGATGTTCTATACAATGATTTGATTCATGATTTGGAGATGATGGTGGATATCTAGTTGAAGATTTTCTTAGGATTCTTGAAGGCAGTGGTGATAGTTTTATTTATTTTTACCAGGAAAGCTCAGCCAGGGACAAAGTCCCTGACCATTTATTAAAGAAAAGGAAAAAGTACAGTAAAAACCGGTTTAGGAGAACCGGAAACCTTACAACCAAACAACTGATCCCCCAAGCACAAACGACATCAGAAATTCAAAAATCAAAAACCACGAACCCTGAGCCTTCCTCGAGCCGAGCGAAACCTCGAGAAGCGTTTCACGCGACAGCCATTACACAGCCAGCGAGAAATCCGGAACCACACACATCTCCACCACGTGCGTCCACCACTGCAGGTCGCCGACGAGACCATCAAGCATCATCGCCGGAAAAACCATCACAGAACACCACCAAAAGTCATCCGACCACCGTAATCACAACTTCCCGAAAATAACAGGAACCCGAAACAAGAGCTCCTCATCGATGCCAAATAACAGGGCCTCACGACGTCGACGCACCACCCAGAAGGACCCAGAGCGCTCCGGAGAGTATGCCGGTGGAAACCGGTCTTACACCCGTAGATCCGACCATCGGCGCCGTCAAACGCCACCACCGGAGCAAAACCAGCACCGCAAATTCATTCAAGAACAACGTCACGACCATCAAAAACTCATCCAAGCATAAGAACCATATTCACCCAACCCCGTCATCATGTTCGTCCAGCAGATCACGAACAGCACGAAACCAAGCAAACCGCAAGCAGATCCAAGAACAGAGAAAAACATTCACAAGGCATCAAAAGAAAACCCAATACCAGATCTCGTCGCCGCCGTCCTTCACGAGCTCGTAAACCACTGCAAAACCCCAACCGAACTCACCGGAAGCAAGGCGGAAACCTAACGCAGTTGGATCTGGAACATCGAACGCCGAACGGACCGCGCCGCAATGAGACCCTATCCAAATCGGGCGAGAAGGCAGGCACGGAGAAAGACCGAATCCGCGAAGTCTCCCGATCTGAGGAAGCCGCCAGACCTCGACGAAAACGGAAGTGGCCGCCGTGGAAACCCTAGATGAAGGAGGCGGCGACGAGGGGAGCTCCCGAGCGCAGCGTGCCCCTTACGGGCCCATCCTCTTATCTATCATCCCAATCATGATAGTTTTATTTATTCATTACAATTAATTTTTTTATTTGGTTTGGTAGATATAATTGATTGTGGTGGTCCCTATTTATAAATTTTAGGCTCTACAATAGTGTTGTTTGTGTCTTTTTCTAAGAATGTTTTTATTTGAGATAGTGTTCAATGAGCTTATGGTTTATAAAAATTTTTACCCAAGGGAATCAAATTGAGTATTATAAAGGGCCATAGGTTAATTAATTCATAAAATTATGTTATATAAACATGTCTTGATCATAATTTATTTAAAAATAGAACTTATAAATCTATTTTTTATTTTTATCTAATTGATAATTAAGATTCCTTGTAACTGTGGTTGTTTCTTGATTTGTAACGGTACCAATATAACAAAAAATTTAGTTCATTCAAAAATAAAAAATTGTATTCCAATGTTATTAATGTTAGTACAATATAAAATTCATATTATCTATTATTTATATCACATATTAACTGTGTCACATAGTTATTCTTCGTCTGTGACTTCTCTCTTACACAAAATCATTCTCTATTTGTTGACATACTAATCCCAGTCATTGAATTTGAAAAAACACTAAATATTTTCTGTTTGTAAAAACATGTGTGTTTTCAACAAGATTTGGTGTCCTTTCATAATATTAGGTATATCTCAAATTAACCTAAATAGGTATTTCAATTCAATTTAACATGGAATGTTGATTTTTAGTCTTCAATGATGTTATTCAACATAGAATAGACTCTAATATATTGAAAAAATAATTTTAAACTCCATAAAAATATTTCAATAACATAATATTTCAACAATTCATGTTTCTTTACTCATATAGAATATCCAAAACCGTTTCCCTAATAGAACATGTATCCATAGAGTGTTTTCTATAACATATTGTATAGAAAAAAACCCATTCTCTCACAATACATTTTAATAGAGTATGTTTTTATGTCATGTCACCAAGTTGTTTTACTTCAGAAAACATAGGTATTTTGAGTACAATTCATTACATATTGGTAAAAAAAATAATGGTTGGTCGAGTACTCATCAATAGTTATCGAAACCAATCAAAAATATTTTTTGACTAGTTTCTTTCTTTGACCATCACTCATAGTATACCGTAAATATAATTAATCACAAATGCTTGGAGTGATTCTAAAACATGTCAATCAACTTAATTTTACTTTTTCATGATGTGATTATCAAGTTATTTTATTGGTTGTGCATAAAATATAACACATTAATGATTATGAACTCATGTTAAGTAATTATCACTCAAATATTACCACACCATCACATTTCTTTATCGAATTGAACTAACTCAATCATATTATCACTATTATGATTCCTAATATTCCATGTTAGGGAAAATTTTAATTTGAATCCATTTTAATCCAATTAATCACTAACCATTAGAAAAAAAAAGGTTTAATTAAGATATTGACGAGTTAATGGGTGAGGAATTAAGAAAACTACAATATAATGGATCATGTTTTATAAATATATGATTATATAATTATAAAAAAAGGTATATTAAGATTGTTATTTTTGTTTATATATTACTCTATTTATTGTGCATATGGATGCAATGTTTGTAGATTAAATGATATAGTTGATACCCCAAGCACTAGATCGAAAGACTGGACTATTCATTAGATCTTATATGTTAGTATTACCAACAACCACTGGTTAATCATACAAGACTATAGAATATAGATTTTAGGTTTTGATTGATTATGTTTATGAAATTATATATGGAACATTCTTGGTATGGTAACACAGAATAAGAAGTTTTGAGTTGGAATGTTTCTCCTGTAATGACAAATGGAGTTCTGTGTTTGGTATAATAGTGCTTTTTTATCACAAAATTCAACTTTGTATGGAAAATTTTATGTGATAATAAGTTCCCTATCAATGTAATATATAAATTTACATTTTTTTGGAATGAATCTGACAAGGGAATATTTTGGGTAAAGTGATACATTTTGTTAGTTACTTCATAGAAAATTTCATGTGTAATTTGGGAATTTGGGAATAATAAAACTTAGGGCCACTAAGCGGGATTGAATAAGAAATGGTAACATGTGTGGTTTCTATATGATTACATATGTTCCATTATGGAAAGAATGTGTGGGAAATTTTCAAAAGAAATAAGATTCTCAATAAGGGTGAATGAATTGTTCTAACGTTTGATATACATGTGGGGTGATTAATTTTCATCGACCAAAACAAAATTCATTAGTATGAGATGAGATAGAATACCATATGTCGGTAAATCGATGATATATTTTTTCTACTATGAATTTCTAATGTTAATGGAAGAGTACATAGGTAGTTATATATTTTAGTATCATAAATTATTGAAAATATTTTTAATGGGTAAGATTGGATTATAAATAAAACATTAATTGCAAGGATCATTACAAAAATTTTGTGTATGCAATGTTTTTAAATGTTCCATTGAAGTGTAAATTTCACATACATATATTGGATGTAATGGGATCTGTGTGAAATGATTGTTCCATTCAAAAACTATGATTCATAATGAACCTTATAGAACATTAAACAGATAAGAAATACCAAAATGTCAATAATATAGTAATTATTTAAATGATACATATAAAAATAAAAAGGCCATACACCAAATACATACAATAAATATCCAAATATGACGAAGAGAAAAATGTCTAGAAAATAATAATAATGTAAAGCACACTCATAAATTATGATAATAAAAATATTTAACATGGTTTAGAATTTCAAATTCTCCATTGTGGAAATTCTTATTGTAAATTGAATAAGAAGTGAAACCATCTGAGTTGTAATTTAAATAAATTCAAGGATAATACAGAAAAGATATAAAGATTGCAAAAATGAAATATTATCACATTAAAATTTACACCACCCAAACATTTATAGTTAACTTCTTCCAATAATCCATGTTTTAATGCTAAGTGAAAAATGAATTCCAAAATACACTTTATCAAAAGAACCAATGACTTAACATCCTAGTTATGGAATCCACCCAGAGGTGCCCGTACCCGATTGGTCACATGGCCTCAAGCGCATTTATCCTAATGCCAGAGGTTGCCGACTAGTAGTAAAGGGCCTTAGATGTGATAATGGGGAAACTATGACCTCATTGGCAGAGTAACACAATTGAAGATAAAACAGATAACAATAATAGAAGCAATAATAATCCATACCAAAGTAAATAGTGGAAGTATGAAGAAATAAACAGCTGGAGTATACATATATAAAAATGATCCATGGTACATATGTCTAGGAAAACAGCCAAAAACATAACAATGCTAAAATACAGAACAATACTAAGCCAAAGTACAAAAGAAAACAGATAAACATCTCCTCAGCATCGCAATCCTCAGCTTGGTCCCATGCTCTTCAGCTCCACTGTATATCAAGTACCTAAAGTAGAAGGGAGCTTTCCCTTATCTATACCTTTTGAAATACAATCTTTTTGGGACCAAATGCATAGTCCAAACAGGCTGTGAGACTAAATCCCAGTAGGAAATCTCCACATGATCTGTGCCTAATATTCATTGAATATATGGCAGGTAATAAACAAAAAAAGCAGAAAACAAGGAATTACTTAGCAATAACAAATATTACTTTTTCAATACATTCAAATACCACATATCAATTAAGCAATAAAAACCCACAGGTAACCCTATGGGAAGTACTCATAGCCTAACCCCTCTAGTCCTACCTAGCAGCATTCATGGAAGAAACCCAAAAGGTAACCCTCTGGAAAGTACTCACAGTCTATCCCCTCTGGCCCTACCTAGAAACAGAAGCAACCCTATGGGAATTACACTCAATCTAACCCCTCAGGTTCGGCTTAAGCATAGACTCTATGAGGAAGCACTCGCCATCAATTCCCCTTATAGTCTCGAATCGGTACTAATGGCACTCTATTGAAGAACTCAATGTCACATTCACCCTATGTCCCAAGTCGAGGAACTACAAACACTCTGGGGACGCACTCAATATCAATTTCCCCTATGGTCTTGCATCATATGTTATAATGAAACTCTGGATAACCCCTTACGTCCATCCTTTCTATGGTCTATACACCAGGTTCTCATGGCCCTATATTTTTTAATCAAGTACAACGAAGCATATTGGCCAAAGTAAACCTTATGAACTACTTGGATAGAAGTCTACAACATAACAACATATCAGAAAAATCACACCATCCTACAACTAGGCAAGGGAATGTAAACATAAGAATAATAAGAAACCTAGACCCTACGGTTAAAACAGAAAATTAGGAATGGAAAAAAACTTCCAAACCATATCAATTATCCCTATTCACATTCAATTAACAACAAATCAAGTATACAAGCATAGTAGTAAATAATTGGGATAAAACGGTAAATGTTCATCACCCCATTCATGGGTATTGGCGATTTGGAACATAAAACTCAAAGACTTTTTATAGAAAGGCACAAACCACCTACCATGGAGTTGGGAGATCGATATACTTGGGACTCATGGATAGAATAAACATAGAATGACTAAGATCTTCAAAAACATCTACAACATTCAATGGATAATAACTTGAGAAGGATAAGGAAATTAGGAACGAAGCTCAAGCAGAAGGGAGAGCATACAGAGGCAATCCAAACGTAATTGAAGGAGGTCAAATAGGAGATAGGATGTTCGGTTGGGGGCTCAGAGGATGATCACATCCAAACCCTTGATCTCGGATGAACCCAACCTTGAAGAAGGTGTTTCTGTCTGTCAGACACAACCCCGGTGCGTTTAATGAAAAAAAAGAAAATACACGATGTGTAATTTTGAATCACACAGCGTGTACATGCCTTTTCCGTACTCCACTATAAGCAGCCTCTAAGTCACCACCACATGGCCATGTGTGCGGCCATTACATGCCTTGTAGACAGTTTTATGCTGTAACCAAGTACAGGGCATGAACTTAGAAAGTACCCTGTGTATGCTTTAAAAATTTCTAGAAATTCATCTTTTTCTAAAATTAAGACTATAAAATGATAACATACCTGAAAAAGAAAAATTCAGGTTCTTAAGAACATCTACACTTAATGAAATTTATCCTCTAATATCCCTATCAAGGTGTCATAGAAGAAGAAACCCTGAAAGGTGGGCCACTATTCTCGTACATCGACCTCCCACTCCCAAGTCTCGTCCTGTACTGACCCTTCATGCCATAACACTCATACCATAGGAATAGACCAGCCTCATAGAACCTTCATACATTGATCAACCATCTATATAGGATACTCCTCAAATGATACATCCACTTCCAACTCAAACCCCTCATGTTGAAAGACATGAGACGGGTCTGAGAAGTAACATCGAAGCTGAGAAACGTGGAAGACATCATGCATAACCCGGAACCTCTGAGGTAACTGCAACTGATAGGCAACCAGTCCAACTCTCTCCAAAACCTAAAATGGTCCAACATACCTCAGTGAAAGCATACCCTATCTCCTAATCCTTATATTCCCCAACCTCGGTGTTTCATGTAGGAAAACCTGATCTCCGACCTCGAACTCTAGAGCTCATCTCCGCTGATCAGCAAAAGACATCTGTCGAGACTGTGCAGTAGCCTTCCTCCTCTGAATTAACTCTATCTGCTCTTTGGTCTCCTGAAAAAGAAACGGTCCCAATATAGCTGCATCTCCAGCCTCTATCCAACATAAAGGTGATCCGTATGGACTACCGTACAAATACTTATAAGGTTCTATATGAATAGTTACTTGAAGACTATTATTATATAAAAACTCCACAAGAATTATATGCTTCTCCCATGAACCTCCATAATCTAGGATACAAGCATGTAGCATGTACTCAAGCACCAGAATCATATGCTTGGACAGGCCATCTGTCTGGGGATCGTAAGTTATACTCAAAAGTACCTATGTACCAAATGCCTCTTGAATCCCCTGCCAGACCCGAGAAGTAAAACATGCATCTCTGTCTGAAATGATTGAGTGTGAAACTCCATGTAAGTGCACAATCTCATGGATGTATAACCATCCTAGATCATTAACACTGAATTTATCCTTGATCGACAAGAAGTGGGAAACCATCGTGAGTCTATCAATGACAACCCAAATTTCACCTTTCCCTTGAGGTGGCATTAGTAAACCTATACAAAAATCCATCATGACGTCATTCCACTTCCACTCGGGAATGGGTAACTGCTATAAAAGCCCTACTGGCCGCTAATTCTCTGCCTTCACCTACTGATAGGTGGAACAATTTATGACAAAACCAGCAACATCTCTCTTCATACCTGGCCACCAATACTGACAGTGTTCATCATGATACAACTTGGTGACCCCAAGATGAACTGCCCAAACTGAGGAATGAATTTCCCGCATCAGCTCCTCGCGTATGTTTTCTAGCGCCCACACGCGCCACCAGAAACACAAGATCTCACCCTCACCTATGGTCCATCCCAGAATAGGATCCTCTCCTGACACGTTTTCCTGTATGATTAGGCCTTCAGAATATGATAACTACCTCATTCGCACTCGATCAAGAAGAGTAGATGTAACAGCCATAGAAGAAAGAAACTTCTGCCCCTGTCTATCGTGCACTACCAAATGCATCTAAGAGAACATAGCCATATGCTTCGACTGTCTACTGGCCTCATGAACTTCTTGTATCTGATTCCTACTGCTCAATGAATTAGCAACTACATTTCCTTTTTCAGGCATATAGGCAGGCTCAAAGTCAAAGGACTGAAGGTTCTCAACCCACCTTCTCAATCTCAAATTCAGATCATGCTGAGTGAAGATGTACTGGATACTCTTGTGGTTGGTGAAAACCACAAAATTCTCTCTCAAAAGATAATATATCCAACATCGTAAGGCATGAAAAACTATAGCCATCTTGAGATCGTGTGTTGGATAATTCCTCTCATTTGGCCTCAACTGTGGTGACTCGAATGCAACGACTCCTTCTCCCTGCAGAAGCAAAGCTCTCAAACCGATACCTAAAGCATCACAGTACAATGTATAGCTCTTTCCCGGCTCTGTAAGGACTAGTATCGGTCCTGAAGTCATCCTCCTTTTCAGCTCCTGAAAGGCTAACTCACAAGAATATGACTAGAAGAACATCACACCCATATTAGTCAGACCCATCTGTGGTGCTGTTAAGCATGAAAAGTCAGGTATGAAACATCTGTAATATCCAGCCAGCCCTAGATAACTCAATAACTCAAAGTAGTTAATCAGATGCTCCCATGAAACTATTTCGCTCACCTTCTATGGGTCTACTTATACTCCTGTATCTAAGATAACATGACCCAAAAGTCAATATGGTCAATCCAAAAGATGAATATTGAGATCATATCATATAACGGATGCCCTCTAAGTGTACTCAAAACAATATCAAGATGGGTGGAATGGTCGTGTCGAGTGTGAGAGTACATGAAGACATCATCCACAAAGACAACCAAGATAAAATCCATGTATGGATGGAACACTCTGTTCATCATTTCCATGAAAACTGCTAGTGCTTTCATAATAAAGTATGACAAAACCATAAACTTGTATAGACCATACCGGCTCTGGAAGGCTGTGAGAGGAATATCAGATTGTCTTATAACTGGAACTCAAGTCAATATTTGAAAACACTCGGGCTCCTCGAAGCTGATCAAATGGATCATCAATCCACGGAAAGGGATATCAGATCTTGACTGTCAACTGGTTAAGCTTCTGATAATCCACACAAATCATGAGGGTACCGTCTATCTTCTTCGCAAATTGGACAGGAAAACCCCAAGGATTAGTACTGGGTTGGATGAAACCCTTTTAATATAACTCCTCCAACTGCTTCTTGAGCTCTTGTAACTCTGGTATATCCATTCTATAACAAGGAATGGACACCAGTTCCACTCTTGGCACAATCTCAATAGAGAAGTCTACCTCACGCTCTGGAGGCAAACCTGAATAGTCTTTTAGAAAGATATCTGTGAAATGATACACCACTAGTGGAATGTCTAACTGTGAGGTCCCCTGGTCATCCTATTATAGTCTTGAAATAATGGCTATAACTCCTCCTAAAACATGATGATTGGGTCTTGCTCTTCTAGCTTGGAAATCCCACTCGCCCTTATGAAGAAAACATCCGCCCTCTAGTGATATGAAACTCACCCTACGACGATAGAAATTAACGAATTCCTGGAAGGGAACTAACCAATCCATTTTGAGAATAAAATAATATCCTATCATCTCTAGGACATATAGTTCACATAAAAAGTGACACACACAAACCTCTAAAGGCCACTCCATGTACTGATGTACACTCACCGTTCTAGTACCCAATGGTGTGTCTAGTGTCATGATATCTACCGAAGAAAACATATAGAGCCCAAGGATCTCCACAACTGCAACAGATATTAAGATATGGGAATCCCCATTATCAAAAAGAGAAGAAGCTTAAACTGAGGCAACTAAGATCATACCTCGAACTGTAGAAGGCCCGTGATCCTAATCATGTTGGGTCTGCTCCACTGCGAAAGTCCAGCCTACTCTGCGACCCTGTTACTTTGCCTGACCAATCTTAGTTGATCTGCCCAGATGTCGCTGCAAACCGGGAAATTGGCTACTATATCCACAACCTCCACCTTGGCCTGAATGGCTGGAAGAACTCCAGTTCCCAGACTGGTGAGAAATTGGTGGTGTAGGTCCTGAACGAGGAGTCATAGAACAGCACCTGTCACCTACTGCTGGTGATAAGATCTAACAGAACCACTAAAGATGACCCATCATGCCAAAAGATAAACACTCCAATAGGTCTCCCGGTTAATGTGGCCTTGTATACCCACTCATCCCACACTAGTAGCACTCCATATTGCTACCAGAAGAAGTGTCTCGCCTCCACAGATTACCGCTCATAGGCTCCAGGAGACACTTCTTGCTATAAGTAAGAGGGACACTAAATCTAGATGTCATGCCTTCATGGCTCACATCTCTAGAATCCCAGAGATTATTCTTAGTGATCAGCGATTGGTTGACGATAGAAGTGATAGTGGTCAATCAGAAGATGGTCACCTGTGATCGAATGTCATGCCTCAAACCATCCTTGAACTTCCTTGGCATGAATAACTGATCACATCCTAAAATTGGCGTGAAATGCTACAGCTTAGTAAAATGTGAGGAATACTCCATAACCGAAAGAGTTTCATTCTATAAACTCATAAACTCATAGTCTAAATTAGCCCTCAATGTCTCTGGATAGATGTCATCATAGAAGATATGATGGAACTCCTCCAATGTCATAAAATGTTGGAATCCCGTCTGTGAGATCACATCCTACTACCTCTTGGTGGATTCCTAAAGAATATAAGTAGAAAGCTTGACCCGCCTTTCTGGAGGCATCTCCTGATGCTCAATGATCTTCAGCATGTCTTCTAGCCATGAATCTGCATCTTGGGGTCCTCCATCCCTTGAGAATGTGGGAGGATGCTGCTATTGAAAGACCCGCATCAACTCATCCATCAACGGGGCAGGGGAGGTGCTCCCTGAAAGGTCTGAATCATCATTATAATGTCTTTCCTGAACTGTGCATCGGCACCTGCGTCTGGTATAATGGTTGGTGCCAAGACTGGCACTATGGGAGGATCTATAGATAGTACCTAATCAGCCATGTCCAGTGTGTGATCAGTACCCTATAACTAGCATACAACCAGAGTACTTCTCAGCGGAATGAATCTTCATGTTCAAATGAACACATTATATCAATATTATCATGGAATAAAAACTAGAATCATATGAATGGAATAGAATAAAGAAATCATTAATATTTTACAAAACATGACTACATGGCATGTATAATTACTACAAAGAATGTTACCTTAATCCAATCACATGAGCGTGTACTTCCACTCAAACTGGTTGTGTAACACCCCAAACACATGGCGTGTTGTCCTTACACACGGAGTGTACATAAATTTTCTTCCCCTTCCCGAGTCTTTCTACATGGCTATGCCACATGGATCACATTGGGAAATATTACACAGTTTCTTTGTTACAGACATGATGTTTACTAGATGTGCTTCATCAACTCGTGTTGTTCGTGTCTAGGCTAGATACACGGCTCACACTATACAACGTGTTAATGGTGGACACAGTGTGTACCATCTCAGTTTCAACTACCTGTGTTGTTAGTGACACAGCTGGATACTCGGCTGACACTACATGACCTGTTATATTCGGACACGATGTGTACTAAGAAAGCTAACACTGACCCATGTTGTTAGTTACATGGTAGGATTCCAAGATTACACTACATTGAATGTTCAGAACTGACATGAAATGTATAAACTATGATTTATTCCTCTGTGTTGTTAGTCACCAGGGCGGACACAGGGTCACGACAAAACAATGTATATAACCGGTACATGGCGTGTTCCTAGAATAACATCCCTATCTCATGTCTCTACCCACATGGCCAATGATACAGTTAGAGAATACCTGGTGTGTACATAAGGTACACGGTATGTACTTAATAAAAATAGTTTCTTCTCAAAAAAAGAACAAATGGAATGTAGTCAAAACTAAACAGTGTGTATTATGGGTTTTTCCAGACATTATACCTCAGAATGTACACCAGTGCCCAGAAAAACACCGAAATGAACATCAAAGCGCCAAATTCCAATTTGTGAGGGACCATACATCCTGCAAATCAATGATTGGCATCTTATTCCTTTTATTGAAAGAAAAATAGGGCAATGATCCACCAAATCCGGTCAATGAGGGCCCATAACACCTCAAGAACCAAACGTTGGCATTCATTCAACAAAACACTGTACAAAAAATACATTATTAAATAGTAGGTATTTTTATCTTGATATCTATAACAACAACATGCATATTTAGCACAAAACCTATCACAACAACATGAAATCACTAATTCACCCTAAATGGCATGGAATGTATACATGATATTTGATTTCTAGAAAGTGAATATATGATGCATGAGATGGAATACCCTCATCTCATCAGGTTGCAACAGAAATATAACCTCAATAACATCAACAATAACATCACATAACAAGTGAATCACTCAAGGTGAAATCAAATCAACAGTAATATGTGAAAAACCAGAAAAAATGGAATTAAATGAGTTATATTGTCTTTGCACTATACAAAGGTTAGCTACTCCCAGGAACAACTTATTACCAAGTACCAATTCCATATTATCCTAGACTATAGGCTCCAAACACTATGTCAAAGAAAGTAAACTCCTCTAATACCACTTTGTATCATCTCGGTTCTTGATTCCATCTACAGGTGCCCCGTACATGGTTGGTCACATGCCTTCAAGGAAATTTCACCTAATAACAGATGCTACCAACTAGCAGCCGGGGACTTGGGTGTGATAGTGTAAGAACTATGACCTCATTGGCAGAGTAACACAACAGAAGATAAAATAGATAACAATAATGGAAGCCGAATAATCAATAAAAAACTAAATAGCAGAAGTCTAAATAAATAAAAAGTTGGAGTGTACACATATAAAAATGATGAATGTTTCATATGTCTAAAAAAACGTGAAAACACATCCCAATGTAGAAATACAGAACAGTACAAATCCGAAGTACAAAAGAAAATAGATAAACATATACTCTGCATCACAAGCATCTACTTGGACCCATTCCCTCCAGCTCCACAACATATCATGTACCTAAAGTAGAAGGGTGCTTGACCTTATCTATTCATGCGACAATATAATCTGTTTGGGCCCAAATATATAGCCTAAACAGGGTGTGAAGCTTATTCTCTGTAGGCAATCATCACAAAATTTGTGCCTAACGGTCAGTGAATATATGGTAGGTAATAAAAAATGAAAGATGTAAACAAGGAATTACCCTCCTGTGACCAATCCTACAGTTTCAAATCATTCAATTAACACATTTCACGTAAGCAAGAAAAACACACAGGTAACCCTCTGGGAAGTACTCAAAGCCTAACCCCTCTGGTCCTACCTAGTAGCAAGCAAAAAAACCAACACAACAGGAAACCCTCTGAGAAGTACTTACAGCCTATCCCGTATGGTCTTACCTAGAAACATAAGAAACCCTATGGGTATTACACACAGTTTAACCCCTCTAGTTCGTCTAAAGCATAGACTTTTTGAGAAAGCACTCACCATCAATTCCCCATATCTTCTCATAACAGTACTAAAGGCACTCTGGGGAAGCACTCAACATCAATTCCCCTTGTGGCCTATGTCAAGGAACTACATACACTCTGGGGAGGCACTCAATGTCAATTTCCTCTATGGTCTCACATCGTATGTTATAAATACACTCTTGATAAGCCCTTACATCCATCCTCCCTATGGTCTATACACTAGGTTCTCACAACCCTATGTTTGTCAAGCAAGTACAACGAAGCATATTGTCCAAAGAAAACCTCAAGAACTACTTGGATAGTTGTATATAGAATAACAGTATATCAGAATAATCACACCATCCTACAACTAGGCATGGGAATGTAAACATCATTCTAAAAGGAAAACTAGACCCAATGATCAAAACAGGCAATCACGCATGGGAAAGAGATTCCAAAGCATTGAAGTTAACTATACTGACATTCAATTAGCAACAACTCAAGAATACAAGCATATAAGTAAAATAATAGGGTTAAAATGGTAAACGAGAAATACCCCATTCATGAGTATTGGAGATTTTGCACATAAAACTCTAAGACTTTTTACAGAAAGGCACAAACCCCCTACCTCGGTATTGGGAGATTGATTACTTGAGTCTCAGGGCTTGAATCACCTAATAATGATGAAGATCTACAAAAATGTCTAAAACGCTCAATGGATGATAACATGAGAAGGAGAAGTAATTGGAAAAAGATGCTCAATCAGAATGGAGAGCTTACCAAGGTGATCCCAACACAATCGACGGCGGTCAAATCAGAGATCAGATGCTCGGTCGGGGGCTCAGAGTAAGATCATCGTCAAACCCTCACTCTCAGACGAAACCAACCTTGAATATGATGTTTCTATCCATCATATGATACCCCAATGTGTTTAATGAAAAAAAGAAAATACATAGTGTGTACTTTTGAAGTACACGACGTGTAATTTCCTTTTCCGTACTCTACTTTAGGAAGCCTCGAAGTCACCCCAACATGGATGTGTGTGCGGCCATTACACGAACAACACATAGTTTCATGTGGAAACCATGTACACGGCCTGTCCCCAAAAATTACACGGCTTGTACTTTGAAAATTCCAAGAAATTACAATTTTTTAGAAAAACGACCATAAAAGGAAAAAATACCTAAAAAATAATATTCAGGTTCTTACAAAAGAACAACTCTGTTAATAATCTACTTACTAAAAAATCTAGTGAATAGTTACTTGACTTCAAGAACTTTTCCTTGCACCCTTTACAAACTTGTCTTCTAAATATGATGTTTCTGTTGAGTTCGGCTTCCATAAAAAATATTCTAGTTCCACCACCTATGTTCCAGAATATATACTTATTAAATATAAAATTAAAAAAGTATTAACGTTTTTTAAAACCCTTCCAAGAATAAAAATATACCACAAGAAGAATATATTAAAGCCTTCATTTGAATATTTTAGAATTTTTGCCGTGTCTTCCATAGAATTAAATAATAATTTTACCTTTACATCCTTCTGCACAACCAAGCCCCACTAATGAAAAACAGTTCCCTAAATTTTCCGAGACTATAGCCTTTTACTGTATATCTACTAGATTTTGACATATATAAATATTTCATAGTTACAGCACTCTACATTAATATAGATTTCATATGAAGTGATATTTTAGCTAAATATAACTCAACTGTGCATGAAACCATAGATTAATTTCTTATTATATTTCAATTTGATTGTCATATAATAACATTTTATTTTTTTAAAATTTCTGAAAGTTTATATAAGGCTCAATTTTTTTACCAACTCCTACCACAGTTATATTATGGATAAATACACAAATTTAATATTAGAAAATGAAACTACCAATATTAGTATATAAATAAATTATATCGATATCTCTCTTAAGGTAAATCCAAATCCAGTATAACTATTCCATGTGTTCATATCATTATTAAAGTTTGAATCAATATAACATTGTAATAGATAATCTATTATGAGATATTATGATAGCTATTTTGTTATTTTATGATATCAAAAAAATCCACTTTATAACTTCCTAGTGTTTATTTCATAGATTTACAATTAACAAACTCATAAATATCAATGAACACATAATTTCCTTCCTTTTACAAACCATGGTTTATATAAAATGATTATCTACTGAAAAAATGAATTTTTATCAATGCACTTATTCTCATATTCAATTTTATTTTTTTCTAATTAGATATATTGAAATGTTCATCCAATGGGTCTTTTCTGTATTAAATTTGAATTTTGAAACTCTTTTTCTATGAAATTTTGGGTGTACTTCAACTATGAAATGACAAAAATCCTTGTGTTATATTCACTTTTTATCAACATTCAAAAAATTAATTTAGATTCTCCAAGATTCCTCATCTCAAACCATCAAATAAATCATATTTTAATTATTTTATTTGATTAATATTTAGATTTTTAAGACAATTTAATCATTATACTAGTGAAGTATGATCAATATTTTAGCATCGAAAACATTTTTATAGAAGTTATAACCATTATCCCTCAAGATGAACCCCCTATATTTTATAAATTAAAAGAACTTATGGTTCCATTACCTAAGTTCTTATTTTAACCCATAGAAGCTCTATTTGATCTTGAACACAAACCCTTCTCTTGTGTTTACTTTGAAACCATACATATATTTCTTGAAGATTATCTCCCCCATGTCACTGTAAAGGATTCCTGCTCACACATATAATTTTCAATATGTAGTGTACATAAATCTCATGGTTTAGGAACCATTTATATTATTGTGTACCTGGAAATCTATGAAACATTTCTGAGAAATCCACACATTTATTAGTAGATGTTCTTTCACAACCAAACAATCCTTATATAATTTCATATCATTCACTTCTTTCTTTCAAAAATATACCCATTTTTTATATAAACTTCTTCCATTAAAGTAAAAAAAATTCTCAAATTTGTTGTCAACAAATATGTAGTCCATTTATTCTATATTTTTTAACTATCATTATTCTGATTCATTATGATTCATCAATATTATTTAGATTTTTTGTTCTACCCATCTGTATTAATCTAACAATGTAAACCAGTTGTTATTCTTTTCACTAGACTTCTGGTCCTATTAGTCCTCCTTATCATTCCCTGATTTATGTATCATTATAAATATTTTTCTTTTATAACTCGCCAATTAGATTCCAATGTCCTAAATAATTTTGAAACATCTTGACTTAATTAAAATTTGGGAACTTCTGTACTCAATGAAGATTTTGAAACTTATGGTACTTTATTTAGATCAACATAAACATGCTCAGTTTATTTTGTGTTCTCAATTTAATCTTCCACTCTAATCTAATTGTTCCAAAATATCTTCTCATTCAATTTAATATTTTTACTTCCAAAAAGATTTTATTGATAATTATTTAATATCTAAAATCCATTGTTTTTTGAATAGTACAATGTGATTATATATGATTTAGATTCTAATAAAATATTATCCCTTTCCCAGGAATTTAAATTAACATTCAAGATGGACATTAAAATATCCATGTGTGAAGAATAGCTTTATATTTCAATCTATATTTCTTTGAAAATATCCTTCTGTAGTAGTAAAATGTACATTTATTTATGATAAAACTAATATTGTTGAAATTATCTACTCAAATATTTTATAGTTAACTAGAATACGACGTTATTCTTTGAAAATTATACCCCATTATTCAATTCATCTATTTTAATACACTATTTTCACTTTTTTCTTTTGTATCATATTCTTATACTTGATTTATTTCTTCCAAAAAATCCTCTAGAAATATTTTCCAACAGACTCGCCTCCATTTTTAGACCATATTCATGTCATATTCATTCATATAAAACATTAAACAATTAATTTCAATCAAATTAATCCTTAGAAAAAAATATATTTTTTCATATAATTCCCAAATATTTTAGGTTTCATCATTAATGGAGGTAACATATTATAATGTCGATCTGTAAAAATGGACTGAATTTGATCTCTAGAACTTTAAAAGGATAAGATCCCACTTCTATGTCCTAGGTTTCCTTCCATTTTTTCATAATGACATGTTTATTTTAATCCAAATGATATCGCTATTTGAAAAATATTATTACATGTAAGCATGTTCTAGTATGCATTTATCTTTTACAACTTACATATTCATCTCAATCATGTTTACAAGAGATCTATGCCATAACTCCACACTATTGATGGATAAAATCCTAGAAATAACTGGGAAATGTTACTTTATCATCAGATATAAGGACCCATATTTTCCATCATTGTCCTCCATCATGGATCCATATTATATTTTTCACACATTATTTACCTTATTTTAATAAAAAACCATCTCAACATCTTTACCTACCAATATTATCTTCTCATATAAGCATGGTATGAGTCGTGCTCCTGAGAATTCAAGAAAACATGGGTTTGAAGTCTAAATATGCACATCATCCTTTTCTATTATCTATATATCTTTGTCATCTTCAAGATAATATTATTTAACTTTCCATAGTATATTTTCCCATGATTCCACTATCTATGTTAGAGTGGAATAAAACACTAAAATAATTAATATATAATTCTATTATGATTTTGATAGTTTTTATTAAATTTATTTCTTCCTTATATTTTTTATTTCAATAACTTATAAAAGCATATCTTCTGGAATTAACCCTTAGGCCCCAAAAATCATTCTGTTTTTCTCCTTCATCCGATATTTTCAACATTCATGTCTAGGCATATTGAATTTTCTTTGGTTTTTCCCCTCCTATGTTCATAGTTCTTCTAAAATTTCAATTTAACAGAATATCATATACCTTCTGTATTGAACATAGATTTAATAAAATTATGGACATCAATCCACCTAATCACATCATTCAAAAAGATATCATGAATGTACACAAATAATAAATTGTTCACACTGTATCAATTGCTTATAGTAGTAACTATAACATCCCTTGATTCTGGTATTGATTGATATAGAATCAAAGCTCACAACATCCTAGAGAAATTGAATTATACTCATTCCAATTAAAAGTGAATCCTTTTGATTTATTTCCAAAATCCACCCCCAAAACTATATATGATATCTTCTTTCGGATCATTCACCACATCATAAACACAAATCTTATATATTTATAATCAAATACATATCAAAAATATCATTTATTAGATCATTTATGGTATTCAAATTCTAAATTTTGAAGAAAATATTTCCATAAAAAACAGTTTCATAAATCACTAATCCTTCAATCACCTAGAGAATTTTTAAAAATTTTGACCATTACTCTCCTCCCGTCTCTCCCTCTGGCGACTGCTTCATCTCCGGTGGAGCTTGGTCAAGGGTCTGGACCTCCGATGGCGGCCCCATGTCCTACGTGGGGGCTCGGTGTGTCGCGTTGGAGCGATCTTCGGGTAAGGTCCTTCAGGGACGTGGTGCACGATTCGGGCCCAACTGTTTCATGCCCTTATTTCTCAGAGATTGATAATTTATCCCACTCAGTCGTGAGTAATGGCTCCAAAATTTCGTTGGTGGAACTGCAGTGGGCTTTTTGTGAGGCTGTGGTCGGTCTTATGTGGACGCTCATTGCGAGATTTTCTTCGATGAGACCTTCTTTGCCTATTTTCCAGCAGTTCATGGATTCCTGGGGATTGTAGGGGAATATTCTGGTGTCGGTGCTCCATATAAAATCATTTTGTGTGGTTCTTTCTTCGCAAGTGGATTTTTTGTTGGTGTGGTGCAAGGCTCCCCGGGCTTGGGGTCGCTGGCGTTTTATTTTGTCTCGCTGGTCGATGGAGGTTCACAAGTGGAAGGAGAGTTCTTGGGTTGTGGTGTGGGTTAGTTTGCCTGGGATTCCCCTTCCATTCCAGAATGGTGCTTTCCTCAAGGCCATTGGTGATGCATTGGGGGGTTTCCTCTGTTCGGCCGACAGTTATCGTAGTGGTTTGGAGGTTTCGACTCCTCGTATTTTCATGGAGATGGACCTTACTCTTATGATCCTGGAGCAGATCTCCCTCTCGGTGCCTGGTATAGTGGAGTGGTCTTAGCCGATCATGTTTCTGGTGTTCCCTAGGTACTGCTCCTCATGCTTGTTGCAGGGGCATTCGCTCTAGTCATGTTTCAAGCTTCATGATGGTAATCCGATTATGGATTCTCGTAACCCCATTGTTCCTGCCAAGACATGCCCAAGGTATCCTTTGGTCTCAGATCATTCCTTGATTCTTGACCCCACCAAAGCATGGCATGGGCCTCCCTCGGCCTCTGTTCAGCAACCGGCGGCTGGCCTGTCTTCCTGTTCATAGGTCCTCCTCCTAGTTTCCAGGCATCCAGTTTCGATTGGTTGGGATGACAATTTTATCTTCTCAGATTTGGTTCCTTTCTCCCCTCAGTCTACAAAGTCAGACTTTTTCCCTTCCTCAAAGATGTTTTCGTTTAGTGAGTTGATTGGTTTTTTGCTGAGATGTTTCATGGTTGTCCCTATTCCCCCCTCTCTGGATCCTCCTGGGATGTTTTGGGGTTCAAGTTTTCAGTTTGGGGGGTGGGGTGGTTTGGCAGCCGGTCCTCCTATTCTTGTTTGGCTAGGGGGTTCCGAGCCTCAGGGGGTCTCTACTTCTAGAAAGAGCTCCAGGCTCTCGAAAGGATTGTCTCCTGAGGTTTCATGGAGCTTTCTATGGAGAGATACATGTGGCTCCACTAACAGCAATGGTAAGGATGTTGCAGAGGTAGGTGTCTCGACTGAGGGGGTATGTAAGGGAGGTTTTGGTGGTCTTTATTTGTTGTCTTCTGGTTCCACGCACATGTGCACTGGTGGATCTTCGTCGATATCAGGTGTTTACATGAGGCTGATGTTTAAAAGGCTGCAAGTTAGGGAGAGATCTCGATCTCCTGTGATAATGAACGTGTTGCATAGGGCCAAAGCTAGGCATGCTCACATTTAAATGTTTGCCATCTTGATTAGGAAAACCTGTTGGATCGGGGATAGGTTGAAGACAGATTTGATTTCCTCAGAGTCAAAGAAGAACAAAGTCATGTTGGTGGTGATTGTTGAGCACAATCAAAACAATTCTATGTTCTAGGAGGTCACTCGGAAGATTGGTATGCATGTATCCATGCATGGAGGCCCGGAGAATAACAAAATCTGGATATTCTGGATGAGCGGAATCTCGGTGGTTAAGGTGAAGGTTGGGGACCAACACATTACGACGAAGGTGTCAAGGGACGGTGTTGATTTGTATATATCGTTCATATACGGATGTTGTGATGCACATTTTAGGGAGGTTCTTTGGGCGGAGTTGAATGCATTTGACTTAAGGGATCTTCCTTGGCTGGTGGGCAGGGCTTTTAACATTGTTTCGAGGCCTGAGGAGAGGAATGACCATGGTGATTTTCCAAGGAGAGATATTTTGGCCTTCAGTTAGTACGTGGAGGGAAAGGGCATCATGGACGTGGGTTACTCTGGCCACCCTTTCACTTGGTGCAACAACAATAAGGGGGAGAAGCGTAGCTAGAGAAGGCCTGACCGCTTCCTAACTAATGTGCATTCCATTGAAGAATTCCCAGGCATGAAGGTTAGGGATCTGTCGCGTAGCATCTCTGATCACTCTCTACTTCTTATATCAGTCGGTAGGTTGGAGACAGCTCATGAAAGTTTTAGATTTTCTAGTCAGTGGGTGGGAAACCCAACTTTCCACCATGTGGTGTTGTAGTCCTGGAGTGAACCATCGTGGGGTTTTTCATGGGTGGATTTGCACCATAAACTGAGGCAGTTGAAGCAGGACCTTTTGGCATGGGATTTCTCTCTTCCCCCATGGGATAATGATTTGGATACCCTTAAATATGAAGTTGAGATTTTGGAATCTTGTCTTGAGAGTTGCTAGGATGATGCTCTGTTTGAGGAACATTCTGAGAAAAAGGAATCTTTGGTGGAGTTGATGCTTGCTCAAGAGAGTAGGGCACAGGATCGTGCAAGGATAGAGTGGCTCAAGGATGTGGACAAGAATACTGCCTATTTCCATTCATGTCTTAAGGAGAAGCAGCGCCTGGTGAAGCCCAACTTTTCACTAGAGTATGGCACATTTTCGGATGATAGAGAGGTGGTTGGGGGCTTGGATTTATCCTTTTTTAAATACATTCTAGTAGGCCCGAGTGCCAGTATGCCTAGGGGGTATCCCTCTGGAGAATATTTTTTATGGGAATCGATTCCAAATGTTGTCTCTGCAAAAGAGAATGAGATGCTTGAAAGAATAGCCATAGAGGATGAGGTGAAGGAGGCCGTGTGGAGTCTGAATATGGATAATGCAGCTGGTCACACAGGTTTCCAGGATCTTTCTATATGGGTACATGGGAGGTGGGTAAAGGGGATCTGTTTTGGGTCGTTGTGGATTTCTTTCGTGGTGGGATCATCCCCCGGATTGTGGCTTCTAATTCTTTGGTTCTCTTGTCGAATTCTAAATTCCCCTCTTCTCTCAATCATTATTGGTCGATTGGCATGTGCAACTTCTCATATAAAGATTTGGCTAATGAGATCAATCAAAGGTTGTCATGTTTTCTACCTCGGTGGGTCTCTTTGGAGCAAAACAGTTTCATGCACGATTGATCAATACAGGGGGCCATGGCATTGGCCCCGGAGATGGTGAAGGATTTGAACAAGAAATCTTTTCTGTTTAACGTGGTTCTCAAAATTGAAATGAACAAGACTATTGATAGGTTGTAATGGGGTTTTATTAATAGGGTTCTCTCCAAGATGGGTTTCTCAAAATTAGCATGCGACATTTCTTTCAGGTGCGTTTTCTCGCCATGGTTAGCGGTGTTTTTCATGGGTAGAACGCATGGTTTCTTCAAATCTGTGTGGGGTCTTCAGAAGGGTGATCCGATATCTCTGAGTATATTCCTACTGATGCAGGACTCACTTAGTAGGATGATTAACAAAGGTATCAGTAAGGAAAAGATTCTACCTTTTAGGAGGAAACATGGAAGTCTTTCTATATCACACTTAATGTATGAAGATGATACTATCCTCTTCAGGAATGTTGGAAGGAGGTCGATTCGGGAGTTCAACAAAACTTTGGAGGAATATTTCCAAAGGAGTGGGTAGTTTGTAAATATAGAGAAGTGTAACACCCGAGATTTTTATGAGTAATATTTTGTTTTTTATATATCATCAAAGGAATCTTTCACTACATACTAGCTTGGCTTACTTTACACACAATCGCGACCTTCCTCAATAGCTTGCGTCGTACGCAATACTGAGTTTCACTAAACAACGATATGCTATTAAAATATTATTAAAACTAGCCGTTATGAATAGTAATAACCCCTTTTTGAAATTTTATAAATTTTATTTTTCAAAATGGACTTCATTTTTGGATTCGGAATACCGAAATTATCCTAAGGTGAAATTTTGGTATTTTTCTGAAAACTTTCAATTTTTGATGAATAGTGAAACCACTAAGTGGTAGGTTAAAAACTGAATTTTGCATAAAACATAATTTTACCGCTTCTGTGAATGGAATTTCAAAAATCCGACAGACACGGTTGATATCAGTAAGTAAAATGTGGTTCAATGAGATAAAAATAATTTTTTGGTGAATAGTAACTTTTTACTTTTTTTTACCGCTGTTAATAGTAAATAGGGTAACTATGGGTAAATATGATATTACTATTACCCTAACACGTGTCCTAATTCTATTGGATATGTTTAATTCGACCAAAAATAAACTTAGGAATAAAATATGACCATTTATGCCCACTTGGATTAGATTAGGACATTTATTATTAATTTATTTAAAGAAGGGTTAAAATAGTTAAAATCAAAGTTTAATAAGTAAATCATTTTTAATATGGGGTTATAAATAATATAAATTATAATATAAATATTAATTAGAAATATAAAAATATTTCCTACAAAATGTTATTTTATTTATAATTTTTAGACATTAAATAATTTAATTTATTTATGACACAATGATGATACAGTAATTATATTATTAATGAAATATTGACATAATTGATGTTATAAACACCAAAATAAATGTACTTTCAGACTTTTTATGAATTACACTAATTTTATAGGTTACTATGACATATTAGTGTTGATTTAATCAACTTGGTTCGAACATATAATTCTGTTATGACTTTCACAAAAATCATATATCAAATAGTGTCAAAATTGACACAAAATAGTTTTTAAATTATATATTATATTATTAATTACTATTTTATTCCTAAAAATCTAAGGTTCAGCCAAATGACTTAGATAAGGATATATATATTAATAATAGACAATTTGGGGTTCATTTGGCATGTTATAGTAAGTGTATTAACCATATAGTAAAAGAAAACAAAAAGACACGGTAAAAGTTAAATTATTTAACTTAGAGTTAAATCTAATTGATAAGGTTAAAATAATACCCTAGACTTGTCTAAATCCTATTGGTTGATAGTATTTCGACCCATACCCACTTTAGCTTCGAAATAAGACCCTTTAGAACCATTATAAACCGATTTTGACTTTAATATAAAATAATATTTTGAGATATTCCTAAGGTGCCCCTCTCCGCCCTTATAAAAGGGCACCTCCTCCCCCTCCTCCTCACACCAATTTGAGCACTCAAGCTCGGAAAACCCCTTCCATTTTCTCCTCTCCACTTCCCTAGAATAATCCTAGAGGTCCTGGCCTTCTTCAAAGACAAATCTTAGTTCCCTAAGTGGAGGATTCAAAGAGGCGTTCCAAAGAAGAGGTAATATCCATTACCGATCTTTTCAATTTCTTTCTTCTTCAACTTATTCTTCCTTAGTTGTTTCATGATAAAGTAATAACATCAGTATTACTTACATACTGATATGTTATTATAAATATTAAACAACCCTAATTCACCTTCTATCTATCCTACGGAAAAATGAAATCACCGCGCGTGCGTACGTACGGAATACCGTCTCCACGCCGTGGTGTAATCTATTTTCCTCCATCACCTTACAAGGATGGGTATAATGGTGTAATGAGTAACTATTTATGATTATTATAAAGTAATATTGATACTGAAATAATATATATATACTCCAATACAGTTCCACAATCATAGGAACGATATCATCACTCGTGCGTACGTACGGAATACCGTCTCCACGATGTGATGCGACTCGTTCTACATGATCATCATAGTAATTATATAAATGAATTGAATGAATAAATATGATATATGTTACACTAATACCATTCTGGATATAAGGTATCTATAACCTTAAAAGAAGAATAATAATTTATTCGGCAAAACATGCATAAGAACAAAAGGCAATAAGGACCCGAGTAACAAGTAACAACGAAATATTACTAACAAGAAGCTAAGAATATGACCATATATGATATAATATCAATATGTATGATTATGGAATAAGTCAATAACATTATTTAAACCATTATACAGGAGCTTCAGACACGTACAAAGCAAATAGGACCTAAGGTAAGGGAAATATCACAATCTCATTTTTATCCGATATTGTTTATACTTTGGCATTTACTAGGGTGTATTTTATCATGCACATCCATGTTTCCTCAATATGTAATATTTATATCCTTATACAATAGTTTATATTCAATTTTACCCTTCGGTAAATTTTTAGTAAAGGATATGAAAGGAATCTTTTGTCGTTTTTCGTACGAGGTACTTTTTGACCTTTCCGACAAAAGTACGAGAAGAATGTTTTTTTAACTTATACGGCATGAATGGATTTTTAAAATATTATTTCCAAGAAGATTCCTTTACAAGTTTTCATGTTTATTATTAATAATCTTCTTTTATTTTAATGTCGTATGACATGTTATGAAAGGAAAAATGTATTTGAAGTAGAAAGGATATTTTCCTCAAGAATGGAGTTCAAGTATTTTATCAAAATTATTTTCCATCTAAGATAATAAAAGGGTTATGCTTTTATCCCTATTATTACATGGATTTGATTATGTTGTGATGGAAATATTTTTATTAATTCTTTTCACTTATATGAATTGTTTTATGATGTCATGTTGTTTAAGAATTCCATTTTTATTACATGGGTTACGCTATGATGTATGGTTTGTGATTATGTGGCACACAAAAGAAAGGATTCATTATAAGATGGGTGGGACCTATATCTCCCTCCAATGCATTGGGTAAAGATTTTATATCTCATGAGATAGACATGGCTGGAATGGTAGGTTATACCAGTTCAGTGAAACAGGACTGGAACGAGGGTGACTCGGTTCAAAAAGGGACTCTGTCCACTAAGATAGTCTTGGCAATGAGTCATGACTAACAAGAAATGATGTTCCATGATTATGTGTGCATGACACAAAGTTTCATGTTTCATGTAATAATTATGGGGATCTCATTTTCACTTCTATGATTTATTCCAAGTTAAGACATTATGATATCTTTTGCAGGTTATGATTTTCAAAAAGATATGATCTGATTTTTATTTCCTTTATTTTCCCTTGCTGAGCATTTGAGCTCACCCTTTTATGTTTTCTTTTCCCTAGGCCAGGAATATGGATATTAAGTATAATATGCTAAAAGGGACCGTATATATGATGAAATAAATGGGAGACACTGTAGAAGATTTATGAACCAGTTGTTTATGTTTCCCAGTTTCTAAAGACACTATACCTATACGGTCCTTTGTGGTTTTGTCATATGTTTTAATAAGGGTGCTTCAATTTTTAAGTATTAACAATGTATGTAATGTATGGGTCGTTATAGTTGGTATCAGAGGAAAGGTATAGTAAACCTTTGGAAACTAGGATGTGAAAGCCTTAGTAAGAACCATAAGGATAAGTCTAAGCATAGAACACAATCTTAGTGTTTTAGAAATGTCCATGAATACCCTAGGATAAGACCTTAAGAATGAAAATTTTATTCTTGAATTATGTGGTTTTCCTATTATAATTAGTGTTGCTCACACTATTCTTCTTGGTTTTAGTCAATGGCTGGAACCCGAAGGAACCGTGTTAATGCGGAATGTGATAGGCAATGCAATGATTGTCCCCCTGAGCAACCAAACGATATGGGAGCTGGAATGGAAAATCTTGTAGCCATGCTCACACAACTTTATCAAGCTATGAATCATGCAGGACTACCAAACGAGCAAAGGAAGGAGCAACATTCTATTGAATCCTTCATGAGGAAGCGTCCACCTTCTTTCAGCGGGTCTACTGATCCATTAGTTTCTGAACAATGGATTAGTACTACTGAAAAGATATTTTCAGTTCTTCAATGTTCTGAACATGATAAATTCATCCTAGTAGTGTATCGTTTGGAAGGAGATGTTGATCAATGGTGGAATATTATTAAGAATACGAGGCAAAGGGATGAAATTGAGTCCATGGAATGGGATGAGTTCAAGAACTTATTTTTAAATAAGTACTTCCCTCGTATTCTCCGAACAAAGATGGAGAAAGAGTTTCTCGAATTGAAGCAAAAGGATGATGAATCTGTTGGTACCTATGAAGCAAATTTTAAAAGACTTGCAAGGTACGCTTCTGGTATTATTATCCAACCTGAGAGTAAGATCGATCGATTCTTTAGTGGATTAAAACGAAGTCTTCGAAGGGCGTTAGCCATAAGGGACTTCAATAGCTACGAGGAAATCGTTCGATGTTCTCTCAAAGTCGAGATGGAGATTGGAGTAACCCATCAGTCAAATGGGTTTGATAAGAAGAGGAAGATGGAATTCAAAGGAAAATCTAAAGAGCACACTGAAAAAAATATGAGGTTTCCCTTATGCTCAAAGTGTGGAAAGAAACATGGAGGGAGTTGTCTTAAAAGGACAAGTAAATGTTTTAAATGTGGAAAGGAAGGTCATCGGGCATTTGAATTCCGCGATAATGGGAAGAAGATGTCTAATGACGCAAAAAAATGAAGGGATACACAGAATGAACCTACTACACTTCAATGTTTCAAGTTCAAGGAGATGGGGTATTATGCCAATCAATGCCCAAATCCAAGGGTTGATGATGATGGTCGACGTCAAAAAAATCTTAAGGCTAAAGACAAAGGAAAGTCACATGAAATTTCTATCAGTGATGTGGAGTAGGATAACGAAGTGGTGAAAGGTACACTTACCATCCAATCTAAAATAGAAAATGTTTTATTTGATTCAGTATCCACCCACTCTTTTATTTCTAAAGAAATTTCTAAGGGTATCACCGTATTACCTCAACAATTAGATGTTGAGTTAGCTGTGACAACACCTAATGGCACATCAATCGCATCAAAAGTTTATAATTATTCTCCAATCGATGTTTGTGGGAAAGTGCTTCCTGTAAATCTTGTGATCCTTCCTTTAGTGGAATTCGATGTGATTATTGGCATGGATTGGATTTCTTTATACGAAGCTCATATCAATTGCCAAAGAAGGGAAGTCACATTTCATATTCCAGATCAATCTATGATCGTCTATCAATGCAAGGATGAACATAACCTTCCAGTGGAAATTTCTTCCATTTTATGGGTATTGATTCCACTAAATGAAGGTTATTTATCTCAAATGTTTGGTGAGAAACTCGCGATTAGGAATATGCCCATCGTACGGGAGTTTGATGATGTCTTTCCGGAGGAATTACCGGGTCTTCCACCAAATCGTGAAGTTGAGTTTTCAATAGAACTCATACCGGGTGCTTTGCCTATTTCAAAGACACCTTATAGAATGGCCCCAATTGAGTTGCAGGAATTGAAGAAGCAACTCCAAGAGAATCTTGATAAGGGATTCATACGCCCTAGTGCGTCACCTTGGGGAGCACCTGTTCTATTTGTTAAGAAGAAAGATGGATCAATGAGACTCTGCAGTGATTATCGAGAACTTAACAAGATCACTATCAAGAACAAATATCCTCTCCCACGCATTGATGACTTATTTGACCAACTACTCGGAGCTCAATACTTTTCCAAGACTGATCTTCGTTCAGGGTATCATCAATTAAGGGTCAAAAGGGAGGATTTACCAAAGACGGCTTTCCGTACAAGGTATGGACACTATGAATTTATAGTGATGCCATTTGGTCTTACTAATGCCCCTGCTATCTTCATGGATCTAATGAATAGAGTCTTTAGAGGCTATCTTGATCAATTTGTGGTAGTCTTTATAGACGATATTCTTATCTATTCAAAGAGCAAGGAAGGGAATGAAGATCACTTGAGAATTATATTGAAGACCCTGAGAAAGGAGAAGCTTTATGCCAAATTTACCAAGTGTGAATTTTGGCTTCAAAAAGTTGCATTTTTGGGTCACATAATCTCAAAAGAGGGGATATCTGTGGATCCAGCAAAAAAAGAGGTTATCGAAAGATGGTCAAGACCAACAATAGTAACTGAGATCCAAAGTTTTCTTGGTTTGGCTGGTTATTATCGACGTTTTGTAAAAGATTTTTCATGATTATCTAATCCACTCACCAAGTTGACTCGGAAAGGAGTTATGTTTGATTGGACAGAGGAATGTGAAGATAATTTCAAGGAGTTGAAAAGAAGGTTATCCAGTGCACCTGTTCTCACACTGCCTTGTAGTGGATAATGGTTTGTGATCTATAGTGATGCATCCAAGAAGGGATTGGGGTGTGTTCTTATGCAAAATGACATGGTGATAGATTATGCCTCACGACAGTTGAAAATCCATGAGCAAAATTACCCAACACATGATTTGGAGTTGGCTGTGGTAATCTTTGCATTAAATATTTGGAGGCATTACCTTTATGGTGAAAGGTGTGATATTTATACTGATCATAAAAGTTTAAAGTATATTTTCACACAAAAGGAGTTTAATATGCGTCAAAGAAGATGGTTGGAGCTGATTAAGGATTATGACTGCTCAATCCATTACCACCCTGGGAAAGAAAACAAGGCGGCAGATGCATTAAGTCGACAAGACCATGCTAGTTTATCCATGATGAGGATCACAAAAGATCCAATATTTATGGATTTACAAAGGATGGATCTTGGAATTATAATGTAATGGGGAAAATATTATCTTTCTCAAATGAATGATCATCCATCTATACATGTGAAGATTAAAGAGGCACAGAAAGAAGATTTCGAGTTACAAAAGAAGGTGAGAAATGTTCCTGAATTCAACCTTGATTGTGATGGGATAATAAAGTTCAGGAATCGGGTTTGTGTTCCTCCCATCCCCGAATTAAAGAAGGAGCTGCTGGATGAGGCTCATAGTTCATCATTCTCTATTCATCCTGGAAGCACGAAGATGTATAGGGACCTAAAGGAGTACTTCTGGTGGGATGGCATGAAAAGAGATGTTGCTGAATATGTCTCTCGATGCTTGGTTTGTCAACAAGTTAAAGCTGAGAGACAGAAGTCTAAGGGGATGTTACAACCATTACCCATACCCGAATGGAAATGGGAAAACATCACTATGGACTTTGTCACAGGACTTCCTAAAACATCCAAAGGCAATAATGCTATCTGGGTCATAGTTGATCGTCTTACAAAGTCTGCACACTTCATTGCTATTAGAGAGGATTTCTCTCTAGATCAGCTTGCCAGGATATATGTAAAGGAAGTGGTAAGATTTCATGGAGTACCACTTTCTATTATATCTGATCGGGATTCGAGATTTACCTCGAAGTTCTGGCGAAGTCTTCAGCATACTCTGTATACATAGTTGAGTTTCATCACTGCTTATCATCCCCAGACAGACGGTCAGTCTGAGAGAACAATTCAAACCCTAGAAGATATGCTGAGAGCTTGCTCTATGGATTTCAAAGGAGGTTGGGATCAACACCTACCTTTGGTGGAATTTTCTTATAATAATAGCTTTCACTCCAGTATTCAGATGGCTCCTTATGAAGATCTCTATGGAAAGAAATGCAGGACTCCAACTTGCTGGGATGAAGTTGGGGAAAGAAAGCTATTACGACCTGATCTCGTTGATGAAATGGCAGAAAAGGTCAGATCTATTAAACAACACATAAGAGAATCTCAGAGTCGACAGAAAAGTTATGCCGACAACTGAAGAAAAGAACTAGAGTTTGAAGTGGGTGATAAAGTGTTTTTACGAATATCTCCCTGGAAGAAGGTTATGAGATTTGGAAAGAAGGGGAAGTCGAGCCCTATATATATCGGTCCTTTCGAAATACTGGATCGTGTTGAAAGGTAGCTTACCGATTGGAACTTCCACAAAATCTCTCTCAAGTTCACGATGTGTTCCATGTATCTCTCCTGAGATAGTACATACCTGATCCTTCACATGTACTCAGCTCAGAAGCTGTACCGCTGGAGCAAGATCTTTCTTATGAAGAACAACCGATAGAGATTCTGGGTCATAGCGAAAAAGTCCTACAAAACAACACCACTCGATTGGTGAAAGTTTTATGGAGGAACCACAAACTTGAAGAAGCTACATGGGAGCTTAAGGATATGATGAGGGAGAAGTATCCTCATCTGTTTTTTTACAAAGTGACGAATTTCGAGGGCAAAATTCTTTTTAAGGGGGGTAGAATGTAACACCCGAGATTTTTATGAGTAATATTTTGTTTTTTATATATCATCAAAGGAATCTTTCACTACATACTATCTTGGCTTACTTTACACACAATCGCGACCTTCCTCGATAGCTTGTGTCGTACGCAATACTGAGTTTCACTAAACAACGATATGCTATTAAAATATTATTAAAACTAGCCGTTATGAATAGTAATAACCACTTTTTGAAATTTTATAAATTTTATTTTTCAAAATGGACTTCATTTTTGGATTCGGAATACCGAAATTAGCCTAGGGTGAAATTTTGGTATTTTTCTGAAAACTTTCAATTTTTGATGAATAGTGAAACCACTAAGTGGTAGGTTAAAAACTGAATTTTGCATAAAACTTAATTTTACCACTTCTGTGAATGGAATTTCGAAAATCCGACATACACGGTTGATATCAGTAAGTAAAATGTGGTTCAATGAGATAAAAATAATTTTTTGGTGAATAGTAACTTTTTACTTTTTTTTACCACGGTTAATAGTAAATAGGGCAACTAAGGGTAAATATGATATTACTATTACCCTAACACGTCTCCTAATTCTATTGGATAAGTTTAATTCGACCAAAAACAAACTTAGGAATAATATATGACCATTTAGCCCCACTTGGATTAGATTAGGACATTTATTCTTAATTTATTTAAAGAAGGGTTAAAATAGTTAAAATCCAAGTTTAATAAGTAAATCATTTTTAATATGGGGTTATACATAAGATAAATTCGACTATAAATGTTCATTAGAAATATAAAAATATTTCCTACATAATGGTATTTTATTTATAATTTTTAGAAATTAAATAATTTAATTTATTTATGACACAATGATGATGCAGTAATTATCTTATTAATGAAATATTGACATAATTGATGTTATAAACACCAAAATAAATGTAATTTGAGACTTTTTATGAATTACACTAATTTTCTAGGTTACTATGATATATTATTGTTGATTTAATCAACATGGTTCGAACATATATTTCTGTTATGACTTTCACAAAAATCATATATCAAATAGTGTCGAAATTGACACAAAATAGTTTTTAAATAAAACATTATATTATTAATTGTTATTTTATTCCTAAAAATATAAGGTTCTTCCAAATGACTTAGATAAAGATATATATATTAATAATAATCATTTTGGGGTTCGTTTGGCATGTTATAGTAAGTGTATTAACCATATAGTGAAAGAAAACAAAAAGACACGGTAAAAGTTAAATTATTTAACTTAGAGTTAAATCTAATTGATAAGGTTAAAATAATACCCTAAACTTGTCTAAATCCTATTGGTTGATAGTATTTCGACCCATCCCCACTTTAGCTTCGAAATAAGACCCTTTGGAACCATTATAAACCGATTTTTCCTTTAATATAAAATAATATTTTGAGATATTCCTAAGGTGCCCCTCTCCTCCCTTATAAAAGGGCACCACCTCCCCCTCCTCCTCACACCAATTTGAGCACTCAAGCTTGGCCAACCCCTGTCATTTTCTCCTCTACACTTCCCTAGAATAATCCTAGAGGTCCTGGTCTTCTTCAAAGACCAATCTTGGTTCCCTAAGTGGAGGATTCAAAGAGGCGTTCCAAAGAAGAGGTAATATCCATTACCGATCTTTTCAATTTATTTCTACTTCAACTTCTTCTTCTTTAGTTGTTTCATGATAAAGTAATAACATCAGTATTACTTACATACTGATATGTTATTATAAATATGAAATAACCCTAATTCACCTCTATCCATCCTACAGAAAAATGAAATCACCGCGCGTGCGTACGTACGGAATACCGTCTCCACGCCGTGGTGTAATCTATTTTCCACCATCACCATACAAGGATGGGTATAATGGTGTAATGAGTAACTATTTATTATTATTATAAAGTAATATTTATACTGAAATAATATATATATACTCCAATACAGTTCCACGATCATAGGAACGATATCATCACTCGTGCGTACGTACGGAATACCGTCTCCACGATGTGATGCGACTCATTCTACATGATCATCATAGTAATTATATAAATGAATTGAATGAATAAATATGATATATGTTACACTAATACCATTCTGGATATAAGGTATCTATAACCTTAAAATAAGAATAAGATTTTATTCGGCAAAACACGCATAAGAACAAAATGCAATAAGGACCCGAGTAACAAGTAACAATGAAATATTACTAACAAGAAGCTAAGAATATGACCATGTATGATATCATATCAATATGTATGATTCTGTAATAAGTCAATAACATTATTTAAACCATTATACATGAGCTTCAGACACGTACAAAGCAAATCAGACCTAAGGTAAGGGAAATATCACAATCTCATTTTTATCCGAGATTGTTTATACTTTGGCATTTACTGGGGTGTATTTTATCATCCACATCCATGTTTCCTCAATATGTAATATTTATATCCTTATACAATAGTTTATATTCAATTTTACCCTTCGGTAAATTTTTATTAAAGGATATGAAAGGAATCTTTTGTCGTTTTTCGTACGAGGTACTTTTTGACTTTTCTGACAAAAGTACGAGAAGAATGTTTTTTTAACTTATACGGCATGAATGGATTTTTAAAAAATTATTTCCAAGAAGCTTCCTTTACAAGTTTTCAAGTTTATTTTTAATAATCTTCTTTTATTTTAAAGTCGTATGACATGTTATGAAAGGAAAAATGTTTTTGAATGAGAAAGGATATTTTCCTCAAGAATGGAGTTCAAGTATTTTATCAAGATTATTTTCCATATAAGATAATAAAAGGGTTCTGTTTTTATCCCTATTATTACATGGATTTGATTATGTTGTGATGGAAATATTTTTATGAATTTCTTTATCTTATATGAATTGTTTTATGATGTCATGTTGTTTAAGAATTCCATTTTTATTACATGGGTTACGCTATGATGTATGGTTTACGATTATGTGGCACACATAAGAAAGGATTCATTATATGATGGGGGGGACCTATATCTCCCTCCAATGCATTGGGTAAAGATTTTATATCTCATGAGATAGACATGGCTGGAATGGTAGGTTATACCGGTTCAGTGAAACAGGACTGGAACGAGGGTGACTCGGTTTAGAAAGGGACTCTGTCCACTAAGATGGTCTTGGAAATGAGTCATGACTAACAAGAAATGATGTTCCATGATTATGTGTGCATGCCAAAAAGTTTCAAGTTTCATGTTATAATTATGGGGATCTCATTTTCACTTCTATGATTTATTCCATGTTAAGATATTATGATCTCTTTTGCAGGTTATGATTTTCAAAAAGATATGATATGATTTTTATTTCTTTTATTTTCCCTTGCTGAGCATTTGAGCTCACCCTTTTATGTTTTTCTTTTCCCCAGGTCAGGAAGATGGATATTAAGTAGAATATGCTAAAAGGGACCCTAGATATGATGAAATAAATGGGAGACACTGTAGAAGAGTTATGAACCAGTTGTTTATGTTTCCCAGTTTCTAAAGACACTATACCTATACGGTCCTTTGTGGTTTTTTCATATGTTGTAATAAGGGTGCTTCAATTTTGAAGTATTAACAATGTATGTAAAGTATGGGTCGTTATAAGAAGAGTAGCTTTTACATTGCCGGCTCTTGTGGTGCAGGGAGGGTGAGCAGGTTGAGCAACGAGCTGGGAATGGGGAGGGGATCTCTCCCTATGGAATAACTGGGTACGACAGTTACATGTAGTAGGCTATTAACTATGGATTTCGACAAAGTGGTGGATAGAATGATGGCCCACATTTTGGACTGGAAGAATCATTTTTTATCCTTTGCGGGGCGCATCACCTTGGTGAACAGCATGCTGTCGGCGATGTCGGTGCATGTTATGGCTTCCCCGAGCATGCCGAAGGGGGTCATATGGACCATGGATAGAATCATGGCTCGATTTATCTGGGGTGCCGCACTTGAAAATAAAAAGATGGTGGTTTCATGGGGGAAGATGGATCATCCGTTTGGGGAAGGGCGAATCAATGTCTGGATCATGGTGGAGGCAGTGCATGGGGTTGATGCGAAGCTTGCATTTGAAATCGTCGAGGAACATACGCTGTGGGGGAGAGGCATGGCTCAGAAATACTTGGCATGAAAAAATCTTCCTTTGGATGGAGCAACGTCTCTGTGGGTTTCTGTTTGTAATATCATTCCAACAATTCTTCCTCATTCCCAATGGATTGTCGGGGGAGGGGAGTATCCTATTTTGGTAGCAGAACTGGTCGGGGAAGGAGTTGAATTATCCAAGGAGCCCGGCTGCATTTATCACCTTCAGAGAGGCTAGTTCGCACCCTCTATTTTTCAGATCAATTCTGGATTCCTCTCAAAGGCATGATTTTGACTCTATCATTCTTAATTCAGAGAAGGATATGTGTGTGTATACGCCTTCGTGTTCAGGTAGCTTCAGTGTCAATGTTTTTCATAGAAAATCCGGCTTTGGTGGTCCTCATGAGATCAGGAGCTAGAAAAGAGTGGTCTGGTGGAAGAATATTCTATAAAAGCTTAATTTTTTTACTTGGCGGTTGCAGTATAATGCTATTACATCATATGATAACATCAAAAGGATGGGTATTAGTATGGTCTCTTATTGCCATTGTTGTGAGTGCAAGAAGGAGGAGAGTATGAATCATAATTTCTTCGAGAGAGATTGGGCCCATGAGGTGTGGAGTTACATCCGGGGGATTCCAGGTTTTTCCTCTCATGCAGGTAACTATGAGAGTTTCTTAGTGAAGTGGTTCCAAGGATGTAATGAAAATATTAGAGAAACTGAGGCTCGGAAATTTTTTCTCAATACAGGTTGCTGGATTCTTTGGCAGGCAAGTGAAACACACTAGGTATGAAGGGATGTTGTCCACAGAGAGGGTGGTGGTGGCCGGAACCAGATGCCTGTCATTGGACCTGGTTGGCGCGGCAGGTATTGGGAAGTAAGCATATGTGTTTCTCTACTTACAATCCCCTCTTGCTGAGGCTAGGAGGAATGGTTCAAGGGTACAGGGGAGCTGGATTTGTTTGTTGCCTCTAGAGGAAGGTTTCAAGCTTAATACCGATGGGTCCTACATCAGGGAGGTCATGCGAGGTGTTGGGGTCTTATATGATCACAGTGGAAGGGTGGCCTTGGCTTTTTCGGCTTATTATGGCAGCAGAAATTCGATCCGGGTGGAGGCCCTTGCAGGGCTCAGAGGGCTCTCCATGTGTAAGAAGAGGAATCTCAGCGTCTCTCAGATTGAACTTGATTAAAAGATTGTCCAGGAGGCCTTGCTTGGGAGGGGTATCACCCCATGGTCCATCATCTATACTATTAGGAAATGTAAGGCTCTCCTCTCTGAAAGAGTTAGAGTCACTCATACTTGGCGTGAAGGGAACAATGTGGTGGACTAATTGGCCTCCCTTGTGGTCCCAGATGATCCTGTGGTTTGTTTTTCAAATGATCCTCTTTTTAAATCGGAGGGGGTGAACCTGATTAGGAGTGATGCTCTGGGGCTGCATTTTTTCCAGCCTCCCTAGGTGGAGTCCCCTTTTATTTTATTATATTTGTTTCTTGCCTTTGATATAAAAATCATATTGTTGGATGGTTATCCATTCCAATTATAATTTATCGATTGTTTCCAATTTTAACCCATTTAATGAAATCTCGAGATCTTTATGGAATTGATACGCTTCAATATTCATCCTCTTTATTAAAAAACATATAACACAAAGAATAAATTTTCAATAAAATTCTAATTATACTTACATCATTCTTCAAAAAAATACTACAAATGACTAGATTTAATAATAATATAAATTTTAATTTTTGGAGAAAATTTATATAACCAACCTCTCTAAATGTTTATTAAAAAATAACATGTGATTCAACTTTTTATACCCTGAACATCACAGTTTAAAATTAACATTTGATAACATAAAACATGGTAGTAAATATCGAATCATAAAAATATAGAGATTATTTATATTGTGAATATATAATTAAGATGAAAAATCACTACACCCATTCATTGAATCTCCATACATTATGTAGATATAGCATTCTGGAATGCAAATCCAAGTCAAACACAATCACATGGTTTAAATCCCAAGAGTAAATATGTCTTAGGACATTCCATAATACAAATTAAAAACACATATATTTCTAAAATAAATTGATGACACTGATAAATACTTAATGTATAACTTCCCTTAATTCAAGAAAACATCTTAATATAGAGAGATGATGAGTAGTACAAAAGATCAACAGCTTCCAAGTCACCCCTTCCGAACTATTTATATTTGAGTACTTCTAGTTTTCTTATTTCATTTTACATCATAAAATTACACTATACCACTTTCATCATCAATGTTTAACAATAACAACCCATGAACTATGTTGATCCCGATAAACGTTTTGTAAATATAGACTATATTTTATGTAATCTTCCTTTCTCCCTGCACAACACATTCTTTAAGACATACTACTTCCACTAATCACCAAAAAGGAAATCAATATTTCTATTCTTTAACCTATATTACAAAATCCATCATAATGAAAATAAAATTATTGAAATGAAAATAAATTCTTCACAAAACCAAAAAAATGACTATTAGTGTGGAAAATTACTATGTAGATCAACTTTTGGGTAATATTCACTTCAGTTCAATGAGTGTCAATAAACCAATGAAATAAAATGAATTAAACATATTTCATATCAGTCAAGTATGATAGGAAATTGGGTTACGATGAAGGGAATATATATTCTTTGAAAAATAATATTTTTTTAACACCTCAATTCATTTATGAGATATTTCCTTTCAAATAATTGAATTTCATTGATACACTTTTGATACAGGAAACTTCCAGTTTAGATGGACCTTGTAAATTTATTAAAATATTATGTGTATATTATCCCGTATCAATTATATTTACTGTGTGAATATTAAAAACTAAAATAGGAATAAATATATTGTTTATAAATTTAATAAATCAATTCATTATTTATCAAATGATTATAATCAAAAAATTATATGAAATTAAATGTAATACTTTTAGTATAACTTTTTTGTACATTACATATTTTTATTAATAAATTAAATTAATCAATATTGGTGGATATATTTAATTTAATATATATGTAATTTAATGGAAAATAGTCATTGAAAATGATTTATATTTTATTTAAATGAATTAAATTTATGAACATTCACTCTCTTTTGTTTTTAATATAACATATCTCTCCACATACTGATAAAAATATGTTATGAAGTTATATAAGTACTAAATTTTATCATAATAAAATTATTTAAATGATTGAAATGTATTTTTAATTTTTATTAATTATATAATGACATTAATTTCTTATCCAACACTAAGGCAGTATTTTTCCATTTAATAACAATATGTAATAAATAATTTTAATAATATTAAATGGGACTTTATTTGAATATATTAATTTGACCCAAAAGTTTTATAAATATATTTTAAATATTACAAATATTCTAAATATTTATATTTTAATTCCCCATTTTTATTTATGTATGTAATGTTAACCTAAATGAATAGGGTAAAAATGGACAACAATGATATTTTATGAAAAAAATATTTTATTAAAATATTTGACTACAATAAAATATATATAAATAAGAATATTCAAAAATTTTATAATAAAAATTTAATTTATGGGCCATTAATGTGAAAATTTAATCTTTCTGAGATAAATTTACAACCCATTAATATTGAAACATTTTTACCATTGTTAAAATTTATATTGGTTAAATATTGTTTAATCAAAATGATAAGGTATAAAATTACACCAAAACATGTCTCAATTGAATTTTAAGATGTTATTACATACATATATTTACTTATCTTATAATACATGTCCATATAGAGTCATATTACTTGAGAATGAATTTTTTTAAAATTAATATTTTTTTTAATTCCAAAATTTCCCAAGCCCTCAATTATAATCAAGAGCTTACTCTCTCATTTTCACAGCACATTGAGCCATATATCACAAAACAACACTACCAATTTACCTTATAAACTTACCTATCCACATTATAGAGGTTCTGGGATTACCAAATGTCTAACCCAAGAGCCTATTAAAGGAGATCTAAAGAAAACTTTTAAATGAATAGGTAGTCACCTTAACCGATCACATTATTTGTAATATTTTTTCACCTATAAATATATTTTATTTGAAGTAAAATAATATTTTTAATATCACAAACATTATAAAATATTTATTTTTATTATGAAAAAAATATTCTACACCCACTTTCCTATAACAAGAGAAATGAAAGTATCACGTGTGCATACGTAAGGATTATCGTCTCCACTTAGAGATAGAATTCATTTTTCATCACCACATTTAATTGCTAGGTATTATGAGGGTTTTAATGTTTACATATTATATCTATGAAATAATTATACTTATGGAATTGTAATATCACCTAAAACTACATATCATTCAATATTTTGGGCAATGGTCGTTTATGATTATGTGTGAACTAACATCTCGATGAAGTGATTGATTTATGTTATATTTCTTTGGAAGGTAATATGGAATAATTTTATGCATATATATAATATATATAATATATAATAATTACACTAATATTTTAATTAATATTTACCATTCATTCGTTTCATCCATTAAAAAATGAAATAAATGTTCATGCGTACATACAACCAAACATCTCCAAGAACAATGTAATTACTTTTTTGTCATTAAATTTAATGAATTTCTATAAATACATATGTAAATTATATTTTTATAGTGGTTAAGATTATGTATATTTTTCAACCATTATCAATGTAATATGGATGAAAATACCAAATAAAAAAATATAAAATATGAAGTAGTTATCACAAGAATTGTGATTTTAATAAAGAAATATTAACAAATGTGTTATAAAACACTATAATTAAATTATATATGGTATGATATATTTAAAATTATGGTTATTTTAATATATTTTTAATAAACATACATTTATTTTATTGGTGTTTTGATCTCATATGAAGGATTCATGACATAATCTATGGGTTTTGATTTGATAACCTCATTGGTATTCAGGATTGTTTATGTTTTAATATACACTAATAAATATTCTTATTCTATATCCATGTATTATAAAAATTTTATGATTATTTTTTGAATTTACCTATGTCTGTTTGAAGTAATTTTTACTCATGTTGACATTTTATTAATGTATTTGGGAGGAATAATATTATCATTTTACAAATGAGGTACTTTTGTGGCTTTTGAAACAAATATATGGATGCAATGTGTTCATAAACTATACATTGTGAATGACTATCCCCTGATTCAAGAATAATTTCATCATTTATTCTTACTTTACTATTCCTATTATAATAATTAAACTTTTTCCCTTATAATTTTTAATAATAATTTATTTCAAAATTGAATGATTATTTTTCTCAAAAAATATTTCATTAGATCTTTCAAAATATTTTTCTATATAAGATGACATCCTATGATGTTAAATAAGAATTAATATGGATATATTTATAGGATGCCATTTTTATTAGTTTTATAGATCTTTTATGTTTATGATGAAATAGTAAAAACATTATGAATGAATTTATTTTTTATCAGTTATGCTATGATTGAATATTCAGGAATCCTATTTAATTTACATGGGATATGCTGTGATGAAAATTGTAGTGGGTTCTGATATAATGATTTTTTTGATATTCTATCACACAAATGTATTATAATAATTATGTGATGGGTAGGGCCTATATCTTATTCAATTTCATTGCATAAATATAGATATCTCAGTAAATAAGCATGATTGGAATGAGGAGTGAATTTGGTTCAATAAGAAATTTTTCCCCTATGGTAGTCTCGGGAGTGAACCCTGACTACTATGATGTTTTTTTAGTGAAAAAATTTACCATTATATTCATGTAAAAGTGCCTAAACTACTAATGAAATTATTTTCTGTGCTTATTTTAATTCTATAATATTGTTTAATATTCAGTTCATAAGATTTCATGGTGCAAGAACAATGGTTCCCTTAAGATTCATGTTTGATGAACTAGAATGGTTTTTCCATTATTACTATTATGATGTTTTATATAAAGGTTATAGTTTTTAATTTTTATAATCATAGTTTTATACACTTATTTTCATGTTAGGCTTTTGTGATCTTTGTTATCCACCTTTTACAAAAACATATAATCTAAGTTCACACATTCTTAAGTATCAATTCCCCATGTTATAATGAGAGGTATAATTTATGATATAAATACTAAGAGTGATATTTTTGAATAAATATGTGGGATATGATTTAGATATTTTATGAACCATTTTTTTGTTTCTAGGATTCCAAAGAAAATTTCCCAAAATTATTATGGCGATGATTGAAATGTTATTTAATAAAAATTCATCTATTATGATGTAATATCTATATATTAAATGTGTGGGATTCTATATTTTGTATCATAAAATGATTAATTTATCCTTTAGAATCTATAATGAGAAACCTATAGTGAGATCCCTAGGTATATATCTTAGGATTAGAATAAGTATAGGATTCGATCCTAGTATTTTGGTGATAATCATGAATGACCTAGGTTACACATAATTTTTCATAGAAAAAGGTGACCGAATTTAGTAATATTATAAATTACTTTTCATGATTATTTGGTTACCCCCATAACCATTGTTTCCCATATTATGTTTTTTAGTTTCATTCAATGGTTAGAACCTGATGGAAAAATGTTACCTCTAAATGAGAATGAAAATATAATGATTTTTCTCATGAGAAGAAAATATTATTGGATAAAGAATGAAAAAACTTATTGTTATTCTCAAAAAACATTCTCAATATATGAATCATTCTGAGATTCAAAATAAAAAATTAATAGAACAAGATTTTATTTAGTATATCATGAGTCCAAATCCACCTTCTGTTAGAGGCTCTATTGATCCCCTAGGTGCAGAAAATTAACTAGTACCCCAGAAAAGATACTTTATGTTCTCACATGTTTGAAAAATAAAATATTTATTTTGGTTTTACATCGATTGGAAGGTGAAACAAATCAATTGCTGACTCCTATCAAGAACAAGACAGAACAAGATGATATTAAATCTATAGAGTGATATGAATTTAAAATCATATTTAAAAAAAGTATTGTACTCATATAAATTGTAAAAAATTAATAAATAATTCTATATGTTAAAATTGAATGATGATGAATATATCGGTACAGATGATGGAAATATCACAATTCATGTGATGTACAATTATGGTATTATCATCCCACCATAAATTAAGAGTGATTGACTCTTAATTCCAAAAACAAATTCTATGAAGGGAATTATACACATGGGACTTCAATAACTATAAATAATGGGTTTTAAGTTCTCTCAAGATGGATATAATTCTAATAGTTTTCAATCAATCTCATTATTATGATAATAAATGATAAAGTGAATTGAAAATAAATTCTAAAATCCAATGTTGGAAAAATATGATACTTTTTTTATGCTCAAAGTGTGGAATGAATCATGGCATAAATTATCTTAGGGGAACCAGTGAAGGTTTAAATTATATATAGGAAGTTAATTGGAAAATAAAATGATGATGTGATGAGATAATGTTAGGTAATGATGTAATGAGAGAGAAAAGTCCCTAGAATAATACACCCACACTCCAATGATTTAAATGATTTGTATATGGAAATTATGCCATCCAGGGCCCATATACAAATGTTACTAAACACAAACAATGTAAAAAACCAATGAAGAAAATATTTAAATAGAAATCACATATTTTCACTATTTACAATGAGTGATACAATAAAAACCTAGTAAAAGGAACACACATAATAAACTCCTGAATTTTTAATATCTTATTTGATTCTAGATATACCCACTCATTGATATCTAAATATTTTTTTTGGGTATCATAGTACCACCTCAAAAATAGGATGTAGTGTCAGTAGTAAACACACTTAATGGTATGATGATCATACTCATGTCTATGATTCTTCTATGGATAAATATTGTAGGAATGTTTTTCCGGATAATATTATCATTATTCCTCTATTTCAATGATATTGAATCATTGGAATCTATATGAATTAATTATATAAATCACATATGAATTTTTAGGTAAGGGATGTTATATTTGGTATTTCATCCTAATCATTGATCATATATTACTGTGATGAAAAAAATGAACATCCGATGGAAATTAGATCCATCGTATGAGTCATTATTCCTATTCAAAGGTTGATTTTATCTCATATGGTTGTAGAGAGTCCCAATATCAAAGATATTCTTATTATGTGGGAGTTAATTGATTTCCTTCTGGAATAATATTCTAGTCTTCTACCAAATCGTGAAGTTGAGTTTTTGATAGAACTCATTTCTAAGGCTACACCTATATCCAATACTCCATAATTAATTCCCACAATTGAGTTACATGACTTGAACAAAAAACTCCATGAGAATCTTAAAAAGGTATTTATTCATCCATGTTATTCCCTTAGGGTGCAACTATTTTGTTTATTAATAATGATGACGGATTAATGTTGCAATTTATTGATTATTTTTTATATAACAAGATCACTTTCATGAAAAAAATATCATCTACCCTATATTGATACATCTTTTATCAACTATGTAGATATCAATTATTTTCCATGATTGATTATCATTCATGATATCATCAATTGATGGTCTCAAAGGTGGATATACCCAATACTTCCTTCTATATAGGGTTTGGAAACTATGGATTTATAGTTAATCTATTTGAACTTATTAATTCTTACTCTAATCATAAATTTAAAGAATAAATACATTATATATGTCATTTATTAGTTTTTAATATTATTTTTAAAGGATATTTATATTTATTTAATGAGAATGTAAGAGAATAAATATCACAATGATTGTGATAAAGACCCTAATGAAAGATTATTTTTATAAAAAATTACCAATTTTAAATTTAATCTTTATAATTTTTCATTAATGGGACATATAATCTCATGTGAGGGTATATCAGCACACCTTGAAAAGATTGAAGTTGTTGAACATCGTACCAGACTAGTCATTGTGACTAAGACCCATAGTTGTCTTTATCTGGTTGGATATTATCCATGAATTTTAGATAATTTTTCATGGATATCAAATATACTCACTATGTTATATTAAAAGGGATCTATGATCCTTTAGTCAGATTAAAGAGAGTATTTATTTAAGGAACTAAAGAGAGTGATTGTGAGTGCACATATTCTTTTACTACCCTAAACTGTTGAAGAGTTCTATATCTAAATTTTTGAATAAAAAATTGATCGAGATGCATCATTATGAAAAATGATATTTTTTATATCTTATGACTCACAAAAATTGATGTTCTATGTGAAAAATTACACAACTCACCATTTGGAGTCAGCTGAGGTAATTATTCAATAAAAATATTGAAGCATTATCTCTATAGAGGAAGGTGTTCCATATATATTTATCAAAAAATATAAATTTATATATTAACATAGTAATAGATGAAAATGTGGAAAAAAACTTTGATATAGATGATTAAAAAATGCGACTACTCAATAAATTACCACACTATAATGGAAAAATAAATATTAATATGCTCTTAGGTGAATGGATTATGCAAGATTACGTATCATAAGGTTCACAAAAAAACATATATTTCATGAATTATAATGTTTAGATATATAAATCTTCAAGGAAGGTGAAAAATATTATCTTTATCAAATGAGTCTTCAATAATCTATTAATGTTACAATTAAAGAGTTATGGAAAGAATATATAAATCCGAAAAAGATGGTGGAAAAGTTTCCAATTTTCATGTTTAATATGATGGAATAATATAGTTCATGAAATATATTTGTTACTATTTGGTATAAGATTTGAAGAAGTTACGGATGTATAAATGTCAAAGTTCCTCATCCATTATCCATCCCATAAGAATGAATTTGTATAGATATTTAAAAGTGCTTTTGGAGGGATTGAAAAAATAGAGATATTGGAGAGTATGTTTCTCAGAGCAAGGTATTTCATCAAGTTAATTATAATAGATAGAATTATAATGGTATAGTATGAAATTTATCAATAAAAATTTTAGAAGAGAAAACATCAACATGTATTTTTCAATCAAAATCCCTAAAACATATAAAGGACATAATGATATTTGGGTTATAGTTGATCCTCTTGGGATATAATAACATTTTAATTAAATTTGAAAAGATTTATCTCTAAATAAACATTCACATTTATGTATTTACGATTTGGTAGGATTTCATGTTGTGAATCTATAAAATTTTTTGGATAGTGATGTGAGGATTACCTTGATGTTTTGGAGAATTATTTAAAGAGGTTTTGAGACAGATTTAACCTTCAACACGGCTTATTATCCCTAGACAGATGGATATTTTTAAAGGGATATTCATGATCTATAATAAATGTAATGATAATTCTCTATAGATTAAAAATTTGTTTGTGATCAACATCTTCCTTTGGTGGAATTTTCGTAATACAATAGCTTGTAGACCAAAATTCGCAGGACTCCCTTTAAAATCTTCTATGGTAAGAAGTGAATAAATCCGACCTGTTATAACACTTTTGGAGAAATAAATCTATTTTTATCTAAACTAATTGAGGAAATATAAGAGAAGGTTAAACACATTTACTAGAACATAAGAGAAGTTTTTGGATAACAAAAACATTATTATGATAATAGTTAATAAGATCTTGAGTTTTAAGTTCATGAAAAAGTATTACTATAAATATCTCCCTCAAGGAGAGTGATGATATTTGGAAATAAGGGAAAATAATTCCATTGTATTGTTGAGTGAATAAGGTTTCCTTATGAATTTTCCATTCCTTTATGTTTAGGGGAGATTATTGAGACAATAAGTATTCCTTATGAATTCTGCATTCCTTCATGTTTTGAAAATCACAAACACCCTATCTTAAGGTAAATTTCATTTTCTCAAAGACTTTACTTAATAAGAAAAAATTTCATTCCTTAAGGAAAATTTTTCCATTCCATGTATTCATCGTTCATGTCATAATCTAACCCATTTTATTTGTAATTGTAAAAATTGGTTTCACATCTAAAATCTCATAATTCTATAAATACTTAGTTGTAGAGAATTCTATTTTCTAGATCCGAATTCGGGTTCTATATCCTCTGAATACAGACTCTGAACTTGCTGAGTTTAGCAGATGAATTCTCTTAATTCAGAATCCAAACATTCTAAGTTTAGACTCCGAATACTTTTAAATTCAGACTCCAAACTTTCTGAGTTTAGGTTATAAATTCTATGAATTCATTAGCCAAACAATTTAAGTCCAGACTACGAATACTTATGGATTCAGACTCTGAATTCATTATGAATTCAGGTTCCGAATTCATCATAATTCAGGTTTCTAATACCACATAATTCAGTCTCTGAAGTATATATAATTCTGATTCTAAGTTCCTCAGAAACAGAGTTTGAATATTCTTATATTATAGACTCCTAGGGATAATTTTCTTAGATTATGAATACTATTTTTCCTTACATTCCATAAAAAGGTTTTTACTAAGAAACCATATTTTTACATACCGTTTTTTGAGTTATAAAATGATTTCTTGCATTCTATTATTTACTAACTGTTGTTTGAGTGACATGTATACATGTCTCTCTAAAATTGAAGGAAAAATATGACCATTGGAGGAGAGAGACGACCATTAAAGATGTACCTATAAATAAGAGCTCAATTGAATGAGCTTAGAACATTTCAAGACTTTTTGGACATTTGAAAAACTTACATGCTGAAGTGATTTCAAGCAAGAGAGGATCTTTTAACTCCCAGTGCTTTGTGAAGATGGTTTGAACAACTTGTTCGGTAATGAACAACTTGTACAGATTTTCTTGGTCCAGAATTTCTTCTAGTAGAGGTGCAATTTCCAAAAAATAAGAGACTCCAGATTGTGAATTCAGAGGCTCTGATTTCCTTCTAAATTGAGTTCATACAGGGATAGTAAGACAAATACTGATCTTTATATTGAGGGCTTACATGGGTTTGGGTAATACTGACTTTCTTGAATGTATCAATCAAGGGGCCTTTATTGATGGTTGCTGGATACCCACATCTTTGGGTAAAAAGATTTCTAAATTTGTTTCTTGTATTGTTTCATGTTTTTCCATTGTATTTTTATTATTGAGGATTGTATAACTATCTTATACTTTCTTATAATTTTACTCTGATTAAATATGGTTCTATACACATTATGTTAGAATCTTTCCTCTTGTAAACGTTTTTTAAGTTTCATTTCTAGAACTATATTTCTGGAATCTAGGTAGTTTGTTGAACTTGTTCCATTTTCAAAATCTAGTTATTTTTTCAAATTAGTTTCATTTCAAGAAACCATATTTATGGAATTGATTTTTTAGAACCACATTTCTGGAATCATGAAAGTTTTTAGAACAAATAGGCTTTTTGTATTTTGATTATTCAAATTTTTTTAAGGAATAATTAAAGTATACAATTCACCCTTCCCCCCTCTTGTATATTGAGGATCTACATGATTATTTCAATAATAAAATCAATATCATTTCGATTCTACAATTGGTATCAGAGGAATAATACCTTATAATCTAAACCAATCCTATAATTGGTATCAGAGGTTGGTTAAATCTGAATTAATCTAACGATTAGATTCAAAAGATAAATCATCTTATTTTTTATATTTTCAGAATCATAATTTTTGAACTCACATGTTCGGACTAATATTTTTCTTAGAGATCCTCTAGTTCTATATTTTACTTTCTTAAGATATTTTTATTCTTTTTTACAAACTTTTATTACTGACATGTTTGTGTGAAAATATTTTCTTTAATATGGTGGGAATAAATGTTGGTTCAATTGACAATCTAAATTCTACCATAACTAATATTTTAGATGGAAATGATTATGAATTTAGAGAGATAGGATAAAGGATTTCATTATTAATACTAGATATGATATCTACCTGATGCAGATAAAATACTATAATATTCTTGATTAGAAATTGTGAAAATTTACTAATCAGGAGAAATCAGAATATTAAGCTAATTTTAGTGTTAGAAATACATATCTATGTTCCATGACTAGGAACATCTATAGTCAAATATCCTCATGTGAAGCATAAAATAGTATCTGGAAGAAATTATAAGTTACAAATTTTGGAACTTCTAATGTTATAGAGACTAGAAGAGCTATAGTGAGAGATTGATATCATGTATTTAGCTTTCCTTAGGAAGATCCCATAAGAAATATTTAGTGAAGGTTCATGACTATTGTGAATTAATTAAAGTTTATGGGAGAAACAGTTGTGGATGATGAGGCACTTATAGATAAGATCATAGACATCATGCCAAATGAATGGGAGTCTAAGAGAACAATAATTGATGAGAATAAGAAAGTCACCCTGATTTCCATTGATCAGCTTTTTGGAACTCTTCTTCTGCATGAGAATAAAATTTAGAGAGATGAGGATAATAATAAGAAAAATAATGGAAATTGATGTGTTGCTTTCACAACAACTTCTAACCATACGAAATCCAAAACACCAGAATGAGTTACTAGATCAAAGTTTTAGAAAGTTAATATTCAGTTAGAATCTTGTGATTCTGTAAAATTTGAGAATGAATTAGATAATCTTTGTCAAAGAATAAACAATATAGTATCTCAAAATAAATTTTAAAATATGTTTAAAACATAGACTAAAAAAATAAATATGGGGAAGTTAGTTGTTATAAATGTAGAAGAATATTTCATATCAGACCTGATTGTCCCTTACTCGTGAATAGAGATAGGAAGGAAAGGAATTCAGAAAGAAATAAGAAAAAGTTATGCTGTTCTAAGAATAAGAATAGTCTTATAGAAATGTATACTTTTAGTGTTAGTTATGAAGACCCGTCTAGTGAATCTTCTGAATATGAATCATCATCACAAGGAAATTTTAGATTCATTGCTAATACTATTTACCAAATACTTGTCTTATGTCCAAGGTAATATTTTCCTAGGATTTAACTAATTTATCTTTGGATAATAATTATTATTATGAAGATAATACTTCTGATGAATATACTTCATCTTCAGATAATAAAGAAATACCTTCGTGTGAAGAAGTATCTATATTTTCCAATTTGTTAAATGAAAAAAATAAACAACTTTCTAAGAAACTAGAAAATGAAAATACTAGGGAATAAGTTCTTATAAAAGAGATTTCATATCTCACAAAATATCTTGATGGTAATGATGAGCCCCTAGAAAAACATTCTAATGACCTTAAAGAATTAAATTCTGAAAAGGAAAAAATTTCTAAAATATTAAGAATGATATATCAAAAATAAATGTTTTTGAGAAAAATCTAACTCTAAGGAAATCATTCCTGAGGATGAGAATTTAGTCATAAGACTAAAATCAGAAATATATACCCTTAAGAAGCGTCTTTCCAAATTTACTTCTGGTAATGAAAATTTGAACAAGTTGTATTCCCAAATCAGACCTCAAGGAAATAATTTTGGAGTATGTTATACTAATAGAAAAAATATTTTCAAAAGAAAAATATTTTATTCCATCTAGAGCCACTTTTTGTACTAAATGTAAAAGTGGTGGGAATTGGAAGAAGAATTTTTCTTTATATAATGTTCAATACCTTGGGTTTCATAAATCTTACTTTTCTATACAAATTTGGATACCTAAAATTTTACTGTCTAACTCCGGATCCAATAAATTTTGGATTCCAAATTTCTAACTCCCTTATTTTCAAGAAAATAAATATAGTACCAACAAAAACACATGGTACATGGATATTGGATGTTCCAAACATATGTCTTCTAACAAAAACATCTTTGAAAATATTATCAAGACCAATGGAGGAAATGTAACTTTCAGATATAATACTAAGGGAGAAATTATTGGTATAGGTAAAATTGTCCTTCTTGAAAAAACATTGATTTCAAATGTTTTATTTGTAAAATACCTTAAGAACAAACTCATTAGAATAATTCAATTGTGTGATGAAGGTTTCCTTTTGAATTTTAGGAATGACAAATGATTAGTACACGATTCTAAGAAAGAGTTTGTTCTCTCTTCCAACAGGAAAGAAAATTTTTACAAACTAGAAAAATAAGACCTTAGGAGCCAAGATCTACCTTACCGTAGTGCAATGGAAAATCATTCTTGGTTGTGGCATAGAAGGTTAGGACACTGTACCCTTAGGAACCTCTGAAATATTCGTTATAAAAAACTAGTTAATGATTTACCAGAGCTTAGATTTGATTCATTAAAAGTTTTTTATCCTTGTCAACATGGAAATGAAACATAAATAAATTTTTAAATCAGTTGGTGAACTCTCAACCACTCATTAATTTCAGTTAGTGCATATATATCTTTTTATTCCAACACAAATTGGATACATTGTTGGAAAATATTATGTATTTGTCTTAGTTGATGATTACACTAGATTTACGTGGGTATATTTTTTAGCAATGAAATATGAAGCTTTTTATTATTTTAAAACTTGTAAATCACAAGTAAAAAATAAGAAAAATATTCCATTGATAACTATTCATAGTGATCATGGAAGAGAATTTGAAAATTATGATTCTTAATCTTTTTTAGTAGAAACATCATTACTCATAACTTCTCAGTACCCAGAACACCTCAACAAAATGGCGTTTTTGAAAGATGAAATAGAAATCTTAAAGAGATAACAAGAATCATGTTGAGTGAATATTCTGTAGCTAATCAATTTTGGGATGAAGCTATAAGTAAAGATTTTTATACTATAAATCATGTTTTCATTAGACCTTTTCTTAATATAACTCTTCATGTGTTATGGAATGGTGGAAAATCTAACCTTTACTACTTCAAGGTTTTCGGTTTTAAAGTATTAATTCTGAATACTAAAGATAATTTACACAAATTCGCACCAAAATCTAATGAATGAATTTTCTTAGGCTACTCCACAACTTAAAAGGCTTATAGTGTTTTCTATAAAAACACTTGTACTATTGAAGAAATTGAACATGTCAAATTTGATTAAACTGGTCCTTTTGTTTTTAAACAACCTCAATCTACATCATCGCATGTGTTTTCAAAAACTGATTATCAACCCTTGATAAAATATCCTTCAGATAATAAAAATTTTTAGGAAAATATTTCGAAAGAATTCACCCCAGAAGACTTCCTACCATATGTTGATGAAAAGGTTTTAGAAAACCCAAATCAGTTGTTTCTAATGAATCATCCCAGTGATAGTATCATTGGTGTTGTAAATCAACTTATAAGGACTATAAGTTCCTTGAGAAATAATGTAGAACATCTAGTATTCCTTTCCCAATTAGAACCAAAAAGCACTGATTATGCTTTAGGTCATGAGGATTGGATAAAATCCATGCAAGATGAGATAAATGAATTCAAAAGGAATAAATTATGTACTCTAGTTGAAAGATCAAAGGAAACTTCTGTTATTGGAGTAAAATGGGTCTTCATAAATAAGTGTGATGAAAATGGAATCATAGTAAGAAATAAAGATATATTGGTTGCTAAAGGATATAATCAATAAGGAGGAATAAACTTTGAAGAAACCTATGCTCTAGTATCTAGATTTGAATATATCCATATTCTACATTCCTTTGCAGCGTTTTTCAATTTCAATCTTTTTTAAACGCATGTTAAATGTGCTTTCCTTAATGGTTATGTTGAAAAGGATGTTTGTTTTGAAAAACCTCCTAGTTTTGAAGATACAAAACATCCTTAACATGTTTTTAAGCATACAAAAGCTTTTTATGGACTCAAACAAGCCCCTCTACCTTGGTATGATAGATATAAATTATTTTTGATTAAAAATCATTATATTAAAGGAAATACTGATCCAAATCTTTTTATAATTAATTATAAGAAAAATATATTTATTTTTCAAATTTATGTTGATTAAATTATATTGGGTTCAACTCAGCAATCATTAACTAATTCCTTTGCAGATCTAATGAAATCTGAGTTTGAAATGAGTATAATGGGCGAGTTAACATTTTTCCTTCGATTTCAAATTTCTCAATAACCAAAAATAATATTTATATCTCAAAATAAGTATATTAAATATCTTCTTAAAAAGAATGGATATGACAACAATAAGAATATAAGTACTCCCATTAGTACCTCAAATTCACTAAATCTTGATAAAGTTTGGAAACATGTTGATGAAACATCTTTTATAGGTTTGATAAGAAGTCTACTTTACTTGATATATAGTCATCCAGACATAATGGTTTTAGTATTCTTATGTGCAAGATATCAATCCAATCCAAAGGAATCTTATTTAATGGCAGAAAAATGAATTTTTTTATAATAAATGGGAACCATGGATCTAGGACTCTTTTACACTTCTGGAAGTAATTTTTTTTAAAAAGTTTTTCATATTCTGATTTTAGTGGATGTATAATGTAATGGAAAAGTACATATAGAACTTGTCATTTCCATGGAGATTCATTATATTCTTGGTCATGCAAAAAAGAAACACTCAGTATCACTTTCCACTACTGAAGCTGAATATTTAGCAGCTGGAAGTTGTTATGCTCATGTATTGTGGATGCAATACACACTCACAGACAATGGTATGAGTTTTACCAAAAAACAAATTTATTTGATAAAACTAGTGTCATTTCATTAAGCAAGAACCCTTCACATCACTCTCATGCAAAACACGTAGATATTAGTCATCACTTTCATAGGGATCACACACAAAAAGCTGATATCATTCTTCAATTTATTGGAATAGAAGATCAACTGGAAAATATTTTCACAAAATATTTTCCTTACAATAGATATGAATACATCAAACAAAAGTTGGGAATGATAACAATAAGGTAATCATCCTTATTAACATTTTGGTAAAAACAATCTTTTTACAATAAATAATTCCATTTCATAAGGGGAGTACATTTTCTTGATAGATTCAAAGAATTTTCATAGTCTAAAATTATTCCAAGTCTAAAATTTTTCGTACTCTAAAATTTTTCATAGTCTAAAATTTTTTGTAGACTAAAATTTTTGTTAATCTTAATTTTTTTCATAGTCTAATTTTATTCGTACTAAAAAATTTCAGAATGAAGTTTTTTTAACATAAAATTTTTTTATGAAGATTTTTGAACTTAATATTTTTTTAATGAAGAATTTTGTAATTAAAATTTTCCTAATAAATATTTTCATACCTAAAATTTTCATAATGAATATTATCATAATAAATATTTTTGTAGTCAATGTTTTCGTAATAAAGATTTTCAGAATCTAAAGTTCATCAAGTAGAATTTTCCTCAACATGAATAATCTTCCTAGCAATCCGAAAGGTATGTTTTCATCCTTAAATTTTCTTAATCACCTTTTATTTTTCGTATATTTTTTTGTTTTTAATATTTTTCGTATTCATATTTTCTTGAATCCGAAATGTTTTTTTAAAAACCTCAAAAGATTGGATTCTATAAAATTTTCCTTTCGTCTATCATCTCAACCATAAAATCTGATCAAAAGGTTTTTCAATAGTTGGATTATATATGGAAGTTTAACATTCACCTTAATTTCCTATATAAAGGTCCCCCGATGGTTGTCCCAAATCGATCTCAAATCACTTTCATGTTGATTCTCTTCCATCCTAAAAAATCTTGTTCTGAACTTTTCATATCTTTCTTACATTAAAATTTCTGCTGAAGTTTCATCTCAGAAATATATTTCAAAAGTCAAACCGATCTCCGAATGGAAAACATTCAAATAATCGTTAGTGGATCCGAATTTTTTTAGTAAGTAAGATTCTATTATTTCGAAGAATATAAAGATGAATGGTCGGGAACGTGACTGCCTTTAAAATCCGAAAGCTCAGGATTTGGTATATCTGTATTTTCTAATAGAATTCTATGAGTCGGAGACTTTCTTCCAAGAAGAAGGGAGGATTAAGTTTTCCTTCATGTGTTAGGGAAATACTTATTCGCTTTCTTATACAGAGGATACGATCCTGGTTGGTATTCCATATTATGGGGAAGCTATGTTTTGATCCAATAAGTTTCCTGATACTCACAGAAGTTTCAATAAAGTGAAGGCAATGGCTTGCCTTGGACTCTCAGAACTAAAAACTCTAAAAATTCTTCACCTGACTTCAAATTATCGGATTGTAGAATTTTGGGCCCATGTATTTATCATACCGAGAAAAGGAGACAAGGATACTTTGAATAAGGGTGACATGTACATTCTAGATTTCTTGGTAAACCATAGGATGATAAAATTGATGAAACATTTTCTTATTATGATTGAGAACATTAAGAATGGAAATCTGAAGGATCAAATAATTATGTATCCAGCCATTCTTTCTAAGATGATTGCTCAGTGAGAAGAATCTTTCAAAATCCCATGAAAATCCTAGTCGATGAATTGCAATGTTATGCTTCTAATTTATGATACATTCAGAATAATGAAAGTATGCTTTTATATAGAATCCAAATAATTCTATGAATTTCCTGAGGAAGAAGATGAAGCTATTCCAAAGAAGCAAGAGGCTGCTGATACCATTAAGAAGGGAGGAAGGAAGAGGAAGTTTACAAAACATCCATAGTTGAAAAACCATATGAAAAAGAAAGCATCAATAGAGATTTCATTCATCCAGAAGATGCTAGGCAGGAGAAAAAAGGAAGAGATAGATGAAGATAAAATTTTATAGCTATATGATTGTGAGCATGAATCTCCTATCCAAGAGGTAGTCATTTCGAAAACAAATAAGGGAAATAGGTGGTTGTTGTTACACATACAAATGCTATGGTTAAAAAGAAAGATCATGGTGGTTCTTCAAAAAGTAAAGCTGCTGAATTAGAAAAATAATTATCACCAAGAAAAATTTTAGATTTGGAATCATCCTCCTTGGGACATGATTTCATAGTCCAGTCATTGAAGAAGCATGTTGGCACTATCCTAATATTTCCCAGTATTGACTCAAGATTCCAAATTCTTCAACACTCCTTAAATCAGAAATCAGATTTAGTATCGATGGTGATGGATAAGTGCATCAATCATGAGACTATATTCAAAACCTTTTTCATAAAATATAAATCCCACAGAAGATATTGCAAGAGGATAACTAGATAGTCAAAGAAAACTGTGGAAGACATGATAATTCTTCATGAGTTTCAAGATAATGTCAAAGATGCATTCGAAACTGAAGACAATAAAATCAATGATATCGTGAATTTCATTATTGAGAAGCTAACTTTGGAGAAAAATTATTGGATTCAAGAGTTGAAAGATCTGAACGAGAAGTTATATTTAGTTTCTTAGAGCTGGTAGAGAGAAAGAGATATTAGAATCAAACTTGAAGAAAAAATTTCTTAGAAAGAAGAAGTTCTAAAGGGGAAAACAAAATCTATCAAGGCTCTGGAAGAAAGAATCCATGCCTTAGAGAAGAAAATCGAAGTTCAAGATCATCTTCTCAAATGAGCATAGGAAGACCAAAAGGAACTCAAGAAGCTCAAAAAATAGTAAATAAGTTGATTCTAAAGGATAAGGAAGGATAATATTGTTCAATTCCAATCATTTGTTGTATTCCATCCCTGAATAAATTTTTCCAACCATAATGAAATTTTTGGGTTTTCTTTATATTTTTGTTTGACAAGTATCTATTTTTCTCATACCACATTTCCTTTTCCATTCCACATAATTCTTTTTGAACATCACAAATGGGGATAAATTAATGAAAATGAATAAAAAGTAAAAGAAGAAATTTCTCTATGTAAGGAGAGTTCATCTAAGGGGGAGTTCTTATCGAAGAAGATTTTTGGATGCAATAAAATACTATGTCTAAATTCGGAAATGAAGAATACGATCCTCAGTGTTTCCAACGCCTAAGGGGGAGTTAGTCGTATTGATATTTTCTCATGTGTAAAGAAAAATAAGTTTTATTTCTAAATCTATAATATTTCTAAGTCCTTATTTTCATTTTCTCTTTTTCATAAAGATTTTTGTGCATTTGAGAAAGGGGGATATTATAAAGTCAATAATGTTTCCTTATGAATTTTCTATATTTTTATGTTTAGGGGATATTGATGAGAAAATAAGGATTCTTTATAACTTATACATTACTCCATGTTTTGAAAATCACAAACACACTATCATAAGGTAAATTTCATTTTCCCTAAGATTTAACTTGATAAGGAAAATTTTCCTTCCTCAAATAAAATTTATCCTTAAAATATTTTCATTGTTAATATAAAAATCTAACCCATTTTATTTCTATGTGTAAAATCAGTTTCACATCTAAAATCTCAGGATCCTATAAATACTTAGTTTCAGAGCATTCTGGTTTCAGGATCCGAATTTAGGTTCTGAAGCCTCTAAATTCAGACTCCGTACTTTCTGAGTTTAGGTTACGAATTCTCTAAATTCAGAATCCAAACAATCTTTGTTCAGACTCTGAATACTTAAGAATTCATACTCCAAACTATTTGAGTTTAGGTTACAAATTCTCAAAATTCAGACTCCAAATACTTATGGATTCAGATTCCAAATTCAATATAAATTCAGGTTCCGAATTCCTTAGATTTCCAACTCCAAAAAATATAGAGTTTTTATTCCAAATTCCTATGAAACGGAATCCTAATATTATTATATTATATAATCCCAAGGATAATATACTTATATTCTGAGTTCTATTTTTCCTTACATTCCAAAAACTGGTTTTTGTTAAGAAACCATATTTTTACTTACCCTTCTTTGAGTTATAAAATTTTGTCATGCATTCTATTATTTACTAAACATTGTTTGAGTGAAACATATACAGGTCCCTCCTAAACTCCTAGAAAAGTATAATTGTTGGAGGAGGGAGCCAACTATTGATGATGTACCTATAAATAGGATCTATTTTGAAAGAGCTCCGAACTTTTCAAGAGTTTTTGGACTACTAAAAAACATACACGCTGAAGTGATTTCTAGAGAGAGAGGATCTTTCAAATCTCAGTGCTTTGTGCAGAAGTTGTCAACAACATGTTCAGGTGTAAACAACTTGTTCTGATTTGCTTTATGCAGAATTGCATCGTGAAGAGGTGTGTTTTCCTTAAAATCAAATACTTAGGGATGTGAAAAGAGAGGTTACCATTTCCTTCTACATTGAGATCTTTCAAGGACGGAAAGACATATATAGATCTTCGGATTGAGGGCATACAAGAGTCTGGGTAAGATAGACCTTCTTGAAAGTATAAATCAAGGGACCTTTATCCAAGGTTGTTTGATAACCTACTCTTTGGGTAAAATGATTTCTATAATTGTTTATTGTACTATTTCAAGTATGTTTTCCACTGTATTTTGATTTTTTAAGAAAGTATAAAAATATTATACTTTGTTATAATTTTTCTCTGAATAAATAAGGTTCTATAATCTTTAAGGTAAAATCTTTTCTTTTGTAATCTTATGTTATGTTTCATTTTATGAACTACATTTCTGGAATCTAGTTAGTTTGTTGAACTAGTTCTATTTTCAGAATCCAGTTAGTTTCTCAAATTAGTTTCATTTCTGGAACCATATTTCCAGAATCTCTTTTTCAGAATGACATTTATTGAATCATGCATGTTTGTAGAACCAAGAGGGTTTGCGAATTTTGTTTATAAAAATTTTCATTAAAGAATTTTTAAAGTATACAATTAACCCCCTCATGTATATTAAAAATCTACATCATTATTTCGATACTACAATCAGTATCATATCTATCCTACATGTATATTTTTCCTTTAAAAATTCCACATTGCATTAGTATGACATCTTATCGATCTTTGATTCCCTCGAATCTAACTCAATATGATGACATGTTACATGCATCTCTTCTGAACAAGTTCATACCTAATCATTAAAATTGTTTTAATATACCTTTCATTACACTAGAGAATAATATTTCTTATTAATTATAACCAGTGGAGATTTTGGATCATAGAAATAATGAGCTATGAAACAATTCCACTCACCAACTCAATGATTTTTTACCAATTTGAGGATGTTTTATGAGAATTAAGGATATAATGAGGTAGATGTATTTTAATATGATTGTATAATATAGTGAAACTTTGATGGATGCATTCATTTTATTGGGGCAGAATGTAATGTAATAATAATTTTATTAATTATATTTTTATTTAATAAAATTATTTCTTTAGTTGCTTGTGGTACATGAAAAAGTAAGTTTTGATCAACTACTTAACATTATTAAAATTTTATGTGCATATTATATCCTAGATTTTTTATGGGAGGGTATGGATATTTATTATTAAATTATGAAAATATATAATTTAAATAGTTGTAAAATTAATTTATTTGTTAATAAATGGTTAGTTTTGAATATAAAAAAATGAAAATAAAAGTGTTGATTTTCTGAAAAATTGATTCTATGCACACAATATATTTTCATTATTGAATTAAATTACTATTTATTGGAAAAAAAATTATATATATATATATATATATATTAATCACTTAATAAATATTCTAAAAAATTCAAAAAAATATTTTTCTAGGAATAGGATAAGAAATAACACATTTTTTTTACTTAAAAATATACTTTATCTAAAATTGTGTTTTTAAAACATTTTTGATTAAAATAAAAATAAATTATATCAATTTATTGATATTTAATTAGATAAAATTAATTACATATTTATAATCATGTGTTTCGGTTTTTTTAAATATTCCTATATTTTTTGTCAATATGATTAGATTTCATGGTAAAATTTATCCCCACTATAAAGTGTATATCTGGTTAATCTAGCATGATAATAAGTGATAAGAACAAGATAATTCATAATCAATATTATTTTATAAATTAAATTTTACCCTTAAGACCTTATATTTTAATTTGTGATTTTTAATGGACACTTTACCATTGAAATGATTTATTTGTTATTTAAATCATAGAATGATACAAAATAATGCTCCAATTGTTTATAATATGTATTATGTTTCCACATACAGAAAAAAATATGTTTTGAATAAATATAAGTGGTTATATTAATATTAATATAAATAATTTCATTATAGAAATTTAATTTTACTTTTTAGTAATTATATAATTACCTTAATTCTATTTTCTACACCGATGCAATATTTTTCCATTTAATCAATATATATAATAAATGATTTTAACAATATATAATGCGATATAATTTCAAAGAGTTAATGTGAAACATGAATTTTATATATTTATATGACTTATTTGGGATGTGTACAATTATTATATTCTAATAAACCCTTTGGCAAGATGTACACAATGTTTAATTAAGTGAATTTTCTCAAGATTGACAATATTGATATTTTATCAAAACAATATTTTATAAAATTATTTAAAAGCCACAACGATCCTAAAATAAAGAAAGGAAGATATTATATGGTCTATAACTGAATAAATAATCCATTTCTGGGACAATTTTCAAAAAATATTTAAAATTAACAATCTTATAATATTCAAAAATATGTTGTAATAATTAAAATTAAAATGTGTTAACTAATGATTAATGAAAATGATATGATTTAAAATTATACCATAACTTTTATAAATTTTATTGGTTAATGGTATTACAATCCCATATTACCTTCTATTGGATAACATATCCCTTTGGAGGCATATGGATTCTGAATGAATTTATAATAATTTAATATTTTGAGAAATTCCAAAATTTCCCTCATGATGAACATCAATGGGAGGCAAGTTCATCACATCATCAAAAAACCAAAATCCTTCTATATAAATAAAAAAACTATAAATATAAATTATAATATACCCTATAAACAATAACTACCTTCTTTTATTCCCAATGGAGAACCCTATAGCCCTTTGGAATAGATCTAAAGGAATCATTCCAATGAATAGGTGATCGGTTTAACCTATCACTTCCTTTCATACTATTATTTTCTTCATCAAAATAAAAGGAATTTATCATAGAATAAAAAATTAAGTATCCTAAAAATTAATAAATGTTGCTTTGATTATTAAAACACCCTTGTGCATCATCTATCCTATAAAATGTTAAATGAGGATACCACTCATGTGTTTGTAAGGCTTATCATCTCCACATAGTGACACATCTAATTTCTAATCAACATATTTTTTGAAGTGTATTATAATGGGTTTTTAGTAGATATGATATTTAATAAAAAATTATAATTATGGAATTATGATATCAGATCTACATAATTACCTAATAATATTTTGGGAAATGATAATGTCGTTCATGTGTACGTGTTGACTTCTACCTCCTCGAACTGATGTGATTCCTTTTGATTTATATATTACATTGATTTTGAAATGGAATAATTTCAAGAATAGATATGAAATATATGATATAATAATTATTTAATAAATCTTTATTAATATTTTACTTCATTTCATTTCATTCATTGAAAAATGAAAACAGTGTTCATCGGTACCTATGACCTACCATTTCCAGGAATGGTGTACATCATTTTCCATCTCAAACATTAAAGGATTAACATAAATACATATTTATATGATATTTATATCATTGTAAAAATTATTTACATTTTTAACAATGATCGATGTAAAAGTACCAAAAAAATCCAATTTAAATAATGCATGAAAACTAATGTAGAAATCACCAAAAACATGATTTTAATAAAAAAATTAATAAATTTGAAATAAAAGGTTATAATTAAATGTTATATGGTATTATTTATGTAATTATATTGCTATAATAGATGTATTATAAACCTATATTTATTATACTATAGTTTTTAACTCATACAAAGGAAGTCGGATCAATGTTAAGGGTTTTATTTCGCAATATTATAATTTTTTAGTTATGGTTATGTTTATGTATCTACTGGGGAATATTATTATCTGATACGAGTGTTTTCTAAAAAATGTATTTTCAAAACATTTTATGATTTTTTAAATTTATTTTTATAATGTTATAATTTTTATGAAATATTTTGAATGGGTCTTCTTGTCATTTTCCACCATAGGTTTTTTGTAAATTTTCCAACAAAAAAATTAAACAAATGACTTTATAACATATTTGGATTTGGTTGATTTTCCTAAATCTATGGATTTTATTTTTTTAAGCATCATTTATAAGTTACTATTTTTATATTCATTGAAAATATTAATTTTATAATTCTATATCATAATAAAATAAAGTTATTTAAAAATTGAAAGGTAACATTTCTCAAGAAATATTCTATATGATATTACAAAATATCCATCCATCTAATATGGAATCCTTTGAGGTTATATAAGATTTACTAGGAATATGATCAAAGGTTACCATGTTAATTCATTCTCTATATGGTATATTTTTATGTTGAAATGTTGAAATGTTTATGAAACTTGTTTCCTTTCCATGGATGATTCTATGAAGAAAAATTTATAAAAACCATTTTTAGTCTTCAGTTCTGTAATGATGAAAATTTTTTAAACCCCATATATTTTCTAGGTTTATAATTTTTTTATGATCGTGTGGCACGTGTATGTATTATTTCCATTTTTTGATGATTAGAACATATATATTCCTCCAATGTATTGGGTAAAGATTGATATCTCCTGAGATAAACAAGACTGGTATTGGGAGAGAACCATGAGTACTATGATATATTCGGGAGTGACCACTTTCCACTGTTATATACTTGGAAATGTTCCATGACTACGGTGAAATTGATTTTCAATTCTTATGGGTATGAAAAAATTCTATTTATTTTGACTAAAATAAGAATACATTGTCAATAATATATGATTCTGATATGATTCCTATATTATTAACATCCATGATTTATTCCATGAATTAATATTATCATAAATGATATTTTGGTTATGATTTTTAAATGTAAAGATCATTTTCTTAAAAAAATATACTCTTCATATAATTATATGGTCATTGATGTCTCCTTTGCTTACCCTTGTTGATAATATGAGCTCACCCTTCCTTACGGTTCATTTCTCATGTTAATGAAAAAATTTATTTTGTATGATATGTCTAAGAAGGGTAGTTATTATAAACAAATAAGTAAGAGATGATATAAATATTTTATAAACCAATTTTCATTATTTCCATGTTTCCAAAGGTGAGGTACCTAAATGATTCAAGAATGGATTGAAATATTATGAAGTGAATATTCATATATTAATATTTAGTTTATATTTATGATATATATGGGTAGATATACTTTTAGATATGTATAATTTGTTATATATCGGGGAAAACAATGGTATGGATTTTGGTAAGTGTCAATAGGTGACATAATATGATTTCATATTATCCATGGAAAAAAATATTTCCATGGGTAAATATTTTATAAGAATTTATTAATAAAAATTCATTTATAAAGTGATCATGAGGTCTCAATGGCTTTAGTTTTGTTGATGGTTTCTGAAAGTTCTTATAGGGGATGAAAAGTTTAATAGTGGGGATTTTGTAACATCCCTTGTAATTTTAATCATAAAGATAATTTTTAGAAAACTATTTAGAGTAAATTTTCATGGTATCAATAAGAAATATTTATATGGTGGGCTGTGACTATATATATTTGATTATTATATATTAATGGATATAATGTATAGTAGTAAAATACTTATTGTAGTTCTAGTGTGGTATCACCAGAGTTTTTCGAGTGGAATAATTTAAAATTTATATACTTTATGTCCAATAAATACTTGTTGAAGGATACTATGGTTCAAATAATGTAAAGTTAGTATAGTTTGATTCATTGAATACTTATAAGACTGTCTAATTGTTTTTATAAATAGAGGGTAAATGGGGTTATTAGACCCTTGAAATGTTTTAAAAACACATGGAGGGCCCCTTATTAGATTTAGTGGGGAAAAGGGGAGTTTATTTTTTATATATCACTTAATGTACCTTCTACCATTTATTAAGGATTCTTCAGGTATCCTATTAGTGATCTATCATCATCAATCGGTTTATTTGATAAGAAGTTAATACTTGTAGTTTCAATTTTTTAACATAATTTTACTCATTATTGATGAGTAATGAATAATTATGTCTGTTTTAAAGTAGGATTTATCCACTTGAATCAACATTGTATGTCTGAAATAAGATTCATAATTTTTAGTCTACGCCCCATGTACAATTTTGATGAACCTAATTATTTATGTCAGGTTGTGTGTCTATATATATATATTCAAGATGGGGAATGAAGGAATTGTAATCACAGAATACAAATAGGTAAGTTGGGTGTTATTAAATATATAATGATGAAATAATATCTAAATAGAGATAAGATATATTTTAGTATAATTTAATATGACCATTGTGAAGATCCAGTTTCATAAAAACTCAAAAAGGCATGTTTTTAAGAAGATAATAATGTTTAGGAGGAAAAATAAATCAGGGTTAAATAAAATATAGACATATAAGAATAAAATTATTATATTTTATGTTTTGTGATAGAAATTATTACAAATAAAGTTATTAAATAATCAACATTCATTTGAATAAATTAGTATGAATATGAAATTGTTTTTATAACAATAATGTAATAAATTATAAATGTAAGAGATTTATTCCCTCAAGAGGATTTTTATATCATGATAATGATATAATAAATATATATAGGGGTCAATATGTCATATATATGTCCTTGGACAATGAAAGGAAATATTGTTTATTATTATATGATAACTATAAGGTTTTAATGTAAGAATATAATATTTTATAAATTATTCTTGATAATATATTGAGGTTATGGCTAAAATTTAAGGAAGTAATTATTATAGCTTGTAATATTATTAGAATATGTTATATTTATTATATGATTACGAAATGGATATTATTATTATTAATAATAATTATAATTAGAGAACATAAATTCCTCTACTTTATATTTTATCACCTAACACTACCACACATTATACTATGTAATTCTACTTTTCTCAATTGATTAGCATGTTATTTTCATTAAATATTGTCCCATAATTAGCCAAATGTTATAAAAATTTAATGAAGAAGTTTCCATTGAAAGAGAAATATTCCATGAATATTTCTATGAATTATTTAATAATTTTGATGGTAACTCGGTAGAATAAATAATTTTAATATAGTTATCTGATTACATATTTCAAAAGGAATAAATTTATATGTGAATATATATTATAAATATTTAACGTAATCACATCTTGATCGAAAATTTTTGTCCCAATTTTATTATAAAAATCATATCCATATAGTAAAAAATAATATTCACTTCCTAATATGTTTTGATGAATATTATCAAAGACGTACATCCAAAAGCGATCAATTCCTATTTCAGTATTCAATTTTTAGTACATGGTATAAATTACCCATCCTGAAATTGTTCTAGTGAGAATCCATTATCCTTTACCATTTTTAACTATTATAGTCACACCATTAGTGTGTTCTATATTCATTGGTCAAACACATTCATTGCCACATATATTGATTATATTACAATTATATATTAATTTAATTACTTATTTACTAACTTTCAAAAGAGGTCTCGAGAATCATTATTGATTTAAAAAGGATGGAATTTTATAGCATATGTATATTATGAGTACATATGGCGTAGATTAATCCTTTTAAATAATAATCTTTCAATCTATAATTGGTTTACACTAAATCAAGGCATTGAAAAATTAAATTTCTTTTATACATTAAATGTTAGTATTTATAGTGACTAATAAATTCTTTAAATATCATATGTAATGTTATAAATGTTTTAATGGAATATGATTAATGTCACATGTTATTTTCTCTTAATGTAAAGGATCATATGATGTTAGATAACAAGTACATGATGTCTATATAATATTAAGAATAAATTACTATTTTTATTGATTTGCGTAGATCCAACTCTCCATTGAGAAATTTTTTTATATTAAATACATTATTTTCCAACTCATCGTATTCATCACAAATATCTAAGAAATTAAAATTATCCACTAATATATTATCATGGTATTCATTTTTTCAATTTTTATGTTTTATTACACAACTATAAATATTAGTTACCTTTTTTAATTTTATAAGAAATCAACATTAATTAAAGAATATTCCCTCTAAGAATGATTGTAACATACTTACATTCTTTCTGATCAAGGAGAATAATGTTCTGTGGGATGTATAAACAATAACTTTGATAGACATGTCTGGAAAAAATGATGCGTGATTAAAGAATTTATATATTATTTTCTGGGGAAACCTAAGATAATTTAATTAAATAGTCCAAATATCCTTGAAAAACCTAGATTCTATAAGATTAACTATAATGTTCAAGTCACATAATGATTTTCCAAACCAAAAACCTCTAATAATTTGGGGTTATAATAAAATATCAATATTTTTTTAATAGGTGTATTTCTAAGAATAATGTTTTGAAAATTATTCACAAATATAAATAGTATAAATTTATGAATTTTATCCTTTCAAAAATAATAAGGAATTTTTTATAGTGGGGAATTTATATAATTTATTCAACAAATGAATGTTAAGATATTGGCATTATAATATAAATAAAAAACTTTTCAAAATATGCATCCAAATCATTTTTCATTCAATTTTGTAGAAATATAGGGTTTGGTGTAAAATCAAAAACTCCTTCATCGATTGCTTCAATTTTCATTTCATTTAAATATTTTATAGATTCAAAGTTTTCATATTAACATTCCTTTCACTTCACTTCTAATTTATTATACTTCTTCATTAAAGGTCCATCTTTATTATTTTAAATAATAAATACATCTATTGAATGATCAACTCAAACATTCCACTGAAAAAAATATATTACACAAAATAATGTAACAACTCTTTATTCTTTTCTGGGTTATTTTTTTCAAAAGAGCTATTCATTTTAATCATTCTTCTAATTGTGTTGATAACATACCCAATTTATTTTCTATGTTATTAAAAAATATTTTCTATTTTGGGTAGTTGTATATTTAATATAAAATTTTAATTGAGTAGATGATTTTTTTTTGAAATAATTTCTTCCAAATTAAATTGTATCTTTGTCGATATTGGGGAAAACATGTAATTTACAATTTTCTCTTAATACCGATATTATAGATATGATGGGGATTGAAATATCAGTCTAGATCCTTTGAATTTATAGTGTTTTTTGAATCTAAATCTTTAATGAGTAGCTAATATTGGTGGACATATGTTATTATTAAGTATCTATCTAATTCATGGTTTCATTTAACAGTAATTTTGGATATTTCACTCGAATGGGATATAATTTGTTTTTGAAATAAATGATGCTTAAATAGATTAAATTAACTCAATAATCACCCATGACTAATGTGTTCCCGTGACACATTAAATAAAAAACAATACCAAGTAGTGTCCAAATTTTCAATTTGGATTACAAGAATTGGAATATAGTGGCTAATCCAAAACATTATTCAAATATTAAAATCTTTAAATTGAGTAGTAAAGAATATTTAAGTGTAAAATTTGTGTACTCATTATTTTATCTTACTGTAGTGTTTCAGCATCAGTAAATAATTTTCTTCAATAATTTGAATTCAGATGTATAGAGCATCCATATTTATTTCAATGAACACATTTATAGTAGCTATATTTATTTGAAATTTACTTTATCATTGACTCCAATGGTATAAAATGATAGAATACAGTTTAAAGACTAAATTCCATGATGAGGAATGTAATGTATCATAAACTAGAATCATTATTAAAATTATTCAAACGATTATTACTCGTTTTGATAAGAATTATCTCATTCTATTATTAATAAAAAAATTAACAATATTTTCACCTATAAATAAATGAAAAACGTCCCAAATTCTTTTATTTATTTCGAAAAGTTACTCGATTTTTAGAAATAATTATATAGCTGTAATAAAAAAGTCAAATTATCTATAAATGAAAAATTAATTATATAATATTTATATTATGATTTATATTTAAAGGGTAAAAAGTAATTTATAATATTTTAATATTATGGTTAAAAGGATAAAATCAAAGCCATATATTTTTTATGATCAACTAGAAATTGAAAGAGTGAAATATATCATACTTTCCCAGATTTTTATATCAAATTTTGTTTTTTAATTATATATATATATATATATAATTGAAATATATGTATGTGAAAAAATAGGAGTCAAAATATATGACAAGATATAGTTTTCAACACAAGTCAATCTCTATATATGACTCTAATTTATTTGGATAAGTTTTATAATAAAAATGGAGTTGTTCTATTTTTGGAAATAATAGAGACATGTCATACAATACTTCTAAATCTCACATTATGACATAGAAATATCATCCCTATTCAATTATAATATGTTTTTAGTGGCCTTTTTAAAAATTCCATGTAGGTATATTAGCATCGTTTAAATATCACAATCATTACAACATGATGCCCGAAAAATGTTTAGATAAAAATTTATGTTATTTTTTCTATCATAGGAAACATTGAAATATTTTTATTTCAATAATGATAATAACAAACATATATCTAAAACTATAATAAAAAATAATTTCATTCCACTTGTTATAACAACACCCTTTCAATTAGGATGATAATATAGTTTAACTATATGTGGGTATTATACCCATTATGGATTTTCTATATCATAAAACAATCAAACATCCACCAAAAAACCATAAAATAATAAAAATTTAAATAATTAATCATCTTAATGCCTCTTATGTGTTTCTAGATAGCGGGATAATAAATAATGAATTAATATTATAGTATGTAAGACCTATAAGAGATCATTTTAGTTTATCAAAAATAAAACAAGTTGGTTTATATACATACACATGAGATAAAAATGGAATCATCATATAAATCTACCTAAATAATTTGTGCAAAACATCATACAACAAGGAAACAGTGATGAAAATCTAGAAATTACGAGGAAAAAAGATTCAAATGGGGTCATAAAATAATTTTATGTTTCTTTTTGAATTAAACTTTATGCATATATTATCAACATGGAGTGAAAATTGGATTATCATAGTCAACATGGAAGTAATCCAAATTTTTATTGAGAGATTATCCTTTTTGATATATTAATATAGAAAAAAATAAAACATAGAAAATATTTTCCATTTTTGTTGTTGAATTTGTTTGAAAAGAAACCAAGGGTAGGAAATGAATCAAATAAGAGTAATTATATAGAAGATATAAACTGTGGAGGAAAATTTTATAAGAATGATAATGTTGGATAAGTTCATAAGATATTTTAAAGACTCATTCAACTGTATTAACAAGGACCTATGGAAATTTATTTTTCTTATTCATTACTTCTATATTTGATTTTAATTATAGATTTGATATTTTATAATTACCGTATTGTGGGATGTGTTTCAAAATGATCTTCTTTTCACTTCAATGAGAGAAGTGTTTATGTATGGTGATATAGTTCACATTAACATAATTCTCACTCAATAGAACATTTTCTAAAAGATTTGAAACACATAAATAAAATTTTTTGGTAACTAAGAACATTGGACACTCATACTGAAGGGATGGTGGTTACTAAGGATTTTAGTAGTACAATAACCAACCAAAAACTGATCACTATTTTTAAGATGGAAATATTGTCCCATGGGGAATTTTGATCTTATGAGTAAGTCATTAGTATTTTAAGTATGAATTTGAGGAATCATATAGTGTTTCTCATATACATTTCATAGATATTAGGTAGGTGTTGTTCCCATTGGATTGTTTTTTTAATTTTTTAAATGAGTACTAAAAATTTATATGTTCTCAATAATCATATAGAATAGGGTGATGGAAATTGTATTCCCCATAAAAATAAAATTTTAAGGTTTTTCAATTTATTATGGATAATGGGGATGATTTAGATAGCATTGGATATTAACATGGAGTTTAAAATTATGAAAATGTGTTTGAAAGGGAATTAATCTTTGTGGGAAAACCACACATTGGAAAATTGATAGATCTTTCTCTCATAAGAGTAATTGACTACTTCTAATATAATTAGGGTCACATATATTCAGTAGTTAACTGTGAATTCTAGTAGATTTTTTAATTTAATATCTTAAATATTTATCATTAAATTGTGTAAAATCAATCTATATAATTAATTTGAATCGAAAATATATTATAAAATCCAACTCAATATAAAAATGAATAAAGGCTATCATTTTATTTCTAAAAAAACATCGATTGAGGTTTTGGTGACTATTTTTGAAGACTAATTGATGTTCAATAAGGATTAATGTAAATGATTTATACAATTATTTATTTTTTGTAATGGTTTTAAATAATTAATTAATAGTTTGGAAATAATTTTCAAATCCATATAATTTATTGGAGTGGTTTTGATGCATTTTAAAAATATTGGGATGGTATATAGTGACATCAAATTGGTCCTTATGTTATTTGAAGTAATATTGATTTTGATATTTTTTTTCCTTGAAAATTGTTATAGGACCCACATTAGGTTGATCGCAAAAGTATTTTTAAGTATGTGAATCCAAAATAATATTCATCCATATAATTGGAATCCAACTTTTTCACCAATGTAAGAGTGATTATATAAGGGGATCTACCCAAGTATGTGGATCTGACATCACTTATGTGAATATCATAAGGCGACTTGCACCTTTTAAGGAAATTCCATGGAATATATGGATCCAATTAAGGGTGAATATCAATTTAAATGGTTGCATTACATTTCATGATGATTTATATATAGAAATATCAAAAATACTTATCTACATAAGGTGATTCCCTTTACATTCAAATAGAAAAACACTAACATTTCAAGAATTTATGTTTCATGGAGAAAATAATTTTGGAATATAAAATATTTTTTCAATCATGACCTAATCATAATTAGTTTTTGAAGAGACATGATTCTGGATTTCATTAGGGATGAATAATCAGATAGATTATAGAGATGATAACTTTTCTATCCATGGTAATTTTAAATAAGAATATTTGTAATTATAAATTGGTGATCCAAATTGAAAATTCTTTATGATTTTTAATGTGATATTTTAATAATATAAACATAAAAAAATATTGTAATTCTTGGTTTTTGAGATTCTTTGTGAGAATATGAGATAATTATATTTTTATGAGAAAAATATTATCTCAAAATCTAAAATTCAAGATTTATTAATTCTAGTTATTTTAAGTGATGATGATAGGGATGAAATGTAGTGGACTAAAATATAAAAAAATAAAATTTTCTTCAATATTTCATTTGATATCAGTAATATGGGAAGTTATTTAATATTTGAAATTTAATTTTGATCTGATGATATGATTTTTAGAGGCTTTCTATCTTTGACGGAAAATTCTGTGCCACCAGACTGATTTATTTTATGATTTTAACACATCCATTAATTAATGATTTTTTAGTAATTATAGAGTATATATTTTGAGTTTTAATTTAATATTCCTAAGGCATGTTGAATAATCCAGAATAATAATTGGATGAGAGGAAATGATAAAATTATATGAAATGAAAAATCAAGGATACTCATGTCATTATATATGAGAAATAAAACTAAGTTAAAAATAATTACTAAAATTGTGGGGACACACAGATCGGGAAAATAGTTGTGCATAGAAAAAGATCAGATGGATATATTGAGAATAGTTCTTAAATTCAAATAATATTGAAAATTCATTTTGGGTATAATATATATAAAAAGAAAAAGAAAAAATATAGGAACAATTTCTATAACTATGAGTTCTTATATATATGAATGATTAATAAACCCTTTATGTAGAAGGATCTGGAGAATATAATAATTTTTAGAAAATTTTTATCATCCTGGAATTAAAGGAGTGTGATAAAAATTATCTAATATTATTGTTATGAATAGATCCTCTCAAAGTAGTTAGATGATAAATGAATAAGAATGTATGAGAGAATAACAATATTTTTTGTTCAAATATTCTATGATTATCCTTTCAGATATTTAAGAGCTACTTAATTATTGAATATCATAATGTATTTATATATAATTTTTTAATTATATTGGGAATATTTTATGAGTGTTATGTTATGTTGTCATAAAAATAAAGACTGAGTTTCATGTATGGTTCCTAAAGAACCTATATAATTCGAATACTTTTCTTGTATGGAAATATATTTATTATGTCGATATAATGACATCCAAACTCTAATTAAATATAAAATTCAAATGGACTCAATGAAAAAAATTGTATATACATGGTGGGAGGTAATGGAACTAGTGTGATGTTGGGTATAAAATTAAACCATTGCATGAAGTTGTAATATCAATGGTAATGTGATTTTATATAGTCTATTAAGAATAAATAAATTTTGAAGACATTGGAAAACACTTTTGTTAAGGGAAGCATTGAATCAATTATAATATAATATGGATTATAAAAAATAATCAATTATTTTAGTAAAACAAATCATGGAAAATACAAGGTTTCCCCCATAATTTTTGAACACTATGAAAATATTTTTGGTTATCATTAATATTTTTATATGCATTTAAGTTTACTATTTTATGTTGTGGTATATTTCAAATAGTTTTTTTAAAACCATTACATATAATATAGGATCTAGTCTAAAGGGGATTGAGGTTTAAAAAATAATACTAATTTAACAAAAAAAATGATTAACTTATAACCCCCACCCCACCCCCATCCCCCCAAATATATTCACCCAATCCACTAAGAATTTAATCAATATCAATTCCATTGTTCCTACTAGTTGGATCAAATTTCACATGAAAAGGTATTTTTATTAGAATTTTATAAACCTGAAATTTGAGTTTTTAAAAAATATTATTATATCATGTATTATATATCTTTTCTTAATGATTCATTAATAGTATGTTTCACTAATAATTAAAAAAATAGGAAAATAAAATAGGTAAGGAAGGAGGGAGAACTTTCAAATAATATAATAGAGTAGCATTTGGGTCAAGGTAGTAGGAGTGATATGTATTTTGATGTATCTTATGATTATGAATCTTTTAGTGAATTACATTCATAATGTAAATAATATCACAAGAATTTGACTAATAAATCATATAGATATTGTTACTCGCAATTAAAGAATTATGTTGAGATAATCCCCATTAATGTTTATTCCTATATAAAACAACACATTATGATACATAATGATGAAATTTTACTTCTATGAAAGGAAGTTGAATCCTTGGAAGAATAATTATCAAAAATAAATATGATATATTACACCCACCAAAAACTAATAATATAAAAGGATATATATAACATACATTCCATTGAAATTTCTTATAAAACTAATGTCGGAAAGTGGTGATTATTGAGTGTGATATTGATTTACTCCATGAATTAGAGAAGTTTTATAATGTCAAAAATAATATCAAAGATTAACTTGTGGATGCCTACTGAATAAGAATTAAATGACCTCAAAAATCACTACTAGATGCATATAGAATGCATGAAGATCATGTAAAAAATATAAAAAGATATTATAGAGATCTATAGACATAAGTTGACCTGGAGAAATATTCTCCTAATATATGTTTTTATACATTGACATAAGGTTAGTATATTTTGAGTTATAAAGATATAATCCTTCCCAAACATCTCATAATAGTGGTGTTTTGACTAATTTTCTATGATACTTTTCCCCTATAAAGATACTAATACTAATGGAAAATATATATTGATATCAAATACATATTTCTCTACCTAAAATCAAGAAAGATGGTATAGTATTATCCAAAAAACATGTCTCTACTAAATTTTAGCTTGAAAATAGTACAAGATAGACGTAAAATTATATACAGATATAGGTACCAAAAAGTATGAAGAACCCTTACAATAATTCAAAGAAATATATAATAAATTTTTAGTATATAACAAAAACTAATGGTTTCAAATATTTGGAGAAACATCACAAACACCAAAACGTGATCAAGAAGAAAAATATAGACAAATTGATATTACATGGTAAATGAATTTGTTAGAAATCTAATTTTTGTTTTTTGTTGGTTTATACATATATATGTTTATTGTATTAATAATAAATAAACATATGAAAATAATATAATTCGATAAGTCATCGGGATTATAGTGAAATATAATTGAAACCTTTTGGATATAATCATTTGAAAAATGATGTTGAATCAATCAATGGAGAATATATTTGAACACATTGGAATATTATTTTATTGTTAGAATAATAATGGTCGCAAATGTAATGTATGTTTTAATCTATAATAACCAATAACCCATACTCTCAAATTTAGTGCTGAAATTATAAACATTACATTCATATCTTTGATTTAAATAAGGGTGAACCATTTTTCAGCTGAAACTTTATAACCTCAAAATGAAAATTTTAATCCCCATAAATCATATAGAAAGTTTTATTTTATAGTTTCAGATAATTAGGAAAAACTCTTACAAAAATAATTAACATGTCTTTATATAATCATTCTCCCATATAACCCATCTGTTTTTAAATTAATATATCACCATCATCTAGACAAAATCCCATCTAATATAAATTCTTTCAATAAATTTTTAAAAAATTTGGAAAATAAAACATAAGAGCAGTGTTTTAAATTTCTTAGTAAGAAAAAATATAAGAATTAAAAATTTAATTTCATAAATGATAATAAGAATAAAATATTGATATGATGATATAATCCAAGTGAAAGAGTATAAGATACTAATATTTATAGAAATCAATACCTAGATCATTAATGATGATAACCATGAATAAAGAATTGAAAAGGGGAAGAAGTCATAATAATCAGTAAGCATGTTCCATGTGATTGGAATATTAATAAAATTAAACACCACAAACACATAGAAACAATTATGAAAATATATTGGTTTATTAGATCATTGTCTCATAGAACCCATACAGAACCCAGTGCATTAGAGTGCTATCTGGAATTACCATACATATGAATTCCAATATAATTGGAATTACCCTTACTGAGGATATACAATATAATGCATTGGATAACAGAATCCTTAACCAATACATTGGTGTTCTATCTAAGAGAAACCATTGTATAAGTTATTAATGGTTCAGCTGGTGATATCCAGGATCACACATTGCTTATTAATTCCATGAAACACAATAAGAAAAAAGAACATATAGAATTAATTTCTTCATAAATCATGGAAACAACAATAATTATTTTCAAAAAATTATTAACCCATTAAGAGGAAAATGGGTCCCACATAAATCTCTAAGACACTTATTGAACAATTGTAAAAGAAATGGGTTTCATGACAATCACATTAAACATAATTCACCTATGGAAAACAAAGAGGTTCACAATAATCTATTTGAAATAAACAAAATCCATCAAGGTAAATAAAGAGGATGGTATGAATAAAAATTATCCATATTGTAGGATTAGTAAGATAAATAATTTTGGAAATTGATGAATGGAAATAATGTTACAATATTATAAAAATAATCCTTGAATAAAATATCCATTTATATTTGAAAATTACATTTTAAACTATAAAATATATTGAAAAAACTTTATATTAAATAATCAACTTTTGAAAACTAAGAATTTCATAATATTAAGAAAAAAATTTCATTAATTTTTTTCTAAATATTCAATGTAATAATAAATTATATTTTCTTCCTGATGATTGCTAAATCCATACATTTTATACAAATTAAAAGAAAATTTCCTTTTCCTTTTAAAAAGGCTAGAAAAGTGCCTAGACCAAAAACAAACAATAAAATTCAATTGAATACAATTTATAAATGAAAAAAGGATTAAAAATATAATATCTAAATAATTTAAAAATGGAAAAAAATAGAAAAAAATGGAAAACATAGTATTATAATAAAATAAATTTCCCACAAAATATAAAAAATATAGATTTTCATAAAAATAGTATCTCAATTAATCTATATACAAAAGAGTGAAAAATATACTTTTAAATGAAAATATATAGATTTCAAATACTAGAATATATTTAATAAATATTATAATTTGAAAATAATAGATATTTAATAATACTCAATAATGAAAAACTATGTGATTATAAAAAAAGACTCTTACCAATTTGGAAACATTGAATAAGAATACCCATGAAGGAATAACATTAAATGAATAATATAATATCATTAAATTAAATATATTTTTTTAAATAAACTTTTATAAGTACAATTTTATACACCTTATAAAATAATATAGGTGTGTAACATAACAATTGTCTCAATGAAAAAAACTGTTACAAAAACCCCTTACCGCTCTAGTAGCATTGAAATTGTATGGAATATGGAAGAGAAATCCGAACAAATATATGTAAATCCCAATATATTTTTGTATAATAATACTAAAATAAATTCAAGGATATCACATAAAAAACAAAATAGAAATAAGTGGTGAATAAGTAATTTATCTTATAGAAAGAAAAGTGAGATGAAAAACACTAACCTCAAGTCCAATTCATCATGTTTGTCCTTTATAATTAGAATAGTAATTTTTTTTAATTTTATTTATTGATACCATTTTTCTTCATTATAATTACTTTTATTAACCTTATAAACATATCATATATTATTATGAAATGAATTATTTATACATTAAATGTATTAGACATATCTGGATTTTGTGTCAAAACTAGCTTGGATATATCAACCAAGGACAATAATGTCATTAATTAAACATATATATAATGTTAATAATTACATACTTATCTTATGTGTAAATAAATTTTAATCGTAAAATCATTCAAGAAATATGGTTATGTTAAATTAACAAATGTTAGGATCTTGGAGAAAATATTTCGTGCGTACGAATGAGTAATGTTCCCATTATAAAAATATCATTATGGAAAGAAGGTGAGTATGATTTATCATTGGAATATGTTTATTGTATTTTAAAAATGTATTATTTAATTATATATACTTATATATATGATAATTGTTGTTTGTTTGGGAAAAAATAATAATTTCATCACTTCAGAAGTTCGTAGTCCAAATATCCACAAACAATTTTATAACTTTTTTAGTGTGTGAAATTGTATGAATAAAATGAAATATTATATATATAAAACGTTAATTATGATTTAAATATAATAATTACTTCATTTATATCATATATATTCATTATATTTATCCTTATTACTATCCATGTAAAACATTTGTAAACATCGCTTCACATCATTTGGTGAGGCGATAGCCCGGTGTACACACAGGATATGCTATCATATCCCCTATAATATTAAATATATAAAAAATATATATAATATAATAATTATATTTATATAATTATGTCAAAACTATAATAAATATAATATATGAATATTATTTCTATCATTATACTCTATAATGAGTGGTGGTCATGTAAAAAGGAACAATATCTTTTTGCTAGGGTGTAGTCTGTCGTGCATATCAATGATGATTTCGTAACCCATTTTATAGAAGATTGTGTGGGTGTAGTTCATAACCTTAACATAAAAAAATATTATTATATGTATTATATTGAGTTTATTATATAATTATAGAGTAATAATAATTTTAGTAACTGGAGAAAGAAATTAAATTAATGCATGTTGATAAATGTTGTATCTTTTTTGGGTAACTCTTTTTGGATTGTGCCACAAGCCTTCACTGGATATCATTCTCACAATTTAATAATAATATCATGAGGTTATAAATTTGGAGATATTTTTTTTGGTCATTGACAGAATTTATTTTGGTGTTAATAATGGAGTTTAAGGGGGTCCTTTTATAAGAGGGGAGTGGACAAACTAGGTAGTTTTCAAAAAAAATGTTTGTTGTGACCACATTTTTATATTCTAAAAGTCTCTCATAATCCACCAAAATTTATAATATAAGGAATTAGGTAGAAATGTTACAATAAATTTGGTTAATTAATGTTTCTTGGTAATTTGGACCCTTATTTTAATAGTTAAGCCACTCAATAAACTAAGTATTACATTAATTATTATAATTAATTTTAATTGATTTCACTAAGAAATTTGGTAAAAAAAATTAATTTGTAACTATTAGATATTAGTAATAATTTTTCACTCAAATATTGAATCTATTTTTTAAAATTAAATCCAATAATTGGAATATTCTAACATAACATTAATCCGGTAAACGCAGCGAGACAAAGGGTTTTTAATAATTGTATTATTTTTAGAAAAAAATTAATGTTCATTAACTATATGATTGATAATAAACAAATAATGAAACAAAATTATAATTTTCTAATATATGTTTTATAATTTAATTTAATATATAACCATTATTGATCAGTTTAGTTAATTGAAATAGATAATCATTATGCATTTTAAAACACTTTTTTAAAAAAACAAAATTTTAACCCAAAAAATAGAAATTTAAAAAAAACAACATAATGTTGATTAAAAACTGATTATGTAGACTGAATATAACTAAATAATAATTTTTTTACATTACAATTAAAAAAATATTTAAACTTTTAAATAAATTAAATTATTGCAAAGTGAATAATTTTTAACAAAAGTCTATATTTTTTACTCTTTGTAGAAAAATAAATATTTCATAAACAATTTAAAAACATAACCTCAAGAATATTATGATATTATGATTTGAAAAATATATTTTATTTTTTAAAATATTTTATTTAAAATGTTTGGCCAACTATTTTTCAAATAAGTGCACCATAAAAAGGTTATAGAACTTCTTTCTTGAAAAATATTATGTTTTAATCGTAAAATATGATTTGTTTTTATATAGTATAAACACATAAGATGAATGTTAAATATTTTATTTGTGGTTTTTTATATAAATGTCAATAATATAATCCAACAAGTATGATTGTTTTAATTTCTTGGTATAAAAAAACTTTTTTGCATTAAAATTATTTTTCAAAAAATGATATTATTTTATTTTCAAATGGTTTTAATTTAAATTTCTAATTAATTGTTCACCAAATTATTCATTATATATAAATGTGTAAACCACATTTTCATAATTAATTTATTCATGTTAATACCCTTTATTTCAGTGGAATGATTATAACTGAAATATATATCACTGTCTATTTATGTTTGTTTTTGCATATTGAATATAGTATTGAACATAAAAATATCAAGTTTTAATGTAACAAAATATATATTTGATTTTTCATGTAAGTAAATGTATTTAAATAACCTTTCTTTATGTTTCATAATATTAAATCATAGTTGTTCCCCTTTAAGCTATTAAATATAATATTCCTCTTTAAAAAAACCCTTAGAGTTTTACATCCTCCCCCTTAATAAATTGAAACCTCATAATTTTGACTTTATCTCAATAATAAATGGTTTGAAATTGAAAATACTTTTTTTTGTAAAAACCCATAGAAACATGGTTTGATTTTAAATAATCTTAAAAAGAGGAAAAGGGATGTGAAAAGGTCATATGTAACAAAAATATCTAGGTTTAAAAATAGTAGAACATTGGTTGGAATAGAAGAAATTGTAAATAATTATAGATATTTATTGAGGTCATTCTTCATGATTATATAAATGGTAAATGGAAATTTATTTAAATCAAATCAAAAAATATCTAATTATACAGAATAATATTGGTTCATTAGAAATGAAGATAATATAATAACATTTTTTTTGAGGATTCTTCTCTTAGAGTTAAGGAATTCTCTTACAATATAGACCAAGAGAATCTGGATATATATTTACTTAATGTGTATAATTTCATCCAGTTGACTATTTATGCAATTGTATCATCTTTTTCTAAAAATTATGCGTATTAAAGATGATGTTTAAATGTCTATTGTAGTAAAATTAACTTTTATAACCCACATAACAATAAAAGGGATTTTCAATCTATTCCCTCTTTATTTAGAAATTAATCAAAACAAAAATATCTATTACATGGAAAGATAATTCCAAAAATTAATAAAACTATATATGATAAAATAATCATTATAATTAAATTATAATAATTTTTTTTTTAAAATATATTTCATTAATGATTATCCATAACATTCATAAATAATTTCCGAATATAGTTCAAAACCAGAAGATTGGAAGGATTTGATAATATATTGTTTTATGATAAATCAACCGTTATTCCGAAAATATAAAACCTTACATTTTTAAAATAATATTAATCTTAACCTATATAATTATCATACTAACTTGGAAATCGTGTATGTCATTTACTCATGAAACCCTTATCTTCCTTCGATCATGGGATCACACCCCACTACATAACTGAATGCGATAGGATTTCACCTAGCATTTGGGTTGTCCCATTCTTTCATTAATCCTGAAAAATAATTCCTCCATAAAAAAACACTTCGTTTTGATATGATTGGTTATAAATACCTCAACCCTACAGAATAACACCAAAAATATCATTAATAACATGAGAATTCATACTAATTAAACACTTCAAGTGGGGTATCTAAGGTATGGAACTTATGATCATCCTTAAACTTATAACCATGTGATGGTATCCATAATGCTTAATATAAATATAATTGAAAACATCTGAATATAAATATTTTTCTAAACCAACCTTTCATACCAACGATAATAGACCAGAATCCCCACTCGTGGATTCGGTGGAAAACACATAATCATTACATTTCTGGATTTGATACTGATAATAGAGACTGAATTATTTCATCCAAACCATTCCACATCAAAATAAAACAAGAACCCATACAATGTTAGGACCTTTTTAGGATTTTAGAGAGTTAGGAGCAACTCATATCAACATGTTCTCATAAAAAATTGACATTACATAAAATGATCATTTCTCTTAGTTCACTCAGCTCTTCATTTTCACATTACGTCATCATCATCATCCATATAAATTCCATTCTAGAATAAATTCATTCTACCACATTATTTATAAAATAAAAAAATGAACCATGATAGGGGAGATCTCAAATACTTAGTAATAGAAAAATTAATAACTAAAAAATAAATTTCATCAATAAGCATAAGAAGAGAAAAAAAAATTCATGACATAATCAAAGATAATTAGTATAACCTAAAAATATTTATACCCATAAATACTTGAATCGTTAATCATGAAAACAAAGAATGATGAATTTATAAAGGAAAAATTTCCATGAAATAAACCATCATGTTCTATGTAATTACAATCTTGACAATATAAAACCATAAAAACCCAAAAAAACAAATATAAAACATATTCGTATCTTGTACCATCATCTCATAAAACCCTCATAGAACCCTTTCCATTGAAATAACCATATGGAAGACTTCTAATATAATTATTTTCATAACATAAACATTATGATATGAATTAGAACACAATCTAGGTTCACCGATCATAAAAGACTTTATAGGACCACTCTGTGCTATATGGGCATACAAATAATTTATAATGTGCAAAAACCACAAAAAGAATAAAGTAGTTAGATAATTTGTTTCTTGAAAACTCATTGAATCAACCATTATTATTTTCAAAACATTATTAACCATTTTGAATGAAAAGTTTTCCATTATAATTTATTTCATACTTTATTAACCAATATAAAGTTAATGATTTTCATATCAATATCTTTGAGAAATATTTAAACCACTGAAATGAAACAGAATTTATTACAATCTTTTTGAAAAAAATACAATCCATCCTGATAAAGAATATTGATGGTATCAATAAGAAATCTCCCCAGTGGAGGATAAATAACAACAATGGTTTTTGATGCTTATTAATGGGAATACCATTAAAATATTATTAAAAATATTTATATGAAAATATTTTTTATTTTTAAATATCGACTTTCTAAATAATAAACCATTTTAAAAAATCATTAATTTAAAACCACACATCTAAAATATAATAATTTATGGAATATTAATAAAAAAATATCCATAAAATAGTCATGGAAAATTGATAATTAATCCTGATTGAAATGATTTTCATAAATGGAAGGTAAATCCATACATGTCATACATGTTAAAAACCATTACGTATACATTGTAAAAAAGTTAAAAAAATTAGTTTATCTGAACGACACAAGAAGATTCATTTGAAAACCCCTATTAAGGAAAATTTGGGTAAAAATTTATTTAATAAATAATTTCAAATAGGTTAAAACATTTTTTTAAATGATTTCCATAACCATTGGTTTTAGAAGAAAACATATTTCTAACTTAAGAGATAAATAATGTATGATTTTATTAAAAACATTTTATCAATTATTATAAGAACCAAAGAGTGGAAAATTGGTAATATAACATAATCATATTATATATAACCATATAATAATATATTTTATTGGAATTAAAATATGTCAACACTGGATACTTAATCACCCACAATCATGAAAAATAAATAGAATATAATAAAATTATATTACCACATTAATATATTTCAATCATAATCCAAATGAAGAGAAATAATTTAATAGAACATATAATATCATAAGAATATTGGTATTTATGATATAACATTTCAAATGTGATATTTATTAACCTAAAAAGTAATATTGGTGTATAACATTAAAAATGTTTCAAAAATGGAAAATTATACCAAAAATCCATTCATGCATTTTTAACATTCAAACCATAAACCCCATGAATTACTTATCCACAAATAGATATTTAAATCTCAAAAAAATATTATAATAATTATAAACATTAATGGAAATTATATACACCACACCACAAAAATAAGTGTTGAATAGGTCATATATCTCAATGAAATAAAAGATATATTAGAGAAACACTTAACCAGAGTCTGATTCATCAAACATGTTCTTTATCTTACATAATAATAATCACATAATTAGTCTTTAATTTCATGAGAAATTTTTTTATGTTTGTTATTAATTTTTTCCCCTTATTTAAAATTCATAACTATATACTTAACCAAATATTCTTAAGTCATATGTTTTTATTATATTCGGCCTATGTGTCAAAAATGACATTGGTAGGTCGTTTAAGGTCAATAAGATCATTATCTAAACATATCCAGAATAATAACATTTAAAAATTATATTATTTATATGTAAATTAGACACTAAAATCCATCAGGAAATATGGTTATGAAAAATGATCCAATGTCATGGTAATGGAGGGGGTGGGTCATACGTTTGTATGAGTAACAATATCATTTTTCAATTTTCAATATGGGAAGAATGTAAGTAACATTTATCTTTAAGTAATAATAATAATATCATAAATTACACATTGTTTTGTTATATTTACTTATATACATTAATATTTTGATGTGGTGATAAAAAAAAGAAGAATCAAATTGCTTTGAGGAGGTGGTAGACCATACATCAAGAAATGATGTTTTCTCGTTTACAATATGTAGAGTGATAAAAAGAAAATGATTTATTATATTTCAAGAAATATAATTTTGTAATTAATAACATAATTATTTCATTTTTATCATATATATATATATATATTTTCATTATATTTAACCTTATTACCATCCATGTAGCATGTTCATGAAAAATGCTTCACATCGCTTTATGAAGCATTAATCCGCCAGACACATGATGGATGTTATCGTACCCCCTACAGTATGAAGTGTAAATCACTTTTATTTAATATAATAAATAAAAAAAATAATTTCATTATAAATATCACAAATATAATATATAAAACATATTTTCATCGTTATAATCAACCATGAGTCATGGTAATGTTAAAACAAAGAACATCGCTTTGTGAGGCGGTAGTCCACCTCACACACGAATGATTATTTCATTACTAATTTGATGGATGTGAGTGTGGGTGATGGTTGTACCATTATCATAAATGATTATACATATATTTAGTATATTTAGGTTCTGATATAATAATGGTGTAAAGATATTTTAAGGGTATGGAGAAATTAATATAAAAATAAATTCAATGAATGTTACCCCTTCCTCAGGTTGCCCATTTTGGTTTTCATAAAATTATTTCTTATAAGGGATTTATTCCAAAATTACGGATTATAATATTTGGGTAGGGGATGTTTATTATTGATTTGGGAGCAGGTTTGATAGATCAATTGGTTTTTATGGTTTAAATAGAGGAGGAGAGTAGGAGGGCATTTAAAATTGGGTGTGAGGATACACTTGGTATTTTTCAAAAGAAAGATGGGTGGACTACAATTCTTTCTAACAAAAAGGCCCTAATAATGAAAATAATTGATCCTAGAGGGTATGAGGTTTCAATATTCCCAATAATTAGAGGTTTATTAGTATCTAGGTCATTTATCCACATAATATTAATGATATTTACATGGTAAACTAATTTTTCCCTTAAACCATAGTATTGTTTTTTCACATATACCATTGTTAAAAAATTATATTAAACCCATTAGACTTAAAAATTTACAATGAATCGAAAAAAAGGAATAAATTTTTACAAATTGAACTCATATTGGTGGACTATTTTTAATTTAATATTAATAATTCATATGTTGCAAGACAGAGGGTTTTTTAAAATGTTCCTCTACCAAGAAAGGGAAAATGATATAATTATTAAAAAATAAAAAAAAAATAAAATCTATAAATATGGTATTTTGTTACAATATCATTCTTCATGCAATGAAAACTCCATCAATAGCTCATTTGACCATGTGATATCTCATCTAAGTCCTTCAGTTTTCAACTTGTCTTCCACTATATTCGCCTTCCAATAGACATGTGTACTAATTAAGTAACAACTCTAATATAAATCCATTCATTCTATCTAGTGAGTGCTGAGTCTCTATTAAATATTTATTATGCCACATCTGATTTCATAAACAATCATAGTGGAGTCGCATCTTATCTATAAATAATTTTATCCTTTCTCCCTTGAAAAGAAAATGGGATTAATAACAACATTTATTTCATATTTTGGAGATGATGATATACCTCATGTTCCATAAAAGAACTAAAAATTAAACTATTATGTTCCCAAAAAATCAAAACACACCCCAAGGGATTGGTATCTCCATTTAAGACACCATCCAAATTAATTATTATCTAATTAATCATGGTGGATTTTTCAAATAGGTTAATAGTACCCATGGGTGGCCTCTAATTACTATAAATTCGTAGGTGCCTAAGGTTTGTGAAATCTTGGCCAATATTGTCACAAATATCCTCAGTCAATGAGTCTTGTTTTTCAGATATGACCATGATTTCCGAAATATCAATGATCTCATTACATAGAGAATATGTTATTACATAACGTAGTATTAAGTGGTCTACATCCCCAGGATTTTATTGTATATTGAGCAACGAGATCATATGGAAATAACAAATAGTTGGAGGCAGGAATAAGTGGGAAATATATTATGGTTGAGTTTTCAAATTAGTGTAAATAGTTATGGACTTATACATGAATTTCTTAAGCTTGTAATTTTTTCTATAGGTGAAGAAGAACCACTAAAACATTGTTGGTAGAACTAATGGTTGGTGAAAATTCAATTCTTAGTAGGTTTCCAAACCAAAAATTAATTACACAAATCAAAATGAAAGCATTTGGTCATGTATTTTTACTCATCCAAAATAATCTATTGAGAGTTATCTAAAAAATTATTTTCTAGATTTATTTTAACCATATAAGTATTCGTGGGGATTTAAATAGACATAAAGAGGGTGACCGGTCCAATTATTGGTCCAAATTTTGATAGATGAGTTCTTTTTAATAATCCAGCATGAGGATGTCATAATATTATGGAAAGATGATTTCATATATGACTAAATGGAAGTATCCATGTAGAAAAAGTTTCATTTCCTTATCCTTACCACAAATCTATTTTATATAAATATATAAAAATTTGATTAATTTTTTTATGATATTATATGTAAATTGGTCTGTGAGAACTTCATTAAAACCTTTTGAATTCTTTATTCTCAATCCCCCAATGTCTACAGATTGGAAAAACTTTTTCATAGGGACATTCACCATTTTATTTTCCAAAATTCTCCAACTCGTGATAAAAGTTTTCATATAGAAATTCAGAATGTCTATTAGTCTTTTAAGCTGTCCATATTTCATAAAATAATAAGCCATAAAAAAAACAATTATTAATTTTTCCAATAAAATTCTTTATGAAACTGAAATATTATTACCTATTTAAGTTGATTGTTGATTATTTATATTATAAAAAAATACCATTTATGTAAGAGTATTTAGGCCTCCCCTAATAAATGGAACCCCATGGTAAGTAAAAGGAATAAATCCCTCTCTAATAAAAAATTAATTCCAAATATGTCTTTTTCAAGAAAGTGGGATATTGTGCCCAAAATAAAAAATGACTTGTCCCAACTAATGGATTGTCAAGAAATTCATATGTATTGATTATGTTTTTTTATGCTACATAATATTGTTTTTCCACTATGTACAAAAATAATGATATCATTGGAGTAAATAAAATGCGTATGGGAAAAAAGGGATCGGGAAGTTTGAATCAATTTGATTTTATCCTAATCCACCATGTGAGAGTGAAATAACTAATTTAATATTCATAAGTAGATAAAATAATATCATAATGGGTATCACCATACCACCCTCATATTGAATATTGGATGTACCCCTTGAGAGAACCATTAATTAGAATAGATTAGTGAGCTGAACCAAAAACATATATGACCAAATAATAAAGGTGCTGAAAAATCAAAAATAGTGTAGATGTTTATAAATAAAATTCCAAACCAGATCATGATAATAATTTTTAAAATCATGTTTAATAAATAAAAATCACCCATAAAATTATTTTGAGTAAATTACCACATTCAGAGGTCATGCCAATGAACAAATGAATGCTCTTCCTTTAAAAACAATGAATTGATTATAGGAAATAAATTTATTATTAATTTAGTAATCTTGTTTGAAATCAAATTACTAATCACATTTAAAATTTTCTTTTTATTGGAAACTAATAGGAAAATATGAATCGAACAATAATTTTTAAATTTAGGAATCAAACCAAGAAACAGGAAATTAAGACCAGTGGAAATGTTATATCTAGTGAAAAGGTTAGAGATTAATTTGAAAACATCAAACCTAACCACATCCAAATAACTATGAAAAATGTAATTTGATAAGCCATATGTGTCAGGAACACTACTTTTGTTGAGGCGGAAAATAGTATCTTCAATTTCACATTCAATTGGGATCCTTGTATGCATGTTTTTATTTACATATAAAAATAAATTTGGAATAACATGATCAATCAACTCACTCTAAACTACAGTCCCAATGAAATGATTAAAGTAATATGATAAAATATTTTATGAATTTTTTTCCATATCCTATAGAATTTGATCATCAACATTATAATAACAAAATAGGTCTTCTCACATTTTTTAACTCTCTATAAGGAGTTATAATATTTTTATTAATTTCAGCCTCCATGATCATTTTAATTTTGAATGATTATTTTTAAAATTATCCCTTCAATGATATAAAAAAATTCAACATGATAAATTTTCAAAACACCTAATATCTATCCAAATTGAAGTATACCAATGTGGATAACCCCTACACATACTAATAACAGATCTCTAGAGATACAATTTCATTTTTCATCGTTGTGAAACTACCTTTTCCCCTAAAATATAGTTTAAATTTTAAGAGTTCCATATTAGAAATATAAAATGATTCCACATTTTCATACTATATAGTACTCTAAAACACCAAGTTTGACCTAGAAAATTTAGGAAGTAAACGCATGAATTGTTAAATCTAAATGAAAATGAAAATTTTATATCATTATTGGTGAAACTAACATGAATAAGTTGATGATATTGGTTGATCTTATGAAATTGTATTCATTATATAGAGTTCCAGCATTAAAAATATCTCCCATTAGTGAAAGAATAATCAAATTTAATTAAAACCAATCTATATATATATCATCTGTACCAGTAATATTTTTCTCTCACAATGTTAATCTCCACCATATCATTCTCATTCATACATTATTTAATTTTTTTGAATACAATTGGTTAGTTAAAAGATCCAATTTTCTCACTAAAACACATAATGTTATCAAATTCTAAATGTATTATCACCTATAGTGTATTTAAATCTTCCAATACTAAGACCTAATTGAATTATATAATTATAGTTATGGTGAGAATAAAAGAAAGAGAAATACATATTCATAAAACCATGATGAGACATGCATCTAGCCATTTGGTCATTAGAATTAACAATGTCATCCTTGAAATGTTTGGGAGTAAATACTCATAGAGTTTCAACCTGATAGGAGTAGATATTACCACCCACAAAGTTATATCTTAATTTAATAAAACTAGTAAAATAAATGGAGAAGGAGGCCTTAGGTTCATAAATTCCCAAATGTTTTGGTCTATGAACATGCAAGTTCCTATGAAAGGATTTGGTTATATCAGAATTGAACCACCCTTAAGAAATCCAAAATAGATTCTTTATTTCGGAACATATTTTTATTTGAAATAGGAATTACTTCCTCTATTTTTTATTCCTTTTCCTTTAGATTTTCTTTGACCGATCATTTATCCTTAACAGGATAATGGCCTAGATTTTATTTATAGAACCTTCAGCATGTTTTCCCCATACATTTAGTGGTGTATTAGTAGTCATATCAAATTCTTGAGAAGATTCCTAAATGGACTCAAGATTTCATATTTAGTTTATAAAAATGAAATTAAATTTTTATATAAATGGAAAATTAAAAAATACACAAGTCATTTTAAACAGTACGACCTTTTTTGACCTATATTTAAAAGGATTTAACAAATACATTTCTATTTAAAAAAATTAAAAGAATATAATAGAAACGTAATTTATTCATTCATTATAACTCTATGAGAGAATTCACGTATATTAAAACTTATAATAGACCCGTAATGACAATTTCAAAATAAGACATAAACATTAAATTTCCCAAAAATGGATTTCAATAAGGCCGGTGATTTTTTTTTTAAAATTCCTTATTAAAATATCTTTGGAAATACCTTTTCAAACAAATATTGTAGTACTTTAAAAATAATTACAACTTGAAAATGATTTAAAAATAATCACCTGATTTTTTTAAAACATTAGGCAAGATTCTAAATATAAAAAAATAACAATAGTTGAAACATTTATGTTTTTCTATGCCAACCAACTTTCTTCAAAGATCGGTTCAAACCCCACTCTCAATCATGTTTACATTGTCTTAATTCCAAGTTCTTTTTTAAATTGAGCTTACATCAATATATATAAATTTTCCACAATTTTTTATCATTAAAAATATAATCACACACTGAATACACATTGCCACTTATATACATATATATAAGTATATATAAAAATATAAACTTTCATCGGAAATCACTTCTGATTTTTGGTAGTAGAAAAACTCATGTCAATTGCTATTTCTATAGAATGTAAATAAAAGTAATTAACATCCATGAATTGACACTTTCAATCATAACATAATAAAATATATTTTATAAAATTTTAATCATTATCATTTAAATATTCATCCTTAAATAAATATATAAATCATACATTTACATGATTAAAAAATGATATTTTACTATCTCATTTTATACATAGAAAATTACTTTAAATGCCTGAAACCACACATAATAAAAAATTTAATTTTCTATTTTCTTTAAAAATTGGATTAAAAATCATAATAGTAAAAATTTAAATAATATATATATAATTATTTGATTAAAATTTCACCATTTCCTATCTTTCAATTGTCAAATTGAGTAAAATTCGTGACAGGAAATAAATTTCTTATTAATTTAAAAAATAAAATAATATCAAAACATGCATATATGTAAATATTTATACATATACATCATAGGTTTGAAAAAACATTATATATGTTTAAGTTGAATGTACCACCTAAATTATATGTACATTGATATACGTTTTAATTAAAATAAATATAAAGATGTATATAAATATTCGTATATACATAATTATAGAATTGAGCCTGAAATCAAATGAAATTTAACTTTCATTAGAACATATATAGGTATATATGTGTGTGTGTTTTAACAATATACCATGTACATAAATATAATACCCCCCAAAAAATAAATTCATTATTTAAGAAGTTAAGAATCATAGAGTATGAAAAAAAATATGTATATCTAACATAAACATAAAATCGTGTATATATCTAAAACATGAATTTAAATTCCAAAAACAATATGAACAAGAAGATTCTCATATAATCACATATATATATATATATCCTAGATTTTGTAATAAATATAGTAGGAAATTAAATTCTTATTTAAACCAACAATGAAAAAAATAAATATAATCCCTTACTGTAAAATTGATCCATGGAAGAAAATTTTCAGAGCTTATAAGGACGTAGACAAATGATTTATTACTCTCTTAATTTTCTCACAAAGGGTTTATAACTCTTACATAACATGTGCAGAACCTGTATCAATCAATCAATTAGTGCATAACATCATAGATAGATAAGGGAAGTGCTAAAAATACTCTTTATTCATAATATAATACACTTTTAGTATATATATAAATATATAATATTAAAAAATTATTCAACGTTTGTGTATTATTAAAAACTCCAAGACCAAATTAGATGTGAAATGATCTCAATAACAATGATATTTATAAGATTGCAGGGAAAGATTATAGTATATATGTTTATTCAATAAATTAAATAAAAAATTTTCAAAGAATATATCACCTTTGTAAACATGTTTTTTAGTATAAGATTTATCCGAAGAAAACGAGCACAAAATGTGGAAATAAAACATATAAAAAGGTGATAATATGGAAAGTATAATAAATCTATGTAGAAAAATTGATGAAGAATGAAGATAATGATGAGTATCCTAGTTAACCAAAAAAAGATACATCAACAATGATTTGGACTCCAAAAAACAAATCATAACACACTCCTCACTAAGATAGAGGTAGATCGAAACAATAACTGATTAGATTTCCTTGAGAATCAAAACCCTAACTGGCGGGAAAACTCCATTGATGTCACACGGTCCACCCATTGCAGTGACTGATCTCCTTCCGCATCTTTCAGACCATCTCTTCAACAGAAACTCATTCGATATTCCTCACTAGTGCTCAATTTTCACTAGAGGAAAGCCATATAATGTGAATCACTTGGCTTTGGATTGGTGCCCCATCCCAAGATCTATACAGTTTTTTAAGCAATCAACGCACCCCCTATTATACCATATCCCCTTATTTTGTTGTTATTTCTATTATTATTCATTTTATCCTTTTTTAAATGTTTATTATTATCATAATTTTTTAGAAAAAAATAATTTTGTTTATAATTATTAAAAAATGTAATACATATTTTTAAATAATAATAACTTTCATAATTATATAGTATGTATATTTATAATTCAATTATTTATATTTAACAAAATATATATCTTTATTTAAAATTTTATTTCAAATATTTGATAATAAAATAGATTTAATGAAAACATATATTTTAATATTGCTTTTAGTTTTAAAATATCATAAGTTCTATTGTCATAATTATTTTATATGAATTTAACTATCTATAATATATAAATAATTTTTGTGTATTATATGAAATTTATTTTAATTTATTTATAAAAAACCAAATATTATTTCATGGTTTAAATTTCAAAACATATATATAATTTTTTATTAAGATACAATAGATTGAAAATAGTGATATTAAAATATACTTATTTTTGAAAATAATTATCAAATAAAGATATTTTTATTAAAATATTATTTTATGAAAAAAAAATTTGATTTTAATTTTAAATTCAAATCATTTTTGAAGAAAATGAAAAATTTCAATAAAATAATTTTTTTAGAATTTCATTTATTAAAATTCAATATATATAATTAATAAAAGAAATTTATTTATTATTTCTAATATTTATTTATTTTAAATAAATAATTTTCCCTTTAAAACTTGTGATGTTACATTCATCCCCAATTATAATAATTTTGCATTAACAATTCATTCATCAAACTTTTTTTTGAATTTTCGTCAATATAAATAAGAAAATCATGAACTCTTAATATTTTATACTCTTCCACATAGATTATTAGAAAATGAAAATATTTAGTCTCCAAATATGTCTCGACCATTACTCTAATACTATGTGTGATTCCCTGAACCCATGCATCTAGATTTAGTGTATAAAAATGACATGTAATTTTTTTATAGAAGAAAACTAAAAAATTATCAATACATTTTAAACTTCATGACCTTTTCTAATATAGATTTTAGAGGATTAGATAAATACATTTCAATTTGACAAAAAAATAAAAAAATAGATCAGAATAACAAAATTTTTTCATGTGCACTAACTCTGTGAGAAAACGCATCAGTCATATAACTTCAAAATGGATTTTAATAATATTTTAAAAAAGTATGAACATTAAATTTACTAGTAAGATATTTCTATTAGGTATGTGAAATAATTTTGAAAATTACATTTTAAAATTTCTTTTGGAAATACCATTTAAAAAATAGAATAGTACATTTAAAATAATTACACCATGAAAATCCTTTAAAAATAATCCATCTTTGTTTTGAGGAACTTATGCATGATTTTGAAAAAAAAACCATGATTCCTCTTAGAACATTGATGTTGGATTGGGCGTACCCATTATTTTACAGGAAAAGTTCACATCCTAATCTTCTTCATGTTTAAAATGTCCACATTCCATTTTTATAAAAAAAATTGAAATTTTATATATATATATAAATATATTTACATTTTTTACGGGATTGTTTTATTAGAAATAATATCATACATCAAATACACATTGAAAAATTTATTTAAATATAAGTATATATATAAATATAAAATTTCATTATAAATTACTTTTTAGTTTTGAGACAATGAAAACCCATGTCAATTATCCTTTTCAGGGATAGATAATAAAAATAATTAACATTCATGTATGCACACACTGAATCATAATAGGATAATATATATTTTATAAAATGATAAACTTTTTGATTTAATTATTCATCATTATATACTAATATTAAGTACACATTTACATGATTCAATAAAAAATGAAATTTTACAATATCATTTTTTAGATAAAACTATAGTGTAAATGCATGAACCATTTAAGTAAATGAAATTTAAATTTTCTATTCTCTTAACATAATTGATAAGTAATCATAATAATTAAAAATTATATAGTATATATATATAATATTTTTAGTAATATATCAACCTTACTCGTCTAGAAAATTTCTAATTCATTAAAATTCATGATTTGAAAGGAATATATTATTTATTAAAATCATGAAATAATTTCCATATATATATATATATATGTGTGTGTATAAAATTATACACATTCATTATTAGTGTCATAACCATTAATTAAATATAAATTTAATGCAAAATCGTAATTAGAAGTATTTGAATATTTTTTTGAAGATAATAAACATGAAGACGTTTGTAAATATTCAAATATACCAAATTAAATTCTTGATAATGGAAGTAAAATGATCATGAACATTGAATAAAACATATTTTCATATATGTTTTAATAATATACCTTATACATAAATTTAATTACTTCATAAAAATACATTCATAATTGTTTTAGTATATAATAACATTGTATAAAAAATAAAACATAAATATTTGTGTCACACATAAGCATAAAATTACTTATATATATAAACCATGAATTTGAAATGTAAAAAATATATGAACTTGAAGTTTCTCACAAAAAATAACATATATATATAAATTGGAGCTTTTAATACACATAATAGTAGCACAAATTTATATTTAAACAAAACATTGATAAAAATAAATATAATCCCTCGCCATAATATTAAACTATGACATACTCTTCTCAGAGCTACGAATGAAATTTTCCTATGATTTATTTCACTCTTGATTGTCTCGTGAAGTGTATGAAAACCCCATGCAAGATGTAAAAGATGGGAAAACTAAGGTAGGGAGTTAAAAACAAAATTGATATCCAATTGTTGAGAAAAAAACATCCTATTTATAATATAATTAAACTATTTATATATATATATATAATATTAAAAATAAATAAAATTTTATTTATTTTTAAACACCTCTAGATCAAAATATATTTTCAAAGATCTACAAGACAACATCATTTACAAGATTATTGAGACATCTTAGATTACAAGGGTTTACAATATTAATTCGGAAAAAAAGTTGATATAACGTATTTCACACATATAATCAAACTTTTTTTGTAAAATATTTATTCAATGAAAACATTCACAAAATCTGGAAAAAAATAATTTAAAATGATGATAATAGAGACACTTGAACCATTCCTATTAGAAAATTGACAAAATTTAAAATAGAGAAATTAATGATGAAATAAGTCAACAAAAACTAGCCCTGTTAACCCAAAAATAACACTTCAACTGTGATTTGGACTCCTAAAAATACGTCAAAACACATATATCCCTTTGGATGAGGAAAATAAAAACCACATATGATTGGATTTAACTCAAAAACAAAATGATAACTTGTGGTTATTCCTGATCCATGCGACTAGGTCCACACACACGCATCCAATTCCATTAATCTTTTTTTGGACCCTTAAAGGTAGCTAAAAATTGTTTGATATTCCTCATCGGCTCTCGGTTCTCCCTAAAGACAAACACCAAAAAGTAATGCGCTTGACTTCAGCTCTGTCCCCCTCTCGAGAACCACCCTCTCTCTAAATCAGTCAACATGCCCATTTTTCTCTAATCCTATTATTATTAGTATTATTATTATTATTATTCACTATATCCTTTTTTAAACATTTCTTATCAATTATCATTTATACAGAAAATTAATAACAATTTTTTTTATAATTTTTTTAAAAAAATTATCAATATTTTTAAATAATAATAATATTCATAACTATTATATTATTTATATTCATAACTCAATATTTTATATTTAACAATCAATATTCCTTTATATGACTATTTATATAAAATAATTGATAACAAATTACCTTTAATGAAAATATAAATTATAATATTTGTTTAGTTTTAAAATATTATAAGTTGCATTATTATAATTAATTTATATAAATTTATGTATTTAAAAGAAACAAATCATTTTAATGTTTATATTAAAATTATTTCAATTTATTTATTGATAACCATATATTATTTTCTAGTTCAAAAATTTATAAAAAATATTTTTTATAAACTTTTTTGTTAATCAATAGTTAATATAAAAAATAGTTATATTAAAACATATATATTTTGGAAAAAAGTAATAAAATACATATAATTGTATATTATAAATCTATTTTAAGAAAAAAATAATAATAATTTTGAATATTAATATATATATATATATAATCTTATTTCTTTGATATAATAATTTTCAACAAAACAATATTTATGACATAATATTGAAAATATTATATTTTTCAATTGTTTAATTAATATGTTGAAAATTAATTACATTTGGTTTATCAATTATTTCTAAAATCGAGTTATTTTAAGTAAAAGTTGATATTTAAAAAATTAGGATGTTACTATTTTTAATATCCAAAATAGGAATTTCATTCAAATCTTTCTCACAATCACCTATTGTATTATCAGTAGGTGGCAATAGTGGAGATCATGTGTTAATAGTAGGAGGAATACTATTCTTAGAAGCTTAACAATTATCAATTGAGTTATAAACAAGATTATTTGAAGACTCTATAATAAAATTTTTCATTAGAGGATGACCATTAATAGGTGTAATCTAGTAACCCACAACCTTAATATTGTATTTGGAAATCCAATCTACCATGATTGAAGGGAGGGTGTAATATTTCTAATATTCTGGTCTTTTTACATTTCTCCCATGGATTTGAAGATGATTGGAAAGTTCCCTTTCACAATCATAATCTTCCTAAAATTTCTTAACTCACATCCTAGACATATTCTGTTCTTCGGTTCACTATTGGCCCTGGATTATCTCCTATCACTAAAGAGATTCATTGAAGAGAATATTTATTACATAAGTCTAAATATTTCTTATGTGCATCGAGATCTAACATAATAGAGAATTCACTATCCTCTGGAATATTTGGGAATATTGTTGATGTGACATCAATATTTCAAGAATCTCTAGCAAACACCTCTACAATGAAACCCATTTAGCTCCGAGAAATCTATAATTCTGTTGATTTGGACAGATTTTCAGTATTGACAAATCCTTGGGAAAAAGCACCCATTCAGGATCAAATGATGTAATTAGATAGACTTAATTTGAGTAAATTGATTTATATTGTCTTTCAAATGCTCTCCAATTTTTAATAGACCATTCATTCTCTCCATCCATCAATCCATAGTTAACTTACTTGAGATTTTAATAAGTGTATATTTTAGAAAAGTTGATTCAATGATAAATATATAATTAATATTAATATTTTTGTGAAACATAGTTAGTATTATCTGATATGTATTCTATAAATTAAATTTAAAAAAATTAGCATTTAGGATTATTTAAAAAATTAATGAGGAGAAAAATTATCCATTATAAAACATTTTTTACTAAAAAACCATTTTTAAACCCAAAAAGTCATTATATTAAAATATTATATAAATTTTCTTCAGAGTAATTATGTGGATTACATATAAGAAAATAATACCTATATTACATGATAACATATTCAAAACATACTAACAATTTTAAATTACCTAATTTATTGAAAATAAATGGCCTTTTTAATATAAGATTTTATTTTTTACTATTCATCCAAAAATAAATATTTTCAAAACATCCCAAAGATTCACCCAAATTTATTTTTGAAATTTCACATCTAAAAAGATTAAAAAATAAAATTAATAAAACTAATTGAACATTGTTTTAATGTAATTATGCTATAAATAAACAAAACTTATTTTATGGAAAATATACTGATTTAAGCCAAAAATTTTATTTACTATTATATCATGATGTCACATTGGATTAATTTTACACATTAGATTGAATATATTATATATAAATTTTATTAATATTTTTGAACAATGGTAACATGTTTTATTTTTTAGGTATAAAACACACTTTTTAGAAATAAATATGTTTTTTAAAGGATTTAAAATTACTTTCAAAAAGTATATATTTTCATTTCAAATTATTTGGGTTGTAAATAATTAGTTATATATACATGTGTAAATTATATTTTCATATTTTTTTTAATCTTGTTCATACCATCTATTCCAATAGAATATTTATAATGATAATATATATCAAGGGTTTATTAATTTTGATTTTCCATGATTAATATGATATCAAATAAAAAATCATGGGGTTTCCAGTAATGTAAAATAAAATGGGTTTTTCATGTAATTAAATCACTTTAATAAACTAATTTTTTCATTTTTTATAAGATTAACTCAGTTTTGTGTACCCTTTACACAATAGACTATGTTTTTCTTCTTGTAATAAATAACGGGGTGTTACCGTACCAACCATATTAACACATATCTCACATTAATGAAATTGTAAGACAAACATAGAAGAAGAAAAACCAAAAATAAAAGGAACCTTGTATTTAGATGTGATCAAGTGGATAAAATACAAATAATGTTACTCCCAAAAAGTTATTAATGAATGATGACAAATATGTGACACCATAGAATTTAAAATTTTTATGTTATGTTAAGAAGGAAAAAATCATCAAGAAATTTAAAATTTATATAATGATAATGGATTGAGGGAGAAATATAAAACTAAAAATAGAGTTAGTGAATGAATTGTATAATATTTTTTTCATGGTATTAGTCAACACGAATGAATACTTTGATAAGTTTTTAGTGAAATGAAACTCAAAACAAATTTATGAGGTGTATGGAATGTGAATGGAGTTAGAAAAAATATTCCCCAAATTGATGGAATGGATACAAACACAAGGAGTGATGTTGAAAATTATTGGGAAAACACCTATGGATTATTCTAAATAAATTACTCTAATGAAATTGTTTCCACATTGGAAAAATGATGATTAAATGTCTAATGAGTTCTCGATCTAATGGTATTATCTATTTGAAGATGATAGAAATTATAAGTAAGATGAAAAAGTTGAATTTGACATATATCGCAGGAAAATAAACCTAATAAAACTATGAAAAAGTTGAAAATAAAGAGAAAACAATTATTCCCCAAGACGAAGCAGATTTAGAAAATAAACAATGATTAAATGTTGAAGAATAATATTTTTTTGAGGTTTTAAGAAAGGGGTTTCTGGGTGTAGGAATAAATCATATCCTTTCTATTAAAACATAAGAGATGAAGTATATTCACCCATATATTAATTATTATTCATTATGTAAAACGTGGAAATTGATGTTGGATGAATAAATAAATAAAAAGGAAGAAGGTTTTGACTCCTAGTAATCCAAAAAATAATCTATCATAGTTTACTAAAATATCAATTAGAATTTATTCAAAACAAATTGGACCACAATGTATCACAAATTCCTGTTATATTATTATTATTATGTATGGAAATAATAATGATGGAAAAGTATGAAAATAATACCCTATTGATGAGACATCAAATGAAGAATGTTTCCATATATGAATCATTTTTAATTTAATATGAAATATGGACTTCCCAAACAAGAGATAAAGTTTGAGGCATGATACTAAATGCTAGAATTTCAACCATTATGTTTGAAACTATTTTCACAGTTCTCTATTCCCTTATGCTAAAATATATAGTAATGGTTTTTTAAATCGTAACAATATAGTTGTTTATAGTTATGGATTTGATCAACTAGAACAATATTTATATCTATAGTTGTAATTTTTCATATAGTAACACAATTATAAAAATAGACTAATCTATTATTACAGTTTAATAATATTGTAACTACCGATAAAAATATTCTTATGTTGGGATAGAACCATAAATATAGATCCCCCCAAAAATTCAATCTCATCACATTCCCATCACCAAATATTGTTACAATTTTCTCTCACTCATTGATTACATATTTCCTCACTTCCCTTAATATATGATCATTCCAGACCAACTATTCATATCACATCATCTTGAGTATCCATACATGTCGATCCATTCCAACATCCTATAATCACTTTTTATCTGGAGGAATCACATCTCCTTCAACTGAGCCACACTGCAATTCATATAGTTCCCCTTTAGTTAACTATATTACTGCTCATCTTATGATTCTCTTCTAAAAAACCTCTAACAAAAAATCATTTAGAAATGTGGAACCTCTTCAAATCAATTCATTCCTTTTCCTACTATTGTAGACAAATCTTTACACATTAACCCACTATGATATATAATAATTTCCAGTATCCAAATAAAATTTTTATATTTACATTACATAATTACCTCATATACTTACCTATTCAAGGATCCAACATTAATCTAACACTATATTAAAATATAAATTAATAAGTAATAATTAATTTTGCTTCAACATTCCATTTAATTGTCAATAATGAAGTGTTTTTATGGTTTGGATTATTGATTTATGTTTTGGAATGATGTGTTTTGGGTTATGTATACATAGTTTTATAGATGTTTTAAATAGAATATATATATCACATTCTTGTAATTAATATAAATTTATTAATTTTTTTATTTTATAATTAATCATTTAATTTAGAATTTTGGAAATTTAAAATTATTTTTTAAAAAAATTGAAATTATTTGATTTAAATATTAATTTTTTTAATATTTATTAAATTATTACTTTTTTTCAACAAAGATTAGTGAATAATAAAACATTAATACAGTTTCAAATGTTTTTTTATGTTTTTCTATATTAAAAATGTTTTAATTTAATAAAACAATTATTCTGGAGTATGGATTTATATCCCATATGATTAATTGGGCTTATGTTGTATAGAATTAAAATAATTCTTATTTATTCATTAATTTTTATAATAAGGAAGAAAATTGGGTAGTCATTAATATTTTTATGCTGAAAATATGATTTTGAAACTAATTTAAAATCGATATTACTTTTTTAATATCATTACGTATTCATAGAATTTCACATTTTATAACCATTAATATGTACTAAAATATATAAAAAACTATTAATATTTAAAAAATAATTCTTTTATCTATAAATATTAATAGAAAAAATAGATTATTTATCTAATAATACATTATTTAGTAGATCTGAATGTAAAAATGTATTCTTATCAATATATGATGTTTTTTCACATTGATAAGTGATTAGTAAACCATTTTTTTGTTGCATGTAGTATTTTATATTTTATTTTATAATGTATTGATGTATAATGTATTCACATAATCGGTTTTCGCGTGAGTTTTAACAACAATCATGTTGTATAGTTGACTATGTAATAACATATAGATTATCGATTGAAATTTTGGTATTAATATTATATTAATTTTTAAATTAAATCAATATGATATCTTAAATTTAATCAATAATTTTATTTTCTTGTGTCTTTACAACATTCTCAATGGTGGAAATATGAGGGTAGCACATATTATAGAGGTAGGTGCACAATGAAGGTCAAATAATTATGATTATCTAAATGGGTCTAGGACAATACATGGAACCACACTAGATCTTGTACCATACTATAGGGATTTCATAGTCAATTAATAAATTTTGATCGTTTTATATTGACTATGTTTTGTTGTTTTAGTTATGTAATTTTTTATTTTTTATTTTTTTTATGAAATTTTTTTGTTTTCGTAAATTTTATTTTTGAAATTTATATTTTCATATAGGATTTATTATTGAAAATTTTTAAAAAATCATCAATGAAATGTTTTAACATGGTCAACCAGAATAATACGCTTAAACAGAATCAAAATCAAGTAACTATTCATTTTATTTGATTTATATATATACATATACGTATCCAATATTAATACACTATTTTTAATACATAAAATATAATTTTTATAAAAAATCATTGGGTTTCTAGGTTAGGTTACTTGTGTAATATTATTTATCATGACCAAATAAAAAGGATGAAAATATGGAAAATAAATAAACATCGAAAAAATTGTATGTTTTTTTAAATATTATATAGAAATAAATGTATTTTTTTATATCTTCTTATATGATTCTATTTATATTTAATATTTTTCTAGGATTATTTGGATCCTTTTAACATATAAGGATATAACCATTTATTCCTTTATGATATGTTCCTTAATGTTTTTGTTTGTGAGAACCCTAGAAAGGTTTAATGTTTATATTTTAAAAAACAATCCCAATAAATTATTTTTCCAACATTAAACAATAATAGTTATTCAAGTATATTCAATACAGAGTAGTTGATGATTCATAAGAAAAAAATAGAGATAATGTGCATGTTGATGATCAATGGATTCATGTTTTTGAATTTAATGAATTTTAGCAAAATGGAATCTCATTTTAATGCATCGATGGTCATTATCCATGAATAATTTGGATATAATGGTAAACATGTTTCTACAAATTAACCTTGTGGTGATGATAATAGTTGTTTTTTCTTTATATTAGGATGGTGTTTATGGTTATGATGGTGGTGGTGGGGGTGGGGATGGTAGTGATGATGATAATGATAAAAGTGAAGATTATCTAGCATGAAATTTCAAATTGTGTGGTAAACTTTTTTAAATAGAATGTAATATTATAAAAAAATTAATTATTATTTCAATATATTTTATGACAAAATTTATCTATATTTATCATAATTTATTCATCCACTGTAATGATTCTTCAATAGTAAACTACAATCTAGCATGATCTCATAACTAGATATACAACACTAATCTTTTTTTATACTATAGTGGAACTAATATAATGATATAATTTTCAATTTGGAAAAAATTTTCTTTTATTGATAAGTTAAATTTTTGGATTATTTTTTGGGTATCTCACATTTCTATTCTTAATATATTTTAATTTAATCTACTAATTTTAAATGTAATAAAATATAATTTTCCATTTTATTTTTTTAAATTTCCAATATTTTATTCAGAAATTTTTTTATAATAGTATGTTTTTTGATTTTTCAAATATAATTTCATTTTATATTAAATACTTTGTTTATTTGAAATCTACTTAAAATAATTTTTTTGGAAAATATTCTATTTATTTTTTAAAAAATTATTTTTCTATTGTTTTTATTAAATGAAATATCTATATTTATAAACAAGTGAATCCATGAATTTCACATCAACACATTATCCCACACATCAATTTTGGGGTATGGAGTTTTTGAAATAGATCTTGATGGATCTCATTTATAGAGTTCCAATTTTATTTTTGTAAAGTGGGTATTTTTATTAAACATATTTCTATAATTTTTTATTTTATTATTTTATTGTTTAATTTTTTTTATTTTGTAGTTATAGAATACGTTTTTCTATATTTTCAAATATATTTAACATACATGATCTATATATAAAATTTTCTTTAAAACTAGTTTTGTGTTCATTTTTATAAAAACATGCTTTATTCAAATTTTTTTTTGATTAATTAATCTAGAATGATTTTCAGATAATGATGGGGTTTTGATTCATTATTCGAATGGTTTTTTTAATTATGATATTGTTTAAATATATTAGGATTTATAAAATTTATAGTCTCTATATCCATAGTTTTGGAAACCATGACTAAAAGTTTTTTTAATATTCATTGTATTTAGAAAAGTATTACTATGTTAAATCTATAGTTACCATTTTATTCATCATAATTTTACTAAAATATTGTAATGGGTTTCCAAAAATTATTTTACAAAAGGAAATTTTATAGTTACAGTTTTTTTAATATTATTACTATAGAGCTATTCTGACACTTATCCCTTTCACAAATCATGAAATCATAAATTTAATCTATTTTATAATTTATTTAGCTATATTCATAGTTTGCAATCCTAGATCTATATTAAAATATAGTATGGAAAAAATCTCCAAATATCATTATGGTTTTTACTTTTATAAGTTTTCAAAGTGGAATGACTATCTAAAAAATGAAGAAGTAAACCACCTTCCACATAATTTTTTATTTTTATTTTGTTACGTTTCATTCCTCATTATAATAAATCATGAAAATATATTTCCACTTCCTTAAATATGTGAATTCATAGTGGGTGTAACATTAATTAATGTATTCATATATATTTAAGGATTTATAAAATTAACTCTTTTTTATACTAGCTTATCCCATATTGACTAATAGTTGAATAACATTAATTTAATTTATAAAAACATATGTTTTCATCCTTCTCTAAAAATCAATTTTATTGACTATCTCAACAAGAAAGAGAATATAAAAATGGTAGAATATCTTACTTTTATATGATAAGTTTTCAGGCTTATTGATGGTATAAACATGGGATTGATAAAAACAAAATCATATTCTATATTCATTATCATTTAGGGGTTTAAAAATCATACACATATAATGATATATATCTATTTCCCTTATATAAATCAATGAATTTTCAAGTTCAAAAAATTGAAAAAAAAATAAAAATGGGTGATTAAGGTGCCTAATGGTTTGCATTTTTTATTTTTCAATGATAATATCATTATTTAATTATTTAATGACCAAGGATAATGGGATGACTTCATTGGTTTTTTCCAACTGAATATAATATTAAATTGATTACAATGGATCATAAGAAAAAGGACAGGAGTACTCTTCTATTGGATATGGGCACTAAGTTTCATATATATGAAAACAAATTTAGAAGAGCAGACTTCTTGGTGATCATGCCCACACAATAAATGATTAACAGTTATTTTCCTCAAATAATTATGTTATTAGTGCTGCTGAAAGAAGGAGAATCTTTTGTCAATATTTAAAAAGTATTTTGATAGTATGTATTTTTTTAATTATATTAATATATATCATTAAAAGATTCTAATGAAAGTAGATTGTGGAGTTTCTAGAATTATGATTTTTGGTAAACCAACCCATTTTAACTAAGAATTATGGATATTAATTTCAATGTTAAATAATACTTGGGTGAATATTTTTATAATTAATTAAAGCATGTTTTTTGTGGGGTTTAATGAAAATACACTACTTGAGTACTTAATCTTATACAACACTTAAGTGTATTTATCGAATAGTAATGAATTATTATAATAATTTATTTTGGAGGTGTTTTCAAAAGACCGGTATGCCTGATGTTTCTTTGAAATCCATTAATTCATTTAAATGGATCATGAATTGGAGGTATTGGCCTTTAAAATTAAAAAATTACCCACAAATGGATGTTAAAAAGTAGTGGTTCATCATAAGAGTTCTGAAGAAGGTCCATCCAAAGAAATTGATTCTTGACATGTTTATTGGTTTAAGATAGACCATGTAAGGTCATCCACACCACGTTAGGAGATTCACAGTGATGTATATTAAAGAATATAAGGTGACTGAGACAAGATAAGAAAATCCAGCAATATTTATAAATCTATTTAAGGATCGATATTGATATATGGGGATTCATTCAATGCATTATAGATTGATTCAAGGGAATACAACAAACTATACATCTTTATTGGGGTTTTTAATTTACTTTTTGGTTGACCTTTTTTAAGGATTTTTTAATTTATGTTCTATATAGAAATTTTTATTGGATTGTGACAGAGCTATTCAGTTAGAAACTAGAAAACATAAATATAAAAATATCCATAATCCAATATTGTTAAAATAAAGATTAATGAGGTGGAATGTAATGAGGTAAACTATTCTATATTTGGTAATTTTAAAAACAAATACTAAAAATTCATTATTTGAGATATGAATTGAGTAGTAAATTAAATGTAGAAGGTGTCATATTTTGGTGATCTAAACATAAAAAAAAGATTCGGATCATGCTACTTGAGCTGAGTTATGATAATATTAGTTTCATATGAGTGTCTAATAAATATATCTATCCATGATTTAAAACTCTAAATTATGTAAATAAGGAAATTAAATTTGTAGATGTTTCTTCTGCTTAATAGTTGTTTAAGTCATCACAAAATATGTTTTGATTCCCATTTTGATTTAATATAGTTACAAAGAATTTTCAATAATACTTGAAATGTATGATGGAACTTTTTATTTTCTTTTTATAAACATCTTAGAGATATTATATACTTCAAACCACTATATTAATTTCTTTTATTAATTTAATAAATCCTTAAATTAATTATTTTTTATGGATTTGATGGATATTTTTTTTATTAAAACTAAAATCTTATCAGGTCTTGAAAAATAACATAGAATAAATTTTAACCCAGAAGAAATTAGAACTTTATAATAAATTAAAACTAATGGAACTTATATCATACTAAAAGAGAAATTTAATTGAAGAAAAAAATTGATTTGAAAGGATTTTTTTATTATAATATTAAGGAAAATGAATTTTGAGTGACTTATGTATAAATATACAGATAATGATGAGGTGGAGATTAGTTTTATAATAAGGAGATATGATGATTAATAAATATTGAATAAATTACAAAGATAAATAAGATTAATAATATGATCCTATTATGATAATTTTTTTCATCTATGTATATAATTAGTAACACGAATAATATGGAGATCTAATTGCATTGAATTGATCTAGTTTAAGTAGTGATAATAATAAGTAATAAGAATAAGGGAGAGACTAAATGATTTACTCCCGTATTATGAGATTATACATTGAATTATTAAGGAACTAATGGATTTTTATAGACAATAGTAGCTTTATTAGAAGATTGTCAATACAAATGAAAATTTTCAATGAAAATTCTTTGAATTTTTCTGTAAGAAGAAATCAAGATAAATGTTTTGTTCTAGAATAACTAGTAGAATATGAAGAATCATCAAATGAGAAAGGGAATCAATTATATATTTGACGATACATCCCTATGTTGAATGGATATTTATATCAAAATACATTAAATATATATATATATACCTCAATAGAAGTTCTTGAATGTGTGTGACTTTGGTTATTGAAGAAATGAACATTTAAAAACGATGATTAAAATGTGATTTTGATTGTTTGAAGGCCAATGATAAGATAAAAATGGTACATATGGTGGAAACTGGGTCTCATTGACAAGTATTGATCGTATTTTAAAATTAAATTGATTATAGTATATAATCCATGATTTTTGTTATTTACCAATCAAGACAAGAAGTAGGATTTCAACATTGGGGCTAAATATTGTGAAAATATAGTGTTTCATATTTACTTACACTACTATAATTTTATGTGATTCTTGTATTTGGGTTGATTCATTCATACCATAAAGTGTAACAAAGGTTGAATAAATAAACATGTAAATTTCTAAAGGATAAATTTCCTTTTTGAAAAAATTAGTAACACATGATTCAACACCAGGTTTCAACACCATATCCACATGGAGTCACAATAGGTTTGGGAGACTTAGCTAAATATAATTTCTTATATATGTGATGTATTACTAATATATGTTTAATACAAGGTGTTTGAATCATATTATAATATTTTTTATTTAATATTATCCCATTGACCCATTTTACTCTTCATATAAAAAAATTAGAAAATTTATTATTTACCAAGCACTTGTCCCTATGGATTCACAACCATAGAAAAATATTTATTTTATATTGAAATTAACACTATCAATATATTGGGTACATTATACAATAACTAATTTTTAGAACTATATCTAATGAATTCCCATGAATATTTTCATTACATTGTGACAAACAAAATAATATTTAAAAAAACTAGATAAAAATTAAAAAATCCAATTAGAAAATTAAACTAAATCATTTAAAAAATATTAATACACAACTAAGTTTATTTCCCTTTAATAATTAATTATTCCATTATTTGATGTATTTATTTAGTAGAAATATATATTTTATTCTTTAAGTTTTTTTACTACATATCACAATTTTTTTAATTTTATATTAATTTGTATGTATTGATTTCATAGAAAATGGAAGGCTTCGATTAGAAGATCTTATAATAAACAATTTTCACTATTTGTAGTATAATTGCAGTCTCATTTAAAAATTATATACATTACAATGTGAATAAACCATTTTATAATAGATTATATAATAATGGATGCTAGACCAATATGTTTAAATTATTAATAGTACAAAAGATCAAATTTTATATTACCAAGAATTAAAGGATGAAGATATCAAATAGTTTATTAATTATTTAAAAGATAAAATAAAAATATTGAATGAAAATTTGGATAATATTTTGAAAGAAAAATAGGATAGAATGCTTGAAATAAAATTTAATGGTTAGAATGTTTTATTCAAATGGGATGAGAAAAAATAATAATAGAATTAATCCATATTATATAAGTGTAAAATGTAAAAAGATATTTTCCAAGATAGTTTCGAATACATAGATGAGTATGAATCCATAACTGAAGTTTTTTCCTAATGATTAATTCATTAAATAATCAAGGAGGAATACCACAATACACTATCATGTCTCTAAGAACATAACCAAATAAGAAACAATATGGTGGAGGTGAAAAACACATGTATTACACTAGGCATAGCGAAATCCCAAAAAACCCCATACCCAAATTGATGCTTTTATTTTTAGGATATATGAATCAAATGTATTTTTAGGGATTCTCCTAAGTTATTCACACTAAAAAATGTACTATGGATAGAATCATTGATAAAAATATTTTTTTTTCACATAAAACTAGTCTCCAATCCAATTTAATACATGTATCATGCTTTTTATTTTTTGTTTTTTTTAATATTTTACCAATATTGTTTTTTCTCAAGAATTATTCCATCTTGTTACATGTATTTATAATTTATTCAAAGAATCATCATCGTGTTATATATATCCATCATATTATATTTTACTATTATATTATAGTTTATCTACATATAATTGATATGATCATGTTAGTGACATAATGAGGATAGTAATAAATAAACGGGGGGATGATCAAAATGTTTTCAAAAAATATTAATTTATCTATTTATTCATCAAAAATGAAAAATATAATAAACCAAAAGCACCATCATATGTTAGGAAACCTCACCATTAATAAATATTACCTTATTAAAAATAATTTAATTTATAAAATTATATATATATATATTATTTTAATGGTTTTTTACTCTTTTAAGATTGTGTAAATTGATATGAAATTATTTCCATTATATTAAATGAGTCTAAAATGATTTAATACCAGTTTCAACATCCATTTTAATTCAAAATCAAATATTCTTGTTATAACCCATTTTTTTAAATATTGGGGTCAAAGCCTCAATTTATTATTAAATCAAAGTCCTCTTTAGAGTGGGTAGAGGTTGACCCATTATATAGAACGAAGGCCCATGGCCAAGTGTCCTGCATACAGGGAAAGAATGCCCATTTTTTGGCCCAAATGACCCCTCGGTGAACAATACTTCTACAGTACCCCCGCAGCTACAGTACTTGCTACAGTGCTGCCTTCACTACAGTTCTCTGCTATAGTCCCTCTGCCACTACAGTGTTGCTGCTGCTATAGTCTACCGCTGCTACAATACTTCTACATCGACCTGCTACAGTGATGCTACAGTACCATGCTACAGTGCTTGGGAATTCTCCCATTCCTTGATTTGATCCTGGGTCTTTTGGATGCCAAGCAAGAGCCTGAACCACTAGGGTACATGCTCGTTGGCAAAAAAAAGTTGTGGGTAATGAGGTATTGGTGATTTCCACGCCATGCTTATTCTGGGCCTCATTCACTACCTGTGTGTCGCTCGTCCCAAGATAAATTTGAGAGTGGCGAGACTCGATCATGCGCAAGTTCTGTTGCCAGGGAGTGGCCGCCTTACACGGTACCACTAAGCCAACCCCATTCGTCTTATAACCCATTTTAAGTTTATTTAGATATGTAAGAAATGTAAATGTTATATGATCCCTTTTTACAATTATAGTAGTCAAATAAATTAAATATTATTGATTTAGTTACTATTTCATAAATACCCAAAAATGCATTTATCACCACCTTTATAACTTATTCTCTTTTAAGCATTATATTCTATATATATTTTATTAGGTAGGATTCATTACAATCAAACAAACCCATTCCTACCCATCTATTAGTATATTTTATTATATTCATTCATAATAGTCTGGGTAGATATATTTGTTTCATTTGATCATATAAAAATTATTTTACTAAAAAGGGGGAAGAATGTATAGAGACTCAACATTGGATATGGTTAGTGAGTATAAAATTTAATATTTAATTATTAATTTCTCCCCTCTTAATATATAATAAAAAATATTTTCATTTAATTTTTATTACATAAAAAACCAAAAAACATTAAAAATAGTGAAAATAGGACAAATCATTCATTATATTAACTTTTGTGACATCTGATTCTTACAAAAGGACTGGGGAGTGTGAATGTTAGTAAAACATGGTTCAGGAATAAGGGAAGATACGTTAATATTTTTAAATTTTTTATCTTACTCTATAATTAACAGATGAAACCTCCAATTTGGGTTATTTTGTTTCATTTCATTATTAACCATACATTATTCCTATAAGACCATATAAATGTTATCATGATTTTTGTAACTTTTATTTAAAGGCAGTGAAATTATAAACATGATATCCTATATTCAAATACATTTTATAAAATATTAATCAAAACTCCATATATTTTATGCTTAATTGAGGTAAAAAACATTCCCAGGAAAGGTAGGGCATGAGTGTACTTGCGTAGTAATAAAAGGTTGATAAAAATAAATGAATTATAGTAAGATTTTCTATAAACTTAACATGATAAATTAAATTCGTGAATGGGTATTTATAGTTTTTTGTAACTTTATTTTTGTTTTTATCTTAATATAGTAATTATTATTTTGAAATTCATTAGGATGATTCAGCCACGAGTGAAGAATTTTAGAATAGGGGAATGATTGACCCCAAATATTACAATATTATTAAATATAAATAATTTTACTTTACAGAATAATTATTAATAATATATGGGAAATTAGATAATATCTAGAAATAAATTTTATTATTGAATTAAATGTGAAATTCTCTCTAAAAAGAAAAATTAATTGGCATACTATTTTTTTGATTAATATGCCATAGATGAACAATAATTTTTTGATTTATTGATATGAATGTAAAATTTGTTAATGATAATATGTGTTGATTTATGATTAATTAGGAATTAAAATAGTGAAACTTTTTTCATTTTCAAACATGCTTATATGGGAATCAATGAATGCCCCATGCTTGTGGGATGGAATCTGCATATTTGAACTAATCAAGGGTCGTAGAATGAGAAATTAATTATTATAATTGATAAATAAATATAAATATGGGACACTATTGTATTCTACAAATAGGAAGACTAAAATAAAATAGAGTCTATAGATTTTCAATTATGATTGATCTCATGTTGTGACTAAGTTGAATGGAGAAGGAAGTTTGAAGAGTTAGCCTTTTTAGAGTGTTGTATTTTGTTTTCAAAGAAGATAAATCAATTAACTTTGTAAAATGAACAGAAACCAGATGATGCTTTACTGATATGTATTTTTCAAATATCATAAGTGAGGAGAACTTGTGATACAAGCCTTATGATGGAAAGGGGGAGAAATGATGATGCTAGTCATATACAATTTTGATTGGAAGGAATGATGCTACCAGAAGATATGGAAGGTTCAGTACTTTCCATTGTATCTCTGACAATGCTAGAACTGGTCCTTCAAAAGATAAATATCATGATAGTGGAATTCATGATAGAAGCAGAAGAATGGTTATGGGAAGCAGTGAAGAGTGAAAATGAAAATGTAAAGGGCAATCTGGGGGTGGTAGAAAAGCACAGGTTAAGTGGTGCGCGCAATATATGTGGGCTATGTGAAATATTTTCAGGAGGCATGAAATTTTAATGGGATGTGCGGAAAAAGGAATGTCACACGAAACAGTAGCGGGATGCGTGAAAAATCAACAGGATGTGCGAAAAGTAGTGTGGTGCGTGAAATAGAGGAATGATGTTTTCGTGAAAAAGGTGTTCAGAGATCAGAAGTTTGAAAATTAACAAAGGAATGAGGTGAGAAAAAAATTGGAGCATGGCGCGAAATATGAAGTTGCGTGAAAGAGTTTTTACGGACATAAAGGGGGTTTTACATGCGGATTAGTGTTTTTCGCGCGAGGTCAAAATTTTATATAAATATAAGTTGACCCCCTCTCATTTGTTAATGCTCGACACTTAGAAGAAATCTCAAGCTCTGGTTTTCATAACATACTATGGTAAGAGAGTTGCACGAAAATAAAGGTGTTTTCATGAAAAGAGGACAGGTACATTAAAAGATAAAAAGTTGTGCGAAAAAGAGAAGTTGCGCAAAAAATAGAAAAGGTTTCACGAAAAGATGGAGTTTCACAAAAAAGTTTTTCACGTCAAAAGTGAATTTTTATGTGCAAGGCATTGGAATCCCGTGCAAGATATCCTAAAGGTTGCAAAAAAAAATTGAGGTCTATGCACATACTCAGTTGCGCGTATGGGAGTTCTTACCAGCTTCTGGGTAAGAAAGTGAAGATCTGTATTTCAGAGAATACAACTATTCAATTTTAAAGAAGCACTGAAATAGTGTAATTCCCAATTTGTGATAAGAGGGTTAAAACACACTTGAAGATTGTTTTCCAAGTGCTACATGAGTGAAATGGTATATCCTACTTGTTGTATTCCACATCAAAGGATTATTTTCTAGTGGATTGTGTGGTACTGGATTATTTCCGTACCATACCAAGGATGTAGCTACTCTTGTTGAGTAGTGAACCTTATAAATCATGTGTTCCTGTGGTTGTGTGTGTTCAGTAGAGAAGAAAATATTTAACAGGAGGCGAAGGTTGTTTGAATTGAAATGAAACATAAATATAAAAATATATCACCGATTCACCCCCTCCCCCTCTCAGTGATACTTGGATCCTGACTGGGAACTTCATTTCAGTCATACACTAATACTCTATTATATTCTAAGGCATCTAAATGTGTCCACCAGTCCATGGTGATGTATTTTAGGTGGTTGGATAAAATTTCCATGTATGAATATTGAAGTTGGAAACATCCCTTTTTCTTTAGGACATGATGGATTATGGGACTTATATTTGAATAAAATCACTAAATATTGTTTATAATTAGAAAAACTAGAGCATATGACTCCAAAAAAGATAGGTAAAGGAACATATCACTCTCTACGATGTTGAAGAAGACCAATGCATAAGCTAAAGACACCCTATTATTAACGGGAATGTTCTGGGATAAATTTAAAAGAATTATTTTTATATTATGATATCCCTATATCATAAAATACAGAGTAATTTATTGAAACTCCATAATCATTTTTTTATTTTACCAACCAATTATATCAATTCCTCCCAGATGATTCATTACTATTGGTGAATATACCAATACTAAAGTTCAAGAAATAAATGGTAACGATTTTACTATAGTTAATAATAATGAAAGAAAACATTATGACGTATATACATTCACCAAATACAAAATGAATATCCAAAAAAGGATAACTAACTAAATCGAGTAAAAATTATAATAAAAAAGGATAGTGGATGAAAATAAAAAAAAGATCAATAATGAATGAGTTCTTACGTTTATTGTTAAATTTTAATTTCAATTTGGGATAAAGAAATATAATATTAAGGAAACAAATATATTCCAATAATTATATAAGAGGAAGTGTATAAAATAGATGAATAGAGGAGAAGTCTTTTGATGTGAGATGATGTTAGGGGAGTGTGAATAAGATCATCAATCTTTATCCTACAATAATCATAGGGGTTTATTTATCTATATTTTTTCAATTTCTTACATCAATATTTAATTTTAAATTAAGATTATTTTTTTACTAAATAGAATATTAGAGATTTAGTTTTAATTTATTTTTTATTATATTTAATCAATGTTTCCAACCAATATTTTTGTTTTTCTTTCAATAAATGTTCCCTCAAATTACTATTATATGTATGATTTTATGAAATTAATAGATGTGGGGTTGAAAACACGGAACATAGAACACATTAAATAATGATAAAAAAGTTTATTTAAGGTGTTAGTTCTAGTAAAAATAAACATAGATGAAAAATTTATCCTAAGTGACAATAATGACCTTACGAGGTATATATACCTTAATAGTGTGTATTTTTTTATTTGAGGATAGAAATTTAACGAATTATATAGTACTTTCAAAAATACATGGATGGCCAGTATATAGGTTTTCATAAGTTAGGTGAATTCAGATTCCCCTACATGGGAATCCCCTCTTGTAATATATTCTCCCTTAGTATTTTAATCCATTTCTAGAATTCATATCTCCAATTTCACACCATTTATCAATTTTAATCCACAATATAATTTTAAAATAAATTCATTTATAATTTAAGACATGGATCTATGGATTTAAAATGGTACTCTTCCAGTTTTATATGTTAATAATCAACTCATATATTCCTTTGTAATATTATACATTAGTTACTCTTTATTGTTCTTAATTCATTGTGTTTTCATGTAATAATATTTAATAACTTTTTTCCTCATCACTTCCCATTAAATAAAATTGTTCTTCTACATTCTTCAACTAGTTCAATGATTTTCCTTTCAATCAAAATGGAAACAATATTTGAATTATTATATCAAAAAACACCATATTATATTTTAATGCATCATTGGGTTCATTAATGGTTTTCATGAATATAAGTGTCTTATTTACTCAATAAATTTTATTGTTCAATTTATTTCAATAATTTCATCACTGATGGATTCAATTCAAGGTGTTGCACCAGGATCATTAGTCTTACAATACCATATATAACTAAAATGGCGTTGTGTCTTAGTTTTGGGCTCATATTATTCAATAATATTTTTTCAAAAAAACAATTCTGGAGCATAGGATGAACATTTACACTCTAAAAAGTCATGAGATAAATCTAAATGCACTATTTAATTTAATCTGCCTTATTATTGGTTGAGCTACCCAATGGATACTTTCCTTCACTTTATTGATTTTATTGTTTCAAATTAAGAGGAAAATCATTTTTAAGTTATTTAAATTATGATCATTCTCTATGAAGATAAAAATTTCCTAATTTTTTTATTAAATATGACTCTAGTGATAAACTATTTCATGTTTCCACTTAATGATTACAAAATTTTGGCATATATTTTATTGAAGAAATAAATTTACAAATTAATAAACTTAAAATGTTATTGAAATGGAACTAGGGTTGAACCCGTATTGATACATGTATAGTCAGATATAATATCATCTTTTAGGAATTTTTATGTATTTATTGTTTTCAATGATAAAAAAGAATAACTCTAGATGGTAAATTTTTAAATAATTAATTAAAACTAAGAAATGAAGATCACAATGATATATTAGCATCATAGTTTTGAACCAGCCTAAGATCATGAATTACCAAACAAATAATATACCTATTTATATAACTATGTATCTAATTACATGTAATTTGAATATGTATATTATTATTAGGAAATCTAGAACATCAAAAAATTATATAATAAACCATTTTTCGATGTCTCGAAAAAAGTGAAATGAATTTAAAACTGAATCTATTAGGGAAATAACAAGACAAATTCCTCATAAAGTAATTTTTCCAAAGTTGACCACCCTCATATATTATTAATAATTGGATCACACAAATTAAATTTTGTATAGATATAACTCAAGATATTATATTTTTATATAATATAAATATTTATTTCTAATACTCTTACATGTGGTTTCAATTTTTCAATCAAATAATAAAACATATATTAAATAAAATATCTAATTTTTTCATAGCCGGGATTTTATATTAGTTATCATACTAGGGTTCACTGGTCTATGCAAAAAAACATACATAAGTAAACATAAAATAACCAAAACAATCATAAAAATAAAAAAGCAAATCAATTAGTTAATTGGAAGTCAAATAAGGTTAATAAGTCCCTAATTTTGAAAACATAATCAAATTTATAAAAAATATAACACAAAATAATTAATAAAATATGATAACAACATAAAAAAGGGACAAAAGAAAATGAGTCACAAGCGTATGACGTTATCATCACATTTTCACCAACGACATGATGATATATTGAATTGTATATCCATGTGATCTCTATCACTATATTAACATGAATATATATAGCGTAAAAATTATTTCCAGTTTTTATACAGGAACCATCACTGATAAAAATATATAAACATTTCAGTAACCAATAGAATTCATTATTGTTTTGCCTCACCATTGATCCACTACAAACACATTCCATGAAATCTGTATAGCCCTTTTGATGAACTTTGGTGTTATACATGTTGTATTACCTATGAGATTCTAATATTGAGAATGGTCATTAAAATGATAATAATGAGGGCTAATGAGATGGGATTATGGTTGTGTTTATTACATTTAACTCACACAAAAACTTTATATATAAAAGAGCACTAAACATGCATAAATTCATATGTTATCGATCACAAACAGCTAAATAAGAAGATATTTTATTTTATATGTGGGAGACTCAAACATGTGTATAATATAATGGTACGAGAGTGTACTATTCAATTAAATGTGAAATTTTTTTATAGACTGTATATAGTGATGGTGGTAGGAAGGTTAAGTGTGAGGGTGGTGGTTCTAGAGAAACTGGATTAGTCAAGAGATATAGTGTTGGAGATCAGTTTGTGGGTGTAGATAGATGAAGTATACTAGTGATGGTGATATATAGAAATAAGGTGGTTGTATGGATATAAGGGGTGCATTAGGAATTATTTAGGGTATAGATTTTTTTAATAATGATCCCCACTTAGGCATATCTTACAAGGGTTTTAAAAACCCCAACATTGCATGATTTATAAATTGCATAGATCAAAAAATCCATCTTTTATATTTTAATAATTATAATAATAATTACACATAATACTATTTCTATTTTAAGTATTACAAACTAAATAGTATTAGAATAATCATTTATTTAGAAGAGATAATTAATAAAAAAATATAATTAAATTAAATTAAATATACTTAAAATCACTAAAACAAAACACCAAAATACAAAAATAAATAAAATAACTTAAAAAATAAAAAAATAAAAACAACCTTCTTAAAATTTGAAAAAAAATTATTTAAAATGTTAGAGGGAACTATGTGAATCAATGGGATGTTGAATGGAATGTTAATATGTGATCTTTGAGATCTGTAAAGATTTTATCTAGGGGTAATGTTATTTGTGGAATCTCGGTATATGTTTTATGGTGAGCTTATGAGATATGTTAGAATAAAATCTATGTATTTTGTTATTTGTTTATTCATGGATTTATATTGGGATGTATCTAACAAGATATGTTAAAATGATAGTTCTCTGGGATATATTACGTTATAATTCAAGGGGATATTTTAGGAGATGATCCATGTAGTTATGATTAAATGAGATCTAGTGGGGCAGTGATGCTATGAGGCTTGGGAATAAGAACACATTGTCATATTATATGAAAATCATTACTACTAGATATTCCATAAATGGTCAAATATAGATGAAATAGGTAATATTTAATCGTGATAATGATATGATATATTAACATTCATTATAACACTCCATGTGGACATATTAAAGGATTCATTATAAGAAAGATGTCTCAAAATGGTACACACTAAGATTATTTCAAACACCTTGCATGTAAATTTCAAAATAAATAATGGAGTAATTGTATTATAATATGTATTATGTAAGTATATAGGGGTATTATTTGGGACACATTTGGGGTATCTTATACCATAGTTTGTTTTAAAAGAAATGTGAAGTTTTATAGGTAGTTATTAGGTCTATTAATAAACCAATATTACATGTTTTTATTTTATCGTCTAAGTTTCCACCATGGGATATTATTATATAGTATATAAAAGTGAACTATATATTACTAATATAATTATTATTTTTATTTTATTCGTTTATGCTAGTAGATAATGTAATATTCATATAGGTTTTACATGGGGTGGATCACCCTCAGTTTGAGGTGACTAACCATTATTTTATGTATTTTATGTATATAAAGTGTAGGGGTTATGTTTGAGAGATCTTCGAGAACTATTAGGGGTTTTTGGTAATTTATATATGTGAAAGTCTTGTGTATAGTTTTGGAAAATCATGAAACACCTGTAAGAAATCATGGACATTGAGACAGAGGAAAAGGGTAAGGCACACGGGCTATGAACAATTTGTCCAAACTGTGTGACAACCTATGGGAAATCAACTTTTTTTGGATAGTGGTATTTGGTATGGTAGGTGCACTATTTTGAAACCCTGAAATCGAACCATTCAAGGTTCAAACCTTGGGGTAATGTATAATGCACAGTTAAAAATGGTTTTTCTAACCGTATGACTAAAATTTCAATGGTTTAAAAATTAGAGCCTAAAAAGTAGATCTTGGTTGGTGTTGTGTTTTATTGCTTAATCGGTTTCCCTAAAATGACCCTAACTCGGAATGTTTCCATTTCAATGGTTGGAGAACGTCTCCCTATCAAATTAGAAGTGATATAAGGAAATTCCTTGGTTCATTGAAGCTGGGTTCTTATGGTTAGCCTTTATTCATGGTGGTTATTTGAGGTTTTTCATAGATCTACTCCTCTGTTTCCCTCTATTTCGTATATTTACACCCAATGTGGGTAGATCTCCAGTTTTGTTTACCATATATATTTATATTTATTATTTTTCCTGATAGAGAAAGATATCAAAGGAAGGTTTTTCAATACTCAACCCAGTTTTGTGTCTTTTTTCTTGATGTTTATCATTTTTTAAAAAACTCCTGAGTTAGGTGGCTTTAATCTTGACTTATCTTACTATAAATAATTTTAATTACTTTAAATTGGTTAAAATTATAAATTTTAGTTAAATTTTTTTTGGGTGAATCATGTTATAATTATTTTTAGGGACTATTTATGGTTTTTTGTTAAATTGTCAAATAAAGGTAATTGGTTATTCAAAGAGCATTAGTTTCTTGACTTTTAAATGTTTTTCTAAATATTTCTTTTAGATATTTTCGGTAATGGATTGTTATAATGGTTTTTAATAAAAATTAATTTTCATAAAAATTATTTTAAATGTTTTTTTGAAATAGTTTTGGCCTAAATGGGTTTTGTGTGAGTTCATGTTTGAGGTTCCACTAAATAAGGTACATGTACCATTGGGGTACGAGGTACATGAACCTGGATCAAGGGTGTGTATCAGGGTGAAACAAGGTGATCAGAAGAAAGAGTTCTCATGATTATGGAAATATCAAAAAAACATGCATGCATTGGTGAGTTGTGAACCATGGAATGTGTATTCTAATATAAAATGTTAAATGATTTAGAAATTATTTATGTGCATTAGGTGGAAAAATGATTATTGTTGGTCTTGATTATATTTTGATATAAACTATTTTAGAAATTGTTTTATAAAAAATCTAATAACATGTTCTGTCCTAGTAGTGTGAGTAGGGAAGTCATTGGGAAAACCTATTGAGTTTTATTACTCACCCGTTCTTGGGTGTTTTTTTATTTTTTTGACATCATCTATCGACATGTGGGAAAAGTTAATGTATCACACATATTTAGTACACATTTTTGATAAATGGGTTTGTTGGTGTAGTTGGAGCTTAGATCATGTGAAGCTTTGGATTCATGTGGTTTTCTTGGAGTTTTAGAACTTTTTCTTCTATTTTTTCTGTTATAGTATATTGTCTACACTTCTGGTATTTTTTGGTTAGTTAGATATAAATGAAATGTTTGAGTTGTATTTCATTATTATCAAACATCATGTATGATTTTATTTGGTTACGAGTGGATGGTTTGTCGTTTATCCTAAATGGGAAAATCATCCCCCAAATTGTAAATGAATCCCATGGAATTTATTTATACCCTTTGTCAACATGGGGATGTCACATAAGAACAATTAACATCTCACCACCCCATCAAACCAATGATAGGGGTTGGGACGTTACAAGTGGTATCAGAATTTTTAACTCCAAAAACTTGTTTGAGATAAGTTGTATCATCTTGGTCCTTTGTGGTAGAAGAAGTGGTCATCTGTTTTCTTGGTCCTAAAGTTGAAATTCATTCTACTCAATTCCATGAGTTAGGATAATATGAAAGAGTTGGACTTTTAGTACATAAAATGTACAAAATAAAAATACATATCTAACCATTTTATGTTGTACAAAAAATTTCCAGGGAGTAGGGAATATAATGGTTTTGGAGACACATATAGGATTTAGAATCTATGTATCGTCAGTTTATCCCATTACATGAGAATGAAATGAATTAGAGTAATTTTAAATCCAACGAGGAGTTCATATTTAATTTTTAGTAATGATATTAGATTCAAAGCCATGCGAAAGAATTCTTGAGAAATGTTGAAATTGCCTTCAAATTAAAGACATTTAATATTTCAGTAATGTGGTATTTTGAATGTAGTTGGATTTTCAAAAACAAGTTGATAATTATTTAAAATGATTCAACATTTTAAATAGTTATTTTGGTAGAAAATGGTTTGATATCATGATATGGTATAATTTAAAATGATAATACATTAGCTGATAGAGAGTGATACTTATGATGTTTTGGTATTCTAGAAAATTGAACTCAAAAGACATCATAGAAACCAACCAAAAGATCCTTCGAATAACATGGCTTCACCTTATCCCTAGGTGAACCAAAATCTATTTTAGAGTCCCATACAGGAGTTTTAGGTTTTGGACGTAGTTAACTAGAGGTATAATCAAATAAAGGTGGATAATTCTGTCTAGTACCAGATGCAGAATTCACCCATCTTTCAAGGTGACTCAGAACCAAGAAAAAGAGGTGTTCCTGGATTGGAATAATCATATATTCAATTCCATTGGCACACTTGTAGATATGAAAGTCAATCTAGAGACGTATATGATGAAATATCATTCACATCAGTGGTGGGACCTAGTTATTTAAGATAAAGTGGATTAAGGCCTTGGTTGGTAGGATTTGGAATAATTGTTCAACAAACCATTCTATCCTCAGACGTTCCAGATTCAATGAATGATGTATTTCTTTATCTTGAAGTTGGAAAAACTGTATGTCCCCGAGTATGTGGCTAAATATATTAATTTAGTGTTCTTTGTTACTATGGTTTTTCATATTATCTCCTTGAAAGAACAAATATTTAAATCAGGGATGAGAGAGGAGATTCACTTGAAGATAGTTGTTCTCTATAATATGGACTATAAAAAGATAATTAATGGAGAAATAGTGGAAAATGGGATATCAAAAAACCTAAGGGAGGTGGAAGTATGTTGATACCCAACCTAAACATTAGGAACTCTAATACAGGGAGAAAGAAGAATAGGGAAACATATTTCAAATGTGGAATCATAAACCAAAATTAGACGGATGGATCAGTGAACCTTCCAGCATGACCCAAAATCGAAGAATGATGTTTTCAATGTGTTTCTCTTGACCTTATAAAGCAAGAGAGTACAACTGAAACTTGATCACGAAACAAATGCAACCAGATGTGTATTCATCATTAATATTGTCAGAGTGCTCCACGGTCTGATGATCATGACACTTATTAGGTATAAAAAATTTCATATTCTTCAAGGGGTGAGGGTAGTAGAATCAATCTCATCATTAGAATAAAGGAATCCATGGTGATTCTTGGAATATATTGAATTCTTATGTAGGGAAATCACAATAGGGAAAAAACAAGACATTTGTTGTGATGAAAAAATTAAACGAAGCGTAACATGATATGGTGGATGATCATTCTAGACCATCTATGATGAGAGGTATCATTATTTTGAATTATACCCATTTTTCAATTTCTCTTTGGTACCGGTGCATCATATTCTATTATTTATTATCAATCTATTAATTTTCTATGATTAAATCTAGATAGGATTCTCTCAATGATAAAACATTAAAATACTCTTGGTCAAAAAAATGTTGATCCTTTATTTGTGCTAGAGATGAATTTCTACCATATAGTCCTAGGTATGGATTGGTTGACAATGTTCAAGGATCACAAAAAATATTATAGTTGAGAAGTGATTTTCATGACTGGGAATGGTGTCAAGCATTTTTATAAAGGATAAAGGTAGATAAAGGTATGTTCAAAGAACTTTTTAGACCCAAAAATTATAATGATCATGAACCAGTTGGATGAATTCACATAGGGATTGATGTAAGATATCAACAATAGTAGTTTCCCAGTAGTTGGGGATCCGTTTTTTGATGTGTTTTTCAAATATTTCTATTGGTTGAAACGAATAATGGAAGTGGATTTTGTGATTGATCTCTTCTTAGGGACCAATCCTATCTCACATCTTTCTTATCAAATGGCACCAAAAAAATTAATTTAGGTGAAAGTGTGGGTGAATGAACTTAAAATTAAAGAGTTAATTCGGCTGAGCACATATATATGGGAAGTACAGGTCTTTTTATGAAAATTTCAGATGTAACTCTAAGTTTTTTGTAGTCTATCATAATATTAACGAATTCATTATAATGAACAAGTATCCACTCCCATGGTTTATGATATATTTGATCAATTTAAATAATCCGGGTTGTTCTCTAGAATTGTCATCCGATTAGGATATCACCAATTGCGAGTTCAAAAAGAGGATATTTTGAATACAACTTTTAGTAAAAATATATGCCCATTATGAATATGTGGTAAAGTATTTTGGCCTTAATAATTCACCAACAGTATTTATGGCTTATATGAATTAGATATTTCGACGATATCCAAATTATTTTATGGTGGTGTTTGGGGATGACATATAGGAGTATTCAAGGAAAAGGGATAAGCATGAGCAACACGTGGGGACTATTTTAGGAATCATCCGAGATCATTAGATATATCCCAAACTATAAAACAATTCTTTTTGGATAAAATAGGTACACATTCATTGAAATTTAATTTTTGAAATAGGTGTTTTAGTGGATTAGAAGAAGATAGAATATGTTATCACTTGGAAAAAACTGAATAATTTCTTTCAAATAAAGAGTTTTCTTGGTCTATATGATTATTACTAACTCTTTTTTCATGACCTATCACTACTATCATTTCAAATGAAATATTTTCCAATAAATAATGATCCATTCCAATGGAATGGGGAATAATGTAAATCCTTTCAAGAGCTAATAGTTCACCTTACTTCCACAATAATCTCTGTTTTTCCTGAATCAGGACAAGGGTATGTGGTATATTATGATTCTTCAAGATCATGGTTGGGGTGTGTCCTCTTACAAGGAGACCATTTTTCATATGTTTCAAATAGGTTTCATTTTCATGATAAGAACTCCCTAAAACAAGACTTGGATTTAGTATTAGTTGTTAATTCTTTGAAGACATTGTGTTTTTACCGATTTGGTGAGAAATTTACAATGTTTACAGAGCATAATATCTTGAAATGTATTTTCTCATATAAGGATTTCATTGAAAGACAAATAAGGAAGATGAAGTATATCTAAATGTTTAACACTGACTTGATATTTAAAAAGGGAAAAGAAAATATAGTGGTAGATGCATTATGTATAAAGTAACATAATCATCTAGAAAAAGAATCTTTTTATGAGTGAAAATTTATGTCAATCCTAGCAGACATGAGTTTGGAATGTTAAGGATGAGGTAATGTTTTTTTTTCATGTTTCATTGATTTGTAATCTTGTAAATATTGTTAAAGAGGCACAAACGATCGATTCTGAATCTTCAGTGATAAGTTCAAAACGAAATGATGGGGATATCATTAATGGATGGAATATAGAAGATAGTTCAGTGTTGTAGTGAAAACAATCAAATGGACATACCTATGGATGGTCAGAAACAACATATTCATGCTTAATACTATTCAAGATAGGCTGTTCATCCAATAATTCATAATATTTATAATGTATTGAAAGCCTGGTTTAGGTGGTTAGGCCTGAAAAGGAAGGTGGATCAGTTTGTTTCAAAATGCTTAACATGGTAGCAAGTTAAGGAATAACATTAGTGACCATCATGTATGTCGTAGTAATTACCTATTCTAGTTTTTAAATGGGGGAATACATCAATGTATTTTGTAATAGGTTTCCCAATAATGGTTCTGAAACACAATTCCATATGGGTGATAGTAAATCAACACATGAAATCAGATCATTTCATTCATATTCATGAGTCTCATATAGTGGATAAATTATTAAAAATATAAATAATGGAATTCATAAAGAGGAACATAATACAAGTTTTAATCATATTATAAAATGATATTGGGTTAACATATCATTTCTGGAAATCCTTATTGAAATCCCTTGGGACACTACTAACCATGAGTATGGCATACACCTCATAAATATTGGAAATCAAAATAGACAATGAAAAAGTTTTTATTTGTGATAAATTCCTGTGTAATGGATGTTGGTGGATAATTTGATGAGAATGTATAATTAGTGGATTTATCTTATAAGTACAATTATCATGGATCGATAAAATTGGATCTATTTGAAGATGTGTAGGGGCATCCTTATCATTCTACACTTTTTCGGGTGGAAAAATGTGATACTCCACTATTTAGGTCATTCATTGTCTAAAAACAATGGAGAAAATTCATTTGATGCAGAAATGGTTGTAAATAGAGAAGATTCATCAGAAATTGTTTGTGGGTCAATATCGATGGTCCTTTTCGTTCACAATGAGTATTCATGTGTTCTTGAGGATTCCTCCAAGGTTAGGACATCGATGTTCAGTTGAATTAGGGTAAGTTTTATCCATGATTCATAGTTTATTTTTGATATTGTAATATGTTAGTGATGGGTAATATCCTTTCTTATTTCAACCATGATTCAGGGTGTTGCAAAATGTGTTACATGTATCCCACTTTAAAACATACCATCCTGACCCTATCCATGTGTTTATATGGGATATTCTTAACCGAGTGTCAGATGCTTCAATGGTACAAATGTCATCACATAATGTGGAAATTCTAGAGTATGAATTTAATGGAAAATTCATCAGTCTATAGTGGGTTTTTTTTCACATGGATAGATTCAGAAAGAGACATGGGAATACGATAATTAAATCAAAGAGAAGTTTCTAGAACTCTTTTGCAGTATTGATTGTTTTCTGCATTCTAAATATAGAAGTACCTATGGTGAGGAGAATGTTTCACCCCTATTTCTAGTTTATAAAATCATAATTTATTTATTTTATGTTAAAAATTGTTAAGGTTTTTTTTGGGAAAGTTTGGAGAAATTTTGGAGTGCTTTTTGGTGAATTTCTATAAGTTTACAATATGTTCAAGGTTTGGGAAAACAACAAAACACCTTAGTGAAACCATTCACACTGAGAGAGAGGCCAAGATGAAGGTGTATGGGTTGAACATAGTTTTTTCAAACCATGCGACATCCTAGGAGAAAATGTTATTTATTGAAAAGTTGGATTTGTAATTGCTAGCATGATATTTAGAAACCATACGATCCAACCATGTGAGGTTAAACCCTTGAGGGAGTGGCCCACTCACATTTACCCTGATATTTATCTAACTGTATGAGTAAGAAGTTCACAGTTAAAAAACAAGATACTAAAATTGATCAATGTTGGCCTTCCGGTTTGTAAATTTTTTATCCAAAATGGAACTAACTGTGTAGGTTGTCATCTCAATGGTTCGAGAACCTCTCCACATCTTATTAGAATTGATCTAGAGTTGTTCCTTGGGGCACTGATGCTCGATTATGGTGGTAATCCTTCACTCTATGTGATTTTTGGTATATATTCATAGATATATTTCCCTTTTTCAATAGGTTTCTTAGATCTACACTCATTGTGGGTAGGTCTATATTTGTGGTTTCTAAATAAATTTTGATTGATCTTTTTTATAGTGTAATAGATTTCATATGTGTTTTTTAGATTTATTATGGTTTTGTGACCTTTTTTATATTGTTAATCCTTTTATCCAAGACTCTCATGGTAGGTGGCTTCACTCCTAGCTCCCCTTATTAGAAATGATTGGTATAATTTCAAATAGGTTTAATTGATTTATTTTTACTACGAATTCGTGGTTAAAACAATGTTATAAATCATTCTGAGTGATGATTTATAGTTTTTGGTGAAGTTGTGGAATTGAGGTAATTGGTTGTGAAAAGAACATTGGTTACTTGATTTTAAAAATATTATTTTAAAATATGGGCTTAATGGGTTTTGGAAATAGATTGTTAGAAATGTTTAAAGAAAAATTATGTTTATGGAAGTTGTTTGAAATGATTTGGTTTAAATTATTTTGGCACACATTGGTTTTGTGTGATTTCAAGTTGGATGTGCCCCTAAATAAGGGATGTTTACTTTTTGGGTAAAAGGTACAAGACCATCTATTGGGGGCATGTATCAGTGGGACACAAGGTGATTAGATGATAGATTACTCTAGAGTATGGAATTGTCAAAAAAACATGCATGTGTGGGTGATTTTTGAACCAATTAATGGTTATTCCAAAATAGAATGTTAAATGATTTATATAATTTTCTTTGTGCCTTCATAGGATAATAGTTAACTGTGGATCTTGTTTATATTTTGATATAAATTGTTTTATAAATTTTTTAATACAAACTTTTCTAATAAATCCTATCATAGTGGCACGAGTAGGGAAGTATTGGGGAACAACTACTGAGTTTTAGAAATTACCCATTCTTTGGAATTTTTCTACTTTTTTAAAGATCATCTATCGATATGTGGGTAAATTTAAAGTAACACACAAATTTAGTACATAGTTGTGATACATGGGATATTAAGTGGAGTTGGATATCGGATCATGGGTATCTTTGGATTCATGTGGTTGTCTTAGTGTTTTACCTGTTTTTCTTCCACTGTATACTTTCATGATAGTTGATGTTCTGTTGTGGTTCATTCATGGATGGTTTGTGAAAAATGAAATTCTTGAGTTTTCTTTCATTCTAATCATTCCTCTTATATTGTTTAATTTGGTTATGGTTTGTTGGTTGGTTGTTTATATTAAAAATAAAAATATTACCGCAAATTGTAAATGAATCGATCGCCATTTATTTCCATCCTTTGGAATCTAGGGGACGTTGTTTAAGGGCATGTAAATTCTCACCGCCCAATCAAGTCAATGAAAAGGTTTGGGACATTACAAAGTGACTCCCTTATTATTATTTTTATATATTATTTCTTTTCATATTAAATTAATTATTTCTCTAATAAAATAGTATATATGTTATAAGTTTAGGACCTCACCACTAGCCAAAAATTTCAATCATAATGGGATGAATTTTAATGATATTTTTTGTAATTTCACACAGCTTTTGAGGTGTGACTCGGGCTTATTTTTTATCTTTTTATTAATTATTGACAGATTTTTTATAATATTTTGTAGTATATTATGAGTTAATATAGTATCAAAGATTAGTTGTGGGTGTAAAAATAATACATTATATTTCAAAGATTCACCAAGTACACTGTGGATTGTCAATAAATAATGGTTTTGTATTTTAAGGAGGAAAAACCACTTAAGGTTTCATCACCCATCCCATAGGGCCTAGACGTGACCACCCATAGCCCGCCTTCTATAGGCTAGGGGTTGGTGACTAGCACCTGAAGGCTTTTCCCAAACAGGTAAGGCATTTCCTTAGAGATATGTACACACTAAAAAAAGTAAAACTGAAGTATGCAACCAACAAGGGGAAGGTATAACCACAATATTAAAGTACAACTACAAGTAAAACTGTAAAATGAAAATAGTGGGCCGGAATACAAGCCCTATAAATTTATAAGAAATTGAATATTTGGTTCTTCAGCCCTAGTGTTCTACCTAGAGGGTAATAGGTGTATATTTGATGTCAAAGAAAAGGATATAGACTGATCTCATGACACCAAGAACCACCAAATCCTAAACCTTTATGTCTTCCTTGGAGCGCCAGTAGTTTGAACCAGAGACACATGAGCGAGTGGAGCCCATGCAGGGGTGATTTTAACAACATGGTAGGGGACCCCGAGACCCCTGAAATTATCTCAGTAATCCACAAATGAAAAAATCATATGAAATAAAAAAATTGTAATATCACTATCATGATCTAAATCAAGAATCCAAGAGTAAAAGTGACAGATCACTCTTATGGTATAAGTTCATGGTTACTGCGATAGGGATGACTTTTCATAAATCTAGATCATCCTATCCATATTAACTCTACTAAGGACTCATATAGGTCACTATATGCTAACTTTTATTGGATTCTAGATTCTTGCCCATAATTGTCACAATATTCTAACCCAAATTGGTCGCTAGATGTTGATCTGTCTTGGTCGTTGCTGCTAACCCGGATTGGTCACTGGTGTTGACCCCCTATTGGTCTCTAGTGCGGACCAGTATTGGTCGCTAGGGCTGACACGTACTTTTCACTCATACAGAGGTAGGGATGACTAGTCATACAGCTAGATCATCCGACTCTGGAGTTTCTGATGCTGACCAATATTCGTCTCTCTTCTTATTCATGTCAAAGTCAGCCACTCAATTCCAGCACGAAGCACGCTGGATCTCCGGAAGACTCTACACTTCAATCCATCAGTCATATTTCAACTAGTTCTATGTACCTTAAAAATCATACCCTAGGGACCATCCCACCATAGGGGTCACAACGTGATAGAAGGCATGTCAATCAAATGCTCGGTCCTTGAGATATGAGAACATTTGTAAAACAGGACCGGTTGGATTCATGTCTGATCTAACCCAAGAATCATGTCAAACTCCGTAATTTCCCACTTATATTATCTCCAAAGTATCACCTTTTCACAAGAATCCTTATTTCACAGACGTCGCATCGATCAGACACTTAGTTAGTTAGTTACACCCATTCTATGAAATGGGGGTGATCGCAACTCGATCCGGCCTAGCTTGGTCGGGCCCACTAGAATATTCCCAAGGAACCACTTCCCAACAAGGGACCCAAATCCACTATCGGCATGTTAAAAGAACACCTGGTTCATCAGTTAGGGGAATTACTTTATTTAGGGGCTGGTTGGGTCTGGACCCTATCTGACCCGATTAGGTTGGCCCGATGCAACGGGTCATGGGGTCTACCTGACCTCACTTGGGTTTATCCAACTAAGGGTCGGTACAATTCACTTGGTCCATCCCACCGGGGTTGGCCCGACTGGTTCGCGGGCCCATGCTACGGTTGGCCCGGCCCACCCAGTGGGGCTCGACCATCCACTATTGGCCCATGAGGCCATGAGTCTGGTCCGTTCGGTCATACCATGTCCTTACTAGTCTTCCTGAAGGTATATCGCCTCCAACTGGACCCACAGAACTGGGGTTGTTTCGTATGGCTGGTGGGGCGCTCCCCACCGTATGCAATATTCAGACAATTGGCCGACCGGTCTCCAGTATAAGCGGCGTGGCACAAGGCTACATCGCTTCCTCTTGTCATGGCTCCTACCACCTACAACCCCTATAGGCACCGTCCTTTTCCCACATGAGTCTCTGCCTCTGGCCACCATGGAATGCGACGGCGTGCCGCCTTTCCACAACATGCGGTCGGTTGTCGTTGGCCTCCTTAAGCAACCGCCAGCAGCTGCCAGCATGGCATGCAGGTGGTTCCTTCCTAAGGACACTAGACATACTCTGGTGGTTCTTTCTTAGTGTCGTATGTTCCTATAAGCCACCCAGACTCACTCCATCAATGTGTGACCCTCCATCTCGCATTGTCGTCAAAATAAGGAGATTTGTACCCCAAGAACGCAACATGAACGGAATAGTAGAGGGTTCTGGTCTTGTTTGTTCGGCCCACGCCCTCCAAATTGACATGATAACCAGCGGGAGAACATTTATCAGACATTAAAGACTAAATAAACTCATTTAAATAATGTTAAACCAAAACCAAACATATACACCCTATATGGATGTGATATCAGCTGACTACGATGGACGAATCCTCCTTCATCTTGGTTATCAGTTAGGGATTTGGTGGTGCCCGTCACCACTCACTAAGTCTTGTCTTGTCCTCCAGGTTGAGGTCACTCCAGGACATCACCAGAGATTCCTCATTTGAATAAGTCATTCCAAAACACCATCCCGAGATCTATTTAAATAGGAGGGGGGATGGTTATTATGCATTGAGTAATTAATGAGGGTTATTAAATAAATTTATGAAGATCGTTTAATTCAAATTTGTGTAGTCACACAGTTGATGAGTCAAGACATTAATTCGATTGAAAAGTCAATGGTAAAATCCCTACTACTCATCCATTAGAGAAAAAGTTAATAAAATAACAATTATATGTTATTTGACATTCCATTAAAAAGACCAAAAACTATCTTTTTATCTAAGCCTAGTATAGTCAATGTGAAGCTTTTCATATGTGAATCATGGCTCTAGAGATTTAATGGTGCTCCCGGATTCTAATTCCGTGCATCGGTTCAAAATCTAGAAAAGGCCGCTCTCGCGTTTGTTGAACGTACCATTAAAATGTTCAAAAATCCATTTCGAGCACAATGGGACTCAAAATCATGCACAATCAATTCTCACAGGCTCGTAACAATACCAAATAATTAAAGAAACTACATGGAATTTTTTGAGTCTTTACATTCTCCCCACCATGGGAATTTATGTCCCCGAAAGCCAAACAAGGCTACGCAAACCGAGATGGGTACTGAGCATGCATATGGGAATCTCACTCCCATGTTTTCTCCTATAGTTTCTCATGCTGCCCCCGAAGGTGCACCATAGGTATCGAATACCAACGAAGGATCCTCTCTTTTCGATCATCAATCTCCACCGATTACTCTGTAATATTTTCCCCATTGTCATCCAGCTCACCAAGGTCGAAGACATGAGATGGTTCATGCATGTATCTATTCATCTGTGATATGTGGAAGATGTTGTGCACCCTCTCCAACTGTGGTGGCAATTCCAAGTGGTACACCTCATTTCCAGTCATGTGAAGTATCAGGAATGGTCTGATAAACATTGATGAGAGTTTTCCCCCTCAGCTAAATCTTCGCAGTCCCCGTCGAGGGGATAATTTCAAGGAAACATGGTCCCCTTCTTGGAACTCAATTGGTCTCCATTTCATATCATCATAGGACTTCTGTCAGCTCTATATAGTCTTTATATTCCCTCGAATGACTTGCACCTTTTCAGTGGTATCTTTTACCATCTCTGGGCCCATGAATGTTGGCTCTCCTAGATCTGTCCAGCACAAGGGTGATCTGGATGGTAATCTGTACAATGCCTAAAAAGGGTACATTCCAATGGTTGGGTGATAAGTGTTGTTGTGTGTGAATTCCAACAATGGTAGGTGGTCCCCACAACTATGACCAAAATTTAAGACACAAGCATGAGGCATTTGTTTGTGGTCTGGATTGTCCGATCAGTCTGACCATCTGTCTGTAGGTGAAAATCAATATGCTCAGGCGAACATGGGTTTCGAAATCCTCATGCAAAACTTTATAAATTTGGTATGTGAAGTTTTCATCATCGTCGGAGACTATCATTGAAGGTACCCCGTGAAGTCGCACGATATCTTTAATGTAGAGGCATCCAAATTTTCCTATAAAACCATTCTCTCAAATAGTGAGGATGTGGGCTGACTTGGTGAGTCAGTCAACGATCACCCAGATAGTATCCTTCCTTCTTGACGTACATGGAAACCTCATCAGAAATTCCATCTATATCCCTTCCCACATTCACTCTCGTATCCCAAGGGGTCGGGTCATGCCAGCTAGTACCTGGTGCTCAGCCTTCACTTGATGGAAAGTCGGGCATATAAAAAGAAACTCTATCATAACTTTCTTCATCCCCAGCCACCAGTTTTGAGGTCGGAGGTCCTAATAAATCTTCATCAAAACTAGATGTACTGCCAAATAGGATATAATTTACACCCTCACCACCTACTCTCATAGCTCCACTGGTACAGTTATACATACTCTAAAAAGGATAGCATGCTCCCCATCATCAGAATATACATCTGGTGCATGGCCTAAGGATATCTAAGCATTTGTAGTCTCATAACTTCTATATTTGAGTTGCACCTCCATAACTCGCCGAATAAGTGAAGGGGAAACAATCATCAATTGGAGTTAGAATGTCTCATATCTATTAATAAAGGAGATCTAAAGCAAGGATAACTGATCTGAGGCCTCGTTTAGTAGATGGGAACTCAATCTGTGGCTAAGTGAATCTGCCACTACATTCACATTCCCATGAGTATAGACTATCTAAAAGTCATAGTCCTGGAGGAAATATATCCATCATCGATGTCTCAGATTCAGACATTTTTGTGTGATGCTATATCTAAGACTCTTGTGGTCTGAGTAAACAATGAATCGCTCGCCCATCATGTAGTGTCACCAAATATTTAGTACGAAGATTACTACTACCAACTCCAAGTCCTGAGTCACATAATTCTTTTCATGAGGCCTCGACTGTCATGATCCATAAACAATCACTCCATCACCTAGAATCAGAACTCAACTGAGTCCAGTCTTTGATGCATCATATTAAACCATGTTGTCATTAACCACCTCAAAAAACCTCGGGATGGATGCCTGAGCTGTTGAAAACTCTGCTGGCATGTCTGAAACCACAGGAAGGTTTTCTCCTTCTTCGTCAATGTAGTTATATGTTCTTCTACTCTGGAGAAATCATCTACGAACCAATGATAGTATCCTACTAATCCAAGGAAGGTACGAACCTATGTAACACTCATGGGTGGCTCTGAAGCATTTACTACGTCGATCTTCACTGGATCCACTACAACCATAGCCTTCGAAATGACATGTCCCAAGAAGTGGAATTTATGTATCTAGAACTCACACTTAGAGAGCTTCCTATATAACTGGTGCTCTTTGATTTTTTCCAGAACAATCCCCAAGTATGGACCATGCTCTTACTCATACGCTAAATACAACAAGATGTCGTCGATGAAGAACACTTAAAACCGGTCTAAGTAAGTCTAAAAGATCCTATTCATGAGACCCATGAACACTACAGGAGCGTTCTTTATGCTCAACGACATCACTAGGTATTCTTAATGTCTGTAGTGACATCTGTAGGACGTCTTCAGGATGTCCTCATCCCACACATGAAGCTGGTGAAACCTTGATCAGATGTCTATCTTCTATAACCACTTCACTCCTCACAACTGATCAAACAAATCATCAATACTAGGTAGAGGATACTTGTTCTTCATGGTCACCAAGTTTAGGTGTCAGAAGTCCATGCATAGCCACAAATTTCTATATTCTTTATTTGAAAACAACACTAGGGATGCACACGGAGAAATGTTGGGCCTTACAAATCCATTTTTATGTAAGTCTTCCAACAATACCCTAAACTCTCAGTGCACCATAGGGGAAATATGATATGCTGGTGTAGGTATCAGTCTTGTTACTAAGAATAAGTCAATGTGGAAGTATAGCTCTCTAAGAGAAGGTAGTCTTGGGAATTATTCTGGAATGATGTCCAAATACTCGTCCACTGCCACTGGGAAATGTTGAATAGCATCATCCACCATTTCGAAGGTCATTCAAGCTAGCTGATATGTAATTAGAAACACCCTCCTGAGAGTAAGTACATCTCATTCCACTCTATTTTTCTTCTCACCAACAAAGGTAAACTGGCCTCCATCTCTTCCTATACATCACAATGTTAATATTATATAGTCAATCAGTTCATGAACGGTTGATATCCAGTCCATTCCTATAAAGAAGTTGTAGGGATTCAACACTGCTATTAGAAGATCCCATAAAAAACTATCTCCTTAGAGAGTAAGACCACATTGTTGGAACAAATGTGTAATTTTTTAATCTCCAACCGTAGAAGTATCCAAACACAAATGTCGAGCTAAAAGATCAATCAGAATCTCAGAGTCTCAAACTATGTTTTCAAAAAGGAAAGAACTGGTAGAACCATTTTCAACAAGCATTGATGTTAAAGTAGAGGAGATATAGATCGTACATTATATCATCTCAAGAACATAAAGATTGTGAGACTATAAAGCATGTTGTTGGGAATGTCCCCGTCCACCTACTCCTTGAGCTCATGGTGGACCTACTGGGGGTGGTGGTGGTAGTGCCTGGTGACCTCGACCACCACTCGCTGGTCATCCTGCTCCTTGGTCTCGTTCACCTCTTGGCTGACACTCATGCTCCTATAACTGCCACTGCCTCGGTGGCCCCTCCACCGTCTGCTGACCATCCTTTCTGGGATTTAGATAGTCATGAGCTCTGGGACCCTGTTCCCTATAAGAAAAATATATCATTCATCGATGGTGGCTCCTTCAGCCTCTCATGCCTCGCAATTGTGACACAGAGTCATGTGGTCACCCTCCAAAAGTTCTTTCTCACTTGTTATTTTGCATCGTATGTATATTTTCCAATTGAAGATGACTCTTATACATGTCATATAGTAGGGGATATAATTTTCAGTGCATTCTTAGCAAGGAATATATCAATAATAAAATCTTTCTCTAGCATCACAGCCTACATCGGAATACTGATAGAAACTGTTGGAGCTCTGATATCTCATCGGAGCCCCTACTTGATAGTTCAGTCTCTGAATTAAGGGACATGTAACATGTCAGTGGAGTATCAGGAGAGGTTAGGAAATCACGCTAAGTACTGAGCCACATTCAAGCTGCCCTAAAGCAGATGTTGAAGCTCCTGAATATGCACAGATCATAGTGTCAATGGAAAGAAACCCAACCTGAAATGATCTCAACATCTGGCCAGGTGAGGGTCATATCCCCATGCACCTAGATCAATGAGATCCATTATCGTCTTACCGATCACTAAATAAGGCTATTAGCTATGATCTCCATCTACACGGAAGGTGTATCTACTACGTGAAATACCCGCAAAACCAACTCAATCCAGTCCTCTACTTCCTGGGGTCCCGTCTCGCCTCGATACCTCAGAGGCCTCTATATATGAAACTCAAGCAATGTTCTCAGATGATGCGCAACATCCACTGGAAGCATCTGCTACTAAACAAGATGTGGTGCTACTGAAACACAACCCGAAGGTGCGATCTATATGAGTGGTCCATGTACAGATGCCACATTGCTCGGTGGGCTACTTTCACAACATCTAACTGGAATAATACATGTTTTACTTTATAGAGGCATCATCTAATGTACAAATACACCACATTCAATATGTTATTCCTGGTGAGAAGAGTCAAGAAATATCATGAAAACTTTTCAATGCCCTAGAAACCTATTTTTTTTATGTAACATGTTAGAAAACATAATTCAGGGTCCAGGTGAATGGATATGTTGGACTCTGCACCAACACTAGACTCACTATACTGAAAACCGCAATCAATACACTTTACACCATTTCCTCATTAAAATTAGAATCTTTGTTCTTCTGATAGAACCGACCTCCCTCTAATACCACCTTTCTATGACATGTCCCATGAGGCCCGAACATGACTACCACAAGCCCGCCTTCCATATGCCAGGGGTTGGTCACTAGTACCTGATTGCTTATCCCGAACGGGGAAGGAATTACCGTAGAAATATGTATACACTCAAATAAGGGAATATAAGTAAACAACCAAAAATAGGAACGTATAACAACGAGAGTAATGTATAACCACAAGTACAACTATAACCTGAAAAAAGTGGTCCGGAATATGATCGCTAGAAACTAAAAAAAATAAAACAGTCATTGCATATGCCCTAAAGCTCTACCCATAGGGTAGTAGCTGTATTTCTAATGTCACATTAATGGATATCAACTACTCCCATCCCACCAATCTCTCCCAAGTACTGAGCCATGAATATTTGCCTCAGAGCATCAGCAGTCGGAACCTGACACACACGTGAGGGCGGAGCCCATGCAGGGTTGAGTTTAACAACGTAGTAAGGGACCCCAAGACCACTAAAGGACCCTCAGTAAACCAAAAAAGAAAACATCTCAAGAAATACCACAAAGGTAATATCACAAAAATGATCTAAATCATGAAGCACAAAGCCAAAGAGGGATCCCACTCTTACAATATTACTTCAAGGTTATTGTGATAAGGATGACAAGTCGTAATGCCAGATCATTCTATCCACAGTAACTCTACTACTGACCAGTATAGGTCACTATATTCTGACCCATATTGGTAGCTAGATTCTTTCCCATATAGGTCACTATATGCGGAAATGTATTGGTTTCTATAATCTAACCTGTATTGGTCATTGTTGCTGACCAGTACTGGATACTGGTGATGGACCGTATTGGTCGTTGGTGTCGACCTGTACTGGTTGTTAGTGAAAACCTGTACTGGTCACTTGTTTACAGGTAGGGATGATTATTTTTACAACTAGATCATCCCACTACGGATTTTCTGATGCTTACCCATATTGGTTGCTCTTCTTCTTCATGTGACAACCAACCACTAGATTATCACACGAAGCATGGATAATCTCCAAAAGACTATTCTCATCTAGACATCGGTCATATTTCAACCAGTACGAAGCGCTACAAAAATCATACCTAAAGGAAAATCCCTCCATTGGGGTTGTAACGTGATAGACGGTGCGTCGACCGGATACTCAGTCTGTGAGATATGGGCACTATTTCAAAAATGCCCATTTGGATTCATGTATAATCCAACCGAGGTCACACATCAAGTCCTATAAAAACTCACATAGAGTATATCCAAAGGACCTCCTAGTCACAAGGGCCCTTATTCCATAAATGCCGCATCGATCAGATGCTTGGTCTGTTAGTTGCACCCCATTCTATGGAATAGAGGTGATCTTACATTTGTTTGGCACGACATGGTCGGGCCCATAAGAATATGAAAAATGGACCGCATCCAAAAAGGGTTACCAAAGATACTGGATGTGTGTCAAATGGAAACATGTTTCGTTAGTTACTGGCGTTTCTTTATTTGGGCGTCGATTGGGTTTGGACCCAGTCCAACTCGGTATGGGCGGCCCGACACAACGCGTCCTGGGGTCTACCTAGCCCCGCTTGGGTCTAGCCCGTTAAGGGTCAGCATGGTTCACTAGGTCTACACGGCTGGTTCACATTCCCGGATTGTGGTTTTAGCTGGCCCCCTCGGTGGGGCTCTTCCCACCCATGTTGGCCCGCGGGTTAGGCTAGTTCGATCAGCCTATGTCTAGCCCGGTTCGCCTGAAGGGGGACCACCTCTATCTAGCCCCGCAGAAGCTAGGCAATTTTATCAGGTCGATGGGGTCCTGCCCCACCACATGCAATGGTGGGAAAGTTGACTAACTGATTTCTAGTCGATGCGGCGTGGCGCAGTGCGACTACGCCCCCTCTTACCACCAACGGGCGCTTACATGCGATGTCCTTCTCCCACATGAAATGCTCAGGCTGGAGGCCTCCATCCCCCATGGCACGTGACACAGTGCCTCTTTACCACCTCCCACGGCTGGTTGTCGCGGGCTCCTCCAACTTCCACCAGCCACCGCAGGCATGGCGTGCTTGTGGTTCCTTCCGCCGGCCTCTGGATGTGCTTCCATGGTCTATTCTTGGTGTCGTCTTCACCTACGAGCCTCCCAGACTACCACCATCACAACATGACCCTTTGTCTCTTGCTTCCATCAAAAATAAAGAGAACCATCCCTAAATAACGCAACCTGAACAGAGCTTTGAAGGTTCTAAGACTTATTCGGTTTCCTGGTGCCCTCTGCGTTAACATGATAACAAGGAGGAGAATATTTATCTAACATTAAATACTAAATAAACTCATCTCAATAATGCTAAACCAATACCAAACATAAACCCACATCCAGGATGAGATATCCACTATCCATGATCGACGGAACCTCCTTCGTCGTTGTCGTCAGTTCGTGATTCGGTGGTGCTGATCACTGCTTCTTATGTCTGGTCGTGTCCTCCAAGTGGAAGTCGTCGTAGGACATCACCACAGTTTCCTCGCATGAAGAATTTGTACCGAAACCCCACCCTGATCTCCATTTAAATATGTGGGAGAAAGGGGAGTACCACGTTGAGGAATTAATGAGGATAATTAAATGAATTAATGAACCTCTTCTAATTCCTAATGGTGGAGTCTTGCAGTTGATGAGTCGGTCCATTAATTTTCTTGAAAATTCACCGGTCTTGCCACCACCGCTCATCCATTGGAGAAAAAGAAAATAAATTAAAAATTATATGTTATTTTACATTTCATTAAAAAGACTAAAAACTAACTTTTTCTCCCAACCTACTATTGTCGAAGTGAAACTTCCCTTAAGCGAATCCTGATGCTATAGATTCAATAGATTCTCTCAAATATCAATTCTGAAAACTAGTTCAAAAGTTAGAAAATTCCACCTACGTTTTTACTAAACGTACCATAAAAAAAGTTAAAAAAATTAATTTTGATCAAACCGGTCCTCTAAATCATGTGCCGTCAAATTTCACAGACTCATAATAATCCCAAATAATTAAAACAAATTATATGGAATTATCCTGGTCTTTACATAATGAGCCACATTATAGTCAGTGAATCGGTAAAAGATATATGGTTGCACTCCCAATACTCGATTAAATATGATTTCTATTAATATAAAAAATTATCTTCCATAATTTAATTTTTCTTATATTATAGAAACATATTTTAAATACCTCACTCACCTATAATAATAATTACATCCCAAACCCATGGCCCCATCTTTATCACCCCTTCTCTATTCTCTCAATACATATTTTAAGAAAATTTTAGAGTTACAAAGTATGTTGGGATCCTAATTTTAAATCAAACTTCTCTAAATATCTTATTATGTTTTTGGTTTTTACGCCCTCCATAATCATCTAAAATAAAAATATTCTTGTTTTCTGTTAGATTCATTTATTTCATTGGAATGGGGTTGATTTGGATGATTACCTTTAATGATATATCACATTAAAGTATCAATGAAATAGGTTATAACAGTATAACCTACTTACATATAGGTTCATGAGCTTCCATGTTAGAAGGAGTGTGAAGAAAATGATGTTGATCAAATTTATTTTCCATTTATCCTTTATTAGTATCTATGAGGTTCAAATTTTATCAAGAAATTGGTTTGGTGAGTTCAAACCAATAATATACTGATTTTAGTGAGTTGGTAGTAAGGCGATAGTGTATCCCCCTATAATGAAAATTAACACTATATTAGGTTTCCAGGTATGAGAATGGCTAATATGGTTCCAATTTTAGAACATGGGTTAGAGAAATGGATTTCTTAATGTATAAGGATGATGTTTCTTAGTGAATTATTTGTTTATATTATTTAATTGGGTTTTGTTTGAAATAAGAGTAATATTATGGAAATAAACACTTTTAAAAATTGATTAAGAAATGTCACTTTTTGTTCTAAACTTATTTCAGCCCTACACAATGATTAGTGGATAATGAATACCAAAGACGTATAAAAATAATAATTGTTATTAAATAGTTATGATTATTCATTGAATGATTTGGGATGATGAGTTGGTTGTGTGACATATTTATCTTGACTGATATATATATATATATATATTTGTTTTAATGTTATTTGGATTTACATATTATTATTATATATTCTATGAAATGGGAAGGAGAATCATCTTTTATCATTTCCCAACCTAGAGGACCCCACCGTGGTTATTGATAATTTGAGAATACCACTCCAAGCACACCTCAAACATGAAAGGTTATAGTCACTTCAACTATGAAATCATAAAATATATGGGTGGAGTGAGCCTATAACACCAAATAAATAACATGAATTTAAATACACAATATATAATTGAAAACACCAATACTATTAAATATATATAATCATTATCTAAAATTATTATTACAAATAAAAACTAATCGAATATAATACCACATGGGCAGTCATCATTAATATAAAAAAGTGAAATAATACAACATCACTAAGAACTAGAAACTCTCATCAAGTAATGACACCTCCTCACTACTGGAAACCCCAAAGTGTAAAATAATTCCTATAATTTAATTCCCCCTACTGAATCTGCCACCAATTACATAACATAAATAAATATATCATTAAAATATTTTCTTGGTTCCTTTTTGGTTTATAGATTTAGAGAACTGTGATAAAAAATATTAACTAACCAAACACATATATTTTTAAAATAATGAAAATTTTAATAATATATAAAAACTTTTTAATCCAAAATAATTCATCAACATATACAATTAATTATTCTCATAATTTACCCTCCAAGTCTTATCATATGTATTAATTTTATTCCAGACCTGGGCTAATGGAAACCTTATAAAAGGGGTGACCTCTAATTCAAATTAAGGGTAAACATCAGTGATAAAAAATATCCTATGTGGTCATATGATATAAAACTTGGTGTAATCTAGATACATAAGAAATTTATATCCAACAAATATTTGTTAAAAATGAACAAATTATGACCTCAAATAAGAAATGAATCAAAATATATAGTCTATAAACATGATCCAAGAGATTATAACATAGTAATGAGAATAAGTATAAAACTATGACTCATCATTAAATTATTAGAAATGAATTAGTATAGGGAACATAAATTTATGAGACAACCCATTAGTGACCATGATTATAAGAAAATGAAATTTACGCATCAATTCCTATTTCATGTGATATAAACTCTTAACTATTTCATTGTAGGGTAATATATTACCCCACTCATCATGATCCATACTTTTCCCATAAGATATTGAACATTAATTATATCATAGAGAACCCATGGAATGGAAAAATCATATATTTTTCATATAGAAACATATAAGGAAAACATTCATAATTCCATCAACAATTCTAACATGTTAATTCTATGATAAATAAATGGGCATCCAATGACATCAATAATATTTCTGGGTAAATACCATTCAATAAAGACCATATATAATATAGTGTTTAAATCAAATTGTTAAAGGGTAAACTATAAAGAAAAAATTCCCCTAATTAATCAATTAATTACATCTAGTTGAACACCCATCAATCAATGGGATGAATATATATTGTTCTTAATGAAATGGAATTAGAGTGAACGTTATAATAATTCATGATGGATGGTTATGAAAGTAAAGGGTATACATGGATCATATTCTTGATTTAAATTAAAAATACATAAGATATCAAAATAAAAAAGGTAAATAAAATAAAAATGGCATATCCCCAGTGTAACAAAGATAAATAATTACTATATTGACATCGATGAAAAATATCCAAGCAATAGAATGCATCGAACAACATCACATAAGAAGGGATCAATAGTCGAGTTTTCTTACACCTTCAGTTCAATCCTATAAAATTTAAGATTATATATAGATAACATAATGATTCTAGTAATATAAATCTAATGATTATTATCCATTTTCAATATAAAATACAAAAATTGTGGTGGAAATTTAATTGAAATTTTAGAAAACATTTTTAATAATGAAGTGAAGGAAAACCTAAATGTGACTTTATAATGTAACATTAAAAAAGAGAGATGAAATAATTTAAGATGTAACACCCCGATCTTCCACGATACGCTTCTCATTCAATAATGAAATAGCTTGCATTTAACGCAACTTCGAGTTCTAAAACACCGCGACTAATCAAAGTAGCCGTTATGAATAGTAATAACCACTTTTTAAAATTATAGAAATTTTATATTTCAAAATGGACTTCATTTTTGTATTCGTAATATCGAAATTAGCCTATGTTGAATTTTTGGTATTTTTCTGAGAACTTCTATTTTTTTATGAATAGTGAAAAATACTTAAAAACAACTTTTTTAATCAAAATAATTTATACTGATAAATTATACTATTTAGTGGTTTTAAGTTATAATTAGAAAATATTTTTACCATTTTATCCAATGGTGGTCATTACAATTAATTTAACATTGAAATTGGACATAAACAATTGCCAATCTTTTGATATAAATTGTTTCTTAAAAACACGCTATTTGTTGTGACAGCGGGAATTAATTATAAAATTAATTAATGCAACTTATATGTTTGGAATTTTGTAAAATAGACATCATTTTTGAATTCGGAATATCAATTATAGCTTAGGGTGAAATTTTGGCATTGTTCTGAAAAACTTCAATTTTTGATGAATAGTGAAACCACTAAGTGGTAGTTAAATAACTGATTTTTCGTTTAAATGAAATATTACCACTTCTGTGATTTGATTTTCAAAAATCCGACATACATGGTTGTCATTAAGAAGTAAAATGTGGTTCAATGGGATAAAAATAATTTTTTGGTGAATAGTAACTTATTAAGTTCTTAATCGCGATTAGTGGTAATTAGGGTAGTTTAAGGTATAAATAATACTTTAATAATATTAAATGACCTAGACACATGTCCCAACCTCATTGGTTGTGTCATGGCCGACCAAGACAAGCCATGGCCTAACTTGGGGACCCCATGGATCCACTTTTGTTGGGAAATAACATAAATTACTTTTTATTTAATGTTAAAGTGAAAATGACACTAACATAAAGTGTTTTACTAAAACAATTTTTAAGTAGGGTTACACAAGTCCAAATTTTGATTATAAATAGTCATTGGAAAGATAAAAAGATTTCCTATATCATAGTATTTTTTTTATAATTTTTAGACATTAAATAAATTTAATTATTTATGACATAATAATGATGCAGCGATGACATCATTATTTGACGATTTAAATAAAATGGAAAGATAATATAAAATCTATGAACTACACATGGCCAAAACCAATTGGATGAGTGGATTTCGATGCCTTATCACCTTATCCACGAATTCTATCAATGTGGGACCTTTTAAAACCGAAACACATTTTCAAATAATGTAATGTTCCTTTACTTTCCAAAAGTGCCCCTCCTCTCCTCTTATAAAAGGCCCCCACCTCTACCTCATTTCACACACTCTTCAAGCCATTGGCTCGGCCAACCCCTGCCCATTTGCTCTCTCCACATCCCTCTCCTCATCCTAGAGGATTCCCTTTGGGCAGAATCCTTTCAAAGGAAGCCTTTAGGCTCAACTCAAAAGGAGTTACACTTTTTAAGGTAATTCATTCTCTCATGTTCTTTGGTTTTATTTTGCTTCTCCAACCCCCTAAACTCTTTTTATTTACTTCTTTTGTAACAAAACCAGTATCTTAAATATACTAGGATGTTGTTATAAGATTTATTTGAGCTACACTTCCACACAACTACATAAAATGGTTAAAGAACATAAGGTTTCCGTGGATGGCGAAATTCTGCCTCCCGAAACGATGATTGTTCAACACTCATTTAACACCTTCAAAGGTGGCCATTATGATGTCACTATTTTTATATATGATATATAATATGTTTATGTTTTCCTTAAGCTTCTGTTTTTTTTCATTTTGGGCATACCTTTATGGTTTCCATTATGGGTAAAACACGATATCTTCATTTTAGGAAGCGCGGACTACCGCCCCCTGAAAGTGATTTGATTCGTTAATACCATATGTGGGATGTGTGAAGGATAAAGTTAATGATATTATATATGTTATTATACTGGAATTATAATATACTCTCATATCATTATGATTCCATTCCAGAAAATATGAAATAGAAATGGAAGTAGCGTTCATGCGTACGTACGGCTTACCGTCTCCATGAACGGTGCATTTCATTTCTTACCTCTAAATGTGATGTAATATTATAAATGAATGTATGTACTGGATATATATGACATATATGATATCTACATCATGAATACCATTCTGGATATAATGAAACTTTGACCAAATTAACAACATGTAAGTGTAAGAAGCCTATTTTTGACTTAAGAACCAAATACCGACAAAATGAACATTATTAACTTAAATAATTACATAATGTTCATATCATTGTAATAAGTGATATAATAAGGATAATGAAGTTGAAAATGGTTCTTAATAAGGTATATATTAACTCTAGTTTATTATTCAGGAGGTTAAAGAACGGTTGAGTCAAGTCAGACACGAGGTAAGGGAAATTCTTAACCCAATTTCTGTTCCTTGGGTTAATCTCCTACTTTCAAATTCTGTCATGATATTGTTATGTATTATCTTGTATTTGTACTTTCATTATGTGTACTTATAGTTAATACACATAATAGATCTATTTTATTTATAAATGATCTTGTAAGGGAATTTCTTAACCCAACTTCCATTCTTTGGGTTAATCTCCTACTTTCAAATTATGTCATGATATTGTTATGTCATATCTTGTATTTGTACTTTCTTTATGTGTAATTATAGTGAATACACATAATAGATATATTTTATTTAAATGATATTTGTAAGGGAATTTCTTAACCCAATTTCCATTCTTTGGGTTAATCTCCTACTTTCAAATTATGTCATGATATTATTATGTCTTATTCTGTATTTTTAATTTATTTATGTGTACCTATAGTGAATACACATAATAGATCTATTTTATTTTAAAAATGATCTTTTTAAGGACTTCTTCTCAATCTCCTTTCATTGAGGCATATTTGGTTCTATACACAACTTTACTTTATACGGTGTATAAACCCCTTTGACTTTTACGTTTATTCAAAAGGAATCTTTTTTATACGAAGCATTTTACTAAACGACAAAAGGGAATGTTTTTCTTTCCGTACTTATGCGGCGACAACGACTTCTCCGCCGCCGTGACCATTATTTGAGTTTCGGCTTCCTCTACAAGCCATACCCTTTTTTTTAATGAAAAATAAATATCATGTTTTAACTTTCTTTTATTTTGGTATTGAAAATGGTCCTGAAAGCATTTTTATTATAACAATGTGTTGTATTGATATCTTGTGATTGAAATGTGGAAATGTTATGTTTCCTTTATGCATGTTTTATGTGATACGATTATGTTATGGTTTATGATATGTTTAAACCTATTTATATGAGGAATGTATTGGACTTAATAAGTGACGGGTGGAGCCCGCTATAGCTCCTCGATGCATCGGTAGGTCTCATGAGACAACTAGACGTGGAATTGGCCGAGGCCCTTTCCCAATTTGATTTATGGTTTTGGCCGAGGCCTTAATCATTTTAGATGTCTTGGCCGAGGCCTTGACAAAATGTTTCAGAATGTCCGGCATTATACATTCCATCATTATGAATGTGGTTATTGATATTACATGTGATTATTCGACCAGTAGAATATCCATGTGAAGAAGTAAATGGCATTATCTCATTTTACTTTTGCCATATTATGTTGAAGTTCATGTTTAAGAGGCTTTTGTTTTAGTTATACATTGCCTTAAATGTTAATGTTTATTTATGAAAGCTTCCGCATTATTGTTATCCTTACTGAGCATTTGAGCTCACCCCTTTCAATGTTTAAAAATTTTCCAGGTTGTGAAGAAGTATTTTATGACTGACTTGCAAGAATAATCAGTGAAGATATGAGTGTGGACTATGAAGACCATGTTTTTTTGTAGTTTGTTTAATTTTGATGTAATGAAAGACTTATGAATGTATCTAGTGTTTCCAAGGCTACTAAACTAATCGGTCTTTCGAGACTTGATCTTTTGGGATCATGCCAATGTTACGAAGTAATGCACCGGCTCTGGGTAGCTGGGGTCGGGGCGTTACAGTTGGTATCAGAGGCAGTTTAGTACTAACCTTGGAAGCTAGATTTAGATAAACTCTGATTAGAACGCATAGCCCAAAGATAGGCTTCGAGGATTAGTATAGAAGAACTTCCTAGAATTTTAGTATTGTAGAGATGTTGTGAGTTTTCCGAGCAATACATCCCTGTCTGGATACGAGCAGGTAGAGGTGGCTCTGGCACAGATGTACCTAGGGGTAAAACCCGAAAACACCGCTTTGAGCTAGACTCAAACGGGAACTGGTGCACGACAACGGGCCTTGCTGCACTCTTGGTTATGACACTCCCGGGGGATATGCTTAGGATAATTCTCATTTTCTTTACAAACCATTATGTAAGGTTTATGAGTACATACTTCCTCAAAGGAAACATTTCTTTTTATGATTATGGATTATATCCATAAATAGTTCAATTTATGTTAAGTATTATACAAGTATGGAATTATGTATTTTGATTCATAAACTAATCTAGTTTATGCCATTGTTTAGAAATGGCGCCTAGTAGAAGGAATGGAAACTGTATCAATGCACGAACTCCGTGTAGGGATTGCCCTCCTGCTCAAGATAATTATTGTGGACCTGAAGATACAACTGGTGCTGATCAACTTATTACCATACTGGGACAACTCACGCAGGTTATGAATAACAACCTTACTCGTATGGAGCACCCTGATTCGCAACGTGGAGGATCAATGCTAGACCGTTTCATGAGGCAACAACCGCCAACCTTCAATGGGAGTACAAATACTACAGTAGCTGAGCAATGGATAAATTCCTTAGAGAAAATATTCCATGCCTTGGGGAGTAGTGAAAGGGAGAAGGTTGTCATGACAGTTTACCGCCTCACTGGAGATGCCGATCAGTGGTGGTCACTGATTCAAAACACAAAGGAAGATGATGACGTATCGAATATGGAATGGAGGGAGTTCAAAGAGCTTTTCTTAGAAAAATACTTTCCTCGTGACCATCGAGCAGATATGGAAAGGCAATTTCTGAGTCTGAGGCAGAAGGAGGATGAGAATGTCGCAAAGTATGAGGCTAACTTTACAAGGTTAGCGAGGCATGCTGCCGATTATATACGTAACCCAAGGAGTAAGATTGATCGTTTCTTTGATGGGTTAAAACCATTTCTCCGTCGAGCTTTAGTATCACAATCCTTCTCATCATACGAAGATATAGTCTCATGTGCTATCAAGACAGAAAAGGAATTCTCTAAGTCTTATGACAACAAAGTAAAGCAAGAGAAGAAGAGAACGGTGGAACAAGAGACAGATAAAGGGAAAAAGGGAAAGAAGGATTTTCCATTATGTGATAATTGTGGGAAGAATCACCCTGGTACTTGCCTAAAAGGAATGGGAGTCTGTTATAAATGTGGAGAAAAAGGTCACCAGGCACGTGATTGCAAGGGAAAGAAAGAGGCTGTCAAAGTTGAATGCTACAATTGTAGAGAAATGGGTCATTACGCAAATGAATGTCCTAAGCGTCAAGGAATCTTACCTCAGAAAAGGCCAAGGGATCAAGGACAATCTTATGCTATTACTACAGTTGAAGCAAAATAACTAATGTATTGATGCTTTCGGACTCATGGATTATATTCTGGTTATTAGAATAATGTGATCTATATAAGGATTGTACTGCATTACTTTTTGATTTCAGTAAGGTTTTAATATGATTAAGGTAATCATATTTTTGGTATGTGACAATAAGAGAAACATTTCTTTGTTTGGGGAATCTGATAAATTGATTTTGGAATTAAGAGACCTTTTAGAGAAAGTCTGGACAGATGTATTTTGGATAACTATTAAGGTTGGAATGGATTAAGTTGAACCATGGATAGTATTGTTTAAGGTTAAAAAATTTATGAAGATTATTTTTGGAATATTATGATACTATAGTTTTAGGAAAAGGACAACCTGCAGGGTGGGGCATAACCCGTCGCGTCGGACAAAGCTGCAGGAATCGAACCCACAATCATAGTGCGACAGGCCTTTATTTCCTACCACTAGCCTACAGGAAGTCCCCGGTTATTACAAAATAATTTTACTAATCTAAATGGTATGTGTTAACATTTGGAACCTTATACAATTAGGATAAGTATAATATTTTTGAGTTCTATTATCTTTTGAGTGAAAGATGAGTTGAAGGTTGAAACTCTAATGTCAAACACATATATATATATATACCTATCTCTTATTCAATGAATAAATTAATTCTTAAACTTTAGTAAAGGGATATTAAAACAAAAAAAATGTGTTATCCTAATAACTTATGTTTTGTTGAACTGATGATATTTTAAATCAACATAGATTGAAGGCTTTGAGGCCCTCAATTTGACAGTTGATTGTGATTGATGACCTCAATCAATCCCTACAAATATTTACGTTTTTCCTCAAATTATATGTCTCTAATTGCCACCAATGTTCTCCTTATCGAGATCATGATTTGGTGGTGACTTTCTTATTTCCATTTCCCTCTTATTAAGACTAAATTCTATTAACCTTATTTCCGATGTGGGTTTTCCACAAAGGTATTTTCTATTTTCAACCTTTTATTTTCCAAGAAAAATTTCAAATTGCGAGGACGCAATTTATTGAAGGAGGGGAGAATGTAACACCCCGATCTTCCACGATACGCTTCTCATTCAATAATGAAATAGCTTGCATTTAACGCAACTTCGAGTTCTAAAACACCGCGACTAATCAAAGTAGCCGTTATGAATAGTAATAACCACTTTTTAAAATTATAGAAATTTTATATTTCAAAATGGACTTCATTTTTGTATTCGTAATATCGAAATTAGCCTATGTTGAATTTTTGGTATTTTTCTGAGAACTTCTATTTTTTTATGAATAGTGAAAAATACTTAAAAACAACTTTTTTAATCAAAATAATTTATACTGATAAATTATACTATTTAGTGGTTTTAAGTTATAATTAGAAAATATTTTTACCATTTTATCCAATGGTGGTCATTACAATTAATTTAACATTGAAATTGGACATAAACAATTGCCAATCTTTTGATATAAATTGTTTCTTAAAAACACGCTATTTGTTGTGACAGCGGGAATTAATTATAAAATTAATTAATGCAACTTATATGTTTGGAATTTTGTAAAATAGACATCATTTTTGAATTCGGAATATCAATTATAGCTTAGGGTGAAATTTTGGCATTGTTCTGAAAAACTTCAATTTTTGATGAATAGTGAAACCACTAAGTGGTAGTTAAATAACTGATTTTTCGTTTAAATGAAATATTACCACTTCTGTGATTTGATTTTCAAAAATCCGACATACATGGTTGTCATTAAGAAGTAAAATGTGGTTCAATGGGATAAAAATAATTTTTTGGTGAATAGTAACTTATTAAGTTCTTAATCGCGATTAGTGGTAATTAGGGTAGTTTAAGGTATAAATAATACTTTAATAATATTAAATGACCTAGACACATGTCCCAACCTCATTGGTTGTGTCATGGCCGACCAAGACAAGCCATGGCCTAACTTGGGGACCCCATGGATCCACTTTTGTTGGGAAATAACATAAATTACTTTTTATTTAATGTTAAAGTGAAAATGACACTAACATAAAGTGTTTTACTAAAACAATTTTTAAGTAGGGTTACACAAGTCCAAATTTTGATTATAAATAGTCATTGGAAAGATAAAAAGATTTCCTATATCATAGTATTTTTTTTATAATTTTTAGACATTAAATAAATTTAATTATTTATGACATAATAATGATGCAGCGATGACATCATTATTTGACGATTTAAATAAAATGGAAAGATAATATAAAATCTATGAACTACACATGGCCAAAACCAATTGGATGAGTGGATTTCGATGCCTTATCACCTTATCCACGAATTCTATCAATGTGGGACCTTTTAAAACCGAAACACATTTTCAAATAATGTAATGTTCCTTTACTTTCCAAAAGTGCCCCTCCTCTCCTCTTATAAAAGGCCCCCACCTCTACCTCATTTCACACACTCTTCAAGCCATTGGCTCGGCCAACCCCTGCCCATTTGCTCTCTCCACATCCCTCTCCTCATCCTAGAGGATTCCCTTTGGGCAGAATCCTTTCAAAGGAAGCCTTTAGGCTCAACTCAAAAGGAGTTACACTTTTTAAGGTAATTCATTCTCTCATGTTCTTTGGTTTTATTTTGCTTCTCCAACCCCCTAAACTCTTTTTATTTACTTCTTTTGTAACAAAACCAGTATCTTAAATATACTAGGATGTTGTTATAAGATTTATTTGAGCTACACTTCCACACAACTACATCAAATGGTTAAAGAACATAAGGTTTCCGTGGATGGCGAAATTCTGCCTCCCGAAACGATGATTGTTCAACACTCATTTAACACCTTCAAAGGTGGACATTATGATGTCACTATTTTTATATATGATATATAATATGTTTATGTTTTCCTTAAGCTTCTGTTTTTTTTCATTTTGGGCATACCTTTATGGTTTCCATTATGGGTAAAACACGATATCTTCATTTTAGGAAGCGCGGACTACCGCCCCCTGAAAGTGATTTGATTCGTTAATACCATATGTGGGATGTGTGAAGGATAAAGTTAATGATATTATATATGTTATTATACTGGAATTATAATATACTCTCATATCATTATGATTCCATTCCAGAAAATATGAAATAGAAATGGAAGTAGCGTTCATGCGTACGTACGGCTTACCGTCTCCATGAACGGTGCATTTCATTTCTTACCTCTAAATGTGATGTAATATTATAAATGAATGTATGTACTGGATATATATGACATATATGATATCTACATCATGAATACCATTCTGGATATAATGAAACTTTGACCAAATTAACAACATGTAAGTGTAAGAAGCCTATTTTTGACTTAAGAACCAAATACCGACAAAATGAACATTATTAACTTAAATAATTACATAATGTTCATATCATTGTAATAAGTGATATAATAAGGATAATGAAGTTGAAAATGGTTCTTAATAAGGTATATATTAACTCTAGTTTATTATTCAGGAGGTTAAAGAACGGTTGAGTCAAGTCAGACACGAGGTAAGGGAAATTCTTAACCCAATTTCTGTTCCTTGGGTTAATCTCCTACTTTCAAATTCTGTCATGATATTGTTATGTATTATCTTGTATTTGTACTTTCATTATGTGTACTTATAGTTAATACACATAATAGATCTATTTTATTTATAAATGATCTTGTAAGGGAATTTCTTAACCCAACTTCCATTCTTTGGGTTAATCTCCTACTTTCAAATTATGTCATGATATTGTTATGTCATATCTTGTATTTGTACTTTCTTTATGTGTAATTATAGTGAATACACATAATAGATATATTTTATTTAAATGATATTTGTAAGGGAATTTCTTAACCCAATTTCCATTCTTTGGGTTAATCTCCTACTTTCAAATTATGTCATGATATTATTATGTCTTATTCTGTATTTTTAATTTATTTATGTGTACCTATAGTGAATACACATAATAGATCTATTTTATTTTAAAAATGATCTTTTTAAGGACTTCTTCTCAATCTCCTTTCATTGAGGCATATTTGGTTCTATACACAACTTTACTTTATACGGTGTATAAACCCCTTTGACTTTTACGTTTATTCAAAAGGAATCTTTTTTATACGAAGCATTTTACTAAACGACAAAAGGGAATGTTTTTCTTTCCGTACTTATGCGGCGACAACGACTTCTCCGCCGCCGTGACCATTATTTGAGTTTCGGCTTCCTCTACAAGCCATACCCTTTTTTTTAATGAAAAATAAATATCATGTTTTAACTTTCTTTTATTTTGGTATTGAAAATGGTCCTGAAAGCATTTTTATTATAACAATGTGTTGTATTGATATCTTGTGATTGAAATGTGGAAATGTTATGTTTCCTTTATGCATGTTTTATGTGATACGATTATGTTATGGTTTATGATATGTTTAAACCTATTCATATGAGGAATGTATTGGACTTAATAAGTGACGGGTGGAGCCCGCTATAGCTCCTCGATGCATCGGTAGGTCTCATGAGACAACTAGACGTGGAATTGGCCGAGGCCCTTTCCCAATTTGATTTATGGTTTTGGCCGAGGCCTTAATCATTTTAGATGTCTTGGCCGAGGCCTTGACAAAATGTTTCAGAATGTCCGGCATTATACATTCCATCATTATGAATGTGGTTATTGATATTACATGTGATTATTCGACCAGTAGAATATCCATGTGAAGAAGTAAATGGCATTATCTCATTTTACTTTTGCCATATTATGTTGAAGTTCATGTTTAAGAGGCTTTTGTTTTAGTTATACATTGCCTTAAATGTTAATGTTTATTTATGAAAGCTTCCGCATTATTGTTATCCTTACTGAGCATTTGAGCTCACCCCTTTCAATGTTTAAAAATTTTCCAGGTTGTGAAGAAGTATTTTATGACTGACTTGCAAGAATAATCAGTGAAGATATGAGTGTGGACTATGAAGACCATGTTTTTTTGTAGTTTGTTTAATTTTGATGTAATGAAAGACTTATGAATGTATCTAGTGTTTCCAAGGCTACTAAACTAATCGGTCTTTCGAGACTTGATCTTTTGGGATCATGCCAATGTTACGAAGTAATGCACCGGCTCTGGGTAGCTGGGGTCGGGGCGTTACATAAGAACTTTTAAATAAAAAATGTAATTCTCAAATTAAGGACCCTTAAAATTTTCATTTATTTTTCTAACGAAACAGTAGAGGCAAAAATTAAACACTTGGTAATGAATGGAAATGATCCTTTTTAATACTTTGAAAATACCTTCCTCAAAATCCATATTTTTTTAAAAAAAAGATATATCCTTCCTATTAAAACATTATTTTAATAACATAGACTATTAAATATTATATAACATAACATTAATGAAATATAACCCATGAATTAAAGAATAAAGTTCAATATATTACATTATAACTCAATTAATGATTATTTGAGTTAAAATAACTATATTGTGACAGAAAGTCATTGAAGCATGAAATATTTGAAAAGGGGGTTATGTGGGAAAATAAAAATAATGATTCAATTACATATATTACAATAATATAGTTGTATTTTTTCATCTTATAAGTTTAAGAAGAAGATAATAAATCATTAACCAAAAATTGAGTTACCAAAAACTCTTACAACTCTGGTTACACTTGACTCAAAAGGGCTTTGAAGAAAAGAACATGATTTTGATTAATGTATACCAATATTTAGAAGTAAATAATTTATTTAACCATCATGGGATATTAAATAAATATAAAAATATAAAAATGAAACATGATGGAAAACATAATACATGTCTCAGAAAATAATAATTGATACAATGGAAACCCATATGGCATGAGTGACACATTAACCAAAACCCATTGAAAGAGTGGAAATATAATTGTGGTCAAAAATAATTATTAAAATATAATACATGGTGTTATATCTCAAATAGGTTTTATATTAACAACATTAATTATATTAATATCATAATAACCAACATATCTAAGAGTGTAGTATTTGTGATGAAGCCCCTAAACTTATTTTCCCATTTACTTGAATGCAGTCTTATATCCTATATAAAAACCATAAATATCATAATCCCCTATTTTAAAAAAATATACTTAAATTTTTATGAACCTGAATTATATGTATTCTCTATAATTATATAATTTATTTATTACCAAGTTTTATTGTTGGGAGTGGGTAATCCTAATCGTTTTAAACTAGTTCAGTAATATTTTTATTGTTATTCATTCTTCTCCCAAATTAAATCGTTAAAATTTTATTATAGTAGATATAATGGTTTTAATATGATTTATTAATTTTATATTTCATTTCATGGGTAATTTAGTCTTTATCATAAAATATGAAATTTACAAAAACATTTTTTTTGGAGAGTTTCAACTGATAATGTTTACTTTTTTAATTAATCAATTGAATTTTGATGAAACCTTTACATAACAAAAAAACTATATTTAATGATTTATATAATACTAAAATATTAAATACTATCTTAGAGTCTACCATGACATAATAATGTATTATTTCTCATGTACATGGTTAAATCAATCTAAACATGAAGAAATCATTATTAATGGTTGATCATGATGTGGTTTAGTTGAAATATCATTTTAATCTAACTATAATGAATTTATTTATTGTTTAATATTTTGATATATCTATATGGTAATTAATTATAAATGGAATTCAGTTTATATAATTTTTTAAAATATAAATAAGTAATCTTTTTCCTCTTAAATCGTGTGTTGTATATGATTGAATTAAATATAATCATTTTTTGATCATATCATTAAATGGTTATCCTATTTACATTAAACAATTAATGATGAAGTAAAAAATATAATTATCCTTTAATATAATCTTCATTTCCATAAACGTAATGTGGTAAAGAAGTTAAAATTGAAATCAATCATTTTATTGAGATGATTGTCCCCATGTATGCATTGTTGATAAATTTTTTTTCCATATAATGAGAGGAACAATTAATATAGTTCATTATTTCAGAATAATAAAATTTATCTAAATATCATAAATATTCCTTAAATTTATATTTTATACCATTTTTTTATTATTTTGAACCATATAAAACTTGTCACATCATAGATACAGAAGTATACACAATGAAAAATATTTGGTTTTATTTTTCATAATAGAAAGCAAAAATAGTGAGTGATTAGTATTACTATATAATAATAAAATTCATTATTTAAAACAATAATTATTTCCTTAAATTTTAATTTAAACATTTTAATTGGAAAATAAACATATAACAGATATATGTTAGGTACAAAAAATTAGTCACGTTGGGAACTTTGATAGTTTATTGGAAGATCCCTTTGAAATGGATGGAATATGATAATCTCTTGTGACCAGAAGAACAAGAGTGTGAAATATTACTCTTTGAGAATGAAAATTGGTAGATTTATAGGATTATAAAATTAATAGTTCCTTGAAGAGTTGTTTTGGGTCCACTTTTATAATTGGTGAGAATGGATTTATTAATCCAACTTTATATAAAGTGATAACATTTATAACAAGTTATTTGTCTCAAAAATTGGGTATTAATGGTTTGGTTAATAAATAAATTCTATCTAATCATTATAAATTCATTCAAAAACAATTTTTCTACGTTTTTTTGGTCTTTTACTCTTATATAATTTAATTTTACAATATTATTGTTTACCATGTTATCTGGTTTTTATAAAAAATTTATCATTTCTTCTAAAGAATAAAGTGGGGATTATTAGATAATATTCATCCATTTATTATAAATTTTAAATCCATTTTATTTTATATAATTTTTAAATGGGTTAAAAATTAATTTTAAGATATTAATTTGTAATTTATTAAAAATAATTTTACTAAAAATGTCACTAAAGTTCTAAAATAACACATAAATGTTTATAATTAAAATATAATATATATATGTATATACACATATCATGTTACCGATAAAACATATTTTGAATCGATAAAATGGTTTTCATGTTTTATATTTCTCTTATTTCCAAGTGATTTTATAGAATCCATGGAATTTTCCAAAATGATATTTTTCCCTATTTACAAATAAAATAATTACAGAAAATCCTCAAAATTAAACCTAAGATAATTTTAAAATTAAAACATATAAAATAGAGTTATTTCAAAAAATATAATATAATAAAATGTGCATTCTTAATAATTTTAATATAAATAAAAAATAATATGATTTTTCTTAAAATGACATCTTAAAATTTGTGTGTGTAATACTATATAATATTAGTTTCTAAAAAATTAAACTTTGGAATGGTAATTTTAAAAAAATAAATATTACCTATTAAAAAATTATATTTTATAAATTTAATTTATCAAATAATGATATTTATACTCTTTTTTAAGTAGTTCTTCGAAAGGCACCATTTTTAAAATATTTACCAATGAATCATAATATATAATTATCTTAAATGAATATTATTATTTTATATAAAAATGGTTATATGATACATGTATTTTAATATGTCATCATTTGTTTTATTCTAGTGTTGTGTTAGTATGGTGATTTGTTTTATATAAACTATTAAAGATATTATTAATTTAAAGGACGCATAATCTCATGTCATTACATTATACCCTCTAAAATACATTGCATCCTTATGAATTTAATTACTTTTCATAGTTGAAATTAGGATAGATAATTATAATAATATTTATTATTATAGATAAAATATCCAATGGGACTACTACCATACAAAATTATGTTATAACAAAAAATAAAACATTATGAAAACAACATTAACTGTTTATACCCTAATCAAATATTCCATAGAGTATAAATTTAGCAAAACTAATTAAATCTCAAATAAAATAAACTATATGGAAATTATTTATTCCTAAATAAATTAACTTTTTCTTTAATCTTAAAATATTTAAACCAGTAGTTCATAAAGTCACACAGTAGTCAACATATATCATAATCCCAAAAGTGATAAAAATTTAACCAAAGAACTCATGGATCAACATTTCAATAAATCAGTAATCAATTCAAATGTTATCATAACTACCTAACATACTTTAATATAAATAAATCAATCCATTATTACCTCCACATCATGTTTATATTAATCCTAATATTTATCCATACCAACATCACCAGTTCTTCAGTAGGATTCCCAAAAAGTTAACCATTTCAAAAAACCACATTTAAATGATATTGAATCTATTTAATATATGTTTCAAAACCATTAAATCCTAACTACATAATAATAATCCATAGATATTTCACAAATCCTTCCTTCATTATAGAATATAAAAAATTAACCTTGATAAATTTCACTCACTAATAAAAATATCATTGATTTTAAATAATTGATCTATTATGCAATCTACCTAACTACCCTATATAATTATAAGAAACTAAAATGTTATATCTTAACTAGAATATTTTATCATTATGAAATATTTAAGTACACTCCATTATCAATAAATTTTGGATTTTGGACAAATACCTTTCTTAAATTTACAGATTGATCATGTGACAACCAAATACTAAAATCAACATCGTAATGATTATAACCAAAATAATTATAGAATATAATTATGAAAGATATATTCTAAAAATTATTCTCTAGTGACGCCTTCCTTTCATTTAAACCATTTCATAATTGGTTAATCCTATAACTCTCTATATCTACCTATTTTACTTTATCATATGTTCCCATGTTTTTTTATAAAAAACCCTAGAGTAAATTAGGAAATAAAAAATTCACAATGGTTTGAAAAAATAATATTATTGAATAAAGAATATAACATAGGAGTTTCAAACCTGTTGTGTAGTTAGTCCTATTTTCATCCATTAGGTGAAAATTTATTTAATACCCAACCCACCATTTTTAGGGTTATTCACACAAAGTACATTTGTGATAGATCCTCCATCCACATGAAATATCCGATAAAATATGTATTTTATAGGAATCCGTATAATAAAAATGCACCTAATTTTCTAACTACAATCCTACTCTTAAAAATACATCTTAAACTTATCCCTTGGGATTTAAAAAATCTCATATCTATGTCCAAAAATATAATGTGGGTTGTTATCTTGATTAAAAATAATACACTATCCTAAAGGGTTATCTATAGATTTTAAATTATGACCAAACTTATCTTATCAACCCTTAAAGCTTCCTCAACTTACATAATAATCTAAAATGTTATCTAAACCTTTATCTGATATTGAATATTACACCCAAAATCTAAATGTTCTATAATTATGTGACTTATATAAATCCTTTTATGTTTATTTTTTTAGATAATAAGGGGAAAAATATTATGTATTTTGTTAACTAATGGATATTTTTTAATATATAGACAAATTCTTAATACATAACAATCCTACAATATCTCTAAAAAATTATTCATATAAGATACCCTTATAGACTATTATTATATATTAATTTTCCTCATAACCAACAGAAATTGAAACATAATAAGGAGATGAGCTCAGATGCCCAGTAATGGTATACATAAATGCTTAACATAAATGATTGTAAGTGATAATAAGATGAGAATAGGGTTATAAAAAATATATATATTGAAATTATATCCAAAATATATTATTTTATTAAACATGGTTTAAATCATGAAAATAAATGGGAATGAATAAAAATAGAGATTCGATAACAATGATCCACAAAATCATAACATTGTTAAGAGAAAAAATGTAAAACTGTATAATATCATTTAAATATGGAATAAACATTAGTGTACATTCTATAACTCTCATGAGCCATTTCATTGCTGCATATGCATATGAGAAACAAAAATATGATCTTGAATACCTATTTCATGATATATAATCTCTTAACCAATGCATTATAGTGAAATATATGACACCACCCATCATCATTCATACATATTTTTTCCATAAGAAATAAATCATTCATTATATTATAATAAACCGATGGAAATAGATTGGGTTTTATATCCGTTTCAAATGGATCCCACGTTATAAAAATAGTAACACAACATTTTTTAATCTAAGACTAAATTTTGAGAAACACACATGATTTGGATTACTTTATCATAATTATTTAAGGAAACTAATATATATAATTAATTGGATATTAAATAATTACAACGGAATAAAAATAAATCATATTGTATAACACGTAATAAGTCTCAATGAATCAAAATTGAGACTATGAAAAATCCTATAGATTTAGTTACACATTAATCAAAAGGCCTTGAAAAATTGGAATTATAATTGTACTCAAATAACATGATTAATTAAAATAATTAATTTACATTTTAAATTGAAATTATATTCACCCTATAAAAGAAATTTATATTATTATTTCAAATATAAATCAAAGAGAGTAATTTGAGAAAAAACCATTACCTTGTTTCCCCTCTTAGTCAAACACACCCTTAAATAATGTATAGAAAGAATAACTATATTATTATACTATTTGAAATCATTTTTCATATACATATCCTCTTATAGATATCATTTATAATTATACTGTAAATATATGTTTTTTTATCTATTATATATTTCTAAAGTCGGGGGTTGGTAATCTCTATCATTTTGATATAGTTTCATAGTGGTGGAAATATTATTCATTATTCTCTAATATTTCATCATTCCATATTCATTATAGTCATTTTTTATATTATAATTATATATGGGGATCATATTTCCTTTTATGAGTACTTTATGCTTTATACAATAAGATGAAATCGGAAATGAACATTTTTTAATTAGTTTCAACCTACATATGTTTTCTATTAATTAATGATAAAAATACCAATGTATCCATTCCATACCCAAAAAAATATTATTTATATAATTTTATCATATAATAGTAGTAAACAATTATCATATTTATTCGTGGTATAAATTCATAGTATTGTTCATGTGGGTGGTTAAACATGCCCACACAAGAACCTACTGTGAATAATGAATGATAATTAGATGATTTAGTAGAAATTTCATCAGAAAAAAAGCATAATGATATTTTTTTGGTGTTTATTATTTTTATATACCATAGATGGAGTTGTTTTTAAAGAGAATAAAATAGATAAAAAGGTCTTAATTATAAATAAGTTATCATTTTCTTCTTATTTCTATTTTTTAAAACCATTGAAATAATGACAATCATTTTGGGTCTTCTTATTAATCGATCCATAAATTTATAATAAATTATCTATATTTATGTCATAAAATTAATATTTATCCATAAACCCGATCCGCATTATCATCCATTTATGGTGGTGAAAAAATGAATAATGGAAATCAATTGTTCCATAATGATCATAGTCCATACCTATGCATGGTTGAAGATTTTTATTCCCATGTAATGGGAGAAAGAAGTGTCACGACCCGTCCTCGGGGCCTATGCCGTGACTACCCCAAGCCCACCTTCCATAGGACAGGGGCTGGCGACTAGCACCAAGGTGAAAATCCCGGTAAAAAGGGAAGGCATTTCCTTTGTAAAGTAAACAATCACACAGAGTACAAGCGGAAGAAGTAAACTCTAAGTAAAAACTGAGTACAATAGTAAGTTCGGAAAGTAAAAAGGGGATGGAAATAGAAGCCCAACTTTAAAGTAGAATTCGAAGGGAAAACAGTAACTGAAAAGTAAAGCTGCTACGCAGAGCTGTCCACTGGAAATCCCACCTGAAGGGTGGGTACAGATAGCTCCTCTGCTCCTCGGGTCCCGCCGTCCGCTCCGAGTATGTCCGCCCAGTGGTCCACCTTCGGGTACCGCCTCATCGTCACGTCCACCTCTGGGTACCGTCTCGTCGTGAGGTCCTCCTCCAGGTACCATCTCGTCGTATAGTTTACCTCCAGGTATCATCCAGTCCTCGAACACTCGGCCTCTTTCAGCACTACCTGTCGCCTGCAACCAACACAACGAGGTGCGGGCATAGCCCGTGCAGGGGTGAGTATAACGATACTCATTAGGGACCCCGAGACCTTCAAGGTCTCACTAAACCAACAAGGATAACCACAAAGAAGATCTCAAAAGATAACCTCTACTTAGGTATATGCCCATACATATACCTAAGTTATCAAGTAACCCATCTCAATCATGAGGAAACACAAGGATTGTGAAATCAATGGATAACCACTACCTGTGAATATGCCCATACCTATACCTAAGTTAGCAAGTGACCCATCTCAATCATGAGGTAAACACAAGGTCAAAATTCTCAGCTCAACCAGGATTTTCATTATCGAAACCGTAACTGCTGAAGAGCTCCGTCTCTGGAGTGTACAGTGGTCCTGTCACGACTCCGAGGTACTGCTCACTAACATAAGACTGCTGAAGAACTCCACCCATCGAGTACTGCGGGCCAGCTGCTACATCCAAGCGCTCCCATGTGCCGCTACAACCAAGCGCACCTCTGTCGTGGGTCTGCCGCTACAACCAAGCGCTCCCACGTGCCGCTACAACCAAGCGCACCTCTGTCGTGGGTCTGCCGCTACAACCAAGCGCTCCCATGTGCCGCTACAACCAAGCGCACCTCTGTCGTGGGTCTGCCGCTACAACCAAGCGCTCCCATGTGCCACTACAACCAAGCGCACCTCTGTAACACACCGAGTCATTCGATCAGCAGTCGTCGGGTCTCAGCCAGCTACATGGTCTCCGTACTCCGCACGCTCGTCACTGGGAGGGTCCGCTCCACGAGCTACAGGTCGATACTCCAAGTATCTCAAAGTCCCACGAAGAAGTATCTCAAAGGACCGCCACATCATAGGGGTCTCAACGCAACAGACGGCGCGTCAATCGGACGCCCGGTCTGTGAGTTATTAGCCTTTTCGTCCCAGGGGCCCGGTTGGTTTCGTGAGCGAACCAAACCCGGCCGTATCTGAACTGTACCCCGAAATCTCATAGGGTAAACTCATAGGGACCGTTTCTCAATGCGATCGCCAACGCCGCTGACGGTTCGTCAAACGGACGTTCTGTCAGAAAGATATCAGCTTTTCCGTTCCAGGGGCCCGGTTGGATTTCGGTGCGATCCAACCCGGGCACTATCCATCTGCATCCAAAACTCGGGCGGAGGATGCCAAATGTTCCGTATCGTCAATAGGAACGCAACGCAACAGACGGCGCGTCAATCGGACTCCTGTTCTGGAAGTTATTGGCCTTTCCGTCTCACACCCACCCTGGGAAACTTCCCAGGAGGTCACCCATCCTGATCACTACTCTAGGCCAAGCACGCTTAACTATGGAGTTTTAACCAGGTAGCCTCCCGAAAAGGAAGATGTACCATGAGTATAGTATACCGAAACGACCGTCTCGATCCAAGGATCACGTTGTCGCAGACGGCGAGTCGTTTGGAGGCCCGTAGACCAAGATATGGGCGAAAAACCGAAACTCGTCCGAAACCGGGGGGTCTAGGCCCGAACCGACCCGGCCCGACCCCCCCCCCTGGTCCGACCCGAACCGGGTCGACCCGACTCGGTCCGGCTGGACCCGGCCCGGCCGGCGGCGCGACCCGGCCGGCGGCGCGACCCGGCAGGCGGTGCGGCCAGCGCGGTGGCGCGGCCCGGCGCGGCGGCGCGGCCCGGCGCGGCGGCGCGGCCCGGCGCGGCGGCGCGGCCTGGGCGCCGCACGTGCGCCGCACGCGGGGGGGAGGGTAAACTCCCCCCAGGTTTTGTGGATCTCGGCCGGCCTTAGGCCGGCCGTTTTCCTTTCACACGCGGGACCCGCGGGGTCCCGCCTCCTAAGCAAACCGGCGGTCGGCCGTCACGGCCGGCCGCCTTCCACCCTTCCGCCGCGGCCCGATGGCTGCGGCTCTTCTGATCTCCGGCGGCCGGCGAGGCCGACCGCCTCTGGCTGCTCCGTCGCTGCCGAGCCGGCCGCGGCTCTTCATCAACCGCCGGCAGCCGGTTTTCCGGCCGCCCCTTCCAGCTCTGCCACGGCTCAAGCCACGGTCCTTGTTCGATTGGCACGGCGCGACGGCGCCGCGCCCCTCCGCCGTGGCCCAACTCCGGCCGCGGTCTCTTCGACTACCTTCGACGCGACGGCGTCGCGTTCTTGAAATATTTCCATGGCGTGGCGCGACGACGCCGCGCGTATCATCCGCATTAAACCGCATGAACCCGCGTGGTGCGACAGCACCACGCCCTTCCGAACCATTCCACAAAAAAATCAACACAAAGTAAAAGAGGAGGATCGGCCGGGTTTGTAAGGTCCGAACTCCTCACGTTATAAGGATAGCAATCGGGCTTTAACGAATAATAAACTTTCACAATCATTTTAGATTAAATAAAAAGATTTGAAAATCAAGGCCCGACAAATATAAATAATTGAAGCAAACCCCTACCTCGGTTCAAGTGCGGAGCACGTCAACAAACCGCGGAAGTCGAGCGTCGCGGAGGTCGGGCATTGCGGTAATCGTTCATCGATTCCGTTGACGTAGAGGTACGTCTGAAGAGGTACGTCGTTGGTGAATCTTCGTAAGCCGACGATGAAAGTCCGAGGAGGAAGCGGCGTTCCCTTTCGTTGACACGGAAGGCGTCGTCGATCTTCGGAAACAATCCGGCTAGGAAGAAGAGAGAAGTGGTGTTCTTGAGTGTTCTTCGTTTTCTTCGTCAAAGTTGAGGATGGTAGAGAGAGCTTCTCAAATCCTCTGAAGTGGCAAAAGAAACCAACCCCAAAATGATAAAATAAGATTAAGCTTATTTTATTACACAACCTCCCTCTTAGAATTTCCAAGGTTTGAAATTTAAAATATCTCACCTCAATTAATTATTCCAAGTGTCAAACATTAATTAAAGTGAGTTAAAGGGGAGTTTTAAAAAGAGGAGGTGAAGAGTTAGGGTTCGTGTGGGCCCCACCACACTTAATCCTCTCAAGGGAGGTTAAGTGTATGTGGGTCCCACCCCTAACTCCCTTTGGGAGGAGTTAACCAACAAGTTAAAAATAAAATGTGTTTCCACATTTTATTTAACTTTATTTTAAAAACCCAAAAACTAACTCTCAACCCGAAATAAATGCAACCTCGGAAAAGGTCTCCTTAAGTGAATATCGGCGCTGCGAGTTCATCGGTGCCTTCAGAATTCGATTTCGGGAAACGGTTCAAAAGATAGAAATTCTCGCTCGCTCGTTCACTGAACGTACCCGAGCCAAACTTCGGAAATTAATTCTGGGCACACCGGGCCTCGGAATCAGACGCCGTCAGAAACTGCGTTCTTGTAAAATTACAAAGAAAATTAAGAAAAAAATTTTCCTTGAAATTTCTGGGTCTTTACATTATTCACACCTCAGGGCTTTACGTCCCCGTAAAGCTTCAACACAAACTAGTGTCACAAAAGCGGTACAGAGCACACATCTGAGCCTTCCGCTCCTATGTGCTCACCTGGTGGTTTCGTACTGCCAAAGAAATTTCACCCGAGGAATCGATCGTCCTCCTAGGATATGCTCATGTCGATCCTCGATCCCCACTGGAATCTCCGTGAAAGAAACCCCATCGCCATCATCCAGCTCCTCATGGTCGATGGTATGCGAAGGGTCGAGCACGTATCTCCTCAATTGAGATACGTGGAAGTCGTCGTGCACCTGGTGCAACTTTGGTGAATGGGTCAAGCAGTAAACCACCCCGCCTACCTAGCTGGGGACCTAAGAAGGTCCGCTGAACCCCGGAGATAACTTGCCGCCTTGGCCACATCTCTATAAACCTCGTCGAGGTGAGACCCGTATAAGGACGTGATCGTCATCCTCGAACTTCAGAGGTATCCATTTTCTGTTAGAACTAGAACTCGAAAGGCTACTGCCACGAGGGTAAGGTTGACCGACTCAAGAGTGATCGGTCGCACTCTCCTGTGCAAGAGTTACCCTGTGCTTCCTGGGGTTTCCTTTTCCGCCGACCAAGGAAAACTCATCCCGACGTTTGCCTAAAATCGTCAATTTGAGTATAAACAGTTATTGCCCATTCCATACTCAAACTAATGTCGTAAGGCCTCGATGCTGCCACCAAGAGATTCCAACCAAAACTCTCGCCTCGAGGGACTGACCACACCATCGACGTAAGTGTGATTATCGAGTCTCCTCCCAAGGTATCTCCAGACGTGAGGGTCAATTCCACGGCTTACCGGAAACTCTAGGTCTGGAACAAGATTTGTGAAAGCGAGGAATGATTCATATAGACGTATGTTACTTCAGTAGATAGTAGTTGACACAGACTGTCCCTTGAATCATTTTTAGAGCCATTGGGTCACACTCCTTGACCGCATGCAGCCGCATTCTTCCACCGCCCTCCATCTCCCTGAGCTTGGCGGGGATAACTGAGGCGGGTGGTTGTACCATGTTAGGATGTACACCACCTCATGATGCTCTCCTAGCTTTGCCTCCATGTCTACTGCTTCGTAGACTCATCTCTCCTTTAAGCTTCCTCTTCTTAACACTCCCGAGTCTCTATGACTGGAACCGGTTTCCTGTTTCTTACTACACTGTGCAGTCTTCATCCTCTCTTGGATGTCCTGGACCTCCTTTAGTCTCACAAGAGCTGCTATGATTTCTTCTTTTCCGATAAGAGAAACCCGGTCTCATCCCCTGGATGAACCACATTCGTTGCCTAATACAGTCAATCCTGACATGAATGATGCATTCATTCCATGGATGTCGTCGTAAGGCCTCGACGTATCTACTAAGAGATCCAACTGTCACTCTCGCCTCCAAGGGTCGAGTCACACTTTCGGCATCAGTGTGAGGTCACTGGGTCCCCTCCAGTAGAAATCTCGAAAGTGAGGGTCAAGTCAACAGTTTAACCGGCACCACTCAGTATCAACCAAACAAAAGGACAAGAAAGCAAAAAAAGATAAGTGTCTTTTTATTATTTCAGCTCATAGTACAAAGACACGAATACAAAGCAACATGGAACTAGAAGTACAAAGGACGTATCCACTAGTTCCTCTCCTTCCCACCTGCTCTCAGAGCTCTACTGCCTTGTCCACTGCTCGGCTGTTACTCAAGCACTCGCCGCTGCTTCTGTCTCGGTGGCTCCTCCAACACCCGCTGATCAATCGTACGAGGAGTAGGACAGTCACGTGCCAGGTGAAACTTTCCACCGTAGGAGTAACATTATCCGTTTCTGGCATGCCTGGCTCTGACCCCACCTTGGGTGACCCGCACCACCGGTCCTAAAACCCGAGATCGTCCAACTGCTAGTCTGGTTCTCCTGGACCTCTGCATCATCTGTCTACTACCCACAGATGACTCGGATACTGATCGAAAAGCACGCGGCAAAGGCAGAATCTCTTGTACAAGCTCGGGGTGTAGAGATACTGGCACAAACTCCACCCTGAAGAAGGTATCGAAGTCTTCCCATGCGAAGTTCATCTCATCGCAAAACTGGAACAAGTGGCTCCACCACCTGCCTGTTGCTGCCTGAAGGAGGCTGGTAGCATAGATCACCATGAAGTCTGCCGGCGTCCCCACTAGCCTGAAGACTCTCACCACAGCCTCCAGCCAAACCTCAGCCGCCTGCGAGTCCGTCTCTCCCCGGAACCTGGGTGGCCTCTGGCGCTGTATCTCGTGCAGCGCGCTCAAGCGTCGTGCATCGTCTACTGTTGGGGCTGGTGGCATCGGTGACCCAACGGGTAGCAGTACCGCTGGTGCCTCCGCTGGTGCCTCAACTGGGATAGGGCCCTGTACTGAGGCCTCGTCGCTCGGCGGGCTGTCAGTACGTACCACTCTCGGGGCTCTAGCTGGTCGTCCATGAAAAGGCATTCTGAAAGAAACATCGTGACATGGTCAAACGTTTATACCTGGTGAGCTGACCTGGTTTGAGCTGTTTTAAGGGAAAACCTTTGAAAACACACACGTAATTAGTGTTTTCGTGCACAATGTCAGAAATCAGTTGTCAGGGTCCTGGTGTATGGATACATCGGCCGCCCGCACCAACACTGGACTCCCTGAACTGAAAACCACACTCGGTACTCTCAACACTATTGCTTCACAGAAATAAACATCAGAGTTATAAGTTCTGCGGTAGAACCGAACTCCTTTGATACCAATTTGTCACGACCCATCCTTGGGGCCCGTGCAATGACAACCCCAAGCCCGCCTTCCATAGGCCAGGGGCTGGCGACTAGCACCAAGGCGAAAATCCCGGTAAAAAGGGAAGGCATTGCCTTTGTAAAGTAAACAATCACACAGAGTACAAGCGGAAGAAGTAAACACTAAGTAAAAACTGAGTACAACAGTAAGTTCGGAAAGTAAAAAGGGGATGGAAATAGAAGCCCAACTTTAAAGTAGAATTCGAAGGGAAAACAGTAACTGAAAAGTAAAGCTGCTACGCAGAGCTGTCCACTGGAAATCCCACCTGAAGGGTGGGTACAGATAGCTCCTCTGCTCCTCGGGTCCCGCCGTCCGCTCCGAGTATGTCCGCCCAGTGGTCCACCTTCGGGTACCGCCTCATCGTCACCTCCACCTCTGGGTACCATCTCGTCGTGAGGTCCTCCTCCAGGTACCATCTCGTCGTATAGTTTACCTCCAGGTATCATCCAGTCCTCGAACACTCGGCCTCTTTCAGCACTACCTGTCGCCTGCAACCAACACAACGAGGTGCGGGCATAGCCCGTGCAGGGGTGAGTATAACGATACTCATTAGGGACCCCGAGACCTTCAAGGTCTCACTAAACCAACAAGGATAACCACAAAGAAGATCTCAAAAGATAACCTCTACTTAGGTATATGCCCATACATATACCTAAGTTATCAAGTAACCCATCTCAATCATGAGGAAACACAAGGATTGTGAAATCAATGGATAACCACTACCTGGGAATATGCCCATACCTATACCTAAGTTAGCAAGTGACCCATCTCAATCATGAGGTAAACACAAGGTCAAAATTCTCAGCTCAACCAGGATTTTCATTATCGAAACCGTAACTGCTGAAGAGCTCCGTCTCTGGAGTGTACAGTGGTCCTGTCATGACTCTAAGGTACTGCTCACTAACCTAAGACTGCTGGAGAACTCCACCCATCGAGTACTGCGGGCCATCTGCTACAACCAAGCGCTCCCATGTGCCGCTACAACCAAGCGCACCTCTGTCGTGGTTCTGCCGCTACAACCAAGCGCTCCCATGTGCCGCTACAACCAAGCGCACCTCTGTCGTGGGTCTTCCGCTACAACCAAGCGCTCCCATGTGCCGCTACAACCAAGCGCACCTCTGTCGTGGGTCTGCCTCTACAACCAAGCGCTCCCATGTGCCGCTACAACCAAGCGCACCTCTGTAACACACCGAGTCGTTCGATCAGCAGTCGTCGGGTCTCAGCCAGCTACACGGTCTCCGTACTCCGCACGCTCGTCACTGGGAGGGTCCGCTCCACAAGCTACAGGTCGATACTCCAAGTATCTCAAAGTCCCACGAAGAAGTATCTCAAAGGACTGCCACGTCATAGGGGTCTCAACGCAACAGACGACGCATCAATCGGACGCCCGGTCTGTGAGTTATTAGCCTTTTCGTCCCAGGGGCCCGATTGGTTTCGTGAGCGAACCAAACCCGGCCGTATCTCAATTGTACCCCGAACTCTCATAGGGTAAAATCATAGGGACCGTTTCTCAATGCGATCACCAACGCCGCTGACGGTTCTTCAAACAGACGTTCTGTCAGAAAGATATCAGCTTTTCCGTTCCAGGGGCCCGGTTGGATTTCGGTGCGATCCAACCCGGCCACTATCCATCTGCATCCAAAACTCGGGCGGTGGATGCCAAATGTTCCGTATCGTCAATAGGAACGCAACGCAACAGACGGTGCGTCAATCGGACTCCTGGTCTGGAGGTTATTGGCCTTTCCGTCTCACACCCACCCTGAGGAACTTTCCAGGAGGTCACCCATCCTGATCACTGCTCTAGGCCAAGCACGCTTAACTATGGAGTTTTAACCACGTAGCCTCCCGAAAAGGAAGATGTAGCTTGAGTATAGTATACCGAAATGACCGTCTCGATCCAAGGATCACGTTGCCGCAGACGGCGAGTCGTTTGGAGGCCCGTAGCCCAAGATATGGGCAAAAAACCGAAACTCGTCCGAAACCGGGGGGTCTGGGCCCGAACCGACCCGGCCCGACGCCCCCCCTGGTCCGACCCGAACTGGGTCGGCCCGAACCGGTCCGACTGGACCCGGACCGGCCGGCGGCGCGACCCGGCCGGCGGCGCGACCCGGCAGGCGGTGCGGCCAGCGCGGCGGCGCGGCCCGGCGCGGGGGCGCGGCCTGGGCGCCGCACATGCGCCACACGCGGGGGGGGGGGGGGGGGGGTAAACTCCCCCAGGTTTTGTGGATCTCGGCCGGCCTTAGGCCGGTCGTTTTCCTTTCACACGCGGGACCCGCGGGGTCCCGCCTCCTAAGCAAACCGGCGGCCGACCGGCACGGCCGGCCCCCTTCCACCTTTCCGCCGCGGCCCGATGGCCGCGGCTCTTCTGATCTCCGGCGGCCGGCAAGGCCGGCCGCCCCTGGCTGCTCCGTCGCGGCCGAGCCGGCCGCGGCTCTTCATTAACCGCCGTCAGCCAATTTTCCGGCCGCCCCTTCCAGCTCTGCCACGGCTCAAGCCGCGGCCCTTATTCGATTGGCACGGCGCGACGGCGCCGCGCCCCTCCGCCGTGGCCCGACTCCGGCCGCGGTCTCTTCGACTACCTTCGACGCGACGCGACGGCGTCGCGTTCTTGAAATCTTTCCATGGCGCGGCGCGACGGTGCCGCGCGTATCTTTCGCATTAAACCGCATGAACCCGCGTCGTGCGACGGCACCACGCCCTTCCGAACCATTCCACAAAAAAATCAACACAAAGTAAAAGAGGATGATCGGCCGGGTTTGTACGGTCCGAACTCCTCACGTTATAAGGATAGCAATCGGCCTTTAACGAATAATAAACTTTCACAATCTTTTTAGATTAAATAAAAAGATTTGAAAATCAAGGCCCGACAAATATAAACAATTGAAACAAACCCCTACTTCGGTTCAAGTGCAGAGCACATCAACAAACCACGGAAGTCGAGCGTCGCGGAGGTCGGGCATTGCGGTAATCGTTTGTCGATTGCGTTGACGTAGAGGTACGTCCGAAGAGGTACGTCGTTGGTGAATCTTCGTAAGCCGATGAAGAAAGTCCGAGGAGGAAGCGGCGTTCCCTTTCGTTGACACGGAAGGCGTCGTCGATCTTCGGAAACAATCCGGCTAGGAAGAAGAGAGAAGTGGCGTTCTTGAGTGTTCTTCGTGTTCTTCGTCAAAGTTGAGGATGGTAGAGAGAGCTTCTCAAATCCTCTCAAGTGGCAAAAGAAACCAACCCCAAAATGATAAAATAAGCTTAAGCTTATTTTATTACACAACCTCCCTCTTAGAATTTCAAAGGTTTGAAATTTAAAACATCTCACCTCAATTAATTATTCCAAGTGTCAAACATTAATTAAAGTGAGTTAAAGGAGAGTTTTAAAAAGAGGAGGTGAAGAGTTAGGGTTCGTGTGGGCCCCACCAAACTTAATCCTCTCAAGGGAGGTTAAGTGTATGTGGGTCCCACCCCTAACTCCCTTTGGGAGGAGTTAACCAACAAGTTAAAAATAAAATGTGTTTCCACATTTTATTTAACTTTATTTTAAAAACACAAAAACTAACTCTCAACCCGCAATAAACGCAACCTCGGAAAAGGTCTCTTAAGTGAATATCGGCGTTGCGAGTTCATCGGTGCCTTCGGAATTCGATTCCGGGCAACGGTTCAAAAGATAGAAATTCTCGCTCGCTCGTTCACTGAACGTACCCGAGCCAAACTTCGGAAATTAATTCCGGGCACATCGGGCCACGGAATTAGGCGCCGTCAGAAACTGCGTTCTTGTAAAATTAAAAAGAAAATTAAGAAAAAACAATTCCTTGAAATTTCCGGGTCTTTACAAGAAGAATTAAAGTTTATTATTTCAGAATACTATAAATTATACACACTTCATACTTATTTAATTAATTCACCCATTAAAAAATCCTTGTGTGATGGTGAATGGAAAATAAACATGTCACATCATAAAGGCCTTAGTTTGACAACGCATGATTGAATATTCTATTTATCTTAATAGAAAAAATATAATATGATTAATAATAATTCCCATAGAACAATGAAATTAATAATTTCAAAAATAATTAATTTAAATATAAATTTGAAAAAATATACTTTAAAAATTAACTGGAATGAAAATAAATTAATTAAAAAACAATTATACATGTTTAAAACATTGATATTTCCTTGAATGGTCCCTTTGAAATGGATAGCCTCGGTTATTATCTTGTGGAAAGATACTCAAAGTAGTGAAATATAATTATAGTATATTTAATAATAGTATGGTTTTAGAGGAATAATATACTTATATTATTTCATTAAATGGGTGATAATAGGCCCCTTTTCAAAGTGGTGTGAAATGAATTTTTTTAAATATTTCAAATTTATATAAATGGGGTGCATGTTAAACAGGTCAAGTGGGTACAAAAATTTGGAAATAATATATTGGTGAAGAGATAAGGTTGATACAAAACACATCCAATCATCACCGGGCATGTTTACAACATTTTTTATGTCTTTTACACTTATATTATTTACTTTTACCTTATCGGAATTTTTCTATTATAACTTGTTTTTACCAGGAAAAATTATAATCCTTACCAAAATAAAATAAGAACTTGATATATAATTTATTAAAACTCATTGAAAATTATAAAAACAATTAATTGAATTGAATTTATAAATATGGTAACAATTTATTCTAAATACTAAAGTATAATTTACTATAAACAATTTTTTATAAAATAGTACTTCTCCACTAAAATGTAAAATATGTGTTTCTAATTTAAATATAATATTTTAAAAAATATATTTTTACATATAAAAATATATTTTATTAATTAAAATGATTCATATGTTTTTGGATATTCCAATATCGAAGGGATTTCATATAAGAAATAGTATTTTCTAAAACTGTATTTTTCACTATTCTCCTAGAAATCTATTATTTAAGAAAAATCCCAAATATTTGAAAAAATTATTTTTTTTAATTTTGAATACCAAACCTAGTTATTTTTATCAAATTTCAAATTATTAAATATATATTTTAAATTATTAAAATAAAAATACCAAATATGACTAAAAAAATTATTGAATGATGACTAATTTATTTTTAGGTTTCTTTAATATTATTTCCTATAAATTTATAAATAATTGAATTTTGAAATAGTATTTATATATATAAATATCACTTGTTATAAAAATCATTAATATTTGATATATTTAATTTATTTTGGTAATATATGAAAGCATTTTTAATTGGTTTATCAAAATGCATCCTTTTTCAAATATTAATTTAAAAAATTATAATATATAATTATTTTTATTTATTATTATTATTTTATATAATAATAATTTTATTTTTAATTATATTTAAAGATGAAATGGGTTTTTATTATTGTATTTCATTTGTTCAATGTTGTGCATGACACATGAAATTGAAGATAACATGATTCTAAAGGTACCAAATTTCACATAGTTACAAACCATCACCATCAAGAACCGCCACATGCCACTGAACATTAACTCTAAACAAGTAGTGACAACTTCACATCCACTTCAGACACCATTTAACAATCTATTTTCTATATAGACACATCATTGGTGGGATTTAATCATATGTAGTGTTGAGTATAAACATCCACAACAAGAAAGCCCAAAAAATTAAATATAAAGGAATGAGTCTACTAAAACCCAAGACCATGGGAAATGAGTTGAAAATAAATATTTCCAAATATGATCAAAGTTAAAGAATCCCAATTATAATGAAATATTTGAAACTATATCTCATAACTCTTTGAAGTATCATAAATCATAAGATACTAGAGATACCTAGTGTGCCAAGAGATTCATAAACCCCAATATAGACAGTACAGACATATAATGTATCACAAAGGAAACTGAGTATATCTGATATATTATAAATTATTAGACAAAAAAACACAAATTTACACAACTACTGGTACTAAAAAGATTCTATTAAATATAAATATAATAGCAATATGTAAACTAAATTTCATAGAGGAGTGAAAGTCAATTCTGAGTGTACTAAACCAAGGCAATGAAAGATCCTACAAACTATCCCAATAAAAGATACTGATCACAATATGTGGATTACATTATCTCTATAACATGTGGTAGTACCAAACCTTACGATAGTATTAGGTACTCACAACTAATTGAGATTTTTAGAGTACTGGCCCCATTAAAAATAGGGGACTCATGCATCAAATCCTTTTATTGGGTTTTCAACTCCATAATACATTTGAGTAACCGATTCACTATCCTATAAACATCTCCTAGTGTTATCTACCTTTTTTCATTTCCAAACGTATTAATTATACCATGAAATCATATTTACGAATATATAGAACATCATATACTCTATGTGACTCATAAACATCAATCACTCTCATTCAAACATTAGTAATCATTTTCAAGTAGGAAGATCAAATAAAATGGACTTCCAAAGTGTCTTGTTCTGGCACCTGGGTGATTAAATTTTGAAAACATTGAAATTTTTACTGTAAATGGAATTTACATAAGCAGTATATTGAATGTTGTTATATACCATGATATAGAACATTTGGATCTGACCTATAATGTGTATCGAAATGGATACATAGTGCATGTGACTCACTACATAATTTAAATGTTCATCACTAGTCAAAATCAGGTTATACAACCTACTATGTGGAATGTATGAAGATTTACATTGAATGTAGCTCTATATTTGAGTGTCTCATTGTATCATACACATACATTGAATTCATAGGGTTTTACATAGTTTTGTCAACCATTTAACCACATATTCTTGTGTCGCATTAACTTTCCAACACACATACTCAATAGAAACATTGTGTTTTTTGGACCTAAAGGAAAATGGGGTCAATTAGTGAGTTTTTCATGTTACCTATTACGAAACTAATCTTTACAGAAAAATATACATGGTGTGTGACAAGGGTCACATAATTGTGGGTTTTATAAAATCTATAAAACCTCATTACAACAGAGTCTGTGAATTACATATTGTGTGGAACTTTGAAAACATGTCATGTAGTCATGAAATCTTTCATATCAATGATTTTCATATTCACATTCATTGAAGCTACACTTTTTTAACCATTTTTTCCAAATAAATCATTTGAGGCGTCTATAACACTAAATTCAGTCATCCCATTCTGTAAATTTCTTCATGTATTCATTTTTATTCCCATGGATTCAAATTATAACATTAGTCCACATTGTTTCTTCTTTTTTGAAATCATAACCAAACAATATATTCCTCCCATTACATGAACATAATTTCAAGTGTTTTATGATTCCTTATTTAATCCCTTTTTTATTCAAATAAATAAACATCAATATAGGGTGTGACTAAAAAAAGTATAGAATCATAAAATGATGGCTATCAAAACTGTCAGACCCCAGAAAAATGGGTTTGGATAATGTTTCTGATGAAAATTTAGTCTAAACTGAGAAGGAATAATTAAGGGTTAGATTAATTTGTTACGCTTCACTATTAAAATTCATTGATAACCTTTAGTTTTAATTTATTGTGTGGGAACGAAAACTTTAGAAAAGTAATAATGGAAATAATAATTATAATATTATAATTGTTTTTAACAAAACATAACTCATGATCATATCACATCAATTAATAAACTCATCCATGTAAATTCATAAATAAATTATCATCTACAAAATCATAAAAAAACATTTTCATGGTCAAATCCACATACCATCACTAGTTAATAATATAAATTAATCATGATATAATTTTACATGAATTTTAATTCATCATGATTCTTGATTAAAATACCATGAAAAATTTGATAGTGTTTTATACTTAAAATATTACAAAACTTTAATCACATCATTGAAATAGAAATTTTGTAAATATAATCAATATGTGAAGAGGGTCACATTAGATAAAAATAAATAACCTACAACAAAAGTATCATAACTTAATGGTGTAAATGTTGAAAAATAATCGATCCCCTCTCAATCCATTTTCGTAATAATCAATACTACAAATAATGAAGTTTTTTTAAAGGTGGGGGCTGGAGCCTCAATTTATTATTTAAATAAATGACATATTTAGTGTGGGTAGAGGGAGACCCATTACATATCCCAAAGGCCCAAGGCCATGTGGCTTAAATACAAGGCCGGAAAGCCCTTTTTTTTTCTTGAAGGACCCCTCAGTGTATAGTAATACTATAGTACTTCACTGCTATAGTTCCTGCTACTGTACCACTGTCGCTATAGTGCCTACTACAGTGCCTATGTCGCTACAGTACCTACTACAGTGCCTCCACCACTACAGTTCCACCAATGCTATAGTACGGCTATAATGCCATACATTAGTACTGCTACAATACTAGAATTTTAACCCTACCCGAATTAGATCCTGGGTCTTTTGGATGCCAAGAAGGAGCATGTACCACTTTGGTACATGCTCATTGGCACTACAAAGAATATAGTGAATGTGGAAGAATTAAATGAATCATATATATATATATAACATTCATAATAAACCACTAATACCAATGTCAATATTATAAAATGATACCTATTATTTTAATATATTCCAAATTACTGCAATTATAAATTTTATTTAAAACTTGATATTCCCCCCCATTTCTCTAAAAACCAATGACATACGTTATGAATCTCCAAGGAAAAACACCCCATTTAGACATAACTATTCTATCATAATTTCTATAAAATATTCCTTATAAGGTATATTAGTATTCACATATATTGAATATTTATTTAATTATTTAAAAAATATTAGATATTTCTCAAAATTAAACTAGGTCATACAGTATAATTTAACCCATCGGTAAAAATCTCATTCCAAAAACAATGGAAGAATCAAACAATTCCAAGGAAATTTTCTATAAAAAAATTTCTATTTTACCATTGTTAGGGGATATGTTAATTCTTAATTGAACTATGATATAAGTCCAAAACATGAAAACCCATGGTAACTAAATATAAATAAATATAAAAAGAATTGCTCCTTAAAAAAGACCCAAATCAATTCATTACCCTCACAAACTCAAAAAAACATTATATATAGAAAAAACCCTCTTTAGACATGAATTATCATTATCAGAATGTCTAGGTTCTAATGAAAATGAAGCGCCATCCATAATAATGAACATTTTATATCTATTCACTTACTTACTAACATATTTCACTAGTCTTACACCTCTTCCTAGGCATGAATAATCACAATAAAAACATAGGTGATCCTTTCTAATTAAATATGATTTTTTCATTCCAATACCTACTAAGACAACTCATAATGAAATAATCCCTCCTCAGATCACCCACTCATATTGTGAAAAAAAAATAAACCACCCATAAGAGCATGAATTTGGTTTTCTACCATGACCGCAATATATTGTAACATCATGATCCCAACAAATAGAAAGCCTAATAATTCATCCCGAAAACCATAAAATCCCAACAAGAACTTCTATTTGAAAATAATATAAATGATTTCATATTATCCCATCAAGAACAATTAAAAAGATTATCCATGAGGTATACTTCAATTATTTCATTGATATATCATAATTCTCAACTAAAAATGAAATACACATCGCTATTATTGACACCATCCACATTAAGATTAATTTAATTATTCTATCAATAAGATCCTCACTATCATTCAGAATATTATAAACTGGAAGTCAACCAAACCAAAACCTGCACTGTCATATTTTGGTCACCATTACTAAAACAAATGATAGTAATATAAAATAAATAACATATATTTATACAAAAATACATTTTAAATAAAATCCTAATTATCAATTACCTAAATCACCACAATCTAAATAGGATAGTCTTGTCATATATAGTTTCCACTCCTCCTTCAGCTCCTAATCTTGGAATTACGAATACCAACATGAGAGACAAAAACAAAACCCCCAATTGATGGTTTTTTCCACAGAGATATACCAACTACATGATTAACATAAATTAGTAGTTGGACCTGTAATACTATGGTTTTATACCCTACTGGGTAACCATAGATCAAAACCATCTCACCATAATGATAAAGGTGCGTCTTGTAGGAAAAGAATTATTTTACCTGGAAGAAAGACTATACACTCCCCACATTTTATGGAATGTTTCATGGGTATTTCCATGATATATATTCTCACCCAATTAAAAAACTATTATTAAAAATCTAGAAAACCCTATATAGTGACACTCACTTCTCATACATAGACATTACATCAATTTTTCATAACATTTAACACATTACACTAACAGACTCCCAAATTGCATATTACTTTACTGCCTTTGGAAACATAGAAATATAAACACTAGTACATAGGTGAGAAACATTATACACCACTATGTTTTTCATGACTAGTACTCTTCTTATATAGATCATACATAATTCATATCTTCATAACCTGGGGAAAGGAAGCACAAGAAAGTGAAATCTCAGATGTCCTAAAAGGGTAAAAAAGGGAGATATATATGTATAATCTTGAGCATAAGGGCGTGATAAAATTAAAAAATAGAATATCATAACCTACATATCAAATATCATATTCAAGTGTCATGGTATAAATATTTTTAGTTCATAATTCATGTAATCATTAAGGATCAATAGCATCCTCCATGAAATCATAAATTAGGAATAAAACATAGAATTGTGGGAGGCCCATAAACATGTAGAATGATTTCCATAGTAGTCAAGTCCCATTTCTAATTCTATATTAGTATTATGGGTTGACACCCCAAACCATCGTAGTATTCAAGGTTCACTCCCCAGACAATCTCAGCTAATAAAGACCATTACGTAACATAGTTCAATCCTCGTTCTTTCCATGACTATCTCTTGAGATATAACACATACCTAATAAATTTTAGGGAAATATAGGCCCCACCACCCTCATAATGAAATAATAAATATGTGTGCCACAAGATAATAAAAATCATATAAAAATCCATGAAATGAAATGGGTATCATAAACATGGAATAATATAAAAACCTTTAAAAAATAGACAAGTTCCAAAATAATTTCATAAAAGAATAACCCTTGAAAAGAGGTAGGTTTCATGATAATATAAACAATGAAATAGAAATAAATTTCATAATGATACAAACCATGAATGATAAATGTGTTTCATAAACATATAACCCTTAAACTAGAAATTGATCTCATTAATATCATGACATGAAAACCTAAATAATTCAGATAAATAATATGAATGGTACCCTTTGATAATATCACCACTAACTCATCAATATCACCAATTAATTTACTATCAGGTGGAAAATAATATTTGTTGATCTTTTAAAATAATATCTTGAGAAAATAACATACTTTTTAAAATCAATTAGAAATTGTTTTCTTGAACATATCTTTGAAAACATATAAAAAGATATTTGAGTGAAATTTTATTAAATATAAAAAATTAAAAAAAAATTATATTGTTTTTCCTTGAAAAATATATTAAAACATCACTAAAAACATATTTGAAAAATAAAAAAAATAGTATTTTAAGTAAAATAGACTCCCTTTTGAAGATAGAAATAAGGTTGGATTTTGATAAAAATATTTTCTTAATTATATTAGGTAGAAAAGAGTGGAAAATAGTACCAATAACTGAGGATACAATAAATTATAGTATAATTAGATAATTAATTTTTTTTATGATATAAGGATCATAATATTCCATCATTTTAAGTATAATCATCAACAGTCCAGATGAACAATGATGTTACAAAAAAAACTAAAACCACTTTGGTAAGTTTGAGTAATAGTAAGCATGTAAAAATATCATTGAATGACCATTATAAAATCATTAAAAAGAGAATATTAATTATATAATATGAAAAATATCATTATATTCACCTCGTTAAATAATATTGGTCCGTATAAAAACATGTTTCTCCAAGTAGAAAAATTTAGAGGAAATTATCATGCCGATTTAGAAACATTTGAACCCTTAAAACATAAGAAAAAGAAATAATAAGATATATTTATAAATAAAAATATGTTTAAAAATATTATCATAGTTTAAATTCCGGGTATGTATATATAGAACACCAACAAAATGACTAGGAATAGGATATAAGTATCATAGAAATAAAAGTGAGACCATAATTCCCCTTAGTACTTGAGTAACGTACAAATCATCAGAACCAAGAAATAAAAATGTAAATTGAAAATTTTTATATCATAAATAAATTATATTCGTGATACAACATGACTTAGTGAATTATATATACAATATAAACATTACTAGGTTCATAATAACAAATGTGTCTCAATGGAATGTAAATTTAGACGAAACCCCTTACCTTATCTATTGCCTATCTTCATACTCATTCAATCCTCTTGTGTAATAAATAACTTAATATTATACATTTTTTAGAACCATATTCAATTATATCACACCATATAATATTTACATGTCAATTTATATTCCCTATTTTTAATAAATTCATTGTTTAATTAATGATTCGATAATAACTTATTTGTTTTTTGTACATGTTTTGAAATTTTTTTCTAGGTCATATTTCTTAGATCATGATGTAATTATTTAAAAATGAAAATTTTATATAAATATCATAAATATTCTATTTATAATTATTTCTTATAAACTAAAAAATATAGAAATACGAAATGAAATACATAGTTTATGTATATGGTTTGTTGTACGTACGCGTGGATGTTGTTTCCATTTTCTTGTCATATTTAAAGACAAAACGAAAAGTAAATTTTATATATATTATCATTCTAGTAGAAATTATATTTAATATAAATCACTTTTTTATTTAAAATATATCCTTAATAAATTCCATGTATATAGTAAAGGATTCATATTGCTTTAAAGAGGCAGTAATCCACACGTCCACAAACGTTGTTATCATATTCTCATAAAATGGAAATCATAAATGTATGTGTTATATTAAATAAAAAAATCCTAAATAAATCATAGAATATATATATATATATAATATAAAATTATTAACACCATCATCATTACCAATCATGAAATATGTTAATAGAATAATTAACAACATCGGTTTGGGGGACAGTAGTCTAATGTACATATGAATAGTTATTGTGTATCCCATTTGATATAGTGTGTGAAGTATTAGGCAGAAAAAAAACATAAAAAAATATTTTTATATTAATTATTCAAGGGTTTAATATAATCATGTATTAAGAAGAATTTAACTGCTCTATAAAGAAATAAATCCAAACATCTTTTTGAAGGATGTTGCCTCTTCTTTGGGTAACTCATTTTAGATTGCACTCAATGGATTCATTGGATGGATTTTTTTTTCAAAAGAGATGATAATATAGTAAAGTGAGGGAATTTGGGAAGAGACTTGGTTTGTTTTTTTAATTAGAAGGGGAATTATAGGTGTGATGATATTGGATGAGGTGGTGGCCTTTTATAAGTGGTGAAATGACACACTTGGTATTTCTGAATTTAATTTTGTGCACAACCCATTTTACTAATTCACCAAGTGTCTAAAATGGACCATTATAGATACTTAGAGGATTAGTGGTCGATATATGTCTAGAAAATAATTTTTATACTTGTCTAGGGCCATTTTTAATTCTTTTCTTTTACATTTAGTCATAAATTAAACTCATTTTTTACATTAATTACTATAATTATTTTGTACTACATTCACATGTCACATTTTTAAAAACTGATTTTACAATAATTGAAATTATAAATTTTTATTATTAAATGTCTAGAATACAATAATTGAAATTTCAATCATATAAGTCTCATAAATTTATTTAAAATTAATCTCATTGATGGGAAGAAACAAAGGGTTTTTAAAGTATAAGTTCAAAAGTTTGAAGAGTTTTCATATCCAATTTCAATGTCAGATTTGTTCCAATAACCCATATTATATTAATTTATTTATACTTTTGATAAGTATAGTATAATAAATTTTAAATATAATTCAACGATATGAAAAATTTATATGGAAAATGCATTTTCAATTAAAATTTTTATTTTTTACTCTTCATAAAAAAATAAAATATTTTAGAAAAATACCAAAAAAATCACACTAAGATAATTTACACATAGTGAATTAAAAATTAAATTCTAATTTATAAAATTAAATTTCAAATTTCATTAAAAAAATAATTTTATTATTTTCCATAAAAGGATATAAAATATAGTTCATTTAAGAAAATAGTATTTTCAAATTTATAAATACTTTCTAAATTTTTTTTTTATCAATATGTTTTATTTATATGACACCATTATTAATTATATTAAAAATTTATCATTGTTATTCATATAACTATTTTAGTAAGATATGTAATTAATATATTGTTTAAATAATTATTATAATTAAGTTCTGTTTCTTGGAAACTCGTTGTTGTGTGTAATACATGATATGTCGATGTTCCATGTTGAGAAATTATAACTTTTTTTGTTTTTAAAAAAATTATCACGGTGTAGCATACAACACAATAATTAAATTAAATATATTTTGTTCTATGAAATTGTTATAAAAACTTGTGTTGTGACATTCTTCCCCCTTAAAATGAATTTTTCTCAAAAAATGAAGATATTTATGCCTCATTATATCTTCATGTTCCAATGTTGATTCCTCTAACATGTGATTTCTCTATAAAACATTGACCATGTGAGTGGTCTAATTTGAATATCTCTCTCTATATCATCTACAATTTCAACTGGTTGTTAGTTTTAAGAAATATTGTACTCTATAAATATGATCTCTGAGTTCATTACATCTGAAGGGTCAAGTATTTACTTCCACAATAGAGATACAAGGAAAACATAATGGGATTTATATGAGGATTTTGGAAGTATCTAGTGATAATAAACTGTCCCCACATGATCAAGGATATATAAATCTATAATATACATATGTATCACATCCCCTTCCTTTATAATTATCATAACCTTCTTCTAAGGATAGATTCATAGAAAACCTTCTCACCCACTTCAAATAATAGATCGTGTTGATGGTTATCAACAAAAAATTTCTACCAATTTTTATCATCATTAATACGTTTCTTAATATTTCAAACCTTCATGGCCATTTCATCAGCGATCTCAAGTTGAAATGGATTTATTTCTCCAAACCCATTCCAATATGTTGAAGATCTAAATTTAATTTCATACATGTCCTCACAAGGATCTATCTAAAAACTTTAATAAATGTTATTCATTGGAATAAAACTAAAATCGAGGAATGTTTTGATCCCAACAACATTTGAAATCCATTGAATAATATGTAAAAATATTCTCTAGAGTTTCAATTGTTCATTCAAACAGACCATCTATATGAGGATGATAATTAGAGATGAAAATCAACCCTTTATCATGGTTTTGCGCAAGGCATATCAATTTTATTGTGGTAAATAATGGATCACAATAAGATACAATTGAATCTTGTACTCTGTGAAATCATTCCACTTTTTTTATGTATGTTCTGTAAAACTGATCCAAAAAGTAGTGTTCTCTAATATATATAAATTTTGAACACATAGAAAGTGGATCAACTTCAAACCATATAATATTATTCACCAAATATAGGTTTTAAGAAGTCATGTGAAAACAAACCATATTGATGTTCTCCCATTCCCATTCTAGTGTGTGTAATTGATGCAACATCCCCTCATACTTTTTTTCATCAAAAAATTGATGGGAAACAAAGAACCAAGATACAAACTATTTGATACCCCTTTAAATTCCCATACACTAAAATTATTCTTTTAAATATCTATACATATTCATACTTCCAGGATGAATAGAGTATGAAAAAAATTATCATCTTATAATAGCACCTTAAAATTTGATATGGAATGAACACATACATGGTTCTTGAACCTTATCATTCCATCCTTGTCAAGGTTAATCATAGAAATATTTACTACATTCATCTAAATTTTATCATCTTTCATCAGTGCCTCTTTAATCTTCAGCTGGATATATGGTTAAACATTCAATTAAGAATGATAATATATTTCACTTCGACCAATATTTCATGATCAAACGTCTATACAACCAGAAATATTGGATATCTTTTGATCCTCATGATGGATAGGATATCATGATCCTATCGACATAAAGCATCACCCAACATTTTCCGATTCCCAGGGTGAAAATGTATCAAGAAGTCATAATCCATTATCATCTTTAACCATATTTTTTGGCACATATTCAAATCCTTTTATAATAATATATACTTTTAATTTTTATTGTCAATATATATTTCACACATTTCAATGTAAATATAATGTCTCTATATCAATAATGAAAATTTTACCACAAAAAACTCCAAATCAATATATGAATAATTTTTCTAAAGAATCATTAATTTTATGGATTTATAGGATATAAACATATTATTATACATGATAATGCATCCTAATACCTTCTTATACTCATCACAATAGATTATAAAATCTTCTCCACTGTAGGTTTTTGTAATGATATGTGCACTAACTAACCTTCTCTTTAGTTCCTTGAAATTTTCCTCAAATTCATCTATCAAGAAAAACATAGAACCCTTCTAGGATATCTAAGTCATATATATGGATAGTGATGATTAATTCTCCATAAACCATTAATAATATCAAGATAATACCTACAAACTATGAATCTATGTCACCATAGTTTGTCTACACAAGGATTCAAGAGCCTCTATATTTGATGGATCTACTAATATACCATCTCTTGAGATTATATAACCCAAAAAGAAAACCATTTCTTGTGAAAATTAACAATTTTTATAATTGTCATATTGGTTCTCCTTACATAGTGTCTTTAGTAAAATTATAAAATAGTATTCATGAACTTTTGTACTCTCTGAATATATCATAGTATCATCTATAAAGACCACCACATTCGGATCAAGGTATTCCATAAAGACTCTATTTATCAAATCCATAAATATAGAATGAGAATTATTAAGACCAAAATGCATGAATATGTATTCATAGTATCCATAATTGGTAAGGAATTTATTATTTGGTACATATTCCATCTTAACCCTCAATTTATGATATCCATAACGATGATCAATCACTGAAATGTATTAAATTTCACAAAAATGGTTAATCAAGCCATCAATAAGGGGAAGAGGATACTTGTTCTTAATTTTGATCCTGAAAATATTGTTATAATCAATTTGTGGTAGAATTTATTCAACTATTTTATCAAAAATAATAGGTGAAACCCCTCGAGACACACTTGTCCAATTGAATCCCTTGTTAATGTTTTTTCAATGTTGTGTCTTCAATTCTCCCAACTCATTTGGGGGAATTCTATATTGAGACTTTGAAATTGGTGTGAAACATGTTATGAGTTAAATTGAGAACTCAATTTTTCATTTTGGTGGTAGAATCAGAGTATATTATATAAATAAATTCATTAATTCATAAATAAGAGGAATATAGTCAGTGTCATGTTTCTACCCAACCAATTTAGGTAAATATACCTTCGGAATGTGGATTAAAACCCATAAAGTGGATTTAATATTCATAAAAAGTTCATAATTATCCTCACATTGATTAAAAAATAGTTTGGTCTAAAATATATAATGTAACATCCCTTCAATTGATATAAATGATAAATTTATTTAAATAAATCCAATGCAAGCCAAAGAAGACAAAAAATTGAACCAGATGAATAATTAAAGGAATTTCATGAAGCACATTTCCAAAAAAATCAGCTGGATGGAAATCATAGACTTGAGATGTAATGTTCGTACCATTAGTCATTTTAACTACTAATTACACATATAATTATTAGTGGGAATAATAATACCCATGTAAAATTATTCAGATAAGAATGTGTGGGTAGATCCAAAATCAAATAAGGCATTAGCATTTTTAGAGTGGATGATAAGTGTACCTTTCACTATAACATTATTGGACCCCTTTATCAGAATCATTGATCAAATGAGATATTCCTTTAACCATCATATTAAGTTCTTGATTAATTCAATCATCATCATTGACATTTATGTTTTCTTATGGGTTATAATATTTTTTATTCTCCTTATAATTGAAGCACTGAATTTGGGAGGTGCATTCTTTTCAGCATTCACTCTATTCACATTGATACCTAAATTCCTCTCATCACTTCATCAAGGAATTTCCTAATGATCATCCATTAATTAGTGAATGAATTTATTGGACCCCTAAATAAAAAATTTTCTATATTTTTCAAATACATATATAATAATTTAAAGCTCATCCTCTTCCCTCCTTGTTATGTTGAATTTTTTTGAACTCAATCTTCTTTTCCATTACAAGACCATGATACGGGTATGCAACGTCATCAATAATTTCAATCTGTATTTTACAATACACAATATCTTTATATCTACCAATGTATATTTTCACTAATGACCTTAAAAGATGTGAATTTAATAAATAGTAGAATAAATCAACTTTAATTTTAGGTTGGATGATAATAACATAAGAGTAACTCTCATGTATTATAATATTATCCTCATAGGTACCAATAAATCATCATCCCTTTTCTTTAACTCAAGAAACTATTTCTCTTTATTTGTACAATGAACATGAGGAATGTAAAAATTGAATGATATTTTGTTGATCTAATACTAATCTATGGATTCAATTTCATCTTAAATCTATGTATTCATTATTAGATTCCAGCACTATTCGTCTTCTCCTTTTAATTGATAAACATCTAAAATGAAGTTTTCATGTTATGAACACTAATGAATGGAAAATTTATTTGTAGAGGTGCCAATTCATTATTTAGTAACTATTTGATTATAGGACCCACTGAAATAAGTTATACATTGTCTTATGAATTAGTCAAAATAAATTTGTTCCCTCGTTTTATTTTTATGAAGTTCTGCATGATTCATAGCATGGAAATGTTTTCTGAGCAGAAAAAAGAAGTTATTTATTCCACATCCCATAACATTTGGATTATTAGGAGAAACAACTTTACATTTTTCATCACATTCATCATTAATGTGGTTCTTTCAGGTTTCACCAATTAACTAGAATAAAAAACCATAGATTAAGAAAAAAACATAGTGTGGAACTAAAAAATCATGAAAATATTTTATTTGTTTTCCAAATTAAGAAACCTTACCTAAATTATTTTACCTTAGATTATTAATAGACAAATTATATTTAAATATTTTATGACAGTTCTTAAAGATTTGTGAATTTCAAATCATATCCCTCAGGATGGTCCAACCAAGTGTGATGCAATACCCATTTCCATGAACTAGTTCCTGATTGAGTCATGATCTATATGGTTTTTTTAGATTTTCTACCCCCATGTAATAATTTTTCCAGATCCACATATCATTGTAGTGTCTAGATATGGTTGTATGTCTTGGAAACTACTCAATCTATCATTTTCCAAAATTTGGAGAAATTTGGACTCATATTGATTCATCCTTGGAGATACTTTTTCATAGATATTTTACTAAGGATTTCTCACTATTGTTTCCAAATTTTAACAAAAAATTTTCTCTGATAGAAACTATAGAGACCCTCATATCTAATACATAGAAATTACATCATCTTTGAGGAATATTTAATGCATTACACAAATAGACTCCCAAAATATCATATAATCTTAGTTTCTCTAGATAAAAAGAGAAATGAATATTAATGCATACTTGTGATTAATTATCCCCCACTAGGTTTTTAACGACTATAATCCTTCTTAGAAAAATCATATATAATTCTCATATTCATAAAATAAGGAAAAGAGACCAAAGAAAGAGTTATCTCTGATGCCCATTAAGGGTAAAAAAGGGATATATGTAAGTATTATCATTATCAGAAGGGAATGGAAACATAGTCATAACATTATATGATCATACCAATCATAATTAAGATCATATACATGATTCATTGCATAAATATTCATAGTTAATAAGATAAGAATCATAATGTCCTTTTCTAAACAGAGTTCACTCCCTGTTCTAGACACAATTTTCTCATGAGATTAATTTATTTACCCAATTAGTTAGAGGTAGATATAGGACCCTATTAACTTATTATCAAATCATAAATTGGTGTTACTAAATATCATAAGAATTTATATAAAAACCCCTAAATTAATAGGGTATCGTAATCAATCCATCAAATAATAACCTATGGAAAAGAGATAGGTTTCTTAATAATTTAATCAAATTATAATCCATGAAAACATGAGGGTTTTACAAAAATATTACACATAAAATTGAAATGGGTTTTATAAGAATACAACCTATGAAAGGGAATCTGTTCTCTTAAACATATAACACAGGAAAAAGAAATGTATTTCTTAAACATCATTCCATCAACACATAAACCATTCAATTTATGAATATAAATAGTTCCCTTGGATAATATTTATATTAATGAATGTGTAACACCAATATAATCCGTCTTATCTGGAAAATAATTCTGAAATAACATTTAAAAAAATTCTTAAGAAACTATATTTTCGTTGAAAAACACATGGAAAATCATTTTCATAGAAAATAAAATTGAAAACATATAATGGATACATTTTAAACCATTTTAAAAAATTTTTTAAACGTAAATCATTATTAAATTAAATTATCATTTCAAATGAGCTAAAAATATCATTTAAAATTATTTTTTATACAAAAATTTATAAAATGATATTTGAATAAAATAGATTCCCCACCAAAGAGAGAAATAAGATCATATTTTACGAAAAATGTTTTCCCAATTATATTAGGCACCAATGAGTGAAAAAATGGTACTAATATTTTAATATATCATGAATAACTTGAGTATAATAAAATTCATTATATTTAATTATAGATAGATCATAATATTTCAATTTTGGATGTATAATCACAATCAATCCTAGTGGATGATGAAATTATAATAATTAACTCTTACCACATTAATAACATTGTATCAAATTCCCCAATAATTAGTAAATATACATGAAGATTAAATTATCATGAAAATAATTATATTAATGATATATCATTTCAAATGGTATTATATACACCACATCAAATAAAATATGGTTATAACAAAACATGTGTCTCAAATATGTAAATTCGGGTAAACATTTCCTTATCGATTTGGTAACATTTGAACTGTAAATCCCAAAGAAATAGAGATATTAAAATGGATATGTAAATACACATAAATTTAATTATAAATACATTATATTCCATTCATGTAATATATATACACCACAAAAACCAAATGAGTTTTTAATATGATATAAATCTCGCTGATATAAATGTGAGACTAGAAATCACCTTACTATTTGAGTAACATTAATATTATCAAAACTATGAAATAATAACACAAACTGAACCTAAATATATCATTAAACAAATTAAATTCGTCATTTAAAAATTAATTGGTCATTATATACACCATGTAAAAGTAATTAGGTTCATAATAACAAATAAATATCAACAAAATGTACATTGAGATGAAACCCCTTACCTTATGTCTTAACTCTCATTGTAATCATTAAAACCTCTTATATAATAGATATAATTTTCTTATAAAATTATTTTTAAACGATATAAAAATATATAATACCATATTTTATTTAATTATGACTTTATATAACCCATTTATTAAAAATTATATCTTAAATTATATTTTGGGTAATAACAACTTTTTTTAGTAGATGTTTTGACTTATTATTCTTTTTCATATTTATTATATCATCATTTAATTATTTATAGAATGTCCAAAATTATATAAATATCATATATATTCATTATATATGTATATGTGTGAAAATTAAAATGGTAGAAATAAGATACGAAAAACACTGATCATGGACATCGTAGGTCATACATATTAATGAACCATGTTACCATTTTCTTATTTTATTGACAGAATGAAGAGTTTTAAAATATAAATATAAATATATAATAATTCTAGTAGAATTATTAATTAACATATTTCACATATTTATATTAAAAACTTCCTCAACACATTCCATGTAATGCGTGAATTAATCACATCGATTTGAGGAAGTTGCAATCCACTAGTCTACAAACAATGTTATTGTATTCACACAAAATTTATAGTTTAAAGGTATCTTCTTATATTATAATTCTAGAAGAATAAATAAATCCAATATATCATATAAAAATAACAATTCCATCTTTATTACTAACATTTAAAGGTTGTAATGGATATACAAATGACATTGATTTGTGGGTTGGTAGTTCATCGTACAAACAAACAATAATAGTGTATCCCATTTAATGAAGGTTTTTAAAGATTTAGGTAGAATATATTAAATAAAAATGTATATTTATATCTAGGATACATAAGATATTTTATAATCATGGAATAATAATAGTATAGTTGGTAGATAATGAAATAAAATGAATGTGGTTATTCAAGGATGTTACCTCTTCTTTTGGTAAATCTTATTTGTTTGCATTAAAGGTCTTAATTGATTGGATTTCATCCAAAAGGGTTGATTATGTGGTTATGGTATGGAATTTTAAGGGATATTTGGGGGACTTTTTCTAAGAAAAAGTTAATGATAGGTGGGATGAGATGGGAAGAGGTGGTAGCATTTTATAAGTGGGGAAAAGGACACACTAGGTATTTTTTAAAATAATTATTTACTCAATACATTTTAGTTGTACTAAAATGGTCCCAATTATGAAATTATAAATCTTTAAACGTGTATTTTCTTAAATATTTCCACAATATAATTTTCAAAACAATTGGGTTAATTATTTTAACTTATATTCCAACATTAGTCTCTAGTTAATTTAGTTTTAACCTTAATCACTATAATTAATTTCAAGAGATTTCACTAATCACTTTTCTAAAAAACAAAATTGAATTTAATAGGAATTATATATTATTATTATTTCAAATATTTAATTCATTTTTATAAATTCTAAACACATTATTTGATAAAATTAATTTAAAATTAATCCCACATACGAGATTAAACAGCAGTTTTTTAATGTAAAATTTTCAAAATAATAAATGATTTTATACCTAATTTTATTGATAAATTGAATCCAATTACTTAAAATGTATATATTTATGTATATTATTTTTAAATATATATAAAAACAATTTAAAATAAAATTCATGAATAAAAATAAATCAGATGAAAAATATGTTTTCAATTAAAATTCATTATTTCCCACTATTATTCCATAGATGAAATGTTTCAAAAAAATCCCAATATTTCATCATTAGATAATTTTTATATTCTAAATTCAAAATTTTTTATTATTATATAAAATTATATTTATGAAATTAATAATAATTAATTTCTTATTTTTCAATAAATCAACGAAAAATAAATTCTTTTAAAAAAATAGTATTTTCAATCATATAAATATGTTACCGAAAATTGCATATTTATTATCAATATGTTTAATTTATAAGAATCCATTATAAATCATTTTCAAAAATTTGTTAATATTATTCATATAATTTTTTTTCTTAGAAACTCACTGTTGCCTGTAATGAAACCTAGGCCAATGTTTCATGTGGAACAATATTAAGTTATTTTATTGTATAAGGAATGATTAAATTTTTTTAGTGTTTAATGTAATACATCGATGAAATATAATTTATTTTAATAAATTTCATTAAAACATAGGTTGTTACACCCTCTCTAAATTAGATGTATAGACCACCGTAATAATGTGAAAATATGATTCTAACATACTAAGGATATCTACATATATATATCCTATATCTACAAAGCATGCAACTAGTACCAGAGAATGGAACACCATTACAATATTTAAATATGCTAAGAATATAATAAAATATAAATCTATATTCTTAGTAAACATATTATTACAAAATTTGAAATTGATAATCATCAAGATTATCCCAAAAATAGTGGATCAATTATTCCACTTGTATTATCAAATTAATCCAAGAAAATAACCAATCATCTGAGTCAATTAAAATATTCTCTATCATTGTTATGATTTTCCTAAAAATATCTTGAGTGATTCCCTTGCAATTCCCATGGGATAATCTCTACAAAATACCAAAAATGAGGCCAGATAAATGATCTCAAAGAACAATTATCATCTCATTTCCACTAGTCAAAGAGGTTACACCAAGTATAAAAAAATCTCTATAACAGGTTCCTCGACGGCACGATCATCTCCATAGTCTCTAAAGGGTTATAATATAATAGTATAATATATCAGTAAAACCCTTAAGTTAGTATGATATTAAAACTCATAACTCAATTAGAGAAACCCTTGAATATCACTCAAAATATTGTTCTTTAATTCCTCCTCCATTATGAGTACCTCTACAAAAAATATCCACATTGCTAAAGGATAATAGTTAGGGTTTGGGTAATATAAAAAAACAACCAAATGGTCAACACACTCATCCAACATGATGTCATGAATCTCCACTATGGGTGGATCTTGATCAATCTTATTGACTACAAAATAACCTCATATAAGAAAATGTTCCCAAGCCACACCAAGGATGTCATCATATGTTATCATATATTCTAGGTATAATCTATCAGAATATATCTTTCATAAAAATGTAATATCACACATTTATCCTGTAATATCATTCAAATTACCACCACCGGTAATAGTATATAACCAAAGGGTTATGACTAGAATATTTTCTAGAATCTATAATTTTTTGACAATTTAATAAAGAGAGAGTAATATCTCATATTAGTATCAATGTTCATGGGAATATATGCAGAATAAATAATGTATCCATTTACCACATATTTTCACTACTTAATAAGATCATTCCTTTATTCATGAGATATTTTGGCCTTGAATGTTATCACTAACTTTATAATGAAGACATTATACAGGGTGGTGATGGTGGAAATGGATCAATTAATCATACTCCCAGAGACACTCATTCCCCACTAGATCCAAAATACAATACCACCATACAAAAGGTGACTACGCCTATAAAATGATGTTTAATACTTGATATTTAAATTTATCATGAAGGTATGTTCATGGAATTTAGGATGACCAAGAACCACACTCCCAAATTCCATGTGAATAAAAATATTCTTTACATACCAATTGAAAAAACATAAACATGAATTTCCTAAATAACAATAAAAAATATTGAGGTACTTACACCCTTGAAAATTTTAGGATTATGTTTCATAGTGTTTTAAAAACATTTAACAAAAAAACTCACATCTTTCCTAAATAATGTTCATTTTTTCACAAAATCAAGGATTTATTACTTTATAATAAATAAAAAACTACAGTGAAAAAATTATATATATATCATTCTCATATAAACTATAAAATATCTAGATTTAAGTTTATATTTCTTCAAAAATAAATATTGATTAAATAAAATTTTTAATACACAACATCAAACTAAAACTAATTTCGACACATTTTATTAATAAAAGTATAGTTATTGTAAAATATTTATTTAATTAATGGTTATAAATAGTGGTAACCACATTATTAAATAAAATTAAATAAAATTATGTAAACTATTAATATTAATGTAAACTTGATATTTAATTAATGTAGCTAAACAACTTATAATAACATTTTCATCAAAATTTAATATTATTTTTAAAATTTACATATAATAAACCAAGATTTATTTTTCCAAAAAGTAAGAATATTGTGCATATACCATGATAAATTATGTTTTTTATTTGAATATAATATTAATATCAATTTTAATTAGAAATTAATATGAAATATTATAAGAAAATATACTATTTGAGAATGTCATTTTCCAATAAAAATAATTTTCGATTATATTTAATGTTTCCTTTTTTAACGTTAAATTCATAACTTTAATAACTAAATTTTGAGAAAATTATCTACATATATTAATTTATAATAAAAAATTTATCTTAGTGAAAATTTTTGGTACTTTTCGAAAAGTATTTATTTTTTGGAGAATAGTTGTTTATGTTGTTTTATAAATACATACATTTTTATGGAATCATTATGGTATAACCATAACTTAAGAACTTATAATACATTTAATGAACCCAAATAACATTCAAAATAAGTAATATTATAAATTATAAAATATTATTTTTATATTATAAACATATGTATGAAATTTTTTATCCAAAGTTATATATTTTCTAGAAATGTTTTTAAACATTATTTAAAAAATATTGTAAAATGTTTTTTTTTATCAATTTTCGAAATTTAGTATTTTAAATGGATTTAATATTCTATGTTATCTTATCCAAATTATATACTAAATTTAATTTTATTCTTAGTCATTAAAATAAGTTCACATGGTTCCAATATGAGTTACCATGGTAAAAGTAAACTATGGTAAACAGTTAAATTGAGTGGAAAAGAATGAAAATATCTTAATACTTATATAATTATTTGGATAAAATATTTATACACTAGTAATCATACCCTATTAATTATTTTATAGTTTTGGATCAAAATTAAATTGAATGTGATAGACATCAATATAAATTTATGGATATTTACAAAAGTTCCACCCCTCTTAGTTTTAAAAGGATCTATTCACTGCCATCACTTATCTAAACACCGCAAGGCTTTTATCTCCACATTATTCATCTCATGAACCTAATTAACACTCTCTAAAAATTTATATAGGTTCATATTTACTCAAAATTACATTCTGATAATTCTCAAATATTTTTCATTAGGGGTACAGTAAAAACAACCAATCACTAATTTTTTTATTTTTATTCCATTATATATTCTTATAATTTTAGAAACTATCATATATAAATGCTGAAATAAATGAATAATTTGTTTAATTATATTTATATTTTTTAATTTTATTATCATAATCATTTTCAACATTCCTCAGAACTATTTAAAAAATGTAAAGGTCGCTCATGCTTATGGGAGGAAAACCGCATCAATGAACGACATATTTTTTATTTCATAACCATATGACATGGATGGTTTTAAAAATTTATTTAATTAATAAGTAACTTATTTAATATATAATTATGATTATAGAAAGTCAAATTAGGATATTTATTCCTCCATCTAATTCCTAATAAAAATGGATACCACGCTCGAGGGTGTGTGTGTGTGCCAACCAAAACCTCCATGGATGATGTGTTCAGTTTACATCACCATATTATAAATATGGTTATCAGAATATATTTATAAAATATATATTATATATTGATTCCAACACTTTGAACGGGGTGTTCACATCTATCTGTGGAATACGCGTAGCTGTTTCCCTACATTCCCACTTTCCAAAGGCGGGCAACATATGTTCCTTGTTCAGGGACATTTGATCCTTGATCGAAACAATATGGTGTAGTCAGTTTATCCTTCTATGGATTCCTCCTCGGTACTTGTTACCAAGTCCGGGTCTCTATTAAAGATTAATTTGTGGTTCATGAATCTTGTACCATGGGTTATATCTTTGTGGACACTGGATAATTACACTACTTCTGTCAGGCCATTACATGGGGTCTTGACATGGTAGCAACCTTCGTTCGGATTGGATGAAAGAAACATGCATGTCGGGGCATCTCTGGATGCATGGACATTGGGGAACCTGTATTCTTTCTCATAAGAGGGCATCTCAAGGGCACAGAACTCGAATAATCTCACGTCAATATTGGGGTATCACATTCCAGAGGCATGTATCTGATGTTTTCCTTTACATTCCATGTATAACATAGGGTATGATTCGAGTTTAATGTCTTGCGGAAGAGGTTACAAAAAAGTTGTGTCTTTTGAGGTTATCCTGAGTCATATTATGTTTAACATGTGGTAGGTTGTGAGTTTAATGTCATTTATAGATGGTTACACCAACGGAGTGTCTTCCGAGGTTTTACTTAGGAATCTCATGTTTGAACGAGTTAGGCCTTGAGTTTAAGGTCTTGAAGAGACAAAATGAGAGTGATCAGAATGTCCCATAAAGACGGATCAGATTGGTACATCCCAAGTAGGGAACACCGGGAAGATGGATGAATCAAAAGGCCCTATGAGGACGGATCTGAGGTGGTGTGTCCCATGAAGGGGAGATGTCACACCGTAAGGTCTAATCTGAACACAACTGAGGGAGGATCAGGGAGAGTGCACCCAAAAATGGGGAACACCGAGGTTTAACATTGGCTGGGATTGAACCTCAGGGAGGTTTCCTACATAACCTGTGTAGATGACTGAGATCCAAACCCACATTGTTCGAAGGGGTGATGAATCGAGGTGTAAAAAAAGAATAATGACCCAGATAAATTCTGGGTCTTAAATATGAAAAGTGGCACGTCACAGGAGGGATAATCTGGGGTGGATGGTTATAGATTAAATGGGGCTTATAGTTGTTTAGCTGCCTAGGTGCCACAAGGATAGGTGCTGGGATGAATGGAATGATCTCTCTGGGATGTGGCGTCCTAGGTATGAATCAGGATGGATGGTGGAGAGTTGAATGAATTTAAGGGGGGTGATATGGAGTCTTCATGAAGGTGAAATTAGTGTTGTACTGGAGCCTCAAAGAGACTTCCTACATATCCCTGTGATAGGGAATCAATGTTTGCGTAGTTCGGTGGGATGCTGGGACACCTGAGGAGGAAACCCGTGAGAATAGATGCATGGATTGGATCTGAAAGAATTAAAACCTCCAGGTTGGGTCATGACCTTCCCGAAAGACATAGCCTCAAGGGAGAGATCTGGATGAGACATGAGTGATGGTATTGAACCTTAGGGAGGCTTTCTATGTATCCCCGTGGCATGAAATCAATGTCTATGTAGTTCATCTGAACACGGATTACCGTCGATTGGGGAATTCATTGTCTTAATGTGGATTTGGGGATGACAATAGCTTACCACAGAATGTGGTTGAAAAATTCATACCACCGAATAGGGTGACAACGACTTACCACTATATAGGGTCACAACGGATTACCACTGGAGAGGGTCACAACAGCTAGCCACTGGATGGGGTCACAACAACTCACCACTAGATGGTGTCACAATGGCTTACTACTAGATAGGGTCACAATGGCTTACTACTGAATGGGCTCACAAAAGAATACCACAGGATGGGGTCACAACAGCTTACCACTGTATGGGGCCTCAATGGCTTACCATTGGATGGGGTCACAAAGACTTACCACTAGATGGGGACGCAATGTCTTACTTCTAGATGGGGTTTCAATGGATTACCATTAGATAGGATCACACCGGCTTACCTCTAGATGGGGTTGAACCTCAGGGAGGCTTTTTATGTACCCTTCCTAGGTAAGGATCAATGTCCATGTAGTTCAGGATGGAGTGGGAACCGATGTTAACTTGATCAGGATGGCTGGGTGTTGTGCTTGAACCCTAGGGAGGCTTCCAACGTACCGTAACTTGGCAAGGATCAAAGACCTCATAGATCAGGTGGTGTTTGGTGAATAGACGTGAAGATGGTCGGGACCAATCGATGGTGTGATTGAACCTCATGGAGGCTTCCTACATACCTTTCTATTGCAAGGATCAATGTTCACATAGTTCAGGATGTGTGGGAACCAACGTGAAGGGGGTCGGAAACAATGGTTGTTGGGATTTAACCTATGAGAGGCGTTCTACGTACCTTGACTTGGGAAGGATCAACATCAACGTAGTTCGAGATGTGAGAGAACAGACATGAAGGGGGGTCAAAACCAATGGTTGTTGAGAATGAACCTCAGTGAGGTTTTCTACATACCTTTCCTTAGCAAGGATCAAAATCCATGTAGTTTGGGAGGGTTTTTGGTAAACTGATGTGAAGCTGGTTGGGACCAATGGATGGTGGGCTTGAACCTTAAGGAGTCTTCCTACGTACCTTTCCTTATCAAATATCTATGACCTTATAGTTCAGGTTGGGTGTGAGGCTTACACTCTAGGCTTCCCAGAGAGGATTCCATAGTTATTACTTACTACTCTAATCCCATGTGAGTCATGCTCGGTGTGAGAAACATGTAGTGGAATGGACTTGACGATCATGGTGCAAAGGTGTGTCCATGAAGGGTGGTGAATGGGGCCTACACAAGGTAGCTGCCTGGGTGCTGCTATAGAGCAGCAATGGAGAATGGGGTTTATGCATAGATGCAGCTCGGGTGGTGACATAGCCCAGTAGGAGAGGGATTTGGCACCCTGGAAATGAGGAAGAGCAGGGGTGCTACATCCTACAAGAAAATCTAGGGGCTTACACAAGGGTGGTTGCCCTGGTGCCACTATGCAGTGGTAATGGTGAATGGGGGGCTTACACAAGGAAGCTTCCTAGGTGCCTCTATGGAGTGGAAATGGATGGTGATTATGTAAGGAAGGTTTCAGGGTGCCACTATGGAGAGACAATGGTGAATTGGGATTAGGCAATGAAGATGCTCGTGATGTCTTCCTTGTGTTTAGCCATGGGTGCATCCCAACTCACTAGTGAGTTGAGGAATATGATTGAGGCGTACACCTATGTGCTACTGCACAAGCAGGATAACAAAAAGGGAGATGGAATCTATCCAAAAAATGGGGATGAAAAGTGTGAATCACATTCCCATCATTCAGAATGTGGTGATGGTGGCATGACAATGGAGGATAACTGTTGACCGTGTTCGAAACATAGCATCAATATTGTGTTAGCCTAAAATGGGGACAAACAAATGAGGGTCTACTTTTGATCTTGTTTGAAACACAGGACCTGACTCAAAGTGTCTTCCTATGTCTTCTGGGGAATTGGACTAGGACTATAAGTGAGCAGATGCGGAATGGGACTAGGCCATTAGTGGGTCCCTCCAGAAATGAAATAGGATGTATGAGGATCCGAATCAGGGACACACAAAGCATGAGTTGGAGTGATAGAATGTTTTAATGAATTCCAAAGCTCTTGAAATTATACAACTGTAATCATGGCATGAGGAGTCTTATTCTTTTCAAATAAGGCATCTCTTTTTGGAACAAGAGGCATCCTATTATTGAATGATAAGTCACGAAACTATTTAAATTCATGTAGAGAGGACGGTTTACACCTTATGCTTAGACCATAAGGTATCTCTAGTTTGGGTAAGAGGAATCCTGTGTTTTCCACATAGGGTGTACTACAGTTTATAGTCATATAGATAGAACTATTGGCATCTCATGCTTGGAGCCTAAGGCATATCTTGTTTGGAGAAAGAGGCATCCTATGTTTGGAACATAGGGTGAACTATAGTTTATAGTCATGTAGACAGGATCATTGGCATCTCATGCTTGGAGCATAAGACATCTCTTGTTTGGAGAAAGAGGAATCATACGTTTGGAACATATAGTGAACTATAGTTTATAGTCATATAGATAATACTATTAGGCATTAGGCGCCTAGTAATAGTTGGTGATGGGACTTATGTAAGGGAAACCCATTCTGGTTCAACCTATAATAGGAGTCAGGTGATGGAGTTCAGATGAGTTGCTTGAGGAATGGTTCAACTTAAGGTACTCCGGGGGATTGATGATGAGAAACTCAACTTACGACCTAGGAAACAAAGGAAGAGGAATATGTCGACTCATGTTGTTTCATAGTGTGCAGAGGAGTATCTCAAATCATGGTATCACATTGGTGGAGGGTGGAAGCACAAAAGGGAGAAATGGAAATTGCCGATGTCCAAGCCCAAAAAGATCGTGGTGTTACTCTCCATTTTTCATGGGGTTCAGTGACAAGAGTGGATGTAGGTTCCTTACAAAGCATAGGTCTTCCCAAAGTAGCTTCGGGGAGCAAAGGGGCTCATGGAACATGGGGTCTCACAAAGCTCCTTCGCAATGGATTTGTGGAGCAGATTTGCGAAGGACGATGCTCACGGATCATGGACACACTGAGCAGCTTTGCGAAGGAAGCTACACTCGGAGCATGGACTCACGGAGCATCTTCGCGTAGAAAGATGCTAGCAGAGCATGGACTCACAGAGCTTATGAGCTCTGAAAAGTGGGAGCGAATGGGCACCCAAGTGGCGGCGTAATCATCCGTATGAAGGGGGTGAGCTAGGTATTTATAGAAACTAGGCACAGTAAAGCAAATCTTGATCGGCGTAGAGAAAGGGTTTTCTCCATGGAGGTTCGTGAACATCAAAGGGATTCAGGGAGCATCCCACCTCCGCGATTCTCCATGGGTTCGCAAACATCAAAGGGGATCACAGAACATCATGCCTCCTTGCTTCACTGTGGGTTCACAGATTTCAAAGGGGTTTGCATAGCATCCCACCTACTCACTCCATGGTAGCTTTAGGAAGAAGGAGCTTTTCTTCGCTGTGGGGCTCCGATCAAGTTCCCTTGCTCCACGATCATGGAGGGAGCTTTGCAAATGGGTTCCACGAACCAGTTTTCCATCCCAACTTGAAATGACAATAAATTCTAATCCATAACTCCATTAGGGCCCTATGACCTACCAAATTGAAGCTTGCAAAATGTGATATGATCTCAGATCATGTATGGAAGAATTTGGAATATTTTGGGGATGCATTTTCACATTCCAATATATGTAAAAAAATTTAGGATTCTTTAAGAATAAAAAATTATCTCCTTTTCTTTCCATACATACAATTAAAAAATAAAAACACCTATTGTAAATCTGTGTAGACTATCGTCTTATTGGATTACATGCCTCATTATTCATTAATGAATTTTGTGGTTTATTTTAAAATATATTTGATAAATTTACATTATATGTAACACCCCAAGATTTCATAAGTGTGTTAGTTATTCAAAATAATTCAATAACTTTCACTACATGCAACACCAAGTTCAAGCACACCATGACATACCAAACAAGCCGTTCAAAAGAGGTTATGAATAGTATTAGATAAATTTTAATGTTTATATAATCCTTATAATTTTAGAATCCATATTATGAGTTTCTTAGATATAATGCAAGAACAAATTCATTTTCAGTATTGCACTTTTATCAACTTTAATAGTGAACCCTTTTTAAATACTATATTTTAAACTTTTTGACTAAATGGGGACATCAAAAATTTAAAATGAAACATCCCAAGCTTCCACGGTACGCTAGCGTGTGTTGTACGCAACACCGAGTTATAACACACCGTAACCAATCAAACCAGCCGTTATGAATAGTAATACCTACTTTTTGAAATTATATATATTTTATATTTGAAAATGGACTTCATTTTTGGATTCGGAATATCAAATTTATCCTAAGGTGAAATTTTTGTACTTTTCGGATAACTTTCATATTTTGATGAATAGTGAAAATTACTAAATTTTAATTAAAAACAACTTTTTTAATCAAAATAATTAATAGTGATAAATTATGAATTTGAGTGGTTTTAAAGTATATTTAGAATATATTTTTACCATTTAATATAATTTTGGTCATTGGACATAATTTTACAATTAAACCAAACATAAACAAGTGTCAATCTTTTGATAGTTATTATCTCTTAAAAACACGCTTTTTGTTTTGACAGCGGGAATTAATTTTAAATTAATTTCTGCCACTTCTGTGGTTTGAATTTAGAAAAATGGATTCCATATTTGGAATCAGGATGTTCAAATTTTGTAAATAGGTAACTTTTTTTTTAGACATTTTGAATAATTACTGCGGTAAATATTTTATTTACAATGGTTAAGGGTAAATCCGGTAAATAAGGGATAAAAAATAATATTATAATAATACTAAATTACCCTAAAACGTGTCTTAACCCTATTGGTTGATACATGGTAGACCATGGGAATCTTTGGGTCTATTTTGGGACCCCATGGATCCACTTGTAAGTGATAATGACACTTTATTTTAATTAAGTTAAAATGAATACAAAAATGACACAAGCATATATCTTTTAGAAAAACAATTGTTACATAGGGTTATATATGTTGGATTTTAGATTATAAATATTCATTAGAAAGATAAAAATATTTCCTACATAATGATATTTTATTTATAATTTTTAGACATTAAATAATTTATTTTATTTATGACACAATGATGGTGCAGTAATTACTATAATAGTGAAAAATTAAAATAATTGATATTATAAATACCCAAATAAATATAATATGAAACTTTTAATGAATTAAAATAATTTTCTAGGATAATATGATATATTAGGGTTGATTTAATTGACTTTGTTCGAAGTAATCAATCTGTTATGAGTTTCACAAAAATCAACTATTGAATAGTGTCAAAATTGACATAAAAGAGTTCTTAAAACAAATATTATATTATTAATTGATATTAAATTCCTAAAAATCTAAGGTTCGTCCAAGAGACTTATACCATGATAGGTTCATCATTAATGTACCACTTGGGGGTCGCTTGGATGTATATAGTACGTTTATTAACCATATTATATAAAAATACAAAGAGACATTGTAAAAGTGAAACTAATTAACTTAGAGTTAATACTTAAAGATAAGGTTAATATAAGTACCCAAACCTGTATAAATTCTGTTGGTTGAGTGGTTTTCGACCTATCCCCACCTTAACCTTTGAATAATAAGCTTTGGAGCCATTAGAAACCGAATATGAATTTATTATAAATTAATATTTCTAGCTTTTCCAAAGGTGCCCCTCACCCCTCTTATAAAAGGGCACTCCTCCTTCTCATTTCTTCACACCTTCAAAGCCTTTTGGTTCGGCCAAACTCTGCCCAAAAACTCTCCCAACATCCCTCACTACAACCTAGATGCCTTAGTTTGATCAGAAAGTCAACCTAAGGAGCCCTTTTGATCAAATCAAAAGGAAGAACCCGAAGAAGAGGTAATGATTTCACCACCCTTCTCCAAATTCATTTCTTCTTCCACTTCTTCTTCCTTTGTTCTTACCATTCTAAAATAATAACTCCAGTATCTCACATATACTGTGATGTTAATATAAATATGGTACAACCATATTCAGTATTCTATCCTCCCTTTGAATAAGATGTCACCATACGTGCGTACGTACGGACTACCGTCTCCACGTCGTGGTGTAATTGTTATTCAATATAATATTATTTGGATGGGTATAATAATGATGTGTAACTCATGTAAATAATAAATATAACATGTTAATGATTCTGTATATATGATATACCATCCATTTATATATTATTTTAATATCAAAAGAATGATATTGTCGCTCGTGCGTACGTACGGACTACCGTCTCCACGAACGCGATGAGATTCATTCTCCATCGTATCCATTCAAGTATAATTATCATTTGATGATTTAAAAATGATGTTTAAGGACTAGATATCATTCTGTATATGAATAAGATACAAAAACCATGGCTTATGTAACAAAACATATAAAAGAAAATGAGTAAGTTAACTCCCGAAACGACGATAATTCTAAGATATTATTAACAAATCAATGTTAAAAGATCATATATGATATCATATTAATATATATGATTCTTGTATAATTTAATAACAACTATTTAACCATTATACAGGAGGTTAACCTGCCCCAACCAAGGAAAAGTACAAGGTAAGGGTTATTTCACAATCTCTTCATTATCCGAGGTTGTTTATACGTAATAATCTACTGGGATCTCTTTATCATCCACATCCATGTTTCTTAAAAATGTATTTCAAAACATTTTTATTATTTACAAGAATATGGGTTAAAGTCATTTTACCCTTGTTTGACTTTTTATAAGAGGAATATTTCCGTCGTTTTCAAAACAAGGTCCTTTTTAACCTTTTCGACAGAATTGAGGTAAGAATGTTTTTTTAACTTATACGGCGGGTGCGGTTATTTTACGCCGTTATAAAATCTTCAAAGCTTTACTTACAATCTTATAAGAATATTTTCAAAGAAAATGTTTTATTTTATATGGATCTTAAATGATTTCAAAATAAAAGAAGATATTTCTTTAAAAAGAATTTTGATTTCATCTACGTCAACATCCTTTGATGGATTTTAAGATTATTTGAAGTTGATTTATTATGATACAAAACTTCTATATTGTATTGAAGGTTTTGTGATATGTTTGACTATGGATGTGATATTTTTATACCATTCATAGTTTATGGTGAAATTATTGACATTTCGTATGCTAGTTTTAATACGAATGTTTATGTTATGTTTAAACCTTTTCATATGGGAATGCATTGGACTTAATAAGTGACGGGTGGAGCCCGCTATAGCTCCTCGATGCATCGATAGGTCTCATGAGACAAACTAGTGTCTTGGCACAAGTCCTTGACAAAATCTTATTTGTAGTCTTGGCACGAGGCCTTGGCTATGTGGTTATGATAGTCTGGCATTATGCATTCCAACATTATGAAAGTGGTTATTGATTTTTGCATGTGATTATTGGATTAGTAGAATATCCATGTGAATAAGTAAATGGAATTATTTTATTTTATTTATGCCATACCATGTTGAAAGTTCATATTTAAAAGGCTTTTGTTTTATTTATACATTGCCTTAAATGTTTATTCTTATTTATGAAAGTTTCCGCTATATTGTTATCCTTACTGGGAATTTGAGCTCACCCCTTTTCTATGTTTTATTTTTCCCGGGATGTGAAGAAGTAAGTTATGAATGACCTGTAGGGATTTTATGAGGGGTTAATAGTGTGGATTGTGGAAACATTATGTTGTTGTAGTAGTTTTTCATTTTATGATGTAATGTAAAACTTATGAATATATATAGTGTTTCCAAGGCTACTAAACCAATCGGTCTTTCGAGATTTGATCTTTCTTGTGATCATGCCAATGTTATGTAATAATGCACCGACTCTGGGTAACTGGGGTCGGGGCGTTACATTATATTAATGAGTAATATATTTTATGAATATGTTATTGTAAGTATATGTAATGTACTGACCTGGGTTCCACACACTGGTGCGCGGATCTGGTCAGTTACATGACCACATGTGCGCCTCCTCGTACACCTGAGGCTGCTAACTACCAATGATGGTCAAATATACAACTTGGGGATACTATAGCCAATTTATCAAGGAAGTAAAATTGTATAAATTAATAACAAAAAAAAACTGGAAATAAAAACAACAAGGATAAAACATGTATCACATGATGATAAAAATAAGAATACAATATCCAAACCGAAATGGTAGATATATCCTGAAAAATACAAGTCATGTTTCAAATGAAACACCAAAATAAAGGAACACAGACACTTCCATGTGGGTGCTGACACTTTATTTGGTTCCCTTGTCCATTCAACAGCCCGAGTCATCTATCTAACATAGTGATCTTTCCATTAACCTATCACGAAAAGATGAAATACATTCAGGTACCGATTAGGCAGCCAAAGTTGGGTATGAGTACCACCAAGTCGGCCACAAAAAATGGCCTCTAAAAAAATATCCATTAAATAATAGTGTGTGTAGATGTGTAAATAATAATGTAAAATAAATAAAGTAAATATTTATCACATTTCGTTATTATTTATTTAACCACGTAATTTCCCAAATTTTATGAAGACATCAACCCCACCAATAGCTTCATCGACATGTGCTAGATTCCCAAATATCCCCAAGGTATTTCACATCTAATCTATTGAATCAAAATTCATTATAACATGGACTTTCATTATTCATTATCTATTAATTCATATCACATCAATTTGGAACCGTATTCAAATTCCAATATCATGGGAATTGAACGTTGTGTCTAGCACTCCATTTATATTTGAATCATCAGTCTGTGCTACATACCCAGTGGGTATATCGAGCATCAATCCATATCCCACAAAATAATAATCACATTCAAGGATTTGGGTCTACAAATTCATGTCTAGTACCCTAGTAGTATTTAGAGCAATTGTTTGCATCTCACACCCCATTTCTCAATTTTTCACAATTATCACAGAAATCCCATTCAAAATCATTAAAATAATTAACCCTCTAATAAATATTTTACATAATGGAATATAAGTTTAACTATAAAATAAATAAAAATTATTTACATTAATTACATGCAATAATATGAAATATTATACATTAAATCATATATAAAAATTTAATCAATACCCATTAACACTTCAAGGATATTCCAAAAATCCCATAATTACCAATACCAATATATAATATATTCCATCAATTTACCAATTACAAAATATAATTATCCCATCAATTTTAGGATCAAAATTAAACAATTTTCAATATACCATAGTTTATACCAATTCATTATCATATGATAATTAAATTTAATCATCTAAATATTCTATATGAATTACCAAACATAGAAATTTAAATTTTGCAACTAAATTCACATAATTAAATCAATACTGGGATATGTCCAATTTAGATCACCAACCTCAAGATCATGGATGGATGGTCACCAATGGAAACCCCAAAATTAATGTGGAATGTTAATTTTTATAAAGATGAATGAGATCTAGTTCCAAAACCTAGTTCCAATATCATACAATTTGGACCTAACAAAACCTATATCAAAACCCATGCCAATTATAGAAACCCATTCATATTTCATCGGGAAAGAGTGATAGGAGAGATAGATAAATCAAACAGGTAAGAAATCACATACCGAGAGAGGTGAAGTATAGCATCCCAATCCTTATAAACTTATCATTTAATGATTTTAAACATAATTAAAAATAAAATCACACGATAGGGTCATAAATTCTGGTGTATTTGGTAGAAAAGGTACCAATAATGAAAAAATGGGAATAAAAAAAACATTTCTTTATTTTTCATCCATTATGAGCTCCTAACATCCTTTGAGCCCTTAAATCATCATAGGATATCCTAGGGATAAGATGAATAAATGTATGTGATAAAATCCATGTTAGGTATTAAACATAATAATAAATCTTAGCACATGGGTTATAAGGAATAACATAACAATATAAAAAGGAATGAACAAGATTAAATATGAGGAATAATAAAATGTGATCATATAATCTTGGATAAATAGTAATGTTGAATTGATATAAAAAATTAATCAATCATTGGTCATGGCTTCCTTCACATATAAGAGAATGAGTCAAGGCTAACCACTGAGACCATTGCACAAGGAGCATGATTCAATGCTAACCACCATGATTGTTTCCCATAATGTCTCATTAGACTAAAAAATATCCAAAGTAATAGAGCTCTATCTGGATACACCCATGATATCATATTCCAAAATATATTTCCCACATAATTAACCATACATAATAAATCAGACATAAACATAAAGTTTATCCATTGAAAGAATTGGGTATCAAAATCATGTCCTAAAGAATAATAAATGGGTGTATCAAAAATGTTTCCATGAAATAATGTAATCAAATAATACATGGACATTTATAATCAAAAATAGGTATAAATCATGATTAGTGATGTCAAAATTATGTGATAACATATGAAAATTTCATTTAAGAAACTTTAGAATTAAAACATTTTAGTGTTGTTTATGGAAAATGTTAAAAATAATTTAAAGAATAAAGGGGAATAATATTTTATATAATAAAATAAATGATCAAAAAAAGTTTTTATTAAATAAAATTTTTATTTATTTGAAATAATTGAGGCATGAAATAGATTGTATAGTCCACATGGAATTGGGTGAAAATTCAGGAAGTTCCTTCAAATCAGTCTTGCTTAATAGGAAGAATTAAGTTGAGATCCTTTTAAAAACATGTATATCCATGACAAATAAGGATAAATTGATCATGGTACATGACTTTGGAACATATAAATAGAATTTATATTATTTACATAAAAATAAAATATAATTTCATTTGGGTAAAAAGAGAGAAACAATAACCTAAAGGAATAATGTTTGTTCAAGTAGAATAAATATGAAGTAGTTATTCAAGTGATATTAATGTCCTAGATAATCAAATTAGATTGAAAAATTAATATTTATTGGAACATTTATATAATTATTTTATTTAGAATTTCATTATTAATTTAATTTATGGAATTTTTATGGGTTAAGTGATTCAATTTCATCCTTTAGGAGTGTTGGTTTTCTTTGGTTTTCATCATCGATTTACATGTATACTTGTATGAAAGGTTGTATAATGAGTAAGTAATTTTACAGAATTGAAATTATATATTATTAATTATATTCAATAGGTTAAATTTGTCTTATATATCATTTGTTATTATGGAATGAATATTAATAATTTGATAAATAGTTAATGATAATCGATTAGGTTTATTTTGGTGGTTTTGATCACAATGATATCATTTTGTTTTATAAATTAATATCAAGTTAAAAAATGATTCCATAACATTAAATATGATATAATAAATATTTTAAAATATTTTTCAACCATAAAAAATGGTTTCAAGACCAACCTTGAAGATGTAAATGAATGATAAAAGCACATCATCCATGAAGGTGGTAGATTGGCCCCTCATAGATGATGATTTCATTCGCAATGTAAAAGAGATAGGATAAGAAATTTGATGATGAATTATTCCATAAACCAGAAAAAATTCTAATGTATTTAAGATTATATGGTTTTCATTCCACATGGATGACGGGAAGGTGAGGAGTGAAAAACCAATGAAATGAACTGGAAAATAAATTAAAAGAAAAGGACAATGGTTTTACTAATTGATTCCTTCTTCCTGTGATCCTCCAAATGAGAATGGTTTTGGTCCATTTTTTTTACAACAACCCACTGGACATATGGGAGCGTCTTAATATGATATTGTTAACATTATTTGTACAAGGATCATGGAATGATAGGTGATTATAGAAGAGGCAGAGAGGGGTGGTATTTATAGTGGATGAGAGGAGTTTTCTCTAATTATCTATTTCATTAGGTAAATATATTTCACAAGAATAGAAATATTGTTTATTCATGAGGAAAAATATATTATTCAGATAATTTTTTGCAAACTAATTGGGCTTTCATCATTCATGACTCAATTAATTTTTTATTTAATTTATAATGTATATGTACCGTAAATTACCGTATTTTATTTTTCACCAAAAAATAAACCTTTTCAAAAAAAAATTACTAACATTAACCCTGGCCATTTTTTGATGGGTAGATTGAAAAAATAAACTCCATTTTACAAAAATAATTTTGTAAACAGAATGAATTTAATTTTTAATTAAAATCATAATTTACTAAAAATATATAGATTTTAAACTATAACTGGTTTTATACTGCTTTGAAAAATAATATAATATCTAATAATAATATTTTATAATCATAATACATCAAAATACTAACTTACAAATACATTTCATGAAGTTAAATTTTCTGTCAAATTATTAAATTATTCTTCAAATTTTAATTGTATATTTATGAATTATAAAAAACCCAATACTTAATTAATTATTTTTAAAATGTTTATTAACTTACACAATGGTATAATAATATCATATTTTTACTTATAAGATGAATAAATTTTATTTATACTCTCATTTTTGAGTTTTCTATATAAATTTCTTGTTTAGTATTTATAAGGGTCACATTACTTTTCCAAAGGACATATTACTATTTCATCAGTATAGGTTCTATAACCTCTATAAATAATTCTTATTTCACTAATTAATCATTTAAAAAGATTTTATTAGGTTATATATGTGTTTATAACACATGAAAGAGCTATAAGAAGGGAATTTATGTTGATAAAAAATTGGGTCATTATATGGATATCCATCAATCGAATCATTGATTCTTCAAGAATGGTGGTTGGATAGCCTTGTAATCCTTCCCATAGACTTGAAAAATTAGATAAAAATATAATGGTCGACATGGGATGAATTATAGTGAATTTAGGTGATTTTTGCATTTTAAAAATAATTTTCAAAGGGTTAAATCCCATGTGCATGGTTTCCTAGGCAGGGGTGCCTAGTTTTCTAAACATTGTTCCCTATCTGTGTGCCACTATTATGTGGGTTCATGTTTACTCCTAATATGGTTAATGGTTTTAGAACCCACATGCCAAAAACGAAATATCTCTCTATATAGATAGTTAAGGTTTTTTGGGGTAGGGTAGACCATTCTGGAAAACCAAGTGCCAACCATGCTCTGCTCAAAACCCTAAAAAAGCACCCAAATTTCACAAAAACACACATAATAATGCCACAAATAATGTAAAAAAACAAAAAATGATTGCATGTAAAAGATATTTAGACATCGACAGAAATAGTCAGCATCTTACAATATCAACACCTTATAGTATATCGTCCTTCAGTGTTGCTCCCAAGAATTTATATGATTCTGAGTAAAAAAGACTAGGACACTAACATTGTATATCTACTTCTATATCCATGTTTTCTCTTGGACAAGTTCATGTTTCCATAATACATTAACTATCACCATGGTCTATACGTGAAAATCTTTCTCACTATGTTCCAACAAATGTATTAGATTCTTCTCAAAGGAAAAAACTATCTAAAGCTCAACATCATCCCCAATGATAATATGTGAAGGGTTAGGGTCATGTTGCTGAAGTAATGAGACATGGAAAATATCATGCCTAAAACAATACAAGTATAAAAGATCCAATCAGTATGTCATCTTCTTTATTCTCTCCATAACATCATATGATCGAAACCCCCTACATGAAAGATGCCTATTAGCAGCGGTTTTTTTTTCATATAGCGGTGGTTTAAACCACCGCTATATGGTTTGGCGGCGGTTTACAGAAAACACCACTAAACTTCGCGTCGGTAATCTATTAGCAGGATTTTTATGTATTTCGCGGTGGTCAAAGAAAAGCGTCATAGTACCTCATTTCGTGGAGGTTTTTGGTAAATTTAGCGGTGGTTTTAAGGGCTATTTAATTAGCGGCGGCTATAATCACCGCGAAATTCCGGCATTCCATGCACCTGCTTAGCAGCGGTTAAACCCGCCGCTAATTCCGACGTGATTTCGCGGCGGTTTTAACCGCCACTAAGTGTATTTCCGATTACATTTAGCGGCTATTTAAACCGCCACTAAATGTATAAGTGGTAAAACATTAGCGGCGGTTAAAACCACCGCGAAATGCTGACCTGAAAAAGAAATAGCATTTCTGCTTATACTGCACCACTTCCCTGAAAAACAAACCAAACAAGAAACCATTTATCATGCCAAACATTCTCAACGGGAAGGAATTACATTCAACCCATGTAACTAACAATGGTTAACATTACACCCAACCCATATAATAAATAATAACAATAGTTGGAATTATATTCAACCCATGTAACTAACAAGAACACTAGTTTTAATTGCACCCAACCTATATAAGAAGTCATAGGAATATTTGGAATTAAGCCCAATCTATGTAAAAACCATGATAAATTGTCAGAATCATGTATAACCTACATAACAACAAAAATTTGGTTGGAATCACCCCCAACCCATATACCAATAATAATGATAGTTGGCATCTTATATAACATATTATAAAGTGTTGAACATGGATAAAAAATAGCCAACCTATATAGCATGCCAAAGAAATGGTTAACATTATGCCAAACCTAATTAACAATATAGAAACATCATTGGAATGAAACCCCACTAAAGCACCAAGTAATAACAAGAATTTAATTACACCCAACCAAAAATATACATCATATTACTCAAGTCACTCTTACTTGGATAAGATCTCCACTATCAATTATATTGTATATAATTCACCATTATTGAGGAATTTCTTTAAATAACTTTTAAGATATTATCATTTCACATTAATACATACCCCTCTTGGTTATCATTCCAAGTTCTACCACCAATCTCAATTTAATTCATGGATGTAGATGATTTATAATTATAAACCAGAGGACCTTACACATCCCTAACAAACCTTTTCTGAATCTCATATGTGAGGAAATCTAATTTTGTTCAATCCTGATCCATTGTTACCTTCCCTTCTACACTTGTGCATCAAACAACACATACAACATATATATAATAAGGAGAAAATTTATACACCACCTGCGCAATATTCATAAACACCCTTTCATTTAATGTTGATGAAAAAGATGATCAAATTCAATAAGAATACCTAAATCATACAAAATACCTAAAATTATGGATTTAGAATGAAACACAAGATAACATCAAATGAATCAAGAGATTGGGGGTCATGTGGATTTATACTTATAGTTTAGAGATGATCAAAATTGAAAATATTTGATTCCATAAAGGATTAAAGTGTATGGATAAAAATGTGCCAAAGAAGAGAGGGGAGGTATCTCTACTAGTCATTTGTCCTATAAAGAGGAGGAATAAGGATTAAATGGGTTGATGTTCAGTTAGAATAAGAACCTTTAAAACATCATTGTTATAAAATACTTTTATCGATGATTGACATTATGGTTCCAGGAAATAAGGTGTTTCCAGACTACCACATAAGAAGACATTTGAGAAATATGGGACATATTTAAAGAGAATAGTGAATATATTAAAAGATATGTGACCATTAAGAGAGATTCAGTTGTGCTAATCAAACAAAATAAGTGCATAACATGGAAAACATTACATGGACCACATGATCAATTCTAGGTCACAAAAATCACATAACCCATAAAACATCTTTTGATCACATGATTTTTCATAATACATATAATCATGTTACCATGTGAAGGTCACATGAATCACATAAAGATTAGTAGATCATGAATAAATCCTCAAGAGACGACCGAATCACATAAGATAGACTAATGGCCAAGGGTGTGCATCAAAGTTCAAATAAATTACCATTGATTAGATCATGGATTGATTAAGTGAGATATTTAGACAAGGTGATTACACAAAGAGGTCAAGTGACATGATCACAAGATTAGGTCTCTTGTATGGTTCTTGTGATGAGGTCATGAAAAGTTGTCTTGCAAAACAATCGCACGAGAGAGGAGGTTTTGAGAGGAATGGAGCTTCATGTCACCGGTCAAATGACCAGCTTCTCACCCCATATTTATAGGGAACCTCAAGGAATATGAATGGACGTATAGAAGACCGAAAGATGTTTTCAATTCCAACCAGAGAACGCATAAGATACTCATGAAGTCATTTCCTACCTCATAACTGAGTCCTTGTTCCTTCGAACATCACTTTTGTTGGGGGGGGGGCATTTTTTGACACTAGCCAAATGAGCATTGTATATTTTAGGAACAAAGAAATACCCAAAGCATAGGTATTAATATATACCAAAACGAAAGAAAATTCTAGCATGTATACATATAGATTAATCACCTAGGTAACAAGGACCATGTGAACTTCAATGAGGTTCATGATCACATGACCCTAGGAACATCATGCAAAGGGGTTATGCAATTCATGTGATATGTTCCTGATCATGTGAATACCCATCAAATAGCCCAATTAATCATGTAAAACCCCTCTAATTATTCTTTTTCATCATATGATATGTCATCTAACAATCTCCAAATATGTTCATAAAATAAAAGTTAGAAAAGAGGGAAGCTTCATGGTAAGGGAGTTGCATTGGTTTTCATGTGATGTGGTTACGTGCCTCATAAAAACTATTAATGATCATGAAAATCACCTTAGAAAACCATCTTGATCTAGTGATATCCATTCAATATGGCTGTTTGTACATGCAACACCCTAATGAGTCCAATTTCCAATGCTTAATTTACAACAGAAACATCAAAGAGCCTATTACCATAGGTCATCTAACCAATGAAACAAACACATCATTCTCAATACCACCTGAGGTTATTGTGATCATTCAAGGTTTTCCACTGAAGCTCCTCCAAGACCAATGGTTTTTCAAAGGTTCCATACACCACACATGTTATATATACAAACCATCCTTTCACATATATGTTCAACACATCAACAATACTAATCATGGTCCGATGATGCATCGTCACCCTCTCCACCTCCATCTCCTGCTGCCACCTGTAAGAACATTATGTTGAAAATTAAATTTTGTTGAATATTTATAATTAAACATAAAACCAATAAAAGTTTGAAAACTAAATGATTTTGATTATTGTGATTTACCTGCTCACCACCACTCGGTGCACTACCACTGGGGGCATATCTACTCATCTGCTGATATAAATCAGTCAACGCTTTCTGCATAGCGGAGATCTGAGCCCGTTGGTCTCGAACTGTGGCTCATAGAGAAGAAATCTCCCTCTGACCATATTCAGGTATGGGATAACTATAACTAGTAGTATATGTGGCTAGAATCCCTGATGGCCTGCAAAAGACCTCAGATGGTACGGGTCCCAAACCCATCCCGCGCACTCTACCAGGATGCTCCTTCCCAAGGACTTCAGCAACCGGGTCATCCTGGGAGACTCAGTTGGACTGCCCGGGATTGGAATACCATATTTCTTTAATTTTTACCTATAAATTAAATATAAATACATATTGACAAAGTAAAAACTAATAATAAGTTATTATAATAAAAATTTGACTTCATACCCCAACTTCTTTGGTAGGCTCATTAACAAAAGAGACATCTGATTTTCTATGACCATCCAACCACAGTTCAGTCCGGGAGGCTTCGTGCCCAAAATTCTATGACTGCATTATGCAAAGATAAATAAAAAATTCAATATATTAAATAGATAATATTGTATTATAAATATTTAAACTATTCAAAATATTAGCAATGACTTTCGGCTTCTAGAAAATCTTTTTGAGCCCGCAGTGTGAGGGATAACTTGCTTCGCCCTGTTTGATGCATTCTATCATGAGAGATCCTGAAATAAATAAAATTAAATTTAACAGTAATGTATTCAATGTCATCTCTTCTTCATATACATGTATTAATGTAAAATGAGGATAATATAATAATATATATTTCAATACCATCCGCGTCTCATCACGATGCCTGTCAACAAAAACATTCCACTGCTCTTTCGGTACCCCACTGGGTAGCTTGTCATACATTTGTTCCAAGGTAAACGAAGTATTGTTGACATCACACCACAATCTCCATTTGAAATATTTCCATTTTTTACAGAGATTTTTCAAAGTCCACTTCCATGCTATCACATCAGCAACTGGGAAATGGAAGAACATCTGTATACAGAAATTCATTTTGAACATATTAGTAACATGACATTCAATTAAACCATAATGTAGTAAAATTACCTTTATTTGAGAATCAAAAACATAATTTTTCAAATAGTTGATACAAAATCAGAGTGATATATCATGCTTTATGTAATTCAACCTTGGTTGGGCTACGATGAAATTCTTGGGTGAAAAAATACTTTGGATTTTAATTCATCGAACAAAATAATTAATTCCCCTAACTCAATGGGGTCCATATTGAATGAGGGAAGAGATGTAGAATATGATTCATGTACCAAATCAATGATTAATTTTAAATCCCATTACTAATTTATACCTAAAAACTCCTCTAGAAACACCTTTAGGAACTCATATAAAATGAAAGGAAACCCATTTTCAGAACCATTGTGATCGTATTCTAGTATAAGGGGAAATACAAGGGTTTCTCATGGCTGCCTAAATCTCTCCAACATATTCCATTGGTTGAGTGGGATTTCTTTATAGATGAATAACACAAACAATATCTAATAAAATAAACCATAAGTACAATATACGATAGAGAACCAAAAAATACTCTAAGTAAAAAACTTTTGAAAAAACAATTAAAACCACCACAATCACAATTATTAATTTATAGCACTCCACCCTTACTCAATGTCCATTCACTGTCTACAAACTATGGAGTTTAACTAAAATATGAGTAAATCCAAATTACAGACATATTATGGTGACCTTTAGTCCATTATGTGTTGTGTTGGAAAGACATCCCACTCACACCTAGATTCCTAATCCCAAATAGTTGATGCTCTTGCCTATTGGAAATTACCAAATAAAAGTACCCAAAAGCAGGGATAAATTTACTCCAATTCCATTTTTTCACATACTAGCCAAGGTTCCCTTGCAACCCAACACCTAGCACATCCCATGGCATAGCTCGAAGTTAATTCCAGATCCACATGGTCTTATAATAACACATCATTGAACAAAAAACATAAATAGTAAGCATATAGTAAGTAGGTCGCCGGAGATGGAGATCGTGGGGTCGCCAGAGATTTAGGTCGCGGGGTCGCCGGAGGTCGTAGGTCACCGGATGGTAGGGGGTTGCTAGACAGTGTGGTTCGAGGGTTTCTTGTCGCCGGGGGGGGGGGGGGGGGGGGGGGTTGGGGAAGAAGGGAGGGCGGGGGTTTGGGGGAACGATTGGGGTGGGGGGGGGAAGGGTCGAGATTGTGAAAAAAATACGGGTTTCGCGGTGGTTTTGTGAACCGCCGCCACAAAACCGCCACTAAACCCGGTTTTTCCCGTAGTGACCTGGGCATTAACTTGTCCTGCCTCTTAATCCTATGGTGTCTCAATCTAGGTGACACCTAAAAGAAAAACATAGTCACCCACTATAAACAATAGATATTTCCAACATCTACCCGTATACAACCTATATGTACTCTGATCCATATACATATGTGTCTGAATCAGCTAAACATCCTCTAATGTCTCCTACACGACACTCGGTCCCAACAACTCTAACTCACCCACCTCCATCCATCATTGAGGTTATCTATAAGATCTACCATAAATATCCTCTGATAGATCAATTTGAATATTTTCTTAATAACTAATATTATTTGATAACTTCACTAATTCTAGGTGGTTCTCCAAGTACCCACCGAATTCAATAACACACGCTTGTATAAAATCAACTATCATATATGTAGTATTTTTTTACTTGCCATCTATCCATGGCAGGAATGTTGTACTCAATAAAATCAATGTACCAAGATCCTCCTTGAATCCCTACAATAAGAACTAAGTAAAATATTTATCACAGATAATAACAATAATCCTTTGATCCCCATGTCGATAGACTATCTCCCAAATGTACATATTTCCCAACTAGTCCATTGAGAAAGTGTCTTGTATTATAAAAACATGAGTTACTTTTATTAATTTATTAAAAACCACTAAAATTGTGGAATTCTTCTGAGGGATCCTTGGGAGACCCACTACAAACTCCATAGTAATGTCATTCCACTTCCATTTAAAAATGGGCAATAACTCTAATCAAACACTAGGTCATTGAAACTCAACCTTCATTATTTTATAGATATAGAATCATGTCACAAACCCTACTATAACCTTTTTTCATGCCTTTCCACCAATATTGCCAATGTAGGTTATGGTACAGTTTGGTCAATCCTCGATTCAATACCCACTTCGAGGAATGAAATTCTTGTGTCATCTCCCCACACATGTAAGTTAGAATGACTACACGACCCTGGCATAGATGATATCAACCTAATCTGTAGTCCAATCAGAAAGGGACAATCCACCTTCAAGGATTTATTTGAAGGACAAACACTATGAATCCTTATAATATCTTTCCATAATGCTACTAAAATGAGTAGACTCCATGGAATTTGATATGATATTCTTGTGCTCATGGATCTCCTAACCAACTATATGCATCTCCTCAAACATGTCCATCATCTTCCACAGTGAACTAGACTCATGAACAGCCTGAGTCTATGTTTTTCTAATCAAACCATTGGAAACTATATTTACATTATCATTCATATATTCTATCTGAAAATAAAATTATTTCATATAATCATCCCATCTCCACTTCCATAAATTCAAATCTCATTGTGAAAGGATGTACTTTATGATCTTGTGATTGGTAAACATGGTAAATATTTAACCCAATAGATAATGTCACAAACAATTCAAGGAATAAAATATTTTAGCTAGCTAGGGTTTCTTCCAAGAGTAATTCAATTTATGTGGCCTCAACTACCGAGATACATACACAATTACTAGATCTCCCTACATCGAAATTGCTTCAAGACAAATCCTTGTAGCATAAAACACTATATACATTTACCATGGCTCGGAAAAGATTCAGATTTGTGTCTCTTTAAAGAACTTATTCATCTCCTTGAAGGAATTCTCACATTCTCTAGGCCATTTAAAAATCATCTTTTTTCAAGCACAAAAGTTGTGCAGCGAAATGGTAAAATTCATAGTTGAACCTCTGATAATATCCCTCTAACCCCCAAATCTTATGGATATTAAAAACATTAATGGGATTCTCTTCAAGAAAATAATTCAAGTACTTTCTATGGGTCCACTAATAAACCTTCCACTAAGATTATGAGACCTAATAAAGGTATATGATCAATCCAGAATTGGAACATAAACAATTTCTAATAGAGTGGATACTCTCTCAATGTTCTCAATATGATGTAATGATGAAGGGAATGATCATCAGGACTGTTGGAGTACACCATGATTTCTCCAAAAACACAACCACTAGGTACAAATTGAAGACTTGGTTCATCAAGCCCATAAAAAGTATTGGTACATTTGTCATCTTGAATAGAATTACAATTTTATCATATAGGATATACCTACTTCCAAAATTATATTGAGGAATATTAGAAGGCAGAAACACTCAATTAATGATACTCTAATCTTATATAAATCTTCGAAAATACAAAACCTCCCCTCAACTTGTCAAAGATATCATCATTGAGCAAAAGAGGATACCGGTTTTCCATTTTCATTTGGTAAAACTTTTGATATTCAATACATATGTTTAATGTACCATCAGAATACATTGAAAAAAATAGAGAAAACCAAGGCTAAGAAGTCAGATAAAAAAAATACCATATCAATCAAGTCTTCTAGTTGATACATGAGCTCTTGAATATCTATATGTGTCATTAAGTAAGGTGGAATGGAAGAATGCTTTTCCACAAGCATGATCTTAAATGAAAACTATGTTTCTCTGTCCAGAGTTATACTTGAGAAGTGATCAGGAAATACATCCTTGAACATATCCACTATAGGTAGAAATATAACATTTCTAAAACCCCCATCATCTGGAAACTGACTAGAATCATGGGTGGTGATCTCAACCATTTGTTGATTAACAATCCCTACACAGCCTTCCTGGATATCCCACTATCCATGGTGAATATAATTGTCACCCTTAGGACGCGTAAAAGTCAATATCTTATGGTAAAAAACTATGTGATCTCGTTACAACAATATCCTATGCATACCCATAATTAGTACATAACATGAAATTTTATGTATGTAGTGATAATAATTGAAATTGTACTCCCCATCCTAAATATAACACAACTTGAACAAACATATGTCTCCCGATCACACTCCATAAGGTGTATCTATCATCATAACTGACCTCAGAAACTCCACTGTTAGGGTCATACCATTCACATGTTTTTCATATATAAAGAAATGAGAGGCACCATTATAAAAAACGGCACGAGTTTTTGTAGAAGATATAATAATAGTACCTCTAACTATTTATGGTCCAGCATCACTATCCACAAGTATCGGATAAACATCATGTAATTTTATGGCCCCTATTTCTTATCATACATTCTGAGTCCCATGATCTACACCACTTTCATTTTGTGGTCACTCTTTCCACGAAGCACCTCGTCGACCGCCTTGACCACAATGACCCGTAGAAAACCAACTTCTAGACTAATACAATGTAGAATACCACAATATTTTACTATGGTTTTTCCTGGATGCTCAATTATTACCCATTTTCCATGGGTTCCTACAAAATCTTTGTAGATTCCCCAAACTTCTGTAAGCCCAGCAATCTATAGTTGGTCAAGGACAATGCCCAAAAAAGTTACACTCACTAATGTACTGGTGGGAGTAAAAATAGGTAAGATCTTGAGTAACTGATCCTTCCCCCTATCAAATCTATTCGATGCTACTCTGTTAGACATTCTCTTAGTTATTCTTTCTACTCTCAAAAGATTAACATCTTGATTATCCAGTAAAAACAACATATCCTCCACTAGAAGTTTCCATCAAGTTCCCATCAGATATGATATCCTAGTCCACTACATCAAAAAAGTCATTAAATAGAATATGTAAATGTGGGAAATAATCTTAGATTTATGTTCATTATGAAATTTTCTTGTTGTAGTTGCCTTACCCTTTTTCATCACTAGAGAAAACTGCTTCAAGACAGTAAATTGGCCAATATTTTCTATCACTTACATAATCCTCAGGGTTATCCTCATAAACTCAACTTCACTATTTTATCTTAATGTATATAGAAAAATGTTCACTAGAAACTTCACTTGAAAGTACTAATATACCATGTTTTACATTTGTGTACTATGAGCCTAAATATCACATCGTCACTTATCTCATACACTCAACATATAGTAATGTAATTTCACTATTTTCAATGAATTGGTCTCGAAGTGGTCATGAATTGTATGGATAGACTATATCCAGAACCCAACATACTCATGTGCATCCTATCTAGTGAATGTCATAGGGTGTTGAAACTAAAAACCCCACGTTATTTTGGATATACATTTCAAAACGCACCTGGGGTTTCTTTCCATAAATATTAAAAAACAAGAAATGTTCTAATGGAACTGATCTCTCACATCTCATTTGGAAACTATTGGACCTTCTGGTTTTACTAATAAAAAATAGTTTCCATCCAGGACCTCCTATCATAATCTAAACAAGCATCATCATAGATGAATATCTCTATAATTCAAAACTCACATTTGAGTAAATATAACACAAAATTTACAAAAATTATAGGGATTTATAGAAATACCTAACAAGTCATATCCAAAACCCTGACACACTTTCACAGACCGTCCCCCGGGGCCAATGCCCTGACTACCCGAAGCCTGCCTTCCATAGGCCTGGGGCTGGTGACTATCACCAATGGCGTAATTACCTAAAACTCGGAAGACATTACCTTTATAACTAAAAACACACAGAACAGATTACAAGATGGATGAAAAAAACTAAGTGAAACTGTATAACAAGAGAGTGGTGAAATGTAAAAATGGTCCAGAAATACAAGCCCAAATGTAAAGTACAAGGAAACTGAATGTACAAGTACAACTGAAAAAGAATAATTAGCTGAAAGGTGAAAAGAAGCTCCTAGATTGTCCACCACTGATCCTACCTAAAGGGTAGAATGGATTTCCTGCTCAACAATCCATGTTTTTTGGTCTCCTCCATGTACCGACACCTTGTGTGGTCCACTGCCTGGTACTGTCCTTTCGTGGTACACTCATCCGCAATCAGTGTTGTCTGTCACCTGCAACCAACACAACGAGGTGCGGGCATAGTTCGTGATGGTGTGAGTATAATGATACTTAGTAGGGACCCCGAGACCCTTATGGTCACACAAAATCCAACAAAGATAAACCAAAAATAATGAAATCAACAAATAACCCAACTTAGGTATATTCCCATACATATAACTAAGTTATTAAGTAATCCATCTCAATCATGAGGAAAAAAAAAGTTATTAACTCAGCTCAAACCAGGATTTTTATTCTAGGGGCAGTATCAAGTAAAATTCCGAACACATTATCGAACACCTCAACTGCTGAATAACTCCTCCTCTATAGAGTACAGTGGGTCAGCTGCATCACACCGAGGTGCTCCTCCTGTCATGTACCGTGGGTCTGCTGCATCACACCGAGGCGCTCCCCATTGTGGGTCAGCCGCGTCATATAGAGGTGCCCCCCTCATAGCCTACTGTGGTACTCCTCCTATCGAGTATCGTGGTTCTGTCGCGTCACATCGAGACTCTCAGCACCGTGTGTCTTCTGCAACAACAAGGTGCTCCCCACTAGGCCAGTCAAGTCACTCCAAGTCGAAACAGTCAGTAGTCATCAGGTCGCAGCCAACTGCTATGTCTCTGCACTCTGCTCGCTTGTCCCTAGGAGGATCTTCTCCATGAGCTACAAGGTCGATACTCCAAGTGCCACCAATTCCCACGTATAAATATCACAATGGTTCAATAGGTCTTAGGGGTCTCAACCCAATAGAAGGTGCGTCAATCAGAAGCACGGATTGTGAGTTAATAGCCTTTTAGTCCCGGGGGCCTGGTTGGGTTCGTGCACAATTCAACCTGACCGTATCTCAACTCTAACCACAACTCTAGTGGGGTAAACTCAAATGGGACATACATGCTCCAAGAATACAAGCTCTACTGATGGTTCATTAAACTGTCACCTGGTTCCCAAGATATGGCCAAAGAAAGTAAAGGGTTGGTAGTGGGTCGGGGTCCGGTCCGACCCGGTTAGACTGACCTGGTAAGACCAGTTGGGTCTGGCCCATCCTATTAGGTAGGAAACCCTATTAGTTTCAGCCCGATAGGCTAGGTCCAACCCAGCCCGATGCATGGGTGGTTCGGCCCGGGCTCGGGGCCAGTTCGGCCCGGGATCGGGGCCAGTTCGGCCTGGAGCACCGCGAGGGTGCGGCCTGACGCGGCTCGGGCTGGAGGGTGTGGTCGGGTTCGTTCAGTCAGGGCACCAGTTCAGTCAGTTGGTGGATCGGGTGGCTGGGCGGTAGGGAGGTGGCCGACCGGGCCAGCAGGCGAGCCGACAGGCAGCCGGGTGGTGGCTTGGCCAGCGTGGGCAGGTGGTTTGGGTTGAGGCACATTTGAAGCGCGAGCTGCTGGGTGGCTGGGATTCCCGGCCGGGGTGGTTCGGCAGGGCTTGGGCAGGCATGGGCCGGCGGTGTTTGGCCAGGGCACACGAGAATCCGGCAATGGATGTGAGCCGGGGGGTGCAGGCCGGCGACAGTGCAGCTGGGGTGGCTCGGCAGATTCGTCTGGCGAATGGCGCAACCAGGGCGGCTTTGCCGGTGGTCAGTGGTTCAGCCAGGAGCACCGAAGGACCGTAGGGTCGGCATGGTTCGCGGATGCCGTGGGTAGCACGACCTCTGTCATTGGCACCATCATCGTTCTGTTTCCTCATCACCATGACTAATTTCATCACAAACAAGAACGAGGGAGGAGTTGGGCCATGTTGGTTTGGCCCGCACCCTCCGCGTTTAGAGTAGTAACAATCGGCTCATCAAGAAGTACAATGAACATCAATTATTTTACAATCTTCGCATCGATTTCATTCCAACTGATGTTGAGAATAAGAAAAGGAATAACACACAAATAAACCCCTACCATAATCATTGTCTGACGATGATGTCATGTAAAGTAGACGAAGAGGATCGTCATTCATCCCGTCTGCCGCAGACTTCTAATCCCAAGTTCTGTCGGCTGTGGAAGATGCTCCAAGTCGGTAGGTGTCTAGGGAAGAAGTTCGAAGAGTATCGTTGCCAGCATTCTTCGTTGGAAGAACGCATTTTTCATTCTTAGTTCTTCATTCTTCATAGGGAGATAGGGTTCTTCATTGGTGAATTTGAATCCTCTCATGCTTTCCTCTCCCCGATATTCCACTAAATGAACTTTTCCAACCAAAATAATAATTGATTGAGTTATCTATTATTTCGTTGCCACATAATTCAAAATGGTGAATTAATCAACTTGGATCCCCCCTTAATTAATTCATGATTGTTGGCACAAATTAATTTAATGAGGTGGATTGGCACAATTTAATTAGGGGAGTTAGAACTAATAAAGGAGGGTGAGTGTGGAGGGAATCTCCCTCATTAATAAGTGGAGTTTAGAGGTTTTCCTCTCCCACCATTAAAATGGGTGTTTTCTCAAATGTGGTCCCCACGTCATTACCTCTCGTGGGAGGTTAGGTTCGGGTGGGCCCCACCACCATAACCTCTCATGGGAGGTTAGGGTGTGGTGGTCCCACCTCCAACTTCAAAACCCCGCAATGAAGTTATAGATTCCATGGGACCCTCCTGCAAACACCCACGTGGTGGATGAAATGAAAATAAACTGAACCTCACATTATTTTATTAATCTCCATGAAAACCCAGAAACCAACATATATTCTCGACTCACTAACATTGAAGTGAAAGTCTCCATAACCGAAAACCGGCACGACGAGTTCAACAGGGTCCTCAGATTTCAATTCCAAGCACTGGTTCAAAAGTTGTAAAAACCGGCTCATACATTTACCGAACATACCTTAACAAAACATCAGAAATTGATTTCGGGCACACTGGGTTTCGGAATCAGGCACCGTCAGTTTTTTCAGACTCATAAAATTACCATGTATTTAAGGAAAAAATTTCCATGGGATTTCCGGGTCTTTATATTCTCCCCACCTCAGGGATTTACATAGTTGTAAGCTACAAATGGAACTAAGGGAACAAGTGGGGGTACTGAGCACACATCTGAGCCTCCAACTCCCAAGTGGTATCCCCGAGGTTCCCATGCTACCAGAGAACGCGTACCATAGGTATTGGCAATCCACATAGGACCTACTCCTATCTATCCCCAATCTCCACTGGAAGCTCCATAAAAGTCACCCATCATCGATGTCCAACTCTCCATGGTCGATGATGTGCGAAGGTTCGTGCACGTTTCTCCTCAGTTGGGATACATGGAAGATGTCGTGTACCTGGTGCAACTAAGGTGGAAGTGATAGGCGGTAATCCACCTCGCAAACTCTACTAAGGACATAAAAAAGGTCCAAATAATCTTTGAGATAACTTGCCTCCTTGGACAAATCCCCAGAGTCCTCACCGAGGTGAGACCCATAGAAAGATGTGGTCTCCATACTCGAATTCTAGAGTTCTCCATCTCCTATCAGCATACGACTTCTATCTACTCTGTGCAGTCTTCATCTGCTTCAAGTTGTTCTACACCTTCTCTGTGGTAACTCGTACCATCTATGGTCCCACTAGAGCCAACTCCCCATGGTCAGTCCAACACAATGGTGATCTGCAAGGTCCCCCAAATAATGGCTCAAAAGGACCCATCCCTATGGTGGAGTGATAGATATTGTTGTATGAAAACTCCACCAAAGGTAAGTGATCCTCCTAGATATGACCAAAGTCAAGGACATAAGCACACATCATGTCCTCGATGTTCTGAATGTCCCGCTCAGTCTGGAAATCCGTCTGAGGATGGAAGGCGGTGCTCCGACAAAGTTGCGTCCCAAAAGCCTCCTGAAATCCCTTCTATAGATGGAAAGTAATTAATGTGTCACTATCGGAGATAATAGATAAAGGTTCTACATGTAACTGCACAATCTATTGAATATCGTGGCATCCCAAGCTCTCTATTGAACCCTTCTCTCTGATTGGTAGGAAGTGGGCTGACTTGGTGAGACGGTAAATGATCACCCAAATCGAGTCGTGACCCCTGGATGTACGTGGAAGTCCTGTCACGAAGTCCATGAATATCCCATACCACTTCCACTCTGGGACCTCTAAAGGTTGAACCATTCCTACTGGTACCTGGTGCTCCGCCTTCACTTGCTGACAAGTGAGGTATCGAGAGACAAAATCTGCTACTACCTTCTTCATACCAGGCCCCAATTATTGTCGTCGAAGGTCATGGTACTTCTTCACCATTCTTGGATGTACCGCTAAAGGGGATGTGTGGAACTCCCTCAACACTTCCTCTTGAAGTGACACTAGTATCAAAGTATGTCTTACGAAGAGGATGACGTGCACCCCACCGTCAGAAAATCCATCTGGTGCCTGCCCTATAGATATTTGAACACGTCGTGTCCTGCAGTCAGCTTCCCCATGCTGTGCCTCCCTGAGTCACTGAATAAGCGATGGGGTGACTGTAAGAGACTGAAGGAAAGTTTCTCTATCTCTATCCACATAGGATATCTACAAAGCGGCCAGCTTCCCAGTGGCCTCACCTAGCAGATCTATACCAGATCTCCTGCTGAGTGTATATGTTACAACGTTACCCTTCCTAGGAGTATAAACTATCTTGATGTCATAATCCTGGAGGAACTCAATACATAGACATTGTATCAGGTTCAGGTCCTTCTGAAAGAATATATACCTGAGACTCTTGTGATCATAGTACACGGCAAAACGTTTTCCCATCAGATAGTGTCGCCATATCATCAAGGCAAAGACCACTACTAATAACTCCAGGTCATGGGTAGCATAATTCTGATCATGATATCTCAGCTGCCGAGAACCATACGCGATCACTCCTTGCTCCTACATCAGTACACACCCGATTCTGGTCCTTGATGCATCGCAATAGACTGTGTACCCTACGCCCTCATCTGGAAGCCTCAAGATGGGGGCACTAGTAAACCTCTGCCTCTAATCTTAAAAGATCTACTGGTATCTTTCTGACCACACAATGGGTTTCCCCTTCGTTGTCAATAATGATAGTGGTGTTGCAACTCTGGAGAAGTCTAGAATGAACGTCCGGTCGGAACCAGCCAGACCCAGGAAACATCGTACATTCATCACACACCTGGGTGGCTCCCAAGAAAGTACTGCCTCAATCTTCATGGGATCTACGGCAACTCCAGCCTCCGAGATGACATGTACCAAAAAGTAAAATTCTCAGATCCAAAAATGGCACTTCGAGAGATTACAATAAAGCTAGTGCTCTCGGAGTGTGTCTAGTAGTACCGTCAAATGGTAGGCATGCTCCTCCTCAGTAGTTGAGTAGATCAGAATTTCGTCAATGAAGACTATGAAAAAGTGTTCGAGGTATGGCTGGAAGATCATGTTCATGTGTTGCATGAACACTTCTAGAGCATTGGTTACACTGAATGGTGTAACAAAGAACTCGTAGTGGTAGTATTGACATCTGAAAGATGTCTTCTGCATATAATTTTCTCAAACTCTAAGTTGGTGATAGCCTAATCAGAGTTCTATCTTTGGGAACCACCATTCTCCCTTCAGATGGTCAAAGATGTCTTCAATCCTCGAGAGTGGGTTCTTATTATTGACGGTCACTTGGTTCAGGCGATGGTAGTCGACACAAATCCTCACGCTCCCATCCGCATTCTGGGAAAACAGAATCGGGGCTACCCAATGAGAAAAACTAGGAGGGATGAATCCTTTCCCCTATAAGACCTCCAGCTATACCCACAGCTAATGAAGATCCGTGGGAGTCATCCGATATGCTGGTGTAGATATCGGTTTCATACCGGGGAACATGTCCATGTATAATTCTACCTCTCTGTGAGGAGGTATTCCTGGTACATCGTCAGGGAAAACATTTGCGTATTAGTCCAACACTACAGGATAGCTCGGACTCTCCACATAAACTGCTCCGAGGGTAAGGCAGACCAACTGATGAGTGATCAGCTGCACTCTCCTCTAGTAAAGTCCATCCTACACTGGAAAGGCTCCCTTCATGACGGTGAAGTTGAACCTGGTCCAATTCATGCGGGCACACTGCACTTTGTGCCTAATACAGTTGATCTGAGCATGGACTGTAGATAACTAGTCCATACCCAAGATGACGTCGTAAGGTCTCGACGCCTCTATGAGGAGATCCCAGCTGAAGCTATCACCTCCTAGAGTAAGCTCACACTACCAGAACCAATGTGTGATCATCGAGTCTTCTCCCGTATGAGTCTCTATACATAAGGATCGATCCAATGGCTCCATTGGAATTCTCGAGCTCCAAACGAGGGCAGTGGGAGTGAAAGAGTGGTTGGAACCTGTGTTTATAAGAACTGCAGCTATGGTGGAGTAGACACAGATCATACCTAGAATCTTTTCTAGAGAACCTTGATCGTAAGCCTCAGCTGCCTGAAGCTGAGCTCTCGCCTGTCCACCTACTCCATGCGGTCGGGGTGGACCTCCTGGTGGTGGTGGTGGTAGCACCACGAAACATATACCACCACCATTTACATGACCAGATCATCTACCACATCTTCCTGCTCCCTACGGACTTCCTCTATCGAACCTATTCCTTTACCTGGGAGGTCTCTCAACTGTATATTAATCGTCCGAATGGTGGGCCGGACATTCACGGGCCATGTGACCCTGCTTGCAGCATGAGTAACATTTTCTACTCCTGGCATGTATGTCACTACCCCAGGTGCCCCGCCCAACTGATCCTGAGTCATGCCGTTGTCCACCCATGGATCTGGTCCTCTTGGACCTCTTCGTCATCTCTCTACAGCCATCTACACAAGACTCTGCTGCATGTTGACTAGTGGTGGGTCTCACTGCTAGAGACTGCTCAGTAAGGAAACTCTCCAACAAGAGGGATCTCTCTAGCACCCTTGCCTATGTCAGGTTGCTGAGTGAGATCATTGAAGCCCTGATCTCTTTCCTAGGCCCCTGGTTGAAGGTCCAGGCCCTGAAGAATGGGTCTCGTACCATATCAGTGGAGTATCGCGAGATTTTGGTGAACCTCACTTAGTACTGTGCCACCATCATGTTGTCCTGCTGCAGGTGAAGTAGCCCCTGTATCTGCACTTCACTTAGGGTGTCTGGAAAAAAATCTGCTCGAAGGAGGCTCCTAAAGTCTGGTTAGAGTAGTGTCACCTCGTCATGCACCTAGGGTATCAGGCCCCACCATCTACCTGTTTCTTCCAGAAGGAGACTCACAGAAAGGATATTTATAAGGTCGGCTGGTGTCCCTACTAGTTTGAAGACTCTCACCACAACCTCCATCCAATCCTCAGCTGCCTGTGTGTCCATCTCTCCCCTAAACTTGGGTGTCCATGGGTGCTAAAACGCATGCAATGTGCTCAAGCGGCGTGCATCGTCTACTGCTGGGGTTGGTTTCATCGGTGGCCCAACGGGTACCGGTACCACTGGTGCCTCTGTTGGAAGATTTCCCTACTCCGAGGCCTCATCACATGGTGGGATATATGTGTGTACAACACTCAGGACTCTCATTGGTTGTCCGCGGGGAGGCATCTTGAAAGAAACAGATGTGACACAGTCAAATATTATACCTGGTGAGCTGACCTGGTTGAGCTGGATTAAAGAAAACATATCAAAACACACGTGCAATCAGTGTTTTCATGCACTGAGTCATAAATCAGTAGTCAGGGTCATTGTGTATCGATACACCGGCTACCGCACCAACATTGGACTCCCTGAACTGAAAACAAAACTCAATACCCTTAACACTATTGCTTCACATGAAAGATAAGAGTCCTAAGTTCTGCGGTAGAACCGACTCCTCTGATACCAATTTGTCATGACTAGTCCCCTAGGGGCCATGCCGTGACTAACCCATGCCAGCCTTCCATAGTCCAGGGGCTGGCGGCTAGCATCAAATATTTAATTCCATAAAATTGGGAAGGCATTACCTTTATAACTATAAACATACACAATAGAGTACAAGCTGGAAGAAAAACAATATGTGAAACTGTATAACAAGAGAGTGTTGAAAAGTATAAAGGGGCCTAAAATACACGCCCAAGTGTAAAGTACAAGGAAACTGAATGAATAAGTACAACTGAAAAGGATTATTCAGCTAAAAGTTGAAATGAATCTCCTGGATCGTCCACCACAGATCCAACTTGAGGGGTAGGTACAGATATCCTCCTCATCATTCCACGTTTTTCAGTCTCCACCATGTACCAACACAACGTATGGTCCACTGCTTGGTACTGTCCAACCCTCGTACACTCAACCTCAGTCAGTGTTGTCTGTCATCTGAAACCAACACAACGAGATGCGGGCATAGCCCATGCAGGGGTGAGTATAACGATACTCACTAGGGACCTCGAGACCCTCATGGTCTCACAAAATCCAACAAGGATAAACCACAAAGAGTGAAATCAATATATAACCCCACATAGGTATATGCCCATACATATACCTATATTGTCACATAATCCATCTCAATCATGAGGAAAACACAAAAGTAACTGACTCATCTCAAACCAGGATTTTTTTTCCAGGGGAAGTATCAAGTAACATTCTGAACACAACGTCAAACTCCTCGGCTGCTGAAAAATCTTCCTATATCAAGTACAGTGGGAATTCTGCATCACATAGAGGTGCTTCCCACTAACCATGGACTGCTGAGGTACTCCTCCTGTCGAGTATCATGGGTTTACTATGTCACACAGAGGTGCACCACACTTTGGGTCCACCGCATCACACATAGGTGATCCCCCTCAAAGCCTACTGAGGTACACCTCCTATCGAGTACCATGGGTCTATCACGTCACATAGAGGTGCTCCACACCGTGCGACTGCGGCGACACCAAGGCGCTCCCCTCTGGGCCAGTCGAGTCACTCTGCGTCGAAACGGTCACCAGTCGTCAAGTATCAGCCAGCTACTAGGTCTCCGGACTCTTCTCGCTCTACTCCGGGAATATACACTTCACGAGTTGCAGGTCGATGCTCCAACTTACAAAAATTGACACATAGAAGTATCTCAAAGTTACACCACATATTAGGGGTATCAATGAAATAGACAGCGCATCAATCAGATGTTTGGTCTGTGGGTTCATAGCCTTTTTGTCGCGGTGCCCAGTTGGATTTGTGCACGATCCAACCCGACTGTATCTCAACTTTACCCCGAACTTCAGTTGGGTATACTCAAAGTGAACGTCAAGCTCCAAGAATACCAGCACCTCTAAGCGATCGTCAAATGGTCGTCTAGTGCCAACGATATGGCCAAAGAAAGTAAAGGGCCTATAATGGGCCCCAGTCTGGTCCGACCCCGTCAGACCGACCCGATCCGACCTAGTCTGGGACGACCTGGTCTAGGGAGACCCGTTCAGACTGGTTGGGTCTGGACTAGCCCAATGGGCAGGCCAGCTTGTTAGTTCCAGCCCGTCCCACTGGGCCCCGCCCAGCCAGCCGCGTGGGTGGTTCGGCCCGGGCTCAGGGCCAGTTCGACTCGAAGGACTGCGAGGATGCGACCCCGCACGGATTGGCCTAGAGGTAGAAGCTAGGTCAGTTCGACCAGGGTTAGGATCTTATCGGGTGGTGTCTTGGGTGGCCGGGTGGCCGGGAGACGGCCAAGCAGGCGGGCAGGTAGGCGGGTGGGCCAGAAAGCAGCCGGGAGATGGCTCAGCCAGCACGGGATGACGGCTTCGGTCAGGGCACACTGTATGCATGGGCGGCCTGGAGGCCGGGTAGGCGCGGTTTGGTGCCGCTCGGCCGGCGCGAGCCGGCGGTGTTCAGTCGAGGTGCATGGTAGGCAGGTGGTGGCCGGGATTCGAGGGGCGTGGGCCAATGGCGGTGCGGCAGAGGTGGCCCGGCAGATTCGGCAGGCCGACGGCGCATCCAGGGTGACTCGGCCGGAGGGTAGCGATTCGACCCAGATCATTGTAGGACCACGAGGGCGGTGTGGTTCATGGAGGCTATGGGTAGCATGAACTTTTTCGTCGCCTCCTTCATCATTCTGTCGCCTCATCACCAAGCCGAAGTTCATCACAAACAAGAATGGAGTAGGGGTCGGGCCATGTTGGTTTGGCCCACACCCTCCGCATTTAGGGCGGTGAAAATTGGCTCATCATGGAATACGATGAACAACAATTATTTTACAATATCCACATAGATTTCTTTCCAACCGAAGATTAGAATAATAAAATGAATAACACAAAAATAAACACACCACCTTGATCATTGTTTGACAATGAAACCGCGGAAATTAGAAGAATAAGATCCTCATTCGTCGCGTCCGCCGCACACTTATAATCCCATGATGCATCGGCTATGGAAGATGCTCCGCATCGGTAGGTGTCTGGGTAAGAATATTGAAGAGGATCGTTACCGGCATTCTTCGTTTAAAGAACACGTTCTTCATTCTTTGTTCTTCATTGGGATATGGGGTTCTTCATTGGAGAATTCTTATCCTCCCAAGCTCTCCTCTCCCATATATTCTGCCCAATGAGAAATGCCAACCAAAATAACAATAAATAGAGTTATTTATTATTACATTGGTGTAAAATTCAAAATGTTTAATTAATTAACTAGGCTCCCCCCTTAATTAATTCATGAGTGTTGGCACAAATTAATTTTATGAGGAGTATTGAAAAATTTTAATTAGGGGAGTTGCCACCAATAAAGGAGAGTGAGTGTGGAGAGACTCTCCCTCATTAATGAGGGGAGTTGAGAGGTTTTCCTCTCCCACCATTAACCGGGGAGTTTAGTCCTGTGTGGTCCCCATGTCATACCCTCTCATGGGAGGTTTGGTTCAGGTGGGCCCCACCAATATATCCTCTCATGGGAGGTTAAGGTGTGGTGGTCCCACCTCCAACTTCCAACTTCCACAAGGAGGTTATAGATCTAGTGGGACCCACCTCCAAACCTCCAAATGGCGGCTCAAATAAATATAATGTGATGCTCAATTTATTTTATTATTCTCCACAAAACTCAAAAACTAACATATCTTGTCGACTCCCTACCATCGTAGTGAAAGTCTCCTTAAGAAACAATCGACCCTACAAGTTCAACTGTGTCCTCAAGTTTCATTTCCGAGCACCAATTCAAAATTTATAAAAAATCACTCATACATTTACTGAACATAACCTAAAAAAACTTCAAAAATTGATTCCTGGCACACCAGGCCTAAAAATCATGTGCCGTCATTTTTTACGGACTCGTAAAATTCTCATGTATTTAAGAAAAAAAATTCCATGGAATTTCGAAGTCTTTACACACACAGTAAAATTTTATATTTTCATATAATAATATTTTTAAGTTAAATTAAATAATAAAATAAAAGTATTCCAATTCCAAAAAATTATGCAAATATGTATTTTCTTATGTGTTCCTAAAATTGATACATGTAACAATAATCCATGTGATCAAACAATGATACATTCATACTCAAATATGATTAAATACTAGGACATGTTTCCAATAATAGAAAATCTTATAAATAACAATCACATCACAAAACAAGTGCATCACTCGATGTGAGATAACATTCGACAGTAATAACACACATTAATGACATCGATTCCTTCCCCGAGTACTTGGGTTTTTTCCATAATAGGGTTAGTTAATCCTATACTTGAGCTCATGTCAAAGGACAGACTCTTCCTTGTATTCAATATACCAATCCCAAACAATAAGACAAAAGAAATATATTAAACTCGTCCATTGTTACCATGTTTTAATGTCCCGACCTGGATGCCACACATCGGTGCCTCGAGTTGATCGGTTACATGACATCAAGCATGCCTCCCAATATGACAGAGGCCTCTAATAAGCAGTGAGGGTCGAATATAAAATATATAAAGACTATATTATCTTTATCAACATAGCACAATAGAGAAAATAAATAACAATACCTAAATGAAAATAACCATAATCAGAATAAAACTAGTATGACAAGATGACCAGAATAGAAATTCAATATCCAAACCGAAAATATAGATATCTAATGCTAAATATATATCATGTTTCAAATTAAAACCCAAATTTATTACACATCTACTCCCCCAAGTGGATCCCGAACCCAATTTTGTTTCCCTCTTCTATGATCTAACATAAATCATCAATCAAATAGAGGGAACTTTCCCTTAATAATTTTTTCAAACATGATGCCTATTTTTGAACTGACCAGGCTACTCATGTAGTGTGCGAGTAACAATCAATTGGACACTACAAAATATTTCGAAAATGATATCCAGTTAATAATAGTGAATTATGTTTTATAAATAATAATGTAAAATTCATAAAGTAAGTAGTTATCACATTTCATTTTTCATTAATTAACCAAATAATTTCCTCAAGTTCAATTTGATACCAAAACGAAAAATACCTGCCTTGTCCCATCTTGATATATAAAATATTAGCAAGGGATATCGCATATCACATATGGAATCACAATACATTAACACATTGTCTCTAAATATCCATTTTATCTTAATTTATATCATGTCCATTTGGAACCATATTCCATTGCTAATCACTAGGGTGTATAACATCATCTCTAGAACCCCATAGGTACTTGGAGATTCATTTTATGTCCCACACCCCCAGGGTATTGGATCAAATTTAATTATCCCATATAATTATAATCGCATGCTTGTATTTTAGGCTAGAATTTCAAGGCGAGAACGTTATGGGTTTTTGGAGCATCAATTCATGTCACACACCCCATGCCTCAATCATTCACATTTATAAAATATATCACAATAAAAAATGTTAATAAACATTAACCCTATAATCAATATTTACATAAAAATATACAATTTACACTATAAAAAAATGAAAATTATTTACTGTAATCGCATTGAATAATATGTACAATTACCCAATAATAAATTTATCAACATTTAATAAAAACCCAAATAAATCATTAGGGATATTACAAACATACCTTAATTTCTAGTATCCTCCAATTCAATATTACACAAATTTATCAATTACACAATCCTCTTAAACCATAAATTTCATGATCACAATTCATCAAATTTCAATTTACCCTTTCCTAACACAATTCATTATCATATAAAATGTTCATTCAATCAAATAAGTCACTAATTTTATTACCTATTCACATAAATTAAAATTTAAAAGTTATATACACATAATTAGATATAAACTATGGTAATTTCACTTTATACCACCTACCTCAATATCATTTATGAATAAACTCCTATAGAAATTTCCATACCGAAGCATAATGTTTAATTGTACTATTAAGAATGAAGTCTATACCCACAACCATTATCCATGATCAAATGGATTAGTCCAATGAAAACCTATAACAAAACCCATTACAATATAGGAAAACCATTCCACTTTTATCTAAAAATAGTAACATTAGAGGGAAAAATATAACCAGGAAGAAATCACATACTAGGAGAGATGCAGATTCATTAATAAGATATTTGATTCCCCATAAACTAAGGTTTTAAGGCATTGTAATATTTTTTGGAGCCTCTATAAATGATATAAAAATTTTAGAGTTAGTTTGGGTTGAATTAGAGTGATGTTTAGGGGGTTTTGGTATTTTTAAATAAAGATAATACGATTAAATCTCCCATTATGTGGTTTCCTAGGAAGGGGTGCACAGCTTTCCAAACTATGTGCCAACCGTGTAATACCTCTCTATCTAGGGTTGCACAATTTTCTAGTGTAGGGACAAGGATTTGGTAAAACAATTCTCCAAGTATACACTACTAAAAACCCTCCAAAAATATCCAAATTTCACCCAATCACACCTAAGACAGTCCCAAACCATAAATAACCCAAAAAATAAAAGAATTTCATGTATAATACGTATAAAACTCATAAGAAAAGTTCATGATCATAAATGATTATAGAAAAATTAATGACCATTATAATGTAATTTATTGATATTAGTAAATTACACAAGAGAGTTTCATCAATGATTTCACTTTCATGAATCTTAAATAAAAAATCAGGGGAATGGTAATTAAACTTTATATATCACTAGAGAACCTATTTTAATATAACCAAAATAATATTTTAATTATAAAAAAATTTCCATGAATGAATCTTGATATTTCCATTATAAAAATCACATAAACCAATAGATTTAACAAACTGCTAAAGATGAAAAGCCATTAATATGGTAATAAATGTATATTGAAAGATTATAATTAAATATTAGAAAATCTAATTGATGTTAATAGGAATATAAAATATTATATAAATATGGTAATGATTTTAATACTTGATGATAAATAACCTTCATGGATGTTGAGAGTTATGGTAATGAATATTGTTTCCTCACTTTTCATTCTTTGATACATATTCTATATCCCTGAATTTTTTAATATTATGTGGTGTATATACAAACTTATGGATGTTTTTATCATGATTTTATAAAATTCATGGGATATAAAAATTCATCTCAAGTTTCACCCTTCATGGGATTTCGATTCAAGGTATACCAATCTCATATGGTATTTTTTAACTAAACCATATTTTATTTAGTTATAATTAATTATTGTGAAATGATTTGTTTAATATTTCTTTAATCAACAATAAAATTTTATTATAAGATAATTTCTCTTTCTATATAGTGAAATTTTTATTTTTTATTTTCTGAATCCTCTTTTATAAATTAGTTTCTCATAATAGAAAACAAATTTAAAAATAATCTCTATTAATTTTAATGACTACTTTTTCACTATGTACTTATTTTTTCATCCCACAAATGTTATTCTACAATATTTTGGAATCTAGAGAAATATAATTTATTTTTATATTCAAATCATTCTTTACCCCTTTAGGATACAGTTTTATAAACCATTTTTAAGATGTGGTATTCAATAACGGTGTTTTAAAATTGACTTTGAAAAGCTTATCCTTTCTTGATTATACATTTTATCATCCACTATAGATTTCTTATAGAAGGATACAAATTAATTTTCAGGTATCCATTGTTGAGATTATTTTCCAAATAGTGTTTTTAAAAAATTGTGTTATATTCTCAAATGGAAATTTAGAAATTTTCCTGTAACTTATTTATTTAATAATATTTTTAATCATTTTTTATAAAATATAATTTCACGATTTATCTTATAAATTATTTTTTATCTCTAAAATATATATATACTTTGGGGAATGTAATGAATCACCCTCACATTTTATTTGTGAAGTATTCCTTTTAGGTTATATAATTTTATGTATCAACTGATCGAAATCTTAAACTAATTTGAAACAACACCATTTGGAAATGTTGTGAATCACATTCTATTTCCTAGGACTCTTCATGATATGATATATGATAGATTTTTTATGGAATAAATGTCTATAATTAAAAACAATAAGATGTGTAGGGTCTTATAAGGACCTCTGATACATTGGTAAATTTTAAAACTAATGATATCAAAAGGGTAAAAGAGTTTTTATCCCAATCCCTAGGGTTTTTGGGAGATTATATAATGACAAAGGGTATACATGTGATAATATTAGGACCATGGGTACATAAGAGTTAATCATAATATAAATGACACATTAGTGGAAATTACAAGTGTAATATGGTACATAGTTAATTATCTCATGCCATCTAATGTTATACATGGATTGGTTCACATTTGAGCATCTATATAATGTTATGACTATGTATTCTAATTCCTATAACACATTTTTATACTCTATTACAAATTTATTCTCCATGTAATGTGATTTTTGTCTAATTTTTTCAAACATTATTCTATAGTATTTGTTTTTTCATTTTATATTACATGGAATATAATTAAAGAGACATCACTTATTAGTTTATTTTTTAAATTATATATTTCTATCATGCACATTTTTATAATATTTATATAATCTAACTCATTTAATTACTAATTAATAATTCTTTCCATATTGGTTGTTTATGCTTATCCCTTTCTTATGTTTTCAATTACCTGTTTCCTGAAGATAACTATGACCTATGATATGTCTATAATAGTATCAAGTATGGTTTCATTATTGTGAAATTTTTACAAGAGTTGTAAAATAAGTTGTTGATATAAATAATTGTTTTTAAAAATATACCAAAATTTTCTCAAAATAGTTTTAGATTATTATGAGATGTTATATTGATGTGAAATATATAAATTTTTATCTTGGATCTTCTCACTTTAATGAATAATTTTTTTAAAAAATGTGTCTTTGTATACTGGACTTTGTTCTGTGGGTCTTGGGTGTCACATAGTCATATCATACATAACAATCAGCTTACAAAATTGTTGAAATAGAAAATATAATAAGGGTGATATCAAAAGGTCAGTAATGGGTATCATACAATATAATCAATTGTTGAAAACAAACCATGAATAATATAGGATTAATTGATAATAATAAAACAATTTCATATAATGACTAAAATGAGAATTTAATAAATCCATGGATAAAAAATAATGTAAAAATTCACATTGGAAATAATAAATAATTTTATACTGTTGTCATACATAATTTTAGAAATTTTTCTCTTATTGCCATGGCCTTGTGTCGAGAGAACATATATTTACTGGTATGGATTATAAGAAATACCCAAGCTACTTTATGGCATCTGACCTACTGACACTTTGAGGGGATATAAAATTTCAAACAAAATTTTCACTAAATAATTCCATTAAATTCATCATATTAAGGAATATATAATCAATCAAGTATATAAAAAATATTCTATAGTAATCAATAATCTCCTATATTGAAATAAAAATTATATAAATTTTCAATATTTCCCAAGTCAATAAATGGAATAGCTATCATTGTAATCATACATGAAACAAATCACTCTATAGATTAATTTGTATATAGTTAAGTATATAGTAGTGAACACAATACAGATATATAGAAAAATATATTCCTAAATTTATAGAATAAGGGAAAGAAGGAAAATAATTATATCTATTGATAACATGCCCCTTATAAATATGGTGTAGGATTAACTATAAATTCATAATAGAATTTATAGAGTAATAAATGAAATACAACTACAATGAAAATAAACATTTTCGAGTTAATGAAAAAATAGAGTTGATGTGTAACAATAGTTTTTAGAAAATATTCCTTAGCATTATTGTAAAAATAAGAATTTATGAGTCACATTCAGAAGTTCATTTGGATTTTTTTAATTGAAGAACATTAAATAATTATTTATAAATAAATCCCCATAATGAATCCTAAAAATAAAAAATAAAATATCTTTGAAAGAAATGTAGAGTGAAAGATAAAATATATGATCATTGGTGGAAAATTATTTTTAATATTTTATAATAATTTTACAGAATCCTACACCATTTAAAAGAGTAATAAAATGTAATATTTAATATATATAAATATAAATATAAATATAAAATTATAAAAACATATTTGTGTTTCCAAACAATAAATTCAAAAAATAATTCGAAAGAAATAATATGATCATGGAAGAGAAACTATTTATAAAAGGTGGTTTAATCATTCTTCACGCACATAATATAAATTTTATTTATTAAAAAATTTTCAAAATATATTTTAAAAAAACAAAAATATTTTTTATATAAGAATATCAATATTAATTTTCAGTTAAATTTTTTGATTTTTCAGAAAATATTAATTTTTTATTGAATAGTTAAAATATCAATTTTTATAAAAGTTTAATTTATTTCTAATTAGTTAAGTCAAGTTATAATTTAAATATTATTTATAAGTAAAATAATTAATTTTTATTTATATGATATTAAATTAATTAAATTATTTTCATCTTTATATTGGATTTTAGAGTACGTTTATTTTTCGGTTTAATAATTAGATTATTCATTTGTCTATTTTAATTTTCCTAATGTCTCAGATTTCTAAATTAAATAAAATAAAAAAAATGAGGAATTATTTAAAGAAAATTTATATATTATATGTAAATAAATTTTAATTTAAAATAATAAAATGACTATTACTTGTCATTGATTTAATATAAAATCATCATTTTATTGAAAAATAATCATCTTGAAAAACCCTTTTTAAACATGTTTGAAGAAATAATTTAAAATTAAAATAATCCTTTACTTTTAGTTTTATTTTTAAAAAAGTATTACTTTTTTCGATATATCATAATTTTCATTATCTAATGTGTTCAAATTAATTTCATTACATAATAAATCATGAAAACAGTAAAAAAAATATTTATAGCAGTTAAGGTAAAAACTTGTTTACTGAGATGTAATATTAAATTCATTATTTGTTAAAAATTATCCAAACCATTTAGAATTTTTATTCATTGGTCATGTTTTAAACTTATATTGTGTATGTTTAAAAAATAGTCCATTCAGTAGCTGTTTGGTTTGGAAAAATTGTGTTTGGAATTGTTTCTTCATAAAAACATCATGTTTGTCCTCTCTGCAACTTATAAAAGGCCACCCCCTACCCTCTCCTTTAAACATTTCATAAACATATTTTTTATCCAAGAAATTCCCAAATTACCTCACTTATTTCCTACCCTAATCCTATAATACTTGTTTTGGAAATAATTCCTACCTGGAAGAATATTTGTGCAAGCCAAATAAGTAGTCCATAAAAAGAGGTAATGTCCTTAACCAAGAATCTTATTATATTTATTTTTCTAGCCTCTTTATATATAATTAAAAAAAGATCATATAATATCAACATTATCTTTCATATACTGATATGGTTTTCAATTAATGTAATGACCTACCAAGTAAAATTGTTGACGGAATGTATGACGGACTACTACCTTGGGAGCTGACATTATTTTTTTCCATAACCACTTATCACAGTTGGATATAAATTCGTATCTATTATTTATATAATTTAATTAAAATATATTTATACATTTTAAATTATATGATCATATATACCTTCTTTATTTCTATACTGTGGAGAATACGATAATGTCGCTCTTCTATGTGGCAGATACCACCTCACGGAGCGATGTGAAATGTTTTTCTATTATACTTTAAATGCATGGTAATAAACATTAATTTTAGGTTCATATATGTTATTCATTATGTATTATACATTTTAGAAAATATATATATCATATACATCATTACATTATCATTCATTGAATAAATGTTAATGTCATTCGTGTGTATGTCAGACAACCACCTCACGATGCGATGGGATTCGTTTTTATTATCACATAAAATTTATTGTAATTATAATTGTAGTTAATTAAATAATATTATAATTATGGTATAATTAAAATCCAAGAAGGAAAACATAATATTTATCTTCATTCCGTCATTATTGTTAGAAAAATGAATTCATTGCCTTGAGTACGTACGACCTATCATCTCCAGGATTTTAGTGTAGTTCACTTTTCATAACCATATTTCTTGGTTGGTTTTAAAATTATAATTTATGTACAGAAATTATAATTCATTCATGATTACCAGTATTTTGAAATTTTATTACTAATATACTGGACCTTAGTGAACTTTCCAAAGTTATTTTGGACATATATGCCAAACATTGGAAAAACGAATGACATAAACCTAAAAGATTTTGTAATTCAATATGACATGGTATTGAATAAAAAATGAATAACATAATTGAAAAATTCTATTAATAAATTAAATAATTAACTTCAATTAATTATTTAGGGATAAAAATATCACACATAATGAATTGAAATCTATGTAAATGATCTATCTAAACCTCCTTTTCCATCAGCTTCTAAACATCGCTTATTTAACACACATTTTCCCTCTATTAATTTTATTGAATTATTACAACATATTTATATTTTTATATCACAAATATAACTAGTTTATTATACCATCATTTCATGGGTTAATAAATTCCTTGTGATAATTTATATAATTCATTCATTATAAAATATCATTTATCTATGATATGAATAATGATTTAGAAAACCATTTTATTTCCACGAGTTATTCTTATGTTATTCCTTATGATTGATTCATCTACATGGAACACTTATATCAATAACATTTATCATTGTTGTGACTATATAGTTCTCCAATGTATTGAATAATGTTATAGCATCATGAGATTTCATGTATTGGATTAGGTATTAAACATAATCCATTATGGGACTTTATTCACTCTATGATATTGTCTAAGAAGATTTCCCGAAATCATGTCTATGTCTTGTTATATGTTATTTGAAAATTCCCCATGATTCCATGACCTTATTATATAATTTTATTTAGGATATTATTACCTTAAATTATTCATGATCTATCTCTTTAATTATACCATGTTGTACCATTTACTCACATGTTATGTTTCTTTATCATGATTATTCCCTTATATTGATTTTTAAATCCCCCATATCATTATGTATTCCCCATGTAATCAAATATAGGTTTATATTCTCAAATGAATTTTAAAATCTCACTATAGAAGATACAATAATTATTTCCATCTATTAGGTTCCATTTTATGTATTGTAAACCAAGTCATCCAAACACCCAAGGTCTTTAAAATCCTTATGATGTATTAATTGATATTTATGTTCAAAAATCATTTAATAATATGGGTATGAGTAATGGATATCTATATAGAGAATATAAAATATCATATTAATTGAGGGAATTAATTAGTATATATAATATATGAAAACATACTCCAGCAAGAAACCTGGTCTCAATAGAAATGTGTTGAATCAAATAAACCATTAAAAATATCATAATTTTTTAGGTAACAACCGTTTGGAAGGAATCACCTAAGATGCAATTATAAATTTTTAGAAATTATAGTAAAAAACAATATAATGTAATAAAATGGTGGAAGAAATCAAACATAGAGTAATATAGCTCAATAGAAACAATATATATTAAAGAATGAAATTTCTTGTTAACAAAATACCATAAAACATGGATAGTATATGAATTAAAAGTACATGAAATTTATATTATAAACTAGAATTATATGTAACATGATTAAATTATATTTTATTTAAAATAATTAAATGGAAGAGGGATTAAATAATTTAAAATAATAATAGTAAAACTGTTATGAAATTCGACAATGAATGGAAAGTGAGATGAAAATGCTTTCTTTAATTCCCAACTTCCATTGAAGCAATTTTACTTCTTTGAGAAATCGATTCCCCCCTTAGGGGGCCTCCTAAAAAAGGGCCACATGAGTCACATTCATGTAGCCAAGGCATACCAAACAGGAAAGAGTATTTTATTATGGGTTAAATGGATTGGGTTTTAAGAAAAATTTAAATGATATGCTTGGAATGATTTGTGTGTATGTGAGTTACTTTTATCGGTGAAAAGGATGTAAATTCCCTAGAAAACTAATGTTTAGTGCGGGGAAATGATATAATCACAAGGAAATTAGGTGAGTTGATTGTGTAAATATTTTTGATGCATGTAGGATTGTCTTTAACACCTAAAAGTTGTATTTAAAATGATTTATGATTCATCAAATGTTAAAAAAATACAATCCATATAGGATAACCTCTTTTACCAGTTAACCTAGATTAAATATTTACAATGAATATTATTATTTACTAGAAATATAAAATGACCTCTCTTAACAGGTTTTTATGATTTGAATTATAATTTCTACTCCTTTTAATATAATTTAAAATCTAAATATAATAAAAACACTATTAATTAAATCATAATATATAAAATATCTTTTGTAGAAAAATATATTTTTAAACATTAAGTGTTTTTATTATTAGATTATTTAGGATAAATAATTAATAGAGTGTTAATAACTATTTTTTATGTTATAAAAAGTCATATTAGATAAATTATTCAAATGAGATAAATTTAATTTATTTATATAAAAAACTATTCAATTTTCATATAATGTTAATTCCTTGCAAAATAACTATTTTACCATGGTAACTAATATTTACTTTGGTAACTTATGTTCATATTAGACATGATAATTTAATTATATATAAATTTAGATAGATTTATTAAAATTATTAAAAAAAATACATTTTACATAATTTTTTTGTTTATAAAAATTAATTAGAATATAAGCCTATGTATCACATAAAAAAATATATGAAAAACATAACATTAAAAAAAATTATTCTTATTAATTTTCTAGTAATAACAATTATATGGATGTAAATTTATTTTTTCTTGAAAATATTATCATCAAGTTTCATTGAAATTATACTTTAGTACATATTAATTAAACATACAGTACACTTTAGAAAAAAATAGTTCAATTGATAATACTACATTTACATTAAACAAAACATAATTTAAATAAATTATTTATATTTTAAACAAAAAAATTTACCAATTTATTTATATTAAAATTATTATTAAATTTTTTAAGTGATATCATATAATAGATTAATTATAATTATTATGATAATATGTAACTCTAATAAATATTTTAATAAATATTTTTTTTGAAATATTATATTATTATTTAATTGTATTTTTTTGAATTATACTAGTTTTAATGTGTTACTAGAAATTCAAAATTTTAGAATTCCTATTAGATATAAGTACATAAAATTTCTATATATTAAATGACAATATTTCCTTTTATAATGGTTATATTACCTCCTTTTTCTACAATAAATTCATTATATTCTTTCCTATAGAATCTCAGTTAACTTTCCCTTTAATTTTATATTTCACAATATGTTTTATCCTTTCATGTTTAATTTTCCTACCACAAGTTTAGTTTTATAATATTTTATTCTCAAAGTGGAAGATTATCTAGTGGATCTCCTAGTTTTAATGATATAATACATTTCTTCCAATTTTATTATTTTAATTTATAAACTTTTAAGGAATCTAATCATCCATGTTATGTAATATTCCATTATTTATAATACAATATTTTCAATGACTTTATTTTAATGTTTCATTATGAATGAATAATGTGATGTTAGTATAATTCATATCTTATATAAGTCATTCGAAAACTTATTTTAATTATCTTCATTGAGTAGAAAAAAATTATATATAATTATAGTCAAGAAATTGAAATGAAGATAATGGGACCTCAAACCTAATGTGTCATGGAAATGTTTTAGTTTCCTTTTCAAACACATTATATTTATCCCCTAGTAGGCTTCATCATTCATATGAATTATCATCTACCAATGTTCAATGAAGGATACCTACATAGTTGGCGATGCACTAAGGTTTGTGATTGAACATGGTATTAATATCTAACCATAGTAGAGGGACACCATCATGAATTTTGGTAAACATATATAATTACTCAATTTGTTATGAAATGGATACTAGAACAACTATCTAGTTAGTAGGGTATATACTAGGAATAAATCTTGAGCTAATGACTCAATCGAGCACACTACCTCCCATGAATTTGATCTCATCTAAAAACTAGGATAATTCTACCACTACCATGCATAATGTGTAATTATCATTTGCATAGTCTCATCAACAAGAATAAACAAACACCCTACAAGAATACCCACTCAAATAAAAATGGTGGTGAAATATCCCACCTTATATGGTATTGATACATTATTAATATTATGCCTAAACCAATACATATTTATTATACTCATTAGTGAAAATAAAGTAAAAATCTAATACGGTATTAGAACAACACGATAATAGAATTTAAATTCTTATTAGATGGTGACCTTAACTTTGATGATATTATTCCACCATTATTATAGAATATATTGGTGATTTGATAACAATATACATGAAAACTACAAATAAACATTTTATGATTCACAAACAATTCTCATAGAACCATATAATCGATTCCTTCTGGTGATGATTTAATTAATAGATTATAAATTTCCTCCTGAATAGATTCATCAGTCACTAAAATAACACTAGGTTATAAAGTCTGATGAATAAACTAATAACTCTTATCAATATTTCATAAATTTTACAAACCAGTCCTCACCACAAAACTATCTCTAAATTGTGTCAATGTGACTAAAAATGCTATAATAACATTATGGAATGTCCCAACCCACTGGGATCCCACATGGGCTATGGGTAATTTGTGAATTCCACCAAAAATCAACCTCTGGATGATAGGTGGTGGAAACTCATACTACAGAAGTTAGAATTTTTGGGAGGCTTTTACCTATATAAATGTAAAACGAAGATGAAACATACTTGATAAGTGTATTTCATTCATTGATATTAGAGTGTTTGAATATATGGATTTTGTTTTAAATTGATTAATATTTCCAATGTTGGAATCATTTAACATGTCTTATGTTTTATGGATGGAAATAATAAATAATAGAAAATGGAATGTTGTTAAAAATCATGAATTCTTTAAAATAAATTTTCCTAGAAGGACAAGTCATGTAGTCCAAACTTGCTATGAAATACCATTAAAGGTCATGTTACTACATTACCCAACCTTAAATTTTTTGAGTTTTGTTTTTGGTGATGAAATATATTGAGATTCACAGATTTTAAGTTTAATGTATTACATGTCGTGTGTTATGATTTTACACTATGAAAAGTAATCAATGTTCAAAATATACATACAAGATTTTCACAGATTCAAAATATGTAGAGGAAAATTCATTTCTGGATTACATGATGTGTAATCACATTATAATTTGTGGATTTGGTCCCTTAGAGATCATATTGATCCTATAAATAGAGGATCTAGACACACCTTTGGAGAGAACATTTGGACTGAGCACAATTGGCGAAAAACTGCCAAAACGAAGGCACACCTACTGCCATAAATTTTGTAGGGTTTGATTTTGTTATTTTTATACACTCACTCATGGTTTTCATGACCAGGTGAATTATTTGTGATGGTGTGTGACTAAAGAAGGGGAATGCAATGTATGTGGTATTTTATATTTGAATTCACTTCTTCATGGGATTTCTTATTCATTCTTTAATTCTATCTTTTTCCAACTTTATTTTTTCATGACCATTATGAGTGGTGTTAGGTATTGGGTTTTATTTAATTATTTATTTATATGTTAACAATGTTTATGAATTATTGAATGCATTTTTTGAATAAGAAATATAGTAATTATAATTCTACGATTACCATTGGGTTTATCTCTTCTATATGTTTAAATTAGGTTTCGTGTTAAGCATTCCTTGCCTTCTGAAGTACACGGCCATGAGAAAATGAGAGTATAGATGGAGTGTGTTTATCATGAACATTAGACTCACTGGTACTGGATTCTGATGACTTTATAATTTTCATTTTATAATATCATACAGTGTTATCCCATGAAATTGGAATCATTACTTCCTAGCTCCATTTTATATTTTATTCTCTTCATTTCATCACTCATCTAATGATTGATATCTTAAATTTATTTTCGATAAATTGTAATTTGTTTTGGTTTATTTTTTTACTTAATATTTTATCCAATATTTACTATTCGATTTCAAACTCATATTGGAATTTCCTATACAAATTTATAGTTTAACGGTTTTTTGTTCCATGTTTTAATTTTCTAAATTCACTGACCTAGTGGGAATTAAAAATTCATGTAGGTATATCTACAATACATAATATATAACCAACATCCACTAACAATAATATATATATATATTTATAAATAAATAAATATATATATATATACAGAAAAACACTATAAAAATGATTGAATGGTAAAAAAATTAGTCAAATATAATTCCAAGTTGGAAGAAATCATAAATATATAAAAAATCACTAAGAAAATATCACTAGAAAAAATATTTCAGGAATGTGAATACACCTTTGTACTATTGAAAGTCCCGAGAAGAACTCTAATGTAAATTGTCACCATCGTGAACTACTATGCATCACATAACATCAGCATCAGACATTATTTAAAATATCCAAATCCATAAATGTTACCTTTGAATTACGATTCATCTGCACATACACAAAGAATGTGGGAATGAAGCTTGTGAAGTTGTGATTATACACTTACCCAGTGGTAAAACATAAAATTAGAATGTATATATGAAGAAATGGGATATTTCAAACCCCAGAACAAGATATCTAGTATGAAACAAAATATTTACAAATATTATATGTATGTAAGGAAACCAAAAATGAGGGAGGAAACCCACCTGCAATGATAAACTCCATGAAGTGTCATATTTCAAACCCTAATAGAGATACATAAATTGATAGAAGATTTACACAATAATAGTTTAATTTGTGGCCTAAATTATATCACATAGTTAATCAAGTATGACAACCATTTTTTAAGACTTGTGATAAAGAATAAATAGTATAATATATTCCCATACGTCAAAAATTCTATAAAATCTTACTATAACTACAATAAGGGCCCCACACCTCACTAAAGAGTTCAAATTAATCAGGGAAGTAGAAAATCCCAGAATAATAAGAACCTCAAAACTATATTATTTTAATTCATAATTTTCTTTATGTGGATGCCATGCCCCTAATCTCATAAATGAGTTTCAAACCCAAATATATTTTGGGGGAACCAAACCTCATCATGATGAAGGGAGTACAAACCTCATACCTAAATAGAGGAGTCCTTTGAGAGGGTCACTAACTGCATAATACTGATGGGGGATCTACCACATGTCTTAATAATATATTAATGAATTACATTCCCCGTGTTTTCACCAAACATCTCACTCATATCCCAACATCATCTATTCCATGATATAGAATAGAATCAAGGAAAAGTGCCTCATTAATGTCCCTCATAATCAATTTAACATAAATTATCATGATATATATGGAAAGACACTCAAAAATAGTATTTGTGTGTCATTAATAGTAAATTGGGTTGAAATATATGGAAAATATTAAACAATTTCCAATAAAAAAACATGTTATTTAAGAGCAAATAGTGTGTTTTCCCCTCAAATTTTATTTAATTATTGAAATTTACCTAAACTATGTGCCTAATAGGATACATAATGTGTGGAAATATCTACACGGTCTAAATATGTATTGATAGTACATGAAACTTCTTAATCCCAGGTACATGACATGTATTTAAAATTTGACGTTGTGTGGCATTGCCTCATAATAGATCGTTGAAAATTTCACATAAATGAAATATCCAGGTTTTTATATGGAATGTGAATTTTTTTTACCACTTGATCATGTGTCAAAAATCATACCCTAGTCTTTTACTCAATATACCTGATATGGTTCATTGACCATTTGGTATATAGAATAAGTCAACTAGATCGATGTGAACCCCGATTGATACCTCAGATAATAATCATGGTATAAATAAAATGTTACATGACTCTAAATAATGTGTTATATATATATATATAATGATTGAAGCCATGTACATCATGGTTTGAGATATACATAGTTTGTTCGTCCGGAATACAAATGATATAGTCAAGTCCTTATCCAGATCTAGTTTTTCTATAATATCATACACTAATGCCTTCTTCCCATTGTGTTACCTAACACATAATATATCATACCCCTCACACGTAATGTGGTCTTTCCTCACTAAAATCATCCTCTAGTGTTCACTTGTCATTATATAGGATATAAGTAGTACTTTGGTTTCCATTATTTCTTCCCATTTGGAGTTTTAGCTAAACTACATCAGCAGAACCTGAAGTGTAACGACTCTTATCTATGACCTCATGTCATCATTAATATATTATTAATCCAAAATTAAAAAATTGAACTGGGTCATGATGAAAAGCCTCAAAATTTAATGAAGGTTGGATAGTGGAAAATTATAACTACATAAAAAATGGTTTCTTTCATGTTAATAGAGAAAAAAATGGATAAAAAGATAAGGAATTATTTTAGGTGTGATATATATTTCTTTCTTATCCATTCATCTTATTCGGTCAACATTAATCTCCATTCGTTCTGTAGTGAAAAAGTCACAAAATTAACATTGAAAATTGTAATAAAAAATTTATATTATCATTACTCATTTAAAAACACATGAATACTGAACATCAACCAAATAACCAATTAGTGAAATTTCCTAGAATATATCATTAAAATAATATTTCTAAAAAATTTATTACGAACATCCCCACTCCATAAATGAAAAATAATTTTCATTGGTCATGTAATAATTTACCTAGATTTATTATATACAATGATCCTCTGTCAAATTACTATCAAATATTTTGTGAATATTAACATTTTAAAATTTTAAAAAATTTAATCACATCCTTACTCATGAAATATTGTTGACATGATCATAAGGGGAAGAGGTTTAGATCGCATGATTTTAAATGAGGTATATCAAATGGGAATTTCCTAACTCAATGGTCTAAATTTTAGAGATTCATAAACCATGTATTGAATAATTTTCATCATTGTCTCTACTATAAATAATATAAAAATTTTATATGAATACTTTTTTATAAATTTTATTCGAAATAAATAATCTCTATCCAAAAAATATAAAATTATACTTATAATTTAAGTCTAAGTTAATTTCCAATATTTACATATTTCATTTAAAAACAAATATTTCTTGTATCAGGTCTCAATATCCAAACCCATATGTTATGTATCACTTATAAAAAATAAATTTTCTAAACAAAATAAAATATTGAAATTTATTTCTAATTTTTTATTTATGAGATATTTGAATTTGTTCTCATTGAATAAATATTTATTTATTAAATAAATATTAAGTATTCCTCAAATTCAAACAATGAAGAATTACCCAAATTCCAACATGTGGTAAAAAATGGATTCTAAATCAAACAGGGCCATCTAGAAAACATTCATGGTTGTTTACTTTGGACCTTTTATCATTTTACCCTTTTGGGTTGCTGAGAGTCAATAATGACAAAATAAAATAACTCAACACCATAAAAAAATATTGTTCACTATATATCTCTCTCAATATTATTATTGTCTTGAATGTTGAAAATGTTATTCTTTCATCATGATTCTCATTCAAATTCATGATCATTTAAATAGTAGGGGTCAATTTGAATTTTATATCTGATGTTGTATATTTTTCTTTCCCAAGTGACTCATAATGTTACACCTTCATGATTATTCTAATGATGGACTACTGCTTGATGTTCCTATACAATGTGTCAATATTAACTCTATTGTTGATTTTACAAGAATTTATAAGGGGTTGATGATGACCATTGCTAGCGTTGTCTGAGGTATTTAGGGTCATGATTCATGGTTTTATTTTTTATACATGATAAACCAAAAAATGTAATTAATTTTGTTTCATTATGCATTGTATGAATTCCGAATATGATATAATTATATAAAGGAATTTTTGGTGGTGTTTCAATATGTTTTGAATACACATCCTGTGAACACACAATAGGGGAGATGTAAATTTCACAATTGATGATACAGTGATTTGGAAATTCCCTATGTTAGGTTATTGATTTGGGATGACCGGATTAAAACAAAGTGAATTTAAATGGACATGTTCTTGGAATATTTGTAATGGTACCTTCCATGTTACATTCTTGTTTTATTACTAGTATATGATTGAACAATTATTATAATAATTCATTATATTGAATGTGTATGGAAATCATGGGTTATCATTTTTTAATATTTCATGGTGATGTTATCTAAATAGTTTTAATATGGTTATTATTTTATTTTATTCTCATACTGTGATTTAGGGTTTTATTTTATTCAATTATTAATAGAAATTTTCAAGGGCATAGTTTCTTCATTTCATGGATGAATATCTCATTGAAATTCATCAACCATTGGTATATAAGGAGGCATTATTGGCGTCATATGGCACTCTATCTAAAGGGGGATACTTTTTTCGGGCATTAAAAATTAGTTCCAAAATATTTTTTTTTTCTTATTTCGTGATATAAGGTTCTACTATAATAGAAATATGCATGTTTTAACTTTTAGATAAATTAATTCTTTTTTGGTTTCTAGAAACTATATAGTGCATATCCAAGGTAACAAGGTTGCTGGATTTTATTTACGAGTAGTTATGATTAATGTTTCATTATTGTACTAAAAAATATGTTTTATATTATGATTAATTCCATTATTATTTCCCTATAACAGAATTAGGGAGACTCTATATATATAATATTCAACAAGAAGTTTCACCAGATATGTGAATGGTTTTATTTGGTTTGATAAATGTTTTTATAGGGGGTTTCAATCAATTAAATTCCAATTATTATTAATTTAAAATAATAAAAAATTATTATTAGTTTAATATTAGTTAGGTATAACCTTTGATGATAGACTTTTTAATAGTTTAACCATTGAAAAAACAATGATATGATTAACTACATGGGTTTTGGAAATAACCATTGGTTAAGTTTGTTCTATTTTATCATGGGGTCCTTGAGAATGAAAAATTGATTCTTTATTTGTGGGGTCAATAACTCATAGATATAATGAGTTTTTATCTGGTCTAATGTGGTTTTTGTGTGGGGTATGGTATAGTGCATAAGTGTATTTCTCTAGATTAAATGTTGTGTATTTTTAATATTTCGTTTTATAATGGACTTGAAATTTTATTTTCCCCTCCGAAAAATCATGTCACATCATTGACTTCCCATGAAGAAATGTTGGGTAATATTTCACTATTTTCATTAGGTAACCCCAATTTTTTAGGAGGGTGGATTTGAGAATGCACCTGAGTTAGTCCATGTAGTTCAGAATGGTGATTCACTACAAGAAGGAGTGTTCAACCTAATATTTTTGGAATGAAGAGAAACAACCTAGGATGATGTCACTATACCGGACTTCTCTATGAATTTTGAGATAAATCTCCCTCCTAATTTCAATGTAAAGAGGGGACCATGGAAAATTGAGGACTAAATTAAATATTTGTGAGTTTTTTTGAGTTTTTTAGGACTATTGATGATAAAACAGTATTTTTGGCCACTTTTTTGTTATATTATTGTTGACGTTCCTTTCTATCATAGGGTTCAACGTATGGCAAAGGGGAATACCATAAGTACAATGAGGGTCACCCTTTGAAGAAACATCAAAAAATTGATAAAGGCAAGGACCATGAGCCCGTATGGAGTGAGGCACACAAGTTACTTGCACGCCGTGAAAGTCACTTGTGTTCCACGAATGGGTCGCGCAACTTACTTGCAAAACCCATTTGATTTTTTCCTCAAGGTGCACGGTGGCCTATAAATAGCCCATGTGGGCCCCCCATTTCGAGGATAGATTTTCCAGAAGTCAATTTCATGCTCTGGTCGCCCAATAATTCAACTCAACTATTCCAAAAACTTTTAAGCTAACTTTTTACCCAGAATAGAAGACTTGAAGGAGTAGGATAAGGCCTAAGTGTTTATAATTCATCCAAACCTGAGCACCTAAGTGTCCAGACCTCTTTAAAAGTAGAAACACTTATGCGTCGCCCAAACCTTTCGATGAAACTTGCACGCCGCCCTTTTGGAAACTTCTTAGGATAATACTAAAGGCTTGAGTGAAGTCATGCCCATGTATTACCCTACAGATTCTCTGTCGCCCATGTGAACCCATGTCGTGCAAGTACACTTGAGCGGCCAAGACTTGCGCACCAACATCATTTGTGCGCCTCTCTCTCTTTCACTTTTCCTATTCAAGATATTAACCCTCAAATAAATTTTTCAAAGGCATTTATGGCATGGTTCCTTTGTTGGCTTCATCATCTGAAAGGAATTATTTGAGAACCTCTCCCAAAACCTCGTGACATACAATCTTTATGTCACCATGGATAGTGGCTTCCTCCATGTAACCTCATCCTTTATGATGAGAAGATCATTTGATTTAGGGCATACTCCAAAAGATTAAGCCCCGAGTTCCCTTAATCTGGGCCTCCTTCTCCAGAGTAAGCCCCAAGTTATAAGTCCCCTTTAATTTGGGCCTCCTTCTCAGGAGTAAGCCCCAAGTTAAAACTCCAAATCTCTATAAAGTACAAATACCTTTATGGACCCTGCTCATGGGCTTCATTTTTGGAGTAAGTCATGGTCTTCATCTACTTAGGGTAGTCATACATACGTAATCCCCGCATTATTTCTTGTACCTAAAACTTTCATGGAACAGTGGTCAGGTTTACTGACACCTCTTGTTTCTCACACTAAGCATGACTCACATGATCTTTGAGTGTTAAAGTAATCATGACATCTCTCTTTGGGCCATTAACCATGCATAAACCTCACATTTATTCACCCGAACTATGTTGAGTTTGATCTCTTCTTTAAAAGTAGAGTACGTATGAAGCCTTTCTAAGGTTCAAGCCCATCATTCATTCATTATTTTCCATACCATTTGACGTTATACTATATTCTTCTTATTGAACAATGTGCGTTTTGATTCTATTTTAATGAGGATACATAGGTAGCCCATCTGTGGGTACGATCCCAACTCTGAAATAAACCATGTCTTTCGGAATGAAAAAAACCTTCATGGGCCTCACTGAGTGGCTTTAAAACCAGTTTGGTTATCATCATGACCAAGAGATTTCTCTATAATATTTTTAAGGATACCAGTGACTATGAATCTCCAATACATACAGATGATCCTCTATCAATGAAGAACCTCAAATACATATAAAAGATTCTCTAAATCCCATACAAATCAATCATCAATTTCCAAATCTAAAGGAAAATACATTTTCATGCATGGAGAACTAATAAGGATTCGTGAACATAACGAAATTCTACAAGAGAGTCCCGGAGTAGGAAATAATTCCCCCAAAAAAAGATGTGATGAGCCTGACCTCCCATCCTCTCGACCAATGCAAATTCTTAATCCCCATCCATCCACAACTAATGAGAACCTACCATTGGAAATTAGGTCCTAATGGATATAGAATCATTTCTTGTTTCTATTTATACAAATAAACCCATTGGAAACCGGTTGGAAGGTTTGACCCATAAAAAAAGAAGGTCATCCCCATTTCCAGATGAAACAAAAAATAGTGAACCCAATATGAATCCTAAACCAAGTTAAATGATGTTTTACATATTTTTTAAGCCCCTATTAAAACCCAATATGATGGCCAACAAAGAAATAAATAACATATGTGTTCATCCAAAAGATGTAGTCTGGCTAAACTTATCTAGATTATATCTGTTATATCAAACGTGCACTTTTTCACAGGATCTCTCTACAACAAAAAATGGATTCTTTAAGGTTCACACCTGTAAATGCCTCTACCGCTACTCCAGTTGGATCCTCATCCGCTCTGAGGATGACATCACCTACTCAGTGTCTTCAATTCTAGGTCTCGAATGCACTGGTGAGGGAATACCACCAACACAGTACCATCCCTCCTCTAGAGGCCGCTCGACAAGACCTCAAATTTAATAACTCACCTGGTTGTCCACACAGTGAAGACTAGTGGTTAAGAAGAAGGTGGTGACAACCACTGTCTCTAACCATTTGGGGTCGTTATCCCCGGAATGAAACATCACCTCCCTCCTATATTACAGGGATGTGAATGAAGCGGTCTCTCAAGGTCCCAGTTCAAGATGACAGGAGCCCTTCCTGAGGACTCCCACCAACAATTTCCACCAGAATTGTGTGGAAGTGCACCCTCAACATGATGAGGGTATCACCAATAGCTGTTCGGCTTGGGTTCCATATACCCGAGCATGCAAGAAGAACCATCAGAGGAAAAATTAAGCCAACAGGGAGTAGGTTCATACCTCTTCCCCCTCTGGAGATGTCCATAAACCTAACTTGATGGAAAACAACATGCGAGCATATACACCCATCCATCTTAATCTCACTGCCCAGCTGACTCGTCTGGCAGTAACACACCAATCCAACCCAGAAATTATTTTGGAGTACTATATGCCGGCACATACACCAGTTTATAAATCACTTTCTATTCAGCAAGCGCTTCTGACTACATCCAATGAAGCTCTCCAACCAAATGTGGTGACCACCTGTAAGTCGGCACATACACCTTCTTACACTCAACAATTATACTAGCAGTCTCATCTTCTAGTATTAGAATAATTTCATCAATCATTTTCATTTGAGAATAATCTGTAGGCACATACACCAAAAATTCATCATGTTATCCAACAGTCTTGTTTGGTTGCACCCTGAGAGGTCAATTGGAAAGATCCAATTAAAAACGAGAGGCAGACAAAACTATGTACCCCCACACATGAGTACTATCAAAATTCACTAAAATGAAAAGGATTACTGGAGAAGACACACACACTTACTCCAAACACGAAATGGATGTATATTCATGTTCTATTATCTGAAGTCACCAAGAAGATTCTGAATATATTGATAGAGGAGAAACAAATCCCTGCCCATATTCTGGATACCTGTCAGAATATTATAACAACATCAACAACATCATATGGAAAGAAACATCAATATATCTCTATCAGTGGATTGACTCAACAACATGTCACCTCGGAGCAGATAGACACTTCTTTTCCAGTCCATGAGGGTCTTGGGGCATACTCCCCCATGTCATATGGAAAATAATGTCGAGAACATACACCTGATTTAAATGGAGATAGTCATCTTAACCTAACCATTTCTCTCGAGCAGGCACATACAGCTGCACATAGTAACCAATTTCATCAAAAATTGGTTTCCAAAGTGAGTATGAAGGTGTCTAATAAAAAGAACCATCCAGCACAGTTTAAAAATCAAGATCCAATTTGCAATAAGGCCTTGTTCAATGCTGGAGTTCATGAATCTCTTAGACAATTAACTTTGGCAACTCAAGATTCTACACTCTCATTTCTAAATTTCAGAAGTAAAAATAATAATTTCGAAGGACTTCATCATACAAGTCCTCATGAAGGATTGATTCATGACAATTAGGTCAATATCGACATATCGTCTTCAGATGAGAGCCACAATAACCATTTGTGTGGCCAGAATACCAAGGAGAAAAAGGTTTCTTCTTTTCTTGTAACCCACCATGGTGGTCCTCCCCATGATGATGAATTTAGCTATGAAAGTCCTCTCCATAGTAGTAATTCGCATTGCCTGGAAAATTATTCAATGGAAAATGCGGTAATGAGAAAACCCTATTATCTAGAGGCACTTGAATATGAGAATCTAGTCATGTCTGACACCTTACCACTAGTCGGTGAAATCCGTTCTCAATCTAAAGATATCCTGGGGTGTAGGTCATTCTCTAAACCACACCTGGTTTATTCATATTCTAATTTTACAAATTAACTCTTTACCAATCTTGTTGAATCTGATGATGCAAAAAATAATCACCAGTTTTGGTCCAATCCAGTAGATTAATCTTCATCAAGTGACCAAGAGGAAGTGTTGAATATGAGAAAACAATTTGAAAAAGGTGAATTACCAGTCATGTTTTGGCCTTTGGCTGACTCTTAGTATGATATTCAAGAAACGATGATAGAAGATTGTATTCAAGATATTCTTCTCAACATGTGGAAATCCATTTGTCACTTAAAAGAGAAAATATTACCTTATGATGAATATCAAAATCATGTTATCGTAAAAGAAGGGTTGCAACGCCAAATTGAATTGGCATATCTCTTAGTTTCCAAACATCCGAAGGTTGAAAATGCAATAGATATTCCTTCAGCATACAAGCCTTGGTGCATTAAAAAGGTTTCACCGGTTAATTACCAATGCCCCATCTGGTATTCATATCAAGGGATGGGGTGTTCATGGAGAATTACATTTCATTGGGCTCTCTAGTCAACAAAACTCGTCAAAAGTGGTCTCATGCAATGTTATTGCCCATGGCTGGCCACATCTAATTGGTTTTATTTTTAATAAAAGGATTTCTAAAGAACATGCATTAACTAATTCTTCCCAATGTTAGGCATATAAAGAACAAGTTGTCAAATTACTCTGCCATCAAGAAAATGAGAATATCGAACATGCTTCTCATTTAGAGCATGTGCATCATCAAGTGACAGAGGTGTCAGAAATAATCCAATGGTCATCTGAGCCAGGTGATTTGAATGGATGTAGGATGATGTATCAAGCCATTTTCTGGACTAAAATCCTCAAAATCAGGAGATATTTTAATAATTTTTTAGATGTAGCAGCTCAAGAGCCACCTCAGCTTGCCAGGCTGGGGACTCATTTAATCCAACCCTTAGGATCAACAGACAGTATTTGAAGAGTTGAGAATGAAAAACAGGAACATCCCCAGTCCACTTGACTGGGGACTATTTCAAATTCTCAATCTCTTTCTCAGCGAAAGTCAGTCTTCTCTCTATTAGGGAAGAAGCCACAAGAGGAACGCAGAGCCGAATTGTAAGGAAATTCCTTCCAAATTATAGTTCATCAAGAACTTCCTGATGGATCAACCAATCAAATGGAAATGTCTAATAAAGGACATAGAAGAAGACAGTGTAGTAGAAATGTTGATAGAAGGTTTTCAATGAATTATGCATCGATAAATGTCATCAATGTTGTTGTCACTAATCCCCCAGAACATGAGGCTCACTCATAGGAATCAAAATAAAAATTTCCGATTCAAGAGGTTGTACACACATAAAAAAATGATGGAGGTTTGCATACTAGAAGACAAAGGGTTTTCAAGAGGAAAGACATTCCTTTAGGTAATGCCCATCCATACTCCAGAAAGGCACATACAAAGGAAAATGGTAAAAGTCAGGTTACATCCCACCCTACCTCTGGAGAAGGCCAACCACTCTCATTATAAGAAAGGATCACACAACAAGAAGAATAAATGAATGAATTAAGGAGGTTAAATGTAGAACTACTTCACAATAGTCTTCCTCCAAAGCATGCTGGAGATAATTAGTCAAGCGAATTTGTTTTAGCTGCTAGAATTGATCAAGAATATTCTCCTTTACAAGTACACCCTCACATGTCTAATCCTTTGAGCCATATGCAAAAGTTACCATCGATACTATCATCAGTGGAAGTACCGGTTTCCACACCCATCCAAACTCTATTTTTTGCACCTACATAGGTCCAAGTTCAACCAGATGTTTCTCAAAAATTAATGACGATGATTGAGTCATTAACATCTCAGTTGGAAGCAATGGAAGGCTGACGTGCACCAGTTCAACCAAAAAAGAGAGATTACCTTGAATGGGTGGATGCAATTCCTCCCCCATTAAATTTTTAAAATACCACATTCCCAATTTTCAATGGTTCGGGAGATCCATAAGAACACTTAACACATTGTGTTTCTCGTTGTGATCCTATGATGGGAACTCCTCAACAATAATATGCAGTTAATCTGAGGTGTTTTGTGCAGTCATTAAAAGGACTTGCTTTTATCTGGTATACAAGTTTACAATATTTGTCAATTATTGGGGGGGGAGTTCTCTGTGAAAGGTTACTTCTTCAATTTAGCTCAACATTACCATTGACGACAGTTTTTAATATTAAAAACTGTAAACAAAGGGAAAATGAAAGAGTTTCATATTTCATTTCTCCCTGGAGGGATTAACATATTCTTTGAGTTTAGCACTCCCTCAAGAAGAGTTACTGCCAATCTGTGTGGAAAATCTACATGATAAATTATGCACACCATTAATCCATGTGAAATACATAGGAGGAATTCGAGACTTTACTTCAATCGCTCAGCAGATAGAAGACTCTCTTATAGAGACTATGGCTAAAACTCGTGTAATTCTATCTGCTCTGGGATGGAGAATAGTGAATAAAGGGACTGCTATAGATATACTTCAACAATCAATTGTACCTGCTTCCACTTCAAAACCATCATCATATCGAATGGCTCCACATCCTGGGCATCAACAACAACTACCTCCTCGTCAAGATGATCAAAGAGATCAATGAAAAAACATTTTGAGGATTTAAAGAACAATGTTTATTCTTTCAAGAATAACCAAGTTTCTGGTTACTTCATCTCGGCTCTAGAAAACAATTTGGTTAAGTTGGCAAGGCCCAAAATGTCGAACAAGGAAGGAGATGAAGACATCCCCAACTATTTCTTGTTTCATTAGATGTTGGGGCATCCCATTTAGGATTGTTTTGTTTTAAAACACCTCCATCAAAAGATGATGGACTCTGGACAAGTAAAACTGAAAGATTATTCCTCTGAGGTAGCATGTGTTACTGCTACTGATCCATAGGAAGAACGTGAGTGGCACAATGTCAAAAGAAAAAATTCCCCGAAATATGATGATTGGATGGTCGGGAAAACGATCAACCAAACTCATGCCATTTTACAAAGACAATTGAATCAACCAATTGTATCTTCTACTATTTCTGCCACAGTAAAACCCCCTTCATCAGAAGGAACATCCTCAAAGATGCGGTGTAATTTGATGAAAGAAAAGGATTTAGAAGAAGAAGAGCTTGTGTCAAAGCCTAAGTTATCTTGGACTCTGGCAGATTTAATGCCATTTAATTGAAAAGCACAAGCACTTCCCCACCAAACGTCATATCTTGAATTGGTTAATCAGTCAAAATCTTCATCATATGAATAATTTATCTTTGGTTATGTCAACAAGATTCATTTAACTGATCCCTATGCCAATGACAATTTCGATCATGATGATCCTAAGTTCCCTGTATCTAACAGAGGAATTAGAAGAAGAGATAGAGGTATAACATACAGGGGAAGACATGAATATTAAAGAAGCCACTATTTTATTCCTAACCCTGCTAGAACTGTATATGCGGTAGACCCTCATGGAAAAGACCTTCAGTGGGCCCCAAAAAAACAAGAAAGTTCTTCCACACATGGAATATTTTCTCCTGAAATAGTTATTTTGGAGGACCGGTTAGAGTTTACACCTTCATCGTATCAACAAATAGATTGACCTAGTAGGTCTAATCTACCAAATCAAGGAGTGTTTCCAATTCCTGCCTCTATACGAGATGAATCTACTACCAATGCATCTACATCCAAGGTACCTGAAAATCCACATTTTCATGATGGGAAACGAAGACCTATGGACCAAAAGTATGATGTCTTAAAATATTTGGCACAAGTAATGGCCAAGTAATCAATTTTGGATGCCATGAATCTATTAAAAGATCTTCAGGAGGCACTTATTGAGACTTTGTCAAGTCCTCAAGAATTCAAAACTGAAATTGCGGCCACTGGGGTCTACCATATAGAGAATAAACCTATAGAATTCCATGCAGTGATATCTTTTACAAATGAAGATGATGATGATGTTGTACGTGGACATATCAAACCATTGTATCTATTTAGAAAAGTCAATGACATAGACATCTGATGAGCTTTCATTGATAATGGCTTAAGAGTCAAACTCATTTCTATTTGTACACTTCATTTATTGGGCCTCACTAAATCTGATTTATCTCTTTTCACTATTATGTTGCAAAGATATGAAAAGAATGAACAAGAACCTATGGGTAAAATCACACTCAGAATTCAGTAATGAGAGCTTGTGTCTAATTCAGATTTCATGGTTGTTCGTCAGGACACAGACTTCAACATTTTTCTTGGAAGACCTTTTCTACATCAACATGAGTCAGTACCTTCTTCATACCATCAATGCCTCAAATATTGTTTCCATGGTCCAATTGGTACATTGTATGGTGACAAGGCCCCATCCAAAATGTGTGAATCTCAATACATTGTGGCAGAATTTTATCACATGGAGGGACAAGAAAAATCCACAACAAAGAAGGTTACCAAAATTAATGCCTCAAAAGGTTTGGAAAATATTTTATTAAACCAATTCATACATGTGAGTACATATTATGTGTTACCTATTAGTCAAATTGATAGGATAGACCTAAATCCAAGCACTCTTATGGAAACTTCTATAATGTCAATAACAGCAACCAAGACAGACATCGTGGGAGAAATTGTTGATTCAACAAGAAATGATGAATTATTAAATGGAGATATCTTCATTTCATCTGTTAAAATATAAAAATTATATAATTCATCAACCAGGCCAGAATAAGTTATAGCAATACCAGGGGAAAACAATGATGACGATTCTCAATCCACCATCCCCTCTCTATCACCCTAGGAAGACCCTTCATCACCAATATGGTCAGAAATGGTAGCCTCTTCTTCAAGATGTTCAAATTTTTACTTCTCCCCTGACCATGGAAATTTTTCTTCATCCTCTACTATGATTGTGGAAATAGAAGAAGTGTCACATATTGAAGAAGAAGAGGAAGATCTCAGGGAGGCACCTAGTGCATATGAAGAGGGTATTTCTACCACTATGGATGAACTCAGAGAAATAAATATGGGTACAAAAGAAGATCCAAGACCCACTTTAATTAGTGAAGCCATGACTCTTGAAGAGAAAGAAATGTATACATAATTTCTGAAGAAAAATCGAGATGTATTTTCCTTGAATTATATATAAATTCTAGATCTTGATCCCGATGATTCCACTCATCATTTGGGTTTTCCAGAAGAACATTGAGGGTTAAAGCAACCAGCAAGAAGAACACACCCAACTTATGCCTCCATAATTATATCTAATGATGATAAGCTTATCAAGGATATCTTCGTCAGAGAAGTTCAATGTCCTAAATGGCTGGATAATGTTATCCCTGTAAAATATAAGAACGAAAAAATTAGAGTCTGCATTGACTTTAGAGATCTTAATCAGCATTGTACCAATATTGATTTTCTAGTTCAGATCAAAGAACTCATAATTGATGTAACAGCTGGCTATGAACCTCTTTCTTTCATGGATGCTTACTCTTGGTACAATCAAATACGAATGGCCACTGAATATTTGGAGTCTACAGCATTCAGAGCTCCTCAAGGTGTGTATTGTTATCGAGTAATTTCTGTTGGCCTGAAGAATGTAGGTGCAACGTATCAACATTCTATGCAACATATCTTCAAACCCTTTTTAAAGAAATTTGTAGAATATTATGTGGATGATTTGATGGTTAATTACATACAAAGTTCTGATCACTTGGCCAATCTGGAAATCATATTCAACAAACATCATCAACACAATTTGAAGACGAACCCCTTGAAATGTGTTTTCAGGGTAACCTTGGGGAATTTTTCAGCTTTGGAGTATGCCATCGTGGTATCGAAGTTGATCACGAGAAGGAAAAGTCAATCCTCGACATGTCACCTACTAGAAATTTGAAGGAATGAAGAGGAATTTAAAGACACATGTCTTATATTCGGCATTTCATTTCTAATTTGACAGGCATTTGTTTTCCCTTCGCCAGATTATTGAAGAAGGGAGTCACCTACCAGTGGACTAAAAATTTCAAGAATCATTTGATATCCGCAAGAAATATCTCTTGAGTCCACCGGTATTAATGCCACCTATGGTAGGATGATCACTTATTCTCTATGTGATAGCTTTAATGTGATCATTAGGTGACTTCCTTACCCAAAATAATGATGCTGGGAAGGAAAACAACCTTTAGTATCTTAGTCGGACTATGGTTGATACAGAAACTTGATATTCAAGTATTGAAAAGTGCTTCCTAGTATTAATGTTTGCAGTTCAGAAATTGAGACACTACCTGCAACAAAATTTGGTTCAATTGGTATCTCACAATAACCCGCTCAAATTTATCCTTAGTCGTCCAATGCTTACAGGAAGTCTAGAAATGTGGGAAGTTATTTTACTGCAGTTTGATATCCAATATTTGTCTCAAAAGGAAATAAAGGGTCAATCTATAGCTGATTTCCTTGCTGAACATCCATCTATAGATGATACATCTTTAAATATAGAACTTCATGATGAAAAATTCTTCTATATTCAAGATAATCCTCAAACATGGGAAATGTACTTTGATGGTGCCTACAAAAGTCCAACAGGGATGAAAATGGAAGATCCTAAATTCAACAATGTTGGATTAGGAATTGTTCTTATTTCCCCAGAAAAGGAAGTTCTACCCTATTCCTTCTTATTGCTGTAATGCAGTATAGAAAATGAAGCAGAATATCAAACTCCCATTGAAGGCTTGGAAATGGTGCTTCAGGAACAAGTGAATCACTTGAAGTTAAAATGTGATTCTGATTTGGTAATCAAACAAATCAATGGGGATTATGCCCTCATAATAGAAGAGTTAATACCTTTGTGTGATTACGTCAGAATGTTAATGGCAGAATTTCCCTCAGAACCGACATTTTCTTATGTCCTGCGATCACAAAATTCCCAAGCTGATGCACTGCCTAATGTAGCCACAACCCTGGAAAATCCAAATTGTGATGAATCAATCATTAGTATTTGCCACCGTCTTATAGTTCACGTTTTGTTCAAATCAGAACAGTGGAAATCAATGAAATCAGTCTTATTTTTGAACCATATGGTCATACTATAGGATGGATGACACCTATCAGGTAATACCTTCAAAATGGAACACTCCCACCTGATAGAGCCAGGAAAGAACTTGTCCGGTGACGTGTGGTCAATTTTACTCTTTATGGTAGCCCAAATCCCCAAAAAATTCTCTACAAGAAAGGTTTGGATGGAATTCTCCTCAGATGTGTTGATGGAGAAGAGACAATGGTTGTCATGAATAAATTACATGCAAGAGTTTGTGGTGGCCACCAGTCTGGAAATAGATTGTCTTGTCGAATTCTAAGGCTTGGATACTTTTGGCCTTCAATGATGCAAGATTGTGTTGATTTCACTAAGAAGTGGCATTCATGCCAAGTATGTGTCAACTTCATTCATCAACCCTCAATGTTGCTTCATACAGCTAAATACTCCTGGACATTTGCTACATGGGGATTGGATGTAGCATGACCTTATCCTCCAACTACAGTTAAGCATTTTAACTATATTCTTACTGCTACTGACTTATTTTCCAAATGGGAAAAGGCAATACATCTCAAAGAAGACTGTGATAAAAGCATTTTTTTACCTTTTTTAGTCCAAAATAATTTCCATATTTGGTGTTCCTCATACCATATTCACATATAATGGCACCAACTTTTGTTCGTCCAAGGTAAGTAAAATATATCAAGAATACAATATTAGATCCAACCATTCATCTCAGTATCATGCAGTGGCCAATGTTCAAGTAGAGGCTTTCAATAAGACTCTTCCAAACATACTTCAAAATATGGTGAATAATGATAATAAGTCATGGCCTGATAAACTTTTTCATGCCCTATGGGCTTATCGGACTACCACCCGCACTACTACACGATCAACTCCATATTCATTGGTATATGGAACAGAAGCATTCTTGCCTATTGAAGTCCAATTACCTTCGCTTAGAGTCTCCATTTGTGATTAGTTATCTATATATGAACAATCTCAAAAATTATTGGATGAATTGGAAAGACTAGATGAAAAATATTGTGCACACTGCACCATCTAGAAGTCTATCCTAATCGAATATCACAAGCTTTCAATATAAAATTTTTTCTGCTTTCATTCATTCAATGAGAATTGGCATTTCTCCTCTTAACCCCAATGATACTGGGAACGAAGCCTCCAAATCTGGTGCCAATGTGGGAGGGGTCATACTCAATACATAAGGTCTACCCCTTTAGAGATTATTCTTTAATCTAAATGGATCGATAACTCATTACAAATACAACCAATGAAATATTTTTGAAGAAGTATTTTCTCTAAGACTAATACACCTATTATCCTTGCTGCAGGACATTAAATTGCATATCCCCCTCTATCATCCAAAATGACATTAAATTGTGTCCCAGCTTTCGTCCAACATAACCTTAAATTGTGCATCATCTGAGCTGCAAGACGTCAAACTACCAAGCATACCATGTCCGTGACACATGACATTAAAATGTGATCACTGCATGCATAATTTCCTTTTAAGCTTTGTTTCCATGCGTGCCCCAGGCAGCTAACCATGCTTAAGCCCCACACCATCCTTTGTGGTCGTATCTTTCATAACATGATCTTCAGGTATGTCGCTGCCTCTTTTTTCTCACACTGAGCATGAATTACATGAGCTTAGAGTAAGATTTGACCATGAAATATTCTCCGGGCCACTCACCACGCTTAAGTCCTAACATCATCTTCGGGTCACTATCCTCCAGTACACCTCGATCTATAAATCCCTCTCAATTTAACTACGTATACTTTGATCCTTGCCTCCTAGGCCGGGTACATATGCAACCTCCTGAGGTTCAAGCCCGAAACCACTTTCTTCACATCGATTCACCTTCATCCTATATGATGTTGATCTGTGAAGCCCCTATAAACGGTCTTATTCAAATCGGTTCACTTTCGTCATATATTATGTTAAATTGTGTGTGTCACATCTTCCTAGATATATGACTTTAAACTATACCATCCCCCATTGTCCTTGCTACAAAACATTAAACTGCATAGCACTGTTCTATTCATATGAACTTAAACTATTTGCACTTTTGTCTTGTATAACAATAAACTGCAACAATCCCTGATACCCTCACTCATGATGAATCATCATTGACCTGGTCCCCAACCATGTAATATTTCAAGAACTATGTGTTGCATGATTCTCATACTTATGAGATATGGAGTGACACACAAATATTTAATCACGGGTCTAACCATAATTTCAATAATGTCCTATTTACCCCTCGTATGTACGAACAAAATTTGTATAAATGGTATTTCAAGAACTATGTGCATCTTGATTCACATCCTCATGGGATGCGATGGAATGCTCGAGTATTCCTCAAGTCCAGTCCAGAGCCTTTGGGCCTACCACACACTCCACTTTCGGTCCCTTGGCTGAAAAGTCCCCCCAGGAAGACATGGTGTGATATGAAACACCCTGGTCATTATTAACATCAGATTTATAACAAATGCACGATGTGTCTCCATCACTATGGTCCGAGCTCTATGACCATAAAGGAATATCTTCCATGCTCCCATCCTGTATGAAGTTAAAATTTATTTCAATAACTACTTGTGGATTGATTCTCATCCTAATGAGATATGTAGTGACATCTATAATCTCAATTCAGGACCAAGCCGCAACATTATTCAAATAATATTCATGATCTCCATAACCCTTTTCTAGACATCTGGTTTCAAAATGTCTGATACCTGAGAGTTCTTTTTCCGTACTATGCAGTATGTTCCCTTAGGTGGCCTTTCATAAGTTGTCTACATAACGGACATGTCAACACAAAAGATGCTACTATTTGACTATGCAGCTTATGCCCCAATTGGCCCTACATAATTCGACCTCCATAATGGTTTTTTCATGTAGTGGTAAAATCATTCTTAGGGGATGACTCTTTTGTCCCTGTTGGTCTTAATAGCAATATGTACAGATCTACAATACAACTATCATCCTAAAAATATTTGTTCCATACAATTTTTCTTGATCTGAAAGTATTATGTTGTAAAATGTTTCTATCTCTGCTTTTAGTCATATGATTTAAAAGCACAAATACCTTTTTTCCTACGTCTGGGTCAGACCTTCGTATAAGTCACATTCATCCAATTCTTTGACAATTCTTATTGGAAATATCCCCTCCATATTCAAGTACCTTTCTACATAAAGCAGACTCTATGATTTTTAAAATTTGAATCCCCATAAAACATTCTTTTTCTTTTAGCAATAGAAATCCATATTATTAGATTTCTTTTTCTCGACTATGCATCACGTGCCCTTAGGTGACCTTACATTAGTTGTCTACATAATGGACCTATCAGCCAAAAGATTCTACTATTTGACTATGAAGCTTATGTCCCAGTTGGCCCTGCATAATTCTGCCCCCATAACGGGTTTTTCAAGTAGTGGTAACATTATTCTTAGAAAATAATTCCTCTAATTCCTTTTAACCCTTTTCCCATGTCATTCCTCAGATTCTATATTTCTCAAGTCAGAGTTTACAATTTTACCCCTCCATACATGAATATAGTGATATGTTTCCAAACAAATTATCATGAATTTATTCAATATAATCATTTAGGTCAAAGGTATTCGACCTTAAATATAAGACTTTTTATAGTCCAACATGCATGACATTAAACATCCAATAACAAAAGACATGGTACTCATTAAATTGGGAACCTATAAAAGGTACTCTAAACAATATTCGAATCTGAGCTTGCTAAACGTACATTTTGTATGATTTAGGAAATATTGAGCCAGAACCGCCAGGTCCCAGCATGATGAATATGGATGATAGTCTTGGAACTTGAGAAGGTATCTCTTCAAGAGGCACCTTAGATAATCTTCCATATATTTTTCCATGCCTTGCGACGTGAGAATTGGAGCGCCTTTTTCACCTCTGGTTCTGATACAACATCGCTATCTCAGGTAGGAACATAGTCAGGGATTAATGCACTTAAAGAAGTACATTGTTCTGATCCTTCCTTGACCCTGGTTGATTCTACTTCTGCTTCTAATTGGGCTGAGGCTGAGGCTTCACATCCAGACCGAGACATTGAAGTGGAAAGCCCTGTTTGGTCAATTAAGATTATGGTTAGTTTCAAAGGATAGTAAAAGTTGATTGATTTTATTACAGGTTATATGAGCTGCATATATCATCATCTTTTACCAAACAGTAGAACATCAACTTCTGAAGACTCCTCCCCATCATTACTATCTTAAACCGGATTTTTAGGGTGGTTTGGAGGAGGTTCTATCATGTTATGTTCCACCTGATCCAGTGATTCTAAAATAATATGGTTGAAATCAACATCTACACCCTTCTCAAGCATTGTTGGTTTAGTAGTTTCTTTTCATGGAACTGTAAATTTTCTTAACCAAACAAGGTTCAATGTGTAATCATGAGAAGATTAATAGGACAAATGATGAAACTCACATCTAGTTTATTATATAACTACATCTCCAAAATCATATCAATCACGTGGTAATTTAACATGTTCTATAATTTCTTCAAAGGAAAAGCCAAGATACATCATTTTAGCCAATGATGTCCCAGATCCCAGGTTTGTCTCACCAGTGGAAGCACTCAACATGTCTTCTTCGTGACTTTCATATGGAAATCTCTGACCCCGGATAGCTTCTTCATAGACAATTGTGGGGTCGGCTTTGATGGTTACCAAATGATTTGGTGCATGTATTGAAACTAAAACATTACATAATGGAAGTCCCTTATTGTCTCATTTGAGGTTCTATGATGTATTGTTAATTTACCAGAATTATTTTCTCTCCTAGCATCAAAAACAGGAGCGGTGTTGGGAATAGACACCGACTCATCTTCCCTTATTATTTCTTCAGAAACAGCTATTTTAGTAGGAACTTGTGGCTGTTCTCAGACACCCTGTATTGTACTCTATGGATGGTCTCTCCTTTCCCTTAAAGAGGAATCTGAAGAAGCCCCTGTAATCCCCAGAAGTTTGTGCACTTTTTCATAAGTTAAGATTCATGACTACCAGAAAGACTTACCACTACTAATAAAGCATTTGACTGTGGTCTTCTTTCTTCAATGCCTTTGCTTCTTGGAATTTTTGGGTGGACTAGCATCATCATATCCGAAAATGGGTATCAAAGAAAATAATGCCCTTTATAACACCTCATCCATGACTTGCTGTCCTAGAGATACTTCGCCCAACTCATGAGGGGATTCAGTGGCTCTAAGAGTGATACCAACAAGGATATACCATGGTGAAGGGATTTCAGTGGTTCTTTCCTTGACATGCTGTAGGATGAAGAAGATTATTTCCTTAAATAGCAATTCTTTGATTAAATTCAAATTTAAAATCACATAGAAATATGAGAAGAAGGAAAACTTACATCATCAGGAGCCATGTAATCACACCACTCTATGTATAATGAAAGAAAAATCACCTCAGTGGTACCACGGTCCATCATTTCCTTCACCGGATTGGTGACAGGAACTAACTGATTAGTGGAATATATGGGAATTTCCAGCTCTTTGATGTAGGCCCTCACTTCATTATGGTTTTCCTCAAAATGGATTGTAGAGGAAGCCCGGAGATTTCCCACTCCATGGATATGCAGCCCATCGCATAAGTCCATCGATTTGGCTTCAGCATCACAATATAAACTCCACCATGTCTGGACAACATCTATTCGTAAATATTCAGAATGTTCACCAGAAGGCCGCAAGGAGGGTCTTACAATCTGGGACTTCAACTTCTTCCCACCTCCTGCAATAACATATAAAGGATAATAAAATGAAACTTGTTGCTCTTTAAAATAATGGCGACTAAATTGCATCAATGATGTAACTCACCAGGAGTTGATGGAGTAGGTCTCTTGACTCTAGAAGGTAGATTATATCTGGCATGAGGCCACTTTGATTCATTTTGAGCCTCATGATCCCCATCCATAGAATCCGATGAATCAAATCCAGGAGAGGAATCTGGTGATGAGGAAGAGTCACCTTCCAAATGAAGAGATTCTTTTCTAATGGTTCTCTTATTTATTCCCATCCAAGGGACATGATGATTCAGTACAACCTTCAGGGTTTGATGTTACCCAGCTCTTAAAATACCATTCAGTCAATTGGCATGCTCCTCCAACAGCTGGTAGATCAAATACAGCTCCAGTCTTCTCCATAGATGTCAGAAAACATAGTTGACGAGAAACCATTGGATGCTTCTCTAACCTGACATGCACTGGAGGGGATAAGGTAATTTTCTGCAGACATTTGAATTGATGTGAGAATCAGTATGGAGTATAGGCCTCACATATAATCTCTCTATCAATCCTCACGACCAGTGTATCATCTCTACATGCCAGTGTATATTCCATTCACTCCAGGATGGATGTTCCATCATCAACAAATTTCCCTGCTGGTGGATTTCCATATTGAAAGAAATGAAACTCCTTGAACATGAAAAGCCTTATTTTGATGTCATAAGTGTTGAGGGATATGGGAGAAATTCCATAAAAGTCCAGAACAGCCGGCTGGAAAGAACATCTAGGAACCTATACCCAAAATTCTACTGCATATGTCCGGAAGTGGGTGGTGATCCATCCCCATTAAACTTGGAATTGTCCGACTATTCATAGAGGATAGTTACCCATATAATGATGAAGTAGGCTCCTATGAATATTTTCCAAAACTAGGGTAGCTAACCTAACCATCTTCTTTTCATCCAGTTTGGCTACAACGTAAAAGGTCCCCGTCCTCACACCTCCTTTCGAATCCTGAACCAGTCAAATGAAAACACTAATCCACAAGGCCACAAATCCTACCAGATGGGTCATCGCTGGAATTTCCTAGATCACTTCATACCCCCACCTATCAAACTCTTCTGCCTCCAGAATTAGCCAAAATGTGCTCGGAGCACCACTCTTTGTTTCTATAGGGAAACTAGTAGGATGAGTGCAGGAAGGTCCCTCCTATCTCTTCTTAAATAGAAACATGTTCATCTACTCTTTTGGATGGTTATATTTTCTAGAGTGGGAATTTGTGGTGGTGGTATTCTTAAGTTTGAATAAAATTTTCATTAACTCTCGAGCCAAAGCCGGAGTCTTCTCTAAATCAATCCAGGTCTCCTTGGGGGGATGAATTCATCATACATATCTAAAAAAATTGGAGTCCCTGAAATCATGTAGACAACCCACAAACTGATGCATTATTTACATGATTCAGATGTAATGAATTTGTTTACAGGCTCTAATGGCTGATTAACTCTGGCAATAAATTGTCATTCCTATAGATATATGTCTGCCCAGCCCAAACAGCTTCCTATATTGCAGCTCCCTTTAGATAATTGATAAACTCTGCATAGGATTGTCCCACCCAATATTCCCGCATCCAAGTCCGCTTAACACCTCCTCCAATATAGAAATACCAAATATTATTCCATCCCTTAGATTGGTCCATCTGAGAATTTCGAAATATAGAGGGATATCAATGTGTTTGCAGTTCATGTATGTGAGGCTTCAGATCTAGATCACATGGGCTATGATGCATTATGTATTCCTTCTCCACCATCCTTGCATTGTAAAATGATCCTACAACTGAGAAATTTTCCAGAGAGAAGTTTGTTTAGGTCTAAAACCAGGAATGAGGGATGTAATTATTTGCCTCAGGAATATGGACTCTTTGCAGATGACCATGGCCATACAAAGGCAAGTTGATTCTATGTGGAAAATTGGAATGATATTTCTTCATGTACTTAGCCAGATCAATGAGGGATGTAAGTTTTTTTTATGAAATTTTTATGTAGGAAATCAAAAAAAATGGAAAACTAGTTATGCCACGTAAGTCCACTCGGTCACACAAGTATTGCCTCCCTAGTCATGGTGTACAAGTGAAATACCTTCTATAGAAGCACGACAAAATCCTGAAGGGTGATTCGCCGAAGAACAGAAGCACTTGGACGACGAGAGCTCATGGGGTTGGAAGAGGAGTGAGTTTAATTGGTGTTATCTAGTATATATAGGAAATCCAGACCACATGCATGCCACACTTGCGCGCCCCAGCATCTCTGCGCCATACTTGCGTGCCACAGACCCTTTTTTTCTCTGGCTTAACCTCAGAGTTGTACCCTCTTTCCTATTCGGAACCAACAATGAGGGGGGACTTTTTATGACGCTCCTTTCCATCACAGGGTCCATCGAATGGGAAAGGGGGAATACCTTAAGCACAAAAATGGTCACCATTTGAAGAAACATCAAAAAATTTATAAAGGCATAAACCAGGAGCCCTTTTGGAGGGCGGCGCACAAGTAACTTGTGCCCCCATTTTATTTTTCACCTAAGGTGCACGGTGGACTATAAATGGCCCCTGTGGGGCCCCCATTTCGAGGAAGGATTTTCCAGAAGTCAAATTCAAGCTCTAGTCACCCTAGTCTTCAACTCAAATCTTCTGAAAACTTCTAAGGTATCTTTTCACCAATAATGGAAGACTTGAAGGATTAGGATAAGGCCTAAGTGTTTAGAATACATCAAAACTTGCATGCCTATGTATCAAGACCTCCTTAAAAGTATAAATACTTGTATGTTGCCCTACCATTTTGATCAAACTTGTGAACCACCATTTTGGAAACATCTTAGGATAATAAATAAGGATTGAGTTAAGTCTCGCCCAAGTATTACACTACAGATTCTCTGTCATCTAGGTGAACCCATGCCATGAAAGTACCCTTGTGCTTCCAAGACTTGCATGCCAACTTCATTTGTGCACCTCTCTCTCATTCACCTTTCCTATTCAAGATACTAGCCCCCAAATCCCTTTTCAAAGCCTTTTATGGCACGGTTCATTTGTTGGAATCTTTATCTGAATGGAATTCTGTGAGAACCTCTCCCAAAACCTCGTGACTTAAAAGCTTTATGTCACAACAATTAGAGGTTTCCTCAATGTAAACTTATCCTTTAATATGAGAACAACTTTTGATTTGGGTATCCTACTTAGAAGTAAGCCCCAAGTTCCCTTAACCTTGGCCTCCTTTTCATGAGGAAGACCTAGTCATAATTTCCTTTAACGTTGGGCCTCCTCCTCAAGAGTAATCCCCAAGTAATAAGTCCCCTTTAAATTGGGCCTCCTTCTCAAGAGTAAGCCCTGGGTTAAAACTCCAAATCTCAATAAAGTACAAATACCTTTATGGACCCTACTCCTATGCTTCTTTCCTAAAGTATGTAATGATCTTCATCTATATAGGGCAGTCATACATACGTAAGACTCACATCATTTCTTGTGACTTCATCTTTTGTGGCACAATCTTTAGGTTTACTGATACCTCTTGTTTCTCACACTGATCATGACTCACGTGAGCTTAGAGTGTAAAAGTAATCATGACATATTTCTTTGGGCCATCAACAATTCAAAAACCTCACATTTCATCACCTGATCTACATGGACATTGATCTCTTCCTTAAAAGAAGAGTACGTAGGAAGACTATCTAAGGTTCAAGCCCATCATTCATTAATTCATTTTCGTCCCATATGACATTAAACTATATCCTTATTATCGAACTACATGGGTTCTGATTCCTTTTTAATGAGGATATGTAGGTAGCCCATCTGCAGGAAAGATCCCAACTCTGAAATAATCCCTATCTTTCTGACTGACAATAAAAATCAAGTGCCCCACTGAGTGGCTTTAAAACCAGTATGGTAATAATAATGAGCAAGAGATTCCTTTATAATATATTGTAGGATACCATTGACTAAAAATCTCTAATACATATGGAAGATTCTCTATCGATGAAGAACCTCAAATACATATAAATGATTCTCTAAATCCCAAACATATCAATCATCGATTTCCAAATCTAAAGGAAAACACATTTTCATGCTTCGTGAATTATTAAGGATTCATGTACATAACTTAAATCTATAAGAGAGTCCGGGAGTAGGAAATAATTCCCCCCTAAAATGTGTGACGAGCCAAACCTCCCATCCTCTCGACCGATGAAAATTCTTAAACCTCATCGGTCCACAACTAATGAGCACCTACCTTTGGAAAGTAGGTCCAAATGGATATATAATCATTGGGTGTTTCTGGTTCTATGAGTAAAATCGTTAGAAACCAATTGGAATGTTTGAACCTTAAAAAAACAAGTTCATCACCATTTCCAAATGAAACAATCATTTAGTGAAAGTGATGTTATGGTGTTAAATTTCAGATTAAGAGATGTGATTATGATATAACATAACGAGTCATTCAATATGAATTCATTATGTATTTATTTCTAGACACAATCAAGATAGAAATGAATTAGGATTTCATGGAGTGTCATTTAGGAGGGATATTAGTGAAAGATTATATTTCTAAAAGATTCTATATTTCATTGAATTGATATATCAGATTGTGACCTAACATGCCTACAAATTTTAGATATTACAATGAAAAAATACTTAATATTTTTTGAAATTTTTTCTTCATATTATATTTGTAGATATAATTATATGTTATTATAGAATATAGAATAATAGAGTGTGTAGATTCAATTATACCACCTCACTTTAGTGGTATTGGTTATATTTCATTTAATGGTAGAAATAGGAGCCCTAAGGAGATACTCTAGGGAGATAAGAGGAATATCATATGTTGAATTATTTCATCACCACCTCCTCTGAGAGGATACTTTATTGAGTATTTTTAGTGTGAAATACCTATTCATGTTTAATCAATGTTCATGATTAATCAATAAATATTCAATTCTTATGGAAGGATGGCTTGGAACACCCCAAACGTCTGATCTAAGAACATTTTATTTTTATAGTTTGTATGGCATGCAACACTAAGTGTATAATGGAATATAACAACTTGAGACCATATGATATATTTATATTTAGATATATTCAATATTTCTAGAATTGTATATTACCCCAAAAATATTTATTACTTCACTGACTTGAGTTAGACATGACAATGATTTCCTCTATAGAATGAGTTCCAAGCCATTTCTTGTTTTACGAAAAAAAAAATTATTATGAAAAAATTATTAGTTAATACCATAAGATATAAACTATATATTAAATTAGTAGTTATAAAAAAGATTAAATATCTAATGAAAATTTATTTTTGAATCCATAAGTTAATAATTAAATAGAAATTAATATAAAAAACAATTTAATATATAGAAAAAAAATTATAAGGAACTATTTTTATGCTCAAAAAGGTTCATTATCATAATAAATTAAATTTATTACTATTATTGAAAGATATTAATGAAATATAAATATTATATATTCAATAATATATTTTTTATATTCATTGAATAGATTTTTTGGTCTTAGGATAATAATAAATTCTATATTATGCTTAAAATTTTATTTTTGTAAAAAGAAATATGTGTCACCTTTTAATGGAACAACTGTTTTAAAACATTATATTTATAATATAATAAAATTTATGGAAAAAATGAACTTATTTATGAAATATATTTTTCAAAATTAGGTTCGTGTTATTTTTTTAGTATTTTATAAAAATTTTATTTTTTGGATAGATATTGAAAAATACTAGATTCAAATTGAAAGATGACTTTTCATCTCAAATATGTATTCAGTAAAATTTTATCATAATTTGGTTTTAATGTGGAATTATAAAACTTATACATATATTAATCCAATTTAGGTCATTTAAATCAATTTCACCTATATATTTTACCAAAAAACACAATAACCATTAGAACATTTTTACTTTAAAACTCACGTTGTCATCGTGTCTGTTGGATTATTCTTAAATTAAGTTCTACCTCTTATGTGATTAAAATTTAGAAAAATGTATTATAGATTTTTAATATTCTTTATTTATAATATATAATATTTTCAAAATATTTTTTCCCCAACATATTATTTAAATTAATTATAAAAAATTAGTTATTAATAGAAAAATACTTACCAAGGACAAAACCATAATCATTTGGGCCAAATTTACCTATAAAAAAGTTAAAAACATATTTTATGGAAAAATATAGACTATATAATCCCTTTAATATAATTTGAATCATTATATGAGGTATATTATGTTAGAGAGAAACACAATAGTGTTTACCTTTTTATATTTACAACAATTCCACCCCTCCTCCTCTATAAAAAGGTACTCCCCCTCTCACTTATTAATGACTATCAATCCATTTAGATCAATAAAAATCTACCCAAATAATATTTATACATCCCTAAAATTCTTATGGAAGCCTCACATTGGGCATAAATACCACCAATTATGCCTTTTGTTATAAACCAAAAGGAGTTAGAGAACTAATATGTAACGTTCTTCAACGATCACTTTTGTTTCATTTAATTTTCCACACAATAATTATTTTAATATAATAATTATATAAAATAATATTTATAATAAATATATCATAATTTTTTAATATTTGTTTCACAATATTTCACACACATCTGACAAATGGGATACACAATCATCGTTCGTGTGAAAGAATAATTGCCGCCTTGCTAACTGATATTATTCATTCTCCAATTACCACATTTCAAGGTTAGAATAATTATGGAATTATTGTTTATATATGATATAAACATATTATTATTAGTATGTTTTTATTCTTATGAAATATTTATATAACACACACCTTTTTTCTTTCCATTTTTTGGGTTTAAGATCACATCATTTGTTGATGTGAGGGTTACTGCCTACTCAAAGAGATCTGATTCATTTACATGTTACATGGAATTTATTACTAATGGGTTTAAAAAAATATATGAAATATATGAAAAAATATGATAATGTAATTATAATATACATATATTTCATTTGTTTTTCATTTCTAAAATATGAAAAAGAAATAGAAGTAGCGTTCAAGCATGCGTGAGACATACCATTTCATATCATATATCCACATTTTATTGATTATTAGAAATACATATATACTGAATATATCTATTATTTGCATTATTATTTATATTCTATAGATGAAGAAATCATGAACAATATAATAAGAAAAAAATAACAATTCAAAACATACAACCAAAACAAGGAAAATGACACCTAAAATTTTGTAAATAATGAATGTTTGTTAAAAAAATGTGTAATAAGATATTATAATAATATAATATATGTAATTATAAATAATTTTATGGTTATTTTATATATTATTAACTTGATTGGATCCACTACAGATGAGGCTAAATGGGGTTCACCCACAAGAAAATGCATGGAAATGGATTTTCATCTAACTTTTAACATCTTTGTGATAATTTTCATATTGACCACTTACGTAATTTGTGTGCTGATTATACTATGAAATTTTTATTTAAATCACGCTTGAGTTTTAATTTTATTTTTTTTAGTTTCAATGTTAATTATCACATCAAATGGGTTTTACTTGAAAATTATCAATTGGTAAAAGTTATAATTTCATTATTACTTTCATTTGGGATTCGTAATTTCATATTGAAAAAATGAATTTAATGTTGTCATTTTCTAATATAAATTTCCTTAACCAAAAATATCTATATTATGGTTTGGTTGATATTATTATTTCCAAAAAATATACCATTTTAACATATGGTTTTTACTTTCACAATTAATTGATTATCTATTGAAAAATTGATAAATATATATTATTTAATAAATATAGATTTTTGATAGGGAATATAATTTACTAATTAAATAGATTACTTGGTATGATGAATGCTTGTGACTGGTCATTATGAATGGGTCCTAAATATTATATATCTGATCAATTCATTGATAAGTTCTCATTAGAAAAATTCATTGGCCACGTAAAATGGGTTTCTACCAATAGTCTTGAACTATCCTATAAAAGGTCTTGATGATATTGTTTTGAATTTTCTTTGGACATGACGTCTCGTAATCAACTATTTCACTCATTTAGAATCATTTATTATTTATCCCTGAAATTTTTTCTTTAACAGTATATATGTGTTTATTTTATTCAATTATTATTAATTAAATGGAATGTATTTCAGTTATTTATCTTTCCATATTGAATATACCTTATCAAGTTGTTTATATTGAAAGTGTGTTCAGTTATTTATATTTCCATATTTATTGTTATTAATTATTAATAATTATTTTTTATGTATTCTTACCCTCACTGAGTACATGATATCACCCTTATTTTTTTTACTTTCTCCATGATATGAAGATGAACTCTTGGATTGAATTTCAAGGATGTAATTTATTTGTCTCCATTTTTATTCAGTTTTATTTTTAAAAAAACTATAAAATGGGTATAAAATATGAAATATGGTTTTCCAAGACATTTAAAATATGGATCTATTGAGATTTAATTAATTATAATCATGTCATTGAAATAAATTAAGACACGAGATCTGTGTGTCTAAGGTCAAAGTGTTAATGTTGGCATTAGTATAATTTTAGTAGAAAAAATGAAACAATATTTTGGAGAACATGGATTTGGGAACATATGTCTAAGAGAGAATTTTAGGTTACATATAGAAGAAAATAAACTAATTATGATAAGGTATATAAGAAGTGGTTATACCTATAAATAAATAATATTTAGGATACAAAAATTTGATATGGTTCAAGAACAGATGTATGTAGGTCAAATAACTCTGAAAATTTTATGGAGCCTTACTCGAGTGTAAATAGGTGCATGAAAATTGGCCTTACTGTACACCTTTTATAACATTCCCTTAGGATACTCTTATGAAAATTAAAATTTTGTTACATACAATTAGGTTGTTTTTTAATGTAATGATATTCCCAAAAAATCATATTTTGTATTTTGATATTTTATGTAGATAAATTTGTCAATTTATGTTATGTATTTAAATTTTATGGGATTATAAAATTTGTTACAAAATTTTATGATATAATATAATATATTCTGTGGTTTATAAGTCGCTTTTGGAAGGCATAATGAAATTAATACTCATGAAGTATGTAATGGTTTATACACAAAGAAATTTTATATAAATGGTATTGTAATTGAAAATGTTACTAATATATTAATAAATATTAATCTGGTTATGGAACATAAACATCCCTAGATGGAGCAACATATTCCATAATGGAATTATCTAATGTTTGACCTTCCACTAGGGGACATATAACCACATCATTTAGTGGGATTACTTTCACAATGTTGATAGATAAGTGGATTGAAAAATTTGAAAAGATATTCATGATATTGGGATTTAGTGAAAATAAAAAGGTTACACATATATTTTATTGTCTCAATTGTGGTGTTGATCAATTTTAGTCATTTATCCCAAATACCATGGAGAAATATTTAGTATAACTAATGGTTATGAAATCATTTAATGACATATTTTTTGAAAAATATTTCCCTCATGTGAAAAAAAGTTTGATAAAGAGAAAGTTATATAGTTTAATGTAAAAGGAGGAATAAATTTTTGAATATTATGAGGATGAATTTAATTGGTTATAGATGTATTATATAGATTACACAGACAACAGAGAGTTCCAGATTTACCTATTGTTTTAAGGTATTTATCCAAATCCATGAATGGTGACAATTTCTTACACTTTTTTTCATACAAAGATAAGGTTTTATGTGACTTCAAAACCAAGAAGTAATTCTCAGGATCCTATATATTTAATATAATCCATGATAAGAATAGGTATTTCTAACCCAATGAAAATGGGAATGATTCCAATAAGAATAAGGTAAAGAAATATTTAACATCATTTGATAACTATTGAAATAATCACCCTAGGAAATGCCTGAATGGATTTGGAATTTTTTTATATGTTTGGAGGAAAGGGTCACCATGAAAAAGAATAAAAAGGGGAGAAGTGAAATTATATTATTTAGTGTTACACAAGCTAGGAGTTTGAGAACTAAAAAATGAATACTCAAATAATCAATATAATAGACCTCAAAAGAAGATAATAGATAAAGATCTGGCTTACATTATTAACACAACCAAATCAGAATGATTAATATGATTTTTTATTTATATATATAAAATATGTTGTAAAGGTATTTTTTGGGTATGTTATCATCGTATTATTTATGAAATTAACTTTTATTATATTAAAGTACATTTTATTTTATATTTGAGATAATATGTTCAATGTTTCGTTGAAAATTAATTTAATAACTAGTAAAACATTTTAGATAATATAAGATTTAGGGACAAATAACCCATAATACGTTCCTCTCATTGAAATAATGGTATTGTAAAAGATATGATTGATGGGGTTAATGTAAATTGTATACTTCTAACTTCCATGCAAATTATTCTTAAGTTTTGGATCATAATAATTTATAAAGTTTATCCATTTATTAAATTGTTTAAGTGAACATTTGGATGTGGTCTTATGGATTGATTTATTACTTCAACCTATGTTACAACTTGTTCTAAGAGATGATGTAAATATAGTTCATGCCACAAAAAAAGTATAATATGTTTCTTATTAAATTGAAACTTATCATGTAATTGTATTTACTTACATTATTATATGGTGAAGAAATTCCCAAACTCTTGGGAAAATGGTCTGGAAATGAAACTTTTTTATAATCATAATTTTCCATGATATCAATAAACTTAATTCACACCTCTGGTTTATGGATTTGTGGTAAAAAACAATTCTAGCTAAAATTTTCTCTATTAGTCTATATTATAACTTGATAGATATATTTCTCTTCTATAACCACTATTGCAATAATTTTTTCAAATTTGAATTTATATTTTTTAGTGACATTCAGATTTCCTTTTCCCTCTTATTATGAATATGTGTTATTAACCCTATTTACGATATGTTTTTTTGAATAACAGTTTATTTTAATATATAAATCCCTCAATTACCAAGATCAAGTTTGAATTTATAAGACTCAATTTAATTATGGTGGGGATAATGTGACACTCATAAATTTGGAAGTAAGAACAATGTATTCAATAGTGTGTATGACATGCTACAACAAGATTAAAAAATAATATAGCAACCTGATACTTTATAATATATTTATATTTAGATAAATTTAGAATTTCCAAAATCATATATTAATCACAATAATAAATTTCATCAATGACATGTGTTACATGAAACAATGATTTTTAGATAGCATGTGTTACATGCAAGATTGAGTTTTACCAGAAAACTATTGAATATTAAAATATTATTATTTAAGATAATAACATTTAACATTGTAATTAAATTGTACGTTAAGAATAAGATTAACTAAATTATAAAAATATATTGATGAATTAGTGGGTTAGATATTAAATATAAATTAATATCAAAACCAATTTAATGTATAGTAAATGATTTTATAAAGTACTATTTTTATGATCACAACGTGTATTAGCCTAATAAATTAAATTAGACACTATTAGTGAAATATATTAATTAAATATATATTTTATATATTAAATAAAATATTTTTCATATTAATATAATATATTAGATATGAATAATATAATATTAAATCTATTTTTACCCATTACATTTTAATTTTTCTTTAGAGGCACTTTTTGTGCATTTTAATGGGAAACCTATTTTGAAACTAAATTTTAACACTTTTATTAATTTTATATGAAAAAATAAACCTAATTTTTAAATTTAAATTTCAAAATTAGGTTAGGGTAAATTTTTGGTATTTTTATGAGAACATACATTTTTTATTAATAGTCAATAATACTAGATTTTAATTGAAAAAATAATATTCATCTCAATAATTTGTAAAGAAAATTTATATTTTAAATAGGATTTAAATTAAAATTTTATAATTTAAAAATTTATTAATTTAATTTAGTTGATTTTAATAAATATCACTTTGAAATTCTTTATAAAACATAGGAAACATTCGAACATTATCATTTTAAAAACATGTTTATTCTTCATATCTACGAGATTAATTTTAAAATAATTTATAACACTTATGTGATTATAATTTATAAAAATGGATTAAAAATTATTAATAATGAAAAATATTAATTTCTAATATGTTCAAATAATTTTTTTACAGAATATATTAGTGAAAGTAATAAAAATTGATCACAGTGATTATGAGAAAAATTAGATTCACATGAGAATAAACCAGTTGATTAAGGGTAAAAATAAGTTATATAATTCTCCAAAACATATTTTCTATCCATATATATACAATATACACCATTTTATATAATTTTGTTCATTATTGTAAGAATATAATGTAAGGGAGTCCACTCAATAGTGTTTACGGTTTTATATTTACAAGAATCCCACTTCTCCTCCACTATAACAAAATAACTCATATCTCTAACTTATCTACACCGATAAAGAATGTTGAATAATAAGAAATATATCCATATTATCTCTCTATATTCATATTCTCATACAACAATACACATATTCAATTAAATCTTTCAATAGAAGTTGTTTGGTAAAAATGAAAAAAGGATACCCAAATAAGAGGTATCACTCTTCAATTATAACTTTTGATTCATTTACTTCACCACCCCTTAACTTATTTATATATAAATACCTAATTATATTAAATATACATATATTTTTTTTATTCAAATAATTAAACCAACACTTTCAAACAAATTTATTTAATGGGATATGCTATAATCGTTCTTGTCTACGGAGGACTTTCACCTCAGAAACCAATTTTGTTCGTTCATCCATTTCCACCTTTCAAAATGGTAATAATGATGTATTTATAGTTTATATATTATTTATATTTTATGCGTGATTTATTTTATTATAATTTATTTTTATAAGACATGTACCTGTATACATTCCATTTTTTGGGAATACAATAACATCAATTGTGGACTTGTTGAGTAACTCATCCTCAATGTGATGTGATTCATTCACACATTTCAAGGAATGTATTAAAAATGGTATCAATTAAAATAGTTGAAATATATGAGATAAATATAATATTTTAATAATAATATACACTTATAAAATTTAATGTTTTCTTTTAAATAGGAATAATAAATAAAAGTGGCATTCATATGTATGTACGAGCTAATTTCTCCATGAACAGTAAATTTAATTTGGTATCTCTAAATTATATAGATTATTATAAATACATTTATAAAGACTATATATTATATTTACATAATGTTTTATATTATGGGGATGATGAAATCATGATCTATATATGTAAAAAAAATAACAATTCAAAACATACACAAAATATAGAAAAATAACACTAGAAATAGTTTAAATATTAAATGACTATTAACAAAATGGTAATAAGTTATTATTAAAAGAAAATAAATATTATTATAAATATGAATCTGGATATGGTGTAAGTTTATAACATTCTTAAAACATTTTTACAGGAGGACAAAATTTATTTACCCAAAAGTAAATTCAATGTAATCGATTATCATCTAATTTTTTATATCTATAAGATAAATTATATATTCACCACTTGAGTATTTTATGATATGTATATACCTCCACGTTTCTATTGATATCATAATTAAATCATAATTCATGTTATTTTAAGATTTACTTTTTATTATCTCATCCAAGAGTTTTTACTCAAAAATTTGAAAGTGGTAACAGTTATATTTGCATTATAACATTCATTTATTATGGATTACATAATCTCAAAACATTTTCTTTGTTAATATCAGTTTAGAATTTAAATGTAATTCCCCTTAACTATTCAAATTATTGGGTGATGTATATTATTATATCATTAACATTATTCCATTTCTATGTATGGTGTATACTTTTACATTTATTTCATCATCTATGGAAATATTGATAAATTTGTCTTCTTTATTAAATATGTATATTTGAACAAGAATATTGTTTATTAATAAAAAAAATATATAGATATATAGATTGATTTTGGAATAGAATTTATGGATGGATAGAAAACATTATATAGTCCCTGGATTCATGTACAGGTTCTCATGGGACAAATTAGTTGGATAAATTAAACATCTTTCTAAATATACTTTTAAACCATATTTTGAAAGGTCTTGACCATTTTACACATACATTATGTCCAATACACAAGAGTTTACATAATTCTGATTTATTTATATTTTAACCATATGATTTTTTTCATTTTAATTATATGTAGATGCATTCTATGATTATTGATTGAATGTAATGTGTATTAGTTATTTACCTTGCCATTTTGATTATACCTTATCCAGTTTTATAAATTGAATGTTTGATCAGTTTTTTACCTTTCCATATTGAATTTTGATTACGTCTATTGTACACATAACCTTACTGACCATTTGAGCTCACCCTTATTTATACCATTTCTTAACATATGATGATGAAGTCTTGGAATTTGTTTTAAGGATGCAGTTTATTTGTCTTTTTCAGGTATCATTTTTTGTTTTATTTCCCTAATGTCTAGGTGGTGCCATTTGTGTAATATAGTTTTCTAAAAGTGTTAAACATTTGGAACTCTAGGATTTGATTCCTTGTAATCATGTTAATCTAATAAATTAAGGTATTGACACTGGGATACTAAGTTTGGGGTGTTACATGACTCATATTTATAATTACTATAAACGGTTGTATCAATAAGTTATATGGTGGAACGTGGGATAGATATAAACTTCTCAGGTATGGTCAAGTGGATTTCCTTTTGTGGATTGAAAATCAACACACAACAAGACATGTTGGGGATGTGGGGGGGGGGATCTCGAGGTTTATATTAGTGGTATCAATGAGGATCTTTATAGAAGGGTAGTTAGGAATCCTATAGAAAATACATCGGTCTGATTTAGGATTAATTTTTATAATAGATCGGTTACCAGTGATTTCTAGTAAGGGACCATAAAGAGTCGTAGTTTTGAATATATTAACTTCTAACTTTGATGATGCATTTTGTACGAAATTTTTACCCATTCATTAATTTCAAATCAACTAGAAACTAATTTAGGGTTTGTATTGTAATATTTATTAGTAATTCATGCTTTAGACACATATTTGGGAATGAGTTTTTATCACATTTGGATATACCCCATCTGTTATGGTGTTTTTATGTCCTGTACTACTTATGGAATTAATTTTTCTCGATTTTCATAGATTTTATACAAGTATAACATAAATTTTTATAATAGACATGTTTCATTTTCATCCCATGATAACAATGAGAATACCTCCCTAATATAATGAAATCAATAATTAAATCATGTTTGACCAAACATTTCATATCTGAGTGATATTACGAATCAAATTGATATTATTATTTTATAGTTGACTGGGTAATTTTTCCACCTATCATCCCCCAGTGGAAGACCCTTATCAGAACATATTTCCCAAAAATGTGTCAAGTTTCCTCCCAATAGAGAGGTAAAATTCAATATAAATCTCAGATGTAGTGTGGAACCAATATTTACAACCACATTTTGTATCTAGATATCCAAAAAAATAGAGACAATGAGTCTTCTTGGAAGAGTTGAAGTAAGAGGTTACATAAAACTAAGAAAGACTCCATGGAGGGATCTAATATTGTTCTATAAGAAATTTTTTGTTATCTTGAGGTTATGTGTGGAAAATAGGAAGAAGAACTAGGTCACTATGAATAACACCTCTCTACTTCCTATAATAAATTATGTATTTGAAATTTTTAGGTTTGTAAATCCAATTTCTCAGCCACCATATGCATGAGATAAGTTTAGATTCCATGTCAGTACAGACACATCTCCCTATATACTAGATGTTATCTATTAGTGGTGAGAGTATAGCAATAATACCTATTAATATTATACCTTAAATATCATTTCACATAATAATAGATAAATAATAAGTACATTAATAATTATAAAATGATAGTGTAATGTATATGAAATTATAATGTAATGAATATCATAAAAAATCATACAACATGAAGTAACAAAATTATACTTATAATGATCATATAATAAAATATAAATTCCATATTTTTAAAGGGGGCATAATATTATAGACTAACATAATAAATAATGATGAATTGTTATCAATCATTTGACTAGGCTTAGACAATGTCTCATCATCCTCACCATGATCTTACAACTTCTTCAACTAAAACTGTGGTCATCACCCCAAAACGAAAGCCAAAAATAATATTTCCAATTTCAATTACAGGCATATATAAGGTGTGGGAATTAAAATCAGTAGTCTACAACCAATGTACCCATCATAGTAAGTAATAAATATGTCTATAAAATTATGACATAGAATGAAAATTTGAAATAACATAGTCATAAACCTTATCACACTACTTGAAAATAGAATTTAGCGCATTTTAAGATGTGGTTTTCAAAAGCACTATAAAATGCTTCACGTTTATTCTTTTAGTGACACATTTAAAAATGATAATAATTCATATTAGGTTATAAGAAATCCCATTTAGTGGTTACTGATTAACAACTATTAAAACCATCACAAAATTATAAATTTTATTGTTTTTATTTATCTAATTTTAATAGTGTATTTTTACAATTAACTAAAAATTAATAATTAATTATAATTAGATATATTTTTACATTATTATTTTTTAAATTAATTAATATTTAATAATTAATATTTAATATTTATAAACATTTATTATTTAAATTATTATTTGATTATTAATAGTCAATAATTTATTATTTAAAATTATCATATATTAATTATTTTGAAAATAAATTAATTTAAAATTTTAATTATTTAGAAATTATTAATTATTTACAAATTCTTAATTAATAATTCCTAATATATATATATATAAATTAAAAAAATTTAGGAAGCTTTCTCATTTCACTAATGTCATAAGGGAAATTAAAAGGAGGGCTTCATATTTAAATGACAATAAATTTTGATACAGGTGTATATTAGTACATCAGGATTTGTTAAATAGATGCATTTTAAATGGACTATTATCATATTTGGTAAATATTTAGTAGTAATTAATAATATAAAAAAGTAATGATCTAAGAGAAAATAAACTATCGAACGTCACCTCCAATCATTTATAACTTTTGAAATTAGTGTCAATTTGGGATTCAAGACCTCTTAAATTGATTCTTATCACGAGATATACAATTTTCTTTACATGGAGAAGCATATAAACATTTTTTATTGGTTAAAAGATGATATAAGATCTCCAAAATTTAGTTCTGTGTTAAGGTACCCAAATTTTATATCTTTTTTAAACATTTGATAGGGTTTTATTTTAATTTTTGTGTAGGATATGAATTTATTCATTGGGTTTAAATTCCTAATGATATGATTATATGGATATTGAAGTGGCCTTACCACTTTTGGAGATTTATTTTACTGATGTTTCTTATGTACTAAGGATTTCCATAGTTGTCATGACCATTTTATATAGTGGAAAGTTCATGGTGGTGAATTATGATTGTATGTGTATATTTATTGATATATGGGTGTGTGTGTATTTGTATATATACATGAATATCAATTTATTTATATATTTTTATATATTTTATTTTATTTATGTACATTTTGATTGGTTGTGTTATATATTTAAACATAATTTAATTTAATTGGCTATACATATGAATTTACTTATTTTTATATATTTATGTAATTTTATTATATTTATCAAAATATTTAAATATTTATACATATTTATATATATTTAAATATTTTTATAACTAATAATATGAATTTATATTTACACATAGAAATACATATTTTGTATGTATATATATGGGTGGTATTAATGTACATTTATTTGTGTTCATATATATAATTTTATTTATTTATATTTTTATTTAGTTATATTCAATTATTTCTGGAGCTTGCAATGAATCGGGAGCTTACGATGTAGGAACCCTAGTGCATGTCATGTGATGACTTCCCCCACCCCCTTCATGGAGGCAGGATGGGGGAGGCTGATCCGGTTCCTCTGACGTTGAAGCCTCGAACCCCCTTTGTGTCGTTTACTAACCCTAATTGCCTCCCAGATTTTCCGTCGATTTCTTTACATCCGAAGGTTCCTGACTATCACGTCGGGAACCCTAATCTACTGATCTCAGAGTTGGAGTTCTTTGAAGTAACAAAGCATCTTGATCAAACCCTAGAGGCTTGATTCATCTCGCTAAGGCCGTCTGTTGATGAATTTGATCGATGTGTCATTGCAAAGTGGGACTTGCGGGATCGAGCAGTGGTTGGCCTCCTCGACAATCGTCACTTAATGGTTTGCTTCACCTCAGATGAAGATCTGGTTCGTGCTTGTTCCAGCGCCCCTCGACGTTGCAACGGGTGTAAGTTCTTCCTATTTCGGTGGACGATTGAATGTTGTATGAATTGGGATCCCACTTCCCTTCCGATCTGGGTAAGTATCCCAAATTTTCCATTACCCTTTCAAAATCCAGCCATATTTTGTTTGCTTGGGAATATGATAGGTCGCTTCCTTTGTTCTGATGTGCGTACTTCTAACCTGTGCCACCCGATTAATCCCTGGTGCTGTGTTGAGGTGGACGTTTCTAGACCGTCGATGGAATGGGTGTGGATTTCAGTTGGAGAGGAATTTCGATGAAGGAAAGTGGTTATCTATGAATCCTGGGTTGATTATTGTTCAAGATGCAAAAGACTGGGCCATTCCTGTTTGAGATGCCATGTCGGGTTACAGTGCAGGAGGCCACCGACACCGAGCTCTCTTACTGAGGACAGGAGACCCGCTGTGGTGGAAATTGAGACCGGAAATCTTAGACCGCGGGGCACACTTCCTGTTAATACATCCACAGGTGCTCCTTCGAACCCATTGGTGTCTACAGTTTTCGCATGGCTCAGGCAGGATTTGAATAAGGGGAAGGAACTGCATGAATGTGATCCCAAAGGTGCTGGCGATGGTGGGGAGGCATGCCCTTCAGATGGTCTCACAGATGCAGTTTTTCAGCAGCAACCTGAGGCATCTTCTGTGTTGAACAGGGATGTCAATGCTCAAATCGGTTGGTCTAAGGCTGGTGCGGATACTCATAGGGAAGGGGGTATCCGTGGTGGTATTAGTCAGTGTAAACAGGGCTCTGATTTGAGTCATGAATTGGATACCATGCAGGGGTTTTCCCCAGATGTGAGGCAGTTGCAGTCTGCTGTATGTAAGAAGAACCAAAATATGGAGATTGTAGGTGGCTGCAGTGGTCATGGTAATGTTTCTAGTTGTGTGTTGATCAACGTACCCACCAGGAATCACTTTCAAGGGTTGGACATGACGGTTGGGGAAGAGATACCTCCTATATGTGGCAGTGGCAGCGTGCAGAATGAGTGCAAGGAGAATGCAGTAATGTGTAATGTTGGGATTGACGCTGAACATACAATGGCCGACCAATGTCACTATTTGGCTATGATTGACATGAACAATCGTTTTCAGCAAAACCAGCTAGTGCAGTATCAAGAGATATAGTGCCATGGGAAATGGGGAGACCTCGCTGACAGTGATAAGGAAAATCATGCGGAGATGGTTATGCCATCATACAGTGAGATTGTCCAAGTGGGGAACAAGGCGATGCCGGTGATCCAGGACAAGGTGATTGCTTCTCCCCGAGGAAGGAGGAAGAAATACTACTCCTATTTGGAAAATCTGATGCCTACCAGATCAACTGTCAGAAATATGCAATCTTCACATGCGTTTCTTGAGCTGGAGCGGCTGAATCAGAGGAGAAAATATGCAAAGGTTCTGAAGCACTAAGAATGTTCGGTGTGGGAAATGGTGACTAAGGAAGAGTCTGTTAATTATGGAGGTGGTGAGGGGTATGATTTTGAGGATTTGCAGTGACTTTTCTGGTTCTGTAATGTTTTCTCTCCTATCATTTTCTTTTAACTTAATAAATGTTCAGGGGTCCTACCTCTGGCTATGCTTTCCTGGTATATATATAAATTTATGTTAATTTATTTATAGTTATATATATATATATATATATTTATAATTATAAGTGTGTATGTATATATATATATAATATGGGTGTATGTATGCATCTATATTTATGTATATAATATATGTATGTATGTATATTTACATATGTGTGTGAGTGGGTTGTATGTGTTTATATATATATATATGTAATTATATTTATATTTATATAAATTTATTTAAATTTATATAAAAATATATTCTGTTATATATATAAATAAATGTTCATATATATAATTATATAAATTTTTTATATTTATATATATTAATTTCTACATAAGCATTTTTATATAAATATATATATATGTGTATATATATTATGTTAATATATATATATACATAAATTTATATGTGTATATATATATATATAATTTATGTGTGTGTGTGTGTGTATTTATTTACATTTATGTAATTTTCTTAATATTACTTTATCTTAATTTATTTTTAATAAAACTTTTTTATATCTCCATATATTTTTAAATTTATATGTAATAAAATTTATATAAATTGATATGTATTTGTATTTTTCTGTATTTTTAAATTATATGTTAATATATGTTTGCATATATATATATATATGCTTCTACATGTATTAATATATATATCAATATGTGTGTCTGTGTGTTTTAAAGTAATTTTAGAAATCAAATGAAAAATATAGTGGAGTGGTAAATAGTCGAGATGTAAGTTGTTGAAATCCCACCTAACACCTATATATATACTAAATTTGTCATCATGTGTTGGGTGGGTCTAAGTGTACCTAGGTGTGATGGGACTAGGACTTAGGTGGGGGAGGGAAGGCTTAGGGTGGTGCTAAAATGGGCGGGCCTAAATTATTCCTTGGCTAGGTAGACTAGACAACACTATTCTCTAAAAAATATCATAATTTTCTTTTTCAAAAAAACCCATAGAAAATTTCATAGTGATGGTTTATAAAACATTCGCTAAATAATTTTAAATATATTTTATATTTAAAATTATCAAAGTTTTACTATATATTAAAATTTTCCACTAAAACACAAAATAAAATTTTTCATAATGGTATTTCAAAAGTATCATGAAATAATCCATCACGCAAGAATTCTGGGTGGTTTTGAAGAACCATTATGATTAATTTACAATTGTTTAAATCTCCTCTAAATTGTGTTTTTATTGAATTTTAAAATAATTTGACAGATAGTTTGTTACCCTAATGTTCAACTCATAACTGATTTACCTATTTTCTGGATTAGATGGGTGTTCTCAATATCTTATCACAACTATATAAAAGGGACTGCAAAAAATGGCAGACTCCAAATGGTGTAGGTTGTCATAGGTTTTTAGAATATAAATAGTCATTTGAAAGGCCACATAGGAACACAACTAATAGTTGGATCCATTTTTTGAACATCAACCACCCCCATAGAGAATCACTCCTAATATAATATTCCATGAACTATTCGTCATTGTTGGCGCCAAAATATGGCCCGAAAGAAAGGAGCAAAAAAAAAGGAATGCAGGCGCGCTACCTCGCGAAGCCCCAACGCGAAGCATTCGCGCGAAGCCCCGTCGCGAAGCGCCCCGACCCTCGCGGCCTCGCGAAGGTTCAGAGGCGGTGATGCTCCGCGAACGCGTTTGACGTTCGCGAGCCGCCACGAAGCTCCAGAGGTGGTGATGCTCTGCGAACGCGTTTGAAGTTCGCGAGCCGCCGCGAAGCTCCAGAGGCGGTGATTCTTCGCGAACGCGTTTGACGTTCGCGAGCCGCCGCGAAGCTCCAGAGGCGGCGCGCAAGTTCTACTTCGCGGCGCCCCTTCCCTATAAATACTGAACTCCCCCTGAGTCCAGGGGATGGACAATCCGACCTTTCAAATTCTCCTCTCTGGAATCGCGAAGCACACTTTGCCCCGGGAATCATGAGCTCCGCGAGGTATTCCTACTTCACGAGACGACTCTGCTTTGTCTCGTTTTGAGCCCCTCTTCCGAGAGGGATTCCCTTCGCGAAGATCAAGGGCATTCACGAAGGAAGGGGATTCCCAAGGGAACCTGGGCCGCCGCGGAGCACTTGTGCTTCGCGAAACACCCAACCCATACAAGTGATCCCTATGTTAAGGCAGGATCGCTCCGCATCGCAAAGCACACTGCTTTGCAGGACCCTCCTTCGTGAGGCACCCCTCCTTCGCGAGGTAGTGATCTGTTCCACTTCGCGAAGCACCTCCCATTCACACCCGTGTCCCATGCAAAGGCAGGATCGCTCCACATCGCGAAGCACACTGCTTTGCAGGACCCTCCTTCGCGAGACACCCCTTCTTCGCGAGGCAGTGCTCCGCGAACACTGTTCCACTTCGCGAAGCACCTTCCATTCCCACCTACGCCCCATGCTAAGGCCAAGGCACTCCACTTAGCAAAGAACACTCCTTTGCTTAGCGATTCCTCTTCCCATGCGACCCTCCAGGTTTGCACGATGTGATTTCAAAGTCCCATGGACAATACCACTCATAGCGTTGCTTCGCCTAATGCTTCTTCACATAGGCAAGCTAACGGATATTTCTTCTTCGCATAGCCACGCTAACGTGGACCCCTCGATGGTTCGTTCCACAACCCCCCATGGCCATGGCCTTACTGGTACCTTCCCTCCCCCAAGGACCAGAGGGTACCGGTTATGTAAGTCCTAAGGGTGTGGAGTGAACCCACCTCGTCCGAGCTGCAAGACGTTAAACTGCCAAGCACCACGTCCTCAACACATGACATTAAACTGTGACCCAACCTCATCTCCCTCACGAAGGGTTCCCCCAGCTCAAACATTCGTTACACCACTCGTCTCCATGGGAATGAAATCACCCATCCACAAGGGGTGATATCCTCCTTTTCGGAGTGGCGTATGTTCATAGAAGAAGGCCGACCCTAGTTCCCCAATGGATGGCTGCACCTCTGCATCTCCGTACTTCCCCACTACCAAGGTCAGTGGAGGGCATGATATGGGATGAGGTACCTCTCATCATTGGGCCAAGGTCCATCTTTCTCGCGCTTTGTCGCACCATGGGCCTCCATCCTGGAGTAAGTCCCAACACCATGGGCCGCCTAACGCGTAAGCCCCTCTTCGCTTCTCACGGACGCATCCTTCGCGACGTGATCGTCAGGTCCTTGCAACCTCTTGTTTCTCACACCGAGAATGACTCACGTGGGCTTAGAGTGAGCACTGACCCTGACACCCATCTATGTGAACTACGAGGACTTTGATCCATGTCAAGGAATGGTACGTAGGAAGCCTCCACGAGGTTCAAGACCACCACTAGTGGACTCACGGGTCTACTTTCACGTCGGGACATACCCACATCCTGCATGACATTAAACTGCACACTCTCGTCCAGCATGACGTTAAACTGTATGTCTCTTTGTCCTGCATGACATTAAACTGCACACCCATCATCCAAGTGAACTACGAGGACTTTGATCCATGCCAAGGCATGGTACGTAGGAAGCCTCCCTGAGGTTCAAGACCACCCGTCGCTCATTCACGTCGGGTCCCATTCCGGTCCAGTGGTAAGCCATTGCGACCCATCATCCAAGTGAACTACGAGGACTTTGATCCATGTCAAGGCATGGTACGTAGGAAACCTTCCCAAGGTTCAAGCCCACCACAAGCGAACCAAGGTCCACCTTCATGTCGGTTCGCCGGCAAAGCCCCATTTGAACTACGAGGTCTTTGATCCATGTCAAGGCGTGGTACGTAGGAAACGTCCACGAGGTTCAAGCCCACCCATCATTAAATTCACGTCGAGTTCTACCTACGTCCAGCACGACGTTAAACTGCAATTCCAGTTCGATGGCAAGCCGTTGTGACTAATCTGAACTATGAGGACTTTGATCCATGTCAAGGCATGGTACGTAGGAAACCTTCCCAAGGTTCAAGCCCATCTCCCATTGGACCAAGGTCCCCCATTTACGTCGGTTCACCGACACCCAATGCCTGTCATTCATTCACGTCAGGGCTCATTCTCGTCCTGCATGACGTTAAACTGTATCCCCTCAATTCTATGAAATATGAGGTCTTTGATCCATGTCAAGGCATGGTACGTAGGAAACCTTCCCGAGGTTCAAGCCCACCATTAGTGGACTCACGGGTCTACTTTCACGTCGGTTTGCTGACGATGCCCATCGAGCCAAGGTCCACCCTCGTGCAGGTTTACCGGCACCGTCCCAAACTACGCGGACTTTGATTCCCTTCCATGGGTATACGTAGGAAGCCTCTTCAAGGCTCAAGCCCAACTCCATCGTCGCCCCTACGATGGTCCCATTTCACTCCCCTCCGCTCCATTCATCCCCTATCCACCCTGATCCTCGCCCGGGCCTCATGTCTCGTTGATACCATGTCGGTATGCTCTTCTTCACGGCCGCCCATGGGCTGGCCCCGGTATCGACCTCCCTTGAAGAAAAATCCCTCAATCTGATCTACCCTGGCTAATGCTCTGGTTGGGTTGATCCGTCTCCGCTGGACGTTTAACTCGCGGCATACCCTGTGTTCAACACGGGAAGCTGTGGAAAACCTCAGATATGTGTCTATGGAATATAATTCCCCACGTTCGATGTGGGATGCCTCGGGCTTCCACGCCCTCGAGAAGCCCTGTGATCAGGGACAACAGACAAACACGCCAGGTTCCCCAGCATCCAGACACGCTACTGATGTCTCAACGTGACTACTCCCCCGACTGAAGGTTTATGCCCTGACCGGACCCTTTGGAATGTCCCGACAGAAGCAGTGTAATTAACCGGCATCCATGGAAACATGGCACTGGGAAGAGTTTCACGAACTACGTATTAAATCTATAAGGGAGACCCGGACTAGGTGACGAGCTCCGAGTAGGAATCCACGGAGGGAAGAACCGACATCCCATCATCCCGTTTCGATCAAGGAGCAGACGTACCTGAACAAGGAACGAATTTCTCCCGCCTTTGGAAAGCGGGAATGCGGGGCAATGAAGCCGCGCGTCCCCCTTCGCGGAGAGACGGATGCGCGCGCGCCCCGGCGAAAAGCGTCGGAAACAGAAATGGTGATCCCGACGTGAAATTATTCTCCCCAGTATGGAGATTAGTAGCGTTCGAGACACCAGTAGATTGACGTGTCACCGGATCCAGATATCCGGCGCCTGGTCCCACCATGAAAATAGTGGGCCTGTCGTGAAACTCACCGGAAGTCGGGGCAGTAGAACGTGGGGCATTCCGTTCTGCAGCGTGTTGGTGTGGATCCTTCTTACAGACGTGGAGAATGGAAGGACGCTGGGGCACTGGCTGTCAATCCTTTTCCTCTCAGTACTGATGAGTCGATCCCTTCCTTTCTCAGGAACCAGGTTGCTGTTACAGAGATGCGATCATCGCCCGCTAGCCTACGCAGGGGCAGGGGCAATGTTGCCACAACCGCCCCACATGGCGCCACTACTGTTACGACGGCTGCCACATCACGGAATACGGGGCACCCACGCCCCCTTTCCCAATCTGAGGTCATCCAGTGAAGGGTGATCAACAACCTCATGTGTAGGTACGAGGAGGAAGGGGTCATCCCAACTAGGGATATGGCCCATCTGGACCTGGAGGCATCCAGGCCTCGTCGTCAACGCCACCCTAACATGCCGCGCAGGGAGCCCCTGCTCCCCACCCCAACGTTCAACCGTTTCGGGAGCCTGTCCCCGGAACGCCTTGATGACTCCTCTTCTAACGCCGAAGAGGCGGGCGCCGTCCAGCTCAGCCCACTCAGGGACCCGACCCAAGGGCTCCAGGTGAGAGCTCCCGCTCGGCTGCGTCAGTGCTGCCGTCTGGCTCCGCAGGACGAACATGCAGGCCTTGCCCCTCCACCACCAGCACCAGCTTGCCTGACCCGACGTCAGTGCCAGCCCCGGGCCGAGGACGCTCGCCTAGGCGCGTCAACGTCGACAGTTACAGTGGCCCGAGCCACCACCGACGTGCATCACGAATCCCCCTCATACCCTGAGCAGGGGAACTCTTTTACCCAACCAGGATCGAGACCCCAACCGCCCCACGGGCAGGCTGGGTTGACTCTCCAGGTTGCAGGCCCAACTGGTGATCGTCGTGAGCTAACCCACGGTGATATCACCTCGTACGGAGGTCCTCCCCGTGCCGCTACTTCACAGAGCGTGGCCCTTCCCCGCTCTGAAGTCCGTCATGGTGGCATGCCTCGTGCTACCCCCATCCCTAAGGGAGACCTGCCCCGCGGAAGTGACGCCCAGTGCGGAAATCTTTCCCACGCCCACCATATAGGGTATGGAGTCCATCCTCCTGCCCCTGACCGCCGATCTGAAGGAGTCGTCCATCTGGTCCTTCTCCAACGTGGGGGCCCTCCCTACGTCCTCTCTGCAACCGGCGAAGGTCCTCCTCGCCCCGGCAACTATAAAAGTGAAGGTCAGCCTCGCTCCACCCGCAGTAACCATGGAGGTCCTCCCTATGCTCCTGCCAATTCCAACAGAGGTCCCGCCTACACGGGTGCTGTTCATGGAGGCCCTCCCCATGTACCCTTCGACATCTTCCCCGGTGCCCCTCGCACCTCGTCCATCTCGAGTGGGGGCCCTCTCCGCCACGGCGCCAGCGCCGCCCCGGGACTCCATGATAGAGATCAACCTTATCCCGAAGAGCCACCCCGGGGCAGGAGAGCAGGTCGTCGCCGCCACAAGAAGAGTTCTGGGAAAGCCCGGGTGGAGATCAAACCTGCCCGTTTCTCCGACTCTGAAGGGGAATGCGATTCAGCCATGGAGGATTCTCCCTGCTCCTCCTTATCAAGGACTGGGGTAGGAACCAGACGAGTTAGCCTCATTCTCCCGGAACATGAGGTCCATCGGATTCCCTTCTCCCTCCACAGGTACATCCAGGAGGAAGAGATTCTGGGAATTCCGCAGGTCTCGACCGTGCAATCGCCACCATCGTCACCAGAAGTGCCCTCTACCTCTACCAGAGACCACAGAGAGCTATTTTGAGGGCCAATGGCGGTAGAGAAACAACATGACCGGTCACTAGTAGCTGTGATTCCAGTGCCGGAAGCTGTGGCTATCAGCCCATCGTACCGTGACATTGTGGCCAGGTCACCTCGCTCTTCGGAGGATGGTCCAGAGTTCGGCGGCCAGTCAGCTCGTTCGCCGTATTCTCCACCGCCAAGTCTACTATCCCAGAGGTCCTCCTCGGTGCCGCTACCGGTCCCTCAGCCGCCCCCGGTTGACGAGTGGGGAAACACAGGGCCAGACCCTAAGTTAGAGCCCAGGAGCTTCTGGAGTATTCTTGCACCAGATTACTTCCCGGAGAAATTCTGGCCGACGGCGGCGCTGAATTTTCACGTACCGGAGTCTCTTACCCCTGAGGAAGTGGGGTGATTTTGTCGAACCCTATGGTCAACGCACTTCCGCCTCCGTTACGAACGGGTAGTGTAACCCAGAAGTCGGGAGGACTTTGAAGAAATTAGCGAGCAGTGCCGCTTGATCGATGCAGCCGCGCTTCTTGTGGTCCAACACCCGGAGTCGCCAGGCCGCCAGAGCGCCCTTCAACGGAAATGCGTTCAGACTTTTAGAGCACTCCGTAGAATCGTCAGGGAAGCCACCCCCCTTGTGCAAGTCCGTGGTTGGGGACACTATGCCGCTCTTCTCTTCGACCCTATCCGACGGCAGCCCGATTCTCTATGCGACATCGAGGACATTCCCTCGAGAGGCGTTGCGGTCCACATGACCGACATCATGGACAAGGAAGATGAGCTCGAAATCCTTGATGGAGACCTACCCCTTGAGGGCGTACCGCCACTGCTGGACCCATCAGGTAGAGTTACCCGTCAGCAGAGGAACCTGCTGGGCCTCCCCGTACCCACCGAGTCGCTGATACTCAGTCGAAACACCGGCATGGGTAAGGAGCATGTCGGAACTGTCAAGAACTCCGACCCGTCCGCCTCTATGCAGAAAACGAACGAAGATCCCAAAAAATACGCGTTACGCCAGCAGCTTGCCGAGCAGAAGAGGCTGGTTGACAAACTTCTGGCTGAGCGCGCCATAGAGAGGCGACCCGACTATGGTGATCCGAGGCCGGGGCAGCAGGGGCCGGAACAGTTTCCCCCTGGTGAGATGCCTTCGAGAAAACCCTGATCATGCTACTACCACAGACAGGGCAGAAGCCGGGACGTATGGAAAGAGGGCGCGATACGTTTCGTCAACCCCTCCTGAGCGACGGGGCAACCCGAAGAATCCATTCCGGGTTCCCCCAGTCGCCCCGCAGGTCGTCCAGCCAGTTGAACCACGAGCGGCCGAAGCCGTCTACCGTGTTGAAGAACCTGGAAATGCACTTGTGGTTAGGGATCCCCGTCAAGACAGGGACCCCCTCCCGGATGATATTATTGTGGCACTCACAGCCCGCCTTGAAGTGTTAGAAATGCGGCAAGTGGCGGTCCCACCGGATGTCAAGCCTTATCCCGCGTGGGTGGATGATATGCCTGCACCTCCGGGTTTTGGGAACCCCACTTTCTCGCCCTTCAACGAGACAGGGGACCCGCCCCAGCACTTGGCTCATTTCTCTTCCAGGTGTGGCCCCATGCTGGGGACCCCGGCTCGGCAAGAAGCCGCCAAACTCCGATGTTTCGTACAAACATTAGAAGGTCCGTCATTCGTTTGGTACAGCCAGCTCCCTACCGGATCGGTGATCGGTTGGGAGGATCTACGTCGACAGTTCCTGTACTAGTTCAGCTCCACTACGCGGAAGACCAGCATTGCGGACCTCTTCAAGTGCAAGCAGAGGCCTGATGAGCGGGTTGCCGATTTCATCGCCCGGTGGAAGGGACTTACGTATTCCCTCGATATTCCAATGAATCAGGAGAAATTACTGACGATGTGTGTGGCGAACGTAAAGACAGAGCTGGTACCCTCTATGATCACCCAGAACTACCCTGGAGGGTTCAGGGATTTCTTAGATAAGGCTCAGCGCCTCGAGGAAGCCCTGCAACAGGCTAGCCAGGAACGTTTATTGCCCCCCATGATCCCATCCAGGAGGGCCGCCAGGGCTGAACCTGCCGCGGTGGCCCAAATAGAAGCCCCGAGGCAGGTGGAGTTGCTGCCGGTGGCACCACCCCCGCAACCCCGTAGAGGTCTTCCACCTCAAGCACAGGTTCCTGCCCACCAGCGACCGACTCAGAACCGACAGGTTCCCCCACGCAATGCGCCACCGACACCTAGGCAGGACAATCATGCGCCGCCTCCTCGGCAGGCCCCTCCGGCCCCTCGTCAGGGCTAGGCCCCGAGGGCCCCCTATCGGGAAAGAAGGTACCAGACATATTCGTTTAATGAAAATCAGGTCCCTGTCTAATTCCGAAGTGCTCTAGAGCAAGGGATTGTGCGCTTTCCCGAGTGCAGAAGGCCGGCAGAGGCAAATCTCACCGATCACCCCAACTACTGCCCTTATCATCGGATCCTGGGGCACACCCTCAAGCAGTGCTATGTGTTTAAAGACTGGCTTCAAGACCAGGTCAATAACAACATAGTCAAGTTGGGCCCGACACCAGCGCAAGTGGCGGGTGTTTTTGCAGGATCAGAGATCGGCAGCGACAACGAAGGCGAGTGGCAGCAGGTCCCCAGCCGCGGATCCCGGAAATACGACGACTGGATGGCTCGAAAAACCGTCGTGTGTGCCCAAGGTATTATCCGGGTGCGCCTGAAGCAGTCAGAGCCTTCAGAAGAAGCAGCCAGTGCCTCCGCATCATCTTCGCAGTCGACCTCTTCCCAAAAGGGCAAGAAGCGGCGACGCAAGAAGAAACAACGCGCACTGCCGGTGCCGTCGTCATCCCGCACTCTCGGCGATTTCATGCCCCCTGAAATGGGGATTCCTCCCAGAATCCGCCCAGTGGCGGATGACTCCTCGAGCGACAGTCAAGGGTATGCTTCGGTTAACACCGTGGAGCTGGTAAAGCCCTATATGACCCCCGATGAAAGGGAACGCCAGACAGACCTCCCCAACGTTCCCAGCCGACATCAACATCAGCGGAATTGCAATCGTGCCGGTCAACGAGGTACGTCAGTAGGCACTTTTGGCCAAGCCGTGCATGCTACTGAGACCATGCAGTAGGCTCAGCGCAAATCTCAGCACGCGCAACCCCATCTAACGCCCTCGGCTCTACCTCCACCGTCGTTCATGCTACTGGATCAGGGAGAGCTGCCTCGTTCGTATGACAGTCAGTCTTGCCCAGCTACAGGCCAGCCTCTGCTGCCCAATCCCAGTCCGGCAACTATCCTCCAGGCCTCAACTGGTAGGCAGCAGGATGTACCAAGTACTAGCCGATCGCCGGTCCAACCAGCAGGACCCGCTGTATCTCCATGTGCTGAGTGACCTCCTGTAAGCAGAGGTTCGCATTTGGCACGCAAATATGATGTCTTGAAACACCTGGCCGGCATTCCGTCGAGGCTCTCCATCCTTGAGGCCCTCCTCCTATCATCTTAAATGCGCGAGGCACTTGCCGAGGCCTTAATGATCTCCCTCTAGTTTGAGACAGAGGTAGCAGCTGCGGAAGCCTTCCATACCGAGACGATTGAAAACGCTGAGTGTCAGGCGGTTATCTCGTTCTCCGGTGAAGATGAGGACCCTCCCATACAGGGGCACATTTGCCCGCTGTACATCACTGGCCATTTTAATGGCGTGGAAATCCGCCACTGTCTCGTTGACACGGGTTCTGGAATCAATCAAATTCTGACCCGAACGTTGCGAAAGCTGGGTCTATCTGATGGTGATTTGACTCCCTCTGACCTCAGGATCCAGGGGTCCGACAGGACTGAGCAAACCCCAGTCGGCAAGATCCACCTGAATACTCAGTTTGGTGGCTTAGTTGCCAGCACCGATTTCATGGTCGTCTCTCAGGACACCGCCTACAACGCGTTGATGGGTAGGCCATGGCTCCATCTGCATACAGTGGTCCCCTCGTCGTATCACCAGTGCCTCAAGTACTCCCTCAATTGTCAAGTAGGCGTGCTCCAAGGAGATGCGTCCCCTTTTGCTTCTTGTGAGGCCCGCTATCTGGATGCGGGTTATTACAAAATTAAGTGTAAGCAAATCCTGGTAAGTGAGGATGGACCCACCCCAGTCACAGGTGATCCTTGGGCAAGCATGGATGACGCCTACGTCCTTCCGATCCACCGGTTGGAGGCCACGACCCCCGACATGGGGAAATGTTTTGTTGTTTCGGGTACGCAAGGAAGGCATGTTCCCGTGTCCAAGCGACGGCGGAAAATCACCTTGTACTCCTACACCAACAAGGCTCAGGTCACCCAGGAACCTCCTACCCCTGTACGGTACCAGGACGTCAAGATTATGACGACAGCTGTACGCCATACGTGTCTCTTCCGCCGGGCTGGAATCCACCGACTCAGGCCGACACGTCACCACTACTTTGACATTATCAAATGTGGCCCCTTAGGCCGAAGGCCAAATGGGATAGGATCGAATGCATTCATTGCTACGGTATCAATGGCAAGTGGGTCTCCCGATGTGATGACCGCTGCTGCCCAAGACGGCACCAGCTGCCCCTCGGATCTTGATGGCCCAGAAGTACCTCCAGTCGCGGGAAGCCCCCCCATGGGTGGGGAGGAAGACCTGGAGGATTCTCCCCCTGCCTTTGAAGAAGGCTTCTCCACCACGGTTGATGAACTAGTTCAGGTGAACCTTGGTAGCGAGGTAGATCCGAAACCCACATTGATCAGTGCAGCCATGTCCCTCGAGGAGCGGCAGCGGTACGTAGAATTCCTCCAACAACACCGTGATGTGTTTTCCTGGAGTTACAACGAGATGCCAGGACTGGATCCCCAGGTAGTCGTTCACCGTCTGGGCCTCCCGGCAAAACATAGTGGGTTTAAGAAGCCTCCCAGGAAAATGCACCCTTATCATGGTGCCATGGTTGAGGCCAAAGTTGAGAAGCTTATCAAAGCCAACTTCATTAAGGAGGTCCAGTACCCCAAATGGCTCGCCAACATTGTGCCAGTCAGGAAGAAGAATGAGAAGATCAGATTCTACATCGACTTCCGCGATCTTAATCGCCACTACCCAAAGGATGACTTCCCACTCCCGGTGACAGAGTTATTGATCGACGCCACAACCGGGTTCCAAGCCCTCTCTTTTATGGATGGATACTACGGGTACAACCAGATCCGGATGGCCCCCGAAGACGAGGAGTCCACTGCCTTCAGGGCTCCCCAAGGTACATTCTGCTACCAGGTTATGCCATTCGGTTTGAAGAATGCAGGTGCCACTTTTCAGAGGGCCATGCATCGCATATTCAAACCGATCCTCGGGACATTGGTGGAATGCTACGTAGGCGATCTCGTAGTCAAATCATGTCAGCACCAGGACCATCTCAAAGACCTTGAAAAAGTGTTCGGTTTCCTTCGTTCCCGTCACCTGAAGATGAACCCGCTGAAATGTGCCTTCGGGGTCACCTCTGGAAAGTTCCTGGGCTTTGTTGTCAGATACCGAGGTATCGAGATCGACTCAGAGAAAATCAAGGCCATCAGCCAAATGCCTCCCTCGAGCAACATTCGGGAGCTTCGAGGCCTTCAAGGCCACTTAGCCTACATACGCCGATTCATCGCGAATCTGGCTGGCAAGTGTAATACCTTTTCCCAGCTCATGAAGAAAGGCGCCGCCTACGAATGGGATGAGGAGTGTCAGACCGCCTTTGAGGAAATAAAGCAGTATCTGCTCCAACCTCCGATCTTGATGCCACCCGTCTTCGGAAAGCCGCTGGTCCTTTATGTGACCGCCCTGGAGAAATCCCTCGGCGCACTGCTCACCCAGAAGAATAACGAGGGTACTGAGAACAATCTCTACTATCTCAGCCGCATGCTTCTCGATACGGAAGTGAGATACTCCCCTATCGAAAAAAGCTGCCTTGCGCTCGTATTCGCCGTGCAGAAGTTGTGACATTACCTGCAGCACCATGAGGTGCAATTGGTCTCCTGGGAAGACCCACTGAAGTACATCCTGGACCGCCCCATGCTGACTGGTCGACTCGCACAATGGGTGGTGATTCTCCAGCAGTTTGATATCAGGATCATACCTCAGAAGTCCATTAAGGGACAGACATTGGCAGACTTTTTAGCTGCCCATCCGATCTCCGCGGATCAATCCCTGGACCTGGATTTCCCTGACGAGATGATCCTCTCAGTCGATCATGTTGTCCCGTATTGGCAAATGAATTTCGACGGCGCCTCCCGGAGCCCCACCGGTAGGAGGCTGAACGATCCAAAGGTCAACAGAGTGGGCCTGGGTATTGTCTTCATCACCCCGACACAGGCCGTCCTGCCATACTCGTTCTTGCTGTCAGAAGGCTGTACGAACAACGAGGCAGAGTACCAGGATCTCATTACTGGCCTCGAGTTGGCCCTTGAGATCCATGTGCCCCATCTACATGTGAAGGGAGATTCCGAGCTGGTAATCAAACAGGTTAATGGCGACTACGTCGTCAGTAAGCCGGAGCTTGCACCATTGCTGGAGTACACCCTTCGCCTAATGGCCAAATTATCTTCTCAACCAGAGGTCACCCATGTCCCATGGTCGCAGAACGGCCAAGCGGACGCCCTGACTGGCTTGGCCGCCTCGCTCGCAGAACCCGAGCAAGAAGATTTGATCATACATGTGGCACAACAGAGAGTTATTTATCCCATCACCCAAGAGGACAATGATGGCCTATGGGTAAGTCATCTCACTGCCGGACCCTCTACGTCAGGGGTCCCGGGCTCATCAGACGCAGTGATTGAAGCCACTCCCTACTGGAGGGCACCTTTTGTCGAGTATCTCCAAAATGGTCGCCTCCCGGACGACCGGGCCGAGCGCGAGCGAATCCGACGCCGCGCGCTGCAATTTACCCTCCAGAGTGGCCCCAGTCTTGAACAGATTCTTTATAAGCGGAGTTTCAATGGTGTCCTCCTCCGTTTCATCCAAGGAGTAGAGATACCTCAAGTTATGCAAGAGATTCACGCCGGTTCTTGTGGCGCCCATCAAGCTGGGCCGAAGCTGTCCCATCAAATCCGGAGGTTAGGGTACTTCTAGCCCTCCATGATCTACGATTGCATTGGGTATGCCAAAAGATTCCACGCGTGCCAAGTATACGCCAACTTCTTGCATCGGCCGCCGGAGCCCCTCCACCCCACCATGTACTCTTGGACATTTGCGGTATGGGGGCTTGATGTAGTGGGACCGTATCCATCGGCAACAGCTCGCTAGTGTAGGTTCATCCTGACTGCTACAGATTTCTTCTCCAAGTGGGCAGAGGCAGTTCCGCTCAAAGAGGTCAAGGCCCGTTCCATCGTTGACTTCATGGGATCCAACATTTTCCACCGGTTTGGGGTCCCTCCCGCCGTTCTCACCGATAAAGGCACCAACTTTCAAGCAGCTTAATTAAAGAAATCATACGCCAAGTACAACATCCGGTCGAACCATACCTCCCACTACCACGCGCATGCGAATGGACAGATTGAGGCGTTCAACAAGACCCTCTCTAACATTCTGCAGAATATGGTTGGCCAGAACAAGAAAAGTTGGCCGGACAAGCTCCACAACGCCCTCTGGGCATACCAGATGACGACTCGCAACTCCACCCAGGTGACCCCATATTCCCTGGTGTATGGAGCTGAGGCCATCCTACCCATTGAGATCCAGCTGTCGTCGCTACGCACTGCAGTTTATGATCACCAAACATTAGAGGAGGTAGCCGAGATCCGTCTAGCTGAATTGGAAGCACTGGACGAGAACCGACTTCATGCCCTGCACAATCTGGAAAGGAATCAGGACAAGATAGCGAGGGCCTTCGACAAGAAGGTTCGTCTCCGCTCTTTTCTACAGGGCGACCTGGTACTGGCCCTTCGAGCGCCAATGATTCCCGGTAGGAAACCGCCCAAATTTAAACCCAAATGGGAAGGGCCTTATATCATCCATAAGGTTTACCCCAATGGATCATACTCCTTGGTGACCACAGATGGAGAGCGTATAACCCCTCCCACCAATGCCAAATTCCTCAAGTGATACTTTGCCTAGGAAAAAGTGGTCCTGCATGACCCTAAACTGCGAGAGGGTCCTGCACGACCCTAAACTGCGACATGGTCCCGCACGACCTTAAACTGCATCCCCGTCTTCACTGGAAGACGTTAAACTGCAAGCAAGTCAGGCCTTCCTGACCAAGGCTTAGCCTCAGGCCCCTTGGCCTCCTTTGTCCTGCACGACCCTAAACTGCGAGAGGGTCCTGCACGACCCTAAACTGCGACATGGTCCCGCACGACCTTAAACTGCATCCCCATCCTCACTGCAAGACGTTAAACTACAAGCCAGTCAGGCCTTCCTGGCCATGGCTTAGCCTCAGGCCCCTTGGCCTCCTTGGTCATGCATGACCCTAAACTGCGAGAGGGTCCTGCACGACCCTAAACTACGACATGGTCCCGCACGACCTTAAACTGCATCCCCGTACTCACTGCAAGACGTTAAACGGCAAGCCAGTCAGGCCTTCCTGACCAAGGCTTAGCCTCAGGGCCCTTGGCCTCCTTGGTCCTGCATGACCCTAAACTGCGAGAGGGTCCTGCACGACCCTAAACTACGACATGGTCCCGCACGACCTTAAACTGCATCCCCGTCCTCACTGCAATACGTTAAACTGAAAGTCAGTCAGGCCTTCCTGACCAAGGCTTAGCCTCAGGCCCCTTGGCCTCCTTGGTCCTGCATGAACCTGAACTGTGAGAGGGTCCTGCACGCCCCTAAACTGCGACATGGTCCCGCACGACCTTAAACTGCATCCCCATCCTCACTGCAAGACGTTAAACTGCAAGCCAGTCAGGCCTTCCTAACCAAGGGTTAGCCTCAGGGCCGTTGGCCTCCTTGGTCCTACACGACCCTAAACTGCGAGAGGGTCCTACATGACCCTAAACTGCGACATGGTCCCGCACGACCTTAAACTGCATCTCCGTCCTCACTACAAGACGATAAACTGCAAGCCAGTCAGGCCTTCCTGACCGAGGCTTAGCCTCAGGCCCCTTGGCCTCCTTGGGCCCCTGGCCCCCCGTCTTCACCGTGAGACGTTCAACCACAAGCTGGTCAGGTCTCCTTGACCGCGGTCTGGCCCCAGGCACCCTCGTTTCTTCCCGACATACCCTCTTACGGGATCGTACAGTGTGGTGTAGGACTATGTCCTCATTCACGACGGATTACTTTCCGCACCGTGCACATCCCCGAATGAGATGCCCCTCGTCCCGCATGACGTTAAACTGCATGTCAAGAACTACGTGCGGCTTGATTCCCATCTTCATGGGATACGTAGGAACGCTCAAACGCCTCTTCTTGAGCCCAACCCCAAGCGTTTTGCTTCCACTATCCCCCCTGGGGGTAGTTTCCTTGGAGAATCATTGTGCAGCAGGAGTAGGGTTTTTTTAGCCCCATTCATATAACCCCGCTTGCACCAGGATATTAAGGGTCACACCATGTGCCCACTCCCGTTCTTCTATCCTCCCACGTCCTCACCTCACGACGTTAAACTGCATGGCCTTCAAGAACTACGTATGGCTTGATTCTCATCCTCATGAGATACGTAGGAACGCCCGGGCATTTCGTCCATTGGCCCAGCCCAAAAGCCAAGATCTTCCCTTCCGGTTAAGATATGGCAGGGCACACACTTTTTCCACAATTCACATTGATCAAGCCTCGACCCGACTGCATATCCCCCTGGAGATATTTTCCTCTTTCATGGATGGATACAACTATGTTTCATCTGCTCCTTGACTGGGATTCCATCGTCTTTCACACCCAGAGGGACCCCCAAGAGCGGCTTGGATACAATGCCCAAGGGCTCTCCTACCGATACGGGCCAACACCCCCGAGGGTTTTCAAGCAACAAGACGATACAAGTCTCGCGTTGCGAATTTGGTCAGTGGTCGACGGTCATTTGTTGCTCCCATAACGGGTCACCATAGGAACGCTGTGTTTCGAACATGGTCAACAGTGTCCTGGATCTTCGGGTCCACCCCGAGATGTCCCAGCCATCGAGTGCAGTGATTCATTCTTCCCCATCCCGAGGTGACAAACTTCCCCAGGGAGGTGCTTGAAATCGGGCCCACGACCCTGATTCCCCATAGGATTGTACGGTGTGGGGTGGGGCTACGTCCTCATTCATGTCGGGATCATGTACCATGTCGTACGACTCCCCTTACGAGGCCCAGCCTCAGGCCCCTTGGCCTCCTCAGGTCCCCAACCCTCGTCCTCATATAAGACGTTAAACTGCAGACCCGTCGGGCCTTCATGATTGATGCCTGATCTTAGGCCCCTTGGCCTTCTCCCCAATATCTCACCCGGAGTGTACGGTGTGGTGTGGGACTACGTCCTCATTCACATCGGGATCATGTACCATGCCGTACGACTCCCCTTACGAGGCCCAGCCTCAGGCCCCTTGGCCTCCTTGGGCCCCTGGCCCCTCGTCCTCTTTTCAAGACGTTAAACTGCAAGCCAGTCAGACCTTCCTGACCGAGGCTCAGCCCCAGGACCCTTAGCCTTTCCGGGCCACGGCCCAAGTCCTATCCTATAGGATCGTGTGGTGTGACGTAGGACTACGTCCTCATTCACGACGACTTCTTCACCATGTCGTACACCTCTCTTGTTTAGGGGTATATTACTCCCCTCCTCGTCCCATATGACGTTAAACTACGTTTGGAGAACTACGTGTGGCTTGATTCCCATCCTCATGGGATACGTAGGACCACCTGAACGTCTAGGCTTCGGGTCCATCCCCATCCCTGGGGAATCTTCATCCCATCTTGGCCCCTTGGCCTACCCCTCCTTCATGAGAGAATTATATGGTGTGGTGTAGAACTACATCCTCATTCACGTCGGTCTTGTAATGACCACGCCATGTACCTCTCCCTCCTGAGCTGTTTCGTCGATCCCTTTTTCGGTGGTTCACCAATGTGCCTAAGAGTACTCTGGTTTATTACCTGGAATGCTAAGCTTTACTCGGACACGTCCGCATCGCCTTCCAGGCTTTGTGTATCCCTGCATCAGGGCTTTCATCATCCTTCACACCCAGAGGGACCCCCAAGAACAGCATGGATACTACGCCCAAGGGCGCTCCTACCGTTACGGGCCAACGCCCCCGAGGGTTTTGGACAACAAATCGATAAAATCCCGCGTTGCGAATATGGTCAGCGGTCGATGCTCGTTTGCTGTTCCCACTTCAGCATACCACGATATGGACACTGCGTTTCCACCATGGTTAACAGTTTTCCTCTCTCTCCATGCCAACCCATTAGGCCCAAAATGACGGGTGCACAATTCACACCCTTCATCACTTCATCGTGTCCAAGTAGAGTTTTGAAACTCTTGGTACTTTTCCTCCGTGCAAGTCTGCAGGCTGGGGAAACAAGCCATGTCAAAGGTGTCCTTCGGGGCTCTCTACCAACTCCCGTTTGACTCCCCCCAAGTAATGCGATGAGGATACCCCCCTGGTTTCCCACACCGAGTTTAGCTCACGTGGGCTTAGGGATCGGGTTGACATCTGTGCTTACTCGGGAAGTTGTCACCCATTCATGGTCCGAGCTCTAAGACCATAAACTAAGATTCTCATCTGGAACTACGCGTGATTCCCATCCTAATGGGATACATAGGAATGCCCAGACCTCCTGTCCTTGTGTCCAGATTGAGTTCAGCTAATTCGCCTCTCTAGTCCTGCCTTCAGGACCCCGATTACGGGTATGCATGGCGTAGTGAGGGACTACGTCCTCAGTCACGTCGGGTTTGCAATAGATGCACCACGCACACCCCCATTCGGAGGTTCAGTCCTCCTATTTCTTGTCCTGCATGACATTAAAAGGCACCCTTCAGAACTACGTGTGTCTTGATTCCCATCCTCATGGGATACGTAGGACCACCTGAATGTCTAGGCTTCGGGTCTAGCCCCCATCTCTTGGTTACCCTCATTTTGAGTCTCTTGACCCCTTGCAGTGGTTCGCCCATATGTTAAGAGTACTCTGGTCTAGGACCGAGAGTGTCAGATTCAACTTGATCAAGTTCCTTCCACTTTTCAAGCTTTGTGTTCCCCTCCATTCGGGCTTTCATAACCTTTCACACCCATAGGGACCTCCAATAACGGCCTGGATACTACGCCCAAGGGATCTCCTACCGTTACGGGCTAACGCCCCCGAGGGTTTCGGACAACAAATCGATAGAATTCCGCGTTGCGAATATGGTCAGCGGTCGATGCTCATTTGTTTGTCCCCATTTCAGGCTAACGCGACAGGATGCTATGTTTCGAACATGGTCAGAAGTAATCTTCTGTCGTCACGCCAGCCCCTTCGGTCCTCGAATGTTGGTTGCATGATTCACGTCATCTTCCACCTCATCATGTCCAGGTATAATCTCGACACTTTTGGTGCTATCCCTCAATGCACCTTTGCATGTCAGGGAGATAAAGCTGCAATATGGCGTCCTTCAGGGCTCCCATGGTTCGTGTTCCTATCATACGACCCTAAACTATGACATTATCGTCCTGGCTGCACGACGAAAAACGGTACTGCATTGTGACGACCTCATTGTAGAGGACATCACGTTGGGTATTGATCACGTGCCATGCCATTTGTCAATGCCCATCACGGCTTGATCCTTGTGGAGACATCACGACCTACTATTCTAGGTCTTTCGCTTCACAAAAAAAAACCATTCACCTTAAAGGACAAACAAGATTTATCAAATTCCGCTTCTTTTAGTGCAAGGGCCATTCCCACACTTCCCTTTTCCCCTGGCCCTGGTACCTTACCATTACACCCTCCAGAACTACGTATGGCTTGATTTTCATTCTTATGAGATACGTAGGAGCGCTTGGAGACTTTCCCGCAGGCCCAGCCTAGCCTTCGTGTTCGGTCCCTCGACTCGAGCACTTCCCCAGAGAATGCATGGTAAGTAGGGATTAGGTCCTCATTTACGTCAGGTTTTGTAACCACCTTGCCATGTATCCCCTACTCCCTTTCCCATCCATGGTCCGAGTTCTACGACCCTAAACTAAGATCTCCCCATGGGAAAGGAATCTGCTCCCCCTATCTAATACGTCTCGTTGCCGTATTTAGATGTGTTTCGACAAAGAGTCCGAAGTGTGGGATTTTCATGGGGACATTCCCCTCATCCCATGACCAAGCTTCTTGAGCTCTCTATTTGGACCCTCATCCTCTTCCACATCCAAAAGGACCCTCGGACGACATGGATACTATGCCTAAGGGCTCTCCATGAATGCTGGACCTAAGGGCCCTCCAATTGTTTCGGGCCAACGTCCCTACGGATATTTGACAGCATTTGCGACATGGTACCGTGTTTCGAACATGGTCAACGGTCAACCCTCATTTGTTTGTTCCCTATCTAGGCCAATGCGACAGGATGCTGTGTTGCGAACATGGTCAGCAGTTATCCTCCATCGTCACGCCGCCATCTCCGTGGTCTGAATCGCGAGCGCTATGATTCACACATTTCCACTTCCTTATGTTCAAGTGGAATTCCATCATACTCGACTCTTCCTCTTCGCGAATCAAGGTGCGCTAAATGATCATGTTAGTGTCACTGGGCCGGTATACACCGAGCGTCCCTTTTCCCTAACCTGCTCCTTTCTGTTTCGGGTAATTCCCACCACTACTGCTTGTTTCCCACACCGAGCACGACTCACGTGGGCTTAGTAGTTTTGGCAGGATATATACCAACACGGCCAGACTCCTCATCGTCCCTCATGACGTTAAATTGCGCTTTCAGAACTATGTATGGCTTGATTCCCATCCTCACGGGGTACGTAGGAACGCCCGACCGCTCTGCTTCGGGCCCAGCCTAATCCTCACTCTTTGTCCCTCGATCTGAAGAGTTTCCTCCAGGGGTATGTGGAATGATTTGGACTACGTCCTCATTCGCGTCGGTTTCATATATACCGTGCTAATCGCTCTCTGGGATCTTTTCTCTTGCTCCACTTCCTATTGAATGACATTACAGGGGTCAGTGTGTCCTCAACACACGACACTAAACTGTGATTCTACCCTGAACAAGTTCAGGATGCCCCAAGATCTCATTGGGAAGTGACAGATCCCCTCGCCAAAGAGGTCCTGGCCCAAAGAAGGACTGATCCACGATCAGACCGATGCACCCGTCTGGTGTGCTCCCACCACGGTGGTGTAACTGCCTAAGTGTTGGATCCTGTTCGGACAAACCATCACTCCATATTCCACGCTTTGCGTGCCCCTTATTCGGACCCTTGTCCCCTTTTCATGTCTGAAAGAACTCCCTAACGGCCTAGTCTTATGCCATATCGGCTCACCTACCGTCCTGGGCCAACGTTCCGGAAGACGGGTCATGCCTGGAAGGACCCCCTAACAGTATGGATTTCTGACCTATGGTCCGCCGACTGTCCTGGGCCAACATCCTGAAGGATTGATCAACAACATTTGTGACATGGTCCCGTTTTTCGAACATGGTCAACGGTCGACCCTCGCTTGTTGTCCCCATTATAGGCTAACGCAGTAAGGATACCGCTTCTCCTCCGAGGTTAACGATTGTCCCTTATTGTCACGCCATCCCCACAACATTCCGAATCTTGGGTATCATGATTCACACTCCCCATTTTCATCTGTTTGGACCAATTTCAGCGCCCCTGGCGTTGCCCCATTCGTGAATAAGAGCATGCTGAAGAAACGGTAATTCGGCTATCCCAAAAGTTCCTTCTCCCTTAAAGCCTCTCCCATCTCTCAGAAATCTGGACTGGCTTGGGGAATTGTCACTGAACGTCCCACAAACATTGCAGGGCAATTCAACAGTGGAAATCGTGCGTGCTACGGAATTCAAAACCAAAAAATTGAAGCATGAAAGTACCAATAAAAGGATTTTGGGTTTATTACTATAATCGGGGGTTGACTTCCCCCATGGATGGGTTGACCCCATCAAAAGAGCGTTGCAGCTCCGCTACCTGTTGACTTGCGGGATCCAAGGCCTGCTGCCGCTGAATCAGCTCCCGCTCCTCCTCAGCAGCGGCGGGGCGCAGTTCGTCAGCCTTGGCCCTGGCCCTCTCTACCTCAGCCTGAACATCAGCCATCATTCTAGAGGTCTGTCTCATCTTCCTTTCTGCCTCTGCCAGCTGGGCCTTCAGCCGAGAGACCAGCTCAGATTGTGCATCAAGAGAGGCTGAAAGCTCGTCTGCCCGGATCTGCATTTGTTGGACCTCGCCTTCAGCGTTCTGAAGATTCTTGATGCTGGTCTCCTTCCTCTGCTGCCATCCCACGCTGAGCCCCCGATCATGCTCCCGGATCTTCTCAGCCATAAGATATCGGATGAGTGCATGAGGACATTGGGCATCCACTCCCCCAACACACAGTTCGCGCAACAGCGAGCGGAGTCTACCCATTTCGGCCAGCCATTGCACTTGGGGAGTGTCCTTGATAAAGCGCGTGATCAGCTTCCACGACCGGTGGTGGACTATGCTGCTGTCTTCCTCGTCAGAGGCCGTTTTGTCCCAGTCCGCGCGATCAGAAGGCTCATACACAGGGTATGCCCGCAAGAAATCCTCGGTAGGATCTACATCTGGTGTTGAATCCGGTACGACACCTGATGCCGAAGCAGGCGTGACAGGACTGGGACCGACCGGTTGATCCTCTTCCTCGGTGTCCACCTCAATGACTTCGGGTACGGCCCCGCTGATGGTCCCGCCAGTGATGGTGTGTGTCACAGCTTGAGGAGATGGGGGGACTATCGCCACCATCACTGGCCTGCCCCTAGGAGGGATGCCACCAGACATCCCGACCAGTCTTGCCGCGACAGCCCATGCCAGTTGATGAACTGTACGACAATGAGGGACATAAACGTTAGTTGGCATGGTCTACATGTGACAACGAGGAGACCAGTGGATGAGACTTATGGAGATCGACCTCCTGGCCCTGCTCTTGAGCTGGTGCTGATGGGACCCCGGGGCGAGGCCCTCCGTATACTGTTGGAAGGTCTAAAAATTCTGGGGGAGCCACCTCGGGCGCTCTGGTCCCACCAAACGCAGAACTGGACGCAGCCACGGGCGCGAGTTCTGAACGTCCCGCATCCTCACCCGCCATATGGCGAGAACTAGGCCTATGGACAAGTTCATCCTGTATGGCTCAAACATTGGTGAGAAGTCCATAGTGACCCAAGAACTGATCGTAAGGAGAGACGTTCGGAATGCTACCTCGAGAGACTCTGCGAAGTCGTCGGATTCTGTGCCTCGGTCTCCGACCTCGCCCTCCTCCAACGGGCTCCCTCCTCCAGCCTCATCCTCCCAAGAGGAGTCCTCTGATTCCTCTGGCAAGGGGATGCTCTCCCTCAGATCGGCAGCCGATAACTGTGGAGGGACTGTCTGATTCAACAGTACCCTCACCCGGTTTGTCATTGGGCGAGGGACACCACTGGAGTGGACGTAATCCTCCATCTCGGTCAGGTACTGTTCTGGCTCCGCTGGAGACGCCATGAATCTAGCCCGAACTGGGCCTATGCCCGGTAATTCCATCCCGAGGCGGTTCAGGTGGGCCCACATCTCAGGTGGACTGAGGAATTGCCGGTTGACATCCCAAATGTCCCAAGCTTCCGGGAAGACAACATCCTCTGCCATGTCAATATGACGCAGACGCTTCCCCGGAGCCTGAGTGCATATCCTGCGAAATCCCCTCGGTGGCCGCCCCTCCGGATGAACCTGCTCTGCCAGAATCACCGGATCCACCGCTGCTGCCATACCCTCGGCCGTTGCGGGTCCCGCCACCATGACAGCCCCGCTACCGCGAGAGGCTCTGGCTGCCCTCCGACCCCGACCTCGAGATAGAGGAGGTCCACCGTCACCGACCCGGATAGTTGGTTGCTTCAGCATCTCTCCTGGGTAAGCAGCCTCCCAACTGATAGTGTACTCCTTCACCAATCCGAAAGCAGCGGTGGATGGAGGCAACGAAATCCACATCTTTCTATCTTCCTGTGTGAACATGAGCCACAGCTGCCTCATCACACACAGGTGCTCCTCGTGACGCACCTCCCAGTAGACCTGCGGGGTCAACCGCTGGAGGCACCGGAACTGCCTCGCAAAATGATGCGGGGTGTACGGTTTGCAGAGTGGCTCACGATCTATCCGTGCCACCAAAACTCCGCCTCATAAGGCCAGGAGGTAAGCCCGATGTTCTTCCGTTCCCCGCCCGTCATCAGTAAGTATCCCCGTTGGCAAGGGGAAGGGGTGGAAATTAAACTCGTCCGCCCTCCACACATGATTCAGTACCATCGGAACAGCCAGTTTGAACGGGAAGCTCCCGACCGCGTTCAGGATGGAGGGACGGAAGTTCGATCCCGGCGGCGAAATGGGGTTTGGATACTTGTAAATCCCTCTGATGTGCGCTGCGATCCACCCATACAGGAGGTGGAAGGGCCTGCATATCCTTGGCATCTTCTTGCCCTCGCTGACATGCCGCATCATTTTGTACAATTTGGTGAGAATTGGGATCCCCAGATTGATCCGTTGCCACATGGCCAACATCGACGCCATGATAAATGAGCTGGGTCGCACCCCCATGCTTGTATCTCTAACCAGTAGGATCCAGCCGCGATGAACGCCTCCAGCCTAACTATCGGATGTTGTTCAGTGATGACACTGAAACCCCAAGTCTTCCATTGGCTGTCCTCCAAGACCTGCCAGTACGAGTGCTCCTTGCCCCGTTGGGCCGCCCTTGGACAAGTTCGAGGCCTCAGAGGGAAATCTCGATTCTCTGGGAAGTTCAGGAAGCGCTTCAACCATCTCCTAAAATGGACATCCCTCACTGCCTCCTTGTCCTCTCCAGGGACAAGTGCCATCAGCGCCGACGCCAGTCGCGGCATTTTCTTCGTATCCTCCCATGCACTAATGACGGGGAGGAATTCGTCATACATGGCCCCCAAGATCGGGACCCCAAAAATTTTGTGGACATCCCATAAGCTGATGCCCACCTCCCCGTGATGTAGGTGGAAAGTGTTGGTCCTGGATGAACATCTGCTCAGCAATTCCGGCATCAGTTGCTTTGGTTCGTAAATGTGGAATTGGGAGGCCCACGCCGCCTCATACAACCCCACTCTCCTCAGCTCGGCCCCGAACTCCTCGCCTGAGGCGCCTACCCAGTAGGCCCAGGCCCAGTCATCGGTAAAGTTGCCGCCCTGGTGCAGGTCCCACTCATCGGACCATCCTTTCTTCGAATCCTGCAAAGCCGCCTTCAGTATAGTGCGGTAGAGAGGAGGGGACGTCTCCGGTTGCAGTGGCCTGCCGTCAATGTCGTTCACATGGTTGTAGAGACAGTCAGCAGTGACGGGTGTGAAGTTCTCTTGTGCGTGACCATCGGCTGCCCTAAACCATTGGTGCTGACATGGTATGCTCCTGAACCAGCAAGCTGGCTCATCCCTACTCGCCTCAGGGATAAAGATGTCATCCCTCAGCCCAAGGCCGTACAGTGGCAATTTCTTGCATTGCGGATAGTCCTTCTGACCCTCCGATAGCAGATCTGTTAAATACGTGTGGTCCGAGTGTCTCCGGATCATCTCCCCCAAGCCTGGGCGGTTGGCCATCACATCCCGACAAGCAGCATCCGCCAGTACCCCCAATGCAGCCTCTTGATGGGTCATTTTTTATCTGGCCCTCAGAAAAGAATTTTTTCAGCTAGATCGCGAAGGTCGATCGCGAAGCTGAATCGCGAAGCAGAAACGCGAAGCTGAACTGCGAAGGTCGGTCGCGAGAGCAAGTTGTGAAGCCTGGCCGAGGCCGACAAGCAGATGTTCGCTTAGCGCGGACGCAGAGCCGGAGACCCGCGGTTCGCCGCGAAGCTCGATTCGCGGAGGGCTGTCGCGGAGTACGCGGAGCTTCACGAAGTCGAGAGCACAAAAAGACAAAGAAGGCACGTGAGGAAAAAAGAGGTCGACCCCAATATTTATAGGCGGCGACCCGGGAGCATCGCGGCGCGTCCCCAGCGCGGAGCATCGCGGCGCCTGATCCACGACCCCAGTCGGCATCGCGGGTCCCCTTCGCGGAGCGACATCGCGAACCTCCAACAATTTTGGCAATTTTCCCTCAGACTTCAACCCTTGCCCTCCACGGCTCCAAGTCTGAGGTGGGGCATTTTTTGGCGCCAAAATATGGCCCAAAAAAAAGGATCAAAAAAAAAGGAATGCAGGCGCGCTGCCTCACGAAGCCCGGACGCGAAGCATTCGCGCGAAGCCCCATCGCGAAGTGCCCCGACCCTCGCGGCCTCGAGATGGTCCAGAGGCGGTGATGCTCCGCAAATTCGTTTGATGTTCGTGAGCCGCCGCGAAGCTCGAGAGGCGGTGATGCTCCGCGAATGCGTTTGAAGTTCGCGAGCCACCGCGAAGCTCCAGAGGCGGTGATTCTCCGCGAACGCGTTTGACGTTCGCGAGCCTCCGCGAAGCTCCAGAGGCGGCGCGCGAGTTCTAATTCACGGCTCCCCTTCCCTATAAATACTGAACTCCCCCTGAGTCCAGGGGATGGACAATCCGACCTTTCGGCTTCTCCTCTCCGGAATCGCGAAGCACTCTTTGCCCTGGGAATCATGAGCTCCGCGAGGTATTCCTACTTCGCGAGACGACTCTGCTTTGTCTCGTTTTGAGCCCCTCTTCCAAGAGGGATGCCCTTCGCGAAGCTCAAGGGAATTCGTGAAGGAAGGGGATTCCCAAGGGAACCCGGGCAGCCGCGGAGAACTTGTGCTTCGCGAAACACCCAACCCATACGAGTGATCCCTATGCTAAGGCAGGATCGCTCCGCATCGCGAAGCACACTGCTTTGCAGGACCCTCCTTCGCGAGGCACCCCTCCTTCGCGAGGTAGTGATCTGTTCCACTTCGCGAAGCACCTCCCATTCACACCCGTGTCCCATGCTAAGGCAGGATCACTCCACATCGCGAAGCACACTGCTTTGCAGGACCCTGCTTCGCGAGACACCCCTTCTTCGTGAGGCAGTGCTCCGCGAACACTGTTCCACTTCGCGAAGCACCTTCCATTCCCACCTGCGCCCCATGCTAAGGCCAAGGAACTCCACTTCGCGAAGCACACTCCTTTTCATAGCTATTCCTCTTCCCGTGCAACCCTCCAGGTTTGCACGATGTGATTTCAAAGTCCCATGGACAATACCACCCATAGCATTGCTTCGCCTAATGCTTCTTCGCATAGGCATGCTAATGGATATTGCTTCTTCGCATATCCATGCTAACTTGGACCCCTCGATGGTTCGTTCCACAACCCCCCATGTCCATGGCATTATGGGTACCTTCCCTCCCCCAAGGAACAGAGGGTACCAGTTATGTAAGTCCTAAGGGTGTGGAGTGAACCCACCTCGTCCGAGCTGCAGGACGTTAAACTGCCAAGCACCACGTACTCAACACATGACGTTAAACTGTGACCCAACCTCGTCTCCCTCACGAAGGGTTCCCCTAGCTCGAACATTCGTTACACCACTCGTCTCTACGGGAATGGAATCACCCATCCACAAGGGGAGATATCCTCCTTTTCGGAGTGGCGTATGTTCATAGGAGAAGGGAGTCCCTAGTTCCCCAACGAATGGTTGCACCTCTGCATCTCCGTACTTCCCCACTACCAAGGTCAGTGGAGGGCGTGATATGGGACGAGGTACCTCCCATCATTGGGCCAAGGTCCATCTTTCTTGCGCTTTGTCGCACAATGGGCCTCCATCCTGGAGTAAGTCCCAACACCATGGGCCGCCTAACGCGTAAGCCCCTCTTCACTTCTCACGGACGCATCCTTCGCGACGTGATCGTCATGTCCTTGCAACCTCTTGTTTCTCACACCGAGCATGACTCACGTGGGCTTAGAGTGAGCACCGACCCTGACACCCATCTATGTGAACTACGAGGACTTTGATCCATGTCAAAGCATGGTACGTAGGAAGCCTCCACGAGGTTCAATCCAACTACTAGTGGACTCACGGGTCTACATTCACGTCGGGTCATACCCACGTCCTTCATGACATTAAACTGCACACTCCCGTCCAGCATGACGTTAAACTGTATGTCTCTTTGTCCTGCATGACATTAAACTGCACACCCATCATCCAAGTGAACTACGAGGACTTTGATCCATGCCAAGGCATAGTACGTAGAAAGCCTCCCTGAGGTTCAAGCCCACCCGTTGCTCATTCACGTCGGGTCCCATTCCGGTCTAGTGGTAAGCCATTGCGACCCATCATCCAAGTGAACTAAGAGGACTTTGATCCATGTCAAGGCATGGTATGTAAGAAACCTTCCCAAGGTTCAAGCCCACCACAAGCGGACCAAGGTCCACCTTCATGTCGGTTCGCCGACAAAGCCCCATTTGAACTACAAGGTCTTTGATCCATGTCAAGGCGTTGTACGTAGGAAACCTCCACGAGGTTTAATCCCACCCATCATTCAATTCACGTCGAGTTCTACCTACGTCCAGCACGACGTTAAACTGCAATTCCAGTTCGACGGCAAGCCGTTGTGACTAATCCAAACTACGAGGACTTTGATCCATGTCAAGGCATGGTACGTAGGAAACCTTCCCAAGGTTCAAGCCCATCTCCCATTGGACCAAGGTCCCCCATTTACGTCGGTTCACCGACACCCAATGCCTGTCATTCATTCACGTCAGGGCTCATTCTCGTCCCGCATGACGTTAAACTGTATCCCCTCAATTATATGAACTACGAGGTCTTTGATCCATGTCAAGGCATGGTACGTAGGAAACGTTCCCGAGGTTCAAGCCCACCATTAGTGGACTCACGGCTCTACTTTCACGTTGGTTTACTGACGATGCCCATCGGGCCAATGTCCACCCTCATGCCGGTTTACCGGCACCGTCCCGAACTACGCGGACTTTGATTCCCTACCACGGGGATACGTAGGAAGCCTCTTCAAGGCTCAAGCCCAACTCCATCGTCGCCCCTGCGATGGTCCCATTTCACTCCCCTCCGCTCCATTCATCCCCTATCCACCCTGATCCTCGCCCGGGCCTCATGTCTCGGTGAGACCATGTCGGTATGCTCTTCTTCGCGGCCACCCATGGGCTGGCCCCGGTATCGACCTCCCTTGAAGGAAAATCCCTTAATCCGATCTACCATGGCTAATGCTCTGGTTGGGTTTATCTGTCTCCGCTGGACGTTAAACTCGCGGCATACCCTGTGTTAAACACGGGAAGCTGAGGAAAACCACAGATATGTGTCTATGGCATATAATTCCCCGCCTTCGATGTGGGATGCATCGGGCTTCCACGCCCTCGAGAAGCCCTGTGATCAGGGACGACAGACAAACACGCCAGGTTCCCCAGCATCCAGACACGCTACTGATGCCTCAACGTGACTACTCCCCCGACTGAAGGTTGCTGCCCTGACCAGACCCTTTGGAATGTCCCGACAGAAGCAGTGTAATTAACCGGAATCCATGGAAACATGGCACTGGGAAGAGTTTCACGAACTACGTATTAAATCTATGAGGGAGACCCGGACTAGGTGATGAGCTCCGAGAAGGAATCCACAGAGGGAAGAACAGACATCCCATCATTCCGTTTCGATCAAGGAGCAGACGTACCTGAACAAGGAATGAATGTCGCCCGCCTTTGGAAAGTGGGAATGAAGGGCAACGAAGCCGCACGTCCCCCTTCGCGGAGGGACGGATGTGCGCGCTCCCTGGTAGAAAGCGTCGGAAATAGTCATCTATCCTATGAATGAATTTAATTTGATATAATGGTCATTGAATCCAAATAATATGTCATATATATCCAATTCAAATGGTAGGCTTCCTAATTATGTGCTTAATATATTTTCAATTAACTTGGGGAATAGTCATAAAAAATTTCCTAAATCAGTGGACAATCAATTGAAATAAACATGATATCAAACTATGATAATCCTATCCTCGAAGATACACACCTAATAAAAAACTCAAAAACTCATATTTTATACCTCAAGACATATATAAAAAAGATATGGAGAAAATGTGGTATTTATCATGATAATATATTAGTTGAAATACCCAAAAAGATGATACATATTTCACATATTAGGTTGTTGAAGTTAGCCAATCCTAGAAGAAAAACTGATAACAAGTTGAATATGAGAATTCCCTTCTTAAATGATTCTAAAAAATCCAGCCTGGTTTTATCTACATCATCTCTCATAGGAATATATACTAAAAATCATAAAACAACTTTCAAGGTAATAAATATAAACTAAGGCATCAACCCTCCAAAATTAACCATTGGATATCATCCATCCCTCATGTTGTGGATCATAACCAAACACAAGACATTCCGAGCATGTGGATAATATATTTAACCGCATCACATGAATGACTAATCGATACACACAACCACTCATCCATACGAGGATCATCCAATACCTGAAGAAATGCATAACTCTAGCGTGGTTTCCCACTCAGTCATAACCCCTATCCCTATAAACCTATAACTATTTTATAGATATATTATCTCTCTCTCATGAAATATTCTACCTGTTGTATGCCATCACTTATAGTCTCCAATGAATTTCCTTGGTCTATGGTATTTTCCAAATCTCAACTCACTATTCATCCTCGCCCAGTGACATAGAAAAGGAAGGCTTGTTACTAGCCCAATTCACACTATAAACACTAGTAAAAACCATTTTTATTGATTAACTCATCAGGACACCCACTATGGGACACTCATACAATAATTCCAAGTCATAAAAGTACATTCCCAATGTTCGTAGTTCACTCCAATAATTTTTCCCCATGTATAATATATATCAATATGAATGGCCAAATAATAAATTGTGTGATTACCCTCAACCCATTGTTTTATGTTACCATAACAAACCACTACCCTCGACACCCATACATCACTAGAATCATCACTCAATGTTGGAAACCGCTCAAAGGTAATCTATAACATTAAATTATATGAATATCTCCAATAGAGTCATAAAGACACTAATATTTTGAAGGTACTATATGAGGGTTCATAACCATTTCCCAAATAGGTGAGACTAAAGTCCAAGATTTTCATTAAGCCCCCTTAAGTTATGACTCATATTGTTCTCACCCATTTAACATTATAACACATCACACAAAATATGTACTATCATATAAGAAACTATAAAATTTGGGAACACGAAAATAATATTGAATGTATAATGGAATTAATAAATATCAATCCATATGAAAACTCCCTTATTGATCACCCTTTTCACAACGATCCCTTATCTCCCTGAAGATATCAACTAAATTAATTACAAATCATTTATCATTTTAAGAAATTTAATTTCTAAATATTTCATTTAGATTTAATATTGGAAAGTATTTATATGTTATGAAATTAACATAAACAATGACTAATGAGGAATAATCCACTCCCAATGAATCATATATATTATACATAGGAAAATACCATATTTCTTATTCCAACTTATCAACCAATTTCATCCCGATTTGTTGGAAATAAATAAATAAATCAACAAGTGACCTACCTCAAGTGAAACAGTGTGCAACTATATGTGTTCTTCTGTCCATGTAATCCCTTAGTCACCAAACATCTAAACCCCCTATATAGCATTATTTCACTTTGTATTAATGAAACTATTATGAAATCCACAATTTCTGTTTCATCTATTTTGATTGAAATGAAAAGGAAGAGAAGAGTGGGAGGGAATCAAGAGAAATCCAACCTTGTTCACCATGACAACACTCCCAAATTAGTTTAGTTATTAGGGGATCAAGAGTGGGAAAAATAGGGATAATGGATTGTACACCCTATTTTTTAAGCATCTGGAAATGAAAAGCCCCAAAGGGGGCATGATCTGAAATAATGTATTAAATCTATATCCCCATTTCAAAACATTATCCCATTTTGGAAACCTCATCAGGGACCTCGTACACCCACTCCAGAGATAATTGTGGTAACTAGCACATTTTAACAGACTACCATATCATAATAGGTACCAAATGTACCCTATATCTAGTACTTCTTGGTATTAATATCCCTTTTAATTTTCCCTTTAACCCCTAAAACACCTTCTTAATCACTAAAAACAATCATATGAAACTCTAATTGATAGTGGAATATCTATACCTCCTCATTATTTCCTAATAGAAAATAATCATTATGTCTAACTCAATTATATTACATATTTTCATTTGGTTCCACTGAAAACCTATGGAATAGGACATTATGTACTCCACATCATATTGTTTCTCATTTTTGAGAATTATCTCCTAGAACCTACATTTTAAAATCTCAGAAAATAAGATCTATTAGTGTTCATCATTAAAAAATATTCCATCAGTTACGATATACTACCACCACAACAGATCTAGAAAACCATCCCAAACTCTAGAAGGTTGTTTCAATAGTATAATATATAAACTTTTTATCCAACAAAAAATATTTATAAATAAATTTTAATGTTATCACCCTAGACCATGAATGAAAAAATATTATAATTCCAAACTATATCAACTAACAAAATAACCAAAGGGTGTGGAACCAAGATATCTACTAAATTTACTAACAACATTATAATTTTACTAATCCTCATGACATTATTTGAATTCCAAATTACTATAATTTTACTACTCTTATTGAAGTCGCTTTTTAGAAAAATTCCAGCACTTACTTGATTTTATCTACATAAAATCTTTTGAATCCTAAAAAACCATAATTGAAATCATTCAGTCAATACATAATCCATATTATGAAGCTTCACTCAATTGAAATAATATCCATACACTCAATTATTACCAATATCCCCCATTCCTTCCACCTCGCTGGTTTGTATCCAGAATACCACATCTAAACAAATACAAAAAATATATATACCTTTTATAATCCTCCTAGATTGATAACCACACCTAGGTACTTCCTTATTACTAACCATATCTAGAGAAATTCCCTTCTAATGTCTATATAACCCCCAACCACCATTAGGTTGGGTCTTTTACATACTACCCCCAGTGTTCTCCCTGACACACCCCAGAAATGGTCTCAACTGAAAGCATCGTATGGTGTGATCATCACCATATGATTTTTTACCAACATTAAATGTAAACTAATTCATCTAATCTATTCATGTTTCACTAATTTAAACTCATACCATTAGGCCATCACTATTTTTTATGATGATGTCAATGGTTTAAACCCCCAATATATAATTTTAATTACAATCCATCATCATATTGATTTAGTCCATATGGAGGTACCTTAAGATTTTTTATCCCAAATAATTACACATTAAAATATAATCTCATGTTATGATATACTACACCCCATTTAACAATTATTTTTTCAATTTTATTGGTTCATCGGACACCACATTTGAGGAAATATGTAAATTATATATACTAATGGAAAGATACATGACCCATCAACATTACCCCATCTATCATCCATCTCAAATTTCAATTCCTTATCATGATGTGACACTTCATCACCCATTATAGTTTACAGCCATTTCTCATCAATTTCTGTATACAACCCTCCGTTACTTTCACCTCATACTATAGATACCTCATTTACAATACTAGTCAAACCCAAGTCCACTAGATATCATTGGAAATCATTCACTTTACCATCCCCAAATAATTCCCTATTATGAATATAACTCAATAAAGAACTTAATATAAAACACCTTATCCATTTATTATTCCTATTAAAGGGTCTCACATCATTCCATATGTAGTCACATATATAATCATATCCCCATTTTGAACACACCGTGAGTATTATTAGAATCCCATGACTTTTCTATAATAAATAGTGCATAAATAGAAAGTATTATACTCTATAACGACACATTGAAACCTCAAATGGTTTTTTAATCTATAAGATTATGAAGATATCAAACACAATATACAGATTTCTAATACCATATAAATAAGGCATTAAATAAAATTACAAACCATCATTTGTTGTCATCATAACCTGTATAACTCAAAATTATAAACCCATATATTTCCCGAAAACCCCCTTGTTAACATGTCATGCATGACATTCAAGTACGTATGTGTCAAAAAAATCATTGAGCCCACTATCTCTACGTTTTTTAATCCATAACCTCATATATTACATCCATAAAATGTGAAAACACACTCTCTTATTCCCTTTGTATGTTATTTCATGGAACCAAAATCAAATTTGATGTAAATCACAAACAATTAATTTTAAAAAACTTTTTTTATATAGAAATACACTCTTGTGATACCCTAACATAAAACAGAATTCATCATACCATGAGTCATACCCCATTGATCATAGGATAACACACATAATAAATTAAAAATAAACCCCTTCAATTCTATCACATCACAATCAATGCACAATTTATGATTATATCTCAACCAAATTACCAACACATTATATGGTTCCCTACATTATTTATACACCATATAGCCTTGTATTGCATAACTTGAATAAGTCAATAAATTTTTTAAATCGATATATAGGAGGTTTAGATACATACGAATCATATAATACCTAAGGGAAGAGATTATTTTTTCTCACTTTTATTTCTGTGGGACATATGCCTTATACATCATCTAATTATTTTGTGTGGTGTTTATGTTACCCATGAATGCTTTTAATATCCTTATTATGATGGTTATGATATTTAAAAATACATACAATTTTCCTTATTTCATGAGACATACGATTCAACAGATTGTAAATTGGTAATGGATACATTTGTAATCTATTTTTTATCCGAGATTGTTTATATATAAGTATTTACTGGGGATATATTTATCATCCATGTCCATGTTTTCTAACACTTTTTTCATAAAATGTTTACTATTTTTTTATGTATATTGATGTGTAAAATGTTTAATGCTCTTTTCCATAACATTTTTTATATTTTGTTTACTTTTTAATATCAAACCATTCTATTTTGTGTAATATTTATCAAATGTTGTATTTGGTAAATTACATTATGAAAAATGTGTTTATGTATTAAAAGTGTGTCTTTGTTGTTCATTTTTTATTGTTTTTCAATAATAAAATTATGTGGTTATTTTAATTTCATTTAATTAATTCTTTTTGTTATTAGTTTCAATAATTTTTAATTCATTAATTGAATCAATTAATTAGTTATTCTTCAAATTGTAAATAAATAACTCATTTTAGTTTTTAATTCCTTTAAGAATATAATTTGTTTTAACATTTTATTATTATGTAATTAATAATTTTATTCTTTAAAAAGTTATTTAGAAAATTAGTTGGATAAATAATTTAAGCGAGTAACTGTAATTATTTTGATTTATTCTTTAATTAATTTGTTTATAATTTTTAATACAACTTAATTCCTTCATTAAAATTAAACACAATTAATTTTATTATTTAACTTTGTTTTATTTATTTAGTTTTTAATTCTATTTAATTTTATTTGTTAATCGATTTTTAATTTTATTAAATTAAATTATTATTTAAATTTCTTTTCATAATATCTCAGTGACATTAATACCTAAGTTATTTCATTCATGTACATTTTTTAATATACTTTTCTAATTACTGTCCATTTTTTCTTTTTATTCGTGTAATTGAAGTTGGATACTTATGTTGTTTTCTACATCGTGACCTATTTTATTTTCCTTATTCATTTATGTTTTTCATTCACGTTCATTTCATTTTTTATCAAAAATGTTCTTTTTCTTTTCAATTAAATGTTATCTACTATATTCAAATGTCAATTCGAATGTATGTTTTCTTTTCCTTGTATTTTATCATATATGTTTTCTATGTTTTCAAATAATTTTATTTTCTTTCTATATTCTCTTATATGTTTTCCTTATATCTCTAAATTCATATTCACATACAATAATACACATATTCAATTAAATCTTTCAATAGAAGTTGTTTGGGAAAAATGAAAAAGAGATACCCAAATAAGAATTATCACTCTTCAATTATCACTTTTGATTCATTTACTTCACCACCCCTTAACATATTTATATATAACTACCTAATTATATTACATATACTTATATTTTTTTATTCAAATAATTAATCCCAAACTTTCAAAAACATTTATTCAATGGGATATGCTATAATCGTTCTTGTCTAAAGAGGACATTCACCTCGGAAACCAATTTTGTTCATTCATTCATTACCACCTTTCAAAATGGTAATAATTATGTATTTATAGTTTATATATTATTTATATTTTATTCATGATTTATTTTATTATAATTTATTTTTATAAGACATGCACCTTTATACATTCAATTTTTTGGGAATACAATAACATTAATTGTGGACATATCGAGTAACTCATCCTCAATGTGATGTGATTCATTCACACATTTCAAGGAATGTATTAAAAATTGTATTAATAAAAGTAGTTGAAATATATGAGATAAATATAATATTTTAATAATAATATACACTTATAACATATATTGTTTTCTTTTAAAATTGGTATAATAAATAGAAGTGGCATTCATATATATGTTCGAGCAACCTTCTACATGAATAGTGAATTTCATTTGGTATCTCTAAATTATATAGATTATTATAAACAAATTTATAAAGAGTATATATTATATTTACATCATGTTTTATATTATGGGGATGATGAAATCATGATCTATATTTTTATTAAAAAAAATAACAATTCAAAACATACACATAATATAGGAAAATAACAATAGAAATAGTATAAATATTAAATAGATTTTAACAAAATGGTAATAAGTTATTATTAAATGAAAATATATAGTATTATAAATATGAATATGGATATGGTGTAAGTTTATAACATTCTTAAAACATTTTTACTGGAGAAAAAATTTGTTTACCCAAAAGTAAATTCAATGTAATCGATTTTCGTCTCATTTTTTATATCTATAAGATAAATTTTATATTCACCACATGAATATTTTATGATGTGTATATACTTCCCCTTTTTCATTGATATCAAAATTAAATCATAATTCATGGTATTTTAAGACTCACTTTTTATTATCTCATCCAAGAGTTTTTACTCAAAAATTTGAAAGTGGTATTAGTTATATTTGCATTATAACTTTCATTTATGACGGATTACATAATATCAAAACATTCTCTTTGTTAATATGAGTTTATAATTTAAATTTAATTCCCCTTAATTATTCAAATTATTGGGTGATGTATATTATTATATCATTGAAATTATTGCATTTCTATGTATGGTGTATACTTTTACATTTATTTCATCATCTATAGAAATATTGATAAATTTGTCTTCCTTATTAAATATGTATATTTGAACAAGATTAATGTTTATTAATTAAATAAATTTATAGATATATAGATTGATTTGGAATAGAATTTATGGATGGTTCCCTAACATTATATAGTCCCTTGATTCATGTACAGTTTATCATGGAACAAAATAGTTGGCTAAATTAAATAGCTTTCTAAATATAGTTTTAAACCATATTTTGAAAGGTCTTGACCATTTTCCACATACATTATGTCCAATAAAAAGAGTTTACTTAATTTTGATTTATTTATATTTAACCATCATATTTTTTTTCATTTGAATTATCTGTAGATGCATTTCATTCTATTTTTATTAACTGAATGTAATTTGTATTAGTTATTTACCTTTCCATTTTGATAATGCCTTATCCAGTTTTATAAATGGAATGTTTGTTCAGTTATTTACCTTTCCATATTGAATTTTTATTACTTTTATTATACACATAACCTTACTGACCATTTGAGCTCACCCTTATTTATACCATTTCTTAATATATGAAGATGAAGTCTTGGAATTTGTTTCAAGGATGCAGTTTATTTTTCTTTGTCATGTATCATTTTTTATTTTATTTCCCTAAAGTATAGGTGGTTCAATTTTTGTATTATAGTTATCTAAAAGTGTTAAACATTTGGACCTCCAGGATTTGATTCCTTGAAATCATGTTAATGTAATAAATTAAGGTATTGACACTAGGATACTAAGGTCGGGGTGTTACATGGTTCATATTTATAATTATTTTAAATGGTTGTGTCAATAAGGTATATGGTGGAACGTGGGATAGATATAAACTTCTCAGGTATGGTCAAGTGCATTTCATTTTGTGGATTGAAAATCAACACACAACAAGACATGGTGGGGATGTGGGGGAAGATGTCGAGGTTTATATTAGTGGTAACAATGAGGATCTTTATAGAAGGTTAGTTAGGAATCCTTTATACAAATATATGGGTCTCATTTAGGATTAATTTTTATAATAGATCAGTTACCAGTGATTTCTAGTAAGGGGCCATAAAGAGTCATAGTTTTGAATATATTCACTTCTACCATTGATGATGCATTTTTTACAAAACTGTTATCCATTCATTAATTTCAACTAATCTAGAAACTAATTTAGGGTTTGGATTTTAATATTTATTTTTAATTCAAGCTTTATACACATCTTTGGGAATGAGTTTTTATCAAATTTGGATATACCCAATGTGTTCTGGAGTTTTTATGTCTTGGACTACTTATGGAATTCATTTTCATGATTTTCATTGATTTTATACAAGTCTAACATCAAATTTTATAATAGAGAAGTTTCATTTTCATCCCATGATAACGATAAGAATACCTCTATAATATAATGAAATCAATAATTAAATCATGTTTGACAAAACATTTCATATCTGAGCGATATTATGAATCAAATTGATATTATTATTTTCTAGTTGACTGAGTAATTGTTCCACCTATCATCCCCTAGTGGAAGAACCTTATCATAACATATTTCCAAAAAATGTGTCATGTTTCCTCCCAATAGAGAGGTAAAATTCATTATAAATCTCAGATGTAGTGTGGAACCAATATTTATAGCCACATTTTGTATCTAGATATCCAAATTAATAGAGATAATGAGACTTCATGGGGGAGTTGAAGTAAGAGGTTACATAATACTAAGAAAGACTCCATGGAGTGATCTAATATTGTTCCTTAACAAATATGTTGTTATCTTGAGGTTATGTGTGGTAAATAGGAAGAAGAACTAGGTAACTATGAATAACACCTCTATACTTCCTATAATAAATTATGTATTTGAAATTTTTAGGTTTTTAAATCCTATTTCTCAGCCACCATATGCATTTGATAAGTTTAGATTCCATGTCACTACAGACACATCTCCCCATATACTAGAGGTTATCTATTAATGGTGAGAGTATAACAATAATACCTGTCAATATTATACCTTAAATATCATTTCACATAAAAATAGATAAATAATAAGTACATTAATAATTAGAAAATGATAGATTAATGTATATGAAATTATAATGTAATGAATACCATATAAAATCATACAACATGCAGTAACAAAGTAATACTTATAATGATCATGTAATAAAATATAAATTCTATATCTTTAAATTTGGCATAATATCATAGAATAATATAATAAATAATGTGGAATTGTTATCAAACATTTGAATTGGCTTAGACAATGTCCCAACATCCTCACCAAGATCTTATAACTTTTTCAACTAAAAACATGGTCATCACCCCAAAACAAAAGCCAATAATAATATTTCCAATTTCAATTACAGACATATACAGGGTGTGTGCATTAAAATCAGTAGTCTACAACCAATGCACCCCTCATAGTAAGTAATAAATATGTCTATAAAATTATTACATAACATGAAAATTGTAAATTACACAGTAATAAACTTTATCACACTACTGGAAAATAGAATTTTTCACATTTTAAGAATTAGTTTTCAAAAGCACTATAAAATGCTTCAAGTTTATTTTTTAGTGACACGTTTAAAAATAATAATAATTAATCTTAGTTTATAACAAATTCCCATTTAGTGATTACTGATTAACAGATATTAAAACCATCACAAAATTATAAATTTTATTGTTTTTATTTATCTAATTTTAATAGTGGATTTTTAAAATTAACCAAAAAAATAACTAATTATAATTAGTTATATTTTTACATTATTATTTATAAATTAATTAATATTTATTAATTAATATTTATGTTTTATAAACATTTATTATTTAAATTAATATTTTATTATTAATATTCAATAATTTATTAATTAAAATTATCATATATAAATTATTTATAAAAAAAATTAATTTAAAATTTTACTTATTTAGAAATTAATAATTATTAACTTATTCGTAATTATCAATTCTTAATATATATATATATATATATATATTACAAAAAAATAGGAAGCTTTCTCGTTTCACTAATGTTATAAGAGAAATTAAAAGGAGGGCTTCAACTTTATATGACAATATATTTTGATACAGGTGTATATTTGTACATCAGTATTTTTAAAATAGATTCATTTGAAAAGCACTATTATCGTATTTGGAAAATATTTAGTAGTAATTAATAATATTAAAATATTAATGATCTAAGAGAAAATAAAATATTGAACTTCACCCACTAACATTTATAACTTTTGAAATTAGTGTCCATTTGGGATTCAAGACCTCTCCAATTGATTCTTATCACGAGATATACAATTTTCTATACATAGAGAACCCTATAAAACATTATTCTTGGTTATAAGATAATATAAGATCTCCAAAAGTTAGTTTTGTGTTAAGGTTTCCAAATATTATTTCTTTTTTAAACATTTGATAGGGTTTTATTTTAATTTTTGTGTAGGATATGAATTTATTCATTGAGTTTAAATTCCTAATGATGTGATTATATGGATATTGACGTGGTCTTACCACTTTTAGAGATTTAGTTTACTGATGTTTCTTATGTGCTAAGGATTTCCTTAGTTGTCATGACCATTTCTTATAGTGGGAAGTTCATTGTTGTGAATTATGGTTGTATGTGTATATTTATTGATATATGGGTGTGTGTATTTGTATATATACATGTATATCAATTTATTTATGTATTTTTATATATTTATTTTTATTTATGTACATTTTGAATGGTTGTTTTATATATTTATACATAATTGAATTTAATTGGGTATACATATGAATTTATTTATTTTTATCTATTTATCTAATTTAATTATATTTATCAATATTTTTATATATTTATACATATTTATATATTTTTTAATATTTTTAAAACTAATAATTTGAATTTATATTTATACATAGCAATACATATTTTTTATGTATATATATAGGGGGTATTAATGTACATTTATTTGTGTTTATATATATAATTTTATTTATTTATATTTTAATTTTTTTATATTCAATTATTTATATTTATATATGTTTATATATATAAATTTATGTTAATTTATTTATATTTATATATATATTTATAAGTGTTTATGTATATATATATAATTTGGGTGTATGAATGCATCTATATTTAAGTATATAATATATGTATGCTTGTATATTTACATATGTGTGTGGGTGTTGTCTGTGTTTATATATATATATATATATTTGTATTTATATAAATTTATATAAATTTAAATAAAAATATATTCTGTTATATACATAAATTAATGTTCTTATATATAATTATGTAATTTTTTTTATATTTATATATATTAATTTCTACTTAAGAATTTTTATATAAATATATATATTTCATATATATTATGTCAATATATATATATACATAAATTTATATGTGCCTGTATATATATATATATAATTTATGTGTGAGTGTATGTGTGTTTATTTACATTTATGTAATTTCCTTAATATAACATTATTTTGATTTATATTTAATAGAATTTTTTTATATCTCCATATATTTTTAAATTTATATGTAATAAAATTTATATAGATTGATATGTATTTGTATTTATCTGTATTTTTAAATTATATGTTAATATATTTTTGCATATATATATATATATATATATGCTTCTACATGTATTAATATATATATCAATATGTGCGTGTGTGTGTTTTAATGTAATTTTAGAAACCAAATGAAAAATATAGTTGAGTGGTAAACAGTCGAGATGTAAGTTGTCCAAATCCCACCTAACACCAATATATATACTAAATTTTTCATCATGTGTTGGGTGGGTCTAAGTGTACCTAGGTGTTGTGGGACTAGGACTCGGTTGGGCGGAGGGAAGGCTTAGGGTGGGGCTAGAATGGGCAGGCCTATATTATTCCTTGGCTAGGTAGACTAGACAACACTATTCTCTAAAAAATAAAATAATTTCTTTTTCAAAAAAACCCATAAAAACTTTTATAGCGATGGTTTCTAAAACATTCGCTAAATAATTTAAAATATATTTTTATGTAAAATTATCAAACTTTTACTATATATTAAAAATTTCCACTAAAACCCATAATAAAATTTTTCATAATGGTATTTCAAAAGTATCATGAAATAATTCATCACACAAGAATTCAGGGTGGTTTTGAAGAACCATTATGATTAATTTCCAATTGTTTAAATCTTCTATAAATTGTTTTTTTATTGAATTTTAAAATAATTTGGTAGATAAGTTGTAACCCTAATGTTAAACTCATAACTGATTTATCTATTCTCGGGATTGGATGGGTGTTCTCAATATCTTATCACAGCTATAGAAAAGGGACTGCAAAAAATGGCAGGCTCCAAATGGTTCAGGCAGCCGTATGTTTTTATAATATAAATAGTCATTTGAAAGGCCACATATGAACACAACTAATAGTTGGATCCTTTTTTTGAACATCATCTACCCCCATATAGAAGCACTCCAAAGATAAGTTTCCATGAAGTATTTGTCATCTATCCTATGAAAGAATTTCCATTGATATCATGCTCATTGAATCCAAATAATATGTCTTATTTATGCAATTCAAATGGTAGGCTTCCTAATTATGTGCTTAATATAATTGTAATTAACTTGGGGAATAGTCACAAAAAATTTCCTAAATTAGTGGATGATCTATTGAAATAAACATGATAGCAAACAATGATAATACTATCCTCAAAGATACACACCTAATAAAAGACTCAAAATACTCATATTTTATACCGCAAGACATATATAAAAAAATATATGGAGAAAATGTGTTATTAATCATGATAAAATATTAGTTGACATACCCAAAAATATGGTACATATTTCACATATTAGGTTGTTGAAGTTAGCCAATCCTAGAAGAAAAATATATAACAAGTTGCATATGAGAATTCCATTCTTAAATGATTCTCAAAAATCCAACCTGGTGTTATCAACATCATCTATCATAGAAATATATACTACAAATCATAAAACAACTTTCAAGGTAATAAATATAAACAATGGAATAAACCCTCCAAAATTAACCATTGGATATCATCCATCACTCAAGTTGTGGATCATAACAAAACAGAAGACATTACGAGCATGTGGATAATATATCTAACCACATCACATGAATTCCTACTCAATACACACAACAACTCATCCATACTAGGATCATCCAATCCCTGAAGAAACTCATAACTCTAGCGTGGTTTCCCACTCAGTCATAACCCATATCCCTATGAACCTATAGCAATTTTATAGATATATTATCTCTCGATCCTGAAATATTCTACCCTTTGTATGCCATCACTTATAGTCCCCAATGAATTTTTTTTGGACTATGATATTTTCTCATTCTCAACTCACTATTCATCCTCTCCCATTAAAATAGAAAAAGAAGGATTGTTACTAGCCTAATTCACACTATAACCCCTAGTAAAAACCATTTTTCTTTATTAACTCACCAGGACACCCACTATATGACACTCTTAAAATAATTCCAAGGCATAAAAGTCTATTCCCAATGTTCGTAGTTCACTCCAATAATTTTTCCCCATGTATAATATATATCAATATGAATTGTCAAAGAATATATTGTGTGATTACCCTCAACCCATTTTTTTATGTTACCATAACAAACCACTACACTCGACACCCATACATCACTAGAATCATCACCCAATGTTGTAAACCGCACAAAGGTAATCTATAAAATTAAATTATATGAATATCTCCAACAGATTCATAAAGACACTAATATTTCGAAGGTACTATATGAGGGTTCATCACCATTTCCCAAATAAGTGAGACTAAAGTCCAAGATTTTCATTAAGCCCCCCTAAGTTATGACTCATTTTGGTCTCACCCGTTTAACATTATAACACATCACACAAAATATGTACAATCATATAACAGACTATAAAATTTGGGAACACGAAAATAATATTGAATTTATAATGGAATTAATAAATATCAATCCATATGAAAACTCTCTTATTGATCACCCTTTTCTCAATGATCCCTTATCTCCTTGAAGATATCAACTAAATTAATTATAAATCATTTATCATTTTTTAAAATTTAATTTCTAAATATTTCACTTAGATTTAATATTGGAAAGTATTTATATGTTATGAAATTAACTTAAACAATGATAAATGAGGAATAGTCCAATCCCAATGCATCATATATATTATACATAGGAAAATACCATATTTCTTGTGCCAACTTATCAACCAATTTCATCCCAATTTGTTGGAAATAAATAAATAAATCAAAAAGTGACCTACCTTATTTGAAACGGTGTGAAACTATACATGTTCTTCAGTCCATGGAATCCCTTAGACTTCACGCATCTAAACCCCCTATATAGCATTATTTCACTATGTCTTAATGAAACTATTATCAAACCCACAATTTATGTTTCATCAATTTTGATAGAAATGAAAAGGACCAGAAGAGTGGGAGGGAATTAAGAGAAATCCAACCTTGTTCACCATGACAACACTCCCAAATTAGTTTTGTTCTTAGGGGATCAATAGAGGGAAACAAAAAGGGATAATGTCTTATACACCCTTTTTTAAGCATCTAGAAATGAAAACCCTCAAAGGGGACTTGATTTCAAATAATGATTTAAATTTATATCCCCATTTAAAACATTATCCCATTTTGGAAACCTCATCAGAGACCTCGTACACCCACTCCAGAGATTATTGTGGTAACTAGCACATTTTAACAGACTACCATATCATAATAGGTACCAAATGTACCTTATATCAAGTACTTGGTGCTATTCATAACCCTTTTAATTTTCCCTTGAACCCCTAAAACACCTTCATAATCACTAAAAACAATCATATGAAACACTAATTGATAGCGGAATATCTATACCTCCTCATTATTCCCTTCTAACAGATAATCACTATGTCTAACTCAATTATATTACATATTTTCATTTGGTACAACTGAAAACCTATGGAATATGCCATTATGTACTCCACATCATATTATTTCTCATTTTTTAGAAGTATCTCCCAGAACCTACATTAGAAAATATCAGAAAATAAGATCTATTATTGTTCATCATTAAAAAATATTCTATCAGTTACAATGTACTACCACCACACCAGATCTAGAAAACCATCCCAAACTCTAGAAGGTCGTTTCAATAGTATAATATATACACTTTTTACCCACCAGAAAATATTTATAAATAAATTTCAATGTTATAACCCTAGACCATGATTGAAACAATATTATAATTCCAAACTATATCAACTAACAAAATAAAAAAAGGGTGTGGCACCAAGATATCTACTAAATTTACTAAAAACATTATAATTTTACTAATCCTCATGACATTATTTGAATTCCAAATTACTATAATTGTACTACTCTTATTGAAGTCGCTTTTTATAAAAATACCACCACTAACATGATTTTATCCACACAAAATCTTTTGAATCCTGAAAAACCATAATTCAAATCATTCAGTCAATACATAATCTATATTATAAAGCATCACTCCACTGAAATAGTGTCCATACACTCAATTATTACAAATATCACCCATTCCTCCCACCTCACTATTCTATATCCAGAATACCACATCTGAACAAATATATACCTTTTGTAATCCTCCTAGAGTGATACCCACACCTAGGTACTTCCTTATCACTAACCATATCTAGAGAAATTTACTCTAAATGTCTATATAACCCCCAACCACCATTGGGTTGGGTCTTTTACATACAACCCCCCCCCCCAACATTTTCCACGACACACCCCAAAAATGGTCTCAACTGAAAGCATCTTATGGTGTGATCATCACCATATGATTTTTTTACCATCATTAGATGAAAACTAATTCGTCTAATCTATGCATGTTTTACTAATTTAAACTCATACCATTAGGATATCACTATTACTTATGATGATGTCAATACATTAAACCCCCAATATATAATTTTAATAACAATCCATCAACATATTATATTAGTCCATGTGGGTGTACCTTAAGATTTTTATCACAAATAATTACACATTAAAATATAATCTCAAGTTATGATATACTCCACCCCATTTAACTATTATTTTTTCAATTTTATTGGTTCCTTAAACACCAAATTTGAGGAAATATATAAATTATATATACTAATGGAAAGATACTTGACCCATCAACATTAACCAATCCATCATCCATATCAAATTTCAATTCCTTATCAAGATGTCACACTTCAACACCCATTATAGTTTAATGTCATATCTCATAAATTTTTGCATACAACCCTCTATTACTTTCACCTCATAATATAGATACATCATTTACTATACTAGCCAACCCATGTCCACTAGTTATCATTGGAAGTCATTCACTTTACCATCCCAAAATAATTCCCTATTATAAATATAACTCGATATAGAACTTAATGTAAAACCCCTTATCCATTTATTATTCCAATTAAATGGTCTCACATCATTCCATATGTAGTCACGTATATAATCATATCCCCCATTTTGAACACACCTTGAGTATTATTGGAATCCCATGAAATTTCTATAATAAATAATTGATAAATAGTAAGTATTATACTCTATCACGACACGTTGAAACCTCAAATGGTTTTTTAATCTATAATATTATGAATATATTGAACACACAATACAGATTTCTAATACCATATAAATAAGGAATTAAATAAAATTACAAACCATCATTTATTGTCATCATAACCTGTATAACTCAAAATTACAAACCCATATATTTCCTAAAACCCCCCTTGTTAACATGTCATGAATAAAATTCAAGTACGGATGTGTCAAAAAAATCATTGATCCCACTATCTCTACGTTTTTTAATCCATAACCACATATATTCCACCCATAAACTGTGAAAACACGCTCTCTTATTCCCTTTGTAAGTGATTTCATGGAAGCAAAATCAAATTTTATGTAAATCATAAACAATTAATTTTAAAAACCTTTTGTTATATAGAAATACACCCTTGTGATACCCTACAACAAAACATAATTCATGCTACCATGAGACATATCCCATTGATCGTAGGATAAAACACTTAGTAAATTAAAAATAAACTCATTCAATTCTCTCACATCACATTAAATACAGAATTTATGATTATATCTCAACCAAATTTCCAACACATTATATAGTTCCTTACATTATTTATACACCATATAGCCTTTTAGTTCATAACTTGATAACTTGGATTTTTTTATGGTTTTCCCAAAAGAAATTAATAGTTCATGATGAGTTTATACTACATAATTTGTAAAAGAGTTTTTTTGAATGAATAATGAAGTATTAGAATAATTTTTATATATTTGGAAGGAAATAAATAGTGATATTGAAAAAGTGATGTGGTGGTATCAACACCACATCATGTTCTGCGTATAGATGATTAAAATATGAAACAATAAAGGGAAAATGTTATAGAAATAGCAGTCCTAGAATAAATTTATTTTTTAATCTTCTAAGAAAACCATGATGATTTATACATCATGGTTTATAATTTTCAATTATATAATTAGAAATAATGAGAGAAAACAAAAATAAACCTTGACTAATGTGAATTCATTGTGATTGTGGATGGATATATTGGATGCCACCACATCATGGTTTTTAGAACATTATATCAATTGGTGAAGATGTATATTTCCAGTTATTTCCTTATAACCAACTGCTTTTTACATTATATAACATGTATATATTAATATTTGTTATTATTAATGGGAACCATATAATATATATATATATATATATTATTATTCTATGTAACATTACATATCGCATTGAAAAGGTCATATAAACTCCCCACTAAGATAAGAACCTATATATTCAATGTAGATATTCTTTAATGGTCCAATGAGATCTCTTGATTAGACTTTGATAATGAATACTATTTGGTGTGAGTAATGGTATTTGGATGAGAATTAATATCATGAATTATTCACTTAGTAATCTTTAAGGTGAATGATTATGAGGACAAAACAAGTAGAAGGAATTATACATGTTAATGTGTTATTGGATATTCCTATCTACAAATATCTATATTGATACATAGACATTAAGATTATTTTTAAAACATTTAATGACTCACATAATTTGATGTATGAAACAAAACCAAGACCTATTATGTTTATGGGATGTTTGTTATGCTTGGTGCATCCTGAATTATATATTATTAATTAATAAGTCAAAAAATCACTTTTCCATTATACCTTTATGGAAGATTATATCTGATTCATTAGATTTAAATATAACTATGGAATTAAATTTCAAATCCATGGTGATGGGAGGGTTCATTTCAAGAATTTAGTGAAAGATCTATCAAGCCTATAGGTTGATGAAACATGTATGAAACTTTGTTGACGAGATATCAACCCAAATTGATTATATTATACAATTAGTGTTCACATGTGTTTTTTTATTGAGACATTATATTCATCTCTAATGGTTGAATTTTTGTGTTACCAAATACTAATATTGATCATTATGCAAGAATACATATTATTATTGATAAAAAGTCACATGGGATCACACACTTATTGTTTCCATGGATCAAAATTAAATTATTTTTAAATTTGACTAATAGAATAAATGTTAATCACCAGAATAAGGAATAATATTTATTTTGGATTTATAGATCACATATATTGAGACATTACTTTATGTGAGATAGATATTAAATTGATTGAAAATTAACTTGATCATGAATGTTAAATTAATTAATTTATTTACCTAATTAATAATATTTATTATTTAAGGTATCATAATTACCATGAAATTTGGAAGGGAATAGTCATGGGGACTAATAATTGAAATGATACAGTAAATATATTTTAAATAAATATTAATTTATTTATTGATATTTATATTATTCAGGGGAACTGTGTAATTCAAAAAAATAACAATATTATTATAATTATTAGACATGTGTTTTTATGAATATTATTAAATTAGAGAAGGGATGTTTTGAAATTAAAAATATATTAACCATTACTCTTATATACCTAATTTAATAAATTCTTTTATAGGATTAGAAAACATTTTTTTGTATAATAATATCAACTCTATAGAACACTCCATAGGAATAATTTTTCTTGAGATTCTCTTGAGACCCAGACAATTATTCCACATTCCTCCATTATTATATGAATAAGAGAAAAAGAATAAATCATTAACCCTAATTGCCTGTGTGGTGGTCAAATTGAGTAGTGAAAGAAAATAGAAATCACTACACTAGAAACAAGAGTACCATCGACATTATCTTGAGATCGAAGAAGCACTTGTATATTACCATTATGTGGATTATAATTTCAATCTACTTAACACAATGATAATACAACCCTATTGGTCTTTTGATAAATCAATAACTATATCTAATAAAGTACTCTAAACAATTGTAATTTTTTTTAAATTGATTAGAATTTCAATGTAATGAGAACCCATCTATTATTATTATATTATTTCATTATGCATATTTATCTATTATCAATGAGATATTAAATTCTTCACCATGTTATTATGATTTACTCAATGGGTTCGATGAGAAAACCATCATTGGGAAAGGTTGTACTTATATTTATTTGTGCCCAAAACCTATAAGTGGTGTTATAGATATAACAATTAAATTGATAATTATTTTTAATTCATTGATTTTTATACACATTATATGTTATTATTTCATTCACTAAAATTTACAATTTTATTTAACAGTTGAGATTCCTACTTCGTTCCAATTCATATAGCCAGGAACATGAAAATAAACTTTAATAACATATACAAACTCATTAGAATGTATTATGATTTCTCGATGGATGAGATGGGACTACATGACAAGTGACCAAAATGTACAGATCATGTACTCATATTCCATGGACCATTAATAAGCTACAAAATACATGTCTGGTCATGTAGGGGGGAAAAACATGGAATCATTGCACATCATGTGTTGACCACAAAAAGATAGAACATGAATTTATATGCTACACACTATGTAACTCACATACCCAAACTACAGTCCCACTTGGTTTTCCCAGAATATTTAGAAAACCATCTTCTCAAATAAAGAACATGTATTTATTACCTGATGCGTAAGGACATAAATCAAGTAAAATGAAAATAGAAGATTATATAGGGTTTAGTTTTCATACATTCCATTTAACCCCTGAATATTTTTGTATATTCCATTTTGAGTTATTTCATGTTTATTATCAAAAGTGAATCATTGAGTTTATCTTCCTTTTACACGTTTTTAATCATGTAACCATTTATGTGGTGTATAGGACAAGATTATTTGTGCACATTATAATTATTTTTTTGTGAAATAAAATTTATTGTACCATTTAATATAATTAAAAGGTGTTTTTGTGTCATTTATTGAGATTAAACACTATCTGATAGTTTTTAATTATTTTTGAAACCTAATTTAATTTTTTTTATTAAATTTAAAACAACTCATCATGTATATTATTTACATTCCATGTCATCTTCATTTATTAAAAGTATTAAAATTCACATAATTCAACACATATTTATTTTCTATTATTTGATAGTATATTCCATGTAATTACCTAAAAATACATGTATAGAACATGTCATGTGATTGTGCAGAACAAAACCACCAAATATGTTGATTAGTTTTCCTTGGGAAACATCATGTTTCCTCTAATTACAAATTATTCGATTAATTAATTTTAAATAAAATTATTTTTTTTAATTTTATGAAATTATAGTGGATTGGAATATTTAGGATAGTTATAAGGGATATTAAGGTAAATAAAGAAACAAATTTGAGTAATTTATCTTAAAATAATGTTTCATATAAATGTCAATCATTCATTATAACTTCATATTTTTTACACATATATGTCTAGTCATGATCAGCACTAACAAATGTATGTGATTTATTTTAATTTAAATGCATGGGTTTATTATAATTAAATTAAAATAGAATTCTTTTTTTCATCCATTCCCTTGTTATTATGTATGAAATGTATGGAATTTTTTTCTAACCCCCTATACCATTCCAACGCTTCCCATCATCTATGTGTGAATTAACATATGTAAGAATTGGGATCCAAGGAGAGGATTCAGTTTATGACACAATATACTGTCATATCAAACTAGAACACACAATGGTCAATGTTGGAATGTAACCACTCGAGCCCACACTAGCTCAGGAAATTTGTTTCCCTATAGTCATAGTCTTGTGTACTTTCTTATCAATAATTTAACCAATAATAAGATCACCATAAACTTATTTTATAGAATTTTGTTTTTTTGAATCATGGTAATCTATTTTATACTTGATTAAATTAGATCATTTAAACTAAATAGGATAATAATGAATGAAATATAAAATAGAATAAATGGACCATGTGTTGATTGATTATGTCAAATACATTATTAATTAAATATGTAGAATCCATATTACATTAACAAAGAATGTTTTCACATGATATAAAAATACTTATCAGACAAATATTAAGTCATAATAATACATCCAATACATTACTAAGAATGGAAACATAGAATGAAATGTTAGTCTGGACCTTATCAAGACACATTAATTTATTAGGGAGTTATTATAAATGATTTATGTAAAATTAACCAAATAAGAATAAACTGGAGTATCACTCTCTAGAATAGATGTTATTTGGATGTATGTATTGAGAAAGTCTGTATTTGGATTTTAGGATCCTTCTGTCCACTCAATGAAACAAGGGGATGTGAGATGGTGTTTTTAAAGGACATATTCCAAAATAAAATTACTTAATTTACAATTTTTTCACTAAAATAATGATAAGGGATATATTTATCCATTATACTAGAATTTATATGAAAACATATATTCTAATACTAAGATTTAGAGCTATTGGGAATAGATAAAATAGTGGAAGAATATTTAGAAAAATAATTTTTCCTATTCATATATTTTTATAATAAAGAAAAACCGCATTCTTTGATTTTTTTATTATTTTTGAGAAATAGAAAAGTCATCATCCACATTATCCCAATGATCAAATTTTGAGAAAGGAAATTTTTATAGAAGAATTATATTCAAGGAATGGTATTGGAACTTATGAATTGTATTGTTTCACTAAAGGAATCCTTTAATGATAGAATAATTAGTTTTTAATCTACCATCTAAATATTATTGTTAGGAAGATATCCTTGTCTATGAAAAAATATGAATTCTGTAATAGATTTATACTATTTTGTTCTTTCATCCATGTTTTATGTACTACTTATAGATCATGATAGCATGGTTGGATATATAACTCTCAAGAGTATATATGATTATTATCTAGAGAGAGATATATTAGTGAGGATAGAGATTTAAAAGGTATTATACACATGAATAATTGAAGAGGAAATCCCATATAGACATTAAATAGTTAATATTAATGGATAAAATGAGTTTTTATACATTATATGTTTCAAACTAGACATTAATTTATGCACCAATATCATTATTTATTCACCCACAGAGAGTGCATTTATATTTGTTGAAATTTTTCATATGAAAAACATCGATAATTACTTCACCAATCTCTTTAAATTTCATTATTGTGTTTACATGGACATAAATAATGATAACAATTATTTACTTTTTGAGAAAAAGAGGAAGGTAAAAGTGAACTACCCTAAGACCGACACAATGTATAAATCTATAGTGAAACACCCATCTATGATAAGGTAGATTGGGAGGAAAGAATGGGAATATGAAGGTAACCATTTCATATATAGGAAGAAAGGCCATTGGATGATGATGAACACCACTGAATAGAAGAAATGTAAATATTCAGTTGTGTTCATTATCTATTAAAGTATATTTATTTCTATAAATGGATTGTTTTATATAGCTAGTGGTTCTCATAATTTAATTAAATAAACGGAAACATTTAGATTTAAAAGAGTTACCTAATTTGAGGTGAATCTAAGATCAACATATTGATCAAGGAATGTGGTAGTGGATATTGGTTTTTACAATATCACATTTTCATTCAAAATGATCATGGATATAAAGAATTGTTATTATATATCATCAGTTAAAACTTTATTTATTTTATTTTCAATATTTATTTGGATAGTTTTATTTTCAAATTTGGGTATAATATTTCATCAATTATAAAGATAGAATATATTTTTGTAAGGAACAACTTTACAATTTTGTTTATGTGTGAGATTAAAATAACCCATTAATAGAATTTTATAATTAATCTAGTTCCCCTATCTTATATCACACTCTATTATGGAATAGCTATCTTGTATAGGTAAATGAAAAGTGTTTCAAAAAAATTTAAACCAAGATTTATATTTAGTTCATTTTTAACTAACATCACTATGGATATATGATGATTGTTTCAAAGAAATGTGACCAAAGATCTATTCTGTGGAAAATGTTAAAGTTCCATATATATTATTTAATAGTTTCATATTGAAGTGTATTAACTATTTCTTATTGACAAAAGGGGTTGATTCTCAAAATAAAAAAAATTAATAGAGAATTTATTAGATATATATATTCATAATTACAAAATAGTAACTCATATTCCAATGAAAAATTGATAGAATAAAATAATGAATTCGAGAATCTGCTTGGAATGAAAATAAATAATCATCACTTAGACTACTGCAGGAAAAAATTTATCCAATAATTTATTGATTATCTATGGGTGATTATGATTCTATATCAAGTAAGTCCTATGTATAAAACTCAATGGAATGGTTTGAGTGAAATAAATAACATCACCCTTCATGAAATAGTGATATTAATGATGATACATGAAATTATTCCATTATAATTTTTGTGATACAAAACATGTAAAATGGAATACACACTAAACCACGTGAAAACTAAAGGGTATATGGTAATCTATGAAAACTATTGTACAGATGAAAATATTTGTTTTCTAACTTATAGGCATCAGGATGTGAATCATTTTTAAGGCCTAGTCATGAAATATACATTCAATTTTATACATAATGTGTATCTTTAAAGGATATCTAAATGAAACAAGTGTAAACTAGCTATACGATCCCTCTGATAAATAGGTAATAGTGGAAATACATTACTTTTTTATACAACTGGGCACATCGCAAAAATGGATAGTTGAAGAAAGTTAGAAATTGAGGTCGTCCAAGATCAAGACACAAAAGTGTTAGAAGAATAATTTAATCCAACCAATCCTATGGAAGAGGATATTATAGAGATAAAGTACACCATTAGAGTATAATATTCCTTTTATAATGAAGAAGACATGGTTTTTAGTCACTTTGGATGGGGAATCATATTTTTTTGATAAAAATGAGATTGTTACCTATGTTGAGAAAATTAGTCTTATAGATGATTACAACAGGAAAGAATGTATTCTACCTAGCTGTATTATAGTTCTATTTAATTTCAATAAGGTTTTTATGTTGTGAATATATTCTGTAAAACTTTTTTTCTTGGGGATAAGTGAGATTCCTCTATTATATATGGAAAATGGAAGATGTGAGGTGGTCTTGCCTTCTATAACACATATAGATAAATTAAAAGAGGACACATAAATCATATTATTATAGTTATAATCTTTTTGAAGATTAGAAAAGTGATGATAGAGTTGAGACCAATATATAAAACATGTGTGAATACTCGTTGTTTTATTTGTGAAACATGAAAAAGTTGTTATTTAATATGTTCGAATACTATTTAATGGAATATGGAAGAGATAAATTAGAGTAAAATCTATTCATTCTAGTTTAATCAGGGTTATCGATAAATTTATGTTGAAGATTCATTATAATATTCACATAGATATTTGGATTAATGTTTACGAATGTTTTGGTTGAATATGAATATCCCTAATGCCTATTAAAGTTTTATAAATTTTTTCGAGTTTAATAAGATCATATGACATCATGGGGGAATCATTTTAAATTAATACTAATGATTCCTAGAAAATATAAATAATGTTATTAAGGAGAGATAATATAAATAATATGAATAGAATGGGGGTCCCTAGTTTCTATAGTAACAACTTTCAGAGATTGAGGAATATTATGTTAACCTACCTCCAATTTCTTGGACTAGAATTCCATGATTCACATGTTGTGGGATTTCCAAAAATCACGAAAGAAAATTTTATGTAATATACTTAAAAGAGATGTATAAGAAATTATTTCATACCCCAAAACACGAATTTCATTTCTATTTCCGAAAATGTCTATAAAGAAGTCAGGGAACATCAATCTGCCGAGAAAATTTATTAAATGTTGAGAAATAGTTATGAAGGAAATTATAATGGAGGGAAACATTATATGAAATAAATATGGGTGATGATGAGAAAAATGATGAATATTTAAACAAGATTCAATGATATTTTGAGAAGTATCAAAGGATTTTGTGATAGGTTGGATGATTCTACCATTATACAAAAATTTATGATCAATTTACAAGATACTATTCATACTTAAGTTTCAAAATTGTATTATTGGGAAGATTTATCCCTAGACTAACTATATAATATTCTCAAAGTATGAAAAATGTGAAAGGAATCAAATTTCCCAAATAAATAAAATGTTGAGATTTATTTCAAGGCCTTGACAAAAGGAAAATTCTAAAATTAGGAAGTAAAAAATCATGTTATTTTGATATGTAAGAGGATTAAAAAGACATATATTATATATTTTATCTCTATATACAATTATATTTAAAAATGTAAAGTGAAAAGAAGAGGTTGAACAGTTTCCAATGTTCTGTAATTTTGATATAATTAGAAACTTTTATGATAACAAAACAAAGAATGTAGTCAATGATTCTGAGTCATATGAATATGGATAAAATCTATAGAAATATAAGTATTGTAAGAATACAAAAAAAATTCACTATTAAGTAGAGGTATTTAATGTCAAAATCAAGAAGGTAGACACATCATCATCAATTATCTAATATGATGATGAAGTCCAATATTTCACCATATTGGGAAATTTTTATGACTATATCAGTTATTACGAGGATGGGTGGAAAAAACTATAATAATTAATAAAATATATTTTAGAAAAATATATTATGAATAATAAATATCTTATAAAGTTAAAGATAAAATTAATGAAATATATTAATAATCAATCTTCTATAAAGGAAGTATATGACAAGAAAGAAGTGGCATACACTGATAAGGTTAGGAGTGAAAATTTGAAGATGATTGAACATGAAAAGAAAGTTGACGATCCTGATAAAACATTATGTTCCAAAAAATTTGGTTCATAAAATACGCAATCCATCTTAATTTTTGTTCAAATAGTCTTAAATAAGTTAAAATAAATATTATATATGAAATAGGAGGTTAAAGTGGAATCTTCTCAAGATGATGAAATGAAATATCCCAGAAAAAAAATTAAATTTGAACCTAATAATCATCAAAATGGATATATTATTTATAACAACACTTGTGATAATAATTTTTCTAAGATAGTATTGGTTATTAATTCTAATATACATTATAACACTTTTAAACATAGAAAGAACACTATATAGAAGACAATTCTCCCTTGGAACAATATGGGTAAAATTATAGGAAGAAAACCCAAGATTTTTTTTTAAATGAATCAATATTAAAAAGACATATCCATGATTACATAGTATTTCTATTTTTTTTGAAGTTTTGGACGTAGATATTATTCATTATAGTATAATAATTCTATACAATGGAAAATGAATGAACCTAGAGGGGTCAAATTGAGCAATAAAAGCATAGTTTCAATGTTAACAAGTTAGATCATAAAATATATAATTCCTTCCTATAAAAAAATTAATTAATTTTTTAAATGAGATTAATATAAGGTTTTATTATAAAGGATAAAATATTGAGGAGTGAAAATCCTATTTTCATTGATATATTCAATATGGTGTGAAATGGATAAAGAATTTGAAGGTGGTAAAGTGGGTTGATCATAAAAAAATAATTATTTATTTTTTCTAATCTATTTATAATGTAAAAAAATATAGATAGCTTAAATGATCTTACATTTAATGGATATAATTGGGTTATGAAAGATAAGGATTAAAATAATGAAAAGCTATGCACTTGTGGTGATCTAAAAATTCATGGAAAGATGATTCAAATGTGTGTATAGTCTATGCATGTAATGATGGATTGTATAGAAATTTTACCTTCCAATGAAGTGTATTTGTAGAAGAGTATAAAATCATCATATATAGATGATAACTTAGCAATTGAGGTGGAGAAAAGTGTTTCACATAAGTAAATTCCATAAGAGAAGATATAAGAATAACAATCTGTTAAGACTTATAATAAAAAATGGGATTTTTCAAACAATTCCCACATTACATTTGGAAGGAAATAGTTTCCAAGGTTGTGATGAAAATATTAGCCTCAGCATTTCAACTATGAAATAAACAACTACCTCCTTATTTCAAATATTTTTTAACCTTTTAAAATGATGGTAATTGAAGGATATGAATGAATATATGCCTTATTGATTGAAAAGAATATTTTCATCATGGTGTATCCCAATTTCAATGGGGTGAAGGAAATTAGGGATACCCTTTTGGGGAGAAAAAAAGACAGGAGAAGTTAGAGATTTAAAATGCGGGTGAATATAAAATTTATATATAGTCCTTCAAAAACATGATAATGAGGTGTTTCATCATACATAAAGGCCATATTTTTATTATATAAAATATGTTGGTTAAGGGGGTTTTGATTAATGAAAAAAAGATAAACGGTGCATTTTATTAAATACACAAGAAATTTTTTAATGGGTTTGTTGATATATTTCATGTTTCATATTTTTCATGATAAAACAATTTTAATAGGCCTCGAGATAGATCATTTGAGTTTATCTAATTTAATAACACACATTAAATATTTTATAGACCACCCCAATTTCAAGGTAAAATATCATATATTTTCTATACCAGATTATCCCCTGTAAACATGGGGTAAATCAACTAATGTTTCTTGGATACTTATGTGGGTGGAATCATCCTCCTCTCAAAAATTTAATTATGGTTATTATTTAAATTTGAAGAGGAATAATTTTTTATTTAAATATTGATATGAAATATTGTTAATTCCCCAACTTTATTTTGGTATTCATTTTCAACTAAAGGGAAAATTGAAGGGAAATAAGAATTACATTGATTCAGAATGTTATAAGGTGTATTAAAAATATATTTATTGGCATAATTGTGGTTCCTAGTTGAATTGTAGCTTTATTTTTTATTAATTTTGTGAAATTATACTGATGTTAATCAATTTTTTTTGTATAAGTATATTCAATTTGTTTCCATTTCACATGGAAAAGATAAGGAAATTTTTTTTCTCCCATAGAGAACATAGTTGGATACCTTCAATATATCCCCCCCAATATATGATTATAAATTTTTTCTTTATAGAGATATGAGATTTTTTTTGGAGCAAAGTGCACTATCTACAAAACGTGTGGAGATTTATTCACAAGTGTATACAAAATACATATGATTTTATTTAAAATGTTAAAAAATAAATGAACATATTCTGAAAGATATAATTTTATGGAGATTACATTCATTATGTATTGTTCAAGAAGAATTTTGAAATTAATAGGAATATACCATGGATGAATTTTTGTGGTCTTTAAATGAAGGTAAAGTATCTTTGTGGTTCAATTGAAATGGAATTCATGTACTACAAAGATGTTCATATTTATTATAGGTCAAAAAAAGTATATATTCTCAAGGGGATCACATAAGATATTATATATGAGCGTATAACATTAAACAACCATATTACCTTAAACCAATATGTTGATAAAAACTGTAATACATCTATTTAATAAAATTTGGGATCATAATACATCAGGGTGTGACCTTAATGGAGCGTGTGATGTTAGTGTAGGGATTTATAATTCCAAATGTTTTACTGAAGAAATAACATGACAATTTGATTGTGTATAACGTGGTAATAATACTTTTAAAATTACATCATAGTTTCACGTACAAATTTTCATAGAAAAGATTGATCATATGAAATTATATCATATGAATATATCATACAACATTACCTCTTGTCATGCTTTTAGGGTGTCACATATAAATTTGCTTCTAATAATATAACTTCTTATATTGTATGAATTCATAATTATAATTAATTGTAAGTCAAATGAAATTTAATAATATAGATGTTTTTATATAAAATTCATATGAAATTTCATTACTTTTTACAATTCAAAATATGTATGATAATAAAAATATTTTATTTTATATAGAATAAAAAAATGGAATCACCAAAATAAATAGGTTATTCAAATATAGATAATAACCAAGTTTCAAATGTATAAAATAAGGGGTCTAAATGGAACATGGTCCTTTATTTGATGTGGGGAGATGAGGTGTGTTCTTGATCCTATTTTAAATTATCAAGTGCATTAATGAGTTTGAAAATTTATAAAATGTTATATTATGGGATATTTGATTGAGTGTTTTTATCATTATAATCCAATAACTTTTGAGCATCTAGTAAGCCCATTATTTTATTTTTGTTTCAACATGGAAATATCTTCTTGATTTGGATAAATAATATGTCATGTTACTATGATTTAGAGATTTTCAATAATGAAAATATTAAAAAATAAATTCAATGTATTTTTTGGTGAATATTTTATTCTTTGGTGTGAGGATGAAAGAGTTTTTGAGATTTCAGACAAAATTCAAATCGAATAGATACATTTTGGTATCAAAGAAATACGAAAGATACCAAAGATGGAAGAAATCTTGGAGGAAGAATACATGTTGTACCCATGTATTCATTAATACATACGAGAAACTATATCTAGTGAATATTTAAGAAATATGAATTCATTCATCCATGTTTTCATGGAGACCTATGAATACATGCTTAATGGTTTAATAGAATGAACTAGATCATATGATTTATGGAGGAAGATCAAATCAAGAGGTGAAAAATAAAATTGGATAATGAAGAAGGTATCTTTGATTTGGGTTTCAAACCAGGTGGTGTTATTGGGGTGTATAAACAGTCAATGGGTAGAATTATATCTGTTTGGTCCATTTAATTGGTCACATATAGAAGGAACACAGGGGTATTTTATGTTTAATGTACTTGGAGTGACTTTGTTGTGACTAGTTGAGTCTATAGTGGTAAATCTATAATTTTCTATCCAAACCCATAAGGTAAAGGTTCCATCATTAAGGTCAAGTGTTGTAAATCCTCATATAATTTTTTTTATTTAATTTTCATGAATATAAGTACCTATGAAAAAATTAATTAAGCAAGTATAAGGTATTTAACCAAGAATAGATGTTGTGATAAAAGGGAGAAACTCATTAAAATAAAATTAGATAAATAATTCCCCCAACCCCCTCAATGATCCAATTTGACCTAGGAACATCTCAATTCATGAATTCTAAAATTAATTACAGTTACCATATCTGTGTATGGATTTTGGTAGATCCTATAATGGATGTAAATCCCAATGATTTAAAAAGGTTTTTCAAGTGTAAAATAAACATGGATGGATAATTCAGTCATTATAAGTCAATATTGTTTACATAATTATCGAAAAAATGTTATAGAATGCTTAATTTGGAAAAAATATCACTAGTTTCTATGAAAAAATTCATTAGAATTAGTTTTTACATAATATCATAAATTTTAATTGAGGTTGATAATATAGATCTAAAAATAGTACTCATTAATGGTAACCAATAGGTAGATGTATCTATAAATAAACTAGATGTGTTTTGACTCCAAAATATTCTAACAAGAAATAAAAAACAATGGATCCATTTATAGATTAAAATATATGTTTCATCGGATATTCTATTTGATGAATCTATAATGAAATTTGGATTCATAATGAATTAATGTGGTCCTTATGTTAGGAGGATATTTAATGGGAATGAAATAGTTTCCTTATTAGTGTATTTTATTGATAAACTACATATTGTAAAGGGGATATCTGTCTTATAAACTAGTAAGAGTTCATTTTAATCATTCATCTCAAATAATGATGTATGTTAAGCAGCATAAATTATTTGGATAAAGATCCACGATTATATATCCAAGAGTTTGATGAGATAAGTCAAAGTACATTTAATGACATGAGACTAAAAAGACATAGTATTCAATTATCTAAGATGGGATCCTTTCCAATATCACATGGAATTAATTTTTCTATGAAAATTATCCTTTATATATATGAGGATAGGAATAGGATGATAAAGATTATATACATTTTAGTGATTGGGTTTGTAGTATAATCCTTATTATATACTAGGATAGGTGTTTCTTATGCTTTGAGTATATTATTTTGTAATGTCTTGACCTAGGTTCCATAAACAAGTTACCCTACCTGGTCTGTTATATAACCTCAAGCACACCTCCCTATATTCTAGACATTACCTACTAGAAGTGAGGTACTGATAAAAAACATGGGAAGACTATATACACTTTATCATAGAAATAGAATAGAAAAAATCGAAAAGGAATACACAAATGGTATAAACAGAACTGGAATAATACAAGAATGAGAGAAAACTGTAATCACATGATAAACTGAAACTAAAAATAATATCCACAACTAAACATTTGATATGGAATGAAAAATAAGTTTCATGTTCCAAAATTAATCTCAAAATAAATACCCTGAAAACTCCACCAAGTGGGTCCTTGTAGCTAGTGTAGTTCCATCACCTATTCCATATCCCAACTGAGCCATCCAATATAGTGTTATTTCCCTAATCCTGTCTTGAAAATATGAAGTCTCTTATGGTACCGATCATTCTGCCTAACTATAGTGTGGGTAAAAATCATTACGCCACCACTAATGACAATTAAAACAATATCTTTGTTAATAACAGTGTATGAAATTGTATAAATAATGAACTTAAATTTACAAAGTAAACAATCTTTAGATTTTATTATTCATTAATTAACCCAATAAATTCTCAATTTCCTGATAAAACCTATACTATCAATACCTTATTCGTCCTCTTCCAGAGTCTGAGAATTCATAATGGGGTATCACATATAACAATAGAAAGACTATCAGGCATCATTTAATTTCATTTCATAACAAAGATGATTGGATCCATAGTCCAATGCCAATCTAATGGGTGTAGAATTTCATGTCTAACTCCTCATGGGTATTTGGATCATCTACCCCTATACCACACCTTGATATCACATGTGTATTTAGACTCGCATTCCCTATCCCACAATCCATGTCACATGGATATTTTGAGAATCAATACTTATCTCATACTATAATATTCACATATAGATATTTAGAGCCTCTGTACCTATCCCAAACTCTATTTAAATTAACCCCACATATATCTCATTTATCAAATTCAATGGGGTTAATCAATATTATCCATTTTACCACATTTCAAATAAAAGATATAAATTCAATTATAAAAAAAACGCAATTCAATACTTTAATCCCATGGAATAATATTAAAATTTAACTATTAAAATATTTTTTTAATATATAAATCATATAACTTATTATCCCAAAAATGTCAAGTCAGCCATATGATAATTCCCATTTTCGATCAATTCATAAAAACATTAATTGATAAATTTCACATTCCAAAATCCTAGAAATTCCCAAAACATAATATTCTATTCATTAAATAACTAATTAATTAATCAAATTCCACAAATTCTAATTACCCTAATATAATACCAAGTTAGCTTCACATGGAAATTAAATTAAATCAATTCAATCTCTAATGATGTTGCTTAATCCTAGAAATTGAAAATTTCCCAATTACATACACATAATTAAATAAAGACTATGGGATTTTTAATTTATACCACCTACCTTATGATATTTTAGTGATTCTCTCCAACCAACATCCTTAATTGAAGAACAAAAACATACACTAGTAAAAAATATATTTAGCATGTCATCTTTTTCAAACCATTTCTCTCTCATCGATGTGAAATGTAAAAGAAAGTTCATTTGTCACCTTAGTTAACATCAAAACGATAGGCAAAATCTAGTATCACTCCTTTTTGTCGGTAATAAAGTAACCAACATGATAAAGACTTTTTTTCTCTGTTATATGTTAACTGATGTGATAATGAAATTATCACTACTGTATAACATTTTTTATAAAATAAAATATGTATTAAAGAACAATATTCATGTCTGTTACTTTGTAAAAATTTGATAAAATAATTAAAATATCATTATCATGTCGGTTATAATATAAATAATGTGGTATAAATAAAAAAAAATTATGAATTTCCATTTTAAGAAATTTCGGTGTTTTCGATATCTCGAAATAAAACCTATTTTTCTCATATGAAAGCCCGGACCTCCTCATTTAATTTATCTATTGGACCCAAATATTGGTTTTCCATCATCAATAGTCATCAGTTTCATATTCGTTATTGTTGTGAATTCGATCGGGCCATCTCTCAACTCTATAGTAATCCTCACACATCGATCATCGCTCACTAATGCCCTAACCCCTATTTTTATTTTTTATTAAAACCTCTCATTACCATATTATTTATATTATTTTATTATCCAATCATCAAACTAGTCTTTTCAAAATATAATTATTTTATTGGAATATTACCTCATAGATTAAATTAGGTCTTCTACTCGTAATAGTGTAAGAATCATACAACTTGTTTTTGTGAAATAGTAATAATGAGAAAAATAAATGTTAAAAGTAATATTGGATGGTATTTATGACTAATTTAATTTAATTAATATGATAATTATAAAGTATTATTATTTGTACTATGATATATTATTAAATCAAATTTGTGTGTAGAAAATAGTGTTTGTGATTTAGTGTAATGTAAATTCTTTTCAATCAATTCCCTAATTATATTTATTTTAACCTTGAATGTGAATTGTCAAGAAATATTATAGATCCAATTTATATGTTTCTTTATATAACCATTCCAAAATGGTTACTTATTTACACTTGAATTTATGTTAATTTATGTGTTATATATAGACAAAATTATTTTCTTGAGTATAGTATCTTAGTAATATATGGCTTGATGAAGTATTATATAATGATAGATGTGTCCATTTGGAATTGGTATATCCCAGTCATTGATTTCACTCAATTAACTACTAAGTATATATTTTCCTATTCTAGATATGGTGTCATAAAAATATATAATGGATATTAAGGGGTTTATTTGTGGAACTATTGGAATGTTTGTGTTAATGCTTTGGGAATCATGAGATAGAATTGCAGAAACTAGGGATGATGAGTATGTCTAAATTTGGATAAAATTTAGGTGACTATTAATACATAATATATTTTTTAGAACATTAAGATAACTGCATTACCTTTGTATATTAAATATTATATATAATTGTCAATGAATTATCAAATAATAACTGATAATGTAATATTATATCTCCTAAAAACATTATTATATGTTATATAATTAATTAGAGTAATTTTGATTATTTAATATGTTAGGATTAGTGGTTTTTATTCTACATAGTATTGATTTATATAAAAATTTTATTTTTTGAATTTTTTAGCATGTTTCCCTCTAACTATTTAGTTCCTTATTATATAGCATCAAACAAGTTATTTGTTCAGTATTGTATAATATATAATATTATGGTTTGTTATGTTGAGAAATTTGTATCCGGATTTTGAAACTTATTCACAAAAATTTGTAATCCTTGTTTACAATCCATGATAAAATGACTTTTTTATTGATTAAAATATTCAGATAAGAAACTAATGTTATTTATTCTATATAAATAAATAATTTGGTAAACCTTTTATTTATATATTTAGTATTATTTGGGATTATAAATGTAAATGGTTCAAAATTTTGATTTATCATTTATATTTAAACTTATATTGCATAATTTCCTATAATTTATAATAATTATTTTTAAATTATAATATATTTTTAAAAAACAATGTTTTATTACCATAATATTAAGACATATTTCATATAAATATAAAGCTTTTCTTACATGAATAATTTATTTTCTCTTTTATCACCACTATATTAATTTGACAAGATATTTATTTTTGATATTTATTATAGATAATAATGATTCGGTGATGGATTAAAGAACATTGAATAAGTGATGAATATGTAGAAGGTGTTGATTCATTTTTTGAAATTTTATAAACAAAATGTTCAAATAAATAAATTTTTTATGTCCATTATTGAAATTTATAAATATATAGAAGTGGAAAAGAAGATAGATCAATGATAATTTAATTTTTGATGGTTTTAGTGAACGTTACAACCCTTATATTTGGCATGGTAAAAATGGGTAGAATATCGTATCTATTGATGATGGTGTTATGCAAGATCAAAAGTTTGATGAAAGTCATGAAATAATTCGTCATATTGAAGAAGATGAAATTATAAAAGACTGTTTTGGTAAGATTATTTTTTGTAATTTTTCTTATCTTACAATGATTATTGTAATATATTTTTTACCACTTCTAATCAAATGTAATTTGATATACCTAATACTAGAGGAGTCAGTAAAAAATGTTTGTCATTTCTTGTTATGAGATAGAGGGATTTGAAATAAACCCTCACATGAGATTTCATTTTTGGGAATATGGAACATCATAATCCCAATGATATATATCAATTTATAGATGAGGATGCATGGAATCAATTTATAGAAATTTAAATACAACATTCATTTTTTTAAATTCAATGTTTTCTTTTATAATATTTTTAATATTAATTATCTTATTAATGGTTAATTAATTATTATTTTATTCTTAATTTAATGAAATTGAGGAGAACTTGTTAGGAAATCTAATCAAGAAATGTATACCCACATTATTATATTTTGGAGGGAATACATTATTATAAGAACAAATGATGGATGAAAATTTACAAATAATAAGAGATGATTCTTTGGGATCTGCAGTGGATGACCATACCCCACCCCCTACCAGACAAGGAAAATAGAAGAGGATTTAGATGACCAAAAAAGGATAATCTCAAATAACAGGGTCAAGGGTTATAGTTGAGATAATTGTAAGTAGTTTTATTTTATTTATTTATTTATATTAATTTAGTTATTCATATATTATGATTCATTATGAATATTTTTATATATTTCATAGAGGATTCTATTGAGAAGTAGAGAGTACATGGGGTTTTTTTAGCGGAGGGTAGGGAGGATATTTTAGTTTCAACATTGGGAAATCCTGAAAACCAAGTTATTGTATGACGATACCCAGAAGGGGATTCAGTTGAAAAGTATTTTCCACGTTCTATATATTCTTCAATAGATTATCATTATTAAAAAAAATAGAATCTTTGGAATTTGAATTTCGGGAAATTTGTGTGACGATGGATAATAAGATCAGATATATACTGTTCACAATGTTTACAGACATTCAACGAATGTTTTGGACTATTAATCCATCTCCGAAATTTCTAGTAGCTCACACTCCTCATAAATATTTTACTCCACCGCTTCATCCTACAAATAAAACTCTTTATCCTAATCGTACACCCCCTCCCAAAAACATCTGAGATATTTTGCGTTATATGTGGATTATTCCCATCATGTGTTTAAAAGTTGGATGAAATTTTATATGGGTGATAACATTCATCATCATTAGAGAGATATTCAGAACCAAATGGTCACTATAAAAGTTATTGTAGATAGATTTCCAAGAATACCATGTCCTACTAATGAGGTTAGTACAGTTGTACAAAGTGTCATCTATCTTTTTGTTTTTGCATCTAGACATCTTTTGACACATTTTAAAAGAGGTATGTGTAAATTTTATCATTTATTCAATTTTTCTATTAAATTTAATTTTTCATTTTAATATTTACATATAATTTTCTACATTTTTTTAAAGAATCATTAAAGGTAATGAAATATTTTATAGAAAACAATAAATAAAAACTGATACTTCAAATACAGTTTCTCCTAGTCTTGATAGAATGGAAATATGTTCAAAATTATTATTAGACATATATGAGATTAAAATTAAAGATTAAATATGTGGGTTGGAAATGAATATAGTGATTTTGAAAATAGATATCAAGGATCATGTAGATGGAGATCAGTTGGGCATCAATATGATAGAAATGTTTTCTACGTTTATTAACAAAATTTACCTATTTGTATAATTTATTAAATATATATTGTCAATATATATTTCTGAATTTTTGTTTTAGTTATATTAAGAAAATTTTTAAGTTGAATGAAAGGATTCCTGTATATGGATTCATTGACCCACAATTTATATCACCTATAGTGAGGAAAAAAATAACAGAGAATGAACTTTTATATTGTTAAAATATTTCATAAGAATGAAATTGTTCAACGTAGGATATTTCTTTATCATCAAGAGTAATAAATATATATCATAAAAATATTTTTTATCTATAAATAATAACTAATAACATTATATTTTCTTTTATATAAGTTTTTATTAGATTTTTTTGTTTTTCCATTTGAGATGGTACTTTATTATCTATGCTCTATCTATGGTGAGGTGTGAGAAAATTTTAATAATATATTGAAAATATAAGTTAGAATATATTAATACTTCTTTATATTATGATTAATTAAAATTATATATTCATATTATTTTCTTACATTCCATTTAATTTTTATCATGGTACAATAATAAGAAGAGCACCAAGATCAAATACACAAAATCATTGGTTAATATTCATTTTTAATTACTAGATAATAGATATTTATTTCATAAAAAATTTATTTTGTATTGAAAAAAAATCAAAAAGAAATTTAATAAATAATAATGCATAATGTAATGTTGAAGTTTTGTTTTATGATTTATCTATGAAATAACTAAAACTTATACATTTACAAAATTCATTCATAATAATGTTTTTTATAAAAATTTTCTTAATAAATCTTTATCTTTATTCAGAATATATATTAGATGATTTACTTTTAATTTATTTATTTTTGATGACCCTAGGTCTTATATTGCACAAGATATGAAATGTTATAAAATATAATTGAAAAATAAATTTATTTTGGAATAACTATTAGTTACCAAGGTTTATATTTTGTGAAAATGAAATTTTAAATTTGTATTTTTATTTTCTTGGTTTTTCAAATAATTTTTAAAAATGAAATTTAAAAATTGTAATCATATTTTAGTTTTTTATTATACTTATTTTTCTACTAGAATTTAACCTATAATTTATGTTATTATTTTCTGTATAAGGTATGGAAATAGAAAAATAAATACAGAAAACACTATTTATCATGTCGGTTTTGTGGTAACCGATGTGATAAACACATTTGGATGGGTTTATCAGGTCGGTTAAAAGAGAACTGATGTGATAAAAATAACTAACATGGTAAATTTGTATACTTTTTATCTTGTGAGTTCTCTTAGAACTGATATTATAAACTATTTTTCAAGTTAGTGTTTTTACTAAACCAATGTGAAAAAAAATTGTTAGTTCTTTTATAAAAAACTTGAAAAAGGCCTACATAAAATTATCTACAGTGTTAGTTTTAATTGACTGATGTTAAAAACATATTTTAAATGTCTCCTTAAAAACACCACGTAATTAGAGACATGAAAATGAAAAAAACTAACATGAAAACAATTTTTTCACTAGTGCTAGATCATTAGGAATAATGTGATCTAGAATCAATAACTAGATCTAAAAATTAAATAATAATTATAAATAAATTATATATTTAAACCCATAACCAATGGAGGAAATCCATCTCCTTTTATCTAGGAAGAAAAATGGGAGAGAGAGAGAAATATAAATGGGAAGAAAACACAGAGGTAAAGAGGAGAAGATATGTCAATAAGATCCTTGATTTGTCATGAATGAAAGTTGGAAGGCCTTGAAAATTTTAGGAGGCCTCTAAAATTAAATGGAATTAGTTTACATTCAAGTGGGGGGGGGGATTATAAATAAATACTAGGGTCATTGAGATTTTATATTAATTTCTTGGGTGTTTAAATTTCAACGTGCTTAGTTTCTTATAAGAGGCACCCAGTTTTCCCCAAACCATGTACCTAACTGTGTTCCTTCTCTTATGGGTATCATAATAACTACATAGATGGTTCATAGTTTCATAATCTATATTCCAACCATATGAATCCCCTTACTCTCAGTTTTGAGGGATTTCTAGTTGGGTCACACGGTTGGGGAAAATTGTGTTGCAACCATGAATTGCCCATATTCCTATCAGAATTCAACAATTTTACTCCAAAGGTCCCCACGGTAAACCACAATTAAGATACACCAAAAAATGTTAATAAACTACCTGTAAATGAGTGTGTGGAATCTATAGAAAAGGAAGGGATCTTAAAATCTCCCTACATTATAATACATTTTCCTCGAGCTCTATTCAAAAGCATGTCTGAGATTCAGAGTTAAAAATACCAGCCCACTAAGCCAAAATATCCTCTTCTCTATACAATGTTTTTTCCCAATATGGTCATATAGACACAATAAATTAACTATTGGCATAGAATTCCCCCACAACACATTCTAACTAAAATCTAAGACATATATCAGATTATCCTCAAAGGAAGAATTAGTCTCATGATCAACATAATCTATATCAATCACAAGAGAAGGGTTGGGGTGATACCACCAATGTTGTGACACATGGAAAACATCATGCATAGCACTATACCTCAGCATAAGGTCCAATAGTTATGAAACCACATAGATTCTCTTCAAAACCTATAAAGTTCCAACAAACAAAGAATCCAACATTCTATATCTTTGAATCATACGGTTACCCAACTTAGGAGAAACCCGAAAAATGACTTGGTCACCCTCTATAAACACTTGGGTTCTTCATAGTCTCTCAGCATAAAAAATCTATCTAATCTGAGTTATAATCACATTCTTTTGAATAAACTAAACCTATTCTAACATATTTATCGTGAGACTCAGTCCTAAAAACCTTGAATCACATGTATCCATACAACATATCAGTTATCTGAATATCTTTAAAGAAATAGCCTAATATGCATCCATAAAAATAGTTTCGGATGAATATAATTACAAGTGAACTCCACATGTGCTATGTCCTTCTCCCAAGACCCACTGAAGTATAAAACCCACTAATTTCATGTATTTAAGAACATGTATCCTTAATTCTGACTGACCACTTCTATATGCGTAGAATGTTGTACTCAATAAAACCTATGTATCAAGATCCTTCTACAATACCATTCATAATAGAAAATTCAAAGGTGACTAACAGTTTGAAACTATACTTTATAGAACTCCATGTAGACTGACTATATCATGAATATAAAACTTTACCAAATAATCCATAGAGAGAGTCTCCTATATAGGTATGAAATGAACAACATTCATTAGTTAACCAAAACAACCCAAATAGAATCATTCATTTTAGGTTTCCTCAGGATACCCACCAAAAATTCCCTAGAAACGTCATCCCACATCGATTTAAGAATGGTAAATGAATATATTAAACAACCAGGTCAATGATGATCATCCTTCATCAATTTATAGGTTTATCATCATGTCCAAAACCCTACAATATTCCTAACATTTATTATCTCTTCCTCATCTGTAGTCTAATAGAAAAGTCACTTCTAACCTTCAAGGATTTATCTAATTGGAAAACACTCCATATTCTCATATTGCCTCTCCCTGATCCATCTCACAAGTACATACTCCACTGAAACTGATATGAGATTCATATTCTCCTGTCACTCCTGAGCAACAATATAAATTTCATCTAGAACGGTCATCATATTCCACTCAGAACATACTCCTAAACTTCTTGAGTATGAGTTTTCCTCCTCAGAGTGTTCCCAAAACTGTTTCCTTTCCTTGGTGTATATTTAATCTCAAAATAAAAATATTTCATATATTGAACCCATCTATACTATTAAAGAATAAATCTCTATGATAAAATATATTATTTAATATTTTGTGATAAATATTTAAAATAAAATCATCTCCCAACTGATAATGTCAAAAACACGTCAAATCATGAATGGTTGTTGCTATTTTGTATCCACTGTTATGGTAGTTCTATTCATGTGGCATAAACTGTTGTGAACCATTTACCTCTACTCAATCCCTGAGAATCAACACTACTCCAAGCCCATTACCATATGAATCACAGAACACTATGTACTCTTACCTTGACCATGGTAGGATGAGGATTGGTTCAGTATTAAAATAATTTTTCAACACCAATAAATCATTATCACATCTCCAGACCATTCAATCATTACTGTGTTCTTTGTCTATCTCAAAAGTGGTGCAACTATGAGGGAAAATTCCTCCATTAACCACTGATAATATCCCGATAATCCTAGAAATATATGGAGATAAAAAATATTCATGGAATTTTCCTGGTAAAAAACTTCATGAACCTTATCTATGTCCACTTACACACCTTCCTCTGAGATGATGTAATCCCTGAAGTATACTTGATCAATGAAAAATTGGAACTAACATTTCATAGCCTATAGTTGGTGGTCTCTCAGGATAATCATGAGAATTCCAGGATGTTGGGTATGATCATCTTGATTATTAGAGTACAATAAGATTACATCTTTAAAATACTATAAAAATGATCTAGGTATTGATGTCAGATTCTTTTTCTCAAGGATATAAACACTACAAGAGCATTCGTCAAACGGAAACACATTATGAAGAAAAGATATAGGCCATACCTACTTCTAAATGCAATATAAGGTATTTAGAATGTTAGAATCTCAAATTATGACACCCTAATATAAATTCATTGTTATAAAAAAACACATGATACACTAAAATTATCAAATAGATAATTTATATGATGAAGAGGACACTATAGAATCACATTCATCATGTTCAACTTCTCATAATCACAAAATAAGCACAATGATTCTTCAGCCTTCTTAGAAAACAAGGATATATATCCCCAAGCTGACATACTCGGATGGATAAACCCCTTATCCATAAAATATTATAGATTATTCTTTATCTCTTGAAGTCCTATTGGTGAAATTTAGTATGGCTGAATAGAAACTATATCAACCCTTAGCATGAGATCAATTGTAAACACCATGTATATCTCAGGTTAAATCCCTCTGAGTTCCTCAAAAAACACATCATGTAACCTACCCACTACCAGAGGAAAGACATCGTATTTCACACCCCAATTTTCTAGTATGAAACTTGAATCCTGGGTGATGATCTCCCCAAGTATTGGAAGAAATGGTCATGTATTATCATCCGATATTTCCCACACTCCAAGATGAATATAATTTTTACCCTCAAGTGATGTACTAGTCACTATACTGTAGTAACAATCTATGTGGTCTCAATTAACCACAATCCTATCAAAAATAAAAATAAGGTCAAAAAATTAAATATATGAAATGTAAACATACCATATAAACTAATACTCTCTAACATCAAGAGAACGCCCCTTGAATATACAAATTTCCCTCCACCATACTCCCAACGATGAATCGATCATCCCCACCCTCCTCACAAAATCCACTACTGGACTAAACCCATTCAAAATATTTATAGATATAATAGCATTAAAGGCACCAATATCAAATACGGTATCTTCTAGTGTAGAACCTACCCATGTAGTACCTCTAACAATTTATGGTCCAGCCTCACTATCCACCAGTTTGGGATGAACAAAATACAAATATACAACCCCTCTTTCCTATGATGCAGTTAGAGTCCCCTAAGATGCACCACTATACTAATATGGTTTCCCCCTTCCAGAAGTAACACGTCTATTACCTCTATTTTCAGGTCCATTAGAAATCCAATAGCCAGACTGATACATTGTCGATGATACATCTCTCGTACTTAGATTTTTTATTGTTTCCTACCCATCTATTGTGGGTTTTTCCAAAAAAAATGTTGATTTCTCATCTATCCCCAATCTCGACACACTAATGGTGGTCTAGGAAAATGTCTAAAAATGTTTAATATCATACAAAACTAGAGTAAATTCACTTGGGTAATATATGGGGTAACTTTTCCTCCATCCTGCACACTCTTCTTTCCATTTCACTAGTCAACATTCTCATAATAATTCTTACTACCCTCCCATGTTGTACCTACTAATTGTCCAACAAAAACAACATATCCATCACTATAATGCTACGTAGAATCCCCTCAAACATGAAATCCTGATCCACCTCATCGTGAAACTTTATTCCCTAAATTGTTTAACTTGGGACTTAATATAACATTTCTATTCATCTTGAAAATTTATTTTAGTAGTTATCTCATCCACTTCCAACACTAGGGAAATGAATTACAAGGTTTTTAAGTGATCAAAAAAGTTTATCTCTAACATAATCCCATTGGTAAAACATATGAACTCAACTACCATATCATGTCTCAACCTTTGTATATAAATTTGATTTGAAAAATTATTTTGGAATTCATTCCAGACCATACCGTCCTCTTTCCCATTCCGAGCCTGAGCATCCCACCAGCACCTCCCTGGTCCTCAAAACATATAAGCAGCCAAATTCACCCTCGACTTAGTCGGAGTGTCAAAATGGTTAATTACAGAATGGATGGACTGAATCTGTAATTTCATTACATTATGTTCACCATCTCCTATGAGAGTCAGAGGGTGAAATAACTGAAACTTCTATATCTGGTCAAAAATAGTCTTCATGATCTATTATGTGTCACTATTAATAATCTATATATAGTGAAAACATATCAAATAGAAATTTTATGTGACTCATTCACCCAAAAAAACCAGTTCATCATGATCTTCTATCTGTGGATCATTTCTATCCATATCATCATGTTGTCATATCGACAAACATCATCATGGAGGAATATGTATAATATTAATGACACACACATTAGGAAATATTCCCAGACATTAATGATGTTAAAAAAATGGATTCAAATAAATCCTTAATGAATCTTCCTATTTTTTCCAAAACATGATCAATACAGAGGCATTATCAATGCCCTTAACAATCCAACATATAGTTCTTGGTTAAAAAAGGAAAACACATTATAATTTTATAGTTGGTTACTACACACAAAATTTTCATATTTTTAATCATTATACCACTTTTAAATTCTATATTAGGTACTAATTTTAGTTCAATATCAAGTAAAAACATCACAATTTCAACAACTTACCCAAAACCCATTTTCCTATTTATTTTTAAAAATGAGGCATGTCATAGTAATTCCTATGTTCTTAGAATGAGTAATGCTTACTGAACTATCATTCCATATGAAAAAATGATTCAAATATCAAAAACCTTAGAGAAATATCACATCACACTACAAGTTCATCACATGAGGTAAAATAATTATCAAATTATAACAATAAACAAAAAAACAATCCCACCATGGGTTCTTGTGTTTTCCTCTATACATGGATTAGCTACTACCCTGCAAAAAAACCATGTACAAAGCTCGAATCATCCTAGTATCATGTATAACTTTCCAGAATAGTCATAAAAATAATAATATAAAAACCTCTTATATCATTTTGTAATTCCAAAACTTGGATACCACAAACCGATACCCCATTTCCTTCAGTTACATTACCTCAATATGCCTCCTTGTATGCCAGAGTCTACCCACCAGCAACAAGTGTCTAATAGAAACAATAGGGAAACTATACCTGCTTTATGAGAATAATATAACAACAGAAATAGAAAAATAATTACAAAATTATTTGACAAAAAAATTAATTATATAATAAATAGAACAACCTAGTATCACTTGATGAACCAAAACAAAAAACAATATCTAAAACTAAATAGTAGATGCATAATAACAAAGTAGTGAAAAGTTAAAATATGAAACCCTAAATAAAGTCACTAAAAACTCCCCTAGGTGGGTCTTAATACAATGTCTGGTTCACTCTTCCATGATCCATCCTAAAGCCGCTATCTTATATAGGGATATAACCCATATATTTTCCTCCAATCATGAATTATATTCATCTATCAATCAAGAATCTTGTGTACATTTTCAGTACATCTTAGTAGTCCACCGCCATTGGAATATAAAACAATATCTAGTCACTAAAAGTGTATACTATTGTTCAAATAATATACTAAAATTCCTAATGTAAATAGTCATCACCTTTTTTATTCTCTAATGGACCACATAAATCCATGGGTTCATGATGACACCCATACAATCAATATCACCTTTTTCCTAGGTCATAGTCTTTACTATCCCCAAGGGATGTGACGATCTCAATACCATGATTTTCATGAATCATATGATTTCAGTTCCTAACATGGCCAATTGGATCTATTGTCCGAAGATAATATAATGGGTTTAGAACATAAATTCTAACACTTCATGGATATTATGAGCATTTTTCCTTATCAAACATCATAATATCACTATGGTATTTGGAGCCTATGTTCCTCACCCACACTCCCAGTCACCTGGGAATTTTAATCCTCAGTCCCTATCCCATAAAATAATTATCACATATAGGTATTTTGAGCCATGTACCTTGTCCCACACTCCAATACCACATGGGTATTTAGAGCCTCATTCCTTATCCTAAATTCAATTTCTCTGAATCACTTTTATATCACATTCAATATGTATAATCAACATTAACCCTATTATCAAATTTCTTATCATGGATAGCATTTAAATTATAAAAAAATGGTTTTTTACGTTATAAAATAGGGTAATATAGAAAATAAACCATGAAACTATTTTTCTATATTTAAATCATATAACCCATTATCCAATTATGGTCAAGTAAACCATCTCATAATTATGATTTTCAATTATTTTGCAAATACATTAATTAACCGATTATGAAATCCCAATATCGGATGACTTCCACAATCACATAATCCCATTAATTTATTAACAAATTTAATTAATCAAATTCCAACAATTCTAATTTCCCCAATTTTAACCAAATTTATTATCACATAGAAATTAAATTAGATCAATTCAATCTCTGATTAATCTTCCAAATCATGTAAATTTAAACTTACAAAATACATAAATAAAAATAAACCAAAAGTATTGGATTTTAAATTTAGACTACCTACACAAGGATCATTGACATGCGCTCACCAACGAAAATCCCCAATTGAAATGAAACAACCAAGATCAACCTGAAAAAAGAGATCTGGTATCAAAACATAGATCCTAGATAAAAAGAATCAAGTTGCCTAAATCCATGAACAAAATTCAAACAAATAGAGGAAAACCATCCCATTTTTATTTTTTAATAGAGACAGGAGAGAGAGAATATAATTGAATATAAGACACATATAGGAAGAGGTGTAGATCCATCAATCAGATCTTTAATTAATCAATAATGGAGGTTTTAAATAATTTTAACTCCACTGGGAGTCTCTAAAATTAATAATAGCTAGTTTAGGTCCACTTGTGAGGGATTTGGGACTAATACAGGGGGTTCGATACTTTATTTTAATTTTTTTGCGGTTTAAATTTCGGTGTGCATGTTTTCCTAAACAATGTGCACATTTTTTTATAATTGTACAACTAATTGTGATCCTACTCTCCTAGGTCACACTATTATTACTAAGAGGGTACCCTATTTTTGAAAACCATGAACCAATCATGTAAATACTCTTATTTATGTTTTTATGATTTTCTAGCATTGGTACAAGGCCTGGTAAAACAGTGCACCAACCGTCCACTTTCTCTCTTCCAAATGAAATTGACCAATTTCACACCGAAGATCCCTAAGGTAAAACCAAACCAAGATACACAAAAAAAGGGTAAATTATTACTTATCAATGATCCTTGGATGTATCCTCAAAATTTTAGGATATTACATTGGTAGATATCAAGAAGATCCTAGATATCATCGTTGGAAGGAAGTAAAGACTATTTAAAAGGACCTCATGCATACATAGGATATGTTTCTAATTTATAATAGAGATTAAAAGCTAGTCCTCGGTAGATATACATATTACCCTTTACAATAGATACATATAACCTATAAGGGAAATTTGGATATATATTCACTCTCAATGGAGGTGTGTGAGCTGTAATAGATCAATGAAATCCATATTCACCAATTACACTATAGAGGCCAAGAATTTTATGGTTTATGATTAAGATAATGAAGTGGTATAGAAAGAAAACTTCATCTAAGAGCATAACATTGTTCCAAACAAAAATGATCATATTATTCTCCCTTTTCATAATACTGTAGTAGTGGATAATGAAAAGGATCCAAGGTCACTTTAGTGGTTGAAGCAGGTACTCCATGTATATTAGGTATTAATGGAATTTTAAAGAATATTTTACAGTATAGTAATCAAATATTTTATGGAAGGCAATTTTTTAGACTAATAGAAAAATTAACCATCCCACTAAAAAACATTTTTCAAGATCTGACATATTAGAAGTCATTTGAAATTGGTTCTAGCCAAAGTGGGGGGATATTGGAGATAGTTCTTTATAACAAAAAACCTTGACTTTAGACTGTATGTATTCAATGATTTTAATAGAAACAAACACCATATCAGATATTTTATTTTTCTTCTATATAAATTTAATATTATAACTTCCAATATTATATATTGCATTGAAATAGTTACAGAAATTCCAAACTATAGTGATAAACCAAAATTATTATGATGATAATATTAAAAAATATTCTATGTGGTAGAATGACATAATCTGATGTGACAAATATGATATGTACTATCAGGTTCCAGTAGTTATATGAATAAGTGTCTTTAGCACATGAATTTCTCACGCAGTAATCTATAATGTTGGAAATCACGAGCACTAGCCTGCCATTAGGAATTCAGTATGTTTACATAGAAGTTTCTATTATTGTCTTAAAACATGTGTAAATATAGTAAAATATTAATATTAATATTAATACATTTCCCGAATCAAATAATTTTATGTGCTAACCGAAACCTTGATGTTATACATTAACAGTAACTATGGTACATCTGGGGCATCATGAATGGTATGTTATTAATAAATAAATCAAGAAAGTATTTATCACATTTATCTTTATGTAAGATAAAAAACTGAACCTTTTGATTGAAATGGAACTATAATATTCAATTTCATGTCTATGGTGATAGACAAGTTCAATTTAAGAATCCAAATAAAGATAACTCAATAATATAATTTATTGAAATGAGCATACGACCTTCTTGAAGCGATATTGAGACAATGGGATTATATGTTGCAATCAAATATTTAGAAAGTTTTATTATTTAAATTAATATTATTTTTAATAGATTTTTTCTCATGAAACACAAAAATAAAAAATACCAAGAAATTTTTTTTATAAAATATTTCATTGGAGGATAAACACTAAAAAGTAATGAAAATATAGTAACGTAACAAAGATATATTATTTTATTGGAATATGTTATTATAAATAAACACACATATATATATATATATATATTTTTGTGTGTGTTTGTATTGAATGTTAATATTTTATTTATTTATAAAATATAATGAAATACATTTATTTCATTATATTAGAATAATTAAATATAAATTCTTAATTTTAGTGATATTTTGCGAAGATTATTTATTGAAAATTAAATTTGATCAGTGAATTTTTTTTAAAATTTATATATATTCTATAATATAATTTGAATATAGAATTACTTTAATTAAATTAATTGATAATATTTATAAAAATAAATTAACATCCATCAAATAATTGTTATGAAAAATGTAATATTAATAATTCATTTGATGCAGCAAAATGTATTTTACCAAAAAATACCATTTCAGTTTCTATTTTCATTTAAGTAATGTAAATATATTATAGATAAATGATTAAAAAATATATAATTTTTATGAATAAAATATTAAAAAACTGATAAATAATTAATATGAAATAAAAATGAGAATAATTAATAATTGAAAAGCCCAATTTTTATATAAAAATAGTTGTCACCATATATTATTATTTCAATTAAATTTAAAATTACTATATTATATTTATTTAATATCAAAAAATTACCTTCTTTTTTTCATTCATCATATGAAAAAATTAGGTTGCATTAGTGGTATTTTTGTAAAAAAATAATTTTTTAAAAAAATTGTTTGAAATACCATAATTAAAAAAGTCATGAATTTTGGGGAATGCTTAGGAAAAAATTATGAGAAAATTATTTTATGAGACATTTTCACAAACTAAGTATTTATTTAATATTTTTAATTACATATTTTAAAATATTATGTTTAAATTTAAATCTATTGTTTTATGTTTAGTAACATAAGTTTTTATTTTTTCTGAAAAAACTTATCCTGGTCGTAAAAGTAAACTTATTTAAAAACTAAGAATAAAATTATTAAAATTATGAAAACCATATCTATAATTTTATGGTGACTTTTTTTCTCAAAAAAAAGAATCATAACAACTCCATTATTGTCAAAATTTGGACCCACATTCTTTAAATTGTGACTTCCACTTTTTGTTGTTATAAATATTTTACACCACTCAATTATAAAAATAGGATTCCCCACAACATTACATACACTTTATAAATATTCATTATGAACCTTGACCCATTTTACTTCCCATAAACCTCCCCCACATTTAGCCACCCCTTAATCCATGGAAAATACGTAAATCCTTCTTTTCCAAGTGGTCCGCCAAAGGAAGGTTCAAATTCTCAAGCTGATTACTACACACTCCATAAGTGTTTTATCTATATTTATCCACTAAATATATTTTAATTGTATACATTTAATTTATCATTGAGCCTTATATAGAAAAATCAGAACTTTTTTAATGAATTTCTGTGAACTATCTCACCTATATGACACACTTATGGTTTTACTGAATTTATTTACCAGAGGTGAGGACTCTACCATTCATGATTTGCTTATAATATTGGTTAATGACTGGAAACTCATGAGTGAGTTGAATTTTTTTTAAATATTTCATGGTGATTCTTGAAGTTGATAGAAAATGGATCCTACGAATATATACGTGATATTTGTTGAAAAACAATTGTGAAAGAAAATGTTTTTTTGGCATAGATTAGAATGGATATTCACTATTTATTTTAATATTTAAGGTCATGATATAGAACATATAGATGTTCATGGGATGAACTAGGAAGGTCATATGTCATGGGAACCAATGATGGAGGTGTTTGAACCAAATATTGAACATGAGTTGAATTTTGAAATATAATTAAGTATCCACATATAGTATTTCCAAAATATAAGAATTTATAAGATGGCCCCATATCTGAATCAATGTACATAATTTATTTATCTTAGGGAATTTGAGTGGTGTAAGAAAATTATAAAACCTATTTTCCAAATGTATGAAAACTCAGCTATATAAGCTAGTTCATATATCTGTATATAGAATGGTAAACCAAATTCACCCATGTTTTCACATATAACTACATGATAGAATTTAGAGACCAATATATTTTTTTAGATGATGTATGAGAATTTTAAAACATATATATTTTCACATTGGAAAATACAAGCGACATATGGGATTTTCCTATGTCATATGAGATTTCTTAGATATTTCTCTCAAGATGTCATCCAATTTTGTAATAAATATCATACGATGTAGTAATATTTTACAAATTCTTAAAATTTCATGGATCATAAAATGGGACCTATAATATAATGTAAAAATAAAGAAGGATTTTATGGGTGATATGAAGTTCATTAAATTATATATTTACACTATATTTTTGTTTTTCTCACTTCAAAATAGGGTGATCCAATCAGAAATATACCAAATAAACGAATCTCAATGATATTAATTTATCTATTCAAGTTCTAATTTTTTAATGATACATGTGAAAGGATATAATTGATTTAATGAAAATATAGGTGTTCCATGAAACATAATAAAATGAAATAAAGGTGGAGTTTTGGAAGTAGTGTTTGATTTTTGGGAACAAATGTGTGAGAAGGCCTAGGAGTTGACTCTACTTCTAATAGTAATTTATAACAGACGTGATGGAATAAAAAAAAATATATCGTGTTCCTATAAAATAGATTATCCAAACCTATGAGGTGATAGATAATGAATACCCAAATTTTGTCATTATATGTGAAGGAATGGTAGGATGATAGATCAAAGCGTTTTTCCTGCATACCAGAAGAGTTGAATAATAAAGAACTCAATAATTTCTTGAAGAAATGATATTTTAGAAGAATAATTTTTTGTAAGGAATAGTAAAAGAGGGCCTCGATTTGTTTTAATTGAAAGGGTGGTGTTCTAGGTTAATTATATAAAAAAGAATATGATGTGAAGAGGTAGTTCGTAGTAGGCCTATAAAGGATCATAAAAGAGATTCAACAGTGAATCCATTCACATATAAGGATTTAACCCAATGTAATCCTTTTATAATATACCTAAAAATATATAAATTATGAGGATGGTCTTTCACCCTAATAGTGAGAAAAGGGGGAGAAGATTAGTGGTCTCAATGAAGTTCTACCCTAGAGTAGTGTGCGAAGGATGTTGAAGCAGATAATGAACCATTCAAGGTATTGACCCATGGTTGGTAGTGATCTGACATAGAACCTATACATGTAGTTATCCTTGGTTTGCAGTGAGAAAACTCATAACCATTAAGGGTTGTTAGCACAATCATGGAGTGATTGTAGCATTGTACCCACTAAAATTAGTGATCCTGGTAGACGATTGGTGTATCAATACAACATAAATAGTATAAACATTTGGGTATACCAATATGGGTGAAATAATTAAAAATATATGTTTCCCTTAATACATAATATCTCTTCATTTATATGTTAATATAGTGATATTACGTGTCAGAAAAATAGTTGAACTCAATCCCCTTGCACTTGGGAATAAGATCTATAAAGGTAAATTATTAAAGTGGTCAAAAAGGTTCTAAATTCGGTGTTGTAAAAACCTTATATTTTTAGGATATATTTTTTTTAAATAATTTTATTTCATTGATTTCTTATGTGACTTTTAACATTATCATATCTTGAATTATACGCGACATGAAGTATCTACGAAACATCATTATATTATTTTACTTATTTAAATTAGATAATTATAACGTATATGTTAGAATGTAAGGTAATAAAATAATTAAATAAATTATGAAATTGTGGTTTACACATAATTCTATTACTAATTAATAATAGATTATATTATTTTTTAAAAAAATTAAAAAAAAAATTTCTTGTAATATTATTTAAATATAAAAAAGTGTATTTTTTACCAATAAAAAAACAAATCTTATTGAAATCTTTTAATAGAATATATATATATATATATATTCTATTTAATTTTTAATATTGTTTCTATATGATTTCTATACATGATATAAGAACCAATCAAATTTAATACATAAAAGATATATTTTTTGAAAAAGATGTTTACTTATTTTAATGGAGAACCCATTTTAAATATAATTTTTAATAATTTAGTAATTTTATATAAAACCTAAACATATTATCTTAAATTTATATCTCAAAATTTAATTTTTTTAAAATTTTTTGTACTTTTTTGATATGTTTCATCTTTTAATGAATAGTGAAAAATTCAAAATTTTAATTGAAATCTACATTTTCATAAAAACAATTTATAGTTATTAATAATATATTTTATTGGTTTAAACATGTAATTAGATAAATTTTTAATCATTTAATCCAATTTAGTTTATTTTAATCAATTTGAAATTTAATTTGGATACAAAAACATGTCAATATTTTTAATGTCTTTACTTTAAAGAAACATTTTCTCAATCTGTCAAGATAATTAATTTTTAATTTATATCTATAAATTATAACTTTTTTATTGGTATAAATAAATTATTTAATTCGAATCATAACATATAAATTTAGTAAATTGGTCCTTTTTATTTTCGTGGAAAATGAAAAAGTATCATTAGTAATTTCTAAGAGCACAGTTAATGGTAAATCATGTAATTAAGGGTAAAAATAACATTATAAATAATTAAAACTACCCTAACACCTGAAAAAAGGAAATTAGATGAATTTAATGTGAAACATGAAACATAATTTTTTAATTTCAATAATTTAACTGATACTTCTCCGTGAAAATGACTTAAATATTTTTAAACTAAAATGGAGTGAAAAAATGTCACTCTTATATTTTAATATATATATTATTTTTATTATGGTGTTCCATAGAAACTATTCTCAACTATTTATATTTTTCAAGAATATAAAATGTTTATATACATCATAAAATTTTATTTTTAGTTTTTCATGAAGAAATAATTTTCATAAACAATTATGAAATAATGATATTGTAATTACCCAAATAATTAAACAATCAATTAAATCTTATAATAAATGGTAAAAGAAAAATAAATTCACATTATTAAGGTGATACACAAATTTTATTGGTTAAGATTTCATATTTTGGTTTTATTAAATTAATTGTTTCGAAGTAATTATTATGAACTAATTGTATTAAATTAAATATTATTTATTGTGTCAAAATTGACACTTACGATATTTTAAGATTATTATATTTTATTAAATTTTATAAATATCATAAAAAAATTAATTTATAACATGGGGAATAGAAATTTTCTAAAATATCTTAATATTTCAATTGATCATACAATTGAATCTTTATATGTAAAAATCACAACCTTTTAATATTTGAAATATTCATACCAAAGATAAAATTAAAATGGCATAATTAAGGGTTAACCAAATCATAAGGTTTAAAATAAAATGATAACATGTCTAAATTTTTTTTTGGAAGAATTACACCCTATAACACATTATATTTTACTTCATTTCCATTTTGAGGTATTTTTATAGATATTTAATTTAGTATAATTTAATCATTTGAAACATTCCCAAAGTGCCCCTAATAGTTATTATAAAATGACACCTCCTCCCTCATATCATTTTACCACATTGAGACTTCCATATCTAAAAATATATGCTTAATTTTCTTTTACACTTCTCTATACACAATATAGATGTTATGTTCATCCCAAAAGACCAACTCTAGAGTCCTTTAGAGGACATCTAAATGAGTCTTTTTCAAATAAAAGAGTTAATCTCTCTATCTGAAAAATCTCTTTATCTTCTCTTCAATACGTACTCTAAATAATTATTATAAATAATAAAATAATTAAATAATAATATTAAATTTGATGAACTTTTATTATGATTTTTAACACACAGTTATACATTTCCTTACTCAAACAACAAGAAGTGAACGTTTCACCCGTTTGTACATGTGACTTACCATTTCCACATAGCGATACAATCCATTTTCCATCACCATATTTTTTACGTGGGAATTATGAAGGATTTAATTTTTATATATGATATAAATGAAATGATTATACTTCCTGGTTGTTTATATTGTATCTACCTTTTTACCACATAATCTTTTGGGAAATGATAACATTTCTCATGCGTGTGTATGACTTACTATTTCCATGATGCGATGTGTTTCATTTTTCATCAATATTTCATATGGGTTATAATAAGTATAATTTAATTAAATATATATGATATAAATAATGTTAAAATTATTTTTGAATTATAATATTTCAAATACTTTTCTTTCTTTTATTATTGAAAATAAAATTTATGTGTATGTACGACATACTGTCTCCATAAATGATGTATTTCATTTTATATATCTAACTTTTATAAAAAAAAAATTAATAATATATAATAAATATATATATGATATTTAAATTATTTTTATAATTCTGGATGTGATTTAATCATGATCTTTGTAATAGGACCAAAGATAATAAGTAAAACTTGATCGAAAAATAAAGTTGTTATTACCAGAAACATAACTTTAACATGGAATTGTCAATTATATATTAATATAAAGTTATAAGTAAAAAATATATTTTATTATTTATATCAATATTATTCATTGATATATTTATGAAAAATTATATCGATTATACATGATTATTAAATATATACGAAGGAATTTAGGACATAATGGATGGGATTTAGTCACACTTTTATTTCTGTGGGACACATTCCTTATACACTTTTTATTTCTTCTACATGGTGTATATAAAACACTAAAATTTATTTTTTGAGTATTATATATAATATTATTTTATTTTTGTATCCATATTATTTCCATTCATTCTTGTGGCCTATGATTCTACTTATTCAAAGTTATTAGTGTTTATTACACAATGTCATCAATATTTGGGATTGTTTGGTTTTAAGACTTTATAAGAGAATATTAATCATCCAAGCCCATGTTTTCTAAACATGATTTCAAAAATATTTTTACAATTCTCCTATGGATTTTGAAATTCATTTTTACCAATTTATTACTTCTTACTACATTGTTTTAAAGGATAATTTTTTTTGCTTTAAAAAATAGGTATTTTGTGACTATTCTTGAAAATGTGAGAAAGGAATTTTGTTTTCAAATTATATAGAATGAATGAAATTTTCCTCTAGTATAATGGTATATTGATTTTATGTTTGCATTACAAGATTCCATTATTATTTTCAATGAAAATATTACCTTTTGAAATTGCACATCTTTTTGAGAAATGAATATTTTTTCAAAGAAGAAAAGATATTTTCTTCAATAAATTTTTTAATGTAATCTATAAAAAATATTTTCCATCTAATATAAATTTATTTTATAAAAATAATTTTTTTCATGATATATGAATAAATTCTAGAAGTTTTATTCTCTCTAATATTGGATTATGTTTATGATGGAAGGATATTTATGAAATCCTTTTATTTTTATGGGATATATAATTATTTAATGATATTAATAAAATCCATTTCTTTCAATGGGTCCTAACATGATGAATTATTTATGATATTAGGTAAAAAAATATGTATAGTTTTCATTATATGATGTTTGGGAAATGTATCTTACTATAAGTCATTGGATAAAGATAAATGTTTTGTGAGCTCAAAACGGTATACGAGAGGTCTTCCAAAAACCAGAATAAGATGGTACACAGGAGGTCACCCTAAGCCTGTATCAGAAGGGTTCATGGGATGTCATCCTAATACTACAACAAGAGGGTAAATGAGTAGTCATCATAATCCTAAAACTAAAAGGTTCATGGGAGTACATACCAAGCCAGAATTATGTACACAGGTGATTAAAACAAGACTGACGTACTATGAATGTCTTGGTTTGAATCATTGATATAAGATATTCTAATCTTAAGTGTATGCTGCAATTTCCCTGTCATGTTCTTTGATTTTCTTATGATTCATTCCATATGATCTTTTGATATTTATGTTATCACTCATTTATATGATCTTTGATATGTCAGTTATGATCATCAAATGTAATTCTTATGTTTTTATTCCCATGTTCTCATGTTATGCTTACATGACATCCATGGTTTCCTTTACTATTCATCTGAGCTCGTCCTTTCTTATGTATCCTTTCATTAGGTTATAAAAAAATGTTTTATGTGGGGGGTAATAAAGGGAATTATATTTATGTTAGATGTTTAAAATATTTCAAAAAATTAAAAGAATGTATTCTATGTTTCTAAATGAACTGAAACATGATGGTCCTCAGGCATATGTGTTTGTAATTTAATGAATATTCATCTAAAAATATGTAAAATCTATGTTAGAAGAGAAATTTTTTTATTGTAGGAATCAGAGTAAAAGCTAAGTCAACCTTTAGAAACTACAATGAGAAAATTTTAGTGAGATACATAGGGATATTACAAAGGATGTGTATTGGGATGTCCTTAAAGATAATACTATGGTTTCATATATTTAAAATTTGGTATCATGATTTAGGCAACATATAAGTAATTTTTTTTATTATGTATTCTTATCTATGATATATGTTTCTAAAACTATGTGTTCTATTATTAGTGTATAGTAGGAACTAGAAGGAACAAGGTTATCATTGAATGTATCTAATGTAGAATGTATGAGAATTATGAAAATAAATATCCTATTTGGAAATCTCATAATGATAATGAGGAAGGAGGTACGAGTATTGTTTATACTATTGAGGATAATGACTACACAAATTAAATGTGAAATTTAGGGGATGTTCAAATAGTATTATCAATATTAAACATAAGAATCATAATTATATTGAGGCTGAGAAACTTATGACATGATACAAATTACATACTCAATTGAATATTAAAATGATGAATCCTTATAAATGGTTTATGAATAAATTTAGATAATTGAAGTGTATCTGTTTTAGAATTCGAAGATTATGTTATATCAATAATGAAATATATATGTATTTTCTATTTATTTTTTTCATTAAGGATTAAAAATGATATGATTAATAGTGTTGAAAACACTAAAATGTGAATTAATGGATGGGTAAAATATCTAGGAAACCTGATATTAAAGAAACAATAATCCTTAATAGGTTCCTAATGTTGAGATAATGATGTTTGGATAAGTATATTTTTGATATGAATGAATAAATTAGACGGTAATGATTACATTTTAAATTATTATTGATTTGTTTATAATGTTTTTTATCCTATCGCATATAGAGTTTTCTACATTTATAGACTCGAATAACATGTCCAATAATTAATGGATTATGGAATAATGTATTTTTTCAATAAGAGAATAAGGTAATTATCATAATTTTATAGAATATCTGAGTGAAGTTTTCACATTTTTTGTATGTAAAAAATATATACATAATGATATATGGGGGTTAAATTTTAATAATCTTTTGAGAAATTTAGTGACTTTATTTCTAAAGTGTTTGAATTTTATATTTTGTAATCATTATAAGGTTAACAATTTATGGAGTGGTTTCTGTCAAACTCTGGGTGAGGTTTTAAAGACTAATTTTTTAAATGTCCATAAGAAGATTACACATATTGGATAACCTTTGTTATCGATGTTATTGTGATAATAAGGTAGATTAAATAACCTATCATTCTATGGATTTCATGATCTTCTAATATGTTAATAATGAATGTTTCACCATTATTTTGGGAAATAACTGATGAAGTGTCAATCAATCAATGCACAATTAAAAGATTATATTTGGATTATGAAATGTGAAGAAATCAAGTATTCATCTCATAAAAACACTTCAACACTAGGAAAAGAATATTGAAACCAATAAAATTTATCAAAGTTGCTTATTTTCTTTGAAATCAAATTCTTCCTTAGATCATCGTAGATTTATGTCCTTGTGATTGTTAACATTCAACTAATCAAGTCCTCTAACACTATCCATCAAAATAGGATAGTAATATTTCTCATCCACGTCCATATTTCCACTTACCAATAATGTTATTCTATGTGGAAAAAAAATTATGATTTAAATTTGTTATATTTTATGCATCCATCATTCCATTCTTAAAATAATATTTAGTATTCATTTTTACATAGTAGGTTTCCATGAAAGTAATTTTCATGTATTAAACCCCTGATAATTATGACAAATTTTATGGGAGAAATTAATTTAATGGGTGTAGAATGTAATAACCTATTATTTTTATGATATATATTTTTAAAAAATTATTTTATTTCATTGAGGTCTTACTTTACATGCAACATAATCTTATCTTTCATTATACAATATATTGAGATTCTATAAAACATTATTTTATTATTATACTTATATAAACATGAAAATTATATCCTTTTTATTATAATGGTGGGAATAAACTAGATTAACTAAATTATTAAATTATATTTTTCACATAATTCATTTAAAATTTAATTATAATTTAATGTGAATTTTTTTTAAAATAAATACAAATGTTTTTCTAAAAAATTATTTGAATATGAACATGTGTGTTTCAAAAAAATAACTGAAAAAATGGCTCTTTTTGAATTATATTAACAATATATATATATATATATTCAATATAATTTTTAATAATTTTCCTATATTTTTTCTTTACATCGCATATAAATAAATCTAATTTTACACATAAAAGATATATTTATATGAAAATGTATTTTTACCAACTTTTAATGGTGAGCCCATTTTAAATCATATTTTTTTAACTTTATAATTTTTATATGAAAATATAAATATATAATATAAAATTGGGATATTGAAATATAATTTTGTTGAATTGTATTAATTTTTCTGATAGGTTCATTAGTTTAATGAATACTGAAAAAAAAATTAATATAACATATCTTTTTAATATAAATAATTTATAGAGTTAAATTATACATTTAATTTCATTAAAAGTATAATGAGATTATTTTTTATCATTTAATTCTATTTAGGTTAGTGTAATCATTCTCATATTTAATTTGGATAAAAAACATGTTAATATTTTCACCGTTTTTACCTTAAAACCTTATTTTCTTGATCAGTCGATGTGATTTTTTTAATTTATTTCTAAAAATATTTTGTGTTGAATTAGTATAAATTGATTCTTTATTTGGAATAATAATTTCCAAATTTAGTAAATAGGTGCCTTTTATTTTTGGACAATATGAATAGTGACATTATTAATATTTTGTACCATAGTTAAGGTTGAATCAGGTAATTATGGGTAAAAATAATATTTTAAAAATTATAAAATATCCTAATACTTACCCAAATTTTATTGGATGAAAATAATTCAAACTATAACACATAATTATCTAAGTTGAATAATTTAATGGGCACTTGTCCAAGAAAATTACTAAAATATTATTAAACAAAACGAGAGTGAAAAAATGTCACACTTTTACATTCAATTAGAATAATATTTTAAATACGGTGATAAATAAAAGATAGTATAGAAAATTTTAATTATTCTTGTATATTAAATTTTTATCTAACCCATGAAAATTTATTTTTAATTTTTTTCAATAATAAATCATCACCAATAATTACAAAATTATGATGCAATAATTAGACAATTAATGAAACAATCAATTAAATGGTATTAGAAATATTAAAAGAAATAAAATTTACATAATTAAATTGACACACGAATTTTTTAGGTGATTATAAAATATTATTGGTGTATTAAATGAATTTTTTTATGTAATCTTGTTTGATTGATTTTCTTAATGACAATGTTATGCATATAGTCAAAATTGTTATATAAAATATTTTCTCAAAATAATATTTTATTAAATTATTCAAAAATAAAAGAACTTAAATCATAACAATGGGATGACATATGGCCTCAAATATCATAAATTTTGCATTTATGTTATAATAGACAATTTATATAAAAAGATTAAATCCTTTTAATATTAAAAACGTCGTTACCATAGTTAAAATTAAAATAGATTAACTAAGGGTTAATCAAAATAAAATGTTTTGAGGTAAAACCAAAACATTTATAATATATATTTTTTGATTTTATTACACCCTATAATATAATATATTTTAATTAAATTCCCTTTGGATGTATTTGGATTCATATTTAATTTAGTATAACTTAATTATTTGAGAAATTCCTAAAGTAACACTCATCTTTATTATAAAATGGCACCTCCTCACTCATCCCATTTCACAAAATTTATTCTTATATATCGACCAATATCTAAAAGAAATTCATTTTCACTTACCTATTCACATTATTGAGGTTCTTTTCTTCCCTAAATACCAACTGAAGAGTCTTGTATAGGATATCTGAAGGACCCATTTCAAAGAAGATGTAATCGTTATAACATATCCATCTTTTTTATACTCTTCTATACATAGAATAAATATATTATATATATCATAAGATAATAAATTAATCATCCTATATGATTAAATGTTATTATGATTATGGAAACACCATTATATATCCCCTTACCCATCATAAAAAAGTGAAAGTATTGCTTGTATTATTGTACGTCTTACCATATCTACATAGCGATAAAATTAATTTTCAGTCAACATATTTTATAAGTATGAATTTCTATTTAATTAATTTTTATATATTATATTAATTACTTGATTATAAAATTGTAATAAAAATATTATTTCTATATTTTTACCACCTTATATTTTGAGAAATGATAACATCGCTCGTGTGTGTATATGGTTTACCATCTCCATGATTTGGTGTGATTCATTTTTCATCTATATCATTCATGGGAGGTAATAAAGATCAATTTTATGATATATATAAACTATATAACATAAATATTATTCTATAATTATAATATATCATATAATTTTGTTTCTTTTATTATGACAATAAAATGAAAACAATGTTCATGTGTTGGTACGACATACCTTCTCAATAAATAGTGTGTTTTATATTCTATCTCTAACTTTTATTAATAACCATGAATATATATATAAATAGGATATATAAATGATATTTATATCTTGGTTATTATTCTTGAGATTATGAATACATGACCTATTCAATATTAATATCCATAACAAGTCAATACATGAATGAACAACAAAGCGATTATTTCCCAAAAAATAATTTTAACATGGAATTATAAATAAGAGAGTAATATAAAGTTATTGGTAAATCATTTATGGTATATATAAAGGAATATGGATCTATAATATATGTAATATAAAATTATATTTATTATATAGTAAGATTTAACATATATGAATGAAGTCTTGACATAATGCAATTAATTTTTTTCTCTCTTCTATTTCTCTGGGACACAAGCCTTATACACAAATTGTTTCTTAAACATAGTATATATAATTACCATGATTGTATTTTATGATTCATATAAATATTATAATTATATTTTCATATCCATAAAATTTAATTTATTTCATGTTTCTTACAATTCAACTCGTTATAAAGTGATGTGTACTTATTTCTCATATTAACTTTTAAATTCAATTTTACACCTTTTCTAATTTTTTACTACACAGATGGAAAGGAATATTTTTATTATTTTAAAAACAAGCTACTTTTTTACTTTTCAATTAAAATAATGAAAGGATTTATTTTACAAAATTATACAGCACGAAAAGAATATTCCTCTATCATATTGTCATAATAATTTTTAGTTCCCTTTACAATATTACATAGTTAATTTCAAATTAAATATTTTCTTTTAAAATTTCAGGTCTTCTTGAGATAATAAAATGTCTTCAAAGTGAAAAATATATTTTCCTTCAAAATTGTATTTAGGTGATATCTCAAAATTATTTTCCATCGATGATAATATTATTTTATGTTACTTATGTTATAATGCATAAATCATTCAATTCTACCATTCTTATTCACTCTAATAGTTTATTATGTTTATGATGGAATGATATTTTTAAAACAAGTATATTTCCATGGGTTAAATTATGATTGAATGATATTTGTGTAATAAAATTCATTCCATGGGATCTGATATGATGATGGATTTACATTCTTATGGAACACATATCTACGGTTATCATTATATTATATGTAGGACCTATATCTCCATACATTTCATTAGGTTATGATAAATTTTATATGATCTCAAAAGGGTACAAGAGAGGTCAACCTAACCCCACAATAAAATGGGACACTGGAGGTCATCCTAAGCCTCTAACAAAAGGGTATATAAGAGGTCATTCAAATCCTAGAACAAGAGGGTACTTGGGAGGTCATCCTATGCCCTAAATTAAATGGATCATGTGAGGACATTATAATCTTTAATTAGGTACATGGATAATTTAATCAAATCCTAACATACTATGAATGTCTTTGAAGCATTATATGGAATATGGTATTATAATATTATGTGTATGCAAATATTTCCATGCCTTATGCCATTGTTATACTACAATGGCTTATGTGTTGTTATATTATTATAATTAATGTCTTATGGTATTTAAATATTTATACCATCACTCATTTATATGATCTTTGATATGATTGATATGACATTCAAATGTTATTCTCTTGTTTTCATACCCTTATTCTCATGTTATGCATATGTAACTTCCATTATTACAATTACTAAAAATATGAGTTCCCCCTTTCCTATGTTTCATTTTCTCAAGGTATAAATAATGATTTGGAGTAGGCGTAGTAAAGGGAGATATCTGTATGGGATATTTTTAATATCATTCACTAAATAAGAAGAAAATGGTCCTTATTTCCATGGGTACTAAACTATTATGGTGCTTGAGTTTGTGTTTTTGTAATCTTATGAATATTCATATAAAAAGATATCATATCCATGTTAGAAAAACCTAGTTAATTATAGGTGAACACTAATTCACCAACCCACCCTCAAGGTTCTTAATAAGGACCTAACAATCAGTATTTGATTATATGGTTCTGAATTACTATTCAATCATAAATGTGATTTTCTAAAAACATTCAAAAATGGATAAAATGAAAAGATAATGTTTTTAAATGTTATGAAATTCCTTATCTAAAAGAAGTATGTTTGTTATTTATTTAGGATTCTGTTGATTTCCAATGAGATATTTTGTAGATATGATTTTTTTTGTAGAGAAAACATGGAATTACTATAGAGACATATAAATGAAATATTGAGTTTGAATCCATATTCAAAAAACATTAAATAATTCACATAATGAAAGTGTTTTAATATAATTTCTAATTTAAATTTATATGAACATATTTTTATGTTGTGGGAATATTTATTTGGAAATGAATATATTATAAAAGTAAATTTCATTATGTCAAATGAAATGAAGAAGGATGATATGAGGATTTCTCCCTATATGATGAGCTATTTAACTGATATTTTACCTTTTAATATTGTTTCTAGGTAATTTTTTATCTATCTTATAGATAAATAAATTGTTCCATGAATTTTAGAACATCTCTCTTGGAGCTAAATGGAACATATGGATTTGGTTAAGTTGAAATAACATCTTCTTTCCTATCTCATAAGTCCCCATATAGAGTTGAACTAATTTTTATAAAGATGATCTACTAAATTAGGAATCAAATATCCCTAGAAATGAAGATAAGAAACAATAATTATATAAAAACTCATCTTAAATAATGTAAGCAATATAACATGGAATCTAAATAAATATTGAAGAAAATGGTCACCTAGTTGAATGAAAATAGAGTAAAATTATGGAACCTAAGGAGAGGATGAACAACTAAAATTGGAAAATAAATATCTACCAAAGGAAGTATCAACAAGTAAAAATAAAGGAAATAAACATTTGAAATATGGAAATAAAAAAGGAATTATAGATATATATTTTTAAAGTAATGACAATCTAGAATAAAAAAATAAACTTAAGGATCAATAAAAACATAATTCAAATTGGGTCCAAAATAAGGTAGAAATAAAGTGATAGGTTTATAGGAAACATGGGAACCCTACGAATATTTGTATTGAAGAGAAACTAAAAAAGTGTGAGGAAATACGATACATATATTCCTCCAAAATTAGAAGGATAAATATGGTATTATTTATCATAAAAAATTATATGTTCTAAATATGGTCATATTGAGATGCATTGCAGTTGGAAGAATTTCTAGAAGGTAAGTGATTCAACTCAGAAAAATATATTTCTATGATATAAAAGGAAATAGATTATTTATAAAAGAAAAATATTATGATAAAAACTGGTTCAAGGGTTTGTATAAAATAAATAGATCTAAACAAGTTTTGTATCAACCACTATAATCAAAACAAGTATATATAAATATTAATGAAACCGAACCCACTGTAAAAAAGGTGGAAGAACTAGAAAAGTGGAATCCACAATGAAAGAAGAAATAAGTGACATATATCATGAAAATAAATGAAAGTAAAAAAGAGGAATTATTATTTCATTTTCCAAAAACTCCTAAATGATAAGATATGAGATTGGAGGAAGCATTCTCCAATAGTGAAAAAAACAGATAGAAGAATTTGAGGTTAGGTAATAAAATAAAATATAAAAGTGTGATTTATTTTACATTGTTAAAATATACATATCCAATTAATAATTTTATATAAATGAAGAATGATCCATGGGAAATTTTTTTTAATGTTTTTATGTAATTAAACTAAAATCATGAATTGTGGGTAATTAATGTATAGATATGATGGGTTGGTTAAATATTTACTTCTCTAATCCTCAACATGATGATGTTGGAAGGTACCCATATCCCTATGAATTAAATTTTTTCTAATTATATTTTAGAAGATTTTGTTCTATGGGGGAGATATAAACTATGGGTAATTGTGATAATATAAACATTTTTGGTTCCAAAATACATATTTATTCAAATTTAAAAATATCATATAACCTGTGGAAGTTAAGATTAGTACAATCTTTTATTTTGTATCATGTCTGAATAAAGAATTCAGGGATAATACTAACTCATACTATGTTGTTAAGAACCATGCTTTTAACTCATCATATTAACCATTAAGTTTTCATCTAAAAGAAAATTTATAATCAAGAATTATAAATCCTCTTGTAGGAATAAAAAAGTTCATTTCATAAAAAAGCCTAAAATTAATGTAAAAGATGTTTGAAAGATATATATAATATAATAAATGTAATAAAAACAATAATATGTATATTATATTGGTATTTAGTACTAAAATAACTTTTATAATCCCAATAAGGAATATAGAATATACCTGAATACTACATAAGCATAATTATAATTTTTAATGATTGTTTTTCTTTTTGTTTTTATAGTAAATATCATTAATCTATTAAGTATAGGATAATCATTGATTTTTAATTATAGATGTTTTTTCAATTATAATAATCCTCAGGATGAATAGAATTTAAATATTTATGTAAAATATATTAATATAGAATACATGGAGTGTTTGAGGATGAATTTTCAATGTTCCTAGGAATTACTTGAATCAAAACGGATCATAGGAAGTACTAAAATTTCCAATATTAAAATTGTTATTATTTTTTCAATTTATAACTATTGGGTTTAATTTATTTATATGTGGTATGTATCAAAATCAATGTTTTTTAAATTTATACGCTAACTATTTTGTTTGAATGTATGATGGAAATCAATGTTTAGTTATGGTAAAGTGAGAAAACAAAGATTATTTAAATTTTATTGGAATCATCTGCGATATGGAAGACTTCGGTATTTTTTTGAAAGAAATATATTCAATATTAAGCTCATTTTAGTGGAATTATGTAATTTTTTTGGAAAACCAATTTCGATTAGGTAAATTCCATCACTAATTTTCTTAGGCAATTTTACTGCTTTATGAAATGTGTATACTCTAGAATTGGTCATTCCCAAAAAAAGCTATAGATCAATATATACACATACCCAAATAATGCTTTGGAACAAAAATATGGGATATGTAATATAGTTAAATCCTCTCCATCCTCATTGCAAGTAAACAATCCAATGAGTATCCTTTATTTGATAAGAAAGAGTATATTTTATCATAGTTTCTTCCCATAAAATAAGTGAGATAAAAAGCATAAATAAGCACAAATATTTAAAAATGGGTAGATCAATTCCCATGTATTTTAAAAAAGAAAACTAAATACACTTTAAAATGGGGAGAATGATATAAATAATTACAACCATATTCATAAATAGGGAAAAAATTGAGGACACAAAAAAGGGGAGAGAGATTATGTGAAAAATATTCTTGGTCTCCCTATGTGTGTCATTTCCAGATGGGGAGATATTTTTGAAGGTATTATAAATCAATAAAATCCAAATCGGAAGACTATTATACACCCCTTGGGTAGATTGGGATTTTTGAAAAGATGTGCAGAATCGAACCAATATAATTTCTTTACAAAATGGGGATATTTTAGGATACCCATGAGTGAGTTGATTTTCATTGAAAAGTGGTTGATGTGATTCATGAAGTTCATAAAAATGTATCTTATTGATATATTAGATGTATTTGTTGAATATGGTTTTGGGAGTATGAACTATACTATTAGATCCAACAGTGTAGATATAATGTTCATATAAATATATATGGCTATGTGATAACCCTAACACAAGTTTACTGGATGAATCATGAAGGCCATAAGTCTTGGGATCCAAAGATGGAGGTAGTTCAGAACAAATTTTCAAGATGTCAAGAATTTTAGAAGTCTTCTTAAGTAACCACATATTTGATTTCCCAGATACATTATTTCAACAAGGGACCAAGTATCTAATTTTTATACATAATGAATATACATAAGTTAATTCATGTGGTGTATAGAAATTTTTTATGCCCATTTTCTTTTTGTAAGGATATTTTGAAATATGAAGGAGTTCGTATATCTAAATCTATGAAAATAAATAGTTTTCATAACTGTATTAATATTTGGATGCATAATAAAATTTTGAGACCTGCATATTTTAATGAAATGATGTATGATAATTTTTTAATGCAAGGGTTTTGAGGTAGATAAATTCTTGTGATTTGGGGGTTTTCTCTGAAACATAAAGGATATATAGTACATTTTTGGGATATTTCTTCTTGTTGTGAAACTTCATGTCATGTAGAAATTGTTCATGAATGATTCCAACAACATGGGACATAAAAGGGGAGCTAGTAACCAGTAATAGGATGAATAAGGGAGTTTTGGGTGAGTTTTAGTGAATTAAACTAAATATTACAACTATGGTGGCGTGTTTCTAAACAAAATAAAAGAGGATTCATCTATAAAACTGGATACTTACTTAAAGAATGAGGGTATAATTTTATATATTCATGATTATATTTATGAAAAATTTATTTGATGGTATATTGTATATATATATAATCTCTATGTTATACACGAAACACACCCAATTGAAATAAAGGTGTCATTGTGTATGGATTCATTTTTATTCTCAAAAAAATAAAAAAACTATTCGATGCTATAGGATTTGAATCTTATCCTAATTGAATTTTTTCGTAGATGTGATAGAACACAAAAATAATATATATATATATATATATTTGTGTGTGTCTGTGTGTGTATATATATATATAATTTCATAAAAGGGTTACCTTGACCTATGATGATATATACCATGAACACAAAGATTTCATGGCCATATATAAGTGATGAAAAATAGGATATCTGAACATGTTTTCTTTTATAACTAGAAATTCAAAGAATAGTGAACTCAAGGAATTATTAAAGACATTAATTTAGTGAATAATATTTTGTTTTTCTGTAGAAAAAAGAGGAAGAAACCATATTTTCATTGTTCTAGAAGGAGAGGTGTTATTGGTTTATTATGGAAACAAGAAGTGAAAATGAAAAGGAAGTACCTATCAAACTTTTTAAGGATAGGTAAGGAAATTAAACAACATATTTATTCGCATATTAGGATGAATCCAAAAAAATATAATTTTTTTTTGAAGAAAACTACACATATATTGATTATGGGGAAGATCTCTCACCTGAATATTATGAAAAAGTGGTAGGAAGGGAAATTAGAATTTTATGCAATTCAAGTGATTTCAAATATATCAGAAGTTCCCTATCAGATACTCTTTCTATTCAAGAGATACCATCATTGTAATGTATTTTGTTATCTATATATTTTTTATTTAGTTATGACTCTTCTTCTTGAACATATTTTTAATATGTTTGGTTTCTTAAACACTAATATTTGATTATATTTTAGTTTCTATTTTTCACTAGGTAAAATGAGATTTTTATTTCAAATATTTTTTATTGATAAATTTCATTCCTATAAAATTATAATTTTGTTAAAAATATTTTATATCCTATTCAATAATATCATTCTCTTTAGTGTCTATAATCTTTCTTCTCACTAATATTATAATTTATTATTTTAAAATCCATATATGTATTATATTCGGGAATTTTCGTAATTATTTCTAAATATTTTTAAATAGAAGGATTATTACTCTTTCAAATGATTCAGATTTTAGTAAAGGTGTTTCAAAATACAAAAGTTTTTTTCTTTTCAGGATAATATGTTTCATCACACACTCCACCTTTCCTATGAAAAAATGTTATCAATTTTACAAGGTTCAAATATTTTTAATTCTTTTAAACTGTATTTTTTAACAAAAATCATGTTACATTGTTGAAAATGATTTTATGAAGCTGATGAGTAACTTCATTTTTAACAACAAGGATAAAATATTTTTGTGAAATCACCTTTCTTGAATTATCTTCCATTTTCATATTTTATATCAAAAATATTAATCTAATTTTGAATAATTATTCATGAATCACACAATAAATTACCATGTAATGTAATTATTTAAGGGGATTTAATTTGGGGTATTAATCAACCTAATTATTTATTTTATTTCATGTGATACAATTTTTAACTGTTATGAAACCCATTTTCATTACATGTGTTATTCATGATATGAAATATGATTGATTTTATTAGTTAAAGGTTCATATTTATTATCATTATATGGTTTGATGAGTACTATATCGCCCTCAAGAAAAATTATAAAGATTATATCTCATTATCTTAAAATGTTACCAGGGTGGTTATCCCAAGACCTAGGGTAAAAAGTAGATTTTCTCACACACATGTGTACACAAGATTTAATCCCAATCATACAGGAAAATCGCTGGTTATCCCAAGACCAATAAGGAACATATGTAGTAATCCCAAACCAATTGATTTTACATGTGGATATTTTTCCCTTTAGATACATATATAATTTTTACCTATGCATATACTTAGGAAAACATTATATTTTATATATCATTTTAATTCTCAAGTAACTTGATTATTAATATCAGGATTACACACTTTTATTCTATGATATGTTTTTGATTATGTGAGATAACATTTTCTCCAATTATATGGAAAACTATTATTTAATAATGTTCTTTTAATCATACTTATCTCCTATACTCATGTTTTCTCATGACTCTGATAAAAAATATGATAATATAATGTTATTTTTCCATTAATTATCAATTAAGCTCACACATTTCTTATGTTTTCTGTTCCCAATGTTTTGAATTTGTGTATAACATATTAAATGTTTAAAATTGGTTATGATATGTGGTGATTATGGAGAAATGTTTAGAAATATTTTAAAATAATTTTTTTTGTGGCTAATCACCAAAGGAATTTAACAATATGTTCTCGTGATTCTTATATTATTATAGAATCTAATGATTATAATATTTGAATAATGTAAAATAAAATTTATTTATTTGATATTACTCCAGTAGATATTATATTCTATGTGAAATGAATGTTTTTTCGACATCAAACTGGCAATTTTTTGCCTGAGGTTCCTTATTTGGAATCAAAAAAGGGTTTGGTTATTTTTGGAAATTATTTTATTTATTTTTTTTGAATTTGTAGTTGTTTTTTTATTATAACTAAAATAATTAGATAGAGTCCTATGTTTAATCTTAAATGTTTTAAATATCCTAAAATTTTGTTAATGAATAGAGAGCTTAGTATCATAGAAATATCATCCCTAACCAGATATAAACAAGTAAAAGTGGGACCTTCAAAGAAGTCAACTTGGGGTAACAACCCTGAAAAAATGTTGATTGATAATTAATTCAATTTTCACATAGTACACAATAAATGGGACTAAATTCATACCAAATTTTACAAACATAGTGGAAATTATTTAAAAATTTTAAATGCTATTTATAATCCATTATAAATGATATAAATATAGTTTGGGGATGAAATATATAACAAGTAAGGATAGTGAAACTAATAATAAAATGACTTTGGGAAAAATATGTTAAATTCCAAAAGTTATATTATGATATACTAAATTCGTAAATGAACCAAAAGTATCATATGTTGAAATTAATGATCCATGGAAGAAGACATATTAATATTTTTATTTCAGAATCATATAAAAATTTACTCTACATTTAATTCGATATTATCATAGCTAATTTAGTTTTACTATAGGAATGGAAAAAATGATCTTGCAAATGATATTATGAATGGTATGTCCCTAAAAAACGGATAAGACATTGAGATAAAAAATGAGGAATATTTATTAAAAATTCTTGAAAATCTAAAAATATGACTATTATAAATAAAAATAGGGGCTCTATAGTCTTCTCCACTAAATTTAGTTTGAAATGGTATCTTGAGTATTTTATATCTTACATATACACATAAAAATTTTCTTTAGTGAATAATAAATAAAATTATGAGGGATAAATATTTTTTTGTGTAGAAGGTAATGCATATAAATTTTAGTATTTTTTTACATAAAAATATTATTTATAATATAATATTTCACCTGAAATAATGAATTAAAACAAACCTCAATACATTTTATTGATACAAAATATTACAATACTAGATAAACAGTAATACAATATAAGAGTTAAATAATGGACCAAAAAAGATAATATTACATGATACTAATATATATATATATTCTCTTATTAATTTTATACTATTTTATTATATATTTACACAATTCAATGAATTATTTTAATGTCAATGGATTAGTGTAATTAAATGAAATTATCTACATTTAAAGGTGCTTTATGAATAGTATTTATTATAAATATAATATTTTTCAATGATTATTTTTAAAAGTGTTTTCGATTATTTAATTATTCATGAATAAAGAAATTAATCAATTAAGTGTAATGATAATTTTTATAATCAAATAAAATATCATGCATCATGTAGTTGTTACAAGATTAATAATAATAATAAATACATTTTTTTTCAAAGTGTGTTTTCTAAAAAATAGCATTTTGTGTTCCATGGATTTTTCTATGAATAAAATATATTATGTTTAAATTAAGGTAAATTATATAGTTCATTTGAATAGTATACTAACTATAATTAAATTTTTAATTTATTTGAAATAAAAATTAGAATAATCCAAAATTGAAAATTCATTATTGATATACAAATAGTTTTCATCATATTTTATATTTTCATTTAAAATTTAAATTAATAAATTTTATAATTTTAATTTTAAAAAATTAACTACATGTTTTATTAAGATTATTAATGTTCTACTAGAATTATTATTTTCAATTTTCAAAATAGGTTTATTTCTAAGTGAGTAGTACAACATGACATAATTTAAAATAATGTGTATTTTATGACATCATTAGGATATTATCATGAATTAAAAATGTATAAAACATTTTTAGAAACCAAGTAAGTATTTAATGAGTTTAATAGTATATTTAAAAATATAAATTTTAAATTATAATTCATTTTTTAATACTTTGGAACCTAAATTATGTTTTTTTTTAAAAATTATGTGATATAAATTTATTATTTTAATATATATTTTATCACTCTTAAATATATATGATTATAATATTTTACAATTTTTTTTAGAATCAAAATTTTATATGAGGGGTGAAATTTTATTTTCAATCATAAAAAATTTATTGACAGAAAAATCAGTTATCATGGTAGTATTAAATTCTGGAAAATGATAAAACTGTGAATAAAATGATACAATTCCTCAAAAAATGTCACAAAATATTTTTTAAAGAGTTATTTCAACTAATGAATCATTAAACCACCATCATTTTCAAATTTTGGACTTACATTCTGTGAATAGTAACTTTTACTTTTATATTATTATGAAAATTCCACTCTCCAAGGTCATAAAATGATACTTCCACCACCCCATAATGTACACACTAAAAAAATGATGTCCACTTGAAGCACTGCCCATTTTACTTATCCTAAATACCTATAGCATATTTTCTATGACATTTATCCCTATAATAGTCCTAAATACTTCATTTCCAAGAGGTTTTGCAAGTGAAGGTTTACATTCTCAATAAGGGTACCAAACACTTATTACAGTTTTTCTTCTATATCATTATCTTAATAATATATTTTATTAAATATGATATAATTAAATCATTATTATAAGTTTACTAATTTTTTTTTTGTTTTGTACACACTATTTAACAATCCACCTTCTTTAGAATAAGAACATTGTTTGTGCATACGTGTAAACTACTGCCTCTATAGAGAGACATATATTGTTTTTCATAATCACCTTACATTAATAGTTCTAAAAGATTGTTTAATTGAAAAAATATAATATTTATAACCAATTTTTTATTTTCAAAATATATATCTTTTTTATAGTTATCCTTTTCTATTGAAAAAAAATATATCATTCATGTATGTTCATGCAGACTATAGCCAAAATGGAACAACATGTTTTTTCATCACTATAATACTTGGTTGTTTTAAGAATATAATTAATGAATAAATATGATATGTATGAAATCATTAAGGTTATAAAATAATAAACGAGTCATTATATTAATAAATCTATCCTTTGGAAAATGAAAACATGGCCACAAAATGTGCAGAATACCACCTCCATAGATGACATGTTTTGTATTTCATCAACACCTTACAAGGATGATTCTAAAATTTTATTTCAAATATATATATATATCATTTAGAGATTTAATATATTTTATGAATATTTTACATAAATGTTGAAACAAAAATCATTGATCTTTACAAAGTTATACATTAATATAGGAAAATTACCTAAAAACATGCCCATCAGTGATTCTGCATTCAATAATTGTGACTAAAACTATTATAAAATGCTATTAAAAATTTGTAAAAAGTTATAATGAATATATGATATTAACTTTTATAATCTTGTAATGTTGAAATTTTTATCAATGTATGGGGATCAACTTTAACTTTTAAAATCATGTTGGAAACAATCAAAATCCTTAACATATGTTGATAAAAAATAAACTATAATTATCTAACAAAAATATAATAAAAATTTATAGTTGGATAATAATTCTAGTAATAGATATTAATTATGTTCATAAATAATTTATAAATATAGGTATTATGGCCTTCTTCAAAACACTGAGAATACATTGTAGAAAAATATTTCACCCAAAAAATTATTATAATATAATTAAGGAATCCAGAATTCAATGAACAATTAAATAATTATGAGATCAAATATAAACTTGTAATCTAGTCAATGTAAATATATTTTTAATACAAATGAGTATTGTGTGATCATTAAAATCAGTAAATTACTTATTGGACTAATATTTGTATTACAAAAAATTTCTCACTTTTTAATGATCATAAAACCCCTAAACCAATGAAATAAAGGAAAACACAATATGTATGTAATTAATACTTATCAATGGGAATTAAATGATTATTCAGAATATTAAAATATTATTTTGGTATTTTCTTTTAATCCATATTAGGTTTAACAATCTACCCCATTTTGAGAAAAAACCCATATAATAATGAATTAAGGGTAATCACAGTTGGTTTTTAGTTAATATTAATATAAGGAAGTTAAAATTCTATTTAGAAAATTAAAAGATTTTAAGGATTTTTTTAGATCTAGATATCTCCCACATTTTAGAGATAAAAATTATTGATTAAAAATTGATTAAGACATAGATAATTTTTCACATCGACATAGATGTATGTCATCTAAGAAAAAAATAATTGTATTATAAATATGAATTCCACAATTAACAACAAAATGGATAGGAAAAATAAATTATAATAACAACAAATACAACAAAATAATTTCACTTTTATAAATTAATTTATATTATATTGAATTTAATATATTTGGATACAATGGTTATGTAAAAATATGGGTGCAAGGACAAGAAACGGGTTCAAATTGTTCATTAGAAAATTAAAAAGTAAGGGAATCTCTATGAGTATAGAAAAAAATCAATCATCTCCTCCAACAGCTCATTGATATTATTGTTCAATGATGCAACACACCATTCCAGGAATTTTATTTTATCTTGACTCACCTTTAAAGTATCAATAAAAATAACATTTAAAAAATGTTTACTACTTAATGAAACTAAACATACTTCTCCATCATTCTTCACAATAGGTTGATTCAAAACCAAACTCCTAACTCTATAGAAGTCATTCATTACATTATTTATTTTTTATCATCTCATATAGTGTGTAGTGGGATAATATCAGACTAGAAATAATTTATTTTCATCCATTATAAAAATTTCACCGTAAAGGTGAACTAACCTTCAAAATTCATCTTTGGATCCAACTATACCCTATATGGAAACTCTTCTATGACTGAAATAAGAAATTCTTATTGAATCGCAATTTTTGAGAAAAACAATTCTTGGAAAAAGTCAAATATAAATTTGAAAATATATAAACCTTGACCTATCTAACCAGTTTAGTGATACCACTTTAAAAATAATCACAATATTCTTTAAAAATCATTATTTCCTTAAAATATTGATATTGAGTCTAGCGATACTCATATTATTTTTTAGAAACTATTTATTTAATTAAATTTCGAAATACTTCCTATAACTCTTATTTATATTAGAATCATTATTACCCAATATTTGAATAAATAAAATATTTATAAAATACATAAGAAAATTTTTCAACATGAAATTCAAAATAGGTTTCATCCTTATATTCTATGGGTTATACATCAACCCTTGCATTGGGTCCTCCAACTCCAACTACTTTTTGTGACTGTAATTACTAACCATCATCATATTTATATGAAAACTCACTATGAACTTTTGTAACTTCAAAATCTTATTTAATCATCTACTCCCTAAAATTTTCAACCAAATATACTAATTTATTGTTGATCAATTTAGTTATAGTAGAAAAAGTAGAATAAATTTCATTATATAATGAGCGTCCACTTCTTTAATCAATGATGAAGATTGATTAGATTCCTTTAACGATTGTTAAAAAAACATGAACAACATGATAATATCATTTTACATAAGAAATATCAACAAACATTTCCAATATTTCTTATATAGTTGAAACTGGTTGATAAAATTCACCAAACTCCTCATCATGTGGAGATACATCTTTTTTATGAGGCATCTGAACAAGAATAGAAAAATTATCTTCCTCAACAGAAGGGTCCCAAAATGCTCTAGGAATATAAAAAATTCACCCAATCTAATACGTAATGGTATAACATATTAATTTAATAGTTGTTGTTATTTTAATAACCTTTTCAACATGAAAAAATAAATATTTTAAACCTATTTCCACTTGAATTATAATAGTGGATAGAACAACATGAGATTCTAAAGCCCCTTATGCTCAAAGCCTTAAACATCTAGAAGATAAAAAACTGTGATCTACCCCTCAGTACTTTCCCTATATGGGAAATTTACTTCTTCACCAAAAAACTTTTTATATTCATTGGTTATACTCTAAATAATTTTACATAGGGTTCCATTAGACAGAATGTTTTATTGGTGAAAAATTAAAATAGTACCGATGTGACCAATCGTCCCTCTATTTTATACAATAAGAGAAACCAACCAACCATAATAATACAAACACATTATAGAATCATTTTGGAAGTAGTGGTTCATGTTTCATAACATGTAATTACATATATTTAATCTTATTTTGACAAAAAAGAGGAACAAGATATACATGTGTGGAAAATGAATCTTCTCAGAATCAGAAATTTCTAGTAAACAATTATTGCATAATTTACTATAAAAACACATTCTTATAAAATTCTAAATCCTCTGTTGGAATATTCTTTAACTGGGTCCATTAAAAAATAACATGAGGTCATAATACGTATACACATTATATTCAATATAAATTAATATAAATTTAAACTATTATTCATGAATACAATAAATAATATAATTCATTTTCATTATCAAAATAGAAAAATCCTTGTTATTCACATTAGAATAAATTATGTACACATAGCCACAAAATATGAACTAGGAATTATCAAAAAATTAATTTACAAATATTTTAAAAACATATTTGTAATTTCATACATTGATCATGAATTTATGAACTTGAATATAGAACATTATCTTCATTAATATATTGGCCACAAAAACCATTCGAATTCGACATCACTCTCATATGACACCCAACTATTTAAATTAGAAGCTCTTTGAATCTTCACACCACTGGGACAAGCCCCATCATTCATCATTGTCTTTACTATTTCAAGAAGTAATATATGGTTTATGATATAGAAAATCTAGGGTTTGATAGATCAATAGTTTGATGGATTAAATGGATGAGAGATCAAATGGGGTATGGATAAAAGGGATAAAATTTATGGATTTTTGTGATTGTTTTGTTTCTGATGGAAATAAATAAATGAAATAATTTGGTATTTTACATTTTAAAAGAATTTCTTCAAAGAAAAATACACACACAATTTTTTTTTAAAATTCGAATTAAGGATGAATAAACGAAGAAACATATAAATTTTATGTAAAAATTAAAATATTAAGAAAACAAACTATTAATATATATAGATAATAATGAAAATATTTAAGGCTTTACTTAAAATAAATTAAAACTAATTTCAATGTAAGAAAATGAAAAATATCATAGGGAAGTAGTTTATATAATTTTTTTTCATGTTGATATTTAGTATTAATAATTCTAATGATATATCCACTTACTAGATATGTTCCCTTAAAATGGGATATATAATTTCAATATTTTTAGTTATATAGTGACATATAATTTTTTTTATTTATAGTAGTAGAATTATAAATAAAATAAGAACACTATCAAAATTAATTCTAAATTCCGTAATTGGGTGTTTCAGTGACAACACTTGTGCACAAAAACTACTATAATATATATATATATATATATTTAATCAATATATTAAAATGATAATGAATTTATCATCATACAACACCATAGAATCAATTTATTCAAAAAAATGTGATTGGTTATTGTGGTATTTTTTATCAAACCAAATACCACTTATATATGCATCTAAATATTAAATTAAATCAATATATGAAATTTTGATAATGTAAATATAGAGAAATTATTCCTTTTCAATATATCAAAATCATTTTGGAATTAATTAAATAAGACTTTATTGGATTTTATTGAAATATTTCACCATAGAAAATATAAAAAATAACACATGATCTAATAGAAGGAATATATAATGGATAACTCATCATGCCATTATACATCTTATTTTCAAAAAATTAATTCTCCCATTATACTCATTTCAAAAAAAATATGATTTAAAAATAATTACAACGATTTTGATTAGTATAAAAAATTATAACCTCATATACAAACATTTAAATTAACAAAAATTAAAAATAAGTGATTTTCATAAAAAATGTATGATTATCCAGACCTGAAAAATGCTTTTCAACATTCTTCTTATCCCTATATCCTCCATCTATATCTTTGATAACAGTCTCTAAAAGATTTTATATCAAAGTATGTGTTTTTCAAGGTTATACCCTTATAGGTTCCTCAATTGAATATCCTTTTGAATTGGATTTATAATGATTATGATCTAATTTACTTTCAAATGTTTCAATGGAATAATAATGTATAGGGTTGTATCAAGAGTTGGTTAGAATGTCCCGAAGTCCTTCATTTGTTATTATTTTTGATAATTCACCTTTCAAGGGGTGAGGTTGAACCCTTACAAGGCTTGAAGGCTTAGAGACAATTACATTACTCGTAGGTCTTAGAGGGAATCAGCCATACAAGAAAACTTGGAACACATCCTCCATATCATATTTCAAGATATCAGTAATACATCTTCGTAGGGCTGGTCGAATAGCTTTCCTATGTAAAGATACACAGGCCTAGTACCGATGGAAAATCCATATCCTCTCATTCTTCCAAATCTAGTTAGCTCTGCTCTAGTGAATACACCTGCCCTAAATCCTTATCGGAAGCTTTGTTCCTAGCAGTCAACCTGGTACATCTGAATACAAGTGGCTCAAAGGCCTTGGGGTGGCCCAAGGAATTTAGGTGGCCTGAAATCCATTGAGAATCAACTGGCCTAAAGGCCTTGTGTGGCCCAAAATCCTTTCTATACCCAAGACCCAAACAGGTGACCCAAAGGCCCAAAATGGATGAAGAGTTCCAGCTACTACAGTACTGAACAGTACCTGCTACAGTTCCTGCTAAAGTACTGCAATAATGACCCAAAAATATGTCTCCACCCAAATTTGATCTCGAGTCTCTTTGATGCACCTATAGAGTCCTTACTAACCGGGCTGAGGCTCATGTGTTATTTCAAGAATTAAAAGCTTCATCTATTTGTTTTTTATGGAGGTTAAATGGATCTCATTCCAAAAACATCACATGGATATATTCATTAACTATACATGTATTTTTCATTGTATTCATTAAAATCATTATATTTATCATAATACTTGAAAAATATTCCTTTATTATAATTTCAATCAAATGTACCATATTTTTCTTAGTATTCAAGATAGACATTGTCTATCTAGAATCAATAATGTACCAAACATTATGTTTTCTATTATTCCATAGCTCATAAGTTTTCTTCATAAAAATATATTTAATTAATAATCTATTCATTATATGTCTTTTTTTATTAAATGATTCTCCAAATTTATAAGTAGGTAAATTATAATCATTTTATATATTTCTATCCATTTCTAGAATGGTTCTATTTTTCATTAAATAATATAAATTCATTTGTGGTGTTCACGAAGGGGGAAATAATGTTTAATACGTAGAATTGAGCAAAAGAGAAATAAATTATTGATTCCAAAATTATCATCAATGATCAATTCTAAATGTGATTATTTTAAAATAATTTTTTTAATTTTATCCAAAGTATAAAAAGTCATAATGATTGTAAAACATTACCTTTAAAAATAATAAATTCAACTCAAATAAATATGTAAAACTCACCAACTAAAACAAAACAAATAATTTAACCATAAGGTCTAAAAATATGCATTTGGATAAATTATTGAAGATTAGATTTAGAAAAAAAATATTTGTTTATATGGAAGTTTACTTATTTTGTTTTTCTATAAGGCATGTGTAACAAAACATTTTCTAATCAAACTAAAGATAATGACGATCAGAAACTAAAAAATTCTTAGATAATTTAGATAGTCCAAGAATATATCAATTACCAAGTCTTATATTCCATATCCAAGACTCACATACTAGTATATTGAAATATATCACATTTAGTTCACAAATGTAACTATGGTCTAATGTATAATTTTTTTTTTCTATGTCCTTTAACATAAGCAATTTATTCTCCAAAATAGAATAATCATTAATTGATAAATAAATATTAAAACCATCATCATAGAGTTGTGTGAAACTTATCATATTATTATTTATCTCCTGAACATAGAAAACATAGTTGAACTGGATATATTTTAGATCTTTAATTTACCCAACTAAAATAATCATCACATTAGAATTGTCACCACTAGTGACCAAAACTCTATCAATATTAAATAGTGAATGAAATTTGAAAATGTATCCACTCATATTTTGTGAATATCTATTGTATAAACACAATATAATTTTTTTCATATTTCATTTAACCCAAAAAATGTGGATTTGGGTATTTTTTTTGTACCCATATGATTGGGGGTACGACAGTGTAATGAAACAATGATCTAGGAAACCAGATCAGTTTAATTTTAATAAAAACACAGCAATTAACTATTTAAAAGTATTTATAAATGTAAAAATTATTTATATCAACAATTTTAGTATTCTTAAAGAAATACTTATTAGAAATGTGGCCAAAAATTTCATAATAAAAATTAGTACCATTATATATGCAATGATTTTTTGAAATAGAGACAATTTTTTTTATAGTTTAGGTATTTAACCATTACAACTAATTCCATATTTTTCCATTATATACATATTATTTTGAATAATTTAATTTAAATTATACTATCCTAGAGTAAAAACTCTATAATCACTTTTTAAATATTATAAATTACTTTGTAATTGTATAATATTATTTTCTAGTTTAGTACAACATGAAACAAATTTATTTGATTTTTATTTCAATTATATGTTTCATTTTGTTGCAATATAATTCTCAATTAAACAAATATTGTGAATATTCCTACTATGTTTATTTATTTTCTCTAAATATTCTTATTTTCCTTCTATCATTGAATAAAATTCTACTAATTTATTATTGGGGCATTTTTTTGAATCATAATCATAAATAGAAGAATAATAATATTATACAACCTCTTAACAAACCAAAATAAACATAATTTATCTATAATTTTATTGTTCATTCTCATATTCAAAACATGATAAATTGATTGAATATTTAAATTCACCCCATCTACTTTTTATAGCCTTCTTACATTTTCACTCATACTAAGCGTTCATTTCAATATAATTTTTCTTCTTCAATATTTTTATCTATTCTTTAATTTAGGGAAAATCATGTATGATATTTCACAGCTCCTTACATTCATAGAATCTGATTTATTTCATACTATGATAGTTTTTCATTTAATCATTAAAAGGATTCTTAAGAAATTTATTCTTTTTATTAAATATATTTAATATTGTTTCTAACTGAGAAAGTTACTATCCTGAATTTTGAAAATCATAATCATCCAATAATATAGAATATTATTTTAACATGTTTTCCTATTTTAGAAAAGAATCATTGATAACTATGTTTCCATTTTTTAAAGTTATATTATCATCATCCTTGGATTTCATCTTAACATCATGCATCATAAGAGTACCAATAAATTCTAACAAATTTAATTATCTAATTGTAATTTACTATATAATTTTAGCTAAAATGCCTTTCATATATAATGTAATGCTCTAAGAGAATTTAAATTTTTATTAAGTAATTGAAATATTTGTTTAAAAGAAACAATACCATTGACTATTTCATTCAATCTTCCATTCAACTGGGTAATTCATTCACCGTCATACAATATAAAAGTATCAGACATCAATTTAGAATTATTGTATCTCAATTTCTAGATATTTTTAGTCCCTTCATTAGAATCAAATAGTTTCTTAAACATTTAATTATTTGTAGAACATTCAGATACATGGATAAACTCATTTAGACTATGTCCACAAATAATATCATGCATACCTCTTGAATTTTGATAATATTCACCCTCATTGGGAATATCCAATTTTGTGGGTTAAGCCTTGTAATATTCAAATAGATTATGATACTTTGAATCATTAAAAACAAGAATCCTCAAATATATTACCATTTGAGCTTTCAAAACATCCATAATATTTACTAGTGAACTATATATCTTCTTTCATTTACATAACTCAATTGAGGTTAGACAATGAAATAGTTCTTAATCTACAAATTTAAATCAATATTGCAAGACATTAAGAGAAATAATAAATAGAAAACTCCGTTGATACCAATTTTTATGTTCCAAAAAATAATATCTAGCTCAAACATGGGGTTCTAAATGAAGGTTAGGATACCAACATTAGGTTGCAAAATCACTTTTTGAGTAGCGAATCCATAACTCTTTAAAACATTAAAAATACTTTACAGAATAATCCTTAACCTATAATAAAATAGTATTATAGAACTATGGATTTTGTAATTTCATGAGAAACAAATATTAATTTACTTAAATATATAATTGAAATCCACTAAATTTATGTTTACCAATTAACAAATTTTTGTGTTTGTGGGATTAAAAATCATTAAAAAGAATTTTTGGGACAAAATCATCATGTCAAAAAAATATTACCTACTTCAAATATTATATCATGTTTCTATTTATATTAAATGAATACCAATTTCCATTTTATGTTCCCTATTTGAATATAATTTAATTAAAAATTTATGAAATAGATAAGGTTTTTTCATCTCAATAATATTTATTTGAGACGAATTCCAAATTCACTATATAATTTTTTTTATACATCATTATGATTTTTTTATAACTAATTCATTAAATTAGTTGGATTTCAAAATTCACCTCAAGATATATATCTAAAGGGATTTTTATTTGAGAGATACCATTGTTTTAAGGTATTTTTTCAACTCAAATCTCATTTAAATACATAATAATGCTTATTCTTAAACTCCAATATTATATGATCCCATTATTAAATCCAAATATTTTATTATCTTATACTCTCTCTTTTTCTGTTGGGAAAATAAAATTTTTCAGTCCAAAAATCTTCTTTCATGAATTTCATTCTCATAAAAGTATACTTTTGTTAGAAATAATACTCATATTTTCAAAAAAATAACTTTCTCTTCTATTTCCATGTTATCTATTTTCACTAATTATATCCTTTATTATTTTTAAATCCAATAAAGTATTACTTATTATTAAATTTGAAATAATTTTTATCTCTTTTTAAAAAAGGAACATTATTACTTTGTTAATTGATGTGAGTTACAATAAAGGTGTTTCAAAATATTAAAGTAATTTTATTTTCATTATAGAATATTTTATCTTCTACTCGACATTTAATACTGAATACATTTATCTATTTTTAATGATTAATTGTTTGAATATTTTTTATAATATAATTCATAAAATTTCTCATGAAAAATTTTTAAAAATGATTTTTTAGGTGACTTTGGAAATCATCATTTTACAATAATGATAAAAAAATATGAAATCACTTTTCACGTTTTCACATAAAATTTTCACTTTATCTCTAAAATTTAAACCTAATTATGATTAATGTTTACTAAATAAACCTTTAAATTCCTTTATGGAATACTCTATTATGTTTATTGAATTTTTTGTATAAACTATTTCTTCAGGAAATGAGATTTATATGGGATTTTCTCAAATGTTTGGCTGTGGAGGGGTGGTTAAGGACATTCTCAATCGCTCACTTTGGGTATTCCATTTTTTATTCTTCCCTAGAAACTGCCAGTGACTCCCACATCCATGTTTGTTTATGGACCTACTTTTAAGGGTATTTCATTCTTTTAATTTTCATTAACAATGATGCTTAGGTACTCACAATAGTCTATATGATGGGAAGTCAATATAATCACACCCTTTTGGGGGGGGGGAATTGTTACCAATTATGGGACTTTATTATAGATTTAATATATGTTCACAAAATCCTTCCCATGCACTGATATAGGGCTAGTTACCTCTATGTAAATTTCTTGATTTCCAACATGTATTGATAAAACAAGTGTGTTCATTTCACAAGTTCTATATGACTCTCATGTTTTTTATGACACTTTGGTTTATAGAAATATTTGGGAACTTTTGAGTTAATTTTCATTTGGGAAGGAAGTTGGTGACTCGGATATGGGATTCAACCCCTACAAGTCATCCTATGTATCCAGTGAAATCATAAATCCTATCCCATATAGTTCATTTGGCATAGTTTTTGGTCGTATGTGTGGACCAGCTAATGAAATTTTTCTTCTTGTGATAAGGACTGGAATATTTTTCATGGGACTTGGTGAGGTATCATATGCATCATATTTGAGACATGAATCAGAGTCTATTTATTTCTTATAACATCCATGAACATCATTTAAGAGATGACAATAAATGTCGTATATGGGACATATGCATATAATATTTCCCTAGATTTATTCATTGGAAGTGTGGGCCTTTGGGTGAAGATGATATGTAACCAGACATATATACAAATGGTGATTCCTCATTTGTTGAATTCCCATCATGTTATTGGTATAATCATTGATCACCTCTAATACCATTTGTTCCATACACAGTTTGATAAATAAGATATAACAGAAGATTGAAAACATTGCATGAAATCATATCCTTGTTGGATTATATAGTAAATTTTCCCATTGAGAGGTTTGATATCCCATTTTATAGAGGACACCATATAAAGGTTGTGCATTAATAAGGAATCATATGTATCCTATTTTAATATAAGAATCATTGTTATTATATTTCAATTATCTCTTATCTAGTGAATAATATTGAGTTACTAGGGGGAATGGTTGGGATTGATATATAATATGTTGCTCGTGTATGACCCCACTTCTTATCCTAGGATTAATGAGTAAGATTCATAATTATAAGGAATGAAGGGATCCTGATGGTTTAAATGATTTTGATATGATGGGGCATAAAAAAACTGGATACTCACTAGATCTTGCACCTTAAGAAGGCTTCTTATGTTTCTCGGCTATAGTGGGAATCAGAGTTGTCATAGTTCATTTATCACATCACAAACTGATGGTATAAGGTGGATTTCCACACTCAAATACATTATTATTATCGATAATATTTTAGGAGAGATATGTTATTATTCCATAATGGAGTCCCTATTGATCAAGGTTTACACACTATGGTTTCCCTATTGTTGGGGGCATGTTATATTATGTTTGTAATAATTGATTACTCACAGAGGAAGCCTATTTGAATCCTCACTCATTGTATTTTGATGGATTAAAGAGTAGTGGTGATGAAAATGAAAGGTATGTATGTGAGAATGAAATTGGTAGGGTAGAATGAGTGTGTAACTATATCTAATTAAGGACACTTTCCATATGAAATGGGAATGTGGTAGAAGGTTATTGCTTTGGGTCCCAATAGAATAAGTTTGAGTGGGTCTACCAGATGAGGATGGCATGTTCTATGAGATCAGCATGACCAATTAAATTTTCATGTATTCCTCCCACAGGTGAATCAGACATGTCTATGATTCTTGTCACAACCACATCTACCATGTTCAATGTATCTTGCATTATCAAAGAAAGAATGTATCAATTTTTTCAACTAATCAACTTGTATTATCTTCAAATTGTAACAGTGAAATGCTTCAATGTCAATAGGTTATAACATGATCATATTAACATGTCATATGGTCATTGGCTAACCTATATGACTTGTCATCTGACTGCCACATGAAAATGGTGAAATTTCCATCATCGTTTATAGGATCAACCTAAACTATCAAAGGATTTTCTTGTTACCAACATGATTTATCTCTATTCACCTAAGTATTTCATTAAATCAATAGGGAAACTTGCAATCATGTGTCCTTAAATTAATCAGGTAGAGTTTTCTCACAAAAATGATTACAGTCTTGAACCTATTAAAGTATTGACGTGCATCCCTATATGGATCATTCCTCATGCTTATTGTGGGCCCCAATTTTTGTAGGTATAAGGATTCACAACCAAGTACTTGCTCCAAAATATCCCTCCTTGTGTCTCGCATGATGCCTCCCCAAGAAGATTCACATCTACCTTGACCACAAAGCAGACTTTCAATGGATTTTCTACCATGTGTGGGTTTGTTTTTTGATGCCATATAAAGTGGTGAGGGTGAAACCCACATGAATAAGTTTCATGACATATGGATCAGAAATCCTTATGGTTACCCTTGCACTAAAGGGGTGTCCAAGGGGATGTTTCATGTCGAGGCGACCAGTCTCAAGGCCACACGTAGACATAGTGAGTCACAAAGGCTTATCACACCATAAAAATGAGGGAAATAATCATGGGATACTAGATTTTATTTCAAATCCAAAGGTGTCATCCCGAATTATCAAGGGTTTGTGAGAATATCTCACCCAATAGACGATTCACACAAGGTTTATTTTTTCATATAGTTTTCATGCCCTTCAAGAAGGTTCATTCAAGGGATACCACACCCGTATCATGTTTTTAGAGGGTGACAGATTCCAAGCATACCATGCCCATGGATTCATGATTGACCCACCCAGACAGGGCACTCATGAATATTTTAGACCAAGGGTTTTCATTATCGGCATCGGAATACTATGTGCCCAAAGGATTTCATTATGATCGTTATGATAGAGGGATTTCATGGTCTTCATATTACCAAATGATCACATGATCAAGGATTGGATCATGAAATGAGTTTTCTGATCATGCACAGAGTGTTCATGTTGCAACGGCTATGGGTATGGGTGAGGTTTTGCATTGCATGTGGAAGAATGGTTCATGGAATATAGAGAGAGAATGTCCCAGAGTCTTAATCATAAGGACAATAAGAGGACACTGAGAAATCGAGAGTGGTTCTCCTTCACATAACCAAGGACCTGTGGTCCATTATGCTCTGAATGCATTGATTCGAATGTTTCTATTGATCATCACGAGATTGAGGGTGTGGAATCACAAGTCGCTCAACCACTGGAGAACTCTTGTGAATTCTAATATGTATCTGTATAATTTCCAATCACCTACCCTATAGTATCTCACGAGTTTCTATCATTCATGTGATTGACTAATCTGAATGAAGGTCAGACAAGAGTCCTTGAGAATGAAGGTTGGGGACCACAATAAAAGTCCATTCATGGACGAAGATTCTACTTTGTGAGATCGCAACCCCAATGGGGCATCACATGATAACTTGAATAAATTTTATGAAACATGCATCTTATGACAATTAATTTTTCATAAAACCACATCATCTTCAAAATATCATATTGTAGGCTTCCACGATCACCTAAGGATGTTCTCTTGGGATGATCACTGACGTGTTTTTTTCCTCTACACTACTTCCTTTCCAGGACTCTCTTTTCTCCATTTGGTTTATCTTTTATTAAAGGGGATATGGGTATTTATATTCTAAGGTTAATAGAAGGTGGTGTCATTTTTCATTGTGAGAATACTGTGTTTATATACAATGGTGGGGGGGGGGGGACTTTTGTTAGGTTGTCACCATGTAGCCATGAAGCGGATTCATGTGACCTTCATCCCATTTTTTTCATTTGTCGCACTACATGATCTGATAAATAAAAATTAATTCAAATTAAAAATCAATCCATAGAAGGGTGTTTTCATGGTCCTTAACTTCTTGTGGATACTCCATTAAATGTCTCCTCCTTGATCATATGATCAAAGGATGATCACGTGATATCTATATAAGCTGGTGGGACTTCTTTTAGCATGACATCAATGTTAACAACTAGATCTCACTACAGATCAAGTTATTTTTCTTATACTCTCTTGGATATCAATGAATGATTTTATATCGTTATAAATGGTGATCACTAAGTGATCATGTGACAAACATGAAGTTGTCATGTCGAACTAGTTGTGCGAGAGGGAGACATGAAAGTAGAATTTTGATGTTAAGGGTCTCATGAAGCGTAGGATCATTTTAGAATTTTCAAAACATTGAGTAGACTCATTTCGTACATGTGAAGTGCAGGGATGAAACAAACTGCTCTGATTATCTAGAATAATGATCATACAGTTGATCTACCATCACCTGAACAATATGCAAGAAAATGCCATCCCACATTGAATTTTTTAAACAGATCTCCCTATTATATAATACATTTATTTTCTACTACATATTTGATCCATCAAAGGGTTTCAACACCCATACCACCTATACATAACACTGTCCAAGTATTCATACTTGTGGGCCCTCTACCAAGGATTTTTTCAGCTTCATCCTCACACCCCATGGGACCTAAAAATAAACTTGTCTGCCGCTTGTGGGAACAATGCTTCCATCCCATATCTAGCATATTCTGGATCCCACTGGCTATGGATGAAACTATTCCCACATGTTTCTATGATTGATTCCTTGTATGGCCATGGATGACTCTAGTCCCACATGTGCCAAGATGATTCTTCAAGGATTCCATGTAGGATATATTCGTATTGACATATATTTTTCATACATATGAACTCATTATTGGAAAATTATAAAATGAAAAAATTTGGGTGAAAAAATTAACTTATATAATGAGATTTAATGGGAAAGAAAAGAATCTAATTCTATGGTAATTTTTGGTAACTTTTTCAGATATCTAAATAATTTAAGAGTCGTTATGCTGAGTCCCATGATTGGATATTTTTAGATTGTTAACTAAGGAGCTTTTATGAGTTATGATGATGAGACTTTTTACCATGAGTTCTTGGTTGAATCCCTGGTAGTTTGTGGATTTGGTTTAGGGAAGGGATATTGTATAATTAGAATCTGTATGAACTACAAACTGGAATAGAGATTTCCAAGAATGGATCTTGTAGCTAGATTCAAATTAATGTACTTTTATGCCTCTATGTATCCTATTAGAATAAGATTCACATTGTAAGTATCTCTAGAATATACCACTCTGTGGATAAAACATATCCACAGGGAATATAGGTTCAAGGATAACGAACTCTATGATGAATGTACTTACATAGATACAACTTATATTTATTGAGGGAATTCCACTTTTTAGGATGAAATCTGGAACATAGAACCATTCTATGGTGGATATGTTTATCAGAACATCCATGATACCCATTTTTTGTGTGTAACACCGAATAGATTCAATCAATTAGATTTGAGTGCTCAACCTACATTAGGGTTCTCTTGATAAATGGTCATGACATCCCAGTGATGTGAAATTCATCATTTTTCAATTTATCCAGTGGTATTGATATCATATTATTTACAAGGATAATTTGGTTATGGTATTCATCACAAAATTATAATTCTTTCACTTCTATCAATGTCATGGGACATAAAAATCATACCTAGATTTTTTTCTATTTCTAAATGATGGGCCCATTAATAATTGTATCTCTTTATTTATTTTTCCATAAAATTTTCCTATGATTCATATGGAAGAATATTTAGTGCGAATAGACTTGGTTTTTTATTTGTATTCTTCATTATATGTTTTCAAACTAACAAATTTATATTATTCTTCTTTTTTATAAATGATAAATATTTATTCCATCACACAAAGTGCATATCTAGTGAGAACAGACCTAAAATTTTCCTTGGGATTCCCTTATCAGTTTTTCAACATGGTAAGAATTTTGTCTCATTCAGTTTTCTATTTTATGGTTTTGTCATCTAGACCACCATTGTGTTGTTGTTTAGGTTATTCTATCTTGGACCTTTTTAATGATGTAGTTTAAGTTCTTCTAGATAGTACATTTTATGGTCTATAGTTTAAGGTCTTCAAGATGGGACCTTTTATGAATATGGAATATGGGTTAGGTAGACCAAGGATGAATAAAAAAAATCTGGGGTCCTGAGTTTTATCGTGGGGTTTTCTGGGCTCAGAAGGATTTGAGTTCCTTTATTTCAATGAGGAGATACCTTTGGTTGGTAGGTCAATTCCCATATGCCCCACCTATAGGACCCCGGAACACCCTGAGAGGGGAGGGGTGAATCAGGGTGTCAAATATTTTATTTAAAGTGACAGATCTTATTCCCACATTGGTAGAAACGTTTTAATCCAATCTTTTGGAGTAGTGTAGTAATCAAATATTCACCTAAAAAGAGAGAAAACACAATAAATTGCATGGTTCACCACAAAAGGGTATTCTAATGTGCATACACCGATGGTGTGTCGGTCATACCCCAAGTGCACTAATCATCACAAGTTTTTTATTAAAAAATTCAGACATAATCAGTCAGTTCTAGGAACACTTCCTTTAGAAATGTTGAGAGATAGATCACTATGTCCCTTAGAACACTTCCATCGAATCTCTTTATCTCGCTGCCTTTGGAGAATAATTACTTAGTTTATCATCTTGAAGGTCTCTTCAATAGATTGGAGTTTAGTTTTTGGTCTCTTTCCAGCATGAGACACATATTGCATCAAAATTTTCAATTTATTCACTTGAAATCACTGATCAATTAAGAAATATGACCAAATCATACTATAAGGATGCACTAAAACATGCGTGCAAGATTTGGAATTTTCATGCAAGAAGGATTTGCGGAACGGTTAATTTTTTTATCACCCCTTATCTTATGAAAAGCCAAACCTGAAGGATCAAAAGGTTATTTATGACCAAAGGAACACATTTTCTGCACGATTTTATCTCTACATCTCTTACTCTTGCAAGTATTTCACTGGGCAGAGGAACCCAATATTCGTTGAAAAGTTATTGAGTCTTGAGTAGGGGCGACTTCCTAGTTTTAGACCTCGATAACCCTACATTAATGTTTATTATGCTTCTTCATTTTTTGCTTTTAAGTTACACTCTAAGTGCATAGTTTCTATTTTAATGTCGCATTGGGTGAGTAAGATACTTCCACGCAACCCTATATTTCATGCACATTTGTATATTTCATGATCTATTTCTCTTTGAAATATTTTGTTTCACTAATTTCAAAGAAAGAATTTGAACATGTTTCCAAACCCCCTTAAAACATTTTTTACAACATATGTTTCGCAAATTACTCTTCTTTATTCTATAATTTTTTGACCCAAAAATCTGGAAGACACTTGGAATGATGCCGCCCACATTATTGTATCCTGCTTGAACTGTAAAAACCATTTCCTTGAAAACTCCCTGATCATCCATGTTATGATTGACCAAAAAAACACAAAACCTGATCAACCTAGTAAGTATTAACAATAAACACAAACCAAAATCTATTTTTAGTAAGGAATGTCCTTGCTTCCAACATCTGTAGAATGGCCAAACAAAGTGTCCCCACTCTTTTCCAAGTGTCATTAATAAATTATGGGAGGATTTTATTTTGGGGAAGAAATACTAAAGAAGCTAGTTCCACAAATATAGTTAGAGTATTAGTGATATAAATAATTTTCCAATGGTCTAGAATCTGTGGGGAATGGAACATGGCATACATACAATGGATGACTCAAAACATTCTAGAGTGTTGAGTTTCACCATGGTGTTAGATAGGTTCAAAAATATCAGATCTCCATTATTGAAAGGATGATATTTCACTAATATGAAGGTCAATGACCTTATTTATGAGTCCATGGGGATTACATATATAACCATGTAGAGTTCATCCCCTCCCTTTTTCGAGAGACATGCATAATTTTCGAAGACTCAAACATCTGACCAATGATGTTGGGTATGTAAAAAGACTATCTAGGAAGGGTTATAATTCCATATGTAAATGTATCCACTAATTTGAAGCTATATTGTCACTCCATGTATTTTTGAATCACAATGTGTGGGCTATGAATGGTTTTAGAATGATGTGATTCACTAATTCTTTGAGAAAGGGTACAATACACAGTGACTCACTGTCGAGAATGTTGAATCAACTGGAATTGTCATATTAATGGAATTGAGAATCATGGTCCAAAATGATCTAGTCATGAGGAAGGTATGGGACAATCATATTAGGGATGACCCAAAACACCCTTGTGTGTGGAGTTCCTCTATGGTTATTCCAGGCTCACAAGATTTAGAAAATCATTTATATTGGGTAAATATGTATCTTTTTGGAGGGTCTATGTCATTCTGCATCAATATCATGGACTAACCGAGAGATCCCTTTTCATATTAAAGGTTCATTAATGGTTTTTGGAATAAAAATGTTACAAGACATGAAGTGTGATTTTTGAAAAATAAAATATCCATGAAGTATTTGAGAACAATAAAATTTATGTAACTATAAATAAAACTTATTCTTGTGGGGAGGATATCTGATAAATCATTAATCTAGATTTTTCCTAGGTCAGGGGGTCCAGTGAGCATAGTCTATATTTTTATAAGGCTAAAATTTTTTCTCTACAAGCTTTATTCCATATCAATTTTCACCCAATTTTTTTTCAGTATTTTAGAGATGAGGAGTTTATTAAGAAAATAATTTAATTTTTCGCATACATCCTTTTTTGTGGGATTTAAAATTATAAAGTTTTGTGTCTATTTTTATAACAATTTTTTTATTGTCATTTGTACCATAATAGGATATAGTTTAAGGTCATATAGCTTTAAGAAAAGTGTATGAAGTTTAAGGTCATTAATCTCATGGACCAAAAATGAGGATGTTACATAAGATCCCAATTAGGATACCCAGGTCCAAGAGTTCTCCAATAAACTTCTAATTAAGAGATGAAGATGTTGTAAAATATGGACCATGGTTCTTAGGTCATGAGTAATGATATAGGGAAAAAATACTAGGGGTTTACCAAAACCACATAATGTTCTAAGTTCTGCCATACTGTCTTTAGGATCACAAGGACTAGAAATTACACCTTATAAATACAAGATGTATCTCATTTTGTGGGTATGTGTCCTTCTACATCAATGGATTATTTGAAATAAATATATCTATTTTCTTCTCCAATGGCTATGAATGGTTTTTGGGAACCCATGCGCTTAATACCTCAAGTGTGGTGCATGGATTGAGGTTATTTAAATGATGGAAGAAGCACCCAATTCTATGTTTGACTTGGGTAAGGATCTTATTTTCCTTTGATAAGTAATGATAATGGTTGAGGGTATGAACTATTTAGCATCATGTAGCAAGGACGCACTTTCTTTTGTGTAGTTTAATGCCATGTAGTAAGGGAGTTTTCCTTAAAATTTAATAATCATGTTGTATGGATGTATTTGTTTTGAATATTTAATGTCATGCATCAAAGATGTATTTTTTATTGTTTAATATCATGCTGTATGGAATAGGGATCCCAGATGTGAAATGGAAATGATGTGGTTGGGACCATAAATGGAGTTCTGGTTTCACTACATATCCCATGATGATCGAAATTAAGACATATGTATTTCAAGATTGGTAAAATCTCCACATATTTCTAACATATATGAATATGTTTGTATTGTTTCTATTGATTTTTGTAGAATCTCAGGATTTGAGATCTATCCATCACTACATATCCCATGATAATAGAAATCAATACACAAATAGTTCTTTAGGAACCATTAAATTTAACAACATAGGGAAAGGACATGGGATTCCCAACATAAAAAGGTGTATTGTGGCAGGACTTGTGGGGAAACATATTGGTTTCACTACTTATCCTACGGTAATAGGAATCAATACATACATGTTTCTTAATGAAGGATCAAACTTCACAAGTTACACCTATATACAAAGGGGCTCATTTCCTTTTTATTAGTTAAATTTTTCCCAGGATTGAGGATTCGATAGTCACTATATATCTTATGATATCATGAGTCAAGCCACAAATAATTCATGAATAAGGGTGATGTAGGGTACTAATACCAATAATATTGGTCCTCCTGAACAAGGCTCACATGAATGTGCAGTTTTATGTCATGCAAGGTTAATAAACCATGGAGTTTAACATCACACACAAAGGACTCGTGGTATTCTTTTTAATGTGGTTCATTGAGGAACAATATTCACCTATAACAATCTATTATGCATTATTTTCATAGGGTTTTCCTCACTTGAATTCCTAATTTCATGTGATCTACGATCAGTGTGAGAAAGAAGGAATAGAATGGGTTCCTCTTACTTTGAAGAGGTTATTTAATGATTTGAATGGGGAATTATGTTCCAAGTGGTAGTTTTACCAAGATATCTGATATAGGTATCCCTAATTATCTCATTTGAATTGATAATCAATACATAATTAGTTCTTAAGAAAACCTACATAGTTTAATGTCATGAAGAAAGGGAATCAGTTATGCAGTTTAATGCCATGTGGTGGGGACATGGATCACCTCACGTGAATGAAAATGGATTTTTTGCACATGTGCGGTTCAATGATATTTTTTAAAGAAGTTTGACGTTCATTTTAGCATCATTAATTAAGAAATAGGGTCGCATTATGTGAAAGGGTATTAATATAGTCGTGCGGCCCAATGCTAGAGTTTCAGGTGTCATCATGTATCCTGCAACATCAGGAATCAAGACACATGTAGTGCTTGAAAACCTATGTAGTTTAAAGTAATTTTTAAATGAAAGCATCTATGTAGTTCAATATCTTACGATTAGGAAAACTGTCGACTTTTTAACATCACAATGTTAAGAGAAGTGATTTCATACATTTTAAAGACATTAGGTCAGGTTGATCGCATAAAGTTTAACATAATGTCACATGGATAACTCAATATAGATTAACATCATGTATCTAGGATAGAATCTATAAAGATTAAACTATGTAATTAAAATGAAATTCATACAGTTTAGTTTCATGTGGTTAAGATGAAATCCATACCGTTTAATGTCAAGTTGTTAAGGAAAACTCCATACGGGTTAATATCATGTGGTCAAGACTACATCGGTAAAGTTTAGTGGAATGTGGTTAATATTTCCTTGAATAGTTTATAATCATGTTTTCAAGATAAAATCTATATACTTTAATGTCATGTGATTTGGATGAACTCCATATATTTTAACATCTTGTGGTATGGATAAAGTCCATACAGTTAACTTCATATGGTTTGGATGAAGTCTGTATAGTTTAACATCATGTGGTTAGGATGAAATCAATATAGTTTAATGTCATGTGGATTGGAAAAATATATATAGTTTAATGTCACATGGTTAGGAAAAATTACAAACACTTAAACATCTTGTGGTTAGGATGAAATCCATGCTACTTAATGTCATCTGTTTAGTGGGAAACACTGACAATACCTCTTTTACACACTTGGGACATTGTAATTTGAATTAAAAATGGGTTTGGGCATGTTTTATAGGTTTATTATATCTAACACTCTCTATATCTCCATGTTATCTACTTTCCTATCATATTTATATATATTTACCGTATCAGACCATAGAGGCTGCCTCTTTGGGTTGCCTTTCAACCATGGTAATGAGATCCTGACGGATGATGGTGCACTATATATGGCTCACCCTGATATTGTGAGTATATTTTTATATGAAGGTGACTTATATTTTTTATAAAATCTTTATACAAATGTTTATGGACAAAGTGATGATGTCCTTAACCGTCGGAGATATCACAGTGGGGAGGTGGACCATAGTGGATTTTAGGAGTAAAGTTCATGTGACCCATCTCCACACAACCTCAATGAGGACTATCAGGATAAGGATTGAAAATTTCTTCAGTTAAAGACTTGAAGGACCATTTAGTTGTTGATAATATGTATCAAAGAACCTCATGGACACATAAAATTAACAAGGGCAGGGGTGTGTTCCTTGCTCTACATCACGACTAGAATATGTTGTACGGTATTTTGTTGCAGAGTAGGGATATAATCACGCTCTATGATGGCTAAAAGATAAGATTGATAACTATTTGGCTATGTGAGAATATGATCTCATAACTAATAAGCTTATAGAGTATTACCATGAGCTTCTATGAAAGGGATTTGTGTCTGTCGTGAGGCGTGTGTTGCTCTCACTTGGTGGGACATATCCAAAATGGGGATACGAACCCATTCCTGGGCCTTTGGAATTTGTCGATGGTCATCTTTGATAGGAGTATGAGTCTATCTCAAGGAATTTTCTATTCTCACTTTGTGATATATAGTTTTAATGGGATTGTAATCCCATCCCGAGTATGCATTACCCATCAAAATATGTCAAGTCCCCAATAGAAGGGGAGTATGGATGTGTGCCTCCACCACTAAGCTACTCTGTTAATTTGAGTAGCTTTTTTGACATGAATATGACCATATATTGAGGCATGTGCCTCTCTCACTTAGTGGTCTGTGTCCAAAATGATTCAGATCCCTGGCTTTTGGATTATGTCTCTGGTCAATTTTTAGTAAGGATATGTGCATGTCTTGAGTCATGTTCCCCTCTCACTTGGGGGTGCCATGATAATTACGAGGATATGTGTATAATCCTAAGACATATAAACATGATATTGAACTTTTTGGATAGGGATATGATCTTATTTTAAGGCATAATCCACTCCCAACAGTAGACCCCCAATTAGAATGGGAATATGTGCCTGATCTAGAACCTTATCCTTTACTAAAATATACTGATAATAATCTCGGATGAGATCGTGAATATAATCTTGCTATGTAGAAACCAAATTATCATAAGGATCATATTTTTCAGATTCCCTGAATGTAGGGTTTAAAATATGTGATTTTCCCTGCATCTTAACCACAGTATACTATAAGATCTCTTCTATCACTATCACAATTAACTAGCACTTCAGCAGGGTACGTATAGGTATATATGCATGTATTCTCTTCGCTACCATGGAATATTGAACAATTTCATTGATTGAATTTGGGATATGTTCCCAATCTCATCATCAATTTTATTTCAGAATATACTGAAGGCTATCATGCATGGGGGAATGGATTTATATTTCACACATGCATACTACTGTGATATGATCAAAGACATTTTTTGAACTATAAGAAGTGTGATCATTCTCTCTATTGTCCACATATTTTTGCATTTGAGAAGTTTTTATTTACATACAAATATGATTGTTTGGTGAGTTTACTTTTTGGGGAATTTCAACATCATGTATCTGATGGGATTGGGGATTTTATGGTATATCTTGGAGCAAAACTTTAGAGTATCAATAGTTCTTCTAGAAAATACAATTTCAACCTGATGTTCATGATGGCTCACATAGATTTAAATGAAACACATTTTTTCATCCCATGATTTGGACATGCCTCTTGAAGTTTTTCATCATGTGGTAAGGATTTGAATATAGGTGGTTGTACTTGGATATATAATATGTAATCCCTACATATCTCATTAGGATGAGAACCAATCTGTACATTGTTCTAGAAAACAAAGCATGTTTCATGCCATGTTGAAAGGACACCAGTTTTCCAGTTTAACATCTTGAGGTAAGGATGTGAATATAAGTGTATGGGATTGGATATAAGATCTAATTATCCCTACATATCTCAATATTATGGGAATCAATCCCTTGGTAGTTCTAGAAAACTCATGCAGTTTAATGTTGTACGGAAAGGATATCTGTTGTGCAGTTTTAACATCCTGCGGTATGGACTTGATCTATGAAATTTAATTTATTGCAGCATGGAAAAGGCCATATTGATTTAAATATTTGTGGTAAGGACATAATCAATTAATTTTAATATCTGTGGTATGGATGTTAGCCATGTATTTTAACATGTTGTGATATGGATGATGACTATATAGTTTAATGTCATGTCGTAAGGATGATGCCCATGCTATTTTAATGTCTTATTACAAGGACATATTTCATACATTTTAATGTAATATATTAAGGAAATCATCCATGTAGTTTAGTTTCTTTTGGTAAGGATGTATTCAGTGTATTTAAACATAATGTTGTACGGATGATGGCCATGCAATTTAACATCTTGTATTATGGATGTTTCCTTTGCTGTTTACGGTCTAGTGGTAAGGATGATGGAGAATGACCTATTTGGAGGTTTTAAATAGAGCTTGGAAAACTCTTATTCATGTTCCATGAGTTTTGGGATCTATAAACTCTATCAATAATACACTTACTTGTATCTCTAACCAATCCTTTAATACAAATAAACTCTATATTTCATTATTGAGATGTTTATGGTAGGGGTAATGATTGTCATTTCTTATTATCACTGCCTAATTCTGCTTCCTTATTATTGGATGTTCTATAAAACCATTTTCTATGGCACAGTAAAAAAACATGGGAACATGTTTTCTTGAGAAAGATTAATCTTTATTCAATATCGATTTGAAAGACGAGCACATATCCCTCAGAGGTATGTGCTTCATGCTCTATTTGAAAACTCTTGTGTCCTATTTAGAGGAGTCAGATGACCAGAGAAATAATGTTAGTGTAGTTGGTTCATGTATCTCAATGTTCATCTACACATGAATCTAGTATTTAATGTAAAATAGACCTTTTATTATTTTTCTTAGATTTTGATGGTAGGGGAAATTGATTTCATGGCCTACTATCCTCGCCTCACTTGTCTTTCTGATCACCTGGAGTTCTATCAAATCATTTTCCATGTCATAGTTGAAATACCTATGAAAATTTCTTGATCAGAAGGTATATACTCTTCATTGTCTATCTTCAAAAGATGGTATGTTATCTATAATTCCATTGGAGCGGGTGCATATTCATGTAAGGAGCCTAGGGTAAAGTGACCTATTCTTTATTGGAATGGGGGATGGTGCTGAAGCATAGGGGGTCTTGGATAAGGAACACACTTCCAAAAAATTAAAATATCTCAGACTCTATGTGAGGATTTTTGGAAACAAATAAGGGTAGATGGTTTTCAAAACATCCCTAGTCGGGAGATGGAAAAAATAAAAATCCCCCCCCCCCCCCGTACATGTGGGTTGGGGAGAGGTGAAACGATTTCTGGATATCATCAGATAAGGAGATAAAGTTTTTTGAAAATTCCCATATCCCTATGGTCTAAGGCACTTTACTACAAGGCGTACATCCATTGGAAGACTCTGGTATATCATCCCTATATAGATATCTCTAGATTGTTCCCACAATTATCTCATAATGATTATTATTCTCTATTTGGAGTGGAGTGATATATTTGTTCTAAATAAATTTATTTTCCATCCATAAGGGGGTGGATTGTAGGAGCCAAGAAAGCACCCTCTCTTCTTTTATTGGCAAGGTGTGTGGTTGATGATTGGAGATCCAACGTGGACCCCAAAGACTTAATCCACTGCTACCACTATCCATATGTTCCATTTTAATTACCCTATGAATGTTTAGCATATTTGGTATCACAATAAGATGCCTAAATGACACCTCTATGACTATTTTTTCCCAACGACAAAAGGTAGGATGCCCTTCTATGACTTAGATGACTGTAGGAGAGTATGATTGTACTCTTGATGAGTCTTCTCATCTATATTTGATGATAATTGTTTAGATTTTATTGATATCAAATTGAATAATATAGATGTGGTTTGTTGATCCTCCATATCATGGTATGTCATTTTGAGGGTCAGTGCCCAGTGTACCTTTTGGGGTGTTGGTGCCCTTGATACTATTCGAGGGGTCAGTGTACATGATACTGTTTTATTGGTTGGGTTCCATGATACCATTCGAGGGTTGGTTCCAATGGTATTGTTCAAGGGGTTGGTTCCCATAGTACCTTTAGAGGGGTCAGTTCCCATCATTCTATTTGAGGGGTCGCTTCCAATTGTACCATTTGAGTCAGTGCTCACGGTACTATTTTAGGTTTTGCGCACATAATACTATTTGAGGGGTTGGTTCCTATAATACCATTAGTGGGTCAGGGACCAAGATACCATTTTTTGGATTCGTTCTAGTGATGAGGACGATCCTAGTATAAATTATGATAATAATTTTCCCAAACCTATGGTCTAGGGTTCTTCCTAGGATTCCTCAGTCACTGATATTATCTTTGATGGTGTTAAAAGATCATAGATAGTGATAATCTGAGCTTGGTTACCAAAACTGTTGGGATAGAAATGTGGGACATATACAGATTGAAGGTAGCATGGATAAAATCCTTCTATATAGCTACAATTTTTGAAACCCTTAGTGGGATCTCTTGTTGGGTTCTGAAACATTGACAGTTGTTGTAGGCCCAACATCCTCTTCAACTCCTTGGGGAATCATGGTAATATGTCAAAGATTATAATCATACTTAATCGGAATGCTCCTAGGAAGCTCCTAGGTGATTGAGTCTTCAAGAAGACTGGAGTCATTAAACTCTCTGTCATAGGGAAGGTATGTGTAGATTCACTCTAGGGATAGGATCATAGAGTGGTTTAAGGAGGAAACAAGGCACACTTTTTCCCCTTCATAATGTCATTGGAATGATATCTATGGGAAATTTATCCTCCAAAAGAGTATATGTGTGGATTCCATGGTCATAATGGACCTATTGACTTGGTACTTCCGAACCAAGACATTAACTAGCTTGTATGGGAAGTTGTTTGTTGGTGACAACATATGTCAGGTCCTCGAGGCCAAAGAAGATTGTCCATTGATCTATAAATATATTGTAACCTTCAATGGTCTCATTTCGATTGTTGTATATCTATAGAGTCCTGGAGAGAAAACAAGACAACTCATTAATTTTGCATCATATATAGTATTACATGTTCAATCAGTTATATGAATTGTTAATGGACAAAGAGGTGGCCCATTATTTTATGAAAAGTTCTATGAAGTTAAAATAAACATGTCAATTTTTTCCAAATTATTTTCTAACATGTGAAAAACCAACTATCCCTAACAAGAACTAGAAATTATATCCTTTTTACTTGCGAAATGGATGACATAGTTAATGTACTTCACATCAGTTTTACCATTTTATTTATTCGTGAGATGAAATATGGATGGGATTTAACTGATAGCATTATAGGGGGTAGGTCCTATCTCAATAAATCCAATCAATTTTTCCATTTTTTTCTTCCCTTTAAAATCACAATTGTTCCTATTCCTTCATCCATAACTATGTGTAGACCATAATTACAAATGTTGGTGGTCCTTTTAGGATTCTTTCCAAACAACACATAAGAACTCACATTGGTCTAGAAGATGGAAGTTTGGCCTCATCACACCCATTTAGGAGAAATTATTTCCTATCCTAAGACTCTCTTTTAGATTTATGATATATTTGATAAATCCTTCACATGCTCCATTATGGGGTTGGTCACCCCTATGTTAATTGCCTGATTACAAACATGTATCAACAAGAACATGTTCATTATCATCAATGTATATGGTTGGTGTTTCAGAGAATGGATTTGAAGGGATCCTACATGTCCTTTGAAAATAGGAATCGAAACCTACATAGTTTTCTTGGAATTGTTTATGGTCATATATATTAATATTCCAATGCATTTTATCATCATGCGGTAAGGATATTAATATCAAGCTCAGATCTTTGGGAGGAATCCTACATATACAATTTGAGATAGGAATAGTAGTATAGGCATTTATAATAAAGGTCATTTGTGTCCTGAATGAAATGATAATAGAGGTCTTAGATGTGACTTATGGATATAATACCACCCTTTATTGCTTCATTAGGATTATGGACCTTTGAGAAGAGATGATATGTAATCATAATTACATCCAAATAGTGATTCCTCACTAGTTTAATTCACATAATTATATTTGTACAATCACCTCTAGCCTCTAAGCCCATGTGAGTCATACTCAGTTTGAGAAACAAGAGATAGCACAAGATTGAACACATTGAATGAGTGCATATCTATATAGGGCCTACACATTGATGTTTCCCATGTTAAGGTATGATAAACCATCTTATAAAGGATATGTTATAGATACATAGATGTAAAAAAGGCATCCTACATAACATATTTTATAATATGAATCATAGTAATTATAGTTCAAGAATCCCATATCCCATTAATTAGATTGAGGTGCTTCGGGGCATGGTTGGGACAGGTATATAAAATAATGCCCATGAATGAGGCAACGTCCCATCTGTTGATGGACAAGTAATAGTGATCAGTCATTGGTAATTCTTAGGTCTCAATGGTTTAACTTTTTGAAATATGAAGAGCTTATGCGGAAGTGGATACACAATGGATCTCAGGCCTCAAGAAGGAATCCTTTAGGTCCCATATGTGGATAGAATCAAAGTTCACATTTTTCAATTATTCCTTAAACCACAGATGGGATAATGTGGTTTTTCCTACTCAGAGACGTTATTTTTATAACCAAGGTTTAATAAATGGTATGGGATTTTACCATTTTGGATTCTATATTGATCAGGGCTTACAAACCAAGGCTTTCTGATTAATGAGGACATATTATATTATATCGATAATATGGGATTAAATAATGAGTATTCTCATTGGCATACTCATTCATTATCTTCAGGAAGATTAAGGAGAGGTGGTGATGACCATGAGTGTATGTGTGAGATAATGATATTGGTAGAGTCACAAGGGTTTGTAACCCTATCTCATTAATGGAACTTACCATATAAAATGGGTATGCAGTTCAAGGTTCATTGTTGGGGTCCAAATGGAATGAGTCTGAGTAGGTCTTCTGGATGAGGTTGACATGTACTATGGGATATTCTTGACCAACTGAATTTTCTAGGATTCCTTCAAGTGGGTGAATCATACATTTCGAAGATACTTCAGATAACCAAAGTGAACTTATCAAATGTATTGTGGAGGATCAAAGAAATCATATCTCAATGTTGTCACCCAATCAACATGAATTTTCTTATAACTATCACCTGAAAATGTCTCCATGTCAATTATAAATCTCATGATCACACTTACATATCAATGGGTGGTCACCAAATCGACATGGATTTTCTTTAGACTTCACATCAAAATTGTGACATATCCCTCACCTATCCTGGGATCAACCTGAATTGTTATGTCCTTTCTTCTGACTAAAATGATTTTTATAATGTCACCTAACTACATCTCGAGATCCAGGTAGAAAATTTCTATCACCTGAACTTAAGTAGACCGAGTGGAGGGGTCTTGAAAATAATTTTAAAATTTTGATACCAGTTAATTGTTTACTTTCATTCCCAAAGGGATTATGCCTAAAGTTTATTATGGTCACTAATTGTTCTAGGTAGAAGGATGCAAAGACATGGGGTTTCTCTAATATCTACCATCAAGTGTCTGTTATGATGGATCCTCGTGAACTTATATGGATCGAATGACCTCAAAGATGTCTTGAGATGCATTATGCTTCCATGTGCACATTTTTTGGTGATTCCACAAACATGGGAGAGGGTGAATTTTTCTAAAGACTATTCATTAAATATGGTTCACACATCCCCATTTTGTTTCCTTGTATGGTTGGGTGTCCATGAGGATGTTGTATGTTGATGTGTCTATTCCAAGGACTGCTTGAAAGCATCATGAGACATAAAGTATTCTAAAAAAAAGGTTTAGGGAAGTGATTAGGGGTTATCTATCTTGGAGATCAAACCCAAGAGTGGATTCCAGCATGATCAGGAGTTTTTGAGATTGTGCCATGCTACCAGGGGTCCAAATGAGTCTTATTTGCTAAATAAATTTTCTTACCCTTCAAACAAGGTCTTGTGAGGGTGAAATTTTCATTATCATGGATCCTTGACAGTGTCGTAGTCCAATGTTCTCATACACAATGATGCATTAATGCCCCATCTAGATAGGGGGCCCATGGATTTTAAAGGATGAAGAACTTCATTACCAACATGGGAATCCTCAGTGCCCGAAGTCTTGTATTATGCACCTTCAAAAAGTGGCCTCTCGTAGCCTTTATATTTCCATGAGATAACATGATCCAGGATTGGATAAAGAATTAGGTTTTCTAATCATACACTAAGGGTGTGTCTTGATGACACTATGTGTATTGGTCAGGGTTTGCATTTCATGGCGAAGAATGGTACATAGAATATGGAAGGTGTAGGTCTATGAGTCTGCACAAAAATTCGAGTAAGGGGACACTGCAAGATTGATGGGGTTTATCCTTCACATAAAAAGGGTCCTTTGGGGTTTTTTACACTAAATACATTAATTAAAAAACCTATGAAAGAGCATTAGGAGCGTTTGGGTGTAGAATCACAATATTCCCATCCACTGGTGTAGTATTGTGGACAGTAGTATGGGTTTGAAGCATATCTAAGGACCAACCTTACAATGTAACATGAATTTATATCACTCATGTGATTACATGATCTGAATGAAGATCATGTATGAGGCCTTGATAATGAATGCATGGTGAGTACAATGGGACTTCAATCCTAGACTAGGGTTCCACTTTGTGAGATTGTGAACCCAATGATTTGTCTTATGATCGTGTGAATTACTATAATGAACCAGGCATCGCATGTTTCTCCTTTTTTAGGCGACTGTAAAATATTCAAAATAATATATATTACGGTCTCATGATCACATTACAAATTTCTTCTGGGATGATAACTATATTCATATGTTCCTCCACTCTCCATACATTATAGAACTCTCTTGTATCCCTTTTCATTTCCCTTTTTTCAAATGGGATAAGGGTATTTTTTTTGGTTAGTTGAGGGGTTTTTTATGGTGAGATTATCACGTGTATCTTCTAATGTGGTTGCGAATTTCTCTAGATCATAATCACATGGTCACAAAGTGGCTTCATGTGATCTTCAACCCTATATTATCTTCCGTGACACCATATGACCTAATAAATTAGAAATTATTCTAATAAAAAATCCTACTGATGGTAGAAGGTTTCACAATCTTAAATTCCTTATAGCGACTCTAGTGAATATCTCCTCTTTGATTGCATGATCAATGAATTATCAAGCGATGTCATAATGTGATAGTAGGATATCTTGAAGCATTCCACTGGTGTTTTCAACTAGATACTTTGGTGTATAGTCTTGGTTGTATCAAACCCAGTCAACTATTAGTGAATTATTAGGGATGGTGATCATAATGATCACTAACTAATCATGCGACTAACACTATGTTTCCATGTCAAACCAGTAGTGTAGGAGGGAGATAGCCGAATGGGAGGATGAAGATGAATGAATCACACTATACATTATTGTTTTCAAATTTATGCAGTCCATGATTGACTCATTTTAAAATCATGATGTCCAAGATTTAAATGGAGCCTCAGATCATTAGGAGGCCTGATGAGACGATTGAGTTTCCATCACATGAATAGTTCATGAAAAAATATAATCGCATATTGAATCATTTTTCAAGCCTACATAAAGATTAAAATCCAATTGATAACTAATTCTTCATCAATCCAGCAATAGGGTTCTTCACCAAAACTACCAACACAAACCACCACACTAGGATTTGTCCCTACAGACCCTTAACCCAAGCTATGTGCGACATTGGCTATTTGCACCACAATACCTATATAGTGTATCATCTTCCGCTTATAGTGGAACTATGCTTCCATCATCAGGATGGCCTAGGATAGATCCCACTAAGTGGGGTCTACTCTATTCCCACATCTTTCTACGGTTTATCCATGTCCTGGTAGTAAAGTGGACTGGAAATACTTTTTAACAATGGAAATGTCAGAACTACTTAGAATAAAATTATAAGATAAGAGAAACAAAGGACAAAGATTATGCCCTCTATATCCAAGAGAATAATTCAAGGATTCTACGCAAGAAATATTCGTATTTCCATATAGTATTCAAATATTTGAAATCTTCATGGGTAAGGTGTAAAATGCAGAATTGTGGGACCCGACATCCATTGATCTAAAACATGAGGTTATTTCATGTGATGTAATTTAGAAATATTATAAATCCAATTATAATTGATGGAATTTTAAATATATGATATCTTATGGATTTTATCTTGAACACATTAATATGTTTTATCATTATGAAATGGGTGGGTTCCCATATCTCCTTCCAATTCATTTGAAATTTTTATACCTCAGGAGTTCAAAAGGGTACATGGAACGTTATTATGATCAAAATGGTATACAAGAGGTTATCCAAGACCTAGGGTTCACATGGTAATCCCATTACCAATGGTAGAATAGTGGTAAGGCTAAGCCCAAGGATATACTATTTGTAATCCCAACAATAATAAGGTACTCAATTGGTTAGCCCAGTAAGGTAAATAATATGGTAACCAAAGCCTACATTTTCCATTTTAAAACATACACAATGTTTACATACTCTTATATTTATACTAAATTTATTTATCATATTAATTTTTTATCATAGAATATGATTATTTTTCTCCTAATTACATACCCATTACCAGATATCTATTTTATTAATTGATATAACATGTACTACTATTTGTTTAAAACATATAAATTCATGTTCCTTTAATTGGGAATTTCTCTCATGATCAAGTTTTTTCATGCATATGATCAAACCATTTATGATATATTGATAACTTTTTTTCCCTTACATATAATCTTATGTCTCCTTTTTATTAGTTTTTCAATTCCCTAGGTTAGGAAGATGACTATAGCCTATGATTTTTCTTGAAGGGGATATACTATGGTTAACTTATGTATAAATTTTCCAAAGTATATTAAAATAAATCATTAATATATATAATCTATAAATACACTATTATGTATTCTCAATGTTGTAATATTATTTTGATATGTAATGTTTAAATTATCTAAATGATATAAAATAAATATATGTTTAGATTGGTTCACCTCAATTGGTATCGAAGCCTATGTGTGAAAACATTATTTTTATCACTAGACTCAGGAGTTAGGGACATGGGAACCTAATTATATTTCACGGTGAAAATTATTTTCTAGTATTCATCACTGTGACATTAACTTCATAATATATGTATTACTTTTGATGTTGTTAGATTTTGGTATTGGAATTTAAAAAATCATTTATAATACAACAGAGGATGATAGAATGATGGCCACAAACATATTGTTTCTATCGATATAAATTAAATTAAATTTTAATTTAATTACTAGAATAAATTTAATTCTTCAAACCAAGGAATAATATTTATTTATTATTTATTGATCATATTAATTAAATAACTATATTATATGAGATGAATATTTAAATAAATATTTATTCACCAAACCCTGAATACACTAAATATTCATTTATTCATCTAATAAATAATATTTACTATTTAATGATTGATAAATATCGAGAACAGTGGATGAGATTGGTCATGTTGATGGACAAAGAAAATGATTTTCTAAATATCATTTTAATAAATAATTTTTATTTATTGATATTTACATTATCTATGAGACATATCTGTTTTAAAGATATTATAATAGTAATGTTATTATTAGATGTTTGGATATCTATGGAATAAGAGATTCGATATGGGCCTTTGTTAAATTACCAATCCTCTAACCCAAGATCTATATAAATGTAATTATATCAATCTCTTATGGGTTTGAAAATTATTTTTTATGTATAAGATAAAAACAACGACTTGGGAAGTTTCCTTGAACTTTATGAAACATCTTAATTATAATGGTTTTTTGATGATTTAGTAAGTCTTAAATTGATTAAATTTTATAAGATATGTAATGCTAATGAATGGAATAAAATATTTTGACAACATTCCATTAAAAATTTGATCACATAACAAGATGGTTCCATAGATGATTCATTCCTCCCTCAAAACAAATGAAAATTCATATTGATATATTAACTATTAATCAATGTTATTTTGAATCATCATATGCGATATATTAAAGGTTTACAGTCTCATTAAGAAAGTTTCATCATCATGGATTAAAAGGTAGTATATAATTCATAAAATATATAAAGTATTATCTCTCTCTAATATATCAATTGTGGATACAATCACTACAGAATTTATAATGATGAAACTATGAGATATTAACAAATTATTTGATCAAATTTAAAACAAAAAATTATACTAGAAAATGAAAATAGATTAATAAGGGTTGAGAATTTACATGGTATATTGAAAGGGTAGGATTGTTTCACATTTAATTATTTCAAAAAAAAATATTGTTATGTTGATGGATATGAACCAAAAACATGGTTCGTATTAGGAATATAATTTTTTTCCTATTTTTTTCATTGAAATATGTTTTAGGGATGAAGACTACAATAAAATCAAGGATTTCTCAAATTAGAGGGAATTTATTGTTTACAACAATAATAGGTTACAATAATTTAAATTCCAAACAAAATTAGAGGAAAAATTGGGGACAATAAGAAAACATTGAATCAATTATAATAAATAATCGATTCTATGGTGGAAAAATTTCAAAATTACTCATTTTGAGGCCAAAATAATTATTTTTAAGTGACATGAAGAAACTGCCATGTAGGGAGATAAATTATAACACCCTTAGAAGTGTAAAACCGTAGAGTATAGTGTTGAAACACTGAAGATATAGTAATAAAATATAGTAGAAAAAGGTTTAGAAGATTAGTGAAAATTTATGGAAAATGTAAGGGAAGCTAAAAACTGGGTTTTATAAGAATCACCACAACCTAATAATCAAATACTATCATTTAAAAAAAGTATAGATAAATGGATAATTAAGTAACCATGTATTAAAGTTTGATAAATATTAATGAAACATCATAGTATCATTTTCATTACAGAATAATTACAAAACATGACCACATATATAAACATTATGAAATAGATGATCCAAACAAGAGTAAATTTTAAGAGGTGGGAACAATAAGACTCATGAAATATTTTTCAACTATTATGTTGATGTGTCTACCGAATAAGAAATAATTTCCATAATTTTTTTAAATTTATATTTACATTGGATCTTATGAGTTTGGACAATATTGTTGTGACTTAGTTGTGTGTGTGAACATAAAGTTTCACCCAAAATTATAAGGTATGGAATTTGATGTTATATTTAGCACAAAAATATTATTCATTGGTATATACAATATAAAGATATCCCAACGGTTTAATTTAGGTTTTTTTTTGTTAAATTGGATAAATTTTAATTTAAAGTAGTTTTTATAATACTTGATATGGATAAATGGAAAATATCCATTACACTTGAGATGATGTTTTTAGAACTAGGAATTTCATTTATTTATGTCCAATGTTGGGAGAAATCTTGATGTTTTATGGGTGAGAAAATATAGTATAATATTTATCATGGGAGGAATTCTTTCGAAAAATATATTGTTTTAAACTTGGAAAATCGATGAAAACTAAGGATTTTGAATCTATAGGTGAGGGAAAATAATGAGTTATTTTACAGAATAAGGAGAATAGATAAATTTAAAAAAAAAATTAAAATAGGTTTTATCAAGAGGATTTAGGATGCTTGAAATAATACATTGTAAGATAATAAAAATGAGATCGAAAAATTTAGATTGTTATGAATTATAATTTGAAATTTCTAGTTTAAAAAAATAATGGTTCATTAGTCCTATATAAATAGATAAGGTTCGCCTCATAGGAGAGAAAAATTAATTTTACATAAATTAAATGAACTCATCTCTTTAGAGATTTATCAGTAAGATAAACCATTTATCTAGATCAGGTAAACTCTTTTCATTATTCTATTACTTTACATAGTGAATTCATGACGAGATATTTGTCTTCAAACAATGAAAATACATTAAGAAACATGAATATAATTTTTTCGTTTCTAAGGGATTAATTTTTTAGATCCACTTTATGAATATATTTTATATTTATTTTTTGAATTATTATTAAAGCACTATTATATTTTTTTGGAATATAGTTTTTAAATTCACCTATTTATTTATGATTTTTATGCCTATAATTACAATGGAAGAAGTAATATGATTGACAAGAACGTTATCAAATGATATTCAATAGATACGGTTGTTTTGTTTTAAATTGCTGAAAACTTTTTATATTCAATTTATTTTTTAATTAAATAAAGAAATTTAGATGTTGAAAATTGAATCACATTCTGATGTATGTTACTATATTTTTATCTTTGTAATATATAGATTGTTTATAATCCCGTAGTACATTGTTTTAAATTTTACTTCATATAGAGTTGAATGACTAAGATGATGTGAGTGCAAGTAAATATAAGCCTGAGAATATTATCTTCATGAGTGATGATTTAGATGAAATTTTGATTTATATATTATAAATTTCCGAAAAGAATTAGTTTCAATTCTTGAATATATATGTTAATTGATTAATTATCATTATTCATTCCACAATTTCTGGAAAAATATTTCCATTCCCATTCCAAATAGTTATATTATATCCATGGAATTATTCTTTCAATTACACTATTTCTTAAGAGATAACTGGGACATATAGGATACTATAAATTATATTTATTATTTTTTGAATCTTTAATATAAACTAATATTAATATTATTGATTACATTTTAAAAAAAATTAACCATAAACCATTGATATGTACCTTATATTTTATCTTTCTTTAAAAATGTATAATATATTGTCATCATTGATAAGAAAATGACACTTCAAGACCATTTTTCCTTTACATATCTTCTCTTAGTATTTTATATGATTTTAAATTAAAATGGTATAGTGGGAGAAGCTAGTTTCATGATATTTCTTGATAAAAACATATTTTAAAATGGAGAATCTGAAGAGTTGTCATTGATTGGGGGAATGATTATGATCATTACTCATTAATAGATATCATCTAATAAAAATAAAATAAAAAAATATAAATGAATAAAAGACATTTAATTTTTCACCGTTTTCATTTTAATGATTTAAGATCCATTTATATGTGGAAAAAAGTTTTGATGTGGGATTTATTTTGAAAAAAGTAAGAAAATTTTAATTAGTAGTTTTTTATTGAGCTTTTAGTTATAACCCTTGAATTTTAATAGATAGATGGACCTCATATTCACAACATTTTAATTTTTTATTTAAATACTCACCAATAAGAGTTAGAAAAATATTTCCAAAAAATCTTCATGATAAATGTGATAATATTTATTTGAAGGTGAATATTTATTTTAATTAAAATCCTTTGGATAGAGTACAGGCTATTGTGGATTAAAAATAACATAAATTAAAAGATCCTTGACTAATGAGGGAAATTATTTATAATAATTTAGATCTCATGTGTGGGGTAATTTTAATGAGATGTTGAATTGTATTAATGGAAAGGAATAATAGAATCATTAATTTATGAGGAAATGTAAAATACATGGTTGATTGGTTTCCATGAAAAGTGATGAGTTGAAAATATGTTTTTATATGATTATTGAAATAATTATTAAGAATTTATAATTATTCAATTTTATTTCTTGTGATTCTTAACTTATTAAAATGACCAAATTTATCTTGGATTTTATAGAGCGCTATGTTTGTGGATAATTAGGATTTTTTTGTTTTGGTGACATTGATAACTAAAATTGATGCATAATATTTATTAAGGATTTTAAAAGTTTATGTGAGTTAATAATATCAAATTCATATTATTTTTTATGTTTTTAAGGTATATTTAAGCATTATAAGACTTTTGATATCATTTGAATAAATTGAAGGAGAGTGGTGAATACACATTGTGGACACATCAATACAGTCTATTGTTTATTTGTTGATGAGGAAAAATGGGAACCTAGATGGAAGGAATACATGGAAGGATAATTTACGACATATAATTATTTTTATACTCTTTGAGCAAAAAACTAGGGACCCCTATGTTATAGATTACAAGTCATCATTTTATAAATGAATTTTAGGAAAAAGGAGAAAGAACCACAATTATATTACTTTGATCATATAAGAATATGTAAATATTGGATGAAACCACATCATGAGATGTATAAAATTACGTTATATTGTAAATATATATTAATATATGACATTTAGACCATTACAAAAGGGATAGTAAAATTTCATTCTTTTGGTAAGATTCAAGTTTGTGTTGGGCTGATATAAAGGGCATGTCATAATGAAACCTGACACATTGGCATTTTGAATGAATATAAAGAAAAATTAATAATTTAAAGAAGATTATGGATTTTTTGTGGAATTTTATTATTTGATAAAAGGGTTTAATTTTTTGAATTTAGTACATAGAATATATTAGGAATGTAGGGGATATGTTTCCGAGTAATTAACATTAATTTTTGTATCTTCTCGAATATTTGAAATTGTAGAAATGAACCCCCACATTGTCTTGGCTATTTTTTTCATTCTAATTTTTTTTAGGATTTTGGGAGGATTGGGAAAAATCTATATACCTTGTAGAAACCCCCATGATGTGGTGATGAGGCCTAGGATATTTGTTTTAAAAGTTTTATCTTATTTTTAATGTTTTATATATTTTAGTTATATGCAAAGTATTTAATAAATTTGGGGAAATATTTAGTGCATCCAACTCAATAATTAAGTCACATTTAGAAGGTATTTATAGAAAAATTAAGGTAAATAATATATGAAAAAGAAATAATATATAATTATTGATTTTAACTATAAAAATATTTCTTTTTATAGAGGATAGATATCGAATCATAAGATATTCACTCGAGTAATAGGTTGGAAATCCTGAAATGGTAGAATACTGTATGTTTTTTAATTCCATAGCAAGAGTCTCCTAAAAAACCCTAACCATAACAAAAAAATACCTTTAAATTTCCACCTAGTACACAAAAGTAACCTGAAGGTATTCATGAGTGTATAAAAAACATAGGAATACATTAGTCTCAATATTATCACTCATCATATATATAATTAAAATATATTTCATTCAAATACTGATTATGAAAAATGATTTAAAATGATGATTCATCCATCACCATTAAATAATACTAGAATTTTATAAAATTATGCTGTATATCCTTGGTATATATAAATTCTTCCAAAGGATTTCCTACATGAACTATCAAATAAAAAGATAAATTGAAGATAAAAAATAAGTGGATATTAAACTAAAATATCCATGACTCTCCTAATTATAGTCTCTATAATCTTTATTTAGAAACCCAATCTAGATCCCTTATACAACAAATATTCTGAAAATTAGTATAAAAATAAGCATGTTCACTAGGGTTCCTTTGTAGGGTGTGATAAATAAATCCTAGTAAGACATCCCCATGTGGATCCTTTGTTATTCTATAATATTCACTATATATAAACATAGAAATTAACTATGAAATAAAATAATGTGTGTTAGATCATCATGTTCCAACTAGTCCACTATGAGACATGACCTTTGTTATTCTAGCTAATATTTGAGGGACAAATCATCTCCAAATTCACCCTATTCTCATTCCCAATCTCCCAAAAAACAAATGGCCACTCATTATCATTAACTACCCTCTATCTCAGGGAAGAACCTCATATCATGTTTTTAACCCATGTCTTATCTCATACCACCACCCACTGACTAAAGGTGAGGTCTCACACTATATCTCATACCATGTCTCATATTTCCACCATCTAACACAAGGTGATGTATAATATCTAATCACATACCATTAACCTATCACTAAATGTGAGGTCATATATATAATTATATACAACTACTCTATCACTAAATGTTATGTCTCATAGCTACATTGTGTATCAACACACACTCACATATGGTAACCTATGTGAGAATGCTCTCACTATGGGAAACTAGTTTCTACACCCTCTGAATTAGGGATTATACCAAATCTATTTATCATTTTCATACCCATGGTCAATACATATTACAAACCTATAAATCATACCATACATATCCATCACCTATCCACTATCCCATGCCAAGCACCCCATAAAGGGATAAACCATTACACACCTCATAACCAATTTCATTGAATGTATCACTATACTAAATCACCAAAAAACTAATCCAAAATTAAACAATATCCTACAAGGATACCTAGTCCCTTAGGACACAATCCATTACATCCCAAATCATTAATCACACTCGAGTACACCAATACTCATGAAACCTATTTATTAATACCCAACCCATATTTCCATTAAGAACCCACAACCCCATTTTCCACATACATCCCAAGAACCAAAAAAACTATCCAAGTAGTAATTAATACAAATTTCCAGTTTTAGAACACTCCATAAGTATGCACATAAGGCCTCTAAGTAGAAGCTTCACATCTTCTAACCTAGTTTCACCACTACTATTTTAGATAAGAATTAATCATGGGGTTTACCCATATGATATAAAAATTGATGAAAGAGTCATGGAATAAGATTTAGGGTCTGATTGATTATGGGGGGTTGAATATTGATAAATAATTTGTATCATGTTTCTTATCCATATCCCATATCCTCTTCTATTGGGCCAGTTTCCTAGGGTTTAATTTGTTTAACTAGAAACACCAAATGGATTTTGTATCTTCAATGACTCCTGGACCTACTTTCCAAAGGTAGACGCTAATTGGATAACTTTTCTAATGATACTTAAGAACTCATAGTGGATGATAGGATGGTAATTCTGGACCATCAATCCCTTTTGTGGGGAACTATTTCATGTTTCAATACTCTCTTATAGATTTAAATATAGTTCGTGAATCTGAAATTCATTCCTAAGTATGTTGTTGATCGCTTAAGTTTAACAATAAATTTTATTCATTCATGGGTTTTGAATCTTCTGTATTTATCTGAGATTCTACATTGATGGGTATATCTATTTGTATCCAAGGTTCTCTATCAATGGTACCCTTTTATAACTGGATTAGTGATTCTTTGGTCATTTATTAAGGTGATGCTCGTTTTAAGGCATGCATTGTGGCTCTCTAGTTTTTACTTTTTTCTAGGGAGATGGAATTTTTGATGTTAGGATTATACCCACAATATGGGATTCCTATGTATCCTTATGATAGGAATATGAACCCACATAGATAGTTTCCACCTCATTGGACAAATAACATTTTATTTTCTTGAGATGGGTATGGAACCATGTTGTTCAACATCATGTGGTAGGGACACCCATGAAAAGGGTTCTGAGACAAGGGCATTGTAGTATTTACACTAAGGCAGCCCAGGGACCCATAAGATATGTGGAATCCCAGGTGTAGCATGATCTTATTAAGGATGTGGCCAAATAGGGATGTTGATTAAATGGGTCCTTGATGGAATATGGCCCTCCTGATTTTATATGATCCTATGGTAATATGGCATAAAAACATTATGGAAAACATGGTTTCTAGGTTAGGATGACTGGGTGGGTTCTTATATATCCTAGTTAGTTGGGAAATAAATCCCACATTGTTCATTACGGTTTGGGAGTATACATTGAAAGATACCTATTGGGTGATTCTTCATTAAGAATGTAGCCCTTTGAAGGATGATTATTGTTTTCAGGTATAACACCATATATGAGTACCATTAGATTGTGGTTGGGGATTATACAAAATAAGAGGCCCATTTGAGTGGATATTATTAGAGGATATGTCTAATAAGAGTCCATTTTTGGTGTGGTTAAAGCTTATACAAAATAAGAGGCCCCTAGGGTTTTGGATCATGTAGATTTTGTGATCACCACTAACCTCTAAGACTATGTTGGTCATGATCAGTGTGAGAAATAAGATGGAGTATTAGATATAAGGATCACATGATCACCTTTGTCCACTGGTGGATGAGTGATGGGCTCTAAGGGAGAGACAATGAGGGAGATGGATCTGGATCATGTAACCTCGTGTCATAGTACCATGAACTGAAAGGGATTAAAATAGAATCAAGAGTCTTGCCTCCTACAATAATTTCTACGGGATTACTCCAAGGGGGTTTCCCTAGTTCTTGGAACCATGGGGAGTATACGAATCATGTTAAATTAGGTTTGGATGGGTTTTAAACCTAAGTGGATATCCATATTTAATTTTTGAAAGTCATATCATGATAATTTCATGAGGAATCTTATGATTGATGTATAAGTTATCTCATGTTTATCATATTAGTAATCCTAAAATTTAAATATAGGGTATACTATAGTTTAATTTCATTTAGTGAGAACTTTGTTAAAATAGTTTAACATCATCTTGGTGGGATGAAGGAAATATAGTGTAACATCATATTTCAAGGATGAAGGAAACATAGTTTAACATTATGTTTTATAGAATTCATCAGTATAATTTAATTTCATATTGTGGGGATAGAGGCAACAAAAATTACTTTCATGTTGTGGGGATTATTGAAACAATGTTTAAAATCATATTGTCGGGGCATAGGAATCACAGTTTAACATCATGACTCATTGATGAAGGAAACATATTTAAATTACTCATTTTTTGGGAGACTAGGAAGAAGATTCCAAATTATTGTGGGTGTGGCCCTTTATGAAAGTGTAAACCTTTCTAGTTCAAACTAGAACATGATTTAGGTGATGGGGTTAAGGGGTTTCTTAAGGAATTATTTATTAAATTTACTCAGTGAATCCAAGATTATGTTGACTAATGAAGTTATGTGGGGGTAGATGTTAGGTCTATATAGGTCTTAACAAAAAATATCCCCAACCTGGCCTTAAAATGTATCGGTGAAACTCTATATTTTCAATAAAGTTCACTAGCAGTAGCAGAGGCAGTATACATGAATGTCGGGACTATAACCCAAAAATAAAATTCAGTAGGGTTCTGGAGGTGTTGCTGACATTCTATGGACTAGAAGGTGTATATGGCTATCGGGTTTGGATGTATTCACGTAGGAACTTGCTGCATAAGAACATCCTCAAATAGGGGCCGTCGAATATCATTCAGAAAGGGGTTCATGATGGACTTTCTATTATAGACACTTAGGACAAAAAAATATTTCTTTCATAGGGGATAGAAGTGATCGTTAACACCAAAAATGACTTTTCCATTTATAGAGATGATTATTTTTAGGGAAGGGATATTACCATCCATCCCCACAAATGAGTTGTCATAATTTTCTTGTGCCAATGGTACAATATCTTTTTGTGAATTATTTGATTCACAAGGAACCTCATAGAGTAGCATAATGCCATGTAGAGTTGAGCCATGATTAGTGATGTTTACTTAAAAGACAAATCCTTACATTATGGATTCACCATGTTTGACTATTTATCTCCATTTAATTCTTCTTTTGGGTGAATTTTCCGTTTACCATATTGATGGAATTCTTTTCTACTTCAGTATAAATTTATTAGGATCCAAAATTACACTTGATTAAATGGGATATGATCAGGATGAAGAGGAGGAAATTACGTTGAAAAAAATTGTCCTATTCTGATGAGAGATCAAGTAATGCTATAAATTTTACCATATCCAAGAGACCTAACAAGCATAGTTTTTACTGTTTACTTAGCTACATGGAAAAAAATAAAAACTTGGTGTCTTTAATATTACCACCATAATTACTTCTTAAGTGCACTATGTTATAGGATTGTTGTGAATAAATTGGATTTTTCGTAGGCCTCCCTTTATTCTTTTTTGACGTAATGAAATTTTTTGTTCTTTATTTTGAATACTTGATTTTTTTACTAAACCATGCAATGTATAGGTTTAGAGAGCTAGAGAATATAGTTCATATATTACCAAAAGTTTCCTCAAGACATTGACCTAACATTTCAGGTGGCCTTGTTATTTTTAGTGTTCCATATTTCTCAAGGACATGAATGATGTCTTGTGAATGGAATGATGTCTGAAAATGATAAGCGCATATATAACTGTAATACCCCATGATTTTATGGTCTATATCTTTTAAAATTTAACTTCTTCAACATCTTATGAGCTTAAAATGATAAAATATAATTATTTAATTATTATAGTTATCTATAAGATGTTGGGAGCTTAAGAAATGAATGAGTTTGAATAAATTAAGATAATAAATATTACACAATTTTATAAAACTAATTCATTTGTATCAAATTAATTAAAAATTAATACAAATTATATAAAAAGAATGTATTTATTAAAAACTATTTTTATGCCCACAATCACATATCAATATTAAATTAAACACTATTATTGAAATTTATTAATGAAATTTTAATATTATATATTCAATCAAATATTTTTACAATCATCCAAAATATTTTTAGAGCCATAAGATAAGAATAAATCCAATTTTATAGATAAAAGGAAATATTTTTCTAAACATAGTTTTTTAACCATTTAATGATTAAATTGTTTTAAATATAAATTTTGACACTTTAATAAATTATATTTGTCAAAATAAACAAACTTTTTTAATGTTTAATATCAAAATTTACATTTGTTATATTTATGGTATTTTTTATGATAAGTTTCATTTTTGAGGAATAGTAATGTGACCGTTAGAATAATAATGTGTTTGTTAGGAATAGTAATGTGGAAATTAGAACAATGAAATTACCCTTGAATGTATAAATAAAATATATACATATTATAAGTGATAATATGATATAATTATATCATAGTATAAGTAAATGAATATTTTCTAAAATTATTAATTAAGTATCAATGTTTTAATAAGTAATAAATATTTAATTAACCATTTATAAATAAAAAATTTATTTAAAACAAACTTTATTTATGTTAAATTTATTCATAAATAAAATTTTTGTTTTCTTATGATTTCTGGATTATTATATGATCCTTAGTTAATTTTTTAGAGTCTTATAAAATCAATTATAATTTTAAAAATTGTATTTTTTTAGTAAATTGGGAATATAAATAATAATTAAATTTCTTATATTTAGACATTTACATTCCTAAAATAGATCACATTTTGAAATTATACATTTATAGACATGGATATTTTGAATTTTCTATATTTTTATAAAATCCATGAACTTTTAGAGAATTGAAAAATACAATAATTTAGGATAAATGATAAATGCATGAATTATGGAATTATTGGTGATGTATAGATTATGTCGCGACCCTAGGTTATAACTCACATGTATTTAACACTCTATTTAGTCACAATAGTCAACAATATTGTTTTTCTTGAGAAAAATAAAAAAATAATGAATAAAATAATAATAAATCATCCCTCTCCTTAACAATAAATAACACCTCTCCCCCCTTTTCTCCTCACTCATTTAATCCTTTAATATTGTCAAAACTCTACAAAAATACTCTTACCTTATAACTTCTCAGATTCTATATTCTCTTCGTCTTACAAAAATACTAAAATCCTTTTCTCCAAGGATGTTCTCATTGAGTATAATTCAAGAGGTGAATACTGTTCCTTTTCATTTTAATTTCATTTCAGTTTATTTGATTTAATTATATTCTCCTCCAATCAAATGTACAAATGATCATAAAAATCCACTATAGTCTATTTATTTTAATTATAAAATTTGAAATGAATATCCATTTTCAATATCCTTACTCAATATTTACTTAATTTCAAGAATAAATCATTATCCCAGAGGTGCCAATTTATAGCCTTCATTGGAGATGAAATTTTGATCATAAATTTATACTTAAAGGCCAATGATGAAACAATTTTTATGGTTGAACCATATTATGAAATATTTACAATTCATTATTTAATGTTTTTAACCATTATATATACATGATATTAAGGTGGAGAACAAAACTAGTTCATTGTGATCGAAAACCATTATAATTAATCTAAATGATTATCATTTTCAGGTTATCTAATGATTCATCCCCATAAAAAGAAAAAAAAAGATTAATAGAACTTATGTTTTTACATTAATAACATGTAATTACATGTGTATATAATTATAACAATAATACATGAACTAGATTACTTATAATCAATCGAAACGATCATGAAAATCAAGGAAACAAATACTATAGAATGACAGAATTAATTATTTCAACATATCAAAATGACATAAATGAACTTAATATATTATATTAACATATATAAATGTCTAATATGTTATGAATTAAATTATTAATGACTCTAATTTCATATTACCGTACTTTAAGGTTAATAGCAGAACACATTCAAACATAAGGTAAGGGTTTTCTCATCTTACTTCCATTTTATGAGATATTCCTTATTCAACAATATTTCAGGTGTATAGTGTTTGTTTACTACCCATTGAAGTTTCTTATACTGAATATATTTATTTTTATTTTGATAAATGTATAATTTTATGATTATTAATTTTTTTATATATGATTTGATTTATTACAAAGTGGAATGGGATTCTGCCTGAACCCCTGTTTTTCATTCAGGTCATTCTTTAACTATCTTTAAACCATTGTATTACTTCGTTATATTGATGTAATTATTCTATATTCTCTGTATATGTTCCATAATCCTATAAATAGATCATTTCTTCATTCTATTATTGGAAAATACATGTTTTAAAATGGGTCCCTTCTAAACTCTTCTCCATAGATAAGCCCTATTCAATGGAACTTCTCAAATTCTTACCCATTTTTATGTTCACTTCATAATCTATTCTAATAAATAATTATTTTCTAAAATTTAATATTTTATCATGAATATATATCTTCGGTCATTTATATTTTTATTAATATAAAAACCTATTTCCACTTTAAAATCCATTTAATATATTCCTTAAATATCACTAAAATATTTTATTTCTAAAGATTCTTACAAACAATTTTTACATTATTTCTGTTCAGTGGGACCTAATTTATGCATAAAACATAATTTCAATTTCTTTAACTTTTTTATTTTTGATATACATGTTTTAAATCAAATTTAATGAAAAAATAAAAAATATTTTTAAAAATAACTCTTCTTTCCAAAGTAAAAATTGTATTTTTATCTTAGTTTTAATTCTATGAGATACAAGACTTTTCACCACATATTAATTTTTTTTGGTGAATTTACATACCATTGAAATATCATATCAATATTCTTTTTATTTTTATTATATTCTAATGTATTATGATTTTAATGATTAAAAGTGGTATGGGACACTATAAAATGTTTAAAGATTATTTACCCCTAAATTTTTTAATGCTCGCATATAAAATTATCTTCATCTATATTAACATCCAGTGTTAAATCATGTAATTCATATAGGTTTTTATCACATGATACCATGTACCATATGTTGTTTAGTGTGTTATGATTAGATTGATTGTGGAAGTGAAATTTGATACCAATAATAAATTTGGGTTGAATTATTCACATTTTCTATGCTAGTTTTTCAATACGAATGAGTATGTTGTTATGTTTCACCCTTTCATATGAGGATTGAATTTTATTTAGTATGTGTTGGGTGGGGACCACTATATCCCCTCAGTGCATCGGTAGGACTCATGAGAAAAACTAGTTTGGGTTTTTACCCATTTATATATGGTCTTGGCCCAAGTCCATGATAATATGGTTATGACGTCCCTTATTATGCATTCCCTAATTATGAATCTAGTAATTGATAATCCATGTGATTATTCAACTATAATAATATCCATGGTTATGTTTTATTATGGAATTACATTTATCTTTTATTCCTACCATATTATGATGAATATCGTGTTTTAATGGAACATGTTATTTAGTTATTCATCAAGACTCTATATTTATTTATGCTTCTGTTGTATTAGTTACCCTTACTGAGAACAACAGATCACCCCTTAATCACTTTTATTTTCCCGCAAGATGAGGAGATGAATTTTATGAATGAGTTGTAGGAATAATGTAGGAGTCAATGGGTTTTCCAAATGGATTTGAAGTGTTATTTTTGCTATCAAGTTGAAATTTATGGTCGATTAATGTAATTTGTCTTACAAAATAACTAAATTGATCATTCATCTGATATGTGACTTCCTTATAATCATGCTAATGTAATAAATAATGGAACTGACTATAGGAAATTGGGTCCGAGAAAATCAAAAATTCAATCAGAGGATTTTTAGAAAAAAACATAAAAACAAGATTTAGATGAAATATATTAGTGAAGAAAACCTTAGGATAAATGTTGATAATATGTATAAAATCCTATAATTTTGGTAAGGTAAAGATAACGTGGATCTTCCAAAAAACATACATAAATTTCAAGATAAAATAACTGAACATGGTTCTAGAACTGAAGAACCTAGAAGTAATAACTCCGATATAGTGTCCCATTTCTGACTTGGTATAACCTGGTACACGATAATGGGTCTTACTATGCACCTGGTTTGACACTCCTAAGGGATATGCTTAGCATAATTCAAATTTTCTGTAATGTTCCTGATTTTTCTATGTATCATTTTAAAATTATATGGGAATTATTTTAAGACTAGGCTCTGAGATGGCGTGGAGATCCGAGGCCCGATGATCCCAGAATAAGTGTTTGAATTTAATTTAAAATTTAAATAATTTGCGCATGCGGTTTTCCAGAAAAAGTAGAATAACTCCTGAACGAGTGCTCTATTCAGAAATGTTAGGGCACCGTTGCGTTCCGAACAGTGATTTGACCTTAGGCAAGGCCTAACATCGGCTGGCGCAGGTCAGTGGAGAAATATGGGTTTCTGACGTAACCGTAATAAAATATTTTATTTAAATAATTGTTATAGTGAAATATCTTATCTTTTTAAATGGAGATTATATTGGGGATCAGGGTAACAATTTTCCATAAACCTAAATTTCCCTAAGGGCTGTGGAGGCTCTTGAAAAGGCCTCCCGATGTGACGCCGACGTTCTTGAAGATTTTCGTCGGCGACGACGAAGCTTCAACTGGATATTAGCACACGAACATCGTGGATCCAAGTAGGACATTTGTTTATGATTTCTTCCCTGTTTTTGATTTCCAAAATGGACATGGACTAATCCATGAACAGATTAGCTCACAGATCGATCGTTCTTGCTGGATTGAATTTTTTGGGAATCGTGGGGATTTTATTCGTGAAATTATTTTGGTTTAGTTCAACCTCCTAACGGTGATGGACCAAGATCAACACGAACATCGATCAAGGTTCGTCCCTCTCGATTTGTTGTGTTCGTTTTCCCAAAATTCCCGCACTCTTCACCATGTTCTACGCGTTCTTCACGGGCATATGAACAACGGATCGTTGCACACCCATTTTGTGATTCAACGATCCTAAATTGAAGATCTGGTGTCGGCACAACCCTACGGAGGTCCGTCTACAGTGGATACAGATGGATCGAAGCGGATTGGAAGATAGCGTTCTTCGAACGATTTACGCACAGGTCACCGGAATCGGATTTCGTAGCAGATCAAAGGCCCAAAAATCCTGGATTCGGAATCCCGTCATCGAGGTGACCCATGATCTTGAGTTTCGCGACAATCAGACCAAATAATCGCGATCCGGAAGATCTTCCAAAGTGTGAGGAAGAATACAATGTTTTTGGAAATTTCCTGACTACACGCTGTGTAGTATGGGCTACACGGCGTGTGTTCATTTTTGCGATTACCTGGAATGTACCCTAAGAGTACACAGACACAAGAAGGGTACACGGCCAAGGATACGCCGCGTATACCCCTCCCCGGCCAGATACACGGGATACCCCATGTACTGGCACACAGGCAGGCGACACAGGCAGAGACCGTGTACGGGCACATGGCCAGTGTACACGGAGTGAGCCCCAGGTGCTCTTACATGGCGTGTGTTTCTCTACAAGACTTTTAGTTACTTTCTATCTGACAAGACGAATAACACGGGCTGGTTACATGGGCAGTACCCAGGGTCAAGGAACACAGAATGTTCTTTTTCTTCACGCCATGTAGTTTGGTTTTACACAACTTGAACGGATGACATGGGCCATTTACACGAGCAGTACCCGGGATCAAGGAACACGACATGTAACCATAATAAACATTGTGTGACATCTCTTAAATGGCTAGATCCACTTGTCTTCGGTGACTTGGACTAGTTTTCTTAGGGTTCGTACCCTTGGTATTTTCCTTGATGGTTCTGGTATCATTTCCATTACATAAGAGTATGGTCCCTATAGAAAGACTTCCTGAATAGAGTTTCTGCAATCCCCTCTGTGAGACTTAGATCCAGATCCTCTATTCATTCCTAGAACCCTAGGTTGGGTTCTTGGTATCGACTTGACGAACTTTACCAAGGCGCTGATCCTCTGCTTAGCGGATTAGTTCAGACTGAGTTGTCGGAGTCACTCCATGGCATGGATGTGATCCTCATTCGAGCATCATGATCTCAAGGTACATGTGGATTATCTTCTCCTAGAATGAGTACTTAGTATCTCTATCCCTAGACCTAAGAGTGTGTTCTCCTTATTACGTGCTTAGTGGAATCTTCCGGTTGAATCTTAGTGGTGGGTTCGCGATAATCGATCGTGTATGAGTATATCTGGATATTCTTATTATATGTTTCGTCGACATATACTGTGTAGATATGACTGTATCTTTCAATTGAGGTATCTTCAATTGTTGTATTTCATTTGTGGTTTTGGGGTTTCCTACTGGGTATTGTTATACTCACCCCTGCACGGGCTTTGCCCACACGTGTCATGTCTTGTGCAGACGAGAAATCTTTTGATAGGATTCTTTGTGTACTAGGACCGAACAGTAATCAGTGAGAATAGACTGATGAGGTGTGTTCTACAGCTATAGACTGTAGTCCTCGCACCTTTCTTTAGAGTTTGGACTTTGTTACAGATTTTCTTTTGGTGGGATTGTACTCTTGGCCCAGGGTTTTACTTTCCTGTACTTTACTTTCCTGTCGTACTCTTTTGGTTGTTTTTTAGAGTATACATGCATCTTTCCCTTTTAGTAGTTTTTATTTTTCAGCTTTTTGGGCTTGGATATGTGTGTGCGTGGTTAGAGGTTTTTAGCCAATGCCTCCCATGTTAGTATCATGCTTACTCGGTGCTAGTCACCAGCACCTAGCCTATTGGAGGAGGGCATGGGGAGTTGTGGCTTGGGCCCCACTAGGATGGGTCATGAGAGAGTGCTATCAGAGGTGTTCGGTTCTACCTTATGAATGAGAGTCTGTGAGTTGGTTTGGGGCAACAGTGTTAAGTGTTTTGGGTTCGGCATTCAGGCCAGGGACCCCAATGTTGGTGCGGGCGGCCGACGTATCCAAAATCAGGACTCTGGTAACTTGATTTTGGACTCGGAACATGAGAACACTAGTTGCAGGGTAAAACAGTGGTACATCCATCTTATAGGAATGGGTTGTGGTTTCCATAACCTTCTTGAGTCAGCTCTCCAGATATACTCACTGACTGAGATACATCTTGTTTCCTTACAGGATGCCTCCACAATGTGTACCTGCTAGGATCCAGCAGCTCGATCACAAGGATTACCCCCTCAATGATGATGCTTCGATACAGGGACAAGATCCCCCAGTTTAACCATCGGGCGGTGTGCTAGTTATCCTTCCACATGTGGAGCAGTGTTTAGTGCCTATTGCACCAGTGGAGAGGGAGCGTAGGTTGAGCGCACTCCATGAGTTTTAGAGACAGAGACCCCTCAGGTTTCATGGAGTGCTTGAACCTTAGGTAGTAGATGACTGGCTTGAGGCAGTGAGAAGAGTCTTCCATTTGGTCAGGACACTAGCCGACCAGATGGTGATCCAGGCAGCGAGCCTTCTGCAGGGCTCAGCAGGACGATGGTGGAGTTTGGTTGTCCAGACTCATGATGAGGTGACACTTGCATGGTCGGAGTCTGAGCATCTCTTCAGATAAGAGTTTTCACTGGTTACCCTGAGAGCAGTACGTATACAGGAGCTTCTTCAGTTTCAGAAGGGAACCATGTCGGTGGCTAACTATTAATCGAGGTTTACTGACCATTGGCAGTACTCGATGGATATGGTCATAAATCAGTACTTCAGCGCTCAGACTTTTGAGCTGGGCTTGTGTAGAGATATCCAAGATAGCGTCATCCCTATGAGAATTCCTACTTATTTTGGTGTGCTTGAGCAGGCTTTGGTGGTCAAGAGATTCTTGGCAGAGTAGAGATAGCGGGAATTTTTCCATAGTGGGCGAGCTGGAGCATAGACCTCGGCAGCAGAAAGCTGACGTCAGTGACCCAGGCATGGGAGATGCTCTTAGAGGAGATCCCATGATAGAGGATCTTCCGTAGACGGTTCGCAGGGGCATCCAGCCAGGCTCAAGAGAGGCGATGCTATTCATGTGATGTCAGGGGACATCTCGCTCGAGATTGTCCGACCCGCCGTACTACTGACACGGGAGTTGTGGATGGACCACCGAGGCAGAGGCAACATGTGGAGAATATAGATCCGCGGGGCATTAGACGTGGTAGAGGAGCTGGGAGAGCAGCTGTAGGTGGTTGGAATTTTGACCCTTTACCACCACCTCACCAAGGAGGTCCACCCTAGGCCAAGGGAGCTGGTGGACAGAGGTAGGGACAGTTGCAGGCGGCAGAGGCTTATGACCCAGGTACTCCTGGAATGATTAGAGGTACAATATGTTTCTTTTATACATTGGTTGTCATACTGATAGACACAGGTTCTAGTCATTGCTTTCTGGATGCATATCTTGTTCGAGACCTTGATATTCCAGTTGAGCCATTGAATCGACCCTTACGCTTAGAGACACCGACTATAGAAGATTCAGAGATCACCCACCTCTTTAAGCAGTGTGACCTAGACCTTGGAGGAAAGAGTTTCAGTTGGAACCTCTTGGTGGTAACATCGAGGCCTTACAATGTCATTCATGGTCTAGTTTGGCTATCCATAGTTCATGCCCAGATCGACTGTTTTAGGTGAAGGGCGCGGTGTGTCTGCAGTGATGGAACGAGGTTCTCTTTTGTTGGTGAACGTGAGACCCGGGCAGCACAGGATGGACTCATTCATAATAGGGAACATCTGATTTCACATCAGTTGTCTAGCCTAGCCATTGTCATAGCAGATGTTACGAGTTTCTAGTTTCTAGCAGTAGTTGCTGAGTAAGAGGACGTCTTTCCAGAGGATGTCCTCAGACTACCTCCCCGTCGGGACATAGATTTTTGCATTGAGTTGCATCCCGGGACGACACTGATATCAGCATCAGCATATCAGATGGCTCCTGGAGAGCTTCGTGAGATGAGGGTCTAGCTAGACGACTTGCAGAAGAAGGGCTTTGTGAGACCCAGAGTTTCACCCTGGGCGGCCCTACTGTTGTTTTCCAAGAAGGCAGATGGGAGCTTGAGGCTATATGTGGATTACCGGCACTTGAATCAGGTGACTGTGAAGAACCGGTATCCACTACCGAGGATCGATGACCTCATCGACCAGTTGAAAGGGGCACAATGGTTCTCCAAGGTTGATCTATGATCATTCTATCACCAGTTGGGAGTACGGGATGAGGATATAATGAAGACGGCTTTCAGATGTATCTACGGTCACTATGTGTACTTGGTGATGCCCTTCGGTGTGATGAACTCCCCAGCAGTGTTCATGGGACTCATGAACCGGATCTTTAATCCCTATATAGATTGGTTTCTAGTGGTCTTAATCGACGATATCCTTGTGTACTATGTGTCTGAGAAGGATCACACGAGACACCTAAGGATGGTTCTGGACACACTCTGAGAGAACCAGTTGTATGGGAAACTCTCGAAGTGTCAGTTCTGGTTACAGGAGGTCAACGTTCTAGGACACGTTATCTCGGAAGATGGTGTAGCAGTGGACCCAGCCAAGGTGGAGGCAGTACTAGCATGGGAGCCACCCCGGAGTGTGACAGAGGTGTGGAGTTTCCTTGGGATGGCAGGCTTATATCAAAGATTCATCCTTGATTTCTCCAGGATTGCAGCACACATGACAGTTTTGACCTGAAAGTGGAAGCCTTTCGTGTGGACCGAGAGATTCCAGCAGGATTTCCAGCTATTGAGACAAAGTTTGACGAGAACCCTAATCTTTAGATTACCAGAGGTGGGTGTCGAGTACGTAGTGTTCTGCGACACATCAAGAACATGGCATGGATGTGTCCTAATGTAGAGGCAAGCTGTGATTGCCTATGTTTCACGTCATTTGAGGCCACACGAGCAGAACTACGCGACCCATGATCTTGAATTGGTAGTGGTAGTCTTCACATTGAATATGTGGCAGCACTCACAAGAATCTCAGATATATATTTTCATAGAAGGATTTGAATTTGAGACAAAGATGATGGCTTGAGTTCCTCCAGGATTATGAATTTGAGATCGTTTACACACCTGGGAAGGGGAACGTTGTGGAAGATGCTCTCAGCAGGATACCCAGTTCGCAGTTGATGGATGAGGCGATGAGGCAGTTGGCCTCTTTATAGTTATCCTTAGTGGATGGAGATGAGGGAGTTTACCTTCAGTCGATGGTAGTTACCCCTCCACTCTTACAGTGAGTCAGGGAAGCACAGCTCTAGGATGCTAGCTGTGAGACTCCATGAGCTCAGATATCCACAGGTGTTGCGGCTGATGGATATTCAGAAGGTGGGGAGCACATTGTTCTTTTTAGAGAGCGTACGGTAGTACTAGGGGCATTGAGAGAGGAGGTTCTGTGGTAGTTCCATACATCTTCTTTGGTGGTACATAAAGGCGTGGAAAAGATATATCAGGACCTCTAAAGTCAGTTCTGGTGGCCAAGAATGAAGAAGAGTGTGGTAGAGTTAGTTTCTCGGTGCCTTACTTTTCAGGAAGTAAAGGTTGAGCCCCAGGTGCCCGCAGGTTTGACTCAGCCCCTTGAGGTGCCATAGTAGAAGTTGGATGGGATATCCAAGGACTTTTTGATGGGTTTACCATGTACGTCCAGGGGACACGATGCCATCGGGGTGATCGTTGATTGACTCACCATGTCGGCCCACTTCCTAGCCATACTGTAGTAGAGTTCAGTAGAGAGCTTGAGACGCCTCTACGTGTCGTAGATAGTTCGACTTCATTGAATTCCATCCAGAATCGTCTTAGATCGTGATGCTCATTTCACCTCCCAGTTGTGGAAGGGATTGCAAGAAGATTTTGGGACTCAGTTATGCATAAGCACAGCGTTTAATCCTCAGACTAATGGTCAGATAGAGTGGACCATCCAGGTCCTAGAGGATATGCTTCGAGCATGCATACTTGGCTTTAGAAATAGCTAGGAGGATCACCTACCACTATTGGAATTATCTTATAACAATAGTTATCATTCCACTATTGGTATGGCACCATTCGAGGTTCTATATGGGAGACCTTATAGGTTACCACTTTGCAGAACTGACCCAGGAGAGTCAGCACTCATGGGCCCAGATATGGTGAGATCTACTACAGAGAAGGTGCATGTCATCTAGTAGCCGATGAAGACTACACAGAGTCGGTAGAATTCATATGCTGATAGGAGGCGGAGGCCCTTGGATTCTCATGAAGGAGACCATGTGTTCCTTCACGTCTCACCTCGACGGGGATTGCGAAGATTTTTCTGAGGCGGAAAGCTATCTCTGAGGTTCCTTGGACCTTTTCAGATTCTCAGTATAATTGGTGAGGTGGCGTATCACTTGGCTCTACCTCCTCAGATGGACCAGGTACACAACGTTTTCCATGTGTTGCAGCTATGGAGGTACGTGCATGACCCATCGCACGTTATCTACTGGGGTGAGAAGGACATCTACAATGGATCAACCTTTACAGAGAACCTAGTAGAGATCGAGGATCAGCAGGAGAAGATCTTTCATAGAAGAGCTATTCCCTTGGTGCGTGTCTAGTGGCAACATAGGAATCTCCAGGAGAGAACATGGGAGCGAGAGGCTCAGATATGCTTGCAGTACCCACATCTTTTTTAGTAGCCCTTGTTTTGGCTTTTCGAGGATGTAAAATCCTTAAGGTGGGTGTGATGTAATGTCTTGGATTTTTCCATGTATCATTTTAATATTATATGGGAATTATTTCGAGACCAGGATTTGATATGGCGTGAAGTTTTGAGGCCCGGTTAGCCCAGAACAAGTGTTTTAATTTAATTCAAAATTTAAATAACGTGCGTGTGTGGTTTTCCTGAAAAAGTGGAATAACTCATCAACGGTTTCTTGGATTAAAAATTTGATGGCACCATTGCATTTGTAACAATTATTTTAGCTTAGGTGAGGCCTGTAATCGGCTAGCACAACTCGGTGGTGAAATCTAGGTTTCAAACGTAACCAAAATAAAATATTTTATTAAAATATTTTATATAAAGCCTATTTATAGAGAAATATCTTATCTTGTTAAATGGATATTTTGCAGGGGATCAGGGTTACAATTTTCCATAAACTTGAATTTACCTAAAGGCTCTGGAGGCTCTGGAGAAGACCACCAAACAAGACGATGGCGTTCTTGATGATTTTCACCGGCGACAACGACGCAGTGACCAGATCTTTGCCAACAAACACCGCAGATCCAGGTAGGATGTTTGTTTGATGATTTCTTCCCCGTTTTTGATTTCCATGACAAATGCAGACTAATCCACGAATAGATTAGCCCACAGATCGATCGTTCTTGAGGGATGGGATTTTTTGGTAATCATGGGGATTTGATTCTTGAAATTATTTTGGTTTCGTTCAACCTCCTAATGGTGACGGACCAAGATCGACACAAACATCGATCTAAGTTCATCCCTCTCAATTTGTTGTGTTCTTTTTCCCCAAATTCTCATGTTCTTCTCTGGTTTCTATGCGTTCTTCGTGGGGATATGAACGACGGATCTTTGTTCACCCGTTGTGCGATGCAACGATCCCAAATTGAAGATCGGGCATCGGTACAACCCTATGGAGGTACGGCTACAGTGGCGATGGACGGATCGAAGAAGATTGGAAGATATCGTTCTTCAAATGATTTTCATATGGGTGACCAGAATCGGATTTCAGAGCCGATAGAAGGCCCAAAACTCTTGGATTCGGCATCACGATGTCGAGGTGATCCTTGATCATGAGTTTCGCGGTAAACGGACTAGGGAAACATTATCCAAAAGATCGGTCAAATTGCAGGTAAGAAGACGTAGTTTCTGGAAATTTTTCGACAACACGCCATGTAATATGGGCTACACGGCGTGTGTTCGTCAGCGGGATTACCTGGGATGTACTTCGAGAGTACAAAGACACGGATAGGGTATATGGCCTAGGACACGCCGTGTATACCCCTCACCGGCCAGACCGGGTCAGATACACGGGATACCCCATGTACTGGCACACAGGCATGTTACACGGGGAGAGATCGTGTATAGGCACATGGCCAGTATACACGGAGCGAGCCCTAGGTTCTCTGACACGGCGTGTGTTCTCTACACGCCTTGTAGTTACTTTCTATCTGACAATCCGAATGACACGGGCCGGTTACACGGGCAGTACCCGGGGTCAAGGAACATGGCCTGTACTTTTTCTACATGCCCTGTAGTTTGGTTATACACATCTTGAACGGATGACATGGCCCGTTTACAAGGGCAGTACCTGGGCTCAAGGAACACGGAATGTAACCATACTACACACTGTGTAACCTGTCTTAAATGTCTTGAGCCACTTGTTTTCTGTGACTTGGACTAGTTTTCATAGGGTTCGTACCCTTGGCATTTTCCCTGAAGGTTCTGGTATCATTTCCCTTACACAGCAGTATAATCCCTTCAGCTGGACTTCCTGAATATAGTTGTTGGAATCCCCTCTGTGACAGTTAGAGCTTGATCCTCTATTCATTCCTAGAACCCTGGGTAGAGTTCTTAGTATCAACGTGACCAACATTACCTGGGCGTCGATCCTCTGCATAGCAGATTAGCTCAGACTGAGTTGTCAGAATCACCCCATGACTTGGTTGTGATCTTCATTTGAGCATCAAGTTCTCAAGGTACGTGTGTAGTGTTTTCTCCTAGAATGAGTACTTCGTATCTCTCTCCCCTGAACTAGGAGTGTGTTCTCCTTGTTACACGGTTAGTGGAATCTTAGAGCTGGATCTTAGTGGTGGTTTTGCGATAGTAGATCATGTATGAGTTTATATGGATATTCCTGTTATATGTTCGGTAGACATATACTATGTAGACATGAATGTATCATTCCTTTGTTGTATCTTGCCTTGTTGTATTAAATTTGTGGTTCTGGTGTGTCCTACTGGGTATTGTTATACTCACCCCTGCACGAGCATTGCCCGCACGTGTCGTGTCTTTTGCAGATGAGCGATCCTTTGACAGGATTCTAGGCGGACCAGGACCGGACAGTACTCAGTGAGATCAGACAGGATGAGGTGTGTTCCTACGGCTACATATTGTAGTCCCAACACCTTTCTTTACATTTTGGAATTTTTTATAGTCTTTCTTTTGGTGGGCTTGTACTCTTGCCCCAGGTTTTTACTTTCTTGTACTTTACTTTCTTGTCTTACTCTGTTGGTTGGGTTTTAGTGTATGCATGCATCTTTCCCTTTTAGTATTTTTTACTTTTCAGCTTTTTGGGCTAGGAGATGTGCGTGCGTGTGTACAGGTTTTTAGGCAATGCCTACAATGTTAGTAGGATGCCTACTCGGTGCTAGTCACTAGCCCCTGGCCTATTGGAGGCGGACTTGGGGAGTTGCGGCTCAGGCCCCACTGGGACGGGTTGTGACATTTTCCCAACAAACCATTGTTAAGGATTTTGATACATAATGAAAATGAAAAACCTAGGTTAAACCTAAGGCATTTTATATTGAAAATAAGGTTTTATGATATTCTATAAATGATTATATGGTTTTTACTATGAATTTTTTTACTCACACTATGCTTTCAGGTTTTAATAAATGGTTGGAACCTGGAGGATCCACATGAATATTGAACATGATTACCAAGGAGGTGGTGATGAGAAACCAAATTGAATGTTTTTAGGAGTAAAAGATATTGTTGTTATGCCAAATAAGTTTCCAAGAAATATTATTAACAACATATATCTTAACCAACTCTTGAATGCACCAAATGAGAGACGAATAATGTTTTCTAAGAGCTTTCATAGTGGGGACCATGTGGAAAATAATCCATGGAATCCATCATGAAAGTAATGTGGAAAGAGACACCAATAAAAGTGTCTCTATATAACAAAGAAATGATTTTTTTTGGGAAATATGGACATAAAGAAAATAATTTTCAAAGGAAAATGAATAATACAATAGAAATAAATAAAATTGAACCTCAAAATACATTTGCAGTTATTTTACTTAATTATAGGGTACTTTGGAATTAATCGAGAAATTGCACTATTCTACAGGATAACCTATAGACCATGTAAGTACATATGTGGAAATAATTGTATGATTTATTTATGTATTGAAGTTCTATTGAGAATCCAAGTTAAAATAATGATTATTGACTTACCATATTCATGGGAATTCCATCATTTTTTATGTTATATGGTTTTAGAAAAAGTAGAACCCTCTTGTCGAGTGACAACCCATCACGTCAGGCAAGGCCACATGATTTGAACTCACAACTGAAGGTAAACTAGGGTTCAACACCTACCCCTACTCTATAAGAAGTCATGGTGGTCATGAAATTTTTAGTAACAATCTAATGGTTAACTTTTGTTTTGATTTTTTGATGTTTTGTTTTATCAAATAGATAAGATTTGTAGAATAAATTTTGAATTTTATTTTTGCGTCAAATATGACTTTATTATAGAATTATGGGGATCCATATGATTTATGGAAATAGAGATAATATCTTAACGATTATGTGATTGGGTAAATAAAATTTTTGGTACATACATTAAGTGTTATTGATGTTATTTGGAAGATTATATGAATAAATCCTTAGGATCATGGGGCCATAGTCTAGAATATTTGTTTGTGGAACGATAGTGATTTGAAAAATGGTCTAGGTTTAACTTTGAGTTTTACATTTGAACATTAGAGATTAATATCTTATTTCATCATATAAAGGCTTATTATTTTTAGGGATATATATTATATTATCATTTAAATTTTGAATTTGAATTTGGTTAATCTATAAAGACATGAAGAATAGATAATTATAATTTGGTGGGATATTTTATATGAAGAAGTTGATTCGAATTCTTCAGGTGTAAAAAATTCATCTGGAACATTCATTTCTAGGTATAAAGAATAAAGTAAAAATAGATTAAAGCACAAAAAGGGATTATTTTATTTTTATGTCATGGAAAATAATAAAGTAAAATTAATTCATCAAGTTCTTTTCAAGATAGTACAGGAATCCCTCAATTATAGGAAAAATATTTTGAAACAAAAATGTTATTCGTTAACTTTCATTATTAAGAGATCAATGGTCTTTTAATATATCACAATATTTATAGATTTTTCAGGATGGACTTTCAATCATTAATCTCATCTAGAGTTCTTCATCGAAACATGATGGTTATATTTCTCTTTCATTTCCATGTTTTCACTTACCACTAATATTATCATTTTCTGAAGGCTAATATTGTGGTGAGCATCGAATTTCCACTTTCCCTATTATTAAGAGGAGGTTTTATTAACCCTATATTTGATGTGGGTTTCCCCTAAATGAATTTTAAAAAATTAAACCTTTGTTTTATAAAGATAAATATATAATTATGAGGATGTAATTTATAGAAGGATGGGAGAATGTAATACCCTAAGATTTTACGGTATGCATGTTTTAAAAATTTCTTTTATAAAAGAAAACAATTTTAACAAATGATTAAATACCATTACTTAATTATTATATTTAGATTAATGATTTTATGAATTGTAAGAATGAATGAGATTACATATATTAGAAAAATAAACATTACACAAGCTTATAAAATTAATTCTTTTGTTGCAAATTAATTATAAATGAAAACCGATTAATTATAAAGAATTTTTTTATAAAAACTATTTTTATACAAAAAATAACATTTATATTTTAAATTAATCAAAATTAATGATATATATTTATTTCATTCAAATATTATATATTCAATCAAATATTTTTACATTTACCCACAAAAAATTATATGTATAAGATAAGAATAGATCCAATTTTACACATAAAGGGCTATATTTTTCTAAACATATTTTATCCTTATTTTAATTGAAAATATGGTTTAAATATAAATTTTTACATTTTAATCAATTATATTTTTCAAAATTAAAAAAAAATTAATACTTAATATCAAAATTTATCTTGGTTAATGTTTTTGTATTTGTTCACATAAGTTTCATTTTTGATGAATAGTAATGTGATCGTTGGAAGAAGAATGTGAGTATTAAGATTAGTATTGTGACCATTAGAAGAATAACCTCCCCTTTTAATGTATAAATAAAATTTATACATATTATATGTGGTAATATGATATAATTATATCATAGTATAATAAAATTAATATTTTTAAATTTATTAATTGAGTGTTGATATTTTTGTAAGTCATAAATATTTAATTAAAATATTATAATTAATAAAATGATTTGAAATAAAATTTATATATAAATAATGTACTCATAAATTAAAATATTTTTGTATTATTATTTCAGGATAATTTTATGAGACCTTAGTTATTTTTTTAGAGTGTTATAAAATCCATTATAATTTTAAAAAATATATTTTTCGGGTAAATAATGAATATAATTAAGGCACCCTTGGTTCAAAATAACATGCATATATAACATTATTTATTCACATGAATCATCGCTGTTATTTTTCTTGATTAAAAAAATGAGGAATCACCCCTCTCTTCAATTATTATTACCACCCCTCACACTCTATTCTCCCCACTCATATAATCCTTGAATATTGTCAAAATTATTCCCAAATCCTCTTCCCTATTGTCTCCCCAACATAAAAACACTCTTGGTATTAACAAAAGAAAAAACCCCTTTCAATAATGATGTTCTCAAGGAGGATATTTCAATAGGAATAACATCTTCCTTTTTCTTTTAATTTTATTTCAATTTATTTTCTTATCTTATCCTTTTCTCAAATCCTATTTCCAAATTAGCATGATAAATCATGTATTATCTATATAGTTTAAATATTTCAGGTTAATGGAATATTATTTATCAATCTACTTACTCTCTCTCTCTATTTTATATCAAGAATGAAATTGTTATTCAGAAGGTGTCGATTTAAAACCATTGTGGGAAAAAAAACTTATGTTCCCCAATTTATCATTCATGGAAGGCCATGAAACCATTTTAATGGTTTAAACATATTATAAAATTTTTATTATGTCTTATTTAATGCTTATTAACAATTATATATTAATGATATTAATTAATATAACAAAAAAATTTTGTTATGACACAAAAAACGATAAAATTAAGCTAAACGATTATCATTATCATGTTATCTAATTATTCATCTTCATATATGAAAATAAGATAATAAATAATACAAATTAAAAAATTTTTCATTAATAACATGTAATTCCAATTATAGAGAATTATACTCATTTTACATTAGTTCCATTACTTTTAATCAACAAAACTAATCATAGAAATTTAGGAAACGAACACTCTGGAAAAATGGGATTCAATCTTACTACATATAATTAGGTTATAAATTAACATAATAAAATTATAATAATTAATATAAATATCTAATAGGTTTTATGTTAAATTATTAATTATTATATTTTCATATTCCATGACCATTATGTCATGTGCAGATCACATTCAGACATATGGTAAGGGTTTTCTCATCTCACTTCCATTTTTAATCTCTAACTTTTTTTTAACACCTGGAAAAATTAATCAAAATTTCATTATCTTATATCATTAATAAAATAAAATAATAAAATTATTTACTATTAATAAGGTTCATACTAATATAAAAATACTATTCATAAGGGTATGTTACTATTACAAGTTGATTCTTTACTGATCACAATTGTAAATGACTGTTTCTTGAAATTCAAAACATAGGAATGGAAACAGTATGTGTAAAGGCTTGATATAAATATATACTTAAAAAAAGTTTCATGTATTTAAATTTATTTTTAGAAAACCTTGGGGTGTTATAGTAATTGATCCTCATGTGCCTTAGACATGACATCCATTGAGAAATCATTACCCAAATATTACATCCATTTGATATTCATGCATGATATTTCGCATCACTGTATGTATGGATACATTTCATTTTTAGTACATTTATTTAAAGGCATGTGTTTTAGTTTCATACCTAGCTATATATATTTTCCTAATCTACTTATTTGAAGGAAATGCGATTCTAGTTATTAGATTTCCATATTTCTTATGTACTTTCATTCTTTTTATTTATTACATGGCATGTGTGTTTAATTATTTACCTTTCCATATTTACTATTCTCATTTATTCATTATTTCATCCTCTATAGTTTTCCCTTACTGAGAATTTGAGATCACCCATATTATTTTTCATTACCGAGGAATCCAGGTAACATATAATGAATGATATGCATGAATTTTACAAGATGGATTAGAGTAGTCCTCGAAGTTGATTATTTATTAATTTAGTTACAAGAAAAATACTATGTGGTAATTAGTGTATACCATTGTAATACAAGAATCATTTATATATCATGCTTACCAAGACTACTATATTAATCAGTCCTTTTGGGATTTATTCTCTTAAATCATGCCAATGTATTTAGTTGTGGACACCGGCTCTAGGATATATGGGGATGGGTTTCTAGAAATATAATAAAATAATGAATAAAATAATGAGAAATCACCCATATACTTAACTATAAATACCACCCCTCACCACCTATTCTCCTTACACATATAATCCTTGAAACTTATCAAAATTATTACCAAATACTCTTCCCTAATCTCCACAATTTACAAACTTTCCTGGTCTTTCCAAAATACCAAAACCCCAATCTCAAAGGTGGTTCTTATGGGGGGGTAATTCAAGAGGTAAATTATCTTTCTTTTTCTTTTAACTCTATTTCAATTTATTTTAGTTTTCTAATCCTCTCATCATATCCCCTATCAAAATGATAATGATAACTCTATTTAAATCTATATAATTTATTATATCATGTTAGTGGAATATCCACTATCTATCTCCCTAATATCTCTCTATTCAATTTCATGAATAAAATCACCATTTGGGAGGTGTCAATTTACAACCTTCATGGGAGACAATCTTTTGTTCATCAATTTCTCCTTCAATCCTGGTCATGAAACGATTTTTAAGGTTGAAAAATATTGTAAAATATATATTATGTCTTATGAAATGTTCTTGAACCATTAAATATACACATAATTATGTAAGAGAACAAAACTATTTTGCTGTGATCGAAAAACCGCTAAAATTAAGCTAAAAATAACATTATCATGTAATCCAATGATTCATCGTTATATATGAGAAAAAATAATAAATAATACCAATTTAAACTTTTGTTTATAATTAATAACATTTAATTACAATTATAGATAATTATACCCTTTTTATATGAACTCCATTAATTGTGATCAAGCGAACCGATCATGTAAATAATAAAAATGAACAATCTAGAATGACATAGTTAAATCTTAGAACTTATCAAAAGGTAATAAATCAACTTAATAAAATTATAATAAATAAGATAACTATATAATATAATATAAATTAAATTATTAATGTGTGTAATTTCATATTCAAGGACCTTATAGTCATGTTCATAACACATTCATACATACGGTAAGGGTTTTCTCATCTCACATCCATTTTTTGTGAGATATTACTTATTCACCAATATTTCATGTGTATGGTGTGTTGATTATTCCCATTTATGTATCATATAATTAATATATTTGTTTTTATGTTATTAAATATATATAATTTTATGATTATTAATTTTGGGGAATATGATTCGATTTATTACAAATTGGTAATAGATTTTGCACAAACCCTCATTTTTTCCTTTGGTTCATTCTTTCACAATCATTATACGAATGTAATAATTATTTACTTTTGTGAAATTATTTTATGTTATGGTTATATACTCAAAAATAATATATCCAGGTCATTTAATATTTCAATTATGGTATAACACATGTTTTATAATGGCCCCCTTATAAATTCTTCTTAATAAACAAGCCTGATTATTGAGAAATTCTAAAATTATTAACCATTTTCAAGGGAACTATATAATATTTTTTATCCCTAATTATTGTTTTCAAATAAAAAAATTTATTATGAAAAAATCTATACTGGTTCACTTATGGTTTTATGAAAACAATGATTTAATTCCGCTTTTAAAATCAATTTAATATTTTCCTTAAACCACACTAGAATATTTTTTCTAAACTTGATTAAAAAACTATTCTAACATGATTTCAGTTCAGTGGGACATCATTTATGACTGAAATTTTATTTAAATGTACAAACCTTTTCTTTTTGGGGATATACATGTTTTCAATGTTATTTTATGAAAAATAAAAATTCTTTTCCAAAAGAACTCTTCCTTCCAAAGTAAAACATGTTTTTCTCATTTAACTTTTACTTCTGTGAGATACAAACATTATTCACCACATATTTTGTATGTTTTGGGAATTTAATTCCCTTTGGTATGTTATATAAAGAGTCCCCTTATTCTAATTACATAATAATTGATTATTATTAGAATATTTCAATGTGGTATGACATATTATGGAATTTTTTAATATTATTTCCTCGGTATGTTTTTAATTGTCTCATTTAAAAGTATCCTAGTCTATGTAAACATACATTGTTGAATATTATATTTCATTGAGGATTATCTCTTATAATACCATATAATATATTTTTTTAATGTGTTTATGATTAATTTGACTTTGGATATACTATTAGATACTATTAATAAATTTTTGCTGAAGTCTTCACATTTCACATGAAATTTTTTCAATATGAATATTTATATTGTTATGTTTCACCCTTTTATAGGACTTGGTAAGTGTTTGAAGGGGACCTCAATAGACCCTCAGTGAATCAGTAGTTTTCATGAGCCAAACTAGTTTTAGTTTTTACCCCTTTTTGTATAATCATGGCATGAGGACTTCACAGTATAGTTATGAAATCTCGCATTATGCATTCTCTCATTAAGAACCTAGTAATTGATAGTCCTTGTGATTATTTGACTAGTAAAATATCCATGGTTATGATTTATTATAGAATTATATTCAACTTTTGTTACTTCTATATGATTATCAATATCATATTTTAATGAAATGTTTTCATTATTAATTCACCAAGATTTATTGTTTATTTATTATTCCCCTATATTACATACCCTTACTAAGGATCGGATCACACCCCTTTCTTATGTTTTATTTTTCTCGAGGATGAGATGATGAATATTATGAATGCGTTTCAAGAATAATATAGGATTTTATGGGTTTTCAATTGGATTCAAAATTTATTTTTATCATTCAAGTTGTAATGTAATGTTCATGTTGGTAATATGGATTCTAAAAATGCTAAATGGGTCTATCCTTTGGGATGCAACATCCATGTAATCATAACAATTTAATATATAAGGGTAAGGACTCTTTTAAAATAGGGTTAGGGTCTCCAACGCTTTTATAATAGGGTGTTTAGTAGATAACGTGGAAACTATATTAAAAAGAAACAGATTAGAGAACGTAACAATAAGTTAAACTTTGAGAATAAGTATAAAATCATAGAATATTGGTAAGGTATAGATTATGTGGGTATTATTAGAAATACATCCTTGTATAGATACTACAAGTGGATGTAGATCTTCCACATATGTACCTAGCAGTAATAATGCTGACATGGTGTCTCATGCCTGACTTGGCGTAACCTAGTATATGAAAATGGTTCTTATTGTTCACATAGTTTGACACTACTCGAGGATATTTTTTGGATAATTCACATTTTCATCACAAATCACTACTATGGATTTGAATATATTATGGATATGAAAACCCTATGTTAAAAATAATTTATTTTAGGTTGAAATTACTATGTCATGATATTTTATAAAGGACTATAAATTTTTCTCAGTTTGGCTATTGTTACTCAAATTATACTATCTGGATTTAGTTAATGGTTAGAACCATGACGAGTCACGTTAATAATGTACATGATGGAAAAGGTGGTTGTGATGAGAGAAAAATGGGATTATGATAGGAGTGAAATATATTATATTCATTCCTAATCAATTAAGATTAATTTCTCGGGTTCTTATCTACACGGTTAAGGAATCCCTCAACTGTAGCGAATTGAATTTGAAAGAAAAATGTTTTATGTTCACATATTTTACTAATATATCATTGGAATTTTAACCGATCACAATATTTATGGATTTGTGATGATTATAATTCTAATTAAAATTTCTTCTATCATTATCCATCAGAACAATATGGTTATATTTCTCTTTCATGTCCTTATTTTCACTTACCACTCATATTATTCAATTTGGAAGGAAAATATTTTGGTAATAATAAATTTTTTTTTCTTTCCCTCTTATTAAGAGGATATATTATTAACAATATTCTGATGTGGGTTTCCCACAATGTAATTTATTAAAAAAATAAACCTCTGTTTTTTAAAGTGAAATATCTAATTATGGTGATGCAGTTTATTAAAATAGGGGACAATGTAACACCCTATGATTTTATGATATGATTCTTTTAAAATTTAACATCTTCATCTTATTAAGAGATTAATAAATTATTAAATATCATTATTTTATTACTATATTTATCCCAATGATATTGGGACGGTTATGAGTGATTTAGATTAAGTAAATTGGAAACATAAATATTACATAAGTATAAAAAATTAATTCATTATTTACCCATTAATTATAAATGAAAACAAATAAAATATAAAGTATTTTTCTTATAAAAACTATTTTTATTCCCAAAATAAACTTTACATATCAAATTATTCAGTATCAGTGAAATATATTGAAGAAATTTAAAAATTATATATTCAGTCAAATATTTTTACATTCGTCCAAAACACTTTTAGTGGCATACGATAAGAATATAACTAATGTTAAAAATAAAAATGCTATATTTTTATAATCATATGTTTACAACCTTTTAAAGGAAAAATTGTTTTAAATTTAAATGTTTACACCTTTATAAATTATATTTTTTAATATAAATCGAATTTTTTAATGTGTAATATCAAAATTTACCTTGGATAAATTTTTGTAATTTTTTCTGATAAGATTCATTTTTGATGAATTGTAATGTGATCATTGGAATAATAATCTGAATTTTAGGAATATTAATGTGGTCATTTGAACAATAACCTAACCTTTCAATGTATAAATAAAATTTATACATCGTATAAGTGGTAATATGATATAATTATATCCTAGTATAAGTAAGTTAGTATTTCAAAAATTATTAATTAAGTGTTGATATTTTTGTAAGTAGTAAATATTTAATTACAATTTTATAATTAATAAAGTGATTTAAGAGAAAATTTATTTGTATAAAAATTATTCATAAATTTAAATTTTGTTGTCTTAAAATTTTATTATAACTTTATGAGACCATAGTTAATTTTTCATAGTGTTATAGATTCACTTATAATTATAAAAAATGTATTTTTCGAGAAAATGATGAATATAAATATAAATAAAATTTTCATATTTATAAAATTATTTTCATAAAATTGAGTTAATTTTATAATTATACTTATTATAAATGGTTTTGGTGAATTTTTGAAATTTTTATAAAATAATTTAATTTTTGGTGAATAATAAAATTCGATAATTTAGGATAAATGCTAAATACAAGAATTATGGAGTCTTATGTGATTTATGGATAATGTAAGAACCATTGGTTGAAAATCACATGCACTTATTACTTTATTTTGTTAAAAGAATCATCACTATTTATTTTCTTGTGAAAAATAAATAATAAAGAATAAAATACCGAGAAATAACACCCATCACCCCCTCTTCTCCTCACATCACTAATCCTTGAAGCATGTAAATTTTTTTCTCAAATACTCTTCCCTAGTATCTACCAAAAATCTAGGATCACTTTTTATTACCAAAATACCAAAATCCTTTTCTCTATGGAGGTTCTCAAGGAGGATTATATAAGAGATAAATCCTCTTCCTTTTTCTTTTAACTTCATTTCAATTTATTTTCTAATCATAACCTCAACTCACATATTTTTTCAAAATGATTATGATAAATATATTATAATATATACAATAACTATGTAATGTTAATGTATAATCCATTATTAATCTTCTTACTCTCTCTCTATTTTATTTCAATAATGAAATCATCATTCGGGAGGTTCTGATTTATAACCTTCATAGATGACAAACTCTCATTCTTCAAATTCTCCACCTAGGATGGTCATGAAATTATTTTTATTCTTAAAATATATTATACAATATATATTAGGTCTTATATAATGTTCTTTAACAATTATATATACATGATATTAAATTATAGAATAAAAATATTTTGTTTTAATCGAAAAACCTCTAAAACTAAGTTAATTGATGATCATTATAATGTTATCTATTGATTCATTCACATATATTAAAAACATTAATAAATAAAACAAATTAATATTTTGTTTTTAAATTAATAATATTTATTAACAATTATTTATAATTATATCCATTTTACATGAAATCTATTACATAAAATCAATGGAATAAATCATTAAAATTAATGAGACGAACACTCAAGAATGACAAAATTTCAATCTTAAAAGATATCAAAATCCATAAATGAACATAATAAAAATATAATAAACTATATAAATGTCTAATTTGTTTTTAATTAAACTATTAATGAGTCAAATTTCATATTATAGGACCTTAAGGTCAAGTGAAAAACACATTTAGACATAATGTAAGGGTTTTCTCATCTCACATCCATTTCTATGAGATATTCCTTATTCGTCACTATTTCTTATGTAAGTTATATTTATATTTTCCATTGATGTATCATAACCGAAATATATTTATTTTCATATTATTAAATATATCATTTTGTAAATATTAATTTTGGGTCATATAATTTGGTTGATTACAAAGTTGTTAGGGATTCTGCACGAACCCCTGTTTTTTCTTCATGTCATTCTTTCACTATCTTTAGACCAATTTAATTCTTCTTTAATTTTGTTAAATTATTATATATTATTTTTCTATTTTCAATAATCCTAAATCTAGATCATTTTATCTTTCATTTATGGGATAATACATGTTTTAAAATGGACCCCTTTTAAATTCTTCTCGATAAACGTACCCGATTCAACTGAACCTCTCGAAATATTTCCCATTTTAAATTTCCATATATATCTTATTTTAATCAATAATTATATATATATAATCATTTATTTTATCACGAACAACTATATTGGTTTATTTCTGGTTTTATGAAAATAATCATTCTTTTTTGCTTTAAAATATCTTCAATATTTTACTTAAAGCGCACTAAATTATTTTATTTCGAAAGTCTTTTAAAAACAATTTTTACATGATTTATGTTAAAGTGGACATCATTTATGACTAAAATATAATTTAAATTTCCTTCCATTTTATTTTCTAGGATATTAAAAACAAATTGACTTATTTTATGAAAAATACCAATGATTCTCCAAAATAACTCTTCTCTCCAAAGTAAAAAAATGATTTTTCTCATCTCACTATTACTTCTGTGAGATAAATGCCTTGTTCACCACATATTACTTTTTTGTGGTGAATTTAATTCCCTTTGACATATCATATAAATATTTTTATTATTTACAATATATTAGAGGGGAATGTAATTTTAATGTTTCAATATGGTATGGGACACATTGTAATGTTTAAGATTATTTCCTCAAGAATTTTTAAATGGTATCATTTAAAATTATCTTCATCTATGTCAAAATCCTTTGTTTAATCTTGTAATTAATTGGGGTTTACCTATTATGACACCATCTAATATATGTTCTCGTGTTTTATGGTTATTTTGACTGTGGATGTGTTATTGACACCATTCATAAATTTTGGTTGACGTTTTAAAATTTTGTATGTTATCTTTTTAATACAAATGTCGATGCTTCACAATTTCATATGAGGAATGAATTGGAATTACTAATTATCGGGTTTGGACCACTAAACCCCTAGGTACATGGGTATGTCTCATGAGACAAACTAGTTTAGGTTTTTACCCGTTCATGTATGGTCTTAGAATGAGGCCTTGAGAGTATGATTAGGATGACCCGCATGATGCATTACCTCATTATAAATATAGTTATTGATATCCCAATTTATTATTCTAATATTAAAATTTTCATGGTTAAATTTTACAATGTAATTATTTTTATCTTTTATTCATATCGTATTATGCTCAAGATCATGTTTTAATGTCAATATTTCTTTAGTTATTCACTATGTATTATTTTTTATTCATTCTTCTGTTGTATTACATACCATTATAGTGCACCTAAGGTCATCCCTATTGTATGTTTTAATTTTACCCTGTATGCAAATTTGAATATTATGAATAACTTGTATGAGAAATCTATGATTTTATTGGGTTTTCAAATGGATATGAAAGAATATTTTTCCATCAAGTTGTAATGTCATGTTCATGTGAGTAATATGGCTTCCAAAAGTACTAAACTGAATAGTCATTCAGGATGATACATCCATCAAATCATACCAATGTAATAAATAAATTAATCAGCTTAAAGAAACTTTCTTCAGGGTCTTTACAATATTGGTGTTAGCCATGAATGAGATACAACAAAAAAATAAATTTGGCTTGTGTAACAGAGGGTTAGAGAATGAGTTAGTTTAGTATCATGTTCCTAGAAAATGGATTATTTATTTTAATAACATACATCAAGAACATTCAAATCCTATGGTTTAGGGTCACATAGAATTGACTGAGAGATAAATGACTTTACCTGTACATGGTAATCTAGCCAAGAATATTTTATCATCTTCTGGAGTGAAAGGTAAAGGTTATAAGCTATAATCTGGGGTTTTCTGAATCTGACGATTGATGTGGGATGAAAAACATTGTTGGGGTGTATGTAGATAGGAAATTTATCTCATGAGGACAAGTTTTCCACTTTTTGGTAGTCCTTTTTTTAGATAACTTATACATAGCCAATGGGGACATATTGTGCATAGTCAAACCAAGGTTTCCTCTAGACACTGACCCCTAATTTCAGATGTCTATGGTTGTTACTAAGGTATAAGGTCTATGATTAACTACATATCTCATAAAAAAATAATAAATCTATATGTTGATCTCGGTTTAATACAAGATATTGAGTGGGTAGACACATATATCGGAGAATCCTATAAAGATCCAACTCATTTATAGGAGAATAGGGGAATATTTTTCCAGTGTCTAGATTGAAATATAAGATCAAGGTGTCACTACATATCCCATTAGAGATATAATCAAGAAATATGTAGTTCTAGAAAGGTCCCTCATGATGTTCGAACCCATATACATGGAGGGTACATTTTTAAACTTCATTATGGTTGGACCCATGATTAGAAATTCAGGAATCACTACCTATCCAACAATGTCATGAATCATTCCCCACATAGTTCTTGAATTTTAACATCTAGCAAGAGGGGAATTAACTATGAAGTTTAACGTCATGTGGTATGGACGATGGTTACCCGATGTAAAAAGGAAAATGAATTAAGTACCATAAATTATATTTAAGTTTACAGGGAATCTCATTATAGATGGAATATATTGTTTATTACATGAGGATTCTTGATCTAGTTTCCCAGGGCATCCTATGCATCATACAAAGAGTAAAAGTACATTTAAACATTATGATTTGATGAAATTATCATACAATTTAAAATAATGTGACTAGGATGTTGTGGTCTATTTAAATTTTATGTAATACCACTAGGAACATATGTTATGGAAAAATGATTAATTAAAAGGATTATTGGGCTGAGATTGTCTCACCTGGTTTTTCATGTCTTGGTTTCGATCTGGTTTGTTTGTTACCATGATACATTTATTTAGTTTTGGGTGATTTTTAGATTTTATTTATAAAGCTCCATATATTTCTAATCATCCTACCATGGTATCCCCATAACTTGTTTGATGGATTTTGGAGAAAATGGGATTACATAAAAATTTAGTCCAAACCATGAGCTCATTTCCAGATTTAAAAAGAAAATTATTTATTTTACAACTCCTTATTTTTTAACCTTTTTTACTCATTAAACTTCCCAAATTGGCCTCCCCTAACATATTCAAACCACCATATCTATTTGGTCCCCTAAGAAATTCATAATCATGGTTGATTTGGGTTATTTATTGAGGTATTGCGCCATCCCATTATCCCATTTCCTGTTTCAAAAATATTATTTTATTTTATATCTTATTAATTTTTTAATTTTATTCAATCATTCAACATCTCACTAAAGAACCAAAACCCTAGTCGTGACCCCATGTTCCATTTTCCTTCTTTTGACATCATATTCATTGGGGATTATGGAGAACTTTCTCAAGGTTTCTCAAATCATCCATATTTGAAAAGGTAATTTATTTCTTTCATAAATAATTAATGTTATACTATTTTTCTCCAAAATATTTATTACCTAGTTTTTTTAGACCTATGTATCCTATATATTGAGTACCAAGGTATGACCTCTCCTCTTTGGGTGTGGATATAAGGGAATAAGAAGAGTTCTATAGTTTGTATAGTGAGTTTCCTTCTCCTTTCTCCTCCTTCCAATTTTTATTAGCTCTATCTTTTTCCCATGACTTGCATGCCCTAGGTTAATGTTATCCCATTATTTTTATGGGGTTTTTTCTCGTTTGGGGCTCTTATTCATAGTTTTATGGTTTATAAACCCATAGAATGTGTTATATAGACTGCATTTCTTTTCAAATTAGGTTTTGAGGTAGTTTTTCCAAAAAAACATCTTTTTTAATTTAATTTTAATATATATATTGATATTTTCACCTTATATAAATGATATTTATTGTTTCTCTCCCTTTATTTTAATTATTTAGTATGCAAGATGGGTAGTTTATGCCTTGTTTTGTGAGAACAGTGTTATTTTGGTTAAAGATTGTACACTGAGTGTTTGTTTAGATGATCCATTTTCATTGGCTCATGAATTATAATTTTAAGTACCTGTTTTCTCTATTTAAATAAACTTTTGACATGAAAATTTGGTTTTATGACAATTTTAGTGTTAAATAGAGTTTATTTTATTAATTATTTCATGCCTCATTTTCCAGAAGGTACCCGGTTGGCTTTTTTATGCTCAAAGTTATATAAATTAATGTTTTGTCTTATGAAAAATATTGGAAGTATGTGAATAAATTGTTTGGGTTCCTTTTATGGGTTCCGGTCGTGTTTTTTGTTTTATAATGAATTGAGTAATTTTTTTAGGGTTTTTTGGCTTGTTTCCTCGGTAAATGGTCTATTTGGTACCTTTATAGAAAAGGATGGGTTTTGACTGTGTAACATGATATTTTAAGGGTTTATGTAAATTTTATATTTCTTAAAATGGTGTTTTTACACCTCTAAATGAATATCGTAATTGGTTTTTTGATAAATTAGTTTTTATGAAGAATGCTTAAAATCCCATTTGGCATTTTTCTTGTAAAAATGGTTTTCATGTGTAATTTTTGTTTTATCATTTGGATCAAATTTATTGTTCCTAAAATCGATTTATTAAATGGTTTTGGGGCTACTAAATATGGTTTGATATGGTAATGGTGGGTATTAGGCCTTAAAAGTTTATTTTATTAATGAATTTTATGTGCAATTCCTCATTATAATTCTTGAAATTATTTTGTGAAAAGTTTAAGTGGTTTAATGGTTAGTGAAAGTAACGGGAAGTATGTTTGTAGTCTGTTTGTCTGTGTATGATTTGGGAAAGGAATTTTCTTGTGAAAAGTGTATTTGATAATATTTTTACCATGATTAAACACTAAAAGGAAACCCTAGTACCTAGGTGGGTGGACATGTACTAGTATTCTAGTGATCCGGAGTGGTTTGATCCCAGTTCCACGTAGAAATTTTGATTATGAAAACACTAACGAAACCATAATGATGATGTTTGGGACCACAAGGTTATAGGTATTTGTTCCCAACTAGGGACACATGCACCAGAATAAGTAATTGTTTTATGGTTACTTTTACATAGGGATACGAGTTACCTAGGGCCCACAATGAAATAGTGTCTAGTGGTGTTCCTATGACTTGTTCTCACAGGATATTTTGTACTCACCATTGGAAAATAGTGTGTTTCGTTTATAAATTATTTTGTGTGTGTGTTTTATTTAAAATTTTACATTCATTATAGAATCCCTCTTAAAAATATTTTATTTTGAAGTTTTATCTCTTTTAAAATTCTTACTAGCATTTCTTGGTTATGAAAATTTGCAAGAATTATATTTTATAATGATTATAGCCTGGAACCATGTTTAGAAAATATGATTTTACATATTTTATTTCAAACATGGAATTTGTGTTTTTTTATTGTAATGTATGTGCATTTGGGATAGAATATCAGCCTAACCTTATGAGTTTTAATACTCACTCTTATATTCTTCTTCTATTTTTAAACCTTTTGTAGATTTCAGCTCAGGTTCGTTCACCTTGGGAATTGTGTGATCGTTGTGTTGGACAGTGACCAGTGGAATCACATAGAGATAGTCAGTTTTTAGGTTTGTTCGGTTGAGTTTTTTGGTTCAGTTGTACATTAACTTCCATGTCAAAATAATGTTTAGTTCAAATTTTATATAAATGGGTATTACGTTTTATATTTCTTTCCAGTGGTGGTTTAATTGTTTTTATATGGTTGAAATCATTCCCCTGTTTTTCAATTGATTCCATTGGTGCTTATCGCCATCCAATGGGAATTAGGAATGCCTCTTGGGACGTGGCAAGGGATGTCCTGGGTGGCCAGTTCAGGGTCGACACTGGTAGGTTTGTAACAAAATTGTATCAAAACAGGTCGGCTCTTATCACACCATGACTTTTATATCACCCTTTTTAATCGAGAGGATCTCAAGGTAGAAGGAGTAGGATTGGTAGGACTTGAGGGTTGAGTGCCGAAAGGGCATCACAAACTCTTGCACATTCTTATCCTCGTGTTTACATGGGAAGCCTGGTTTTATTATTGTCCTTGCTTCTTATAGATTTTTTGGTGTAGGGATATGACTAATAGAGTTTTAATAATGGTTTTCATGACCTCCGATGGTCTAGAAATCTAGTTGGAGCTAGGGCATGGTCCAAATAAGGCTCTTATGTGTTGGTGGTGTGTTTGGAATGTGGTCGCCAACCATATAGTCAAATCACCCACCGACACTACTTCCCTTTTGTGGGTCTCATGTAACCTTCATGAATTCAAAAATTATTTTGAAAATCATCATGTGAAAATAATGGAAATTGGTTTTCAAATTTTAATATAAGAATGGTTTTGGAAAGTTGGGTTTTGTGGAACAAATATTAGGGATAAATTGAAAATGATTTAATGGGATTTGATTTTCCCTAATCTAAACATGTTATTTGTTGAAATATAATATTTTCAAAAATGGATAATTTTATGGTGATTTTGAAAAATTGTTTTATACGGGGTGTTTTGGGTTGCTAACAAGTGTTTGAATCTGATGAATTGGTTTTTAAAATTTGTTTTGATTGGTTGGTGTTTTCCTATAAAGGGTATTGGTCTCTATGGACATCAGATTTTGAAAAGAGACCTAGATGATGGTTTGAAAATGGGAATGGGTTGTTTGGAGTAGATTGATTGTCTGGAAAGTTGTTAAAAATAAAATGGGGTTGGATTTAAATAAAATGGTTCTGGATGAAATGTGGTTTTTTTCGTGAAAAATGAAAATGGTTTTTAGCATGCGGATTAGTGTGTAGTTGGAAGGTATATGATTTGCTTTTGGAGTGATGTTTTTTATCCTTCGATGTTTTTATGGGTGCTCACATGAGTTGTTTTATAGGCATCTAGATGGATGGCTTCTATGGCATGTTGGTTGGGTGCCTGGGGTGGAATGGAAATGTGCATATGAGTGAGACTGGATGAAACACTCTTGGTGGAGGTATAAATCCACTATGTTAGTTTGTTTTTAAAAAGTGTTTTGACCTGTAAAATTGTTTAATTTTTTTATAAACTAATGTTTTTGTGTCCTAACTTTTATATATCTTAAAAGTGTTGTTTATTCAGTATTCTTTCTTGATATCAGGAAGTCATACATTTTTTGTGTCTTGTGATGGGATCTTATTAGTGGCTCGGTTTTGGAGTAAAGTCCACTGAGTTTCTAAATATGTTTCAGTTTTTTTGATTTGTCCATGGATGGTTCTATATCAAAAATATTTCAATTTTATCATCCTATGGATTCATTTCAAGGGTTAAATCCACCTCTTTTAATGATTCCTTAGACCGTTTGTTATAATAGAAAGCTATTTGGCCTCGTATTAAGGAAACTTATTGATATGTTGATTCTCTCAATTGTGGTAGATGTCCTTTGTGATATTTATGGGCTTCACCATGTTCATTTTTCATTTTACTCCTCATTCAAAGTGAGAGAGACTTGTGATGTGTATCTTAAATTTTTTTTCTGTAAATGTGTTTTGTTTGAACTGTTGAGTTTCATGGTGTGTTGTGATCCTTAACTCCTTACAGTATGGTAGTGTACGCATCAACCATTAGAGATCTATCAATATGTCATATATTGAATCGTCATGTAGTTATGATTCCTTGTAGTGGGGAGTTTGTTTAATTTTTTTCATCCACCATTGTTGTGAGGTTGTTTTGGCATTTCTATTGTGGTTTATCATCACTGTGAGTTTCCTTTTACCATATGGGGTGTAGTTCACAAGCCCCAGATGCATTGTTTATGGTCGTACGATATTGGATGAGATCTTCTGGTCAGTGTTCTTTTGTGGACGCCCAATGTGAATCGAGTGTGGTCATGGATTTTATCCATCTATAGGTGAATAGTGGTGGGTGGTTTTCAGTTCTGGTTTCAGCGGTCCAATCATTTGGCCCCATACCTCCCCTCCCAGAGTCATGTAATTTTTGGTATGTGCGATACATTTTGGCTATGTTCATGTCCTATAAATTTAGGAGTGATCTTTTAAAATGACCATGATGTGTTTTTCTTGGCCTTGGATGGTAGTCAGTGGTATGGGAGTTCTTGTTGTCCTCTGTGGGGGAGTCCTAATTCTTGATCATTTAATTTTAGGATGTTCTTGGGTTTGAGGAGTTCATTTAGATCTATGGTAAAATGCCAAATAATATTGTCTTGGATTAGTTGTGGATGAGTGTCTTGATCATTCCACTGATTCATGGAAATTGGTTTTCTATTGTTGATTTGTTTTAGGGAAAAGTCTTAAGTTCCATTTCGGTTGGAGAAATTTCCTCATATAGAGAGGATAGAATGTGTTGAAGTGTTATCCTTAGGCATTGACCAATTACTGGAATGTGTTATGGATTTTTTGGGGAAAAATCTTTAAGGGTGGGGAGAATTGACAAACCCAGTTTTTTATGTCTTGGTCTTGATCCCATTATTTGGAAATCCTTATCCTTTTCCTAGGTTTTGGGTGTAGTTAATGTTCAGAAATTAATTTCCATCTATATATAATCATCCAACCATGGTTTCCCCATAGCTTGTTTCAGGGTTATTAGAGAAAAGGGTGGTTACTTCATATTTTTGGCCAAAACGTGAGCCCATTTCAAGATTTAAAAATAAAATTTGTTTCTTTTATAACTCCTTCATTTTTTAACATTTTTGACCCATTCCACTTCCCTATTGTCCTTCCATGAACAATTGAAACCACCATATCTATTTAGAACCCATATTATTTCATAATCTTAGTGTATTTGGGTAATTTATTCAGGTATTAGGCCAACCCATGAGTTCATTTCCATTTTTAAAAACTGTTTTTTCTCTTATATATTATTATTTTTTTCATATTTTTTTGTTATTACACCATTAACTCGAAAACATAAACCATAGAGGCACCCTCAGTTTCCATTTTCCCTCTTCATACCTCATCTTCATCAGGTATTAAGGCCAACTTCCTCATGGTGTTTCAAATCACCCACATTCGAAAAGATAATTTTTTTTCTTTTAAAAATAATTACCATTTTTCTATTTTCTCCCAAATATTTTTTACCTTGTCCATCCAAACCTATAGAGCCTCTTATATGAGTTCCACTCCATTAAATTTACTCTAAGGGAGTGGATCTATGTGAAGATAAAGATTTCTCTATTTATCAAGGTGAGTTTTATTTCTCTTTTCTCCCCCTTCCTCCTCCTTCTTCAATTTTTTATTATATCTATCTTATACCCTAGTCATGAAAGACCTATAGTTATATTATCACATGATTTTTTGTGGGTTGTTTTACTCATTTGGGGCTAGTATTCAACAATTTGGTGATTATACACTCTTGGAATGTGATATCGGGTATGTGTTTCCTTTCTGCAATGGTTTTGACGTAGGTTCTCCCACGCACTGCCTTTATAAATTAGTATTTATAATGTTTTTCCTTTTTTAACCTTACATGGATGTAGTGTATTTTTTTACTCTTTTTTTTAATTATTTAGTGTTCAATTAGGGTATTTTAGTCCTTGGTTTGTGAAAATTGTGTTGTTTTTTGTTATAGTTTACACACTAAGTGTCTGTTTAAATGATTTCTTTGATTGTGCTCCTTAATTATAATTCTTAGAACCTGGTTTATCAATTTAAATAAATTTTTGGCTTCAAATTTTTTTTATAACATTTTTGGTGTCCAATAGTGTTGGTATTATAAATTGTCTCATGCCTCATTTTTGGGGAAAGTTATTGTTGGCTTTTGTGACCTCAAGGTGATATAAAGTGATTGTTTTGACCTATGAAAAATATTTAAAGCATTTGAATCAATATTTTTGGGTTCCCTATGTGGGTTCAAATCTGGATTTGGGATTTATAATGAATTGAGTATCCGTTGTTAGGTATTTTTGGCATGTGTTCTCAGTAAATGGCCTATTTGGTACCTTTATAGGAATGTATGGGTTATAAATGCGTAACCAAGGTTTTTTGATGGTTTATATAAAATTAATATTACTTAATATGGTGTGTTTTATCCTCTTTATGTATGGTTTAATTTTTTCATTTGAATACATTTTTTTGAAGAATACTTAATGAACCATTTGGCATTTTCCTTGTAAAAATGGTTTTCATGTGTACATCAAGTTGTATAATTTGGATCAATTTTATGGTCCTATAAATTTATTTATTAAAATTTATTAGTGCTCCTAAATCTGGTTTGATATGCTAATGGGGGTGTGTGGCCTTAATTGAGCATTTTTGAATGGATTTTATTTGTAAAATCTTGTTATACTTCTTGATATAGTTTTATGAAAATTTTATGTGGTTTGTTGATCAGTGAAAGTAATGCCAAGCATGTTTGTGTGATTTTGTGTGTGTATGATTTGGGAATGAAATTTTCATGTGAAATGTGTATTTAATAATATGTGGAACATGATTTTGAACTAATGCGAAACTCAGATATCTCAGTGGGAGGATGTGTACTTGTATACTATTTATCTGGAGTGGTTTCATCCATGTTTTACATAGCATGTTTGATGGTGAAAACAGTAACTGAACTATGATGATGTTTTTTTGGAGTACTAGGTTATGGTTATTTGTTCCCTAATACTGTCTTGTGCATGAGAACAAATATTACTTTTATGGTTACTTTTACAATAAGATACAAGGTTCCTAGGTCCCACAATGAACTAGTTCCAAGGGGTGTTCTCGTGACATGTGTTCATTGGATATTTTGTACTCACTAATGGAATATGTTATCTTTGGTTAATAATTTCAAAATCATGTGTGTTTTATTTAAAAGTGTGCATTGTTTAAATAATACCTCTTGAAAACTATTTTTATTATGATGTTGCATCTCTTTGAAATTGGTTACTAGCATTTCTTAGTTATGAAAACATGCAACCAATTTATTTTACAATGATTATAGTATAGAACAATGTTTGGAAAGCATGATTCTATATATTTTATTTAGAACATGGAATCTATGTTCATTTTATTTTAATGTAATTGCATTGGGGATTGAATATCAAGCTAACCTATGGAGTTTTAATACTCATACCTATAGTTTTCTCTAGTTTTTATCCCTAGTGTATGTTTTAGCTTGAGTTTGATCACCTTGGGAGTCATGTGACCATTATGTGGGAGAGTGAATAGTGGGTACAGATGGAGAGAGTTTTTTTTCAGGTATGATAGGAAGAGTTGTTTGGTTCAGTTTTACTTACAATTCCATGTGCAAATAATGTTCAGTTCAATATTTATATAATTGTGTACTAGTTTTTCTGTTTCTTTTTTTCTCATTGTTTAACTGTTTTTATGTGGGAGAAATCATTACCTAGTCACTCTACTAATTCCCTCTGTTATTTTTTTATCCCATGAGGATCGTGAACACCTCTCAGGACTCATTGTGGCTGTCTTGGGTGACTAGTTCAAGGTCGACTCGGGCTGGTTCATGACAGAGATGTTTTGACATACCTCAAATGTGAATAGGGAAAAGTAATCCAAGATTCATGGGGTTTATGGATAAAGATATATGGTAAGGGACAAAAAATTTCATTGGGGATTATATGGATAGAAGGGGCCTCTCATTGGGATTAGTTTTTCTTTATGTTGATAAGTTTCTCTTGTGGGTGACTTATAAAGAGCCAACTGAGGCATATTATGCCTAGTCACACAAAGGAGCCCTAAACACACTGACCCTCCATATTTTATGGACAATGAGTGATTTTGAAGACCCAAAATTTCCTCGGACACGTAATATGATTAATGGAAGGAATGTTTTGAGTATGAAAAAATCATTCAGATAGTGATTGGCATTCGAGTTTGAAGTACCTAGATTTATATAAATCATATTTAAGAGGGGGGTTTCCATTTCCCAAATAAATCTAGAATGAGGGACCCAAATTAATATTTTAGGCATGGATATTTGATACTAGAGATGGGTACATTTTTTCATTACCCCATGTTTGGGACTAGGACACGTGGTCAAGGCACAACAATATATTTTTCCAAAATAAGAATCAAACAACATGTAGTTCTTAATGCACCATAGAATTTAATGTCATATAGAAAAGATATTATTCATATAGTATAACATTTTGTGGTGTGGACATAGGCTCTCTTACATGAAGAGAAAATATTTTTGTGGGACCCATGATTAGAGGTCCTAGTGTCACAATGTCTCCAACAATGGTATGAATCAAGCGACATGTAGTTCTTGAATGTGAATTTAGCCATGAAGGTTAACATATTGCAGTAAAGAAAACTGATATGCCTTTAAAGGTTTCTTGAACAAGACGCTAGTAACACTTATGTGTATTTATACACATTGATCATGTGGGTAATTCCTTTACAAAACTCATAATCTCATGTGAGCTATGATCGTTGTGAGAAAAAGGTGGTGGAAAAGGTATATTCCACCACACATAGGAGATAAAAATAAATAATAGGGGGTTTTTTATTTTTTTGTGGTTACACCAGGATGTCAGATCCTTGTGTCTTTACGTATCTCATTATAATGAGAATAAATACATATGTACTTCTAGAACTAGCGCCATGCGCAAGTCTGACCCATTAACTGGTAGGTTGGGGTGTTTTACCTTTGATTATTTTCATTATTATAAGTGGACCTAGGATTGGATACCCAGGTATCAATATGTGTAATGTGTAGATATAAATCAATCAATATGTTGTTTTGGAAAGGAACTCTATATGTTGATATGATTTATATACATGGGGATTTTTTTACATGGATTATACTGATTGTTATGGCTAGAAGAGAGATTGACGATTCGTACATCAAAATGTATCATGTGCATATAGGTACCAAGACACACATAGTTCTAAAATCCAATGAAGTTTGAATTTACCTAGATAGATACTAGTGAATGGATGTAAAATAAGGGAATGGTGTGGCTAGTCCATATAATGAAAATTTGCATGCCACTATATATTCTATGTGGACTAGCATCAATACCCATGTAGTTTGAAATGGAAAATCACTATACAATTCTGATATGTACAAATATAAGGGAATGTTTTCTACATTTCATGAATTTTCTGAGGATATAGGGTCCCAAAATTGCAACATATCACATTAGAATGAGAATCAATCCACACATAGTTCTTGATTATGGTATAGTAGATGAACGATGTTGGGGTGATGTCATTCCTAGTGAGTTAAATATGTTATTGTTCAATTTAACATCGTACAATGAGGACATTGGTATAATTTAGATTACTATCAATTTAAATGGACAAAAACATCATGCTTTTAAGGTCATGTGACAAAGACTAACTTAGAAATTTAACACTATGTAGTTGAGATGATGTACCATGAAGTTTAACATCATGTGATGAGGAAAATATTACCAAGTTTGTTAACATCATGCGATCAAGATAATTTACAATGCAGATTAATATCATGAGATCTGGACAATCCAACCCTATAGTTTAACATCTTGTGATTATAATGATATTACCCAATATTTTTACATCATATAATCAAGAAGATCATACCCTAAAGATTAATTTCATTCACTCAGGATTATCATTCCCTATATTTTAATATTATTTGTTCAGGATGAACTTATCCTATAGTTTAACTTCATGATATCAAGATGATATTAACTTACATATTAATGTCATGTGATTATGGAAAAATTCCCTTGTATTTTTACATCATGTGATCAGGATGATCTTACCATGTATTTTAATGTCATGCGATCTGGATAAACATACCCTATATTTTATCATCATGTGATTAGGATAAACTTACCATACAGTTCAATGTGATGTGATCAAAATGATATTACCATGCATTTAAATTTCATGCAATCAAGATGATAGTATCATGGAGTTTAACATCATTTGATCGAGATGAACTTACATAGTAGTTTAATTTAATACGATTAGGATGAACTTACCCAATAGATTAACGTCATTTGATCATGATGATCTTATAATATAGATTAATGTCATGTGATCAGGATGAAATTAACCTATAGTTTAACATCATATGATCATTACTATCTTAACCTTATTTTTACCATTTTGGAATTTTCATTATAATACCCTACAGTTTTACATTTTGTGATCATGGTTACCTCAGCCTATAGTTTAATTTCGAGAGACAAGGAATATTTTACCCTTATGTTTAATGTCATGTGAGCAAGATGATCTTACCTCGTAGTTTAATGTCAAGTGATTATGGTGATCTTTACCTATCGTTTAACATCATGTGATCAGGAAAATATTACCTTTTAGATTAATTTCATGTGATAAGGATGAACATACCCATTAGTTTAACATCATGTGATCTAGATGATCTTACCCTATAGTTTAATGTCATGAAATCGTGATGATCTTACCCTATAGTTTAATGTCATGGGATTGGGATGATCTGGCCTTATAGTTTAATGACATGTGATCTGGATGATCTTACCCTATAGTTTAGCATCATACGATTATGATAATCTTACCCAACAATTTAATTTCATGTGATCAAGATCATATTACCCTATAGTTTAATGTCATGCAATCTAGACAATGTTACCTTTTATTTTAATGTCATAACATTAGGACGAATGTACGATACATTTTAACATCATGTGATAGAGATGATCTTACCCTATAGTTTAATGTCATGGGATCACGATGAACATATCCTTCCATTTAACATTATGTGATTAGTATGATCTTACCCTCTAGTTTATCCTCATCAGATCAGGACAATCATACCCAGAAATTTAAGTACATGTGTTCAGTAAGATATTACCCTACAATATATTGACATGTGTTTTGATCCTGATGATCATAAACTATAGTTTAATGTCATTATATTTGGATTATCTTACCCTACAGTTTAAATTCATGCAATTTGGATGATATTATCCTATAGTTTAACATCCCGAAATCAGCATGAAGGGGTGTGTGATTACATGAAATACTTCTTTAAAAATCATTAAATGGTGGGATTCATGGAATTATTTCCATCCATCTAGATCATACCATACTCTATATTGGAATATAATCTATTCATGGCGTAGTTTCGTTCCCATTTAGGTTAAAAACAATGTTTCTTTTTAGATATCATCATATTCATAAGGACCGAAACCATCTTTCCTTCGAGAAATATTAGAGGAAACAATTTTTATGAAAGATCACCTAATATGTTTTTGGTGGAATTACGATTAATGAAAGGTAAGAAATCACTTTTCATCTAGTTGCTTCAATTCATCTAGTCGTTTCTGGGACTATTCATTTGTGGATAATTTATAGCAGCTGGTAATTTAGAGCAAGGAAATTTTAACTTCTTTGGGATGGTCTACCAATGTCCCATATAATAATGAGTATGTGTTCTCTAATGTGGAAATGTAGGTTTTGGTCGAGTAATACCATAGAGAATACAGACAATTATCTTGTTAAGACATCTTATCCTTATCTACTATCTTGTGAAGTATATTTTAATTGGTCTTATTGAAGGTCTCTATCTCTCTATTATCCACTTTAGGGTAACTAGATGAATTATTGGACTTAATTTCATACCCCTATCATAGCTTCTCCAATTCAACAGAATAGAAATTGGTGACCTTGTCCATCAATATTGTAAGAGGGGTACTGAATCAAGTAATGATTTTTGGCTTTTATTAAACTAAAAAAATTCATTTCCCTGACTTGTTGAAGAGGTATAACTTCACCCCTCATGTAGAATAAGTTGGTTATAGTAAAATTTTACTTAAACTGCATTGTCGTAGCATGATGATATCATCCCACAACATCCATTCCTTATCCGGCCCATGTACATGACTATTTGGTTGTGTGTATAAACATTAGGGATTGTGAATGAAGTTTTCCTAAACCTGTAAATAATTTAATATTTTTTAAATTTTGGGTATTCTTGCATTATAATAGGCTAGTTGTATCCATGCCCTTATATTTCATAAGAAATATTGAACCCTAACCAGTGGTCACCAGGGGCTCCGGTGTGCACTTCCATCATGACATCAGTGGTCTCTTATCTATCAGTGAATTTAAGAAGGGCACCATCATGAAACAACATGTGGAAGACCCATTGATGATTTTTCTCTCATATAGAACAATGTTAATTTCTCGTCTCTGTATTTCCTTTTTCCCAACTCTTCCAAGTGGAAGTCCACCATTTTAAAGGTAGTCAAAAATGGGTGTCATCATGTCAATGGTAAAAACTTATGATTTGGGGATATTAATAATCTCATTGATCTCTTACATATTAATCTAAATAAATGGTTACACCATTTAGTGGTAAAAATGTGGATTGTTTTTTCATCCAACTCTATATTTTTTAGAGTTGTAGAAACATTATCCAGTGCACTGGCTAAGAAATATTTTTACCTGGGCATGTGAGTCATTATCAGATTTAAAAGGAATTCTACCATTGTTCCTCATAATTGGTTTAACAGGGAGATTAATTCAGTCTTTTAGATAGCATAAACCCCATTAACCTAATTGATGACTAGTTATGACTCCCATTTTATCATTAAGTTACTTACTTGTATATGAAGTGCCAAATCCAATTCTATAATGAGAGAATAATATTCTACATTATTTTTAATGCACCCATTTGATAGTAGTAAAGAGTACGGTAGGAATTCCTTTGTTGGAGAATTATGAATGGCTCCAAACCCCACCTTTTTGGGATTAGTGTCTGTGATCCTCCTCCCTTTCATGCTTTCGGATGAATTGTCAAGATATATCTCCCATATTTGGGGGGCCACATGAACATATAAAACCTCTTCAAAGGGTAATTTTGTATCTAATGAAGTTAATTCTGTCAAGATATGTTCTACCAAAATATCTATTAATGCATTACCTTTCTTTACATTCTATGGCTCGAATTGAATGTCAAACCGATATAGGATGACTGACCACCATAACTAGAAAACTTTCAACATCTGATGGTTGAGAATGTATTTGAATGGGATGTTACAAGATACCATAAAAACTGCATGATGATGTAAATATTGAATAAATTTATTTAATCTGAATATTAGATCCATATATCTCTTCTCGATATTTAAATATGGAGTCTCAACATTGAGCATGTTTCAGTTTAGATAATAAGGGATGTTTTCACAACCATGTTCATTATTTTGCACGAGGAAGAAAGCTAATGATCATTATAATGTTGTCGGATACTTAATAAGTGGTCTTACATAGAAATAAATCTTAAAATTCATGGTCTCAATATATATTTTTTGAAACATTAAAAGTCTTCCTAAAAATCATTATTATACTAATATGTTACCCCATATTTCATCAAGTTGGTGAATGGAAGGAATTTTACTATAATGTCAGATTTAAAACACTTATTTTAGGGTAAGTGTCCTTGATTTCCTATCAACTATGTGATTTTTTGAGGAGGTGACATTCCAGTGATTTCCATTGTCTTCTCAGGGTCGACTTGGATGCCATGGTGTTATATGAGAAATATTGGGAATTTCCTTGAGCTAATGATGAAAAAAAATTATGGGGTTCGTCTTCAGGTTGTGCTATCATAATTTGTTGAATATTGTGTCATGTAAATCTATGTGGTGATAAATAATTCAATATTTAACCACTATATCATCAACATATCATTAGAGAATCGTTCCTAAGAAGGGTTTGATGATGCGGTGTATGGAATGTGGGAACATAGCTCTGATAATAATCAAGCCATAGAGAATGACCTAATATATAAATTCTCCCTAATTGGGCTTAAAAAGTTGAATTATTTGTCTTCTTAAAAAATTCATATTTTATTATAACATTTATATTAATCCATGATTTAGGGGGATGTATATGTAGTTATCACATCAATCAACAGTTTGGTGATCGAGACATGGAAGTAATCCTTCAGGAAGTTCCTATTGAGATCACTAAAATCGATAAATACTATTATTTTCCCATTATTTTTCTTGAATGGGACTATATTATCTAGAAATTTTGGATGTTGGAGATCCCCAATGATGTTGGATCTGATGACCTTGTCCTATTTAGCTTCAGTTTTGGCATCGTGGGTTGGATGCATCCTTTTAGATATCATCTTGACGCACAATGTTTCTTTGGAAAGCCTAAGTGGTGAGTGGCTAACTCAGGGTTGAGGCATTGTATTTCTATGTACTTATAAGTGAACACATCCTGATTATTCTTCATAATGGAGGTTTATAACTCACTCTTGTTTGGATATATGGCTTCCCATATCAATATTTTTCATGGGTCTTCTTCAATACCCAGATTTATTTATCTGATTTCATCAATAGTGGTAGATACACCATCGTTAAATGTAGGATGGGTGTCCCTCAAGTCCTCCTCCTATTGATCTACTTCTTATTCATCTTCTTCCTCATGTTCAATAGTAGTATAATGTAGTAGGTTAGTTTCTACCATGTCTAGAGAAGAGTCAATATCTTGACATTCAAAAATGAATGGATTTCCTCAGGCCTTGATGATAGTGTGGGATTTACTTGAAACTCCAGGGAGTATGGATTAAGGTATGAAGAAATATTACTTCTCCCTATTTGGATGATGAGACAAACTTTTTTGACTCATTTGATGAGGAAGGGATTTCCAAGAGTTTTGGGGATGGAACGAAGGGATTTTCATCTACACATTTTCCATTTTCTAGGGACTCAAAAATCTTTTTAACACTATTAGAATCAATGGTCAAGAATGTTATCATAAATACAACTGAATATGTTCTTTCTTTTGGAATCATATACTCAAACTGATTGATATAAAACACATATTCATCATTGATATATTTTAAGGGTTCATTCGGGATCATTTTGAGACCGTTCAGGGTAGTGACCCATGAAACACCATCAACCAGGGGATTTTTCTCTACATTCTGATAGAATCTTACACCAATATAATGTAACTCTTATGATTCTAATCCCACATTAATGGTGTGAAATGACCTAATTTTTATATTAATGAATTATTTCTTTCATTGATGGTACAATGATGGGATTTTCGTGCATTGATGCAACCAAGGCCTTCCTAGAAAAAAAAGAAGGTCGTATCAATACAAACTACTATAAATTATGAGTCAGATATGAGGTATCTAAATTTAGCCTTTGAGCATGATTTGGGCTACTATATTTTTCTCACTTATTTCATAGCATTGTAGTGTTAGAGAATAAAGAAATAGGTTATTCTCATTGTAGCCTAATCAATAAAGTTTCCACATTGGAATTGGACTAACAATAAATCCAATATCAATTAAAAAATTATTAATATCTAAACCATTTATCATGTAGAAAACATACAAGAGTTGGATGTGTCCATGTATAATGGAATCATCAACTTGATCTAAAAATCAGATAACTACATGACATTATTCCATATTGGTCTCAGTCTAATAGACTTAAATACTAGAAACATCATATTCAAACTCTTTGGGGCTTAGAAATGTTTTTGTGAGTTCTTCCATGAGGTATCTTGAATGGTTTTGGGAATCTAGGATCACTATATTGTTTAGTACCAAGGATAAATATTTCAATATATCTTAATTTTATTCTAAATTAATGTTATTGAAAACATGGGGATATTTATACATAGACTCATTAGGGGATCGAGTACTTTATGTAGATGGATCAACCCTCAAAATATGAGTAGAAGGTGCTCTTAAACTCGGTGGGTTGGGCTGAACCTGCCTTCCTTCCCATTGAGGGAGATATTTCCATATACCCCCTCCTATTAGTGTTTCATAGTGATTAGGATATGTTAGATTTTTCCATATTTGGATGGATTTTCACTCTCCTATGGGACTCTCATAAGATCTCTTCAACAAGTGTCTATAACATTGATAGTCTGAGTGGAGACATTGCTAGAATTAAGGTTTATGTTGTGATTGTTTCTTCCAATGAACCCTTGGATCCTGTGGCCTCTTCCTCTATTTCCTTAGAAGGATGTCGGGATCTCGGGTTCAGAGTCATAATCATCGTTAGATAATGGTCCCATTAAATGAATGGAATTAATATAATTGAATATTAACACCTATAAGATGAGGATTTAGTTTGGTTGATCGTTTTTAGTAGTACCATTTGGCGGGAAGGTTCACATTGTATCAATTCTGAAGGCATAAAGTTTTAGAGATTCAGATCTGAATTTCTCTTGGATACAAGTTCATCCTCATATGTTCAAACCATAGTTTTATGGATAAGGTTCTTTTTGAAAGAATATTTTTTTGGTGGGTTGTGGGGCTGATGATATTAGTTATATTTTAGTAGAAGTGGATGGGGCCACATTTGGTGTATTCCATTGTTCTTATAAAATACAATGAGTTTTTTTGGTTGACTTTTGAGTCATGTAACCATTGACATTTTGTTCTCTTATTCTATCAATTTCTTTCCACTCATCTCTTAATTAGGGGATGTAATAGAAACATATTCTATTTGTTTTGGAATATTTCCCTACATCTATTTCCCTAAGTTCACTATTATTTATAGGATTTCATTGAAGATGAATCATTCCTTTTTGGTGATCTGGAGTGTCCTATGGGAGGGGAAATAATCTCACTGGTCATCAAGACCAGCCAGTTTAAGCCTTTTTTGGCTATAGAAGGCAGGTTTTATCAATTATCATAGAGGATATATTGAACCTACACTCTTGATACCCCAAAATGAGTATACTAGGTTCCATTACTCTTAAAATTGATTTTTTATTGGTCTCCCCCACCTGATGGTGTTGGTAATCCCTTGATGAATGTTTAGTAAAATAGAACCATGGACAAGTGCAGCAATGGGAAGCACCAAATGTGCAAGTTATTCCATTATTTTTTAGCTAATATCTGGTCGGGTACAACATTTAATTATCATCCTCTATCTGTTCTGGTTGTCTTTGTAATGTAGTTAAATCTTGATATACATCATTAATCAAGTCCAGGTAAAGAAATCCTCTAAGAGCTAAGTTGGGAGGATTTCATTTCCTTGTCCCAGTCACTAGGATAATCCTTTTCTATTGAGTTACACCTGTTGGAAGTGTACATTGGGGTTATTTCTATGAAGAATATTCAATATGTATTCTACCTTGTAGAAACTCGATGTTGATTCTCCTAAAATATTTCACTACTTCCAAATGTCAACTGAATCGGTCATCAAGAATGAGAATATCATCATTCTATAGAGGAGGAGATGAGTTTTATGTGACATAACATTTATTATTTTCTTTGAAATATATTTTTTGAGGAGGTAGTAGGGGATTGGTCAAGGGATCCCACAAATTCATGGTGATTATTTTGTTCCATGTACACATACCTTCATTAATATCAGTGTGGACCATGTTCTAAATAGAACCATCCTCTCCTTGGCTCTTCTGTGTTTGCATCATTTTTGGTTCCATCAATAATATTAATATACATGATTTTTATCAATATTTAACTCATTATAGGCATCTAATATGATGTAGAATTATAAGAGGGTCATTTGTGCACCTTTTGGTACCTATCCCGTTTCAATGGGTCCTCTCTGAGCTTCATGACAAAGAGTGATTTGGAGGGAACCTCCATGAAACCTGGTAGTATACTTCCCTTTTTGGGTAAATGGGTCATGATACAGGATGAATTGGGAGATCTTACTTCTTTTTTTCCCTTTGATAGGATAAACTTATTTTTATCAAAGGGTAGTTTGGGGTAAAAAATCCCCCATCCTTATGGTAAGGGATTTATCCTATTCTTTTTTATTGTTCTTCAATTTTATTTAGTCATAATTACAGAGTATTTTTATGTTAAAAATTCCCCAAACCCATTAGGATAGGGCTGATCCTATACTAAAAAAGGATGTTTCTACTACATTTAACACTCTATTGATCTCACATATCCTCTTTCAATGGTAAGATAAGCAAAATGTCATTTATATACATAAATGGATTGCTCTAGTGGAAATTAGAAGTTCATGGTTATTGGATTCACTTTCATGGGATGCATGCTTAATGATCTTATTTTCCTGGATCAAGGAATTTTTTTTGGCTCACTCATGTCAGTCGAAACACTTTTTAGACTTATTAAAGGATGATTCCTGTGGTTTTTTCCATCATTCCAAGGCATGGTTCATCATTGACAGTCATGTTGGAGTAATGAAATTAATGTATTTCATTTATAGTATTTTCTATAAAACAATTAGAGTGGTAAAATGAAAAGCTTCATATTCCTCCATCCCCAAATATTAACACGATATCGAACATCATTAAATAGATGAAAAAACAAATGTAGTGCATTGTGGCATTCTGTGTGAAGATATTTGTTCTCCTTCTCTGATCATGGTTTCCATACAGGTGTAAGTTCATATATGTCGATTTGACTATGATGAACTCCCAATATTTTTACATGCTCTATATGACCATTGTAAGGCCAGAAATTTTCATTCAGGTGGTGGAGTGCTTTCCATATATTCAAAAGGATGTTGTCTATGTTTTCTTTCTAAAATACCTATGGAATATTGAACTGAGAGGTAGAATAGGACGAAAACATGAGGGTTATATCATCCCCAAAAAAATTTATTCTCATGATAATTATGTACTTTTTTCATTTTTTAGGTATTCCTCCACTTAATTAACCCAACATGAGAGCTTATATACTATTTTATTTCATGATGCAGTGCTAGTGGGGGTGTTATTCCCATGGAAGTGGTTTAGGGATGGATTAGAGGATAAGAATATCCTAAGTCCATATTTTGGTTGGGGAGGGATGATTCTTTTCAATAATAGGTTATCTAGAATGACTAGCCCAATCTTTCCAAGAACCTCATACTTTAAGGGCTTTCTCATATTTACTCGGTATGGGGAGGACCTTCTTATTGAAATGAGATGTCACTATAGATATTCGTAGTGAATTCTATCATGGTGAGGGATACCATCATAGATTAATGTTCGAATATAGGAAGAATTTATACAATTTATACCCTGGGGAGTACATTTAGGGAAGAAAAAATATGGGTAGGACCTTCTTACTAAAATGAAATTTCATTGTGGGGAGGATATTTTCCTAGGTTCCATCACGGTGGGGACTACAATCATAGCTTGATATCCAACTGCATGAAGAATTTATATAGTGTATACCATGGGGAGGACCTTCATGGTAGATGGTATTAAGGGGAGTTACTTATTTCTATTTTACCTTTTTTTACATGATGATAGATACCATGATGCTCATCTTGAGATACGCTTCCATAATTTGTCCCCATGAAGGAATATTTCATGGTAGATGATATAGGGGGGACACCCATACCTTCTGGTGACAATGTTAAGGGGAGTACCTTCACAATAATTAATTCCACTTATCTAATTTGGTAATAGATTGAAAGGACCATGGTCCACTAGTGATAGATTCTTCATGGCCTCAAGAACTCCAACTTCCAGCATAGCAAGATAATGAGTCTACATTTCATTTTCCATCCTCCTTTAGTGTGATTTATTTTTATGCACTCTCTTATGTGTGAATGAGGATTGTTTATTTAAGTTATTCATTTTATATATGGGTTCTTATTCAATTGTATCTCCTAGTTCTATCATGATATTCCATTAAGCTTCTAGAATTCTGGAAGGGATATGTGCCTTCCCTATAATGTCCATTGAAGTGGACAACAGTCCCCCAAATAAAATCTCTATTTATGATAGATCCTATTTCACATTTATAAAGGAATATTTTTGATGACCCTCCTAGATGGTATCAAAGATCCATGTTATCTACTAAGTGACCATCCCATTGTGTGTATGAGTCGCCCAACTTGAGGGAGTGGGGTTGTGGGCCCAACTTCTAGCTATATTCATTTATGTGATTAAATCCATGTGACTTGGTAGGATATTCTCAAGGATATATTTTTGACCCTCTATCATTTATAATAGATTTTTAGTTATTTCCATGGTAGGGAACTGGAATATACGCCCATTATGGTGTCATAGAACGGATATGTTCCTTCTTCGGTCCTCCAATTCCTACTAGCAAATACAGATAGTCCTCCTGCAAAGGGGAGAGATATTAATCTACCCCATATTAGTAACCATGATATGAAATTTTCTTTTCCCAATTGCCACTATATTTTCTTACTTTTATTGATAGTAATCTGAAGGAATTTTTGTCAACTTGTTAGTTTCCATTGTATTCGAATGGCGGACATGATATGAATTAGTTGTAATCTAATTATACTCATTTTTATCATATTATTTCACTAACTGGATTGATTTGGCTGAGTAGGATTTTTCATATTCACATAGTTTTCCAATGTATGAGATTGAAGGTCTCGGTAATTGCGAGTAGGTATTTTTCATCTTCCCTTTTGTCACTATTTTTTCATGACATGCTTGATATTTGTGACTAAGGATGTTCATGTACTCATTTTCCATCATAATTTAATGATATAATTGTTAAGAGTGGGTTAGAATATACATCATCCCCTCGATTTTTTGCTGTATTTCCATAGCAGTCTTATTAATATTGACAAGGAATATACATTTGACCCTTATTTTCCATGGTATTTTTATGATGGGATGGATAAAAGTGAGATTTAATATACATATTCTTCTAGTTTTCCCCCCTTATTTACTAGGAGTGCTTCTTCAGTAAGAAAATGGATGATATCCTTTTCCAAATTGTTTGATCGTTACCTTCTATGAACTACCATGGGGAACTAGGTCAAAATGACATCATTTGGGCCTATGGGACATTATCCTCTGTGTGGTGAGTACAATAAGCCGCATAATATTGATGAAGAAGACTAATGGGCCCCTTGGGAGGGATGCCTATACTACTCGGATGAATTTTCTAGAGACCATGTCTTTATCACATCTATATTAATAGAAGAACTCATTGTCATGTTCTTGGGATAAGGTCTTATATTGGTTTTAGATAGTTATTGGTGTCATTTGGTTCCAAACATCCAACCATCATTGAGTAAATGTATACTATGGATTCTTATGTTGGGGTCCAGTTTCACTGCCTCTATTTTAGGGAGAGCACCATTCTGGTGGTACTCCTATACCAATTCATTTCAAACCCACCATTGATGATGTTATGTGGGTGATTTCATCCTCATTTAGATCAAGGACCTAACCTATGCAGGGGTCAATGTGTCTATCTATGATAAATTGTGATATTCCTTTAGATTGAAGATAGTTATGGTGAAAAGTTCCTATAATATATGAGACAAACAAACACAATTATACACTATAAAAGTAGAATATCATTAAATGAATGTATGAATGATTCATTGTCTTGTTTTTCCTTTATTATTTAAATGGATAAAGGGGAAAACTAATAGGTGTGTGGCACCATTATTTTGGTTGAGGATTTACATCGGGATCACCATTTTATTTCCAATGAGAATGGGTCACAGTGTTTACCGATATGATAATAAATCTGATGAATGAATTTTGGAATCCATTTTATGGAATGATTGATGGTGGGTGGTTCAAATATTTCATAATAATTTGTTTCAGGTTCACTATTCATGTCATTCACTAGCTTGTGGTGAGTCTGTCTCCAAAAGGGATTGATTGTGGAACCACAAGCACCCAATAGCTCCTGTATCTGTGATGACTCATGACCCTACTTTTTAAAGGAAGACACGCATTGGGTAACATATAGAATGATACTAAAGAACTCTCATTGTTCAAGAGGATGGGAAGTCTAGATCAAAAAAATATTTCTTGGGGCACCATTTCATGTTCTATAATGCTCCTATAGATTTAAGATATGGTGTTGATTCCTTTGGAAATTCCAAAATATTACATGGATTGCCTTCGATTAATGATCAATTACAATCATGAATGGGTTCATGATCAACTGTATATATATGATGTTTTTCATATATGGGGATATTTTTATGTATCCAAGGTTCTCCATAAATGGTACCCTTTTATGAATGGATTAGTGATTCATTGGTTACTCTTTAGGATGATACTAGTATTAATCCATGTTGTGATATTCTCTAGAGTTTATTATCATCAAAAGATAAATAATTTGTTTTGATGTTAACATCATACCAATAAGATGGGATTCCAACATATCCATCGAAAAGGAATCAGAATCCATGTATTTCAATTCCAGTTAAAAGGACACATCAACTTTTATGGTCGGGTGATAAGGGCCAATCCATATTGTCTATCATTATGTAGTATGGACGTTCAAGAAAAATGTGTCTAACTAAGGATCGTGTGGGACTTACAACAAGACAACCTAAGGGACCTTGAAGTGATGTTTTATCCTAGGAATAGCATGATATTAATATGGATACAACCTAACAAGGATGGTGATGAAAATTCCCTAGAAGGCATATAGCCCACAATTTTAGAGATGAACCTATCAAGAATATGGCCTAGATAACATTAAGGACAACATGGATGATGGGTTTGGATCTTAGGGGTTCTTTTTTATGTATCATAGTTAACTGGGAATAAAATCTAATATAGTTTTCTAAGGTTGGAGCTTACACAAGGAAAGATTCATATTATGTGTTGCTTCATTGGGAAAATGTCCTTCTGAAATTTGAGGTATGGTTTTGTGGATTACACCGTATAGGGGGTCCATTTCAGTGATGTTGGGGCTTATACCGAATTGGAGGTCTATATTTGTGGATATGATTATGTATTTTTCCAAATAAGATGATCATTTGAGTATAGTAGGGGATTATACTGAATTAGAGGCTCGTATGCTTTGGAATTCAGTGGATGTCATGATCAACACTAACCTCTAATCCCACGTGAGTCATTCCTAACGCAATAAAAAGATAGAAGAGTATATCCAAATATCACAAGATCCACTTTATCTACTGGTGGATGAGGACATGGACCAAAGGGAGAGAGGAAGAGAGTATGCTCTAGCCCTATCTCTGTTGGGACCATGTTGAATGAAGAATATTTTTAGAGGTAAGAAGAAGTAATTTTTACATGTTTTTTGTCTTATCCTCTCAAGGAAGATAAATCAATTCACATTGTATAAATTATACAATCAGACTGAAATCATATTCAATATTTCGGACTCACAATACTTATGATGGTCTATCATATTTAGATGTTTTTCTGGAATAATAACCTCATCAGACTCATCATGCATCTAAAATGATGTTTTGATCATAATGAGGAACAAAATAATATTCAATATGGATCCAATAGAAATTTGAAGATTCCTTACTATATGGTATTTCCCTATAATCATAAATATGTTGAAAAACTCGTGATTATATCTTTATGAAGGAATGGGTGAGAACTTATAATATTATTTAGGCTTCTTTGGAAGTAAATAATGTTTCTAGAAAATAGGAAGTTAAAAAATCCTAATGGAAGTCAGATGATGTTTAAGCTAGACTTAAATTTATTTAAAAGTCAAAAAGTGGTCATTCATATAAGAAAGACGTTTATTAAGAAGAATTTCTTTAAAAAAATTTCTGGTCTCAATACATCCGCATGAGTTTACTGAACAAATATTTGTTTGAAGGATGAAGCAGTTGATCATAACGTGAGAAAATGAAGATACTGGATTTTATTTAGGATAAAATACAAAATATTTAAATCATTGTAGAAATAAGTAGAGAATAATTGTACTCAAAATGTGGAATATGTTGAGTGCTGAAATATCATCAGTATAATATTCTAAAAATAAACAAGTTGATGAAGTTTAATCTGCTGATAATGGTACATTAGAAAAGGTATTCCATCAAAATCATCAGAGGTGGATTTTTTTGTTGAGATTTCTTGGGACCAATGAAAAGGAAAAAATTAGTTATTACGGGTCAATGAAAAATAAAATTAAGATATAAATAAATAATGTAATAAACCATTCTCATCAAGATGAATTTGTGGTTGTATTTTTTACAAATGATTCAAGAGAAAGAAGAACTCTGATTTGATTTCAAGTATTTTAATTTAAATATGGCTATCGAACCATCATATTAAATGAAATGTTGGCCTCATCATAATGATTAATTTTGAATGATAATATTGGTTTTCCAATTGGAATAGAGAAACATAGTGGGATTTAATCAATTTTTATTTGTTTTCAAATGGATCGTGAAAATCAACGTGACAAAATTACCTCATTGTAATGAGTAATTCACAATGAAATTTCAAAAATAAATTCATATTGAAGTTTTTTAAGATTATTCAATCTATCAAGATATTCATTTATGAAAGTGGTTTGGAGCATCATAATGAATAAATCATATTGAGAAATGAGAATGGAGAACTAAAATAGGACTGATGTTTGTTAAAGAATTAATAAATGAGTTGAGGTTGTTAAAATATTCGAGATTATTTGAGAATAGCTGAGAAGCATTGAATAAGTCATTAATGTACCCGAAATTCAGGGAGATTTTATGTTTTTGGAAATTTTGGTTCATCATGAAGTATTTTCAGAATCTCACCCAAACTAATTTTAGGTCAACTATAAAAAGTTAAATTAATTTCTACATTATGAAACAGATGTATTATTAACAACAAGAGATAGAACCCTCAAATTTATAGAAAGAATATGTTTCTGGATTGAGAATTACTTGAGGAGGTCTCAAGATAAATGAAGAAAGGATAAGATAAAAGGTTGTATTAATCTTTTTACCGTATTGGGATGGATAATCATATCTAGAAAATCATATTGAGGATACGAACTGAAGAAAAAGATGTTCTAATTTTTTTCATTTGTATTCTCACAAAATTATATTTTTTATATTGAGTAATCAGACTTGGAAATCTTAATGTAAAATCCAATGGATTTCCATTATGATTTCAAAGATTCACTTACCAACATCTGGGTAAGAATGTGTTGAATTGAGTTGAAAGATCATATTTTTGAAATTTTATTAGGAATCATCGGAACATGTTTTTAAAAAAAATCATCATACATCAATTTTTTACTTGAAGAACATACACTATTGTTTTGATTATAGGTTTATATAAGTGAATGGGAATAACTTTCAATTTATATTCCACATGAAAGAATTTTTTTTCTAGTGGATAGTGTGCTATTGGATCATTTAAAAACCATAGTAAGGACATAGCTATATTAGTAAACATTACAAATTATTTTGTTTATATGGAAGTGTGTTTAATTTTTTTTCATTAGGGAATAAAATATTTTATATAAGGTCGAGGTTGTTTAATATGTAAGGAAACAAAAAAGATAAATATATCATGGATTCACCCATCCTCATCTCTGTGATACATCGATCCTAGTTGGACACTTACACGTACTATCAGAGGAAAAGGATCCCTCTATTTATTCTTGGATGAATATTTTAAGAGAAGTTGATGGAGAATATGAATTGTGTCAATAGTAAAGTTATTTTATTCTTCAATGGTATGAACTATCATATCTGGAAAGATAGAATGTTTTATTATCTTATTTCCTCTGGGTATGATATTTTTGAAGCTACCATAGATGGATTTCCTCTTATTGATGATAAATTTCCTCTAACATATGTTGAAAAAACTAATCCTCAGAATTAAGGAAGTGATAAAAATAACTTACTCTCATAACATTCTAAAATATAGATTTTAAGTGTGAAATGTGTTACCACACCCAAAAGCTTCTAGGATAAGCTGAAAAACATTTGTAAATACAATAGAAAAGTAAAGAAACAAAAAATTAAAAATCTAGAGGCCATAGAATGAAGATCTAAAAATGCGTGATTACGAATCTTTGGGGGAATTATTTACTAGGTTAAATGATATTTTTAGAAGTATCATATGTATTTGTGTAAAGTTGTAGGATTATAAAATTGTTGAGAATATATTAATAATATTTCATGAATTTTTTTATATTAAAGTCTCTTCATTGGAAGATAGAGATCCTAAAACTCTATATTTGGATGATCTTAAGAGTACTCACATTACTTATGAAATGAAAAGTGGGAAATTATTTAAGGAAAAAAAATATAATAGAGAAATTTCTTTCAAGGAATCTTGGAAATAATGTCTAAGAAAGTTAATGAGAAAGATGATTTATTGGATCTGACTCCGAAAATGAGTTATATAAAATCTTTATGAATTTTTATCCTTGTTTTATATAAAAATGATACTATAGTTATAGGTAAATACAATGGTAAACTCCCATTCAATGTTTTTTATGTGGACCCATTGGGTACTAAGAGGCTAATTTTCCTCAAATATTGAAAGAAAAGGATAATGATGAAGAACAAAGAAGTCCTAGAAGTTCATGGAAGAAATTGGTAGATAAAACTATATATTTTGAAACAAGGAAATATAAAATTTTCTTTAGTTCAAAAAGGAAAAGTTTCATATCAAAATATGATGAATTAGAAGATAGTAAAGCTAAATCTGAATGATCTACTGAGCATTCTTGTAACACCCTGAGATTTCATGAAATATTTTTTTCGAATGAATTTAATCTTTTTTATATTTTTCATTTCATATAGCTTGGAATGTTATTTTAAAGCATTATTTTGTCTTTCATTATATGTAAAATCAATTTAATTATACACTATATGCCACATAAATTTTATCTTTCTCTATATAAAGCACCGAAGATAGCTTGTGTTACACTCGACAATGACATTCCTAGATGGAACATGAAACACAGAAGACCAAATAATGATAATTATATATCATTAAATTATAATTTAATATAACCTAGCTATTAAATTAATATATATGAAAAGTGTTAACTAAATTATGAAAATCAAATTTATAAAAAAATATCGAATAAATTAACTAGTTAGAAATGAATTATATATAAGTATGAAAACTGATTGAATATAAAGGAATATATTATTATTTTTATGACCAAAAGCTTTATTAACCAAACGAATTAAATTAATTAATATTATTTAGTGATATTAATGTGATAAAAATATTATACAGTCAATAAAATTATTTGACATTAATCGAGTATATTTTATATGCTAAAGATAAAAAACAACCCAATTTTATCCATAAAATACTATATTATTATTAAGGAGTTTTTATCACCTTCTAATGGTGAACCTATTTTGAATATAATTTTCATAAATTTTATAAATTATATCTATATAAATATACTTAATAATTTAATGTTAAACATAGTTATTTTTTTTATCTTATTTTTCTACTTTTTTCGAGGAATTTTTGTTTTTAAAAAATAGTTAAAAATACTGAAATTTAATTCAAAACTGCTTTTTATATTATTTATTTATAAGGATTAATTATTTTTTAAATTAATATAAATGTTCCATGAGATCATATTTTTATTAATTAATAAAATTTATTCCATTAGACTATACATCTTTTTGAAATTTACTATAAAAACCTAGATAACATTTGGAGGTTTTAAATTCCAAAACATGCATTGTTGTCTCATCCTTGATATTAAATTTAATTAATTTATGACACATGTGTGATTTCAATTTGAAAAAATTTATTCTAGACTTATAATTATAATAATTTATAATTTCAAATAAGTATAAATTATTTCTTACCAAAAATATTAGTGAAACTAATAAAAATTAATTATATCGATTAAGGTAAAATAAATCTTTACAAGGGACTAATCCTTAAACTCACATGCATAAATGACATAGAAACTTATCCAAACCCATTTAATGGAAATATTTATTCCTTAATCCATCCATTATTTATTTTTTTATTTTTTATTACTTTTTTAGGTAAAACCATTAGCACACATAAGTTGTTTTCAAAAATGTCATGTGTGTGCCCTCACTTCCCTATAAATGTCCAAAACATCTCCCACATCATCATAACTCTAAAACCTCTTAGGTTTGGGAAATATTGTCATGATACACATAATACATCCCTCCCTTAAACCTATAATCCTCCCTTTGGGAGAATATCAATCCAATTAATCCCTTCGGTGAAAACCCAAAAGAGTTTCCCAAATATTCGGCAACATCCCACCTCATGATACTTACTTTTATTTTCTATTATCCACTCCCTCAACTCTTATTATTCCATTTTTTTATAAAAAACAAGTATCCTAAATATGATAGGATTGTTATGCTATTTTGTCAACCTACACTAACACACACTCCCATCTAATGGGTAATGAACATATTGTTTGCGTGTATTGAAAATTATCGCCTCATGAAATGATGATTGTTCAAATTTCCTTTACCACCTCTTAGGGTGGAAATTCTGATGGGTAGTATATTTAGAAATGATATATATGATATTTATAATTTATTATTCCTTTTTAGTTTTTATTTAGTACACAACTTTATTCCTTCCATCTTGTATAAATATGATCATTTCGTTTGAGGAAGTGTTGTCTATTTCCCCCTCAAAGTGATGTGATATTTTCACACAATACATGGATAATATTAAGGTTTTTTTAGTGAAATTATATGAATTATATGAAAAAATAATTCTACTTTAATGTAATTATATACATATATACATATATTTCACTTACAATCATTCAATAGGGTAATAAAATGGAAACAATGTTCATGCATACGTACGACCTTCCGTCTCCATGATCGATGTATTCCATTTTCACAGGTCTATATTAAATAGATTTACATAATAAAAATATAATTATTTTAAATTATATTTATATCATGTTTTATATTTTTAAAATCACTATATATGTATAAGGGATAAATATACAATAAATTAAGACATAGGTGAGAAACAAAGAGAATATTACCATAAGTAAAACATTAACATAGAAATGTTAATAAGCAAGTAATATAAATTCATAATCAAACCATATATGGTATTACATATAATAATTATGATTCTAGATATATTTATAATAAAATTGTATTTATTATTCAAGATTTCTAAATGAGTACGATGAGAGTCAAGACGTAAAGAAGGATAATTTCATCTCACTTTTTATTTCAATGTGATTCATGCCTTATACACTACTCATTTATTTTTTGAGATATATATAATCCTCATTAATGTATTATGAGAATATTATAAATAAATTTTAGGTTATTTACATGTCCATTTTATTGTCCTTTTCTCACGAGGTTTATGTTACAAAAGTTACCAAATCAGTAATGTATTTTCACCTTAAATTGCCCTCTCTAAGACAAATGCCATTTTAGGAAACTATATTATTTTTAGAGGTGTATGTACTACCTTTAAATTATATATGATGAATATAAATATATTAATTATGTTTTAAAATTCCTATAATGTTATCCCTTCCATTATTTTGTGATTTAAATTTACCAAATTGGAAATGGTTTATAGCTATAATATCACCATTTATCAAGACCAATTATTATTAAGATCATATTGATGAAATATTATGATCCATCCCTCAATAAATCTCATTATTTTTCTTAACCTATATTTATTTATGTTTTTTCCAAGTAATGGTACAATTTTTCCACTCTATGTTTGATAATTTGATCAAAAACTTATATTCAAAAAATTTGAAATTTACCTCTCCCTTCTGTTGAAAATCTATGTTCCATCAAAGCCATGTTTTCTAAATGGTTTCCAAATAATATAATATTATCCAATGATAATTAAGATAAATTTTTACCCATGTTTTACATTTTAATCAAAAGGGCTTTTTAAAATTAATTTTCTTGTCATTTTTCAGTCCATGTAGTTTTATAAACATTTTATGATGTAAAATGAATGTTCAACATGTATGGATTTACCCCCATCATGCCGGTCATTTCCTTGAATATTTATTTAAAATAATATATATTTATTATTATTTAAAAAAACTCAAAATATATTAAGAAATATTTCTAAAGTATTTTGTAAAATTAAATGGTATTAAAAAATGTTTTATGTTTAAAAAAGTTATTTAAATGACTTTAAAAACACACTTTTTATGTTTTCACAACATTGGTTTTAAAGGAAATGTATTGAAATGATCATAATCATGTTTTATATGTTTCCAAAGTATTTTAAAGGGAGAATGTTTTCAAAAAAAAATAGTCTTCTTTTATATGTTTTCTAGGAAAACCGTTCTCAAAATGTTTTCAATATTCATTCTTAATATTTTAATCAAAAAGTTTTTCAACTTATCATTATATGATTTCAATTATAATGTATTACTAATAGTTTTCAAATCTTTTTCTATAAGTGTTGAATTTTAATTTCAAGAAAATAATTTTTCAAAGGTTTTATATTCTAATTAACCTTTTTAAAATAATAAATGATAATTACTTAATAAATTAATTATAATATCCTTCCATGTTATTTTCAATCTTCGTTAAAATCTATTGAAGTTACTCATTAAATTCTAGTAAATTAATCAAATGTTTTATTCATATTCTTTCTCGAATGGTTTATGTTTAGATGGAATGATTTTTATGACACTCATTTCTCTTCCACGAGTTACAAGATTTTGAAACCTAATTATATTCATAGGTAAATATTTAATGAAATGATTATGGAACATATATTTTTTCTATTTGTTATGATTTCATGAAATTTTAATAATACCCATTTCATTTCATGTATTATGATTTGATGATAACAAAACAAATCACATTTTATGGGTCATGATATTATAATTGTTATATTATCTTATAGAACATTTATGAATGATTTTATTAGAAGATGGTTCAGACTTATATATCTCTCTAATAAATTGGATAATGACTTATTTCTCATGAGATAATGATAAAAATCAAGTTGATAGGCATGATCCATTATGGGAAAATAGGGAAACTGGATCCCTTATAAGGAAAGGACAGTGACTGGGGTTGGGGTTGTGTCCCACTAAGTACTTTTAGTCACCATAATGATTAAGTATGGAGAAACATAATACATTAGGGTAATATTGAAAAACCAGATCCTCTATAAAAAAATAACTATGACTGGGGATAGTGGTGTATCTCACCTAGTAGGTGCAATTCACATGATGAGCAATGATATGTTTCGGAAATGAGTCTTAACTTATAGGGAATGGTATCACATGTCATTATACTGTATAATTTCATGTATTAGTCCTGTGATATGATTTCGTGGATTATGTTCTTTATTTAGAGTTGATTATTTCCTTATAAAATCCTAAATTTTATGTTATTATTCATGTATATGATATATTATATCCAATGTATGATCTTATAATGTTATTATCTGGTTTACATACCCTCATTATCATGTTTATGCTTACATATCTCCCTTATCTACCCTTACAAAGCATTCTATAGAATCCCTTTTATGTTTCCATCCCCAGTTTATGAATATTTGTATTATTTACGATGTGTCTAAGATGTTTTATAGAAATTAAAAACCTAATGGGACATAATAAAGTTCATATTTTTAAAAAAAAAATTGTTTCAATGTTTCCAAAGGCACAAGACTAATACAGTCTTTGGGTGACTTTTTGTTTAATTTGTTAAGTATTCAAAAAAACTAATGAAATATATATATATGTGTGTGTGTGTCAAGATTTGGTTTTTATAGTTTTTATTAGAGAAAAAACATAGATAACCTTTGGAAACTAGGACGTGAAAACATTTGTGAGATCCAAAGGTATATTTATAAAGATATTTCTTGGTATGTAACTAAGAATATATATAAGGATGACTTAAAGTTTATGAAATGTCTTGGAATTTTGGTAGAGGAGAGAGTGAGTGGGTACCTAGAAATACATCCCTATCATGACATTATAAGTGGGTGGGGATCTGAAAAATATTTACCTAGGGGGAAAAACTTTAACAAGGTGCGTCGGGCCTGACTCTAAGTAACCAGGTACATGACAACGGGCCTTACTTCCACCAAGTTTGACACTCCCGAGGGATATAATTCTGGGAATTCTCAATCTCTTTAAGAACCATCACGGAGTATTTAAATATATTATTTCTATAAATAACTTAGGATAAACCTAAGGTGTCATAAATTAAATAATTAGGTGACATGATTTTGAAATCCTATATGTAATTCTTTTTCATGATTATGTGGTTTTCTTTTATGACATGTCTTTCACACCCTCTTATTTATTATTTTAGTCAATTTACTGAACTATAATAAAAATGGTTAACATTTAATGTTTAATATATGGTAATTATTGTCATTATGAAAATAGATTTCGCGGGAGGAAATATCATAAATAGAATAAGTAAGGTGGTATGAGTATTGGTTGTACTTCTAATTATAATGATATATGAAAGGAATATGATGCACCTCTAGTATTTTTTACATTAAACATAAGATGGATAAATATATTAATGTTGAGGAACACTAAAACATGATTCATATTTCATTTTCAAGGAAAGAGGTATTAAGGAATAATTTAATGAATCCTGAATAATGGGTTATGAATAAATTTAGATAAATGATATATATTTTTTAAATTCAAGGATTATTTTATATTAATCATGAAATATATATGAATTTTTAGTCTATGTTTTCATCAATTATTGAAATGGACATGTTTAATGGTTATGAGGACATAAAAAAGTGATATTTTGATTATGGGAAGGTATCCGTTAATTAATGCCTGACATTGAGATAATTATTTTTTGGTAAATATATGTTAGATGTGAATATGTAAATTAGAACGTATGGATTACCCATGAACTAATTATTGAAAAACAATTCTATTTTATCAAGGATAAATTCTATAAATACTTCAATTTAAATAAAAAACTCATTAGTCATAAGAATAAGAAAGCATGCACGTCTCCAAAATTAATTATGGTAATTTATAGTATTGTAATTTTTCAATGGAATATTTGATGAGGGTATTCACATGTTTGGAATGAGACAAACAAGTGGTGCTTGGTTTTATTTTTGGAATCCATGTTAAGATGATTTAGTGACTTTATTTATAAGGTTTTGTATTTTCATATTTTAAAAGGGTTATAAGGTTAAACATTTATGAAAAGTACGATTTAAACATCAGATGAAATATTTATGTATTGAAAATGTTTTGAAAAACATGGTTAAAAGGATATTTACTGATTAGTCTTATTTTAATGATGTACATTATATTTATTTTGGATATTAAATTCATGTGGTTTTATAAAATAGAGTCATGTATTTCAATTGAAAACTAATCAAGTCCAGCAAGTTCTTGGGTCTTGAACATATGACTGCATTATAATAAGGGTTTCATGCCTGCTAGTGCCCTATGTGATGTGTGGGTTAATGTATAATATTTATTATGAATAAAAATTTATTGTTAAACTATATTGTAACTTTTTTTGTTTAGAGATTAATGTATATACGATATTTATTTTTAATGATAGATAGAGACAAAGAGTTACAATTTTTAATCTTTTGTGGGCTTGAGATATGGTAAAAGTGTATTTTAGTTCTTTGGGCATTAAATTTAATTTCTAGAAATATATTTTTTGAATTAATGGACAAAATATAAGTAGAAAAAATATCAACCAAAGAAATAAATATATCAAGTAAGTGTATTTCATTATGTTCTTGTTCAATGAAATAATTACACAGTAATTGGACAATAAATATTAAATGTGTTTTCCAAATACCATAATTTTCATTAAGCAGATGGCCTTTTAAATCATCACAGATTTAGTGATTTAATACCTCCATTTTTCATTGAACATTCACTTGTATGTGATTGATGACTTCAATCACTCCTTATAAACATTTACACATTTCCTCCACATCTAGTCTTCAATCCTATTCTATGATATCGAATGTGGAATCAAAATTATATGCTCCATAGTGTAAATTTTGTGGTTCTAACATTCCATTTTTAGAGATGTTTGAGTATAAATTTTTAGGATTTTGGTCTATATGAATGAAACATTTAATTATTAAACCTATCATATCTCTAAGGAATTTCAATGGTGAAATTAATTTTAAGGGGGGTAGAATGTAAAACATAGATATTTTGTGAATTATAGTTTTTTCAAAATTAATTTAATCAATTTGAAATGCTTTATTTCATGCAACACTAAAAAAAGTTTTAAATAACTATTTTTGACATACGTTATGCACAAAACCATGTAAATCGTGCACCAAAAAAATTAATTTTTTTCTTTCTCTAAAAGAAACACTGAAGATAGCTTGTGTTGCATACAATAATGACTTTACTCTATTTCTTGTGTAATACAAAAAAAAGAATAAAAATATTTTTATGTCATTAAAATAAAATTTAATATAGTATAGCTATTTAATTTGTCATTATGAAAAGGATAAAATAAATTATAAAAATATATGTTTAAAAAAAATAGAGTAATAATTCATTTGTTATAGATGAATTATAAATGAATATTAAAACCAATTGAATATAAAAAAAACCTATTATTATTTTTATAACCACAATGTTGTTTTAGAATAATAAATTAAATTCATTACAATTATTGAGTTATATTAATTTGAAATACATAGTATATATTCAATAAAATATTTTTTATATTCATATAATAGAATTTATTGTCTTATGATAAAAACAAATACTATTTTATGCATGAAATACTATATTTTTATTTAGAAATTTTTACAAACTTATAATAGAGAATGTAATTAAAATCAATTTTTTGGAAATTCTGTGGATTATATATGTCAAAATAAACTTAATATCTGGAAATTAAATATAATATAGTAGTTAATTTAAATTACTGGTACATTTTTATGAAGTTTCATTTTTTAATGAATAGTGAAAAATACTGAAATTTAATTCAAGAATTCTTTATTATCTAATTTATTTATAAGTATAAATTATATTTAAAATTGGGTTTAAACTCTAATTATATATATTTTTATCAGTTAATAAAATATAGGTAATTGGACTCAATTTCACTTTGAAATTTATGATACAAATATAGTAAACCTTGGGGAGGTTACGTTAAAAACCCGCATTAGCATCCCCTCTTCTAGATTGAATTTAAATTAATTTCCACCACATATGTGAATGTAATTTGAAAAAAAATGGTTTCAATATTTGGAATCAGAAGAATTTCTATTGTCTAATATAGTCAAACTTGTTTTTAACCAGGAATATTCATGATAGAAATTAAAATTAATTACACTAATTAAGGAACAATTAAGCTCAATAAGGGACTAAACCTTAAACTTAAGGGCATAAATGACCTATAAAATTTTCCATCACAGATTTTATGGCCATATTTCTTCCATAAGCCATCCATTATTGAGTTTTTTTGGGTTTTTTATGACATTTGTTTTGTAAAAACATGTGTACAAATAACTTGATTTAAAAAATTCCAAATGTGTCTCTTCCATTCCCTATAAAATGCCAACACCCCTCCTTCTTCCTCACACCTCCCAAACCTATTAGGTCCAGCCTAGATTTACCCAATATTCTTACCAACATAGATCCCTTCTTCCTTGGAGCCTTTGTTATAAAATAAAACAATCTATGGAATCCCTTTGGTGAAAACAAAAACGACTTCCCCAAAGAAGAGGTAACATCCCTCCTCAAGCTCTTTTCTTTTATTTTCCATTATACACTCCATAAACTATTATTAATACATGATTTTATAAAAAAAATATTTTAAATATTTTAGGATGTTTTTTTCTTAATATTTTGACCTATGATTACGCACACTTAAATCTAATGGGTAACTTACATACAGTTTATGTGTACGGTGAACTACCGCATCACAAAATGATAATTGTTATTTTTTTCCTTTACCACCACTCATGGTGGAAATTATAATGCAATATATATATATATATATATTATATGATATTTATAATTTTTTATGCTTATTTAATTTTTATTAATAATATACTCTTAGGCCTTCCATCTTGCATAAATGCAATAATTTAATATGATGAATTGTGAACTATAACCCCCACAAAGCGACTTGATTCATTCAGAGACTACATGAAATATATTAATATTTATAGTGATATTATATGTTATATATGAAATAATAATGCTACTATAATGTCATTACATACATATATACATATATAGATATATTTAATTTTCATTCATTCTTTCAATATAACAATTAGTGGTCTTGGTTTTTTTCTTTCCACCTCCTTTTGCAATTTCCCTCACTCATTTTCTATTTATTTTTCTAAACATCTAGTTCATATGGTTTCATTTCTATGGATGTTTTTTGTTGAAAATGATGTCTTATCCATTAATTTGATTGATTTTTTATGGAGTTTTGTTCTATTTCAGTTTTGGAGGTTCGACAAAGATGTTATCTGTGTATTTTACATTATTGAATTCCATGTGGATCGATGTGGAGGCCCTCTCCTCCCTTACTCAGCTCTAGATTCTAGATCTATTACTAGTTCCCAGGTTGGTAAGGTGATATGGTTTGTGATAAGGTTTTGGGATGTGTTTTTGGGGGCATTTGGGTGTTTATGAAGGTGCGGCTTTTGGTGGGTTTCTCCCTTTCTCGAGTTTCACTCTGTGTTGGTTCTTCATTTTTATTTCTTCTGATGCTAGATGAAAATGGTGGTGGTACTTGTTTTTTCTAATTTGTGTTTTATTATTCGGATGATTTTAAGTTGTATTTCATAATTTTGTGGTGCTTACATGTTGGAGGAGATGATTTCGGTCGATGTTAATGTTAGTCGTTGTGTTATAGAAAGATGTGTGGGGAGACCTATTTAGGTAACAAATGAGTGTGAGGTTCATGATATTCAGCTAACTGAGGTGGTGTTTCTGCACTTTTTTCATGATTTTCAACATGATATCTGAATTTTTTAAGGAGTTTGTATTGATGTGAATTAATTTTGTTCAGAATTAAGCAATTAATGGGGTGATTGCAGGTGATTTGTTCGAAGTGTTGACTTGCGGATTCAATGTCATTGCATTGGGGTCTACTTCATCTTTTCAATATAATAAAAAAATAGAAAAATGTTCATGAATAAGTATATTCTACTTTCTCCATGAATGGTGTCTTCCATTTTCATACATCTATATTCTATATATTATTATAATAAACATATATTTAGTATAAATGATGTTTATATCAGTTTTTTTAATCTTGAAATCATTATATAAGTATAAGGACCAAATATAAATAAAATTACGACATATGTGAAAAACAAAGTGGATATTAACCAAGAAGAAACCTGAAAAAAGAAATGTAAACAATATGGTAACACAAAGTTATAATCAAAACTTATATGGTATTAGATACAATAATATGATTCTATGATATATTTATAATAAAATTATATTTATTATATAGAAGGTTTTAATGAGTATGACGAGATTCCAGACACAAGGTAAGGGAATATCATCTCGTTTTTTATTTTAGTGAGATACATGCCTTATACATCACTTATTAATTTTTGGTGGTATATATACATCCCATGAATGTATTATATAACCATTATATTTAACGTAATGCGTATTTTATGACACCTAATGAATTTTTGAAATATTATTTTCTAATTAATTTAATCTTTTTCATATTTTTTATTTCACGCAATACCAATAATATTATATTTTATATTAATTCTACATGTATGAATTGATTTATAAACAAAATAATGTTAATCATGAACTACACACAACATAAATTTTATATTCCTCTAAAAATAACATTGATGTTAGATTACGTTACACATAATACTTACTTTCCTTGATGTCTTGTATAACACACAAGCCTGAGTTTTTTAGAACAATAATCAATAATTAAAATGTTATTATTTAATATAATAAGACATATATTATCCATTAAATTGAATTTTATGAATATTAATAACTAATTATGAAAATATATTATTTACACACATATAAAACCAATTCATAGGTTACTAGTTAATAAGAAATGAATATGAAAACTGATTAAATATAAAAGATGAATGATACTATTTATATGGTCACAAAAGAAATTTACCATAAAAATTAAATTAATTACTATTTTTGATTGATATTAATTTAATATATATGATTTATATTCAGTAAAATAATTTTTTTATTCATCTTATATATTTGATAGACATAAGACAATGATAACCCAATTTAATCCATAAAACCCTATATATTTATTAAGGCATTCGAACAGCCTTTTAATGCAGAACACATTTTAAATTAAATTTTTGTCACTTTTATAGAATTAATATGTCAAAAAAAATTATATTTTAAATTGGTACATAATATTTTGGTTAGGTTGAATTTTTTTTTTGTGAAGTTTCACTTTTTAAAGAATAGTGGAAAATACTGAATTTTAGTTCAAAACTGATTATTCATTTCACATATTTATAAAGTTAAATTATATTTAAAATTGACTTAAAAGTTAAATTAGATCATATTTTTCTCAATAAACCCAATTCAATTATTTTTAATCAATTTCGCATTGAAATTTAATATAGAAACATAGAAAACTTTTGAAATATTTTACTTTGAAACCCTACATTCTCCATCCGACTATGGAATTAAATTTAAATTAATTTCTTCCAAATCTATGATTTTAATATAAAAAATGGACTCTATATTTTTAATCATAATAATTTATAAATTCTAACATTGTAAACATAGTTTTTTACCAGTAACATTAGTGAATTTAAATAAAATTAATTACATCGGTTAAGGTAAAATTAAATTTCATTAAAGACTTATCCTTAATCTTAAGGGCCTAAAAGACCTAGAAACTTTTCAAAAAGATATATTTTGGACAAATATAGGCCCAATAATCACTTTTATAGACTTTTTCCATTATTGGATCCACATTTCATTGTTAAAACGTTGGATTATTTCCTTTCCTAGAATTTATAAGAGAGCCACTCTTACTCCATTATAACAAGGTCTCCTCTCTTCCCACTTCCTCACACCTCCCTACCCACATTGTCTCGATCAAGATATACCCAAATATATCCTTCAAATAAATAATGTTTACCTAGAATCATTCCCTTGGGAAGAAAGAAATTCATGGAATCACTTTGGTGCAAACCAAAAGGGGTTACGAGAATAAGAGGTAACATCATTCCTCAAGAACTTTTATGATATTTCCCTTATCCACACCCCCCTAAACTCTCCTTATTCTTTTATTTTACAGAAAAATTCACCTAAATGCACTATTATGTTTTTATTCTAACTGTTTCAACTAAACATAAATGCAATTCCATCTAATGGGTAACTAACATATTATTTATGTGTACGGTGAACTACCACCTCACAAAATGAAGATTGTTCCTTTTTCCTTCATCACCTCTCATGCTTGACATTATGATAAAAAATATTTTTATATATGTTATATGTTATATTTATTACATATTTAACATTCTTTAATACTTTTACAACACATATCTTTATACTTTCCATTTGGTGTAATTATGAGAATTTCTTTTGAGGGAATGTTTGCTACCACCAACTCAAAGTGAGTTGATTCATTCACACACTTCATGGAATTTATTTGGGATATTTCAATTGAAAATAAATTATATATATGAAATAATAATTCTATTTAAGGATATTATATAAATTTATAAATATACATATATTTTATTTACATTTTTTCTTTTAATGCGTCAATAAAACAGTAGTAGTTTTCATCCGTACGTACGACCATCTATCTCCATGAACGGGGAATTAAATTTAATATTTCCTTATATTATTGTAATACACATATAATTAATATTAATAAAATTTATAATAGTGTTTACATTCATTGAATCAAGATTTATGTATAATGACCAATGATATAATAAATTAATAAAAATATGAAAATTGAAGAGAATATTACATAAAGTGTATCCTTAACATAGAATTGTTAACAAGATTGTAATATAAAGTCATAATCAACAAATATATGGCAATAGTAATAAAAATATAATTATATAAAGGATTTATAAAAATATATATTTATTATACTATAGGCTCAACAGAGTACGAAGTGTGTCAAGATACATGGTAAGGGAATTTAATCTCAAATATCTTTTCCTAGAGATAAATGCTTTTTTCAAAACCCATTCCTTTTTTGTGGTGTGTATAATTACTATGGATAAAATCTATGAATATTAAAAAAATTATAATTATTTAAATATCCATTTTATTATACTGTTTCATGGATTTTATGTTTCAAGAGATAACAAAACTGTAAAAAAATAATTAATTTTCCTTTTTTGAGACACATGTCAGGTTATGCTCTTATATTTTTATATGAGCTGTATTTACTCCCTTTTAAATTTTATCTCATGAATTTCATTATTTTTCAATTTAAATGTTATTTAATTTTCTTAAATGGATATTATGGTTCTATGTTACCAAGTGTTAAGAGTTTACTGAATCAATTTTATCACTTTTTGAGATTGTTTATGTTTAGCATTCCTATGATTAAATATTATGATCCATCACTTCTAAAGAATCATGAATTTTATTATCTTCTGTTTATTCTTGATATATTCATCTATTAGTACCATTTTTACACTATTTAGTATATAACATAGTTTATAATGTTTTTTATGAAAACTCAACATTACCTCTCCCTTCGGTTGGAAATTTGTGTTCCTTTAAACTATGTTTTCTAAAAACATTTTCATGATTTATTAATATATTTATCTTTAAATTATTTTAAAGGAAAATAGTTTTTAAAAAAAATAAGTACTTATTTATAATTTTTAAAACTATTTTTAAAGAATTATTTTTCAAAACGTTTTCAATCATTGGTTATATGTTATCGAGGAAAATGATTTTCAAAATACTTTCAATCATATTTAATAACTTTTAAAGGACCAAATTTTTTTAAAACATTTTAAAGAACTTTTTATATGTTTTTGAAGGAATATGTTTCAAAAAAATTCCAAGATTTATTTAAAATCCTTCATGTCTATTTTCATGTAAAAGTTTTTCAAAAGGTTTTATGTTTTAAAGAGACCTCTTTAATGAAGAAAGGATATTTACCTTAATATTTTTTTTTCAAAATATCCATCCAAGTTATTTTTCACCAATGATAACATTTTTTGATGTTACTCATTCCCTTCTAGAAAATTATCCAAATATTTTATTTATATAATTTTTTAGTGGTTTATGTCTTCATTTAATGATACTTCTGCGATCTATTTCTCTTGCATGAGTAATAATATTTTGAAACCAGGTTCATTTCATGGGTTATGATTTGATTAACTGATTATTAAAGCATTATATTTTCCATAGTTTTTTATGTGATTAAATGTTAGTGATATCCATTTCATTTCATGGATTATGTTTTGAGGTTTACATATCCAATCTTTTTTTAGGGGCCATGATATAAGATTTATTATCTCATTGAACAAGTATCTATGAGTTATTATGGGATGGGTGGGACCTATATCTCCTTCCAATGCATTGGATAATGATCAGATTTAAATGATATCAAAGGTTATACTAATTTTACCAATGTTAGAAAACATGAAGGTACATGGGTTTTAGCTCAATTCCTAAAAAAAGAGGGTACATGGCTAATATTCTATGCCCAAAAACAAGAAGATTCATGGGTTTTGTCCCATGACAAAAAAATAAGGTACCTGGGTTATAGCCCAATCCTGAATTTAAGAGGGTGAATGGGTTGTTAGCACAAGCTCAAAGAAGTTACGTAGTCCAATGCTCCAGTCTAACATGTTATAATGGTCTTCTTAGGTACACATGACACAAGAGTTTCTATTCTTATATGTATTCCAGAAATTCTATGTCCTATTCCTTGGTTATTCAATCATGGAATATGATATATATATATATTTTTTCTTTTTATTCATTTCTTATAAACATCAAATATATATTCCATAATTTATTTTATGATATTTGATATGAAATATTTGATCTTATAATGCTAGGATCATATTCTCAGACCCCTATTCTCATGTGTATACATACATGTATCCCTTTTTTAACCTTACTTTGCATCATAGATCACTCATTTTTATGTTTCCTTCCTTATTATATATATATATATATTTCTTGAATGATTTTTCAAAGAGGGGTCAAAGTCTTGGAGAACAGAGTGGGAGATAATGTAGCTCACTTATGCAACCATATTTGTGTTTCCCGGTTTCCAAAGGCACTAAACTAATACAGACATTAGGGGTTTAGTTTTTAAAATATTTATAAGTATTTCAAAAAAGTAATTTAAATTATATGTAAGGTAATACTGGGTCTTTATAGTTAGTATCATAGTGAAGGTTCAGTTATCCTTTGGAAACTATGATGAGAAAACTTTATGGAGATCCCTAGGGATATTTATATTGATATAATTAGTGTTGTGTCTAAGGATAAGTCTAAGGTTGAGATACTTTATAGTGGAATGTATTGGAATTTTGATAAAGGATAGAGTGAGTTTTATCCTTGAAATAAATCCATTTATGCATACTATAAAAGGATTTAGATCAGAAAAGATGTACCAAGGGGTAAAAACTCAGACAAGATGTCACGAGCCTAAATCTCAGAAATCCAGTATACAACACCAGACCTTACTGCTCACCTGGTTTGACACAGCTAGGGGTTATTATTTGGAAATTCATAAACCCTTCACAAAACATTATGAATTATTTGAATAGAATATGAGTATGAATAACATTGTATAAACTTAAGATTTCATAAATTAGGGATTGGTTCATAACTAATAAATCCAATAAGTTAATTTTTATGATTTTGTGGTTCCTTAATATAATAATCATTTATCATTCAATGATTTTGGGTTTTAACCAAAAATGTAATTAAAAGGAATAAGACTAATTTTGAATGTGATGGTCAATATTCTGAGGAGAAGTCCAATGGAATAACCATTGTAGTGAATGATTTTGTGACCATTCCTCATCATTTTTCAAGGAATGTGATGAAACAATGTGTACCTTAACTGACTCTTAGACACCCCAAATAACATAATGAAGGATTTAACTAAGATTTTATGAAATAAGTACCACCTAAGAAAGAATATATTTTTTCCTTTATGTTAATAGTGTCGAAATAATCACCTAAGTGAATGTATTAGAGGAACAATAAGGTGTTTTGAATTTGGAAAATAATGAAACCAAGAAACTAACATCAAAGGTAAAATGAAATTTTGATTAACACAATGGATTTTAATGTTATCTATTGATGGTTTACTTAAATGTGTAAATTATGGTAATTATGATAATCAATTACCTTTGTAGAAGTCTCATGAATATAATCAACAATGTGGAACAAGTAATAGTTTTATTATTGATGATGAAGAGGCCATTAATAACATATGATAGGTATAACCTATTTTAATAGTATTATGATAATCATGATTAAATTGGGTGTGATAAATGTTGACACATGATTCATATTTCATATTCTTGGAAAGAGGTATTACAGAATAAGCTGATAAAGCCTTTGAAATGGTTTAAGAATAAATAAGGAATATGTAAGTGTATATGTTGTGTAATTCTAATATTATATTATATGAACCATGAAATATTTTAGTATTTTAAAAATAAGTTTTATTTTAATTTTAATGGATATATTGAATGGTGATGGTGAGGTAGAAAAGTGATTTCACGGAAAGATGATAATTTGACTAAGGGAATGTAACACTTATTATGTTACTTATGTTTAGATGATGTTTTTTGGATAAAGATATGTTGGATATGGATAAGTAAATTAGATGACACTGATCACATTAGAATCGATTAAAGATTTGTTGAAAATTTGTTTACACAAACATGCATAGAGAATAAATAATATTTTTTGGATTTAAGTAATATAAGAAATGTATTTATGAATATGGAAACATACATTCTTTTAACTAGGTTTTCTGGAAATTTAGGTCGTTACCATGTTTAAATAATATATATGATTATGATTTTCACATATTTGAACCAAGAGCTACTCTGTGGTATATGGGGGATCAATGTTAAGATGATTGTGTGATGGTATTTCTACAGCTTTTTATTTTAATCATTCGAATGGGTTATAAGTTAATCTTCAGAGGAAGTATTCATGTAGAGATATTTGATTGAAAACATTTGTTAAAAGACTATTTAGTAGTTAACCTTATGGCATTTATGTTCATCATTTTATAGAAATTATATCCGCCTGGTTTTAGAAAAGGACACCATGTATGTTGAGTGATAACCGATCAAGTCTAGAAAGTCGGTGGGGTTTGAACCTGTGATAGAAGGATGCTAAGGGTTTCACACCTACCACTGGCCAATGTGATTTCTTGGTTAATTTATAATTATTTTTGATGATTAAATATTTGTGATTAAATAAAACTATTACTTTTTATTTTTAGATTTTAATATATTAGTTATATTTATTTTGAAGAATGGTTAGAGATAAATAGTAATAATTTTCATTCTTTTATGGGCCTTATGATCTTCTAAAAGTATATTTTAGTACTTCAGGAATCAAAGATAACTTCTTGACAGCCATTTCATGAAGTAATAGATTAATTAAATATTTAAAAAATCATAAAAAAATTACATTTTTTTAAGATAAATATATATAGTAGGTATATTTCATAACATTATTGGTCAATAAGAGAATTAATCAATGATAGAATAATGATAAAATTTGTGTTGTCCTAATACCATTTTTTGAACTGATGGCCAATTAAATCATTACAGATTTATGTATTCGAGGCCCTCAACTTTTATTTGACCATTAACATGTTAGTGGTTTATGACCTCAATCACACCCTATAAATATTTAGGTTCTTCCTACATGAACAATATTCTCTCCCACATAATGTTCTCATATGAGTAATCCTAGTTATATCATACTTTGGGTAACTAGTATTGTTCCAAAATTCCCTTTTTAAGGGATGTTTTACTATATATTTTTTCAATTTTCTTTTCTATGAATGAAACATTCATGTATTAAACCATTGATATTCCAGATGAATTTTAAGGTTAAAACTCATTATAATGGAGGTAAAAGGTAATTCCCCTATTTTATTTCAAATATATTCTTTCAAGTTTATTAATATTTTTTATATTTTTAATTTCAACCAACATAGAAAATATATAATTTTATATTAAAGAACCATGTCTCGATTACATTATACAAAACAAAAAGATAATATTTCACTACATGATACATAAATTTTAGATTTATCTACATAAAATAATAATGTAATCTTATGTTAAATATAATATTGTCTTTCTTCAAAGGCATGCGTAACACACATGACCGGGTTTTACATAATAATAATCTGTCATTAAAATGTTATTATTTAATATAATAACATATATCCTACCAAATAAATTATAGATTATATATAGTATTAACCAATTTATGAAAATATATTTTTTATAAAAATATAATATGAAATCATATGTTACCTGTTAATTAAAAATTAACATGAAACATGATTGAATATAAAAGAAAATGTTGTTATTAAATGGTCATTTATCTATTTTACACTAATAAATAAAATTCATTAAAATGGGTGAGTGATATTAATGTAATATGTATTTTTTTTTATTCAAAAATATTTTTTATTATTTATCCAATAGATTTTATCGACATAAGATAAGAACAAACCACATTTTATTCTTAAAACCCTATATTTTTATGAATGCATTTTGACTACCTTTTAATGGAGAACCAAATTTAAATCCAATTTTTTCACTTTTATAGAATTAATATCTAAAAATAAGATAGATATTTGAATTGTTAATATATTTATTAGGATAGGTTAAATTTGTGTCAAATTTCTATGTAGTTTCATTATTTAATGTATAATGGAAAATACTAAATTTTATTTCAAAACATCTTTTTCATCTAATTTATTTATAAGGTTGAATTAATTTTTCAATTTCTTTAAAAGTTTAACTAAATCCCATATTTAAAAAAAATCCAATTATGGTCATTTTAATCAATTTTAATTTGAAATTTAATATAGAAATATACCAAACTTTTCAACATTTTTACTCCAAATACCACCATTGTTGATTCGAGTACGAGATTAAATATAAATTAATTTCAACCATTTCTGTTATTGTAATTTAAAATAATGGACATGATATTATTATTCTTAATATTTTTACATCTTTAATAATTTTTTAATTTTTATTTAACAAGAATATGAATGAAGGTAATTAAAATTAATTACATCGATTATGGTGAAATAAAACTTAACTAAGGACTTATTATTAAACTTAGGGGACTAAATGACCTATACATGAATTTGGATTCCAGTTTATAGAAATATTTAGACCATATCATCACTTGTATCTACTTTGGACCATTACTAGATCATTTTTCCATGGGAAAAATTTAAGTGGAATTCTCATTACCAAAATTTTGAAGAGTGTTAATCCTCCTCCACTATAAAAAGGCCTTTTATCCTCCAACTTCCTCACACCAATCACACCACTTTGTCTCAACTAATATCTAACCAAATAGATATGAAACACACCAACCCTCATCCTAGAATCATCTCATTTGGATGCAATCAATCCAAGGAACCCCTTTGGTGAAAACTAAGAGGAGTTTTCTGAATAAGAGGTTACGTACTTCCTCAAGTTCTTTTATGTTATTTCCATTATCCACATCGTAAACTCCTATTTTTTTCATGAATGTATAACAAATAATATATATTAAATATAATATTATTTTTTCTTCTGAGTTTTATATCTACACTTACACACACTTCTATCAAATGGTTAACGATCATACTGATTTATGTGTACGGTGAACTACCACGACATGAAATGACGATTTTTCATTTTCTATTACCACATCTCATGGTAGAAATTACGATGAAAAATCAATGTATATATTTTATAAATTATATTTATTATTTATTTAATTTTCTATAATCATTCTAGAAAATGTCTTTTTACTTTACATTTGTTGTAAATATGATAATTTCATTTGGGGAAATGTGGACTACATCCCCCTCAATGTGATGTGATTTTTTAACAAAATACATGTAATGCATTGGCCAACGAGCCCATACCGGAGTGGTAAGGGCTCTTGATTGGCATCTAATAGACCCAAGTTCAAAATTGGGTGGAGGAGAATTTCTAGTACTGTTACAGTTACTGTAGCAGTACTATAATAGTGACTATAGCAGTACTATAGCAGTTACTATTCAGTACTGTAGCAGCTGGAACTATTCACTCGACTTGGGCCTTTGGACTACCAGTCTGGGCCTACGGGTCTCATGGGTCTTCAGGTCATCAAAGGATTTCAGGAAAGAGGCCCTTCAGGCCACAGTTTCTGGGGTGTTGACAAGTTCACACCTAACATGCCCTAGAAGAGGGGTTTGGGGTTAGAGTCCTTTATGACTTTGAGTCAGTAAGGCTTTCGGGCCACCTCATGGCCTACACGGCCTCATGATCTGTAGTTGCACAGAAATATTCTACAAGGAACCATTTTAGAGGAGGAAAGAGTAGGGCACATTCACCAGAGTAGGGATAAGCATGCATTGGAAGAATGAGAGGGTATGGAAATTTCCATCGGTAGCACACATGTGCACCTCTGCACATGGACATGCAAGTCGAACTGTCATGAAAAGGTGGAGAGCTGATCACGATGCAGATGTTGGGGAGGGATCGGTTTCAAGTAGTCACATTCTGTATGATTTCTTTATAAACTACAGGTATTATAATGTCTTAAAGCCTATGGGTAATGTAATTATTAAGCCTACGGGCCTAGTTAGGGTTCCCCTCATCCCATGAAAGGGGGGTTATCATAAAATAAATAAAAAATAATGTCCTTTGGGCCATTAAATTAAGTACATGGACTGTATTAAAGATATGTTTAGTGAACTTTTATAATATATATGAAATAATAATTATAATTTAATGATATTGTATTCTTATTTACATATGAATATATTTCTTTCACTTTATTTCATTCGAATATTCAACAAAACAAAAATGGAATTCTTGTGTATGTACAACCTACCATCTCCCTGAACGGTGTATTCCATTTCATACTTCTAAAAAATATTATAATAAAAATATATTGAATATTAATTATATATATATATATCATGTTTTAAATTCTCTAAATCATTATATTATTATAGGGACCAATGATATAACAAGATAAGAAACAAGCAAAAAACAAAGTGAATATTACCTGAAGTGTAACCTTAACAAATAATTATTACCAAGCTGTTAATATTAAGTCACAATCAACCCATATATGGAATTATATATAGTAATATAATTATATAAAATATCTATAATAAACTTATACTTATTATACATAAGGATCATTCCAGTATAAATTAAGTCAATAAAGAAGGTAATGGAATTTCATTGAACATTATATTTCTGTGGGAAAAATGATTTATTCACCACTAATTCCTTTTGTGTGGAATATATACTACCCATGTATGATTTATAATATTATTATACATAAATTTATGGGTATTGAAAAATTCATTTTATGATATTTAATTCATGGGGTTTATGTTTGAAAAGGTTCCAAATCGGTAATGTAATGTTGTCTGAATTTACCTTCTTTGAGACACATTCCATATTATAAACCTATATTTATCCAAGAGGTGTATATACTTGTAAATTTAAAATCATAAATCTCCAAATTGTCATAATATTTTAGGTTTCATTAATTTTTTTTAAATGGGATGTATTGTACTAATTTATCAAGTGGTAAGAGTTTATTAAAAAAATCTCATCGGTTTTCAAGATTGTTTATGTTTATGCATCCTTTTAGGAAATAGTATGATCTATATCTCAATATAACTATTTAAATTTATTATCATTTTTTTATTCATGATATATTAATATATTACTAACATTTTTACATTCTTTGGTACATAATATTGTTAAGAAATTGTTTGTATGAAACCCCAACTTTATATCTCTCTCCAGTTTTAAATCGGTGTTCTTTCAAACCATATTTCCTGAAAACATTTTAAAGATATATTAATATATATATATATATATATATATATATATTAAAATTATTTTCATGTAAAATTGTTTTCAAAACGTTTTAAAGAATTATCTATAAGTTTTATATGGAATTTTAATGAAATAGTTTTCAAAATGTTTTCAAGCTTCATTTGTAAGCTTTCATGGGAAAAGGTTCCGAATGATTTCAAGATTATTTTATATATTGAAAATGAAAATGGTTTTCAAGATTTTATTTTATAAAGATTTATTTCCAAAGAAGAAATGATATTTAACTCACGAAATGTTTTCAAAATATCATAATAAGTTATTTTCCATCTATGATAAAATCTTTGGATGTTACTCATTCCCCTCTATGAATTGATTCAATGATTCCATTCATATTATTTTTTAAATGGTTTATGTCTTGATGGAACGATTCTTGTAACACATGTTTCTCTTATCTGGGTTACATGCTTTTGAAACCCACTTCATTTCCTGAATTATTCTTTGACTAAATTATTATGAAACCTATATATTTTCCATAGATTATAATTTGATGAAATTTTAATGATATCCATTTCTTGTTATGGTTTATTATTTTATGTTTATAGATCCCATATTTTTTATGGTTCATGATATAATATTTATTATCTTATGGAACATGTTTATATGAGTTATTATGTCTTGGGTGGGAACTATATATCTCTCCAATGAATTGGGTAATGATAATTTTTTTATGAGATCAAATAGTACATGGTTTTTAGACCAATCATGAAAACATAATGGTTCATGGGTTGTATCCAAAAGCTAAAAGGTAAGAGGCTACACGGGTTGTATCCCCATCCCAAAAACAAGAAGAAACATGGGTTGTAACTCCAATCCTAAAAACATGAAGGTACATGCGTTGTAGCCCAAGATAAAATGTAAGAGGGTACATGGGTTTTTATCCCAAGCCCGAAGGATGTACACAAGTCAAATCCAAAGCCTAACAAGTTATAAAAGTTTTTTTATATAGACTTTACATATATTTTTTCTTCTTATATGTATTCCACAAATTCTATGTCTTATTACTTAGTAATTATTTCATGGATTATGATATCTAATTCAGTATGATTCATTTGTTATGAACTAAAAAACATTATTATATAATTTTTTTATGGTCTTTGATATACAGGGTATAATCTTCTAATCTTATGATCACATTCTAATACCTCTATCATCAGGTTCATACTTACAGGTCTCTATTGTTTATCCTTATTGAGATTATGAGAACACCCATTTTTATATTTTCCTCCCCATGTTATGATCATATATTCCATTTATGATATATCTAATAGGGGTAATAATCTTCGATTACATAGAGGGAGATGTTGTATCTCTCTTACATATTAGTGTTTAGATTTTCATGTTTCCAAAGGCACTAAACTAATACAGTCTTTGAGAATACATTTGTAAAATACGTTTATTTATTCTGTAAAATATATGATATTTCTATGTACATCAATACTTGGTTGTAATATATTTATATATAAATTTTATTATCTTTTTCTCATGGGGTTTAGGTTTCAAAATTTACCAAATTGGTTTTGAATTTTCATCTCGAATTGACTTCTTTGATACACATTCCATTTTATGCAACTATATTATTCCATGAGCTGTACATACTACCTTTTAAATGTTATATCTTCAATCTCCCACTATTCATAATCTTTTAATCTTCTTGTAATTTTATTCTTTACATTATGTTATGATTCAGTGTTACAAAATTGGCCACAGTTTATAGAAACTATCTCAACATTTATTGAGATTATTTATGGATATTCTCCAATTGATGAAATATTATTATCCATAATTCAATAAATATCATGATTTTTATTTAAAATAATTATTTCTGTTGTATATATGTAATTGTACCACTTTTACACTCTTTAGTACATAACATGATCATGAAAGTGTTTTTAAAAAAGTTTAACTTTACATCTCTCTTCGGTCAGAAATCTATATTCTTCAAAATAGTTTTTTCTAAATGGTATCAAAAAAATATTCTACTTTTATCCTTTGATAATTATGGGACATTTTACTCTTGTTTTATCATTTAAAGGAAATTATTTCTAAAATGTAATTTTCTTGTTGTTTTCCAGTCAGGGCACATTTATAAAAAATTTCAGTGAAAAAAGAAGGTTTTTCACGTAAACTTTTACCCATCATCGTGACTGTTATTCCGATGAAGATTATTTTATAAGACTAAAAATTTATTTTCATTTCAAATAAAAAATATTCTTAATATTTTGGAAAAAAATTTATAAAGTGTTTTTCTAAATAAAAAGTTTTTCAAAAAAGATTATGTTTAAAAAAGTGTTTTAAATTATTTTCAAAATAACTTTTATATATTTTAAAAATATTTATTTACAAATAAAATGATTTCAATTATTTAAAATTATAATTTATGTGTTTCTAATTTATTTTCAATGAAATTCATTTTAATGTTGTTTTTTGTCTTCTTTTATAAATTATCAAGGAAAAAGGTTTTCAAAATGATTTCAATATTCATTTAACAGTTTTAATATAACATGGTTTTAAAATATTTTTGATGTTCTCATAATATGTTTTCAAACAAAAATGTTTTCAAAATTCTTTCTTAACATTATTCATAAAATTTCATGTTTATTTTCTTGAAGATGGTTTCCAAAGGGTTTTATTTTCTAATGTACCTTTTTTTAATAAAAAAGGATATTTACCTCACGAAATGTTTTCATAATATCCTTCCATATTATTTTATATCTAAGATAGCATATGTTGATGGAAATAATTACCTTCTAGGATGTGATTCAAAGGTTTTATTAATATTCACTATTTAATATTTTATGTTTGGATTGAATGATACTTATAAAATACATTTCTCTTCCACGAGTTAAATTCTATTGAACCCATCTTCCATTCATAGGTTAGTATTTGATGAAATGATTATAAAACCTATATATCTTCCATATGTTATAATGTGATGAAATTTTAATGATATAAATTTCATTTCATGGGTTGTGATTTGATGTTTATAGAATCAATCCATTTTTTTGGTTATCATATTATGAATTTTGTATTATGTTGTGGCACATGCATGAATGATTTTATCATAAGATGGGTGGGACCTATAACCACCTCCAATGCATTGGGTAAAGATTTATATATAATGAGATAGTTATGGGAATCAATTTAATGGTCTTGATCCATTAAAAAATATGGGGAAACTTTATCCCTTGCAAGGAGAGTACTTTGAATGGGGTGTTGGTTTGTCCTGCCCACTAGGTGTAGTCACCAAAAATATGGAAGACGGGGAAAACCAATCTATTATGGGATGATTGGGAAACTAGATTCCTTAAATGGAAAGAACATTGATTTGGGATAGTGGTGTGTCCAAACTAGTAGATGTAGTTCCCATGAAGTCCCTTGATAAGTTTTAGAAATGATTCTTGACTTATAGTAAATGATATCATATGTTTATGTATGCCACAATTCCATGTCTTATTCTGATGATATGATTTCATAGATTATGTTTTTTATTTCATTATGATTCATTTCTTATCAACTAACATGCTTTAGGCTATGATTCATGTTTATGATATTTGACATGAATGTTATGATATTATAATATTGTTATCATATTCTCATACCCGTAAAATCATTTTTAGGCTTACATGTCTCCCTCTTTTACCCTTATTGAGTATCTGAGATCACACATTTTATGTTTCCTTCCCCATGTTAATAAGATATCCTTTAACTATTTTGTTTCTAAGAAGGGTTCTAGAAATGAATAACCTAGTGGGAGAAAATGTAGCTCTCTTATGTACCTGTGTTTATGCTTATATGTTTCCAATGTCACTATACTGATATGGCCTTTAGGCATATTTTTGTTTAATTTTTATGTATTCTAAAAAATTAATATAATATATATCTATGTTAATACTATGTTTTCATGGTGATAGCGAGAATAAAGTTTTTGAAATAGTTAAAAATTAAGAGTTAAGAAGAAGTAATTATGACAAAGAAGAAATTAAAATATAAGGCCATCTTAGAAAAGAATTAAAATAATTTCGTAAAATATTGGGAGGCTTGAAAAATAAATCACAAAGTCGAGAAATAAAAATTCCTCCAAATAATTTAATAAGATTTTTCAGTAGATAGAGTAAATATATTGGAAGAGATTAATTAATTGAAGAAATATATTAAGACAAAAAATCATAATGAACATCTAGAAGTTATGATAAAGTAAAAATTAAAAGAGTTTGAACTTGTCCGGAAAATATTCTAAAGTTGAACAGAGGTATACTAGATTTTAAAACTATATCATTAAAGTTGATAAAATATATATAAAGGGTAAAAATAAGAATCATCAATTGTTAATTTCAATGGTTTATAATAAAGTTGAGGTTTTTATTAATAAGAAGGAATATGGAAATATTTCTGAAAATACGAATGTTTTTAAATCTATATATGTGTCCAAGACCAAAAATGTTCATAAGAATGAAGCCTCTAAACATAATGAGTTGAAAACTTTTCTATTACTTCTAGATCTGATAAGGATGAAAAACTAAGCTAAAACGAAGATTCTATTTCAGAATAGAAATTTTGGAGGTTAACAATGTTCAGACAAGAATGCTATTTTGAAAAATGATCACAACTACATCCAATATTGATGTATCATAAAAATTGTTTTCCCTATGGGTACTACTGGTATTATGGTGGATTTGAACAAACAAAAATACATCTATTGGTTCATCAAAAAACAATATTATCATTCCAAAAAATAAAAAAAGAGAATTTTGAGGGGGATTCAAGTCCCTCAAAAGAAGAAGCCTAACAAGGATGTTCTGAACAAACGTGAGATGGCTGGGATAAAAGTTTATAAAAGGGTACAAACCCTATACACTATTTGTGAAAGGTGTGAGAAACCTGTAAATCTTTCAAAAGGATTCCTTCTTTTTTTATCAACATAAAAAATGATTGCTAACAATTCAGATAATTTGGATAAGAAGAAAGAAAATTGGAATGAAAAAGATCTTATTGTATCAAATGATTTCAAAGATAAAAAATCTGGAAGACCTTGGATTCATGAAAGTTTGTATTCTTCTAAGATAAAATTATATTTAATGTTTTTGAAAAATATTATATATTTTAAACTATAAATAGTAATAATTGTAAATTATTAATGTCTTAGAATCATGGTTGTTTTATCAACCATCATTTAGAATGAAACATAATTTTCCAAGAAAGATTTATATATTAATGGGACGAAACAAAACATGATAAGTGTTTCATAAATAAATAATTAAGGAAACAAATTTATTTTTCATAAACATGGGCTAGTTATAAAAATTGATTAATATGGAATGATAGTTACAATAGCTCAATTTATAAGATGAAACTTACTTCAATTTGGTGAAATACGAAAACATTCCTACATGGGTTGGGTGGAAGAGAATTAGTTTGGGCTTAAAAGGATGGGACACATGTTTCAGAGAAGCATGAGAAATATATAAAAGTGAGTCGGTGTTAGTGGAATTACTAAATTTATACACAATAGAGAATGGTCTTGCACTATTTCTCAAAATGGAGGATTATGAAATTTGGACATAAGAAACCTGAAATTTGTTCAAAAAGACCCATAGAACTTATCCATTCAAATTATTATGGGAAAATGAGAAACAAATCAACTAATGGAGATAAGTAATTCATCACTTTTATTGATGAATTTATTTTCATTGATTCTGTTATGTATATGAATCATAAGTTAGATACTCTATAAATATTTTGAAATTTTCAGGAGGAAAGCCGAGAAGGAATATGAGAATTCAGTGAAGAATTTGAGAACATAGAATTGTGGTCAGTAAGAAAATGAATAATATGAGGTCTATCTTTAGAAACATAGAATTTTTAATGAGTTAATTTCACCATACAATCCGTAAAATTAGTTTTAATAAAATAAATAATAGAAGATTCATGGAAATGGTATAACTGTGTTACTTTAACATGGTCTCTCTCATTACTATTAGTAGAAAATCCATGAGAACTATTATGGTTATTAAAAACTAATTTTTCTATAGAACATGTGTATATATGACTCTAAATGAAATTTTTTATGATAATAATCCATATTTGAAACACTTATGTTTATTTGGGAGTCCATGTATCATAAATAAGAAAGGTGTAATCCTTGGGAAGTTTGAGCATAGAGGAAAAGATTTAATTTTTCATATCTATACTCTAGAAAGAAGGGGATAAAGTGTTTCAATAAATAAATATTCAGAATATTTTATTCATTGTACGTGAATGTTATTGAAATGGTTAAGGAAGAGAAATATACTCTGGATGATATGGATGTTAAGACACATTAGAAAAATATTGTTATCGATTTTGGTAAAGATAAAAAACAATAGTAATCTTAATCAAGAAGAAGAATAAAACTTAGATATTTAAATTTATGTGGAATAAATTAGAAAATATCATCCCTGTATAATTAATAAAGTGGAGGCTTAGAACATTTTTGGTTATCAGCATCAGAAGGTACAAACAAGAATAAAATAAAAAGTTGTTACACACACTTATTTTTATTAAAAAATCAATTTGAATGATTTGAATGATGATTTTGATAATCTAGAATGGTTTTGGTCCATGAATAAAGTTCTGGAATAGATAGGAAAGAATGATACATGGAAACTTTTACCTAATAAAGAAAACAAAAATATTATTAGTACAATAGTGGGATTTCCAGAATAAGTTAGATTAAAAAGGTGAAGTGATAAGGAACAAAAAAATATTACTATGAAAAGGTTACTTGAAAATTTAAGGTTTTGATTTCGATATGGCTTTTTATGTAGTGTCCAAGTTAGACACAATTAAAATATTTCATTTTATTTTTGCACAATGAACCTGAATTCTTTTAAAATTGATGTCAAGATTTCATTTCTAAATAGGGATCTTGATTACACATTTTACATTGAACAACCTCGTGGTTTTATTTTCGTGAAATATGAATGTTATTTGTGTAATATATAGAAATCCTTTTATGGACATAAATTAACTCCAAGATCATGGTATTCAGAATTGGATACTTTCTTGAGAAAGATTAATTTTAAAAAAGGAATTTTTTATAGGAATTTTTATATCAAGGAAGTTCAAAAGTTTTCCCTTATCATAATAGTTTATGTTGATGAAATTATCTTTACCAGGAATAATGAAATATTTGTGAAATATTTTCTCATGATATTAAAATTTTTCTTGAGATTTTCATTCTAGGAGAAATTATATACATTCTATCGATAAAAATATTACAAAATATTAAACACATTTGTTCTATCATAAATGGTATGCAAGTGATATTTTTAAGACGTTCATCATGGAAAATTGGAAACCAATTACTACACATATTTTAGTTGGAATAAATATTTTTAAAGCTGGAAAAGGTAAGTAATTTTATTAAAAAGAGTATTAAAAGATGAATGTAAGTTTTTTATATTTTAATACCTCAAGAAATGACATATTTTACTATTACCTTATGTGAATGATTTTAGGGTGCTCTAAAATAATAAAAATTACATTCTAGAAAAATATTTCTTAAATATATCATAGGAATAAAAAATGGGAGAATCTATTATAATAGATCAGAATGTATTGACTTGATTGGGTATTCAAGTGTTTAATGGGAAAAAATATTGAAGATAGAAGATCCAAATATGAAGGAGTCTTCTTTTTAAGAAAAAATTGTGTTATTTGGAATACATTGAAACAAAATTTAGTAATGATTATAATGGATGAATTTGAGTATGGTTTTTCCACTCAAGTTACTACCAAAAATATATGGGTGAAGACTGAGTTGGAAAATTTACTTTACGAATTGAGGTTACCCTTTTACTTAGGTAGGTATAATCAAGGTACCATAAACCATACCATAAATCTGATATATCATTTTCATTCAAAACATATTGATATCAAATATCATTTCATAAAATATAATGTGGATATGAATGAATTGAAGCAGGATATTGTTCCTATAATGAAACAAGTTGTTTACATTTTTAGAAAACCTTTACAAATGGATCCTTTTCAAAAATTTAGGTTGAACATGGGTGTCCATCCTCCTTCTCATCATGGTTGAGGTATGTTTTTTCCCTCACTCATATGGTCTTTTTATAGTGTTGTTAATGTGGAAGAATGTTTCATAAATGTATCCATTTTTATTTGAGAAACTATTTAAGGAATCATATAAAAGGAGGAGTTATGGGTAAGCTATGATTTTAGAATTATAAATTTGGGTGAGCTACTCTAAATGTTGTTTATAGTGGTTGTAGGAAAATTTGGTCTTTTAGAGTTTTGAATAAGGTTTTTGAAAGAAAGAATAATTTTGGGAAGAAAATCTAATGATATGTTTTGAGTCACTAATTTTGGGCGTAATTGTTTTGATATAAATAATTCTTTTTTCCTATAATGATTTTTCTCACGTATATGTTAACTAGACCTTACGGTTACAATGTTCAATGATTTTAGAATCTTGTTTGAAAAAAATACAATGGATGAAATTTGATAATTATTTTCTATCGTGAATTTCCCATAAATCATATGTATGTTGGAAAACCAGTGTTGATATGTTGATTAAGAAGAATTGGAGTAATAACAATCATCGGGCTTGTTTGGAAAGAATATTGTTTTGTACGAATTGGAAGCCATAAAACATCTTAATGAAATACAGACGATGTTGAAGATGATCTTAAATGGTTTTAAATTTCTAAATAATTCATGCTTACAAGAAAGTGGTTGATGAAAAATAATTTTTTTGTAAAGAACCTTTTTTCTCTCAACCCATAAAAATGAGATGATATGATAATGATTGGTTTAAATAATGAAGAGGTTGATCATAATAATAGAAACTAGAGGGGATAGTTTTCAGTCAAACAAAAATCCAATAGATCTAAATATTTAAATAAAGAAGTGGATGTGAAAATTAATTATAAAGTATAAATAAGTTATGTTCTAAAAGATCATCAGTATCATTTTCATAAAATAAAGACTTTACTGAATTCAAAGCTATTAATATTGGTTCATCAATTTTGTTATTCTATAGTAATAAATGGAGGAAGAATATTATTCATACTCAGTGGTTGGGACCAATGAAAAGTAAAAAATGTACTATTTTTTTGGGACAATCCAAAAAGGAATTCGTAGATCAATCAAAAATTTAGTCAAACATGTCTAATAAGATATATTATTGGATGTCTTCCTTACAAGTGGGTCAAGATAAAGAACTTTGGTTCAATTTCCAATATTTTTATTTAAATGTGGCTTAAGAGCCATTGTATTGAATAATTCATCAGTTTCATCATAATGAACAAATATAAATGATTATATAGGTTTTCCATTTGGCATAGAGAAACATAGTGGGATTTATCATGTTCTAATTTGTTTGCAAGTGGGTCCAGAAAATCGTAGTCACCAAATGCCCTCTAAAAATTGATGAAATCACAATGGTTATTCAAAATTATAATCAAGATAAAGTATGATAAAAATATTTAATGTATATATATTTATTATTATATTCAAGTTGTATGTATCATTATAATGAATAAATTGTATTGGGAAATCCAAATTGCGGATTAGAATTTGATTGAATATTGTTAAATAAGTCAAAAGTAAACTAAAGTTGTAAGAATATTTTAAAAGGTTTGAGAAGAGTTGAGAAGAGTTAATGAAGCAATAAATACACCTATAATTCAAGGGGAATTCGCATTTTTATAAAATTTGGTTGAGCGGGGAACATTTTTAAAATCACTCCCAAAACTATCTGGGGTCGACTATAAAAGGATAAATTACTTTTTTTCTTTCTAACATTGATGTACTCTAGAGAAGAAGAGAGGTAAGCTCAAAAATTATTGGTAGAATATGTTTCCAAATTGATCATTACCTAAGGAAGTTGTCAGACATAAGAAAAATTATAAGATACAAGTTCTTATTAAATTTGATATCATATTGGTTTGGATAATTGAACAGGGGAAATCATGTTGAGATTTAAGAACATTGGAAGAAGGATTCATGAATTGTTTCAATGGTATTTTGAAAAAGGTATATTTTCTATATTGAGAAATCAGACTAGGAAATGAAATTAATTTTCATTAAGAAGTCTATGAAGTTCCTAATATCATCATGGTAAATGGAAGAATTGAGTGGAAGGATCATATTTGTGAAATTATTTCACATAGAACCATAAAATGTTTATTAAAAAAATTATTTTACATCATTTTATGGTACTTTAAGGGAATGTATTGTTGTATTGATCATAGTGGTACATAGGTGTAAGGAAATATCCACCCATTTTATTCCACATAAAAGGATTATTTTCTAGTGGATTGTTTGGTATTGGATCATTTCAAATCTATATCATGGATGTAACTACTCTAGTTGAGTAGGGAACCATTTAAATTATTTTTTTATATGGATGTGGATTTGAATTTTATTCAGTAGAAAAACAAATATTTAATATAAGGCTATGATTGTTTCATATGTATAAAACATACCAAAAAAATAGTATCACTGATTCAGTACAACCCCTTCAAAGTTATACTTTAATACTTATTGGACACTTATAGTATCCTCCCATCATTATATCCTAGAATGAAGGGGGGAGAGAGAGAATTTGGATTTCTATATCCCCTCTTATTTTCGTAACTGGGATAGTCATTTTTGATTGTCAATCTAGATATATCCTAGAATGTGAATAGGACCAAGAATCCACCCTCTTACAAGAAAGTCTAGGGTATTACATCCATTGTTTTTGTAACCATGAGGGGTATATTTACAAGTGCTAATTTAGGTTTAGGTGGGGATTGCTCCTCAGAGGATGATAATGTTTTATGTTTTATAATCATCGCACTTTCATTGCATGGGGAGTCTTAGAATTTATGTATAATTAATCTCATGTTTGTCACATTAGGCATCCTGTTTTTTTCTCAAAAAGGGTATACTACGGTTTAATATCATGTAGTGAGTACTTTAGAAGTATAGTTTAATGTCTTGTTATGGAGACTTTGGAAGCATATTTTAATTCCATGTTGTGGGGATGAAGGTAACATAGATTAATTTCTTGTTGTGGGAATTATAGTAACACAATTTAACATTATGTTTCAAGGACTTCAGCATCACAATTAAATTCTATGTTGTTGGGATTATGGAAAAACAATTTAATTTTATGTTTCAGGGATGAAAAGTTAGAAGATGCAAAGCAACAACTGGTGTGGGACTTATACAGAGGGAATTTTGGATCAACCTAGAATAAGAGGCATGCGATAATTTTTAAGTAGTTATTTGATGATTTCTTCACTCAAGGTACTCATACAATCCGAAATTAGTATGTTTACTCATGGAATTATATAGGATGGATGTTCGGGCTATATAGGTTGTAACTGAAAATCACTTAGACCTTGCCTAAAAAAATCGTAGGGTGACTCTCCATTTTTCATGGGTGTCAGAAATTGTAGTGAAGGTATCAGAATATAGGGTAGGGATTTTATCCTATCACTAATCTCTATTGATGGTGCGGGGGAATAGCCCCAATGTTATAGACTAGTAGGCACATAGATCTGGCTGGATAAGAGATGAAAGTATAGGGGCTGGAAATATATGATATCTTTTAAAAGGGACGAAGAGGTCCATCTACAAAGGTGGATGAAAAGTGCCATCTACGAATAGGTTCCACTCAGTACCATCCTTTATGTGATTCTACGAAGTACTATCTATGAAGGGGTATTCCACGAAGAAATTTATTCATTACATGGAAGTCTAAAAATTACAACTTGTGCCACAAACGACTATGGGATTTTCAAAGTGGAATTTGAATATAGTTAATTGGATGGGGTTCTATGAAGGGTGACCCATGTATGGATAATAAGATGGAATTTTCAAATTTACACATGAATATGGTTCATGGCACGGTGTCTGGGAAGGTCCACCTGAACCATATCTAGATTTCTTTGAATGTTTCGACTATTTTTTGGGCTCTCTAGTCTAGTCCCAAAATGGGTTAATTTATAGGGGAATGGAGGAACCAAATACCGGAATCATCAGTCCTCAGCAATTGGACTGGGTATTTATTTGTGGGATCCCATTATGGACTCTCAGGCCCATGAACAAATTTTTCTGAGGGATACAGAAAATACTGTCAGTACCCGAAAATGATTTTTATTATGGGGACTGTCATTTGTGGGGGATAAATATTACCTCCCAGACTCATAAATTATATTTTCATCACTCATGGGTGATGGTGGTACCATCTCATCCTGTGAACGATTTTCTTTGTGGGATACCTCATGAAGTGGAAGAGCGTCTTATAGAGCGGTGGTCCATGTATAGATATTTACTTCCCAGGACCAAGCCTTCCATCATTATTCCCTCTAATTATAAAATTTTTATCCATTTTATTTTTCTTTTGGGTAAATTATCCTTTTACTAAATTCATAGAAAACGTTTTACCTTCCATTTTGAATTTCCAAGACCCAATAGTTACCCAAAGGATACGTTATCTTAACCATATTAAGAACTCAAAATTCCCAAATAGAAAAAATAACCCTAGACATACACCTCACATAACCCTACATAAAGGTCACACAATGATTAGTACCCATAATTCATACAAAAATTGAACTATAAATGGCCACCCACATAAGGCCCATTCCATTTTACAACCTATAACTCTATCAGAAGAGGAATCTCATCCTTAAGGTTGCCACATCACCATCACTTAATCTCCAGAAAAGTTTTTCTGTTGGAGTTTCTTCCTTAGAACCAACTAATAAGTACATTAGATTATTTGAGTATTCATATTCATAAATATTAATTAATTAATTAATTATAACATGATGATCATTATTATAACTTATATCTCTGTGAAAATTCCCTTGGGTAATTTTTTCTATAAATGGTCAAAGAAGTTCCATGCTATGATGATAAATGAGATCTTTCAAGAAAGTATTCTTAAAATATATTATATGGTTAGATGATATAATTTGATAAAAAAATGTTATTGGATATCAGGTGTGGAGACTCATAGTAATTTGAGATAATTTATTATATTTTACACCCTCAGTAATTTATAGAGTTGAATATTTTGAGAACATGACCCAATAGTTGGAAATACAGATTTATATGTGTAATTTAATGTTCTTATATTAGGAGGTCTGTAATAAACCATAGACTTTGATATTTTTATCAATTCACGTTATTATTCCCATATTATTATGTACTAAACCAAATCGTGACAATATATGTTCACAGAAAGTCCGGTACATTGGATTTGTCAAGGGTTTTATGTATTAATAATTAACACAAGAAATTATTTACCTTTTTTGTTCATTAATTATATTTAATATCTAGGGAACAGTAATGGAAATGTAACAACCTTATTAAGTCTATTTCTATGGTGTTTTCTTGTGATTTCATTACCATAAATAATATAATGATACATCGAGTACTTAGGTTAATTACACCGGCATGAAATCTTCTTGGTAAGCCTAAAAAATTCAAAATATTATTTATTTAAAGTAAGTGGTTTTAGGGGTTTAGCGGGAAGTGTAAATATTCACTAGACATAAAAATTCCATAAAATTATGAAACACAAATAAAAAAGGGAAACTAGAAAAATAAAGTGTATGAAATAATAAATCACTAAACTAGATCAACTAGGAAGTTAAAACTACCTATTGCACATAGTCCTGAAGAACTTCCTTAAAAATCACATTCACAACTTCAAAATAAAAATATAGAAATAAACACAGCCTATAAATAGGACAGCACTATTGAAATAGACCATGATACACCTATCAACATGGACCATAGGTTTATAGGACTACTAAAACATGAAATATTCAAACCAATAGGGAACCATATAGAAAATAGAACTCACCATAAATTACCAAATATTATCCACAGGATCAATTGAAATTTCCATGATATGCCTTTAACATCAAGGATATGATATATATCTGACTGCCCTTATATGGATCTAAAAAATATCATTAGTACAGCTAGATCCTCATAGGAAAAAAGAAGAACTATATAATCTAGAACAAGGAATTCCATGTGTTTGAAGAAAAAAAATAGGTTTTCCTTTTTTAGGACCCAAGGTCCTATCATCCCTTTCATATAGGACTTCAGATCTAGTGCCAGTATTTATATCCTTTTTTTAACCTCCTTATGTTCCCTCTCTAAATCCTTGACATATATATTATTCAAAATGGTAATATTCTCAAGAAAATAGTTGGAAGTAAATCTTCAAGAAATTGAATTTCCAGTGTCCTATCGAAAAAAAATAGGAAAATTTAGTTACCAGGCTTCTCTAAGTTTGAATCACCATGTTCCTTATACATTGGATCCTTCCCTATTATCATTGGCCTCAAGGGTCCTCGTATTGAGGAATAGACTTTATAGATCCTAGTTCAATTATATTTTTTTTATTATGATACCACCTTTATGTTTATAGTGGGAATGAGATGGAAATATGTTGATGACTATGCATATTTCTTCCCTTAGTTTATCCTTTACCACCCAGATATTCCACAATACAAGAAAACACATAATAAAAGACTAAAAAAAGAACCACATTCTATTATTGAATCCAAGGATTCTAAAATATATTCCTTGCCAAATTCAACAACCCCCAAATAATTTGAATGATTTTAGATCTTATTCTTCATGTTCCCTATTCTCAATTAACCCCCATTTTCCCTTTTCTAAACATCCTCATTCAGAATCTCAAACCGATTGATAAGGATGAAGGATGAAGGTATTTCTTATTTTGGGAAGTGATTCTTGACCAGTAAAATATCTCCCTATTAAAATGTTCTACTAGTAGTTGAAACGAAACCTTTACCCATTTTATATTTAACAAGGGAGTTCAACAATGTACCACCTAAAGTAAGAGATTTCAAAACCAACTAACCAGAATCCTCCTATAACATAGATACTTTCGTCAATATATATGTAACAATAGACATTAGAGATTTTCAGAATATCGACACATAGGAGTGATGGATATTTATATGGTTAACTTAGTTAATTGGGGAAAAACTCTAGGAAATTCACTATATATCATAATAATGGGTGATGTCATCATACGTATCACTATCAGTATTTCTATGTCACCCACATGACTATATTTATCCAAAAAAATTATGTATATTCCTGTCGGTGGATTGAGTGAAATGTTCTGAGGGCTACTCCTTAAGGTCATGTGATTAGCTATAAACTCACTTTCTCTAATAATGGTACTAGAATTGGTGATGGTACCACTCTTTCAATGTTCGTTTCTTCCACTATTAAAACATTAACATTAATGATGATAACAGTAGTACTTTCAAGAAAGTCATAGTGACTATATAGAGATGGAATCCATGAATTTTCACCCAACTGCATACCCATGTCCCTCTAGTGATAGCCTTCAATGATATTCAGCATAATTAGAGGCACCAAAGAAGAACGTATATGGTCAGAACATAAGAAATGGATAGTGTAATTTTCTATATATCAAATGAGGTCCATATTTTTGAAAAGAGTAGGTAGACCTAGAATTAGGATTCAAATTGTAGAGAAAGAATTATCCCTATTCATATTTAAACTAAAAGAAAATAAATTTAAATAAAAGTAAAATCCATGAAAAGATATTCAAGATATAGATAAGGCCCTCATAAGATCATTCTTATCATCAAATTAGATAGGCATCTAAAAATTCCATCTGATCCTGACAAGAGAAAGTAGTCTTTACCCTCATTCTTCAACCCCGGTCATGACAAAGAGTGCAATAGCCAGCCTATTGTGAAAGAACCTAACCAATGGGGATAATGAGAGGGGTCAATAGGCCCCCTGGAATAGTAAATGAAAAACATGACCTATTTAATGAGCATGGTGGGCCCTAGGGACCTTCATCGAGACATGGATTGTAACATCCTGGGTATTTATAGAATAATACTTTTTTACATCTATTAATTTATATTAATAAGATATTATTTTTACTTTAAAAATAATTCTTTGTTTGATAACATATTTTACACACAACAATGCATTTCTCTAAAAGCATATTTTTCACAAAACATTGAGTTGTAACGAAAAATAATACAATAATGTTAGTATTATTTTATGTGTTAGTTAAAGCCTAGTCATTGTGTTGTATGCAATGAATAGAACAAGATATAATATGATTTTACATATTTGTCAATTTTTTTAACATTTATCCAGTAAATGTTGTAGGCTTAACACATGAATGAATCAAATTTTAAGATAAAGATACTCTAATATTTTTAAAATCTAAAATTACATCGTTTTGATGGAAAACCCTATTTAAATATAGTTTTTGTCACTTTAATATGTTATATTTGGAAAACATAACTTCTTCTTTAGAAGAATAAATCTAAATTTAATTCTGTTAAATGTGCGAAGATTTTCTGATAAGAAAATATTTTAATGAATAGTAAAAAATACTGCATTTTACTTCAAAACCTCATTTTTATCAAATTTCTTTATATAGTTTTATTGTCTTATTTATTGGTTTTAAATTGAAATTTGAATAATTATTTATCATTTAATCTAATTTTGGTAATTTATTGTAATTTCAAATTTAAATTGTGCATAAAAACATGTCAATCTTTTTATAGTTTTTACTTCTTAAAAACTCACTTTCTAATGTGACAACGGGAATTAATTTTAAAGTAATTACCATAATTTTTTTATTTAAAAAATTTTATTCATTATTTGGAATCATAATTTCCAAATTTTTTAAATATTTACTTATTATTTCTAAAAATTATGATTAGTAAATTTTGTGATTATTTTTATTTACCACGGTTAAAGAGTAAATTAGGTAAATAAGGCTACAAATATTATTATAATAATTTAAATATAACATAACACATGTCGTAATCTTATTTTTTGAGTCATGAGAGTCCAAAAAAATCTTTATAAATATATTTAGGAATTTATGAGCCACTTGGGTATGAAAATGGAATTTTATAATAATTTATTTAATATAAAGAGAAATATAGCACAAATATGAATCTTTTTACTAAAACAATTTTAGAATGGTTAATATAATTCATATAATCTACTATAAATAATAATTAGAAATATAAAGAAATTCCATACATCATGGTATTTTATTTATAATTTTTAGAGATTATATAAATATATTTATTTATGACATAATGATGATACCATGATTACCTTATTAATAAATGATTCAAATAAATGATATTATAAATATCAAAATAAATATTATTTGATATAATTTATGTCATCAGTGAATTTTATAGATGAATATGAAATATTATTAGACTTATAAATGGATTTTTTAGAAGTTATCTCTATTTTGTGATTTTATTTAAATTCAATAAGTTGAATTATGTAAAAATTTACATAATGGATTTTTTATAAAAATAATAATTTATTTAATTATTTAAAAATCCTAAAAATATTTGAAAATCACATAGTTATTATGATATAGAATAAAAGTTTATTAGGTTTCCAATTATTGGAAAGTGACCCATATAATAAATATTAATTTCTTTCTAACAAATAAAACATTTTTCCACTTATAAAATTAAATGTGAAAAATTAAGTGTAAACTGAAAAGATAAGGATTAAAATAAACACAATAAATGTATAAAATACTATAGGATGAGATTATTTCTGTCTATAATCATCTTATCTTCTCCATATATCATTTTGGAACCATTGGTATTTAATAAATATTTTATATTACTTTAATATTTTAATACTTTCTAGGGGTGGTTCTCCCCTCTCCTACAAAAAGGCACCCATACCTCTCTATTAATCACACTCTCAAAGACAATTAGTTCTTTGATGATCAATCCAATCCACTTACTAGAATACCTACCAACATTAATGAATCATTATTTTAGGGATTACACCCTTCTAAGATATCTTTAGGTGTTTTTAAAAAGTGATCAACTGAAGAAGATGTATCGTTTTATTTAAGTGTTTATATTTGGTTTCTTCTTCGACTTCCTCAAATTTCATCCAACAGTGATTATATGACAACTAAAGTATCCTAAATATACATAGATGTTATTATTTTAAAATCATCCCCAAAATCAATCTCTAATTCTATCAAATGGGATGGGAATTAATCATTCATGCATACGTGTAAATTGTCACCACAGCAGACCGATTTATTTCATTTTCCATTATCATCTATTATGATTTGTTATAATGATACAATAAATCATCATATTAGATTTTAATTATATATTAATCATTATAATACAATAATATATGAATTATATTCTTAATTTAATGTCCATAAAAATGATAATGTTGTTTGTGCGTTTGTGTGAACAATCACCTCCACAAAGCGGTGTGACTCATTTTTATTAATTATATCAGTTATATGATATATATAACTATATATAAATTATTATGATGATTTTAAAAATATCACGATCATTATGTAAATACAAAATGATAACTACCATATTTCTATAATAATCAATGAAAAATGGAAATGTTACTCATGCGTACGTTCAGCCCACCGTCTCCATGATTATATTGTTGTCCATTTTTTATAACCATATTTAATGATTTAAATTAAACAACATGTGTAATTTGTAAAAGTTATTAATATTTCATGAATACTATTATGGGTATGATGGACATAAGACCAAATGGAATTGTGACATCATACCATGTTCATTTTCAACTCGAGAACTAATTAATAACAAAAGGTCGGACATGTACTCAAATAATTAACTAATAATTATAACATTATCATAATTGATGTAATGATAATAAGAAAATTGATAAAGGTTTATAATCAAGTATAAATTAACCTATGTTTATTATTCATGAATATAAATAATGAATAAGGCAAGTCAGACTCAAGGTAAGGGACTTTGTCTCAATCTCCATTCACTGAGGGATATTTTAATTTATACAAAAATTTCTTTTGTTTGGTGTATAATAAACCTATTTTACTTTTAAATTCATACAATGTTTTTCTAAATCAATTAATTTTTTATGATTTGTTTTCATAAACAACAAATAGAATGTGTCTTTTTAACGTACACGGGGACAACGACCTTTCCACCGCCGAGAGCATTATTTGATATTTAGACTCCACTAAAAGTCATAATGTTTTTTTTAAAATAAAATACCATATTACTTTTTAGGTATTTTGTTATTGAAATTTTTTTTATAATGGATTGATTAAATCAGTATCTTGATAATATTTCGTATGATATCAATGTGTAACTGTAATTTTTTCTATATTCTTGTTCAAATGTTATGATTATGTTATGGATCATGGGAATTTATTTTGTATATAGGTTGTTCTATGATAAAATAAACATAGGTGGGACCAGTATAGATATTTAATACATTGCTTAACATGATGGAGGTAAACGTTAAGGTTTATATTAAGGAATTTGGGTAATATACTTTGATGGGTATTCCAAATGTAACCATGTAGGTTACTCCCAATGTAACTGTGAAATATACAATGAAATTATGTTATGGATGCCACAAGTCACCTTTATGATTTATTATTTCTTTTATATATTCATAAATATTATGATTTCAAGAGGTATGTAAAAGTTATAATGTTTTATGAGGGAAAAGTGTGATTTCACTGATTTGTATGTATTCCTGGACTAATTCATTCTCTCCTTATTTTATCACCCTTACTGAACTTTTTATGCTCATCCCATGTTTTTGAAATGTTTTTTCACATGAATTCAATAAGAATAGATTCAATGATGGGATCAAGGAAATGTTATGTTTTCAAAACATGAAATTATACCATGTTTCTTTTTTAAGAGTTTTTATTTTATGAAAAATTGGATAGTAATTAGAAGTCTTTACTTTTAATATTTAAGTTACTCGGTATCAGTTATGGAATAATTCTCTAAAACTCTAAACCTAAAAATATCCTCGAAGTGAATTAATGTAAATTGTTGACTTATCTCGTGATTATAAAATCATTAAGTCTTAGGCCTTAGAGTTGTTACTAGAGTTTGGTTTAGATAACCTTAGCGTTTAGGGTGTTACTTAAGTATAAGTGAAATGTTTTATATAACAGAAATGGTTATAAAATTAGAAAGATTCATAGTTATTTTAGATATGTTAATTGAGTTTGAGATAACATGAATAAGTATATATTAGTGTTTATCCTCCTCATATGAGAGTATATAATTATTTTGTTACTATACTCACACTAACCCTTTTTTGTTTTAGAAAATAGCATGATCTTGTTGGTACCAAAGAAACAGTGGATGTGATGAAAACTGTGGTGGTTTTTGGAAAACAAATGAATAAAATGGGTGTTGTAATGAGAAATCTAGTGGTTACTCTAAACCAACTATCTGGATTTATGATTGACCACGTTAACCTTGGTGATTTTTATAGGGAATCATATATGCAGGAAATTAATCCATATGGAAGTTTAGGTAATAATCATAATGGTTGATGTATTCAACAACCTATTTATCTATGATGTTGAAAGAAAAACCTAGGAAAATGATTCAAAGGGATGGTAAAATGATATAAATGTGATAAAGGTCATAAAGAAATAACATACCACTTAAAACGTAATCATTTAGTTGACTCTACCAAAGGGAAAGATGTTATTTACCCTGGATCAATTAAATGTTTTAAAAATGGTGTGCATGGTCATTATGAAAATATATTTCCTATGAAGATAGTTCGGAAATGGGATCTGTAGGACCATACAAATATATTTTTACCAATACCTAATGCCATTCCAATTGAAGATAAGGTTACTGAAAATTTCCTATTAATGGTATAGATTATTTCTTAGCTCCTTTTTTGACATTGTTGAATATTTGGACATTATTCATGATTTTTTTATGGAAATAATTATTAAATAATAGGATGGGAAAACATGGATAAAGAGTCATGAAGAATTTTTGACAATTAAAATGTATAGTTTTTTTGAGTTGAATGGTTTTTTTTATATATATTTTTAAATGAATTAATAAAGGAATTACTTTGGAAGACTCTAGTATGTGTAACCCTTAATATAGTTATGTAAAAATTAGGAAGAATTATCATCTATTTTTGGTAAATATTTATAAATATCAATTAGGGTTTACAAGATCCTTGAATTTGAGGTAATCATAATTTACTAAATTTCAATACTAAAATATTACCAATACCAATGGTTTTGGAAAAACCATTGGTATAGGTAACTAATTTGGACCTATACCAATGGTTTTTTCAAAACAGTTGGTATATGACACTTATATGGACCTATACCAATGTTTTGGCCAAAACCATTGGTATAGGGTAGCTAATTTGGAACTATACCAATAGTTTTTCCAAAACAATTTGTATAGGGTCACTATAGTGGACATATACCTATAGTTTTGGCCAGACCGTTGGTATAGGTCAACCCTATACCAAGGGTTTGGCCAAAACTATTGGGATAGATCAAAAAAACAATGAACCTATACCAATGGTTCTCAGAACCATTGTTACATGTAGACATATTTTTTATCAAATATCATGTCAAATAACATTAAATAAATAAAATGATAAAATACATATGAAAAATATATATATATATATGAAATTATGCTCACAAAATTCATGTTATGTTTTGGATATGATGTTGGATTATAAATGGGAGGTGCTAGGATAAAAACCAAGAAGGGATTTTTTTTTAAATTACCTATACCAACGGTTTTATAAAACCATTGGTATAGGTTTTTCTTTGACCTATAGCAACAGTTTTATAGAACCATTGGTATAGAGCTATCCCAATTCCAAACCATCAAACAGTGTGGAGACCTATACCAACGGTTCCAAAATATTGGTATAGGGTATATTTCTATTAGTTTTTCAAGATTCAAAATGAAAGGAATTAGATACACATGAGGTTAAATTATGTTATGATTATTTTTTGGATTATATCTCATGTTAGGAATATTATAAGAATTATATAATTTTTAGAAAAAGGACAACTTGTGGGATGGGTGATAACCTATCATGTCTGGTAAGGTCGCAAGAATCGATCCCACAACCGAAGGGTGACAAGGTCGCAACATCTATCATTAGCCTACATGAATTCCCTGGTTAGTATGACTTATTCTCTTCTGTTAAATGATATTATGGATAAATAATATGTTGATTTATGGAACTTATGTTTTAGTAAATAGATATCCTTATTATAGGAAATTCAATTGGTGATTCAGTGATAAATGTTATTTTGGAAAATTTTCCCTCTTTTGGGAACACTATATGCCAAAGGAAAAAAGAATAGTAAGGGATTTAATTTGAGGAGAAATTATTGAATTTTATACTGGAAGAATCTATGTTTTTATTGTGGACATATGGAAATTTAGGTTATTTTTGGAAATGATTAACCGACCGTGGAGGAAATGTGATTAATTTAATTACTTTTTGGTATAAGACATTAAGAGTGGTTGATATTATTTGGAGATTAATGTTAATATTTATCTTGGAAAACTATGTGATCAAATCCTTCTTATTTTTGGATTTCAATATTATTTGTATTATTTTGAGGAATTTTAAAGTCTTTTTTTTATTTAATATTTTATGTAGAACTTAGGTAATAATATAGAATTTTGGGGATTAAAATTAGTCTTTCTCTTTATAAAGGATTTTTATTTTTTGGGGATTATCTGAACTTGTACAAACCAAATTGGTTTGGTTAATGTATAAATGAGGGGAAATATATAGTTCATCTTTTGGGATTTATTTGATACTCTAGAAGTGGGTTCTGGTACTTCAAGTTTGACCAAGTCATCTTGAATACCCATCGTTTAGAGAAAACATGAGTTTGTGGTAAACATTTATTAAAGGATGAAACTCTACTTGTCATGAAAGTATATTTACTTTTGTTATTATTCTGAGTTGTAAAAGAATTCTTCAGCATTATAAAAATGATATTAAAACAAAAATATTTTCCATTTACTTTTCCTACTGTGAAATCAATGACCATTTAACCATTCACATTTTTCTGGTTTTCTTGTTGTTAAATTTCTCGTGATCATGTTTTCTATCACTCTCCATTAGAATATGAGGGTTTCTTTTTCTTCCATATCCATTTTTCCTACAAGGAATAATAGTATGTATTATTGTGGGTGAAATTTTTCATTCTCATTAATTCTTTTAATGTGGTATTTTTATTGACTCCTTTTTCAAATGAGGGATTTTAAATGAAGTTACTGACCCAAATTTTAAAATTGCGAGGAAGAAATTTCCAAAAGAGGGGAATGATGTAACATCCTAGGTATTTATAGAAGAATAATTTTTCATACATATTAATAGTTATGAATAAGTTATTAATTTAAATTTCAAGGGGACACTTTTTCTACGTGTGTACTCAACACACAAAAACTACTTTCTCTGAAATTTTATGTTGCACACAACCTTGAGTTGTCTAGAAAAATAATACAATAATATTATTATTATTTTAAATGGTAGTTAATGCATACCCATTTTATTGGAAGAAATGAACATAAACATCTAAAATATTCATACCCATGTTTCTAAAATGTTTTTAAATTAACTTAATAAATTTTAGAGGTTTAAAATGATAATGAATCTAATTTTAAGCAAAAAAATACTCTAGGATTTTTTAAATCTCATTATACAACCATTTGGTGGTGAAACATTTTTAAATATAGTTTTTTGTAACTTTTATATTTTATATTTGAAAAAATATACTTTTTCATTAGATGTGGGACATAAAAATATTCTTTGGTTGAAATTTTAGTATTTTTATTTAAAATCCACATTTTTATGACAAGTTAAAAATACTACATTTTACTTCAAAAATGTATTTTAATATACATTATTTATACAGATATATTGTCTTGTTAATTTTTTTTAAAATTTAATTGGATTAAATTTTTATCATTTAATAAAATTTTGGTCATTGGAAGTAATTTCACATTAATATTGGACAGAAACCCAGGAAAATATTTTGATAGTTTTTAATTCTTAAAAACCGGCTTTCGTGTTTTGACAATATGAATTAATTTTTCGTTAATTACAACAATTTCGGTGTTTCAAATTTATAAAAATGGATGCAAAATTCTGAATCTTAAGGATAAAATTTTAATGTTGGTACCATTTATTTTTGTAAATTATTAATAGTTACTTTAATAATTATTTTTATTTACCACGATTAAAGGGTCAACTAGATAAATAAGGGTAAAAATAATAATATAATAACATAAAACTACAATAAATTTTATTCTAATAATATTAGATGAGTCATGATCCACAAACAAATCCTTAGTCTACACATTTGGAAATTTGGAGCCACTTGGTTATGAAAATGACTTGTTATAACAACTAATTTAAAATAAAGAAAAATATAACACAAACATGTATCGTTATATTAAAAAAAATTAAGGTGGGATTATATCTTTGACTATAAATATTCAAACGAAATATAAATCAATTTCTTATATCATGGTATTATTTTTATAATTTTTATACATGAAATAAATAAATTTATTTATGACACAATAATGATGTTGTCATTACCTTATTAAGGAAATATTCAAATAAATGATATTATAATTATTAAAATAAATATTATGTGACATAATTTATATCATCCATGAATTTTATAGATTCATGTGACATTTTATTAGACTTTTAAATTGTTTTTTTCGAAGTTATCTCTCTTTTTGGATTTTATTTAAGTTCAATAAAGTGAATAGTTTAAAAATTTATATAATTGATATTCCATTAAAATAATAAATTATTAAATTATTTAAAAATACTAAAAATAATTTAAAATCACCAAGTTATTATTATATGATATAAAAGTTCATTAAGGTTCCCATTATGGAAAATTTTTCCAATATATATATATATATATATATCTCTAAAATTAAAAGCTTCTTAAAATTAAAAAGTTGTAACCACTTTTAAAATAAAAAGAGTATAATTAAGGGTAAATAGAAAAGATAGGGTTCAAAATAAACTCAATACATGTATAAAAACTATTGGATGATATTATTTTAAAATATAATCATCTTATGTTCTGTATATCTCATTTTGGAGCCTCTTGGATTAAAATAATAATTTATAATGATTTAATATTTTAATAATTTTAAATGGTGCCCCTCCCCTCTCTTATAAAATGGAACTCATCCCTCTCTATTACTCAAACATACAAATCCTTTTATTTTATCCATGAAATTTCCATGAATCTTATTAAAATCCCACCCCAAATTTTTGAATCCTTACTTTAGGTAGAACTCCATTCTTAGAGGTGTTTAGTTGTTCTTCAAAGGCGATCTACCGCAGAAGAGGTATCGTTTTCTTTAAGTGTTTCTTTTTTTCTTCTTAAACATACTAAAATCTACTAAAATTATTATGTGATAATAAATATAATATCATGTATACACTAAGATGTTTTTTTATTAATATCATTCCCTAAATACATTTCTACTTCAATCAAATGGGAAACAAATTTATCATTCATGCGTATGTGTGTATTATCACTTTCACGTACTAATTTAGTTCTCTTTCCATTACTATCTATTAAGATTGGTTATACTGATGAAATTAATATTCATATTTTAAATTTAGGACATATTAATCACTATAATAAAATAATATATCAAAGGAATTATTACTACCATGAGAATAAAAATGATGATGTCGTTCGTGCGTACATGTGAACTATTACCTCCCTGAGCTGTGTGACTCATTTTTATTAATTATATCACTTATATGATATATATAAGTATATTTAAATTATTATTATTAATTTAATAATATAATTATAATTTTATAAAGATAAAATTATAATTACCTTATTCCCATAATGATAAATGAAAAATAGGAATGTTACACATGCGTACGTATGGTCTACCTTCTCCCTAATTATAACGTTGTTCATTTTTTTGACCATAAATTATACAATATGATATATGTGGAAAATTGATGAATATTTCATGAATACTATTATGGAGATGGTGGACTTATGACCACACGAACAATTCACATCATACCATGTTCATTTTCGACTCAAGAACCGATTATCGAAAAAACGTCTGACTTGAACTCAAATAATTAACTAATTATTATAAAATTATTATAAGTTATATAATGAGAATAAAAAATATGAAAATTTATCTTAGTAATGTATAAATTAACCTATGTTTATTATTTGGGAAGTTAAAAACGAACAAGACAAGTTGGAGTCAAGGTAAGGGACTTCATCTCAATATCTATTCATTAAGGCATATTTTGATTTATATACAACCTTATTTTATATATTTTATAATAAAACCAATTTAATTTTAAATACATTAAATTGTTAAAAAAAATAACCTTTTGTTTTAGTATGTGTTTTAGTAAATGGAAAATGGAATGTTTCTTTTTAATGAAAACAGTGACAACGATAATTCTATCACCACGAGAATTATTTGATATTTGGACTCCTCTATAAGTTTTAATGTTTTTAAAAAGAAAATTAAATACCATATTATATTTTAGGTATTTTGGTATTGTTAATGGTTTTGAAAATGTATTGATTGTGATAATATCTTGATATGATGTCATATGATTGCAATGCAGAAATGTTATTTTTATTTTATGTTTGCTCATATGTCATGATTATGTTATGGTTCTTTGTAATTTCATATGCATATGGGTGGTTCCATGATAAATGTGGGGCGGTTGAGCCCATTATATCTCTCCAATGAATTAGGTAACATGACAGAGGTAAATATTAATGTTTATCCTAAGAGATTTAGGGAAAATACTATGATGTGTATTCCAAAACTAACCATGAAGGCTACTCCCTATGTAGCTTTTAAAGATACAATGTAGGTATTTTAATTATGCCACAAGATTAGGTTATTATTTATGAATTCTATGAGTCATTAAAATATATTATGATTTCATGAGGTATGTTAAAGAGCTTATGTTTTTTGAATGAAAAGTATGATTTCATTGATTTTTATGTATTAATGGACTATGGTTTTTTACTTCAGATTTTATAACCCTTAATGAGATGTTTATTCTCATACCAATTTTTTCAAGTATTTTTCATAGGACTTAAATAAGAATAGATTCATGGATGGTATCAAGGAAATTTTATGTGGAAAAAACATGAAACCATACCGGGTATCTTTTTTAAGAGTTTTTGTTTTATAAAAAATGGATAGTGAATAGAAGTGTATACTTGTAATATTTAATTTTATATGTATTTTTTATAGTCAAATTATATAAAACTATAAAACTAAAAATATCCTCAAAGTTTATTAATGTCAATTGATATTTTATGACAAGATTAAGTAATGTTTATATTCATAGCCTTATATGGATGCTTGAAAATTCCATGATTCACTCACCAAATGAGGCAATAAAGACACACCTACCACTCTCCTAGAGATCATTACTACCGAAACCATGATCCTAAGATTGAGTCCCCACTTCCATCGAAGGATGATGGGTCATTATGTTTTCTATTACAAGAATAATAACTCTCGGTCACATAAGTGCCTACTAATTTTTTTAATCTACTTTATTTCAAATATCATGATAAATTGATTTTGTTACATGGTGTATGTTTATATGTAACTATTGTCATTTTGGGATTTAGCAACATTATTTATGGGTTCTTTATTCATTTTCTAGATTCTAAACCTATAATTTAGGTTTAATAAGCTAATTCTATTAAGAAATCGGGCAAAAGGGTCACACACTAAGGTTATTTGAAACCTCTGCTCAATTAATTTTAAATATAGAATATTAAATAAATATTATTCTTGTACATGGTTTAGTAAATATCTATATTTACTTGATTTCATATATTTAGTCATGAGTTGTTTGAAAGAATATTTTGTGGGATCAATATTTAATAATTTTCTATTTAACACGTTAATTATTAATCACAAGAATATATAATATTTATTTATTATTTTTTATTCACAATATAAAAAATTATTACGAATTTTTTAAGTAAATATTTAATAAACATTTATCTCTCAATTTTTTGAATAAAATATTTAGTTTTTTATAGGTAAATAATGTCATGAAATCTATTGAAAAATAAATTGTCATTATTGAAATGCCTGGATCGGTTGTGATCACTGAGAGGGGGGGGGGTGAATCAGTGATAACTTTTTCTTTTTATGAATTGTTCCCTTTGGATTATCAATTCAACCTCTGCAGCTGGTTAAAGACTAGATCTACTATTTTAGTGGTGTAGTAATAATGAGAGCACAGAACACAGAGATTTACAAGGTTCGATACAAAGACCTACTCCTTGCCGTGTTGGTTACACCCCCCAACACGGATTCTTCACTATGCCAAAAGATGATTACACAGTAATTGGTTATACCCCCCAATTACAAGTTGGTTAAACCCCCAACTCCACAGCAGCATCTTCATCATGGCTCCACTTCACTTCTTCAAAGGTGTTGTTCAAAACATCAAGTAGCTTCAACAGTCTTCAAAAGATCTCGTTGGTCTTGCTCACCAAAAAACCAATCACTTAGAATAATCAGTTCTTTTGCATTCACACACTTAAGTGTGTACTCCTATTCTTCTCAAAGTTGGTCTTCATCACTTGTGCCAACATACACAACTCATTTTGAATGTACTCAAATGGAAACAAGCCGAACCTCGGCCTCTTCCTTTCTTTGCACAGTCACAAGCCTCGGGCTCTTCACTTCACACACACTCAAGGTGTGTTCTTCTTTGTCTATGGCCTTCTCTTCACTTCTTGCGCACATACACAAGGTGTGCTCTTCCTCTTCACTTGGCACACACAAAACTTGGTGTAGTTCTCGGCCTCTCCTTCTTGCACACACCCAAGGCTACGGCCTTCACTTGTTTAGCACACACTTGGGTTCAGGTTCTTCAATTTCACACACACACAAGATGTGGTGGCCTTCACTGCCTTTAGACACTTAACCCGTAGGTATAGTTATACTCCTCCCGAACTCAAAGGAGGCACGCAAGGGTGCGGCTTCTCCTCTTCTTCTCCTACTGCCACGTAGGTGTTTAGTGCAAGAGTCGCGCAAGTTCTTCCTACCGCGGGGCGCGCAAGTGCAACACCCGCGGGGTCTTCCTCCTGCCACACAAGGGTGCGGGCAGAGAGGGAACAATCCTCGGGCGCGCAAGGTGTTGCAGCCACAAGGTCTTCCTGCCGCGCAAGAGGTGCGCACAGGGGACTCCTTCGGGCCTCGGGTGGCACCGAGATCTTCAGCCGCGCAAGTGTGTTGCGCGGTGGCTCTTTCTTCGCGAGGCAGAAGGCTTTTGCGGATCACAAATTTTTTCAGCAAACTTCCAGAGGTCTTGGCCTCTCTTTTTTTAGGCAGAGGAATCCTCAAAACATCCACGGGATATAAATCTTGATCCACCGAGATTTTCGGTTCTTTGAAAACTTCAAACGCGGGCCGAGAATCTCGTTCTTTCTCTCTGCACAACGCGGACTTCTTCTCCTTCTCCTTTATCCACGTGCATGCATTTTAAAACGCATGCAAGCCTCTGTTTAATCCATCCCATGCAAAACACGAACACCGTGTGGCCTCGGCACTTCGTTTGCCTTCGGCCTTCATCGAATTTCTCCACTGGTAGCATGCAAGCTCATTTTAAAGCATGGATGTGTTCATTATGGCCAGACGAGCATGAGGGTGCCTTCAGCTTCTTCAGAGGTGGCCGGAATCTCAAAAACATCACTCGGGAGGCCTCTGGTTCAGCGGCGTCGCGGGAGATGCCTCGGCCGAGCTCGAGGTAGAGGATGGTGCGGTAGCCGTCGGATCAGGTGATCGAAAGACATCGGACGGCTGGATCAGATCGCGGCGCGCGGCAGATGAATCGTGCGGCGCTGATCAAGCACGCGATGAGACGGACGGCTCAGATCTGTCCCGGGTGAAATTTCTGCGTCCCACATCGAAACGCCTCGCGGTTTTTCCGCGGTTTATTACCCAGCCGCTCCCATCAGCTCGGCAATTGAACTTCCAACCCTCTCGGTGCCGCCCCGCACCGAGTTCTCCCTGCGGGCGCGCTCTGCGCCCACTCACGCCTCTGCGGGCGCGCTCCTAGCGCCCACTATGCATCCTCGGGTGCGCGGGCTTCACCACCGCGTACCCTCGGGGGCTTATACACGGCCCCTGCCGCGCTCCTCCGGGCGTGCCCCAGGCTCCCATGCGGTGTCCTATGGGTGCGCCCCTGCCTCAAGGATGCTGCCCTGGCCTTGAGGGTTCCCCATGGGCGTGGTGACCTTGAGTCTCACAAGTGCCTTGGGTGATGACCCTCGGCTGGCCTCCTTGGTGGCCTATTTTTTTTTTGGCAAAGGAAATGAATAAGGACTTTGTTAAGAGACAAAGTACTCCCAATATAGAATGCCAAATGCCACTTTTTCATCTTCTCCCAAGCCATTCTTCTTCATCAACTCTACTTCTTCATTAGAATTCCTCCCATCCTCCTTAACATATATTCTAGTCTTAGGAGATCGAATTCCAGAAGATTCTTCATCAACCGAGGTCCTGAATCAAATAATTCTACAACATTCTTCAATGATCCAATCAGAGATCAAGTTGGAGCATCTTCAAGTTCACATGCACTAAGTGATAGTGCATGGACTTCATTAGTGCACATCATCCACTTAGTAGTTGTGGATGGAACTCCTTTCAACTCCTCATTCATTGTGAAGACAATGCATGGTCTCCAATCAGTGTTGTGACATTGTATCCAGTTGATACAAGTTCTTGGAACTTAAAGATCAGCTCAACAATCGTCTGATTTAATGCTTCCTCAATCATCAATCTTCAAGATGTACTTCATCAGATGGCACACGAAGACAAGTTATTGACAATAAATGCAATCACTTCACAAGGGCACAACAATCTACCCCTTTGTATTTGGTTGTCAATACTCCTAAGCACACTTAGAGAATGTCGTGTGCCTGATGATTTCTCCCCCTTATTGGCCAACAAATGCAAAGGGATGAATGAAAGCCATACTCAAAGTATAGAGCTTCTGGAACCTACACATCTTCAACTACCAATGCTCCCCCTCATGGGATGCACTCATCTCCTTCAATTCCCTGCATGTAAGCACAAGAATATAAAAGTTTAGGGAATAAGGAGGGACCTTCTTCTTCCTCAAGTGAGAGTAGAAGGCTGAACATGAAGATTCAGCCTTAGCTCAGCAACTTTTTCTATAGGCATAGCTTGTATCCATTGTTCAACTGCTTCAGCCACTGTGTGAGGTTCAACTTGAGAAACCCGTGCACTCTGATCTTCCAATCTCAACATTCTTCTAGTTCTTACTGAGGAGTGTGGTTCACCCAGGACATTTTCTGTGTCAGTATGTTTCTTCAATTGGTTGTATGTCCTTCCACTTTTATTGCCTTCCTCTTCATCACTGGTGTATTCAGATTTGATCTCAATTTGAAATAGGTTTCTAGTGGTTCTTCTTCCTTCAGTGATGATCTGTCCATCCTTCGAGCTCTTGATGATGCATGAATCTTTCTTGAACAGTACTTCATGACCATCATCACATAACTGACTTACACTCAGCAGGTTGTGTTTCATTCCTTCGACAAATAATACATCATTGGATTTTAGATTTGTTGTTTCAACCAGTGCCTTTCCAACTCCCTTGATTTTTAGAGAACAATTATTTCCAACCACCACAGTTCCTCCTTCATGACTTTCTATGTTGTTTAGAATTTTTATATCACCAGTCATGTGTGATGAGCATCCACTATCAAGAATCCATGACTTGTTTCTGCTGCTGGATTTTGGAGCAACTTCAGCAAAGCATGTTATTTCTTCATTGATTTCCTGAATTCCTTTCCCTTTCATGTCTTTGACTTTTTGTTCGGGAAGAGTAGTCATACATTTATCAGCTCTATGACCTTGTTGGTCACATCTTCCACAAGCTTCACTTAGGCAGTCAAATGTGTTCTGAATTGGAGGTTTTGATACTTTCTGCACAACACTCTGGGTTTCAGGATGTCTCCCCCTTGACTCATGCCTCATTCTTGGAAGAGACATGTTATACCAGCATGCATAGGCCTTATGACCAAACATACCACAACATCAGCAGTAGCCTCTAAACTTTGACCTTTTCCGCTGATAAGAGTCATGTTGTAATTTCCTGTCCAAGATTTGAGTAGTCCTTCCTGAGGATTTCATTTCTTCCACTGAAGATGATTTTGAACAGGTTTGTTTATGACATGTTTGTCTCAATTTTATCTTTGAACCTGCATAGTTAGAAATAACAGATGTAAATTGAGATTTACTGAGTGGTGAGTCGACCTGCCTCTGAGCACCAATGTGAGATGATTCTGCCTTGACCTCAACAGCCTTGTTAAAGTCTTCTATCATCTTTTTCAAGTTATTTTGTGCTTCAACCCACTTGGATTGTGTTATTGATTGTTCTTCTTCTTTGAGGTGAAGTTTCTCCTCAAGATCTTTTGCTATCTTATCCAGCTCAGCTATCTTCAGTTTGTGTCTCTTGATTTCATCAATGTACATTGTCTCTTTCTTCATACATTCTTCCAACTCCTCAGTCATCCTTTTGGTTTCCTTTTGTAACAATCTCTTCTCTTTCTTGAGTTTAGTGTTCTGTTCAAGGCAAGCCACTAGTTCATCTTTCAACATGTGTTCGAGCTCTGTTCGTTCATTTTCATCATCTTCACTGCTGCATGTGTCAAACCCTTTTTCCACATGAGCCATAAAATTCGTTTCTTCTTCTGATTGACTGGCTGAAGTGAAGTCTGATTCTTCCTCTCTGCTAACATAGCTTCTTCTTTCACCTGGAACAAACCTTTTCTTTCTTGCACCAGATCTGTTTCTTTCTCTTGGGTATCTACTCCATTTCTTATTTTGTGACTTATCTTCTTCAACTTCCGGAGCACTAGATCTTTTCTCGGGACAATTAGCAGCAAAGTGTCTGATGTTATTGCAATTGAAACACCTCGATGGTAATTTCCCTTTTCCCCTGAATTTAGTTTTTCCAAACCATTTAGATAAAAGAGAAATAATCTTGTTGAGATCTTCATCCTTTTCTTCATTGTCCGACTCATTTGATCCTAAGACTTCGTCATCTCTTATCTTGAGTTGTCTCATGGCCTCGAAAGCCATCTCATCCTTGATCTTCTTTTTGAATACTGGAATCTTCCTCATTTCATATGTAATGAGAATGTTGTGAAGTTCATCAAGAGAGAGATCATCTCTGTCTTCTAGTGCAGAGACTTTGGGATCAAACCTGTCAGGAAAGTTTCTCATTAGTTTTTTAACAATAGTTGAGTCCTCCAACTTTTCTCCAAAGCCTCGATTGTTACTGACAATTTCATTGACTCTTGTAAAATAATCGTCAATACTTTCTTCTTCTCCCATCTTAATATCTTCAAACCGACTTCTCCAAATTTGTAATTTAGCTTCCTTGACTTTAATGTTGCCTTCATAACAACTCTCTAATTTGTCCCAAATTTCTTTGGCATTCTTGAGTCCCATGACTTTTGTGTAAACCTTTTCTGAGAGAGACATAAGAATGGCATTTTGAGCTTTACCATCAACTTCCATATTTCGTTTCTCAGCAGGTGACATAGTAGCTTCATCAGCATGAGGAGGGAATCCAAATAAGGCTACATTTCTAACTTCAAGGCTGAGAGATAGAAGGTAGGGTAACATCCGATTCTTCCAGCTGTGGTAATTCTTTCCATCGAATGTAGGAACACCCCTACTATTAACAGAATTCAGATTGTCCATCTTCTCAGAAGTAGATCCTTACAGAGGGAACCTGGCTCTGATACCACTTGAAATGCCTGGATCGGTTGTGATCACTGAGAGGGGGGGGGGTGAATCAGTGATAACTTTTTCTTTTTATGAATTGTTCCCTTTGGATTATCAATTCAACCTCTGCAGCTGGTCAAAGCCTAGATCTACTCTTTTAGTGGTGCAGTAATAATGAGAGCACAGAACACAGAGATTTACAAGGTTCGGTACAAAGACCTACTCCTTGCCGTGTTGGTTACACCCCCCAACACGGATTCTTCACTATGCCAAAAGATGATTACACAGTAATTGGTTATACCCCCCAATTACAAGTTGGTTAAACCCCCCAACTCCACAGCAGCATCTTCATCATGGCTCCACTTCACTTCTTCAAAGGTGTTGTTCAAAACATCAAGTAGCTTCAACAGTCTTCAAAAGATCTCGTTGGTCTTGCTCACCAAAAAACCAATCACTTAGAATAATCAGTTCTTTTGAATTCACACACTTAAGTGTGTACTCCTCTTCTTCTCAAAGTTGGTCTTCATCACTTGTGCCAACATACACAACTCATTTTGAATGTACTCAAATGGGTACAAGCTGAACCTCGGCCTCTTCCTTTCTTTGCACAGTCACAAGCCTCGGGCTCTTCACTTCACACACACTCAAGGTGTGTTCTTCTTTGTCTATGGCCTTCTCTTCACTTCTTGCGCACATACACAAGGTGTGCTCTTCCTCTTCACTTGGCACACACACAACTTGGTGTAGTTCTCGGCCTATCCTTCTTGCACACACCCAAGGCTACGGCCTTCACTTGTTTAGCACACACTTGGGTTCAGGTTCTTCAATTGCACACACACACAAGATGTGGTGGCCTTCACTGCCTTTAGACACTTAACCCATAGGTATAGTTATACTCCTCCCGAACTCAAAGGAGGCACGCAAGGATGCGGCTTCTCCTCTTCTTCTCCTACTGCCGCGTAGGTGTTTAGTGCAAGAGTCGCGCAAGTTCTTCCTACCGCGGGGCGCGCAAGTGCAACACCCGCGGTGTATTCCTCCTACCACACAAGGGTGCGGGCAGAGAGGGAACAATCCTCGGGCGCGCAAGGTGTTGCGGCCACAAGGTCTTCCTGCCGCGCAAGAGGTGCGCACAGGGGACTCCTTCGGGCCTCGGGTGGCACCGAGATCTTCTGCCGCGCAAGTGTGTTGCGTGGTGGCTCTTTCTTCGCGAGGCAGAAGGCTTTTGCGGATCACAAATTTTTCAGCAAACTTCCAGAGGTCTCGGCCTCTCTTTTTATAGGCAGAGGAATCCTCAAAACATCCGCGGGATATAAATCTTGATCCACCGAGATTTTCGGTTCTTTGAAAACTTCAAACGCGGGCCGAGAATCTAGTTCTTTCTCTCTGCACAACGCGGACTTCTTCTCCTTCTCCTTTATCCACGTGCATGCATTTTAAAACGCATGCAAGCCTCTGTTTAATCCATCCCATGAAAAACACGAACACCGTGTGGCCTCGGCACTTCGTTTCCCTTCGGCCTTCATCGAATTTCTCCACTGGTAGCATGCAAGCTCATTTTAAAGCATGGATGTGTTCATTATGGCCAGACGAGCATGAGGGTGCCTTCGGCTTCTTCAGAGGTGGCCGGAATCTCAAAAACATCACTCGGGAGGCCTCTGGTTCAGCGGCGTCGCGGGAGATGCCTCGGCCGAGCTCGAGGTAGAGGATGGTGCGGCGGCTGTCGGATCAGGTGATCGAAAGACATCGGACGGCTGGATCAGATCGCGGCGCGTGGCAGATGAATCGTGCGGCGCAGATCAAGCACGCGATGAGACGGACGGCTCAGATCTGTCCCGGGTGAAATTTTCGCGTCCCACATCGAAACGCCTCGCGGTTTTGCCGCGGTTTATTACCCAGCCGCTCCCATCAGCTCAGCAATTGAACTTCCAACCCTCTCGGTGCCGCCCCGCACCGAGTTCTCCCTGCGGGCGCGCTCTGCGCCCACTCACGCCTCTGCGGGCGCGCTCCTAGCGCCCACTATGCATCCTCGGATGCGCGGGCTTCACCACCGCGTGCCCTCGGGGGCTTATACACGGCCCCTGCCGCGCTCCTCCGGGCGTGCCCTAGGCTCCCATGCGGTGTCCTATGGGTGCGCCCCTGCCTCAAGGATGCTGCCCTGGCCTTGAGGGTTCCCCATGGGCGTGGTGACCTTGAGTCCCACAAGTGCCTTGGGTGATGACCCTCGGCTGGCCTCCTTGGTGGCCTATTTTTTTTGGCAAAGGAAATGAATAAGGACTTTGTTAAGAAACAAAGTACTCCCAATATAGAATGCCAAATGCCACTTTTTCATCTTCTCCCAAGCCATTCTTCTTCATCAACTCTACTTCTTCATTAGAATTCCTCCCATCCTCCTTAACATATATTCTAGTCTTAGGAGATCGAATTCCAGAAGATTCTTCATCAACCGAGGTCCTGAATCAAATAATTCTACAACATTCTTCAATGATCCAATCAGAGATCAAGTTGGAGCATCTTCAAGTTCACATGCACTAAGTGATAGTGCATGGACTTCATTAGTGCACATCATCCACTTAGTAGTTGTGGATGGAACTCCTTTCAACTCCTCATTCATTGTGAAGACAATGCATGGTCTTCAATCAGTGTTGTGACATTGTATCCATTTGATACAAGTTCTTGGAACTTAAAGATCAGCTAAACAATCGTCTGATTTAATGCTTCCTCAATCATCAATCTTCAAGATGTACTTCATCAGATGGCACACGAAGACAAGTTATTGACAACAAATGCAATCACTTCACAAGGGCACAACAATCTCCCCCTTTGTATTTGGTTGTCAATACTCCTAAGCACACTTAGAGAATGTCGTGTGCCTGATGATTTTTTTTGCAACAAAAACACTAAGTCCTTTGTTAAACAAAGTGACCAAGTGTAACATGCCAAGTGCATCCCCTGAGGGGGAGCATTGGTAGTTGAAGATGTGCAGGTTCCAGAAGCTCTATACATTGAGTATGGCTTTCATTCATCCCTTTGCATTTGTTGGCCAATAAGGGGGAGAAATCATCAGGCACACGACATTCTCTAAGTGTGCTTAGGAGTATTGACAACCAAATACAAAGGGGGAGATTGTTGTGCCCTTGTGAAGTGATTGCATTTGTTGTCAATAACTTGTCTTTGTGTGCCATCTGATGAAGTACATCTTGAAGATTGATGATTGAGGAAGCATTAAATCAGACGATTGTTGAGCTGATCTTTAAGTTCCAAGAACTTGTATCAACTGGATACAATGTCACAACACTGATTGAAGACCATGCATTGTCTTCAATCAGTGTTGTGACATTGTATCCAGTTGATACAAGTTCTTGGAACTTAAAGATCAGCTCAACAATCGTCTGATTTAATGCTTCCTCAATCATCAATCTTCAAGATGTACTTAATCAGATGGCACACGAAGACAAGTTATTGACAACAAATGCAATCACTTCACAAGGGCACAACAATTATGAATTTCATAATAAATTATGAGGCGGATCATTGAATCCATTTAATGGTCTGGTGAGAAATTCAATATATAAAATTATTTTAAAAAATTTATATTAATTTATTTAGTAAAATAAATCATATTTTGTCCTTTTGATTATCACTTGTCATGTAAATATTAGTTATATAATTATCTTTACATTGGGTTCATTGGGGATTAAAAATTAATAAGGGCCCATGTGTAATTAGGATTGGTCTAACCCTATATCAATTTAATAATAACTGTATAACTTTTATAACTAATCATCATTGTATAAAAAAATATGTAGAAATAAATCTATCATTCCCTAGACAGTTTTACTCCTATAAAATTCACAATAATATAGAGTGATGATCCTCCACCAACATATCAATAATATTGAGAACAAGAAGAGTACATCCCCAAAATAAATCTTGGGGTGGTTATTAATGAACAAATAATGCATGAAAGTATTCTGGGATAGCCCATGGAATGGTGGACAACATGTTTTGTGACCCATTTACTCATCCTCAGGCCCACAAATTATCACTTTTGAAAACACATAGTAAATGATACATCATGTATTTATTATAAAAATCATCTAACTTTTAATACCCCAAGATTTCATAGTATGTTATTTTATTCAACAGCTTGCGCTATACACAACCCCGATTTTGAGTGCACCAAGACTTTCCAAACTAGCTGTTCAAAAGTATTTATGAATATTATTAACTAAATTTTGAATTTTATATATTCCATCTAATTTTAACATCCTTATTGTGTGTTTCTTAGACATAATTTAAGAATAAATTCATTTTTTTCAGATAATGAAATCATTTTTCAAAAAATGCAATTTTACCTCCATTTAATGGTGAACCATTTTTAAGTCAAAAATTTGAACCATTAATATATTCAATTTGACAAAATAAACTTCTTATTTAGAATAAATACATAAAAATTTAATTTCGATAAATTATTTTGTGTATTTCTGATAACATTCATATTTGGGTGAATTGTGAAAATAATAAATTTTAATTGAAAACAACTTTTTAAATCAAAATAATTTATAGAGTTCAATTATACATTTAAATGGTCTTCAAGTATAATTAGATTAAATTTTTACAATTTAATCCATTTTTTCTCATTGGAATTAGTTTCACTTTCAAATTATACATAAACAAGTGTCAATCATTTGATAGATATTGTTTCTTAAAAACATGCAATTTTTTTAACAATGGAAATTAATTTTAAATTAATTAATGAAAATTATATGTTTTTAACTTAGTAAAATATACATCATTTTTTAATTCGTAATATCAAATATTTCTTAGGCTGATTTTTTTGTATTTTTCTGAAAAACATCAATTTTTGATTAATAGTAAAACCACTTAGTAGTAGTTAAAAAAAGATTTTTTCTTTTAAATGAAATTTTACCGCTTCTGTGAATTGAATTTAGAAAATATGAAATACATGGTTGTTATTAATAAGTAAAATATTTTTCAATAAGATGAAGATAGTTTTTTGTGAATAGTAACCTTTGACTTTTATTTACCACGGTTAACAGTAAATAGGGTAATTAAATATAAAAATAATATTATAATTATATAAAATTACCTTAACACTTGTCCTAGCCTTATTTTATGATTCATGGCCGACCATGGGCTTGGTTGGATCGATTTTGGTACCCCATGGTTCCATTTAAGGGTGATAATGACACTTCATTTTAATTAACGTAATGTAAAGACAAAAATGGAATTAAAAAATATCTTTTAGTATATCACTTTTTACATGGGGTTATATAAGTTATATTTCAGACTATAAGTATTAATTGGAAATATGAAAATCTATCCTACGTTATGGTATTTTTTTATTATTTTCATACATTAAATAAATTAAATTATTTATGACACATTAGTGATGTAGTATTTACGAAATTGATATATGATTTAAATAAATAAGATTAGTAATATTAAAACAATATCCAAAACATGTCCAATTATCATTGGATGATTTTATTTTGACCATGAGTCATCTTATCTTTGACTTTAACTAGTTTTGGACTTTTAGAAACCAAATTTCACTATATAATAAAATAATATTTTCACACATTCCTAAAGAGCCACTCCTCCCCCTTATAAAAGAACACCGCTTCTAACCAATTCCACACACCTCTGAATCCCCTTAGGTCATCCAAACCCTACCCAAATAATCTCTCATGATCCCTCTATTAGACATATATTCCTTACCTTATGAATAAATCACTTTATACAGTCCTTTTGGTTCAAACCAAAGAAAGTTACCCAATTTAAAGGTAACCGTTTCTCTTAAATTCTTTTGTTTTATTTTGTTTTATTTTAATTCTCCAATCCCCCTAAAATCTTTTTAATATTTTATGTTACAAAAAAATCTCTATCCTAAATATACTAGGATTTTTTTATGAAAATTATTCAAACTACACTTAGACACATCTCCACCTAATGGTTGAAGAACATACTTTATCTGTGGTTGGCATACTAACGCCTCACGAAACGATGATTGTTTGATTATTTACCACTGCCTCTCATGGTGGTCATTAAAATGGCACTATATTTATATATGATATATATTATTTTTAGGTTTTCTTTTTTGCTTATGTATTTTACATTTATATAATACCTTTATCTTTTCAAATATGGGTAAAATGCTATAATTTAATTTTAGGAAGTGTGGACTACCGCCCCCTCAAAGTGACATAACTCATTAATGACTTTTGTGGGACATATAAATTAAGGATTTAATGATATTATATATGATATTATAAAGGAATTATAATATACCTATGTATCATTATGTTTTTATTACATTAAAATACAAAATAGAAATGAATGTAGCGTTCATGTGTAAGTATTGTTTACAGTCTCCATGAACGGTGCATTTAATTTCTTATCTCAAAATGTTATGTACTATTATGAATACATATATATACTTGATATAATATATATATATATATGACATCTAAATCATGTATATAATTCAGAAGATAATTTACTTTTGACCACATGGAAAGATTGTAATTATAACAAGTTCATTTTTTACTCAAGTTTCGAACATCGATAAAATATCCAATATGAACTCAAATAATTAACTAATTGTTATAGAAATGTAAAATGTGATATAAAATAAATAGAACACTTTAAAAAATTTCATAATAAAGTATAAATTTACTGAATTTTTTTAATCAGGAAGAACAAGGAATATACAAGACAATTCGGACTTGAGGTAAGGGGTTTCTAATCTCTCTTTTAATTCTGGGAGATTTCCATTATTCTCCACTTATTAATTGCATGTGGTGTATTTTTTACTAAAATTTATTTATATTATCATGATTATATTTATATTCAAGGTATTTTGTGATTCATTTGGTGGTTATTAACTTTTTTTCATACGACTCGATTGATTACAACGAAGTAAGGGTTTTTCATCTCACTTTTCTTCCCATGAGATTCATGCTATATTCGGCACTATTTCATTTTCTGTAGAGTATCTATTTCCCATGATTGTATTTTTTTTTAATATACTTTATTTTATTGGTATTTACATATTCATTGAATGATAATTCTTTCATGGGGTGTATGTTTCATAAGTTACCAAATCAGTAAGGGAATTTCAATTTCCAATATCCACACATTGTGCTTTACGCATACTTCATTGATTAATTTACCCCGTGATTATGTGTGAAATCATTATTTATTATTTTTGAAGTAATTTAAAATCTCCTTTATGTGGATATTATTTTGATACACATAATTACTCCACTGAAAAATTCTCAAGTCATCGATATGAACTTGATAAGAGTAATTTTAACTCAATCTCCTTTTATTGAGTTAAACATACAATTAATTGGTGTGGTTTTTACAAGAATATGAGTGAACGTACGCTTGTTTATTTACACTAAATATCCAATAATATTTAGTGTATTTATTTTTTTCACACATAATTATGTCGTTTATTTGTCCTTAACCTAAGGATAAAGAGATTCCATCTCAGTTTACATTCCATTGAGACTTCTTTGTTGTTATATAAAAATTCACATTTATATCGTGTATATAATGTAATTGGACATAGTATATCATGAATAAATTTATTATAATTATATTATGATCTTTTTATAACCTCAATTACTGGTATTCAAGTGTCTCTCTTTTTTTAGGAACTCTAACTAAAATATCATTTTCAATGTTTTAAAGATTTATTATTCTAAATCTTTCTCCTTAATTTCAATGTTTTAAAAATGGTTTTAAGGATTTATTTTTATGGAAATTAATTTTTTTAAATTAAAATTCCATTTAAAAGTATCAAAGTTGTATGGTACACTTTGATTCAAAAATCTATTTTAAACAGATTCTTGATAAATAGTGATACTTTTAAATGTTTTCAAGAAAAAGTGGGATATTTCTCTCATATAGTTTTGATGATTATTTTAATCTATTTAAATATCCTTCATTATTCTATATTTAGGTTGATCTATTATTATACAATCTTCCATATTGTATTGAATGAGTTATTTTTTACTGTGGATGTGTTATTTTTATACGATTCATGGTTTGTGGTTAAAATATTGACATTCTGTATGCTAGTTTTGATACAACTGTTCATTTTATGTTTCAACCATTTCATATATGGAATGAATTGGACTTAGTAAGTAATGGGGGGATCCCGCTACACATCCTCAATGAATCAATAGGTCTCATGAGACAACTAGACGTGGAATTGGTCGAGGCCTTTCTCAATTTTTGATATAAGGTTTTGGAAGAGACCTTAATCATTTTTAGATGTGTTGGAAGAGGCCTTGACAAAATGTTTTAGAATGACCGGAATTATGCATTCCATCATTATAATATTATCTAATGATATTTCATATGGTTATTTGACTAGTAGAATACCCAGGACTATGTTTTATTAAAGCATTATTTACACAGCTCATATTACTGCCATAAAGTGTTCATGTTAATTATTTGTAAAGTCATGTGTTTTCAATTATTCACCATGATTAATGTTTATGTTATCTTCCATTTTATTTCTTACTCTTACTGAGCATTTGAGCTCACCCTTTTCTTATGTTTCATTTTCCCAGGATATGAAGAAGTTAGTAATGAGTCACTTGCAGGCATAATCTACGAATCTTGGATGTTTCTAATGGAATAATTTAGTGTTTTTTTTCATTTTGAAGTTGTAATTTTGAACTTATGTATATATATTGTTTCATAGACTACTAAAATGATAAGTCCTTTGGGAGTTTAATATTTTTAATCAGGCCAATGTATTAAAAGAATGCACCGACTCTTGGATTCTGGGGTTGGGGCGTTACATAACTAATAGTCAAGACAGTTGGTAATTAGTACACATGATATAGTGGTCATTTAAATCATACACACATGGTGTATTTAATTCACATAATTTGTTGGTCGTGTAATTAATGCAGATTTGGTTTATTCCATACAAATGACATTGAAGTCATTTAATTAATTCACATGAGGTGTAATACAGATTTTTTGTAATTAATTCTTAGATAATGTGTAACTAATTCACACGTAATGTGTAATTAATTCCCATATACTGTCTAATTAATTCACAAGGGATTTAATTAATTAATTCATTCATGGTGTATTTAATTCATATGAATAGTAATTAATTAATTCTCGCATTGTGTAATTGATTCATACATTATTTAATTAAGTGACACATGGTGTATTATTAATACACTGGTGTGGTGTTTAATACATGATTTGTAATTAATTATTTTATGTGATGTACATGTCGTTACAGGCTATACATAAGTAAATTAATTTATATAGAAATAAATTTTATTATAGTATTAAAAAAATCTAGACTCTATATAGAAATATTATAAAGAATTATAAATAAAAAATTAATTCCATGTTAAATTCTTAACTAGTCTGCATATTTCATCCAAGTACTCATTATTTTATTATTCAATTTATAAAAACATTATTTATTTACATTAATTTGAATTATAGATGATGGAATTTATAGAGATACATGAATAAGGAAAAATTAAATAATTAATTAATTAGATAACTATTCTGATTAATTCTAGGCTATTTAATCTAAATTAAAAAATGGATTGAATTTAATGTTATCCAGTGTGAAAATTTATTTATTTTTGTATTTATATGTTTTATAATCATCCTATAATGACATGTGTTTTTTCTTGGTTTCTTTTAATTTTTTATTATTTCATGGTTTCTATGAGTATTTATTAAATTTAATTAATAGTCTTTTTGTTAAAACCTTTTTTTTTATAAAATGGCATTTCGGTCTTCAGTTTCATTAATGTAAACCCACCTAACCAATCCTTTTTTTATCCCCACTTGTTAGTGAGTAAATCTTATTTTGTTGATGGGGATCCCAAATGAGTGGATGCAATTAATGATAAAAATGAAGTGAAATAAACCTAGTAGATGTATAAGTGCACGGGTGGAATACAACAGCTCAAAATAGTGTTGGATTAAGGATTAATTCCCCAAGGGAATGAGTTGGTTAATCATATATGAGATAAATGGACTATTAGATAAATATCATGATTATACCAGTTTTTAAAAATTATTTCTCAGTTTCATGGTATGTGATTTATTTGTACGGAAAGTGGTGGCATTAAAAAAATAATTTAGAATCATGGAGGTTATAATTAAATATTTAGGAATATGTGTACCTTTTTTAAGACCTGATTAATTATATAAGTAAATTCCACATAATATTAGCATGTATGAAAAAAATATAAAATGATTAATACATGTTAAAAAGATAAAATCCCTCAATTAAAAATATTAATTTGGTGTAGCCTTGAATTTTCTGATTCAGAATATAACCATAATATTGTATTGTTTCATTATTCCCTCACTGGGAAACTGAAATTTAATAGAGAGTTCTGAAGAATATTTTGTGTGTAATAATATAAAATTACATAAAGTGGATTATCCTTCACTAGACATGTTATAGTAATTATTGTAGAAATTTGAGAATGGGATTTTTTAAATGGGGACTCCCCTCAACAAACCAAGGGTCTATGAGTTAATGAATTTGGGGAAGGTATGAATACCTAAATACCTTTGAGTAATTTTTCAAGCCATCACTTGGATTATGATAATGGGAGTATAGATTCCTTTTAATAGAATACCAATATAAAACGATATTCTAAAATTAATAGATAAGGTCATTAGGTTTGGATAAAATAGACTTAGACTAATTGTAAGATCCCAAATCTCTCTGTAAGGTATGTTTTACATACGTATCAGTATAATATCTTTATTTTAGTCAATTAAGTGTGTTACAGAGTCCTTATGGAGTCTTGGGTGTGTTTCCGGGGTTTGGGACATGAAAAGGGAGTAAATGATTTTTCTGGGCTAGCTTCACAGTCTACCCATGGTTAGTGCAAACTGTGCGGGTAGCTCAAGTAAACCATGCAAGAAGAAAATTTTCAAAAAATTTCCTCCACACAGTTTGTGCATGGCTTGGAAAGCCATGTGGGTAAACCATGATAGGGTTATATTTCATATAGAAACATTATCATGGTTTGTGCACGATTTGGAAATGACGTAGGAAAATCGTACAGCCTATAAACTTGTAAAAAAATTACAAGTTTTCCACTCTGGGAATTTATATCCCACTTGGGATTTTCCTCCCACTCATCCCTTTCAGCACTAAGAATGAACCAAAGGGACCAATACCTCCCAAATATCAATCTCTTTCAATTATAAGCCTTCTATAGAACCTTCACTTACGGATTGAAGATCTGGGTAAGGATAATCCTCATTTTTATTTTCTTTTTAGTTTAGGGTTTCTATTTGTTTTACCTCTTGATCTAAAGATTTAAAACCTCACTTTTTCTGTGATATTTATGGAAAATATTAAATTTTGGGTTGAATACTGATCTAAGGATTTGGTTGGGAGTTTTTTCACCAATGGATTCAAAGTTGGTGGTCTACAAGTTATATCCCTTGGGATTTGTGTATATTTGTGCATGTATGATATTTATTCTTGCCTAATTTTTGTGAATTCTTGGTGATTTTAACTTAATATGGGGAAATGGTTAAATAAATGGTTAATTTAATCCCTATTGATCCCCATGGGATGCTAGGAGGATGATGCAACCTATTTTGGGGTCCAATCATGGGGTGTGTCGATATGTTCCGAACATAGAACTAGCAACGTAGTGAAAGATCATTGTGAAAGAACATAGAGCCCTTGATGAATATGTTAATATTTTTAAATGGATTGATGGTAAATGATATGTGACAGGTTATTCATGAAAATTATTAGTGAGATAGGCAGGAGGAGTGGGAAATGGGGATAAAGGGTTAAGTAATTAAAATTATGAATGTGTTAATGGATTATGGGAATAATGTTATTTTCCAATTTATTCAGATTATTGGGATGTTGTAAATGATTTTGGATGCGTTTTTGTGATATGTTGATTTGTGGTGAATGATAAATAAGCATGTGCACATGGCTAGTCTATGTGGGGTATTGACTTGAGGTTCTATGCCCACGGGTTGAGTTGGACCGATGTTCTAGCTCCTCCCCTAAATGCATGGGTTAGAAAAGTGGACGAATACATATTCCCCTAACGGTTGCATTACACATAGACTGAGTCTTCTATGTGAGTATTATTTGATTTTTATAATGTTATTCCTAGTGAGGTAAGGATTGGTTTTCTTTCCATATGCTTTAGAACATTGAATATGCCTAATCCATTAAACACATAAAAAGGGGATATTGAATAATGAAATTCATGAGTAGTGAACCCGAATTAATAGGTTGTATATATTAAATGAACATAGTTTAGAATGACCGATTGGACTTTTACTTTTATTGTTCAATTATTATGATTTTTATTCACTATCTACCTTTCTGGATATTTTGTAGCATCGTTGGTGGTGGCCTATTGAGTTATACTCAAACCCTACTCAGGCTGCCATTGGGTTCCAAAGTAGTCTGCATGCTTGTAGGTCAGGAAAAGGAAAATGGTCCAATGCTAGGGAGTTGAGTTAGACATTGAAAATTTATGGGAATTGTTTTAGACTTGGAGTCTAGACCATTTTTTGGATACATTTATTTTCTTTCTTTTGGGTTTTGTTCACATGACACAATAGCATCACATGACATATTTTTTTGTTTATGATTGAACCCAGTTTTGGTATTTGATCATTTATGCATGTTATGGATTGTTCTCTTTTCTTTCTACTATTTAAATTACTATATATTGTGTATTAACATAGTATTGAGGGTATAGACTCCCCACGTGATCTTTTGGACCCTCGCTGCTAGTCAGAAACCTCTAGCATATAGGGAGGCACGCTTGATGTCGTGTAACTACCCGGCTCAGACCACTTATTTAGTGTCTCCCTGGTCAAAGATGTTACAAAGTGACAATATAAGATTTCTTTTCACTTTATTTCTTTTTGGGGATGGTTTAAAAGGGATTAGGAATGTTTCAGGCCTTGGTAATGAGCTCATGCTTCGGAGTAGTTGTCCCATTTATGGGGGAAAACCAAGTCATCCTGGGAGGGAATTTTTGTTCTTGTTATGTGTTATTATGTTCGATGATATTTCACCATTGGGTGATGCACTAGTTGTGTGACTTTACAGTTTTGTGATATTTCTCTAGCAGATGGAATGGTATGAGGTTTTGCATTCATGTATCATTCTAGGAACTAATGTAGGGAAGTGACATGCATCTTGATAGGCACACACACGGGATGGGAGTGCGAGATGTAAATTTTGGGATGCAAATGTTCTTTTAAAGTTGTTAATTATTCCTAATAAGATTTTATGAATGAGTAAAAAGGTGATGTGAAAATTTCTACTAGTATTTAGAAAATAGTTTTTGATAATGAAGTAAAAGTGGAAAAAAAATTTACGGTTAAATTGGAATAAGAAAATGGTTCCAATGGGAGTAAAATATAAGTCTTGTAACCCTGAAAATTAGATACCTTTTTGGCCATTGACATTGGGAGATAGAAAAGGGTAGTTACCTGGTTTTTAGTGGGATTTTTTGGGTAGTGTATGTGAAATGGTTTGGTTATTATTTGTGAAGTTCCTACCTATATCCATTTTTCTCATGGTAGCTTTATGGTTGCATTCTAAAGCTCATGTTTGGAATTGTAAAGAAATTCCAACTTGAAGATTTGTGTTGGTAGGGAGACATAAGGATGTTGTTGAGAATTCTCCTCCAATAGTGGAGTGATAGAACGTGGTGATCCAAGGATATTGGGAAGATAATATATGTGAGAATGTTTCTCGTTTTATGCAGATGATAGAACGGGACCTTGGGTGGGTTGCACCGAGCATGTTTGAGCTGACCAGGAAGTTTCAGCTATAACATCCTCTGGCCATTAATAGAGTCGGTGGACCAGAACTAGAAGAGTTCCGGATAGAGTCCATCCAAATGATTATCATCCATCTAGAGACTCCTCTCAGGATGTGAGTCAAGTTAGCAGCAAATACACTGAGGGGGCATGCAAAACGTTGGTGGGAAATTATGGTTCAGACAGAGCTAGATGAGTTGATGTTGTCGAAAGATTTTTAAGAAGAAGTTTCTTGAGAACTTTTATCCAAAAATTCATGAGGTAGGACACGACTACAGATTTTATGTGGTGGATTCAGAAGATAATGTCAGGGATGGACTATTCTAGTTGTTTCACTGATTTGAGACGCTTCATTCCGACGTTAATAGGAGATGCGGCAACTATAGAAAAATTATTCTAGGATGGGCTTAGACACAATATCAAATTTCATGTGAATATCCTTCATCTAAAAATGTTTGCTGAAGTGGTGGATTAATCCCTTATCTCAGAAGAAAACTTCAATGGTGCTTTAGGTAGTGAACTTCTAGCACCGGCTAGGTGAGAAAGTGGTGTCGCTTCTTATAGTAGGAATCACCACTTTGAAACCTTCCAACAAGGGGAAAGCATGTATAGTAGTCAGAAGAGTGGTTAACATCTCAGGGTGGTGACCAGGTCTTTTGATTTTAGTGTGGAAGGATAGGGAAAAATCGTGACCAGTGCTCCCCCCCCCCCACACCAGTAGAGTTTCGAGCGTGTGGCATGCTAGGTTATGTGCAGAGATTCTACAAAAACCGGAAACATTTGGGGAATTATAAAGGTCATAGGAAGATGCCGAGTATAGGAAGGGGTTAGTTACCCTATATCAGGTAGGCAATTGGATCTCCACGGGCCTTACTATTAGGGGCAGTGGACTTGGGACTCCGGTGGGAGATCAACCTTACCAGCTGAGTAGTGCAGTGCAAGGTACTCAGGTATGGGTCTATGGTAAAGGGGTAGGTCATCTCCATGTAGTTCAGGATACACCTGAGTGTGGTGAGGTAGGATTTTCTATTGTTTAAGGTACGATTCTTGTATCTTCCACATTTCTAAGTTCTTTATTTGATATATGTTCTACACATTACTTTATTTCTACTCAGTTTGTAGTTGTGTTGGGATTAACTGTAGTGATTCCATGTGGGGTAATGTCGCTTTATACTCTGTTAGTGGTGCGAGTTAAAGACATCAGTAAGTGTAAGGATTGTGCTCTTTAGGTTTGTCGGTATCATTTTCTGTGGGATTTGTTTGTCCTAGATAGGTTAGGTTTTGACCTAATTTTGGGAATGGATTGGTTGGTGTTATATCAAGCCCATATTAATTCTTACTGATGTTGGGTAACATTCACATCTTCAGATGAGATAAAACAAGTCCTTTGTGGTGAGTGTGATGCTCGGGTGGGCCACACAGGGCCATTAGGCCATTAGTTGGGGGATCTCATAGCCCAAGTGCCATGCCTTATGATAGATGATGGGTAAAAGGACAGCCAGTCTTCCATTTTGTTGTGGACCAGCTTTAGGATGTGTTTCTTGATGACTTCTCGGGGTTACCACCCAAGATAGATGTTGAGTTTAAAATATAATTTTTACCTTGAGAGGATCCAATTTCCATTCCACCTTACCATATGGTACCAACATAGCTCTAAGAATTAATGATTCAACTAGATTAATTGGAGCATAAGGGGTTTATACTTCCTAGTACATCACCATAAGGATCTCGTTTGCCATTTTCTAAGATGTTTTATAGGTCACTGAGGCTATGTGTTGATTATAGAAATCTAAACCGGATGAATTTTATATGCACTAATACCTTCTTCTAGGAATTTATGACCTCTTTGATCATCTTAGTGGTGCCTTAGTGTTTTCCAAGATTGATTTGAGATCAGGATACGAAAGTTGATGGTGAGACCTTCTGACATACCCTAGATGACTTTCTGAAGCGGGTATAGGTTGTATGAATTATTTTCTATTTCATTTGATTTGACCAATGCACTGGTTGTGTTTATGGACTTGATGGAGTGGATTTTCCACCCATATCTGGATCTATTTGTAGTTGTTTTCATTGATTACATCTTGGTGTACTTCAAAACTCACGACGATCATGCCAAACATCCTGACATCATCTTGAGTACACTAAGAGACCATTGGAGTTACGATAAGCTATAAAAATTTCAATTTCGGATTGATGAGGCGCACCTTTTGGGAGATATCATATCTGAGTCAGGCATGTCGGTGGATCCAGAAAAGGTGCATGCTGGGGTGTCTTGGGAGTAGCCTAATAACGTTACTGTTATTCGTATTTTTCTAGGTTTTTCTGGTTATTTCATAAGGTTTATTAGATATTTATCACATTTGGAAGTAAAAATCATATCTCAAACCAAGAAAGGGGTTATGTTCAATTGGTCATAGGATTGTGAGAATGCTTTCCCGGAGCTGATAAACTGATTAACCACCACACCGATTTTTATTTTACCAGATCCAGGAAAAATGTATACCTTGTTTTGTGATGCATTTGGTGTTGTAAATGGGGTAGTGTTGATGTAGGGTGAGAGGTTTATAGCTTATGGGTCGAGGAAGTTGAGGTGACACAAAATAAATTATCCTACTCAGGACTTGGAGCTAGCGGTTGTGGTTCATTCCTTAAAGTGCTGGAGGTATTTTTTGTTGGGAGAAACCATTATGGTGTTTACCAACCAACAAAGACTCTAATACCTCTTCTCTCAACTGGATTTGAATCTTCGAAAGTGACAGTGTGTCGAGTACCTTCAGTATTTAGATTTTGAATTGGATTACACACCAGAAAAAGGGAATAGTGTCACTGATTCTCTTAGCCGGATGAATCTAAATCAAGTAGTTCATCAATTTAGTTCATAGTGGGCGGATGATGGCCTTGTTTGTGGAGATGCATTTGGAGGTACAAGAGGGTCACAAGAAGAAGACCCTTGCATCTATATCAGTTGATTTTGTTCTTTTGAGATGATTTAAAGAAAGACAGTTGGTAGATTCGGATTGTTTGGCTATGATGAAAAATATTAAAGGTGGAGAGTCTTCTTCTGGTTAGACCTTCATTACCAATGGAGTTTCTTATGTTCAAGGTCATATCGTGGTACTAGAAGATGTATGAGAGGAGTTGATGTGTGAGTTCCATGCATCAACATGGGCAGTGCACTTGGGCATGACTAAGATGTACCGTGACCGTTTTTGGTAGTTTTGGTGGCCGAGAATAATAAGAAAACTTGCAGTTTTTGTGGAACAATGCCTTACCTGTCAGTACGTGAACACCGAACATCAGCACCCAGGTCGGTTGTTTATATCATTGCCTATTCTAGAGTATAAATGTAATGAAATCATGATGGAATTTGTAGTTGGTCTTCTAAGGATACCTCGAAAGAATGATTTCATTTGGGTGGTGGTAGCTCGGCTGACCGAAGTGTCCCATTTCATTCCAAGTCAAGAAACCTATATAGACAACCCGTTGGGATAATTTTATGATCGATAAATATTATGGTTTCATGATGTTCTAAGAACCATAGTTTCATATCATGATATATGTTTCACCACGTGCTTTTGGAAGGGGCTATAGAAGGCACTTGGTACCCAGGTTTTTCTGAGTACGGCCTACCACCCACAGGCTGATGGGCAGTCAGAGCATACAGTTCAGGTATTAGAATACATGTTGAGAGCATGTGTTCTCGATTTTGGTGGCTCATGGGAAAATCACTTATCACTTATTGAGTTTGATTATAACTACAGTTTCCAGGCTATAGTTCAGATGGAAACTTTTGAGACACTTTATGGGAGACCATGTTGATCTCTGTTGTGTTAGTTAGAGGCTAGAAATTCAGAACATTTAGGGATGAGACTTATGAAGGAGATGTCAGAGAAGTTTTTCTTGGTTCAAAATTCCATAGAAACAGCTCACAATAGGATTAATTCTTATGAAGATCGGCGTCGCAGACCACTCAAGTTCATGGTGGGTGATATTGTGTTTCTTCAGGTTTCTCCACGGTTGGGTCAAAATTTTCATTTTCACAATGGTATAGTGGGATTCATGATGTTTTCCATGTTTCAAAACTCTAGTAGTACCACCCAGACCCATCTCATGTGATTGATGTTGAGGATGTTGAGCTCGAGGCTAATGTGTCATTTGAGGAGCACCCGGTTCATATTGTGGATCATAGTGATAATGTTTTGCAGGGAAAGGTTGTGCCACTGGGGTGTGTTCTATGGAAACATGGACACGTTTAAGAGGAAACATGGGAATAGGAATTCAATATGTGGGTCTAGGGGCCCAATATATTTTCTTTAGAAACTCAATGATGCTCAAGAAGAGTGGATCTAGGATGAGTAGTTATAAGTAGGGGTGGTTTTAAAATACCAGATTTTTCCGTAAGGTATTTCTACATAGTTCTCAATTTAAGACCTTTATTTTGGTCAATTAATTACATTCGAGAGCCCTTAAGGTGGCTCAGGGGGTGTTTTGGGGGTTCAGGACACGAAAAGGGGGGAAATGAGTTTTTTAGGTTAGTTTCATAGTCTGTGCATGGTTAGTGCTAGCCGTGAGGGTAGCATAAGTAAACCCTAGAAGAAGAAAATTTCAGATAGCAAACACTTCATGGTTTGTGTGTAGTTTGGAAAACCGTTCAAGTAAACTGTGTAAGGGGGCTCTTTGGGAAAAAAGCATCTTCACAATTTTCGAAACGGTATGGAAAAATGTGCGGGCAAACTGTATGACCCAAAAACTTTTAAAGAAATACAAGATTTCCACTCTGATATTTTATAACCCACTCAGTATTTTCCTCTCCCTCTTCCCTTGTAGCCCTAAAAACAAACCAAAGGGACCAATAGCTCCCAAGGATTAATCTACTCTGATTCTAAGCCATTTGGAGCCCTGTCAGTTGCGGAATGAAAATCCAGGTTAAGCTAATATCTGTCTTGATTTTTTTTAGTATAGGGTTTCTATTTCTTATCCCTCTCCATTTGAATCTCTAAATCCCCACTTTTTTAGTGCGTTTTTTGGGTAAATAATCAAGGTTTGGTTGAATCCTAATCTAAGGTTTGGGTTGGGAGTGTGTTCTCCAACAGATTCAAGTTAGGTGGTCTATAAGTTATATTCTTTGGGCTTTTTGTAGATTTGTGCATGAAGGGTTTTTATTCATGCCTCCTTTTTGTGTGTTCTTAGTGATTTTGACTTAATATGGGGAAATTTGTGTTTAAATGGTTAATTTAACACTTCTTGATCCACATGGTATCCAAGGAGGATTATGGGACCTATTTTGAGGCCACCAATAGGGTGTTCGAATATTTTATGGATTTATAATTAGCTAAGTAGTGTAATATTGTTGTGCAAGAATGAAGAGACATTGATGAATAAGTAAATATGTTTAAATGGATTCATGTGAAATGATTAGTGACTATCTTATACTTGAGTATTATTAGTGAAATAGGCATGAGAAATGGGAAATGGGGCTAACGAGTTACGTAATTAAAATGATTAATGTGTTAATGGATTGAGGCAATAATGTTATTTTCCCATTTATTGAGATTATTATGATTTCGAAAATTTTGTTTGATGTGTTTTTGTGATATGGTGATTTTTGGTGAATGAAAAATAAAAATGTGCACAAGGCTTGGCTGTGTTGGGTATTGACTTGAGGTTCTATGCCCACAGGTCGAGTTAGACTGAGGTTCTAGCTCCTCCCCTAAATGCACGGGATAGGTAAGGGGACTGAGTTGAATTCCCCTAAAGGTTACATTGCACCCAGAATAAGGCATAGAGGTAAGGATTATGATATTTTTATAATGTGATTCCTAGTGAAGTAGGTATTGGTTGTATTTCCATAAGCTTTAGAACATGGAATATGACTAATCCATTTAACACATAAAAAGGGGAGATTGAATAATGAAATTCCTAAGTAGTAAACCTGAATTCATTGGTAGTATAAATAAAATGAATATAGTTTAGAATGAACTATTGAAGTGTTACCTTTATTGTTCCATTATTATCATTTTCAGGAACTATCTACCTTGCTTGATATTTTTTAGACACCGTTGGTGGTGGCCTACTGAGTTATACTCACACCATACTCAGGCTGCCATTGGGTACCTGAGCAGACTTCATGCATGCAAGTCAGGACAATGGAAAGGGACCAATTCAAGGGAGTTGAGTTTAAATGGAACATGGATGGCTAAGGTTCCAGGTTTGGAGTCCAAACCAATTTGGGTATTCTACTATATTCATTCTATTGGGTTTTTTACACTTGACATTGTATAATGAAATGACATATTTTTTGTAGTTTATGATTGTTCTCAGTTTTGGGATTAGGTCATTTATGCAAGTTATGGATTTTTCTTTTTTCTTTCCGCTATTTCAATCATTTAATACAGTTTGTTACTCTAGTATTGAGTGTATAGTCTCCCCACAAGACCTTTTGGACCCTCGCTTCTAGTCGTAAACCTCTATCATATTGGGAGTCACACTTAAGGTCATGTAACTACTTAGGTCGGAGCACCAGTTTAGTGGATCCCAGGTTAGGGACATTACACTAATAAAGAATAAAAATAAAATTTATTGATTCTTACATTTTAGAAATAAACATAGAGTTAAAATATTCAATAAATTAATTCTAAATATGGAAACAGAAACCACTGTAACACTGATAATTTTTATAAATATTGTGTCCTCACCAACACACATTACCTAGGGTGTTATAGTTGTGTTACAAAATAAACTACTACAAAAAAATTTCTGTTATGTTATGTAATTACATGTACTTGTTTACTAGTTAAATAAGAGTTGTTGGGAAAATTCACATCTTTAAATATGGGATCATTTAAAATAGAGTTTTGATCATATAAACAAGACACAAGCAGTTTCATCTACTACAAACATATTCATGATGGATTGTAAATTTTCTATTTTACTTCTTATGTATTAAATACTATATCATTTTAAAATATCAAATCTAGGAATGAAGTTTTACTAGATGTATGTTGTATTCTCCTAGGAGGATAAAATGGGTTATCCCTATTTTATACACTCTAATTGAATGAAAATGGTGGTTTCTATGTCAACATTGGTAATTTGGAAACATCTGACTACCAAATTGGCTGATTTTTTTTTAAATTGTTATTTTTGAAAAGGATCACATATAAATTTATATTTATCATTTTTTTTAAATAGTGATATATTTTTTATTTTTAAATTAATATTTTTATTTTATTCAATTCATAATTAAAATAATTTTAATGCAAGAATCATTCATATCAAATGGTAGGAATATATAATGAAAATAAATTATAAGAGTCATACCTAGATGTGTAAAGATAGTTCATTGTCAAGTAAAAATTAGAGTTTGTTATTTAAGATATACCTAAAATAATATTTAGTCTCTATGAAGTTAAAAAGACATAAAATATTGTCAATATAATTAATTAGTGAATCTTAGTCAATTAAACCATTAATTTTAGATTTATTCCATAATTATTTAAAAAATCATTCAGTTACATAGCATGAACAATTCCATGTTGAAGTTGGTGCTAAATACAATACTTAATTAAATTCGTTTTTTAAATTTTAAGAAGTTTTGATGAAAGTAATAAATGCATATGGTAAAAAAATATGATCCTCTAGGTTGTAATGTTAGATAATATCTTTTCCAAGTATTCATTGATCATTAAATGTAGAGTTAATGTTTGTATTAAATCACATCAAATTATTCACATTATAGAAAATTTGGTAGAATAAGATAGATTGATAAACATTCATATAATTGTTTCAATTATTCCATTATTCATTTCTAGACATGTTTCAAAAAACATAATCCTAAAATACAAAAGAAAAATAAATTTACCAATGGATATCATATAAGTTATGGTATGATGACTTTCCATTAATATCATAGACTAGGGTGTTATAATATTAATCATTTCCTAATTTATAATTATTTTCAAGTGTTTTTAAAAGTTTCCAAAAGTTTCATCTCAATGTATCATCCAATAGATACTAATGATATGAAAAAACCAAATATTGAAAGGTATTACTCATATCAAATACTTTCTACATGGTAAGTAAAAATCAGAAGAAATAAACACTTTGGTTGAATATTGTCTACAAGTGAACATGTTAGCATAATAACATTAAACTCTATAAGTGTTCATGGGATGAATTTTCCGAGAGAAAAATACTAAATATGAAAACTAAAACCATTTTTGTAGTTTTATATACATCTGGGTAGCTGATATATTATTATAATAGCATAATAAATCCTATAGGGAGTAGTAAGTTATCTATAGCTATGATTGATATTTTCATTTGAATTCAAATAAAGATTTCATCAATAAAAATTCCTTTTTTATTTAGATGTTTGATTGAAATACATTGTTGGGAATTCAAAAAAAACATTACAAGGATGGTTTAAGTGAGATAATAATAAAGAATGACTAGTTATATCAAACATCATTCTTAAATCCATTTTAGTTATACTCTTTATAGATACTATGGTCGTTATATTAGTCATCATACATCCTGGACACCTCCCTTGTAGTTTATTGTAATGGTACATGACAATATTATTAGACAAAAGATATTAGAGGCATCAATTAAATTAAATTTGGAATAGAAACTTCAAGGATAAATGTACGAGTAATAATTATTATAAGTCACATAGAATATTCATTTGAATTAAATAAAATATCTTTCTATGAGAGGTTGGTATGAGAACTATAATTTTCCCAAAGAGGTAGGTACAATGACATATGTAAGATAAGTGATTATTAATACTGTGATATAATAATAAATAATTTCTCCAAAGTTGATTAATGTAGTATCCTAATTTTAAAAGATAAAAAATATACCAGTATAGATAAATGGATTTCTTAATCCAAGTCATTGTACACATTTTACATTGTGTTAAAAAATTTAGTTGGGAAAATACACACAAATAATTCCATTTTTTCAATGTAATTTGGGATTGCTAGACTATTTAAGCCTAAGTGTACTTTGGAAATATATCTCACATGAAATTACTTCTACATCAGTTTGATCTTATTTATGTATTAATTATATAAGAAAAATATCAAATAATTTTGTGTTAAGTATGTAATATGGATTTGATACCTATCTAATAGTTCATGAAAAAGAAAAATTGAATGACTATATGAAAATTAGAGGAATAGTAATGCTAGTTTTCAGGGAACATAAAATATGACTTCTTTAGATTTGTTTTGTATAGAATAAAAATTATGATAATTTAATATACAAGGGTAAAGCATGTTGTATCTAGTAGTTATCATATTTATATTCCATTAAGTTTATTCTGGTTTTTTATGAAACTTAATAAATGTTTACAACAATTATTTATTCCAAATTTTTAGAAGTTTTTCCATGATAGTATAATTTAATCATATCATGGTGAATTTTTACTTTGGTATTTCCTTTGATATAGGGGACTATATTGGATATATACTTGGTAATATCATCACTTGATATATTTTCTCATCAAAATGAGGACATACTAAGCAGATAATACATGGTTAGTGTAATGTGATCAATATCTTTTCCAAACCTTATAATAACAATAGTAATCATACAAGTCTAACAATAAGAGTTTTACCTTTTGGATTTTGAATAACTGGTAGTATATTGGGCTTGGTTCCCTATAAATAACTACTATATAATTTCAATTACTCTAACACTCACAGTCATGAATTTTTATTAATAACATATCATAAGATGATTTTTCTTCTATATGAAATCTATACTATAATGTCTCTGAGTACTTTTTTCACTAAATTTACATTAGAGTTATATACTATGATGGGAAATTAGAAGGGTCCTAGTAGTATTATTAAAATAAATCTATGGTAAAACAATACCATTTTATTGGATATAAATGATAAGAGATATCTTAAATGGATACTCACAAGGCCTTGAGATACTTTCTCACAGTGTATGCCCTTAGTAATTTTAAAATTATAAGATTTTGAGAACATGAACCACCAATAAAAAATTCACATTTTTATGAGTCATGAATTATTCATATATATGGATATTTATAATTATCATTAGACATTATGATTAATATTCATCTATATTATGATTCATGTACTTTTATTTACTCACTAGAACTGTGAAAATATATGTTCACATGAAGTAGGATATGTTATGTACGTCTTGAGTTTTATGAGTTAATGAATAATGTGTGCAATGATTTATCTATTCTTTTCATTAATTGATGTTGATATCCTAGACCCTTTGATGAAAATTGCCTTACCCATTTAATTTCATGTCCATTGAATTCATTTAACATTTTCATTTATAGAAATTCAAATAAAGAGACATCAATAACAATGTTTGATGACACCATCATTCAATCTACTTGACTAGATATATGATGATAATGAGGTAACACGACACAATGTATTTTCACATGTGGTTATTTTTATTTGGACACATATCCTTTTTCACAATTGGTTATTTCGTGTGTTTCTTATTTCTAAACATGGAATTTAGTTGAATAACATAATGCCACTGAGAAAAGACATAGATAGTCAAAAATAGAGTGTATTCAATGCCATAGTAAAATTCTATATTAGTTTAACATATTGAATAAATATTATTAATGTTCAACACATAATAATTATTTATGCTTAGTTGATTGCATGTATTTAGTCACTAATTTTTTAATGGAATATTATATGATTTAATTATCAAATAAATATTAATTTACCTAATTATTTATTAATTACATAAATATATAATAGTTATTTATTCTTGTTCATTGACATTGTAACAATCATTAATTTCTTTGGCTGTGTGAATATTTCATAAATATTTATTTTTTGATTTCATTAATATAATATTTATTTATTTATTGGGGAATAACATAGTGATATTTATTTAATAATTAAATAGACATTATTCAATGATTGAAAAATAATGATGAGGATTTAGGAATCAATTTTAATGGTCCAGTGAGAAATGTTATATAAAGATTATTTGAACAAATATAAATTTATTTAGTCATGGAAATAAAAAAATTATATGTGTGTTTAGAAGATGTCATGTAAATAAAAATATTATTATTATTTAAATAGGTAATTAATATATTACTAATAAAAATAATAAGGTACCATGTTCAATTATTATTTCATAACCCGAGATCTATTTAAAACTTGTAATTTAATTTAGAACCTAGTTGTAAATTTCCAAAACAAAAGCCTAGAGAGAATTATCCCAATCTCATGAGATATTTTCTCCAAGAATGATCTCAAGAATCGATTGAAATTATCATTCACCAACCTATCAAGACTAGAGATATCAATAATAATTCTTTTGCCTGATGTGGCTCGTATGGTGATCATCAGTGAATAATTCAACCATCATAATCTTTTTTGCATACACCTAGGGATTTATTCAGTGATTTTAGGAGGTTTGGGATGAAGCTATGAATCACTGAGAGATGGATTCTATACTAGATTCTTCTCTCGAAAAAAATATAATGATATAAATTGGTCTATATATTCATCAGTGAAGAAATAAATTCAATTTTGGTTATTTCTTTATCCAAATAAATAAATTATAAATTATATGTGATAATCTTTCGTTCTTGGTTATGGTGTTAATAAGTCAATTAGTCATATATTTTAATTCATTGGTCATGACTTTATTTATCTTTTATATATTATATTATTTATCAATTAACAAAAAAATATAAATTTTCTATGACTTAATGGGCATTTCCGATTTACACAAAACCTTCCATTACGAGATCTATAAGGCACACCTCACACGTTACCTTCAAAAAAATCATGCTTCCACTTAATAGGACCTTCATCATAGTATTACAAAACATGAGAAACCCTAGACCCTTTTATATTCCCTAAAACTATGATATTTGTAACCAATTACATTATTACCATTCACTATAAGTATTATTGGACTCATATAGAGGTAGATACCCATTACCTTATAGCCTTAATGATTCTCTTAGGTCACTAATCCAAGCATGAAACACTTAATTCAAACCAAGGAGACTCTAACATAGCCTAACATTCACACTGAGATTCACTATGACACTTCTTAGAAATAATAATCCTAGAACCCATCTCATTCACTTACACTTCATATAAAAACATGTTAGATATTGTGAAATATAAAAGTTACCACCTACCTTGAGTTGCTAGGAGTTGAATTTTCTAATATCCTGGATATATTCTATCATTTTCTCTACAAATAAAAAAAGAAAAAATAATACATAAATTAAATATTTTATAAAAATAGTTATGGTAAGGGAGAAATGGTAAGAAATAATGTATTCCTTAACTTAGACGAATAAACGGGTTCCTCCCACATAGGCAGTATATCAATTCTCTATGAGATGATTATTTAAGAGTTCCTATTATGGGGAGTGGATAGGGGATAATTTGAAAGTGATTGGGGAAGGGGGTTAGGAATGAGTGGAACACAATGGTTGGCCACCCAAAGAAAAAAAAATAAAAAAATAAAAACCTTGGAAGCGACCAGGTAAACAATAGGGGGCCAGAATGACCCAGATTAGAATAAATCGAGTTCCCAATGTCCCCCCAAGTGCACTTTGATTTTTAGGTCTCACCAAATACCCAATATACTTTGACTGAGTACCAAATGGTACTGCTTATTAAGGTAGAAAAACCAAAACCCCTATAACCCAACCCGATTTCCTTGAGAACCACCAAGTCATTGGGTCTAGTACTAAAAAACAAGGTCCATTACAACTTTTTTATAAAAAATATTTTGGGATCCTCTTTATTATCTAACATAGATTATGTCTTCGGTTCATAAGAAATATTTTTGGGGTAGATACTATGTTTTGAATTTTATAATGAAGGTTGACTAAGTAGTTATTTTATTTTGAATTTAATTGTAATACCATTTGGGACTATGTTTTCAATTTCTCTTCCACATTTTGATTCTTCAATTATGAATGATCAGTGATTGATGGTTTTTGAATTTTTTTAGTGCATGAACATGTATTTTGAATTTGTTTATTATCATAAAATGAGAATGAGTAGGATATTTTTAAGTATGGAGTTGAATCACCTAATTTCTAAATCAATTCATGTACCTGTTCATTTAAAAATAATAATTATATATTAAATATTACATGATGTTTTACTTACTTTTGACTACGATTATATAATTTATTTACAAGAGTTATATTATATAAATATCACGACCCCAAATTTGAAAAAAAAAATCAATAATATATCATCAACTATAGTTTATTGAAAATATATTTCAATTTAGTTTCAATATCTAAAATTAAACCTATTAAATTTTAAAATATATTTTTATTTTGGGGATCTTTTTCTCTAGGTGTTTGAACTCATAATTGAGTAATAATATAACGTTGTAGTTTTAGTTTTATGGAAGATAATTACAAGTTATCAACATGATTCCCATTTGTAATTAATAATTTTTCATGGGTGATTGTAGATCATATAGATATATTTATGATTCTATCTTAAATAACACAAGAAATCCAATATTCAATCATACATATCAAAGAGATCTTATATATATAAGTATGAGTATTATCATACTACCCACTCTAGGGTAAACATGTTCATATGCATGTATAGATTAATGAAATCAATATAAATAATTTCATATTATGGAATAAATCATGTTCAATTTTTTTAACTGAGGATCAACTAATAATTTATTTTGGGATGTAGAAATTATGTAATTATTGAAACTTTACATAAACAAAAGCCAATTTAGAAAACTTATTTATCAATTGAAAACAACAATTCACATGTCATGTGAACATACGTGGAAAGTATAATTCATGTACAAAATAAAATTCATTTCGCAATCAAAGAGACAAAAATTGTAACCTAAAACTTCCTACTTTATAAAAAATATTCTAAAACATAATTTTGAGAAGAAATAACATCAATATCATGTCACTAGAAACTATGGTTTTCTCCAGTACATGTGTTTTCTGAACATAAATTAATCTTTCAAACCAAGTTTCAACCAATCCTTGATCCATGTATGATATCCCAAATATTAAAATAAATATATAAAAAAGATTGAATACCACTTTTATTCCTTAACCTTCGTATCTCTCGTGCTTCCTAAAATGTGACGCCACAACAACTCATGTGTTCTTCCCCATAAACTCACGGCTTCTGACAAGTAGTGAGGGTCTTCTAATATAATATGCTGAGAAAATAAAATCGTTATCATTTTAAAAAATAATAGTTATATAACATGAAAATGTGTAATAGTATAGAAATATAGTATTTTATATATAATTATTACAAAAGGCATGCCATAAATGAAATCATACACAATGTTACAATGAAATCACACTCACGTAGATCATAAAGTAAAACCATAATGAAATGTTTCTTGGTAGGTTGATTTTATTGTTGGTTAACAAAATAAATAATAATAGTACACCAATTTGAGTCATCATCTTTAACTTTAACCAATTATTCACATCCCTACTCAGCTCCATTGGCTCACTCTCCTATTACTAAGACCCTTTTATTAACCTGAAACCCAAAATTATAGTCTAATAACTGAAAAGGGTGTCTATATAAGATGTAAGCATAGTAATAAATATTACACTACCAATTGTGTCTCTATTAATGTCTAATATATATCTTCATTCAGGTATTAAATGACATGATAATGATAACTAACACATGCCCAACACTTTTAAAACCACTCGGTTCTCCTCAATTCACCAAAAAGTTGACTCATACCTGATTCCGCCAATTTCAAAATTGGATGGGTATTCCCAATTTTTTATTAGATGTAAGTAAATGGGACACCCATTAATTTATAGGATCCTGTTAGTACAGGGTTTCCCATGGTCTAATAATATAAATAGTCATTATCTTTGTCAAGGAGGAACAACCTTGGTAATAAGCATTGTATGTTAATCATTATTTATATTCAGGGAGAAATACCCTAGTTAATGGTATTGGTACACTAATCCAGATGAGAAAAATGATTTATACCTCTAGAAAAATTACGACATATAATAAATGTATTCGTAAAAATTGATTGCAAAGAATAGTAAGTTTTTTTGGATAAAGAATATGTATCAATAATTGTTTTTATCAATGATATATCTATAGATATTAACTTTCAATACCCAGAAATATCATATTAATAATTAAATAAATTATTATATCATTTTAATAAAAATATTTTTTTACTAAAAAATTAAACCATCATTATTAAAAAAGGTCAAAAAATATGTTTCCATTTAGAAATATGTCACTATAAATTATTTGGTAACAAAAATATAAATAATTGAATATTTTTTTTTAATTACAGAATATTAATATAGTATTTCCAAATAAAAATAGATGGATAAATGTTAAATTAAAATTTTAATGTTTTAATAATATTTTTGGTTGTTACATGATTTGTTATTAGTATCTCATATTGAATAGCAGGTGTTTCGGTCCATTGATGTTTTTATTGGCCATTGGGTCATTTTTCTTTATTCTATTGGCACTAACATGATGGTAATGATACAATGATGTGAATGATATGCAATGGGGATTGGTCCTAACATCTATGAGTATTTGTAATCTTTTATAATATGATGGGTATATTTTTTAATTTTTTGTTTAGAGGTGGTTCATGTGCCACTTGTATTGTGTTGATTGTTGAGTGCACATTTATTTTATTTCGTAAATTTTCAGACCAAACATGCACATGTCCAAAACCTTCCTAATAATACTGGCCTCAAGGTCACTCATATTTATTTTTATTATTATTATCTCATAAATTGAAATATAAAGGGATAGGAATCAGGTAGATTGAGCTGTAATTTGAGAATATCATGCACCTAAGGGTGTTAAAGCCACCTGACCTGAATAGTGTCATTACCTGACCCAAGCCAAACCTTGTGCTTTCTTGGTTCTTTGGGTCAAGATGGACCATGTTCTAGGGATATCCAATATTTAATATTAATATAAACATATAATTTTTTAAAGAATTAATATTAAAATATTATTATCAAATAGAAATATAATTTTAGAGATCATAGAAATATTTTTACTATAATGGATTGACTAGGTGTTCAAGGAACTACTTTGCATGTCAAGGGTTTGGGGATTTTATCATCTTTTATTTCCCATTGTATTCACCTTGTTGGTTGCCACAATGGCCTATGGTTTCACCTATACTGGTATATACCTAAGGAATACATCAACTCCAATTGTTACTGATGATATTTTTCCTCAATCAAACCCCTAATTCGCAGTGGCCTTAATAAATAGCTCCCATATAACCAATTAGTGGTTGAAGTTAGACCTACATTCTCCCTATATGACTCTAGATTCTCTTTCATTATAAACATTGTCATAATAGCTTCCCCATTATCATTTTCCTATTCTTTATTAAATTTCTACTATGTTTCATCAAACACATTATGGGTCCATTGATATCACACATAAATGTGTTTTTACATTGAATTAAATGTTGGGTTCTTACTAAGATTATTAAAACTTCTACTACCATAATAAAGAACACAATTATCCTAAATGTTTCCCAAATACTCTAGAAAATTATTCATCCATAACAACTCCATTCAATATTCTGGGACTATGACATACTCTATTTCTATAGAAGAAAAGGAAAAAAACATCTTAAGTCATGGTTTCCCTCAAACATCTCCCCCTTCTAGGGATATTAGTTACCTAGATATAGATTTATTATGTATACATCTCAATCCATATCATCATTTAGGTATTCTTATGACTTATTCTAACCATTACCAATACATAAACAATGTCTAGATGTATATTAGATATACCTAAATATTAATTTGACCATTTTCCAATGATTCCATCCTATATTTGATAAGAATCTACTCACGAATATAAAACTATTAGAAATATCTTCTCATGTCCACACCATGGAGTACATTAGACATCCAACTTCAAACTGATAAAGAATTTTATCCATTTCTACTTTATCTTCAATAGTTGAATGTCTCCCACTTATCATAATCAAAATGAGACTCACAAGTGGTGTGTTAACTAGTTTCTCTATGCTCATTTTAAACCTTTTAATAATCTTCTCATTGTAAAATAATGAGATAGCTAAATCTTTTGATTCCTCCCCTCATGAGTAATCAATATACCAGGAATCGTAGAATCATCTCTGAAGTCCATCATTTAAAAGGTATATTCATTACCAACTTCAACCTATCAATATTAGTGATATCTCTACCTATAATTAGCATATCATAAACATAAATGGAAAAGATAATGAAATATCCAAAATAAAAATATTTTATGAAGACCCAAGGATCAAAAGTTTTCCTCTTATAATCATTTTCCACCACAAATTATGGGAATTTCATGTAACATTTATTCAATATTTGTTTCAAACCATATAAACATTTTCTAAGTTTATATACAACATTTTTATTAACTTTCACCAATAATCACTTTGTATTCTCCATTGATGTCTCATATTCATGATCACACTATCCTAATGTAGTATTTCATCTAGTTATTGAACATATAGGTTTAGAATAGCCACTAATAGAAGAAAAACTCTAATAGAATACATTTTTACCATAGGATAAAAATTTCCTTGATTTAAATACCTTTCTTATAACAAAATAACTTCACGGCCATTATATATTTTTAGGGTAGCTATAAACAGACATCCTATACTTTTATTATATACGCCCACTTGTTCTTCTATTCATTATTTCTAGGTGGTAAATCTACTAAATAAAATGTATGGTTCTTGTTCAAGGATCTCAAATACTCTTAAATTGAATTTTAACATTCCATCTTCGTATGAATTTTAATCACATCTTCATAACTATATCTATCTCCCCCATCATTGACAATCACAAAATCATGTGGTGTGTATATAAAACTTGGTTTTCATTCTCTAGTCTTTCTCCTCGACTAAAATTATGATGCACTATATTATGAAATATCATCTAATAGAGAAAAATTAACTGGAAATGATGTATTATTGGTGTCATGAATCTCTCTCACATGAATTGGAACTAATGATTGTGATACTAGTTCTAGATTGACCCAAATTTCCTCACACTATTGATTCCCTACATTTTCTAGCTTCTTAAAATATTTATTCATCTTATCCTCCAGAAACACAACATATCTGCTTATGATTATCCTTATTCTAATAGAATCCCGATGTTAATATCCAAACTCCTTATGAGTTTACCAAAAAAAATACACTACTTTATTTTTCTATCCAAATTCACCTAATCATTCTTCAGGATATAGAAAAATTCCCTACACCCAAATAAAATAATTTTTTTAAGGAAACATATTTATATGTACAAAACTTTTATATAATTTCATATTTCTATGGACATAATAGAGAAAGGTGGATAAGATCTATTATGTTCCACATTTCATCCCCCAAAAAGGTGCTGAGTAACATTTCATTTGAGATATTACACCTGAATCTATGAAAAATTGTTCTATTAATAAAATTGGTAATACTATTTTGATGAAGTGTCATTATTATTTAGTTTTCCAACCGGATGTTGAAACTCCAACATTACTCCTCAAATCAACCATGACACTTGTCTCCATTTTTGACTCACTCTAAATTTAACTTTAAACCTATTTATATTTCAAAAATCACATGGAACTAATTGAAAAAATATTTCACATGGTCTCTAGATTTCAAATAATAGTCCCACACATTTCTAATATGATCATCTATGAAGATCAAAAATAAATTTCACCTTTGATTGAGTTATTTCTCATCATTCACAAATCACTGTAAATCAAATCTAAAACATTCTCTTTTATGAATAGTATATAACCAAGAAATGATACTATGTGTTGTTTTCCCATGATAAAATCAACATGTATATCCAATTTTGTTCCTTTTATTCGTTGAATGATAATATTTCTAGAGATAATTCTAATTCCTCTCTCACTCATACGACCAAGAGACAGATGCCATAATTCTGTAGGAACATATTTTATAGCTTCATTGACTTCTCACTCAAATGGTTTTTCATCTATGAGATAATGATAAGTACATTTACCACCATCATAAATTTCCATGTTACCTTTGGATGGATTCAATTTACCATTAGTAAAGGAAATAATGACTACATCATTATTATTAATTCTATTGGATATTCAATTGAGGTGAATATTAGCAACTTCCCTCACATAATTCAATAGTAACCAACATAAAATATTAGTCACTAGAAAATTTTTAACAATACCAATTATTTTTAATGAAATATCATTTCCCATCTCTACTTATCTAAAACACCCATATGAGTAAGATTAAAAACATTACATCTGAAAGTAACACGATAGGATGCTCCTGATTCAATTACTCTTTGAGTCTTGGAATTCAATATTGACACAATAAACATCCTAAAAAATAAAATTTACTTCATTAAAATTTGTATCATAATTTTTTTTACCTTCACAATTCCTTTTCTCTCTATTCATCTTTGAACACTCTGAGATTATCTGTTTTAGATTTCAACAATGGTGTAACTTTATTGGATATCTTTATTCGTATTTTGGGCATTTACTTATTTATAGAATTTGGTCTTAGGGTTATTTTTCTCTTCTTCTTCCCCTCCTTTTCTTTTTTCATTCTATTTTAATTATATTAGCTTCAGATTCTATTATGAATCCATAGTTCTTCCTTCTGGATTATTCATTCATCATTCTATCTTTCCTCATTTCCATAGTGGTGATTCCATTTAGGGGTGAATAGATAAGCGACACAACTAGCGTGTCCCACATATTAGGTAAGGAACTCAACATCAAAAGTTATTTAAAACTCATCATAAAACATCATTTTCAGGAAATAAAACTAATAAACAATACCTTCAAACTTTTTCATGTTCTTCGATACATTATTCACATCCTTGTACATCTATTTGAAAAGTTTATGTATCATTTTTTATTTGTTTCATTCTGTTTTCCTTGCATATATATTATCAAATTTCAACCATATAATAGAATCAATATTTTAATTGGAAATTTCTAAAATATTTTCTTTTTAATCCACTGCTTGATTAGGGATGCACACTCCCCATTGAGCACAACACACTCCACATCAACGGGTGGGGTACTAGTTGACTTGTTCTCACTAGATTGGCCACATCCTTGGGGCTTTACTAATGGATCTAAAATATTCTTAGTATCCTAAACTGTGGACTTCCATGTATCTATAATTTAAAAAACATCCAATTTTCTGTGTTTATATGTCATTATTAATAGTAGTGATTTTAGTTATGATATTAGTAATTTATTCCATCAATTCAGAAATAATATCATAAATATAACAACATGAATGTTTCCAGAATGGTTAAAATAACGATAATGGGCCCATAGACCACTGAGAATATACTCTAATTTTAAAAGATAATGGAAAATATTGTCAATAGTCCAGATCAACCAATGAGGTGCCACCAACTTGGATCATCATTACATTCACTAGAAACCCCATCAGAAATTCTCTGATTTGATGAATATTAATTTCATCCCGGTCAAGGGTTAATGTAGCACACAAGGTGTGACTTAATGTTGGGAAACCACCACCAACATCATCTATGTATTTTTCAATATCATTAGAATAATCATGAATAGAACATCACATATATGGAATCAAAAATTGAATATAACCACCTTTACATTTTTCTAATCACTGGAAAACCTCTTTTTACAATTATCTATTCAAACTCAATGCCTCTAATACAACTTTTTCTGGCCATCAGAACTCTAAGATTATGAAATCCTATAGAGAAATAAAAATAAAAAATGAAAGAATGTGATTGATTTATATGGTTCAGTAGAGTACCTACATCCATGAGGGAATCATCGGTCAGTTTGATTATTCCAATCCAAATGAAATGTAGTATGATCACAATTAAATATACAAGATATGAGGTTTATATTTTATAGAATGAAATAACTTCATTCAAGGGTGGGTTTCTAACATTATGTAACATTGTAAAATATCCCATCATCACCGGTTATGTCTATAACATCCTGTTTAAATAGGTATGATTCTTTTAATTTTTAATAGATTGTTCGGGGGTTCAGAGATAATTGGTGTTGATTTTGGATTTTCTAATGAACTATACTAGAGGTATCTTATAGGAAATTTTTACACTGAAAAAGCAAAAGTTATGGAATAAATGTGTTACTGTGTACAAGTCATAAAAGAAGTTTATGGGAAAGAAATTATTCAATTAACTAGTTTATTACTTTATAAGAATGTCGCTCTGGTAAATTTAACCCAATATGATATGTTTTATAGAATACATCAATTATAGATATTATATACCATAAATACCTTGTATACAACATAAACCCCTAATTTCCAGTAATTTTGATGTGTGGAAAGCCTGAAATCCTCTTCATTTTTTGTGAAGTCTTATCCATTGAACCCTAGGCTCATATAGAAAAGTTTGGGTGTATCATACCCTTTAAGATCACTCCATTATCTACTTGATTGATAGCTTGATTTCATTTATTCTCTTTAGTTGAGGGTATCCTTTCTGCTTATTCATTTATCTTATTATGGTAGCATCATTATAATATATTTATGGTATTTTTTTATCATGTGATGTTGATCCTTTGACTAATTTTAGATATATTGTGTGATATTCTTCTAAAGTCCATCCTTCTTGTTGGTTGTGGTGTGGCACGTGAATTTCTTGAGGACTTTTGTGATATATAATATCCCCCAACCATATCATTTAAGGAATGAATAATAAAATGTGTTAATCATGGTTACTAACTCTGTTGTTATATCTATATTCCTTATGGTATTGTTGGATCCTATTGTGGGTAGTGTTTGACCCATGCTTAAGGGCAGTGGCCCCATCTATTGCCTATTTTATGAGATCAATTGATTTATCTTATTTTATTAAATCATTTTAAAAATGAAATTTCATGATTTAATTATTTTTATGTGTGTATATGGGTTTTTTATGAAAATACATTTAACCATATTTGTGGAAAAAGAAAGATGATTTTACAAGAAATGATAAGTGGATGGAGATTTTTTAAAAATAGTTTGATGAAATAATGGATTTTTTATAATTTTATTTTGAATTATATAAATTCATTAAAAATTATTTGATAAATGAATCACATGGGATCCTTGGATAACTAGGATGAAGGTATTGTAGAGGGTCTCGTATTTTGATACTATAAGGGATTTCACTTTCTAGGGATTTCATCCCTTCAAAAATCAATATGAATTTGGCTCTAGTACTTCAATGACATTGTAGGATGGTTGAGGTTACCGGGTGATTTGATATTACCTATATATATACATGGGTTCCGGTAACTGATAGTTATCACTAGTCATATCTATGTACAATTGAACTAGCTAGACTGACCATGAGTGACCATTGAAATAAATTACCACTGTGTTATGTTTTTTTATCATTATTTACATGTACCGTCCTTATTTAGTATACCTTCTTGAAATATGTTTGTGTAAGTTATCATTTGAACCAATTTTTCTCGGCTTGTTTTAGAACAATGGAAAATAGGAAATTATTTAGAATTATTTTAACATAAAACTATTTAACTACATATTATGCCATGTTTTTATGTAAATTGAGATCATTTTTATAGTTTTAAAAAGACTTGATATGGACCTTTTGTGTGGTATCCCACAAATCCTATTTATCTCTTACCCTACACAACCTTTCTATTATGTGTACACCATGTATTTTTATATGATGCTCGAAAAGGAAAGACACTTTAGAGAGGTGGTAAGGTTTATGTTATCTAGGAATTTATAGTTGATGGTGATATAGTAGGACATTTCTAACATTGTAAGATAGTGTATTTGGTCATTGTTCTTGTTTTCATTTCCTATTATCCATGCTCTTTGGTTTTTTCTAGATTTTGAGTTGTATCGATACCATTGTTTTCTTTTGTTATTGAATGTATGTCTTTTATTTTTCTTCAATTATTTCTTTTTGTTGTGTATGTACTCCATGTGTCTTTTTTCAGGTTGGGACAAACAATTCCCACTCATTTTTTTCATATATGGGTGCTACTCTTCATCCCATTGGGATCAGGAACGTCCTCTTGGAATGTGGAAGATTGGTTTGGGTACGAATTTTTTATGGTAATGTTGGTCATTTCATCATCAATTGGTATCAAATAGATTTTATAATTAGTCTTGGTATATTGATTGATATAATATATAATTTCTAATAAATTATAGGTATGTTTCAATGATTTCATATCCAACTCTTATTATAAGGGGACACATGTTACCCAGAGGTGTTTTGATGTGTGTATTATGTGTCGGGTTTTCACCTTAATCGTTGTTTTTCTTATGTTTTTCTTTCTTAAGTGAATATTTTCCAATTATATAAAAATTCTATTTTATTCTAGTTTGTATAAAGTTCTTATGAGAATAAGTTCCACTAAATGGTAGATACAGAGATACTCATCAAGTGAATCATCTTTTAGATATAAATATTAATGAGGATTTCATTTGGGTAGTTTATGATGTGTATAAAAATGTATAGTGAGTTCAGAATTCATTTTTTGAGAAAAATACAGGTGATGAGGGAGAAAAAGATAGAACTCGAGAGATCCTATGTGATAATTACATGTACTTTAAGGGCATGAATAATCCCAAAGTACTATAGGACTAGTTTGATAAGATTGATCATTTATTTTACTTCTTAGATACACTTGATCCACTAAAGTTGATGTGTGGAATGTTGAATATGAAGGGTCCTATTAAGTGGTGGTGAGATTCCATGGTATAAATAAATTTTAACATGGGATTTTATTAGATGGGTTTTGAGATAGTATTATTTTAGATGTTATTCCTAGAGTCTCTAACTTTGGTGAAGTATTTTGAGTTACTCTCTTTATAGTAGGAAGAGTAATCGGTGTTAAGATACATCAATAGTTTTTTGAAGCTAGTTTTTCTTTTCCATATGTGGTGATCAAGGGTCAACTAAGAGATCAGAGAAACATATTGGGTTTGTGACCAAATATCGTATCATAGGATTATATGTTAAACCTTACCACCTATAATAACAAGGTGGATATGGAAATGATGAAAAAGATGGATATGGAGGATAATATTGGAGTTTTTGTACTTATCATCCTCCAAGTGGTAATTTGAGTAGCATGCAAGTAAATAAGAGGAAGTGGCATAATAACGACAAGAGGGGTGGAGGTGGTTTTCAGAACTAGGTCCCCTCTACACCATCAGCAATAGCTATAAGTCTTCCTTTGACTTTATATCAGTGTAGTAATAAAGGAAACACTTAGTATATCCATCCAACACCTAAAATGTTTTTCAAGAATGTTGGATGACTCAGTCACCTACAATAGTTATTCCAGGGTATGACTATTCTTTTTTATGGTCAATGATATTTTTCTCCAAAATCCACTACAGCATAGTCAGATACATAAATTTCTACATGTCTCCTACCATAGACCACAAGAATAAAGTATCTTACCATAGTTTATGTGTTTTTCATAAAGGTTAATGTGGGATAGGATGTAGTGAGAGTTATCATATTTATATCTCCTTTTATAAAACAAAATCCTTTATTTAATAATATGGGGTCACACTCATTTTTATATTCTCATTTTTTGTTACATTTAAACATCCAATAGAGCTCATTTATTTTTTTCATGGAGTTGAAACCCGTTTTAGAGTAGTAAAAATATAGGTGTTTTGTTGTCTTTCATGTTCTCTATCGATAGATGATGTAAACATAGTCTGTGATTTCTTGTTACTAGATCTAGAACTATTTTACCACATCATCAGGTTGGATCGGATTCGTTCACATTATTGATAAAATTGATTTTTATTACCATCCTGTTTTATTCCATACTGCCTATGAGAGATATATGGTGTTCTAGGTTGAGTGGGATTTGATTTCTTTTAATATTGTCCCTTCATGTCAAAAGCTCCAAAATTTGTAATCTAACATTGAATTTGATCTCGGTGATGTTTCCCCTTTTGGAAATATTCCCTCCATTGTCTCGGATTCTCTAGAGGTCTCCCCATAATACATATTTTATATTACACCAAAGAGGGAGGTAGATACTATGATGGATTTGTTGATGGTTACTCAGTCAATATTGATTCCCACTTATTGAATGTCACCTATCGAGATGAATGATCTCAATATCTTTTTGTATTATTTGATAGAGAATGGTTTTTTTCACCTTAGTGTTTCATCCAGAGGAGTTCCAATGCTCTTTTCCATGAATTCATGTAGTTCACTTCAATTATTTATGGAAAATAAATATTTAACCATGTGATAGTTAAGAATAGGAATCCTCTTCCCCATGTAGATGACTTATTTGATTAGATAATTGGGGTGAAGTGATTTTATAAAGTTGATATTTGGTTGGGTTATCAATAGCTCTAGCTTCGTAAATCTAATATTGCAAAGTCCACATTCCTGAGATATTATGGCCTTTATGAATACATTTTGATACCTTTTTGTCTGACTAATGCTCATATAGTTTTTATGGAATTGATGAACTAGATATTCTATAAATATATTGACACCATTATCTTTGTGTCTGTTAATGATAAACTGGTTTATTCAAGATTTGATAATGAGCATACACACCAAATGAATCATATTTTAAAAATTTTGAGGAGTTACCTCCTTAATTGAAATATTAAGAACGAAAATTTATAGATTCAGAAAGTATAGTTCTTGGCGCACGTGATTTATGAGAATGGACATTCATTCGATCCAAAAAAGGTGAAGGTTATCTTGTCATGGAAAGAGCCACAAAATGTCTTCTAGAATCACAGGTTCTTCAAAAAATTTGGGAACTATCAGTGGTTCATCAAGGATTTCTAGAATTTAGATTATCCTTTACAACACATACAAATAAATGGGTGAAATTCACAAGGGGTTCTAAATTTGATACTTCTAATGATTAGTTGAATAAGATTCTGAAATGATATTCTTTTATGATATTATAGGATCCTGATATGGGTTATGTAGTATGTTGTGATACTTATAAAAATTGTTTGAATTGTTATTTGTCATTTAACTAGAAAATATCACTTCATTTCAATCAAGGACACCACAAAATCTAATGATTAGGTTAATTTTTACGTGCATGAGTTCGTGAGTTTACATGTGGTTCCCTCTCCCATAACTTGAAATAGGGACCCCTAGTTTACTTCCAGATTCTAGAGGAGTATTCAAGAGTTAATTGGGATTTTGGTCAGGTTGAGTACTGATCATAATCCATGTAAGTATGGTAAAAAGAATCTAGTTATTCAGATTCTGGACTATAAGCTTAGTGCCCATATCTTAGATTTTTGGTGATTATGAGAGAGCAATCTGGGACTTCTTGAGTCTCATTAGACTATCTGTTACCATCCATCTATCAAAATGGTTCCATGTGATCCTTTTAATTTTTAACCAGGAAGGTTACCTATTTATTAGGAAGTGAGTGGAAAGGCCTCTATTTTTTTATTGAGTCCCATTCAGGTTACATTAAATCTCCTTCAAAATATAAATCAACATTTGCTGACAGCGCAAAGTTGGAAGAAATCATATGCTGATCATTGAAATTATACTTTGGAGTTTTCCATTTGTTTCTAATATTTCATTAAATTTTCACTTCTCTAGGGTAACCATGTTATTTTGAAATAGGGAAAATTTCTCTAAAATATGGTAGATTGTTTTACATCACTAAGCATCTTGTGATGGTTTCTTATCGATTAGAGTTTTCAGATCATTTGATAGGTTTCTATGTTGTTTTCCAAAAATTTCATCTTAGTAAGTACACTATTTGTCATTATCATGTTATAATTTGGAAAGACATTGAATTATATATTTATGTTTCCATTATAGAGAAACCAATGGAGAACATGTATTATTTTATAAAAGACTATTTTGGGATTTCTATTCCATTAGTCAGTGTGTTAGGGAAACACGAATCAGACACTCTTGGGAATGTGAATCAACATTAAAGGAGTAGTGGCCACACCTCTTTATAAAGAAGTATAATTTACTATATCATCCCATTGATAGATATTATTCTGTTCAGGAGTTTTTAACATCTAGTTAAAACAATTTCTATTTTTATTTTTAAGAACTTGTTCTTGGGTATGTAGGGGTGGGAGTTGATTTGAGAGTTTCTACTGAACCTTGTATGGAAGAGTATTTTAAGAACTTCTTACGATTTAAAGAGAACTTTATGATGTAAATATGTCACTTAGAAGAAGTCATAAAATTAGTTTAGGGTGTCAAGTTATTTACACTGTATAATAGGGTTTACATCATAAATATTTTGCACAAGATAATGTAACATGAGGTGATTTTTTTCATTGTATGTGATCTATAGTTATTTTATGATGTAAATACCTTACTTTCAATTTAAACCCCTCATTACTGATAAGTTTCATGCATGGAAATTATAACCCCTATCCATTTAATGTGAATCAATTTCCCTTGAACCCGAGGATCTTCAAAAAATATTTGGTGACTCTTCCACTTCTAGATCAATATTTTCCATTTTCCATTATTGGGCTGGTTTCATTGCTTCTCTCTAAGTTAGTGTGTACATTCATCTTCTTTTTTTATCTTATTATAGTAGGGGAATTTGGTTGTGTTTATGGGTTATATTGATTATATGATGGTGATTGTTTTATTCCTTATGAATCTATTTTGTGATCTTCCCTCAGAGTCCATTGATCGTGTTGGTTATATTATGGCATGTACATTTCATGATGTTTGTTGTGATCTATCCTCACTACCAAATGTTTTTCTTATATAATAAATTATAATTTTTGTGAAACAATGTTAGATCCCACTTTTTGGTATTTTTTCCATTCAATATTGGTGGATCCAATTACAGGTAATGCTCAACCCAATTTTCAGGTGGTTGGTTTCATATTAATCCAATGTTATGTGAGAAATTATTTTGTCTTGTTTAATTAAATGGATTTCAAAATTAAATAGAAATAGTTTCTAATTTTTGTGTATAAGTGAACTTTTAAAAAAAATATTGTTTTCACCACATTTTTTAAAAACAATAATTATTTTCAAATTAGTTTGAATTGAATTATGAAATTATTTGTAAAGAAGGGATGAAAGAAAAGGGTATTTTAAATTCTATTCTCAATTATGACATCACTTAAAAAGGACCTAATAAATGTCGAACATTTGATATTTTTTACCAAAGCGGAAGGTGTTGTAATGGTCATTTCCTTTTGATATTATTTGGTAGTTCACTTTTTAGGGTATTCTTTCATCCACAGATCAAAATTTAGTTTGCTCGAAGACTTGATTTGTTATGGAAGGAGGGTTCACATTCTAGTGTGTTCCATTATTCTATGGACATCGATACATGGGTTCTAGGGACTTGTAGTGCCCAATAGTCATATCGATGTATGAGTGACCTAGATGGACTGATCATGTGTGATCCTTGCCATGTATTACCAATGTGTTTTGTTTTTTTTTTTTGTGGTTTGGCATGAACTATTCTCATATGATATAACATCATGAAAATTAATTTATGATATTATGTTTTGAAACTATTTTTCTATTCTAGTTTTAGAACTGCAGGAAAAGGGGAATTGTTTACAATGAATTTGATATAAAACATAGGAACTAATTATCATGAATTTTTTTTCTATATGTTCCTATTGGGATTATTTAGCTAACACCCTACACACCCCTTAAGTGACGTATAAACCATGGATTTTCATTTTATGAAGGAAAAAAGGAAAGGTGTTGTTGTGAGGTGGTGAGGTTTACATTATTTGGGTATGGATAGTCAGTGCAGAGATGGTGGGATCTCTACCGCATATCACATTTAGAATTTGGAACTTATTTTAGTTTCCATTTTTTGTTGGATAGGTTCTTGGGTTTGTTCTGGATTTAAATTTGTATCACTACTATATTTTTGAGGAATTTATCTCCTTTGATTTTCTTCCACTGTTTCTTTCAGTTGTGTGATATTTTGATGTATCTTGTTTCAAATTTGAAGAAATCATTTGCTCTAATTTTTGATTGATTCACTGGTGCTATTCAATAGCCCGCAAGGATCATTAATTCCCTTTGGGTATGTGGTGGATCAATTCAGGTACTAGTTTATAATGGTAACTTGGGTTGTTTCATTATAATTTCTACCACATCGGCTTATTCAATGGTCAAAGTTGATTCCAGGCTTAGTTTCCCTTAATGAAAAATTCCACTATAAATACTTCCTGTAATAGTTTCCCGCAATCAACTATATAATTATGAGTGACCGGCAAATAAACTAAACTCCCATTAGAGCCTCTATGTTTTTAAAACACCTGTTGTTGCCCTAAATCCAGATTGCCTAGATTATAATACTAAATCCATCAACCATATTTTTTTAAAATATGTTCCATCTTCCAATGAAAGGACCTCCAAACTATTAATTATTCTATTTTCATGATATCAAATATCATCATCCTCACTTCCCTCTACCAAAACTAGTCCCCATTATTTTCAATCACAACCAAATTCCATTTTAATCTACCCACTACTCAATTTCATCATCTAATATTTATCAAATTGCATCTTATGGACCCCTATTCATGGGATAATTGAATGTTATTCTCTGATTGTTTCCTAAATAACTTTTAGATATTTTAACTGATATAAATAATTTTTTTAAATAGCCTTTTTTTATGGTTTCTCTAAAAATATTGGATATAATTAAAATAATTTTGTTTTGAATCTGTATTGGTTTTTTGGAATTTGGTTTCTGAAACTAATTCAAATATGATATAGCTTCAAAAAATCCTAAAACCATTCTTTTTTTACCCATTTATTTTACAAATAAACAAAAATAAAATTATACTGAACTCAACAGGATTACTTATGTTCTTATTCATGGTAATGTTATATTCTATATTTTTGTTATTTATTATTATACTAGGTCACAATTATTAAAATAGTTATTTGTTTTTAAATTTAAAAATGCTTATTTTAAAGTATTTTTAATAATTATAGATTTTTAAATTAATGTGACATCATTTTATTAAGTTGTTTTCCATATTAAAATCTTGATTTCAATTTTATTTAATAGGGTTTATAACAATTATTGTCATAAAATTATATTTAGGATACTCATAAGTAAAATGTGTTATAACATATATTTTCGTAAGATATAAAATTAGTTTATCACTATATGACCATAATATTATAATGATTAAAAAACTATAATAATATTTAAGAAAATGATTTCACTAATTATTGAAATCTTGGTTTCCAGTTTTAATTTACTGGTACTACTAATCCATTTTTTTCCTAAAAATGTGTTTTTTATATATCAATAAAATCATTTTTATAAATGTATATAGGTCTTTCAGATAAAAAACAAGTAGTACTTCTATTTTAAAACATCTTATTTTAAATGATAATATTTATAGGTTCATGTTTGATATCACTTACTCATTACTATTTATTGAAAAATGATTCACTATTCAAGGGTTTTTATAGTTAGCAATTACATAGGTGCTGACCCATAGAGGATTGCTTGGTACTGACCCAAAGAGGATTTCTTGGTGTTGTACCCACAGAGGATCTCTAGGTGCTCACCTAAGGAGGATCACTAGGTGTGCACCCACATAAAGGATCGCTATTCTTTCTTCACGTCATAGCCAGCCACCGAATTCCCACACTTAGTCTGTTTAATTCCATAGGATTCACTCCACAATCTAGCACCTGTAATTCAACCAACACGAAGTTCCATGAACAAGTAACCTGATTAACTGCCATATCATAAGGGTTCCATTGCAATAGACGGCGTGTCAATCAGACACCCGGTAGTAAGGTATATACAATTTAGTTAGAAGGCCCAGTTGGATTTGTGTATGATCAAACTCGGTCATACTCAAACATTCCCCAAAACTCATGTTAATTGATTCTAATGTACCACCTCTTCTTAAGGATTTTGGATCCAAATACAGTTCATCAAACGGGCATCCGGTTTAGAAGATATTCCCTTTTTAAGAAAAATTGGGATACAAAGGGGTTGGGCCATCCTAGCCCAGCTGACTTGGCCCCACCTGATCTAGCTAGGTTGGCCTAGTCCGGCTGGTCCTAGTCTGGCCTATTGGGGTACGGGCTTATCCCAACCCACCTAATAAGGTGCAGCCCATCATCTAGGAATGAGGGTCAGCTCCACTCTTGAACAGATGATGTCCATTCGGGTTCCCCTTTAATGGCATCGGTTGGCACTGATCCACCTGAATGGTATGCATGGACCAGTCATCGGTGGGACTCGTAGAGAGTGGGTCCTCCCTCTATCGCTTCCCTCCTTTGTGAACTACTTCTGTGGTGTGCCACCCATATTCGATGTGGCCGGAGAGGGTCGGCCACTCCCTTCTTCCACCATGGCACCTTTGGGCGTTGCCCCTTCCTTGCGGTCGTAGAGAGCCGGCGGCCGCTGCTGGCCACCAATTTCCACCATGTCAGAGGTGCCTCCATGGGCCACCAGTATAGTCCCAATGGTATTATTTTCTTCCCTACTACACCTACAGGCCTTTCGAGAGTTCTCCATCAATCTATGTCCCCCAGTCTCATCTTATCGTCGTATTGGTTGGTCTCCCATGAAGAAAGAAATCAAAGAAACACTGGCAGAGGGTTCGGGCCTTGTTCTGTTCAGCATGCGCCCTTCACATTTGTGTTATAACATAGAAATCATTCGACATCACCAAGATTAGATGAAATATAAAACTCTTATAAATAAATCAAGACAAAATCATACCTGGAAACGTTGGAAGATGCTTCTGATGAGGGAGAGGAACCCACATTCATTGGCACTCTTCATCACCCATCATTGTCCAGGTTGAATCCTCCAACCATCATCAAAGTTCCATTATATGATGCTGGAAGACTTAACCATCACATCATCAGAGGATCCTCTCATTATTCCAAATCCCATTCCCAATATTTGTTTAAATAAAATAAAAATCACCCACATTGGTTCATTATTATGATTCATTAATGAATCATAATTAGTAAACATAATAAACCACAAGTGTTGTGGTTACACAAGGAGGGGTTCAAGTCATTAAATGACTAACTTTTATTTCCCAATTTTACACAGTGGTCCCACCATTCGCTACTCAACTTTCAAAAAAAATATAACATCTTTGGTAATTTTAATATAATTTTTTCCAAAAGTCTTAAAAAATATCTTTTCTATCTGACTCTTTCTGAAAAAATTTACGCTTCCCATAAGAGAATATCGGCATTACGAGTCCAACGGTGCCCTTGGATTTTTAATCCGACAACTGGTTCAAAAGATATAAATTCACACCTATACATTTACTAAATGAGCCTTAAAAAAATATCGAAATTCTGTTCCGGGCTCTACGAGCCTCGTAATCACATGCCATCAATTTTCATAGACTCTAAATAAACCAAAATAATTTATAAAATAATTTTATGAAAATTCTGGGTCTTTTCATCCTCCCATCTTTAGGGCTTAATTTTCTTGAAAGTCACAAAATATATAGGGAAAAAAACGGGGGTACTGAGCACGTATCTGAGCCTCCTTCTCTCATGTGCTCTCTTGGATGTTCTCATGGTTCCACTAAACTCACACCAGAGGAATCAAATTCCCATGAATGACTCACTCTTATTGATCCTCTATCTCCATCAGGAACTCCAAAAACGTCACCCCATCATCAATTTATAACTCTCCCAAGTCGATAACATGCTATGGATCATGCACATACCACCTCCTCTACAACACATGGAAAACATTACGCACCCAGTGCATCTTTGGGGGAGGATCTAGATAGTACACCACCTAGCCAACTCTGCAAAGGATTTGGAAAGTTCTGATGAACCTCAGAGATAGCTTTCCGCCTTGGCCAGGTCTCTGCAATCCAAGTCAGGGTGAGACCCATAGGAAGATATGGTCTCCCTCCTCAAACACCTAGAGTCTCATTTTCATGTCAACATAAGACTTCTATCGGCTCGGTGATGTATTTATCTACTCATGGATGACATGTACCTTCTCAAATGTATCTCGTACCAACTTTGGACCCATATGTGCTAACTATCCTGGGTTTTTTCAGCATATAAAAGATCTACATGGTCGCTCGTAAAAGGCCTCAAACAGTTCCATGTTGATGTTGTATTGATAACTTTTGTTGTTTGTGAACTCCACCATGGTCTATTGATCATCCCAAATAAGGAAAATATCAAGGACACATGCATGAATAATGTCCTCTTCTGTCTGTTTGGTCCACTCTGTCTGGTCATATGTTTGAGGATGAAAGGCGGTGCTCAAGCATAACTGAATCCCGATTGCCTCCTGCAATCCCTTCTACAAATGACATGTAAAATGAGTGTCACGATCTGAAAATATCTTCAATGGAACTCTTTTAAGTTGTACAATCTCCTGTGCATAGAGGTGTCCTGTACCACCCCAAACTTGATTTTTGTATTAATAATATATTTAATTATTAATCTTGGATTAATTTCATTTTTATATAAGCAATGCCCTCAAAATAAAACACAAAACATGTTATTCATTAAAAACACTGGAAATTGATACATGGAAACAAGGCCTATGGACCATAACTAATAAAACATTCCTACAAGTAGGCCAATAATTATAATGGGTAGACCCCACATCACTACAAACCGACCAAGAAAGAAGTGGATTTCCTTCGGATCTTCCATGACTAAGAACATCATAACCTGAACTGCAGCAATCGTACTACGAGTCGGGGGGTGAAGAGAACCATCTTCTGTGTCTCAGTGCTTGGAGATTGAATACCCTAATTGCGTATTTATAAGACCTAAAACTCGACCATTTTCTTTTAAGTAACCGTTTATTTTGAAATAGCTATAATTATAGAAATCGGGTATTGTAGTTTGATTGACAATGAATATTAAAATTTTGTAGTATTTCAAAAATACATTAAAGTCCTTAACTCTTATTTATATTTTATTATTTCAAAACATTATGTTTTCTAATATTTAGACATTCTGGTTTTTTTAAATTAATCACCTGTGTGACAATTATAAATATTTCTTTCATTTCACCTTAATATGTAATTATTTTCTCTATGTATAAAATCACCTTGAAACATTTTAAGTGATTGAGTGCTTTAAAATCCAATCGCTGAACATATTTAATTGAATTTATCTTTCAGAAACATTACATTTGAATATCATAAATTTTTGGTATATCTGTCCACATTAATTAAATGAAAAGTATGTATAATGTTTTTAATTTGAAAACATTTTTACTTTTATTAATTAAAATATATATAGTTTGGTTTTTGTAATGATATAAATAAATCAAATTTTGTGGAAGTAAGGATATTCTGTTTTTTAGATGGTCATTTTGAAAATTTTGGTTAATAAAAATATTAACCCATTTTGTAAGCCCTTTACAGCAAGGCCGAGGGAGGCAGCACACACAGGGTTCCTGAGCCAAGCCCTCAGCCCAAGCCAAGGATGTCCAATCATGGGTACCCTGAAGGGCGTATAGAGGAGTTGGAATGCTTTATTACACCACCACGGGCATGAGTTCATGGTGGAGATGGGTAGGCTGAGGCCTACAAGGGAGTGAGAGCCCTTGTGTCAGGCCCCCATTATGTTTGTGCAGTGATTTTTGAAGTGTCTAGTGGAGCCTCGGGCTTATAAAGAAGCCCCGCGCGTCTCCCCGTTTTGATGTGGGAAGCAATTTTTTGAGAAAAATGTGATCTGGACCATGGGATCGCATCGCACGTGATTCGGGACATTGATCTCGATCTCGCTTCTAATCCCACGTGACCCCGGAGCACTATATTGATTCATATCGACCGTCTTATCTACATGAAGTCCAATCATAGTCGTTCACTAGGTTTTTAAATCCCACGCCTTGCCTTATCCGTCTGATCTGATTCAGGATCCAATCTCGACTGTTCTTCTTTTTTTAAAACCAACGGAATCCTCCTAGACGTTTGATCAAGACTCAAGCGATCTGAACCCTCCATTTTTATGTGGTACCCTCTTCCACATTGTCTTCCCCATCGTGCTGAAACCAGTGGCCAACCACTAGTATTTTCTCCATTCTTATTTTTTATCTTCTCCTCCATCTTATATTCCGTTCTATTTTATGTCCTCATGACCATGAATTCTACCTAAAAGATTCCCCCCGATCTATTTTATTTTTACTTTATTTTGAGTTTACTTTTTTTTCATCGGTATAGTTTTTCACAAACATTGTATATATATTTATATATATGTATTATAATCACCCTTACTTTCTTTGATCTCTCTCTTAAGAAACATGTTTTGTTATTTTATTTTCGTCAAGTCTTTGTTTATATTTTATTTATGATACGATATATATATATATATATATATGAAATATATGAAATACCGCATATATAAACCCTGTTTTCTTGGAACCAAAATCACTGGTTTTCTTCATCTTGATGTGAAAATAGTTCATGCCCATCCTTCTTACACACCCGAAGTCAGGTAAGGGATCAACCTATTTTGTTTTAATCCTTTTTGTAAAAATCTTTTTTCCTTATGTATATATGGGTCCACACATATACGGTTTCATATCACTTCTAAAAACATAACTCACGTAGAGTATTCTAAATTTTTTTTGAGTACACAATACATGAAAGAGGTTTCATGCTTCAATTTTTATATGTGAACACTTATTTTCTAATTTCATTACCTCGTGGACATATTTATATGTATATAGTTGCATCTCAACCCATTTTAAAATTTCAAAAAAAAAGTTTATATATGAAAATGTATACATCAAACCATTTCGGTTTATGATCTTTGAAGGGTGATCTATCGTTTTTAAGTGTTGTTTTCAAAACACAAAACACATGCAAGGGGTCTAGTTCCTCAATTTTCTTTTTTAATTATACCCTTATTAACAATTCATGTATGTATGGTTATATAAATATATTACAACTCATATTTCACAAAACCTAACCTAATTGATTTTAAACCATGGTTATGGGGATTGAAATAGTTGAAAGTATATATTAAATATTCTTTTAGGTTGTGCAGATCCCAAATATACACTTTATGTATACATAAACATTTTTCCATAATTATCAAATTTACATATACATTTTGAATTCAGTTTCTTAATGTAATTGGTATGATGATTTTTCATGTTCAAGAACAAAATCATATTCATGCATGAGGTCACGTGTTTAAATATTTATTTTATGCATAAACACTTTATAGTCAATAATCCATGTTTTGTATTTCAATGGTTTCTTAAGAAATTCCTTTGGTCCTTTAAGTTTATGTTTTAATCTTTTATATAAAAATTAACATTTCAAGTATCAAATGAGAATTTCACAGCCAAAACATATCACCATGGTTAAGAAAAGGCCACATTATTAAGGGTTTAAATGAAAAAGTTGTTATTTCATGTGACAACCCAATATTTTATGTGTACTAGTTCTTCTTACACATGCAAGAGTATGTCGTTTTGTATCATACACGTCACTATTTAATATAAAGCAAACAAGTCTAGTTCTTTTTACATGATCCATTCCAGTATGAACATGTATAAAAAGGGGATTATGGACTAAGAATGTAAGTTCTATGTAACAGGAGAACTATGAAGAGGGGGCCATGATAAGACATATGAGGAATGTATTGGAATTAAAATGATGTGATGGGTGTACACGGAATTAAACATCACTCCAATGCATTGGGTAAAGTGATGAAGTCTCATGAGTTAACAGAAATGATGTGTGAAAATGATTATATCTTTGTTCAAAACTATATGTGGTAGTTAAGAACAATTATGTTGGGTTTTTACCCGTATGGTCTTGGCACAAGGCCTTGACAAAGTAGAGAATTGTACATTTCCTCACTATGGAATAGTAAATGATCACCCAAGGGATTTTATATCCTTAATTAAAAATCTTTTACGACAATAAGGCATAATCAAGTGTGAAAATGGAATGTTACACAAGGGAGGAGTATCTAATGTTAAAGTCATATGAATCTCTTTTTATGCTTTAATGAATCGTGATATAAATGCATATACTCTTAATAAAGCTTTCGGAGTTGGATTGACTAAGTTATGAATTATGCACATCTCATTTCTTACATACACATGTGCACTCTGATTCATGTTTTTTTAGAAAGAATAGCTATCATTTATGAAAATGGTATTTTGAAAAAATGTCTGCAAGTAACCACAGAAAATATTGACGGTGTTCCTCAAAATGTTAAATCTCTCTCTTAATAATTGTTTCATCTTTGTTTTTGAGGTGGTTGTTTTAAAGTTGAATTTTCCCCAAATGTTTTAAAACCCCTTACTGGGAATTTTTATACTCACCATACATTTAAATTTATGTTTTACAGGTTTTTAGTTGTTGTGCTCAAGCCTTAAGTCCTCTTTGTGATGACACCAAGTTGAACCATAACCCTTCCATGTTTTCAGAAGAAGTAATTCAGTAGCATCTAATTTTCCAAGAACCTAGAAAGTGATAATCCTTTGTATTGGGACAAGATAGTAAATTTCCATCTTTTGTAAGCCTATTTTTATGAAAAAAAATTGCACGCCATTTTTCAGGCACCGATTTTAGTCTTCTGGGGTCGGGGTCATGAAAGTTGGTATCAGAGGATTGGTTTAAGAAAACTCTAGAAAATTAAAGCATCCATAAATTACTTAATTTCATCATACTAAGAAAAAAACCCTCTCAATATTTCATATGGCTGACCAATCACATCTTGTGTCTATTCCAATAGAAGTATTAGAAACTATAGTGGGAAAGGCATGTGCGGAAAACTATGAGACATTTGAAAATATCCATCTGTCATGAAAAACCCTCTACCATGTGTTCAAATCTCCTCGCGTACTCAATCTTCACTGAGGAGCAGGCCTCGGCTATATTTTTATGATGCATGCCAAATTTATGTTCTATGTACATCAAGGGAAATACCTCGAGGTTTTGTTTAAATGTTTTACCCTACCTAGTAATGCTTCATCTAGAGATGACTTTGAAGAATCTGCACAAGGGGGTGACCTCCGAGAAGCATACCATTGTAAAATTTTGACCTACGGTCTCCATAGTCATGTTATGGAATTTGAAGCTCTCAAGGACGAGCCTACTCATTTAGACAATCAACATGTAGTTCATGCCGATGTTTCCCAACTTCATACACATCATGCATTCCTCACTAGGAACCTTAGATGTCCACATGGGTTTGATCCTCATTGCTTGTGTTTCATCTGGACCCAAGATATCGAAACGTTTGGAACCGCCTTGGGGATTCGTTTAATTAGAAACCCAAGAAATCACTAACATCGGTAGCACTTGTGAAAAGTCGTCACGATGATTATGTAGCACCTCAAGTTTATGAACTTTGATAAATGAATCTTGTTATGTTTTATGTGTTGGAATCTTATTATGATTCTACAAAAGTAATGTCTCTATGGTAATATTGTTATGATTTACTAAGTAAAACATGTCCCTTGTTTTTCAGATGGAAAACGTGAGTTCATCAATCAACCTTTTATCACTTCCTACTGAATTTCTAGAATCCATAATCACCAAGACAAGTTCAGAATACTACTATGCTTTTTTTAACCGGTGCTTGTCTTGCAAACGTCTTTATAAAGTGTCCCTTAGCCAGAACATCCTTCAGACCTACAAGGGAAATGGTCATTTTTATCTATGCATAGAAACTGCACAACTTGCAGAGTATAGACAGAGAGGAGAGTACAATGAAGGTCTCTTCCTTTACATCACCTTGTCTAAGAACCACCTAGCACGGGTGAAGTTTTATGAAGCTGCCTTGGAGGGCAACACCCGATAAACTTATCTGCTCTAGGTCCAGAGTTTCAGTATGTATGGGGTTCTTTATGAATTCGAAGTGTTCAAACAAGAGGTGGTCCGGGATATTTATAAAGAGGTAGCTCACCCCCAAATCTCTAATATCCACACCTCCCATGAAACTCTTTATAAAACCAAATGCTTTATGCATAGGTTTGACCCAATCTACTCATGGTGTATATGGGCCAAGGAGATTGAGGAACTGGGATGTAATATGGGAATATACCTGGAAACATCAGTAGATTACTCATAATGGTGGTCTTGGAGGAGGGGACCTTGAGCAGAAAGTATCTCTGGTTTTGCTTACGGTTGTAATAGAATTGCTAGGGAGAAATTCATTAAAGGAGGAGATAATGTAACACCCCAAACATGATTTCTGTAGTAATAATGGTTTTAATTTTTACTCTTGGCTTAATTTCCTTTTTATATAAGCAATCCCTACAAAATAAAGCACAAAACATGTTATTCATTCAAAACACTGGAAATGGATACATGGAAACAAGGCCTAAGGACCATAACTATCCAAATATTCCTACAATTAGGCCAATCACGGTCATTGGTAGACCCCAAATCACCACAAACATGCAAAGAAAGAAGTGGATTTCCATCGGATCTTCCTTGACTAAGAACATTATAAACAGAACCACAACAATCATACCAAGCATCAGGGGGATGAAGACCACCATCTTCTCTATCTCGGTGTTTAGAGTTGGAATACCCTAATCGCATATTTATAAGTCCTAAACTTAGATCGTATCCATTTAAGTAATAGTTGAGTTTACAACGGCTATAATTATAGCCATCGGGTATTGTAGTTTGATTGACTATGAATATTGAAATTTTTATGTATTTCAAAAACACATAAAAGTCATTAACTCTTATTTATATTTTATAATTTCAAAACATAATTTTTTCAAATATTTAGACATTCTGGTTTTTGTTAACTGATCACTTGTATGACAATTATAAATAATTATATCTTTTGAACTTAATATATAATGATTTTCTCTATGTATAAAATCACTTTGAAACATTTTAATTGATGGAGTGATTTAAAATATTATCGTTGAACATATTTAATTCAACTTAACTTTCGGAAACATGACATTTAAAAATTGTAATGTTTTGGTATATTTGTCCACTTTAATTCATAGAAAAGTATGTATAATGTTTTTAATTTGAATTTTTTTTTAATTTTATTAATTAAAATTTTTATAGTTTGGTTTGTGTAAATATATAAACAAATCAAATTTAATGGAAGTAAGGATATTCTAATTTTTAGATGGTCATTTTCAAAATTTGGGTTAACAAAAATATTAACCCATTTGGCCAGCCCTTTACAACTAGGCCAAGGGAGGCAGCACACACAGGGTGGCTGAGCCTAGCCCTCAGCCCAAGCCAAGGCAGGCCGAGCATGGGTACCCCGAAGGGCGCACAGGAGAGTTGCAACGCTTGAGCGCGCCACCGCGGGTACGAGGCCACAGAGAAGCTAGGTAGGCTGAGGCCAATAGGGGAGTGGGATCCCAAGTGTAAGGCCCCCATTCTGTGTGTGCTGTGATTTCTGAAGTGTGTAGCAAAGCCTGGGGATTATAAATAAGCCTCGCGCATATCCCCATTTCGATTTGGGAAGAAATGTTTTTATAAAAAAACAATCTGGGCCTTTGGATCACATCACACATGATCCAGGACATTGATCACAATCTTGCTTCTAATCCCCCATGAATCCGGAGCGCTACAGTGCTTCCTATTGACCGTCCGATCTAGATGAAGTCTAATCACAGCCGTTCAATCGGTTTTTAAATCCCACGCCTTGACTCATCCGTTCGATCTGATTCAAGATCCAATCTCGACTGTTCTTATTTTTTTAAAACCCACGGAATCCTCCCAATCATCCGATCAATACTCAAGCAATATGAACCCTCAATTTTTCCTTGGTTCTCTCTTTCCCGTTGTCTTCCCCGTCGCGTTCAAACCAGTGGCCACCCACTAGTATTTTCCCCATTCTTCTTTTTTATCTTTTCCTCCATCTTATATTCCCCGCTATTTTATGGCCTCACGACCATGGATTATACCTAAAATATTCCCCCCGATCTCTTTTATTTTTACTTCATTGTGATTCTACTTTCCTTTTCTTCGGTATAGTTTTTCACAAGATTTGTATATATGTATATATTATAATCACCCTTGTTTTCTTTAAGCTTTCTCTTAAGAAACATGTTGGGTTTTTTATTTCAGTCTAGTATTTGATTATATTATATTTATGATATGTTATATATATGAAATATATGAAAAACACCTATATAAACCCTGTTTTCTTGCACCCAAAATCACTAGTTATCTTCCTCTTGACATGAAAATATTTCCTGCCCATCCTTCTTGCACACTCGATGTCAGGTAAGGGATCAACCTATTATTTTTTCATCCTTTTTTAAAAACACTTTTTTCATTATGTATATATGGGTCCATACATATATGGTTTCATGTCACTTTTGAAAACATAACTCACGTTGAGTTTTCTAAATATGTTTTGAGTACACAATACATGCAAGAATTTTCATGCATCAATTTTTATATGTGAACCATTCTTATCTAATTTCATTACATCGTAGATATATGTATATGTATATAGATGTATCTGAACCTTTTTTATAATTTCAAAACAAAATTATGTATATTAATATGTATTCAACAAAACATTTCATGTTATTATCTTTGAAGGCGGGTCTTTCATTTTTAAGTGTTGTTTTCAATACATAAAACACATGAAAGGGGTATAGTTCCTCATGTTTCTTTTTTAAGTATACCCTTATTCATAATTCATGTATGTATGGTTATATAAATATATTACTACGGATATTTCACAAAACCTACCCTTATTTATTTTAAACCATGGTTATGAGGATAGAAAAAGTTGCAAGTATATATTATATATTTTTTTGGATTGTGCAGATCCCAAATATACACTTTATGTATACATAAACAGTTTTCCATAATTATCAAATATACATATACATTTCGAATTCAGTTTCTCAAAGTAATTTGTATGATGATTTTTCATGTTCAAGTATAAATGTACATTCATGCATGAGATCACGTGTTTAAATATTTCTTTTATGCATAAACACTTCATAGGCAATAATCCATGATTTGTATTTCAATGGTTTCACAAGAAATGCCTTTGGTCCTTTATGTTTATATTTTAATATTCTATATAACAATTAATATTTCATGGATCAAATGAAAATTTCAAATCCAAATCATATCACCATTTTTTAAAAAAGTCCACATTATTAAGGGTTTAAAAGAAAGAGTTGTTATTTTATGTGACAACCCAATGTTTTATGTGTACTTGTTCTTATTACACATGCAAGAGTATGTTTTTTTGGTTCATACACGTCACTATTTAATATGAATCCAACAAGTCTAGTTTTTTTTACATGATCCATTCCAGTATGAACATGAATAAAAAAAGGATTATGGACTAAGAATGTAAGTTCTAAGTAACATGGGCACTATGAAGATGATATCATGCTAAGAAAAATGAGGAATATATTGGACTTAAAAAAATGTGATGGGTGCGCCTGGAATTATACAACGCTCTAATGCATTGGGTAAAGTGATGATTTCTAATGAGTTAAGTTAATTGATGTGTGAACATGATGCAAGAATTGTCCACAAATATGTATGGTAGTTAACCACAATTATGCTGGGTTTTTACCCATACGGTCTTGGTGCAAGGCCTGGACAAAGTCCAACATTATACAATTCATCACTATGGAATAGTAAATGATATCCCAATGGATTCTGGATCCTTAATGAAAAATATTTTATGACCATAAGGCATAATCATGTGTGAAAATGGAAAGTTATACAAGGGAAGAGTATCTAATGTTAAAGTCATATGAATCTATTTTTTATGATTTAATGAATCATGATATGAATGCTTATACTCTTAACAAAGATATCGGAGTTGGCTTGAATAAGTTATGAATTATGAACATCTCATTTTTTAAATACACATGCACACTCTGATTCATGTTTTGTAGAAAGCACAGTTATCTTTTATTAAAATTTTCTTTTAGAAAAATGATTGCAAGTAACCTCAGAAAATATTGACGGTGTTCCTCAAAATGTTAAATCTATCTCTTAAGAATTGATTTATTTTTGTTTTTGAGGTTGTTATTTTAAAGTTTAATTTTCCCCAAATGTTTTAAATCCCCTTGCTAGGCATTTTTATGCTCACCCTACCTTTAAATTTATGTTTTACATGTTTTTAGTAGTTGTGCTCAAGCTTTTTGTACTCTTTGTGATGACACAAAGTTGAAGCTTAACCCTGCCATGTTTTCAGAAGAAGTACTCCAGTAGAATCTAATTTTCCATGAACCTATAATGTGATGATCCATTGTATTGGGACAATATGTGCAATTTCCTTCTTTTGTAATCTTTCTTTTATGGAAAAAATTGCACACCATGTTTAAGGCACCGATTTCAGTCTTCTGGGGTCGGGGTCATGACACATCCCAAGTCCTCTACTAATCCCTACTCTCAGATGGGTATGAATTGGTCTGAGTTGATGAGTTGGTCAATGATCACCTAGATGGAATAATGTCCCCAAGATGTATATGGTAGCCCTGTCACAAATTCCATGGAGATACCATCCCATTTCCACATCAGTACATCGAGTGGCTGATTCAAGCCTGCTCGAACCTGGTTCTCGACCATCAATTGTTGACAAATGAGGCATTGAGAAATGAACACTACCACTAATTTTTTTTATCCTTATCCACTAGTAATGATGTCGGAGGTCCTGGTACATCTTCAGCACACCAGGATGAACCGACATAGGAGGTGTTTGGAATTCACTTAGCACCTCTTGTCGTAGCATCACTAGTAGCCTGGTGCATCTTCTGAAAATAATGATGTCCTTCCCACCTTTAGAAAATCATTCAGGAACCCGCCCTTAGGATATCTGAGCACGTCACGCCTCACAGTCAATGTACCCAAGTTGTGCCTCCCTTACTCGCCGATGGAGTGGTGAAGTGATAGTCATGGACTAGAGGTAAACTTCTTTATCCCTATCCATGTAGGATATCTACAACGTGGAAAGTTTTTTTGTCTCCTAACTCAGAAAATGTAATCCAGACTTCCTGTTGAGTGCATCTTCCACCACATTCACCTTTTTAAGAGTGTAGACTATCTCAAAGTCATAGTCCTAAATAAAATCCCTCCATTGCATCTATATTATGTTCAGGTCCATCTGTGATAAGATATACCTGAGACTTTTATGATTAGATAATACATTAAATCGTTCTCCCATGAATTAGTGATACCACATCTTCATGGAAAATACCATTAATTCTAACTCCAAGTCATGGGTATAAAAGTTCTTGTGCTTCCTCCTCTTTTGTGAGCCATGGGAGATCACTGCTCGCTCCTGTATCAGGACACATCCCAGTCCATTCCTTGATGCATCATAGTAGACTACTTCCCCAATGCCTGCTTCTAGTAGCCTCAAGATGGGGGCACATGTCAATCACCGCCTCAGCGCCTAAAAACTCTGTTGGCATCTCTCTATGTACAAAAAAAGATGTCCCTTATTTTTCAAAGATGAAAATGGTGCTACTACACTAGAAACGTCTTGTACGAATCTCCAATAGTACCCAGCCGACCAAAGAAAACTCTGCCCTTTGTTCACACTCCAGGGTGGATCACAAACAAGCACTTCCTCTACATTTTCTGGATTCACTACAACTCCAGACTTCGTGATAATGTTTCCCAGAATGTGGAGCTCCTGTATCTAGAAGTTTCTCTTCAAAAGCTTTCCATAATGTATGTTCTCTCAGAGTATAGGAAGAACTATATGAAGATGCGTAGTGTGATATGCCTCTAACACTGAGTATATCAAGATGTTGTCAATGAAAACCACCATGAAGAGATTGAGGTAAGGCTGTAAGATTCTATTAATGAGCCCCATGAACACTGCTGAAGTGTTTCTCACACCGAACGGAATCACCAAGAACATGTAGTGGCCATACCAGCTTCTGAAGGTTGTCTTTGGTACATCCTCATCCTGTACCCTGAGATGATAATTTCCTGATCTGAGGTCTATATTAGAAAACCACTAAGCTCAATTCAACTATTCTAAGATATCATGAATCCTTAGGAATGGATACTTGTTCTTAGAAGTCATGTGGTTTAGGAGTTTATAGTCTTTTCAAAGACTCAAACTCTCTTTTTCCTTCTTGGTGAACAAAATTGGGGTTGCCCATGGAAAAACAATGAGCTATATAAACCCTTAACCCTAAAAGTCCTCCAGTTTTACCCTCAACTCGTGAAGCACCATAGGAGCCATCCGATATACTTGTGTAGTTATCAGTGTCGTCCTAGGGTATATGTCGATGTATAATTCTACCTCTCTATAAGGAGGTAACCCAGAACCTCATCAGGAAATACATCAGCATACCGGTCCACCATAATAGGATAACTCAAACTCCTCTCATCAACTTCTCTGAGGGAATGGCTAGTCAACTGATGAGTGACTGGCTACACACTCCTCCTAGAAAGTCCATCATGATCTGTAATGGATCCATTGTCATCAGTAAAGGAAATCATGGTCCCGTCCTCACGGTCATACCACACATTGCACCTAAAATAGTCGATCTGAGCAAGGATTGTGGAATACCAATCCAAACCCAAGATGACATTGTAAGGTCTCGACACTCCTACTATGAGATTTTGGCTGAATCTCTCACCTCCTATAGTAATCTCACACTATTGGGACCAGTGTCAAATCATCAAATATACTCCAATTGAAGTCTCTAATATTAAGGATCTAGAGAATGGTTCTACCAGAATCTTTGAGATCTAAATGAGATTTGTCGCAATAAAAGAGTGACTGGAACCTTTGTCTATATGTACAACAGCTAGGGTGGAATAGACACATATTATAACTCAAATCATATGTAGAGTTCCATGGTTCTAGGACTCAGCTTTATAAAGCTGAGCTCGTCCCTGTCCACCTGCACCCTGAGGTTGGGGTAGACCTTCTGGAGGGGGCGGTGGTATAACATCAAATCGTCGCCTACCACCTACTGCTTGGCCAGCTTCTCTACCATGTCTCCAACCCTACAGACCACCCCACTTGAACCTTTTTCATTATCACATAGGTCCCTCGTCCATCTACTGATCATCCATGAGTGGAGTCAGACAATCATGTTCCATGTTCCTATATCCGTTAAAAGAGAAACAGACTCTAGTCCTTGGATTACCTCCTCTGCATCGAGAGCTCTGCACCTCCAACCATGCATCCCAGTGTCATCCTCTGGAAGGTCTGTCCCGCTTGGAACTCTTCGTCATCTTACTACTACCTATTATAGATTACTTGGCTACTTGTCTTCAAGTGGTGGACCTCACCATTGGTTTTTGCACAGATTGGAATCTCTAGAATAATAGTGCTCTCTCAAGAACCCCATCCAATGTCAGGATATTGAGCGATATCATCGACACTCTGATCTCCCATTGGAGACCCTTCTCAATGGTATGAACCCTGAGGAAAGGGTCTTACACCATGTCATAGGAGTATTGAGAGAGGTTAGTGAATCTCATCGATTACTGGGCCACTATTAGGCTTCCCTATTGTAAGTGTAGTAGCTCCAGAATATGCACATAGCGTATGGTCACTGTAATGAACTCTTCCCTGAAGAGGCTCTCTAAGTCCAACCAGGTGAGGGTCACCTCATCATGCAACTGGAGCATCCGGATCCACCAAATCACTACTATTCCCTAAAATTTTCTAGTATCTAGGATCATCATTTGATCTGTTGGTGTCCCAACAGGGGGGAAAACCAGTGGCACAGCCTCCAGCCAATCCTCAGCTGCCTGGGGATCTATCGCACCATGAAAACATTGAGTCCTCTATATCTGGAACTCATGCAATGATCTCATTTGGCGTGCATGGACATCTAGTGGGGATGGTGGCATCTGATTCCCTACGAGTAGTGGTACTACTAGTATACCACCCGAAGGTGCCATCGTCGTAAGTGGACCATTCACCGACGCCTCATCGCTTGGTGGGCCATCATCGTGAACACTCTTAGGAATCCTAACTAGAAATATACGTGGTGGCATCCTATAAAGAAATAGATTCTCCATGGTTAATAAGTTATACCTGGTGATCTAACTCAAAATATATAAAAAGAAAAAAAATTCAAAAACACATGAAATGATTATTTTTTTGTATCGAGCCAGAAATCAGAACTCATGGTTCTTATGTATGGATACGTCAGACGCTGCACCAACACTGGACTCCCCAAACTGAAAACCATACTGAAAACATGTAACACAATTTTTCAGTTGTAAAGGTCTAAGTCTTTTTTCTTTGGTAGGACCAACTCCTCTAATACCACTTTGTCATGACCCATCCCCCAGGGCCCGTGTCGTGACTACCCCAAGCCCGCCTTCCATACACTACTATAACTTGGCCTTTTAGCAATGCTAAAAACTGACATTAACAATGATATAAAAGCGTTGTTAATGCGGGTGAAGACAAAGGGGGTCCCCTATATCAGTGCTGATAAAGGTTTCCTTTATCAGTCATTTTCGGAGCCCTGATAGAGGGGAGACCCCATTTATCTACACCGGCATTAACAGCACCTTGTTAGCGCTGATAAAGGGGTGAATTTATCAGCTCTATCTTGAGCACTGATAAAGGACACCTTTGTAAGTTCTTTTTTCTGTGCTGATAAAGGGCCCTATTATCAGCACTCAAGATAGCACTGATAAAGGGGTCCTTTATCAATGCTAAAAAATGATGATAAAGGCACCATCCCTAGCACCTGTAGAACCAGTACCAACAGAACCTACACCTACACAAACCAGAACCAGCACACCTACAAAAAATATCACCTGCACACCTATACAACACAGCACCCGCACATAATATTTTGTCAAACAATTCTATATACATTTACTTAACATCATGAACACACAAAAAAACAACTGCAATATACATTTCAAACAATGTTTTACATGGTTACAATTACAATTATCCAACAACAGTTATAAACATTAATGTTCCATCCTTAGATATCTGTGAAACTCTCTCAAAAATTTTCTTCCACGCTATTTGTTGCCAAAAAAATCATCCGAACTCAAGGAAAAAAATTCACCGATATAAGAAAACAAATATTATGTTAGTAATACAATAATCAAATAAATTACAACATTAATATGAAGGAATACGTTAATATAGAAATGTGAAACTAAAATATGGAAATGATAAACTCAAATGTTTTCATTTTGATTGTAGTGAAAGGGAATAATGTAAAATCAATATGTTTTTGGATGATTTATCTCATTTAATAAATAATGATTCTCTATCTAATGAAAATCTTTACTGATAACACTCTACATCGGAAAGAGGTGTGGTTGATTCATACACATCACAAATGACTCATGGATCATTTTCCTAAAGTATCAAAACAATCCAAATGAATTTTCTCAGTTTTCTGTATGTCAATTGTGTTGTTTTCTAAATTTAATGTCAATTTGAAACTGATATCAGACAATTTTATCCATACCGGTTACCCTATGCGTCAGATTGAGTTGAGATCAATTCTTACACCTCAAAAATTACTAATGGATAGTTTTCCTAAAGTATCAAAACAATCCGAATTCTTTTTCTCAGTATTCCGTATGTTAATAGTGTTGTTTTCTAAAGTTAATGTCAATTTCAAACTGATATCAGACACTTTTAGCCATACCAGTAACACCGTGCATCTGATTAAGGTGTGGTCAATTTGTACACATAATAAATGACTCATAGATCATTTTCCTAAGGTATCAAAACAATGTGAACGTGTTTACTCGGTTTTCCATATGTCACTTGTGTTGTTTTCTAATGTTAATGTTAAATTCAAACTGATATCAGACACTTTTATCCATACCAGTCACACCGTACGTCAGATTGAGGTGTGGTTGATTCTTACACCTCAAAAATGACTCATGGATCATTTTCCAAAAGTATAAAAACAATCCGAAATTGTTTGCTCAATTTTTCAAATGTCACTTGTGTTGTTTACTAAATATAATGTCAATTTCAAACTGATATCAGACACTTTTAGCCATACATGTCCCACCGTGCGTCGGATTGAGGTACAGTTGATTCATACACCTCAAAAATGACTCATGGATTGTTTTACTAAAGTATCAAATCAATCCGAATGTGTTTTATCAGTTTTCCATATGTCACTTGTTTTGTTTTCTAAAATTAATGTCAATTTCAAACAGATATCAGACACTTTTAGCCATTCCTGTCACATTGTGCATCAAATTGAGGTGTGGTTGATCCATACACGTCAAAAATTACTCATGGATCGTTGTCATAAAGTATCAAAACAATCCAAAGCATTTTATCAATATTCTGTATGTCAGTAGTGTTGTTTCCTAAAGTTAATTTCAATTTCAAACTGATATCAGACACTTTTAGCCATACCGCTCACACCGTACATTGTATTCAGGTTCGGTTCATTCATACACATCACAAATGACTCATGGAACGTTGTCCTAAAGTATCAAAACAATCCGAACTCATTTTCTCAGTATTCCTTATCTCAGTAGTGTGGTTTTCTAAAGTTTATGTCAATTTGAAACTGATATTAGACACTTTTAGCCATACCGGTCACACTATTCGTCGAATTGAGGTGTGGTTGATTGGTACACCTCAAAAATGACACATAGATCATTGTCCAAAAGTATCAAAAAAATCTAAACATTTTTTCTCAGTTTTTTGTATGTTAGTAGTGTTGTATTCTAAAGTTTATGTCAATTTGAAATTGATATCAGACACTTTTAGTCATACCGGTTACACTGTGCATCGGATTGAGGTGTGGTCAATTCATAAACATCCCAAATGACTCATGGATTGTTGTCCTAAAGTATCAAAACAATCCGAATGTTTTTTCTTGGTTTTACGTATGTCACTTGTGTTGTTTTCTAAAGTTATTGTCAATTTCAAGCTGATATCAGAAACATCTATCCATACCGGTCACACCGTGTGTTGGATTGAAGTGTGGTTTATCTGTACACATCACAAATGAATAATGGATCATTTTTCAAAAGTATCAAAAAAATAAAAATGTGTTTTCTTAGAATTCCGTATGTAAGTAGAGTTGTTTTCTAAAGATGATGTCAATTTCAAACTGATATCAGACACTTTTATCCATACTGCTCACACTGTGTGTCGTATAGAGTTGAGGTTGATTCTTACTCATCACCAATGAGTCATGGATCATTTTCATAGAGTATAAAAACAATACAAATGTGTTTGATCGGTATTCTGTATGTCATTAGTGTTTTTTTATAAACTTTATGTCAATTTGAAACTGATATCAGACACTTTTATCCATACTGGTCACACTATGCATCAGATTGAGGTATGTTAAATTATTTCACCTCAAAAATGACTCATGGATCATTAACCTAATATATCAAAACAATAAGAACAAGTTTTCTTGGTTTTCTGTATGTTAGTAGTGTTTTTTATAAATTTTATGTCAATTTGAAACTCATATCAGACGCTTTTATCCATATCGGTCACACGGTGTCTCAGATTGAGGTGGGGTTGATTCATACACATCAAAAATGACTCATGGATCGTTATACTAAATTATCAAAACAACCTGAATGCATTTTCTCTGTTTTCCATATGTCACTTGTGCTGTTTTCTAAAGTTTATGTCAATTTGAAACTGATATCAGACACTTTTAGCCATACCGGTCACACCGTGGGTTGGATTAAGGTGCGGTTGATTAATATGCATCAGAAATGACTCATGGATCGTTTTTCTAAAGTATAAAAACAATCCAAACATGTTTTCATGTTTTTTGTATGTCACTTGTGTTTTTTTCTAAAGTTATTGTCATTTTGAAACTGGTATCAGACACTTTTATCCATACTGGTCACACTGTGCGTCAGATTGAGGTGAGGTCAATTCATACACATAAAAAATGACTCATGGATCGTTTTCCTAAAGTATCAAAACAATCTAAAGGAATTTTCTTAGTATTCTGTATGTTAGAAGTGTTTTTCTCTAAAGTTAATGTCAATTTCAAACTGATATCAAACACTTTTATCCATAACGGTCACACCATGCAACGGATTGAGGTGATGTCAATTTTTACATGTCACAAATGACTCATGGATCGTTTTCCTAAAGTATCAAAACAATCCAAACATGTTTTCTTGGTTTTTCGTATTTCAATTGTGTTGTTTTCTAAAGTTAATGTCAATTTCAAATTGATATCAGACACTTTTAGCCATACCGGTCACACAGTGTGTCGGATAGAGGTACGGTTGACTCGTACACCTCAGAAATGCCTCATGGATTGTTTTCCTAAAGTATCAAAACAATCCAAACACGTTTTCTTAGTTTTCCATAAGTCACTTGTGTTTTTTTCTAATGTTAATGTCAATTTCAAACTGAAATCAGACACTTTAAGCTATACAGGTCACAACGTGCGTCGGATTGAGGTGCGGTCGATTCATACACATCAAAAATGACTCATGGATCGTTGTCCTAAAGTATCAAAACAATATGAACAAGTTTTATTGGTTTTCCATATGTCACAAGTGTTGTTTTCTAAAGTATATGTCAATTTGAAATTGGTATCAGAGACTTTTAGCCATACCAGTCACACCGTACATCGGATTGAGGTGTGGTCGATTTGTGCACCTTAAAAATGACTCATGGATCATTGCTTCATGCATGAGTATATGTGGTCTAGTTAAATGGTTATAAATAAAGATAAATCTAGGTAAATAAATAAGGTGTTTTTGATCCACCAAGAGATAGAGTTAGGGTTCTATTGAATGTTTGTGATTTTTTTATCATCAAGAGATTATGTCTCCATGGAGGTGAGGTTTCTAGTTGTGTTTATGGGATAATTGGGTTTTGTATGAGATTTTTATAGATTAGTTAAGTTTTCTATGGCTATTTGAGTAGGTATTACAGTCTTAGTCCTAAAGAAGATGGATAATATAGTTTTATATATCACGTATGATGGTGAACACCCTCTTAAGGATATATAAGAGTCAAGGTGTGTGTGATGAGTAGGATATTCCATATAGGTATTGGTGAAGTGTGACATAGAGAATATAAAACATAATAAATGGTGATCATATATGCTCAATAAGTGTAAACAAGGGAGATATCAATGATCATATATGGATAACATTAGTAGGAATTCACCTTCATCTTATTTGTGTACAATCTTCCATCAGGTATGCTTCCCATTCGTTTCTAAACACATCTATATCATCTTCTGAATAAGATTTTTTGCGACATTCATGGTAGTACTAAGAAAATATAAATAAAAAAAGGATTAATAAATATTTTAAATAAACTGATAATTATTTTCAAAAATACCTCATCAGGGATGCTAGATTGTTGATGAAATATGATCTCTTTCATAAATATACAAACATAATAACCACAGTCCTTTCTGTTTGTTTGTTTTGGACACTGTAGAGACATCGACAACAATATGTAATTTGTTTTGATATCTGATTGGATAGTGCAATGTTATTATATATACCCTGATACTTTTCCATTTGTAGATCTTATAGTCTTGCTCATCCTTATGCCCTGAATTCATTCCATGCATTAGACAATATTGATGCACCGCCCTATCATAACAGAATCCCCATTGAAAGATAACATAAAATATATAATTAGATGTTCAGTTTTAAAATGTTGGATCTAGTGTATTTCAAATTAACAAATTACATCATGCGTGGTCAGTTTGTTGGATATTTATGCGTTGAATCCATAAAATAAATCTTTGAAGTATCCAAATTGACTGCAACCAGCATCCAATGCTCCCTAAAAATACATAAAGGTATAAGTAAGGAATGAAATTAAAATATAGTTGATATGATTAAATTGTAGATTTTTACCCCTGTATCATTGGTATTAAAATTTTTCTACCATCTGTAATTTTGGTTTCAAATTATTTGAGCAGGGATAAAATTATTACAGCCTCTTTATCATAATCTATTTCATCTTTTGAAGAGGTGGTGTGAGGACTAACGAGTCCAAATTTTTGTTCATGGGGAAATCCCTTCAATTCTTTTTCATAGATATGACTTTGAAAAATATAAAATGTATTTAGTAATAATTATCCGAGTATATCAACTTTTTTAAAATCAAATCGTGAAAACATACCTTATATATACATTTACAACTGAGGCACCTAGCCATTCATACTTGAGGATTTCATTTACATTTTCAGCACTAATGAAATATGATGTTTCTTCTCCATAAATATTTCTTTCAAGATTAACTATGTGAGCATTTTTGTCTATCAAATTTGTATCCACATAATCCAACAATGATAATAACTGTGGATATAGAACGGGTAGGGTGAAGGTGCTCTCAATAGACTGTTTCAATCAGTCAGTTAATCCTTGAGGTAGTTTTGAGATGATATTTCATTTCACCAAATTATCCTTGTTGTTCTATAATAACATTCATCAGTTCAGACCTTTTTTCATTAAATGTTCATGGTCCAGCTTGAAAGATAACTTGGAAATGGATACCTCCTTGTTGACATGTTTTTTTACAAGAACTGACAGCCATGCGATGAATGTTCCAATAGCTTGTTCAACCGTATGAATGTCTTCATCGTCATTTGGAATATGTACCTCGACACTTGGCTCATTATCTATGTTAATTGACACTGTGAAATGATCTGTTGGAAGTTGTCTGTTATGTAGCATGTCGTTCTGCGTACTGAACATCGTAGCCCTCGCTACAAGGCGATAGGTGGGAGTTGATAGATATAAATAAAAGTCCTTTTCACCCTGTATAATATTAGAATAGGAAAGGTATCAGTGTCTATGTGAATCACATTTCATAGAAACAATTATTAAAACATTTATTACCTCAGATAAGTCACGTTTTTTAGGGAATGGCTTGCCTCAAAGCTGGTGGGGGTGGGGCGGGATCGTCACGCACGGGTTTTTATTGAGTCGTTTCTTCTCTTTTCCACTCTCCGATAAATGTTTCTATCTTCTTTCTATGGTATTGTAATTCTTCTTGAAAAATATCTAATTTATCTTGCAGCTTTTCCATTTTTTCACTTTCATCCTCCGCTTGTTTTTGTTTTGGAAAATATGTTCGGGGTGTCACCCCAAAACCCACACTTCTGATGTAGCCATATTGATCTGGCAGCTTCAAGGCTGCTGAAAGTATGTCTACATCTAGTGCGGCTGTTGTTGATTCATGTGACTATGTCAGATAGAAAATATAGAAAAACAAGTAGTCATTGTAATGTAATAGAGATTTAAAACAAATCAAATTTATATTATGTCATACTTACACATGTTTCCCACATTTTTTGTGTGTTTTCATCTATTAGTATCCCCTCTTTATTTTCAAGTTCCTCCTTCCATAGCACATGGAATTGGATGGATTTGGCATTAGATTTCGATTCATCAATCTTCATATAAATAGAGAAACATGGTTATGGTGTTGTTTTATGTCATATATAAGTACTGTGATATATTCAAAAGACGTACCAATTTTTTCTCAAGTGAAGTGTACCCCATCCTTGCTTTACGGTAATGGTACGCTGGTTCTTCTGTGTATTTTTTATTTTCAGCACTCAGTTGTTGTTTCATAAATAAAAAATTGTCAATCAAAGTGATGAATACAAGAAAATTCAAGTAACGTATTACCCCACACAATGTACCAAAAAATTTTGCTCCCCACAACGGTTGATAAACGTGTCCCACGCTCATTAGGATATCAAGTGTGCATAAAGAGGATGTGGGTGGAGCTTGATTTTCCCTTCATCATCTTTAAGATGGTATTTTATTAAAATTGTGTGGAAACCTCTATGAATCCTTCCTGAAACTCTTAATACATATTCCTTGTGCAAGGCATCTACTATAAATGCACTCTGCAATGGATGAGGAAGAGTAAGTGAATGTTTTGGTATTTTATTTTAATAAATTAAAAAAATGATATCATAATGATACTGTATTCTATTCCAACATTAGTGTCATAAGACTGGTGACAACATTGTGACACGACTATACATCAATTGGCATGTGTTGCTGAGTGATGATTCTAATGTAGCTACTAATGATGGATTCGTTGTGGTTAACATGTTGGCCTCGCTTATTCCATCCCACCTCAAATTTGGTGCCTTTTTCTTTTGCCTTAAAAATTGTGGCTAACATTTTCAAACTACGGCACTCATGTTTTTTTTGCGCTTTCAGGGTTTAATTTACTACTATTTCCTTAGAAGTATCATCAATATCTTTCTCTGAAGCACTAGCATCAGCACTGGGACCAACAACAACAGGTTGAGAAACATGTTTTTGCTCTGCACTGGGACCACCAGCAGCTGGTTGAGAAACCTGTTGTTGCTCTGCACTGGGACCACCAAAAGGTGGTTGAGAGACCTTTTGTGCCTCAGGATTAGGCGCATCAGTAGGTGAAGAATTCATTATCTGTAGAAGTGGTTTAACTTTTAATTTAGATTTCATAAAATCAGCAGTGGAGAAATAATAACATAACGTACCACAATGTATATTACAATAAACAAATAACCTGATTATTGTACACTCTTTTTTTCTGTAAAGGCTAAAGAGATTTGACTCCTATATGGACTATGTAAATCCCTTCATTGTGGTCTCCTCTGACATACAAAACTCCATCTACATTTGGACCACTGTGAAATGATTATGAAGTCCCTATAAAAGGGTCATCCTCCATTGAACTTTCATCTGACCCTTCAGTTGTTTTGGTCGATAACAGAACAATTGACCAATTTCAGTTTGCGGGGTCTGGAACATAAAATTCATTTATTGCATGTAATTCCATTATAAATGGTTCGTCTTTCTCCCCTTCCTTACTAAAATCAACTTTCACGAATCCTAATTCATCTATTTTAACAGTACTTTTGTTATCAACCCACTTGCATTGAAAAATCGGCACTTTGAATTTCGTATAATCCAACTCCCATATTCATTTGATGATGCCAATGTATGACATATTCGCATAAATCGGATTTTTTTCCCTAACACTGAAAACATGCATCGCCTTAGACACAAGTGTAACCCCACTATTCTGCATGGTACGACCTTCATCATGTTCATTAGTATAGAATGTATAACCATTAACTGCATAACCATTGTAAGATAATACATACACAATTACTCCTCCAGCTATCCATCGAAGTCATTCTGAAATTGAGTCTGGATTTTCATCTAACTGATTCAAAATATGGTCCTGAAACCATCCTATAAACTATTGATTATGTGTATCTGATATCAATTTTTCAGCCCTAAATGGATTCAAATGCCTAAGAATTTTTTTGTGGGTTTGAACATATGGTTCAATGTCGAAACTGTTATGTAATAAAAAATGGTGAGGCTACTCTCAATCTGTAATATTGATTATGAAAACCTCTATTCCAGAAATTCCTCCACCCTCAATCCGCTCAGTGTGATGAGATTTCGGTAGTCCAATGTTTATCACACCAGACAAGTATTCGGTTCAAAATTAAACGGCTTCTTCAACAATATATTTCTCCTCAATACAACACTTTGGCCGACTTCTATTTTTGACATACCCTTTCAAAATATTCATATATCGTTCAATGGAGTACATCCATCTATAATTTACAGGACCAAATAGTCGAATATCTCTCACCAAATGAACCATCAAATGAACTATCATGTCAAAAAATGTCGGCAGGAATAACATTTCGAATTCACATAATATGAAGGACATTTCTCTTTCCATAGTTAGAAATTTCTCTGGGTCTATAACTTTGCTACATATAGCTTTGAAGAAGAAATAGAACATTGTTAATGTATGGCGGACATTCTTGAGAAAAATGCAATGTAATGCTATAGGAATTAGATCTTTCATCAAAACTTGGAAGTCATGTAATTTCAGACCCTTTCATTTTAAATTGCTCATTGACATGATGTTCTTGATATTTGATGAATACCCCTATAGAACCTTTACGTCATTCAAGAGGTTACAAAACTGATATCTCTCTTACCTAGAAAGAGTGTAAGCAGCAAGAGGAAGAAATGTTTGTTTTTCACCCTTCACTGGTGCCAACTCTTCCGTATTATCATATCAACCATGTCCAATCTAACCTTTATTCCATCCTTCTTTTTTTCCGGTGCATTTAGCATTGTGCTGAGGACACTATCACATACATTTAATTCAATATTCATAACATCAATAAAATGTATGACATACAGACAATTCTAGTATGGTAATTCAAAAAAAACTGATCTCTTTTTCCAACAATTTTTTGTAAGGTTTTTAAAAACGGTTTACCCAAAGTAGTGCTCAAATCTATTAACTTCTCAAACAATTGATCATCTATTAGTGGAGACGGTGTTGTACGTTCTTCTGAACTTCCATCGAATGATGTTTTTCAAGATCGGTACTTATGTTTTCGGGGTAGAAATCTGCGATGTCCTAAAAACACATTTTTTTATGAATGTTTCAACCTAATGGACTGTGTACCTTATTCTAAAAAGGGACACCCTTGATTTCCTTTAATGTTATATCCTGAAAAATTTCCATAAGCATGAAATTCATTTATCGTCCCGTACAACATGGCTTTCAAAGTGAAATCTTCTTTTTTGTAAGAATCATACAACGTAACCACTAAATCCCACAATATTTTCAAATCCTCGATCAATGGAGCCAAATAAACATCAATATATTTACCCTATTGTTTTGGTACTGATATAAGCATAGATAACATGATTTATTTTCATTTAATTCATAACCATAGTGGTAAGTTATAATTTACCAACATAATAGGCCATGTACTATGACTGCTGCTTTGAAAATCAAAAGGATTTCCCAATCTGTATATAACGCCAGACGAAGGTTTCTAGGCTCGTTTCCAAGTTCAGGACACTCATGATCAATTCTCTTCAACTGGGGAGAGTCTTCCAGGTGACGTAGTTTCCCATATTTAATTCTTTTATATGCATGCCATGTCAATTGTCCTGTAGTCTCCTCACTTCCATATAGGAACCTAAACCTTAGAATGATTTGAAAGTACCAGAAAACTTTTTTAGGAATATAATAATCATTCTTGTATTGAGAATAACCACACTTTGATCATTCTTTAAGTGATTTTTGGACCTTGAGAAACAATATATTGTCATCGGGTAGGTGTTTATTCTTTCAGAGATCATACCCATCAATCGTAGCATTCGTTTGGCATCGTATTTTCGGCTTGGGAGTTCATTATCTTTTGAGATAATATCATTCAAGAGACCAAGTAGTTCCGTAAAACTGGTGTCACTCCACCTGTTGCATGCTTTCAAATTATATAGCTTAAATACGGCTGATAATGTTGTATATTTAGTGCAACCAGCATACAATGGTGTTTTTTCACAACTCTTTAACTTCTCATACAATTTTTGGAAATCATGAATTTCATCATCAACTATCCTTGTCATTTACTCAATACGATCTTCATCATCATTCACTTATGTAATCATGCCCTCCATACGATCGTCTTCACTGTTCACACTTGAAATCATATCTGAACTTCCATAAATTGTCATGTTATCTGAGCCACTAACTACATTAATTTTTTCCCTGTGTTTATTCCAACATGTATAACTTTGATCTATTCCATGTCAGATCAGGTGTTCTTCAAACTCCTCTGTACTTATTTGTCTTGAATAACAATAGCATAAACACGGACATAGGATTTGAGAAGAGTCACATGCCTGATCTCCTAAAAACTTGATAAACTCTTTCACGCCATCTTCATAATCTTTTGTCAACCGATTGGAATTCATCCTTTCTTTATTCATATTCATCGTATTTATGGGTTTGATCTCGAACTTGCCTAATATTATGATTTAATAAATCAAGTATCATTTTTTGGGTTTTATAAAAAAAAACCATGGTATAATTTCCCCTACAATGAAATAGAGGAACCTACCCCAAAACATGTGAATGTACTTGAAATCTATCTATATACGGGGAACTGTTCCATGTCATTTGTATATCTCCATAGAGTACCTAAAACCCATAAATAGAGGAATCCTCACCGAAACATGGGGGAGTACCATACTCTATATTTTCTCCAAACATCTCACTTGTCACTTGTCAACTCTGAAGCAGAGTGAAGATAATTAATATATCCAAACCACATTATGTGCAATTTCCATTGAATGAAGAAATCATAATATTGTGATCTACATGAGAAGATATTTATAATGGGCTACTCATACATGAAATAATATCATATATGTGAAAAATAAATAATAATAATTAAATTAACATAGCACACAATTTGTTCAATGGATACACTATGTGTAGGGTTCTCAGTCAAGGTTGGTTGTATACTACCATTTCTAGACTCATGTGAAATCCATATACATGGTGTGTCTAGTAGGGTGGACATTGTCTATGGATAAGATGACTGATTTAATCTGAAATATATCAAATTAATTCCAAGTTAGTCTTATAAAGACTTCATGATGCCTTTGAAAATACATGACATAAAGAACAACTTGAGATAAAGGTGTGTAATTTAGATACAAAATGAGTCACTTCACTGGCTACGCATCACATTTTTGTGGAATACATGGTGTGTAGTCCTCACATGACCACTAGGGGTGTATAGTCTATACACATCAAGTTTCTATGGTTTCTATACATGGTGTGAGTGAAGTAAAACACCGTTCATATGGTTCTACCATTATTTCATCGCATGTACATGGTTTCATGCTGAATTATATGTCTTGGAGATACATTTTGTGTGGCCTATGTTCACATGACATGTAACATTTAAAATATAACTTATTCCATGTTTGAGATAGAGGATGAGTCATGTGGTGTAAATTTTGGAGATAATTGTTGTCTGGAATTAAAATCTATATTAAATCCATGTATGGTGAAGCATGTTCCATTTAACTATACTACATAGTATGTATTTTAAAAATATATAGAATCTTAATAAAATCATCTTCACACCATAAAGTTTCTCATAGAGTCCTCTAGAAGTGGTTTTTTAGGATTCAATGAAATTACACTAGTAACAAAGTGGTGGTGCCATTGAAATGGGTAAAGTTTGGATTGATATTCAATGGTTGAAGAACAACATCATGGAAAAAAATGGCATATCAATCATTCCAACAACTTCAACACCATACAAAAACACAATCGTGCTCACAATCGCAACACCATACAAACCAAACAATCACAATTTTAGATTTCACAAAGCAACCCTTATTCAATTTTGTTTGTTAATTCAGGGGTTATCACAAGAGTTTTATCATCCTAGGGAGTTCATTCATAAGTCAAGTATACATAAATTACCAATTTTTATATTCAAATGTTCAACAAGAACCAACCAACATGCAATTTATTTAGAGCGCAAACAAGGACCACCAACACGCATGATTTTCAGCGGGGCGTTTAGCCCATACATTTCACATTATAACCATCAATATCAAACAATAATAACATGAGAACAATAGGAATCCAATGAGTAACAGGAGAAAACTCACTGCAAAGATTTCGTTAAGCACACGACAGAGGTGCGTTCGTGGTAGAGGAGAGGCGCACAACAGAGAAGATTTCCAACTGAAAAGAAAACATAAAATAGGGGAAACTCATGAGAATAAATAATCTAAAACTGAGTACACAGTTTACCACATCCCAGAAACTCCAAGAACCCACTAAAACCAAAATCAACCCACAGCATGGCTAAACACACCTTAAGATAACAAGAAATTATAGATCCCACCTTCAATAGAACGAGTTCAACAGACTTTTTAAAATATAAATGATGAACGTACAATGGGTAATCCCTAACCAATAGGTCCTTCTTACTTGGTATAATCCCCATGTTTTTTCTAGATAGCATATCCCAAATGAGTAAACCTTGATCAATCCTCTATTATCACAGCTTTAACGACACATACATCTTAATCGCGTGACTTTAAACTTCATGGTACAATATTTTCAACACAACATGTGGTATCTAGTGAGTAGGATCATATCCATATTCAAAATCAATGATCCTACCCATGCATCATGAAAAACATTAAGGGTAACACACATATTTCCAATGGAATACCCCTGGTACTCTTTTCCAATCTTAACATCTCGCCATGAAAAAACACACCACACGATCACCAGTTACCCAACATTATTCCAAAACCAAAGGAATATACCCATGCTTCAATACACTAAACCCATCCATCTAGGTTCAATAGTTATGGTCACATTAAAATAATGCTATAAATCAATAGGGTTAAGAATCTAAATGATCTTGTACCACAACCCAGTCATAACACCAAAACTCAAGAATAGATAATGCTTCCCTTATACAAATCCAAGGCATGGAAATTCCTTCACTATAAACTTGATAACACCTAATATGCATCAATCCATCATGTCAAAGAATATACCATGGAATAATGTATCTTAGGTTTTCATAACACCAAGATAACCCCACTCATTATTCTCCCCCAACCACCAAAACTCACTAACTCGCTACCAACCTGGGTCACATGCTAACGACCACTGGGATCTCACACAAACCCCTTACATAAATTCTTACACAATCCTTAGCCTATGGGTCCCACTATAATCCCCACCTTAAAACACAAATCATCTAGTGAACCAAACCAACCACTTACTATAGGTTCTCACACACCCGCTATCTAAAACAACCTATAATATAAGGGTCTCACCATCTGGGCTCTCACTCTTTCCCCAACTACCCAAACATAGGTTCAACTCACTTATAAAAAAACTATAAGTCATCATAATCATTCAAGGGTCATAATTTCTAATTTATATTAACCCAAGAGAAGTAAAAATACTCCTACACTGACTAGCGGTGGCAGAGGCAGTGGGGGTGGAGGCGGCGGCGGTGGAGGCAGCGGCGGTCGCAGTAGAGGAGAAAAACCCAACGGCGCGGAGGCACCAGTGGAGGAGAAAAACCCAACGGCGGTGGAGGAGGAGGAGGAGGATGAGGAGGAGGGGGAATATGAGTATGTGGAATATGAGGACAATGAAGAGAAGAAGTTGTGGAGGAAGAGGGTCCTGGTTTAGCTTCCTTGAAAGATTTACCACGTGCGAGAGAGGAGGGCTTGTTATGGTTATTAAATAGAAACTTCTGGAACCATTATGAGAACTCCTTGAAAAAGCTGATAAAGGTATGTTTTATCAGCACTAAAATAAAAGTGCTGATAAAACATAAATTTATCAGCGCTAAAAAAGCGCTCAAAAAATACCTATTTATCAGCACTATAATTATAGTGCTGAAAAATAAGTATTTTATCAGATATTTTTTAACGGTGATAATGGTACCTCTTTATCCATGCGGATAAAGAGCTGAAAATTTTATGTTTTAATATTGATTTTATTTTAGCGCTGATAAATATTATAATTTTATATAAATTAAGAATAAAAACTTTTATCAGCGCTACAATAAGAGCTAATAAATGAACCCTTTAATGAGCGCTAAAAAGGCGCTGATAAAGGGTACACCTTTATCAATGACTATTTTAGCACTGATAAAGTTTAGATTTATCAGCACTTTTAACAAGAGATGATAAAGGCATACCCCTTTATCAGCACTTTCTATTTAGATCTGATTAAGGGAAGTGCTTCCCTTGCCCTATTTTGTGGTAGTGATAGGCCAGGGGTTGGTGACAAATAGTGAAAAGATGTATCCCTAAAATAGGAAGGAATTGCCTTTGAACCTATAAACACATAGACTAGGTACACAAAAAAAGTAAACCACATAATAAAATTATTGAAGTAAAAGTGCGAACTAAAATTAAGGGGCTAGTATGCAATCCCAACTGAAAGAGATAATACATTAGAGTGAAAAAACATCTCTTCAAATCATCTCCCAAGGATCCTACCTGATGGTTAGCTATATCTCATCACTCCATCTATTAATTCAACCAGTGAGCTCTGTGCACTATCTGGTCCTATCTCCCAAACCTCATTCAAAGTTTTCAGTTGGCTGTACAATACACAACAGGGTGCGGGTAAAGCCTGTGCATGGGTGAGTATAACAATACCTAGTAGGGATCCCAAGACCCATGATGGTCTCTCAGAATTGAACCTAGGAAATACTAAAAAGACAAGATCTAATTTAAGAACACAAGGAAAGACTCATCTCAAACCAGATATATAACAAAAATAATGTGAATAAAGATGATTAGTCTTATAGCTATATCATTTTATTTTATCAAGTGGATTTTACTACAATTACGCACAAGGTAACTAGGTGTTGACCCATAGAGGATATATCGGTGTTGATCCACATAGGATCTCTCAGTGCTAACCCCCAGAGGATCCCTAGGTGAAAACACACATGGGATCTCTAGGTGTTGACCTACATGGGATCGCTAGGTCCTGACCCATAGTGGATCTCTAGGGGTTGACTCATAGCGGATTGCTAGGTGCTGACCCACAGAGGATGGCTAGGTGTTCACCCACAGAAGATGGATTGGTGAAGATCCAAAAAAGGATCTTTATGTGCAGACCCATAGAGGATCCCTAGGTGCTGACCCACTGAGGATCGCTAGGTGGTGACCCACTAAGAGGATCACTATTCTTTCTTCACATCTCCGCCAGCCACTGGATTCTCACACATAGTAAACTTGACTTAGTATGATTCTATCCACAAGACATCATCCATAATTCAACTACCACTAAGTTCCACGAATAATTTACCCAATGAACCCCCATGTCATAAGGGTTCCAAAGCAACAAATGATGCGTCAATCAGACACACGGTCTATAAGTTATAGGCGTTTTAGTGCCAAGGGCCTGGTTAGATTCGTGTTTGATCCAAACCAGTCATTCTCCAACATTCCTCAAACTCATGTTAAGTATCTCAAATTTACCTCCTCATCTGCAGAGTTTTACGTCCACAAACGGTTCATCAAATGGGTGTCCAATTTAGGAGATATGCTATTTTTAAGCAAACATGGGCCGTAAAGGTTCTAGGTCTGGTCCAACCATGTCAGACCACCCTACCCTAGTCTGGCCTACTGGGCCTTGGGATCAGGCCACTAGATGTAAAATCAGAAAAACCCACCTGTCTAGGTGCACCCTTCCATCTGGGCACAGGGGTCGACTCCCCTCCCGAATGGAAAAATTCCATTCAGTTTCCCCTTCAGTGGCACCGGTTGGCTCCACTCCACCTAGACACTCTACGTGGAATGATCATCAGTGAGACCCGTGGGTCATAGGTCTTCCCACTCCAATGGCTTGGAACTGCGGTCCACTTCCATGGCGCGCTTCAATGGAATGCTGCTCTACTATGACATGGGTGGCAATGGCCAGCCACCCCCTTCTTCCATCGTAGTGCCTTCGGGTGCCACCCCTATTTTGCTGCCGGCGAGAGAAGGTTCCCACCCACCACCACCGGTCGCCACCACTGGTCACCAGTGGTGCTTCCATGGGCCACTGGTGAAACCCCATTCTTCTGATTTTCTTCCTAACTACACCTATGGGCCTTCCGTGAAATTTCCATCACAGCATGGCCCCTGGATTCATCTTGAATGCGTATCGGCCGGTCACCCATGAAGAACGCAATAAAAGAAACATTGGGGGAGGGTTTAGGCCTTGTTCGGTTTGGCCCGTGATCTACATTGGCATTATAACAAATAAAGGGATCAATATCATCAAGAGTATATGAAACATAAAACTCTTAAAAATAAATCAACACAAACCCTTACCTAGATACATTGGAAGATTTTGTGGATGGTGGAGAAGAACCCGCATTCATGGGCTCTCTTCGTCACCTATCGTTTTTAGGATCAAATCCGCCAAAGGTCATCAAAGATATGTTCTACAGTGGTGGATGACATTACCAACACTTCTTCATAGGTTCCTCCTATGAGTCTAAAACCCATGGGAAAACTTTGTTTAAATAAACGAAAAACTTCCCATGTTGGTTCATTATTATGATTCATTAATGAATCATAATTAATGAACCTAATAAAACACAAGTGTTGTGGTTACACAATGAGGGGTTAAAATCATTAAGTGAAAGACATTTATTGTTCGATATTACATAGTGGTCCCACTATTTTCCGCTCAAGTATCAAAAAGTATAAAATAAAAACATTATTTAAATTATTATTTTATTTCTAAAAGTCCAAAAAAAATATTTTTTCCATTCGAATTTTTTGGCAAAAAGAAATGATTCCCTTAATAAAATCATAGGGTTTCAAGTCCAACAGTGTCCTCATATTTTTAGTCCTTGCAATGGTACAAAAGATCAATATTTATCCCATACATTTAACTAATGAACCTCTAAAAATATCAAAATTCTATTCCGGGAACTCCAGTCCTCGGAATCATGTGCTTTCAATTTTCGTTAACTCGTAATAATACCAAATAATTTAAAGAATATATTTGAAAATTCCAGGTCTTTACAACCTCACATTTTCAACCACAAGTTTTTATGGTTTTGTGAAAGGTCGTCCATCAATGGTTTTTTATTGTCCTTCGTATACGATTTACACTACTTCTTCCAAGTGGTTCATGGAAATGTAAAATAATTTCTCTTACATATTCACATTGAAAAATATTTAAAAATGAATTTTATGGTTTTAAAAACTATTTTTATACATTTAGTCTCACCATTCGATTTTATTTGATATTTTTATGTCAATATTCCTTTATTTTTTTCATTTCACACTATCAGGGGGAATTAAAAAAATGAATAGAAATTCACATGAATATGGAAACGTACTCCAGGATACTCAAACTCATGACCTCACTAAGACCCTAGAGTGTAGTGATCCTATTTTTATTTAATTTTTTTTAAATAAATTAGGAATTATTTTCAAAGACAAGCGATGCGATATAGTGATATTACAAGGCCTGGAGAGCATGGAATTGATATTATAAAAACAATAAATATATTAATATCATTTGTGTGTAGTTTTTTTGAAATATTGGGATATCCCCTTAGAGGATCCTTATATCTGAAATATGACAGAATAGTTAAATCCAAAACATTGGGTTTACCCTAGGCATAACCTAATGTTGTTCGGTGTTGAATGTTCGTATGAGGTAGTTTTGGCTTAGTATTTTAAGTGTATTTATTAAAAAATTATAAATAATTCATTTAATACCCATAAAAAAATTTCTTCATATAATTTCAACTAAATAAATTCTCTAGTGTTATCCACAAAACCTTTAAATCCTTGAGATATGTTCAGAGAGCTTCCTCCATTAGGGGATTGACATCAGATGATGAACAATGATAAGATCAAGGTGGGTCATGAGGCAGTGAACACAATGGGTCTCCTCAATATCTAGAGGAAACATACTTAAACACTGATAAATCCATAATAGAGATAGGGAAAATAAAATATAGTTTTTTTAACATTATTATATATTAGAACATTAATTATTATTGACTATTATTTTATTTTATTTATATATTCTTTCACATGATCCATGTTTCTTATTAAGTCATTACATCAATAATTATATCCTTTTTACAGAGTTTATAACCCAAGAAAATCATCTATCTTGGATCATTGTACATGAATGCTGGTCAATGATATATTCGATTTGATCTTGTGTTATTCCCCACTCTGTCCATCATGTTCTTCACTGGTGGTTTATGATGTCATAGTTTGACATTACTAGGGCGAGAAAAAGCATGATAAAACCCCAAGATTCATTATGGTAGTATGAAGGATATCATGATAAATGCGTTTTAGATTTATTGAGGAACTATTAAGGGTAAGGGTGATAATAAAATGATTAGTGATTTAGATGGGTGATGAGATCGAACATGAGGTGCACCAGAGGCACATCATGTGACATGTGGCTTCATGTGAATGAGTAGTTTAAAATTTCTGGATAAATAGATGAAGAATAAATTCTTTTCTTTGAAAAAATGGTAAAATATACAATGTGTTTTCAAATTACACACATCTTTTAGCCCCCCCAACTATGGTGTCTAGGGCCTCAGGTAAGATAAGGAACACACACTTTGTGTCTGGGCCTACATGTTGTGTGACCCTCCCTAGGTGGATAAGTCGCATACCAGTGGCACATTGATTGGACCCAATAAAGGATGAAACAATGTGTACTCTAGGAGTACATGAGAATGGTCCAATACCCAAGCATGGTCAGTTACATGGATAGTCACACACACACAACCCAATGAACATGGGCACAACCAGGAACAAATGGGTATGCCCTGGTAGGCAGAGACAAATCATGTGGCCCCCCTACACACCATGTATGGTTACATAGACTCTGATCTATGTCCATAAGAGAGTAAGTCCAATAAGTGGAGTGGGACCACATATTGTGAGTACCCCATACACATCGTGTACCCCAATGAGAAGCATCCACCTTTCATATCTATTTCATTTGTAGTTAGATTTTGGCCCACAAGTAGTATATCAAAAGCACTTTCCCCTGATGAATGTTATGGTAGCCTTCATAGTTTCTTTCAAGATAACATGTATAATTTCAATTGTGTGCACCTGTTCAGGTGACACTAGATGATGTTGGTGATTATGTGGGATCAACAGAGAGAGACACTATAAAAAACTAGGATTCTCCAATGCTATGGATTTAAGAGTGCTTTCTAAAAGCACTACATAAATCTACATTTTTCAGCACTAGAAAAAGAAATATTAATGGGAGACCTTTATCAATGTTTATAAATAAATCACAAATAATTTTTCCCCCTTTATCAATGCTAGATTAAAAGTTCTTATAAATGAGGGTCATTATTAGTTCTTGTAAAAAATGCTGATAAATGGGGGCCTTTATCGGTGCTTTTTTAGAAGGGCTAATAAAGACCCCCTATCCATGCATTTTTTCTATCACTGATAAAAGGTATATTTCAAAAAGAAAATAATTAAAAATAATATATTTATATTGATATAAATATAATATATATTTTTTATATATGTTTTAGAAAATTCTAAATAGTCATTTACGCATAATGTATAAGATATTCTGATTAAATGGATTATAAAATAATTAATATATATAGATATATATAATAATTTTCTAACTGTTATTTAATAATAGTCATTTATTAAATATTTGAAGATTAAAAATTCAAAAAATCGATAAAATATTTAAAATAATTTGAAAATGTAACTTGAACATCAAATGACTATAACTTTTGATCAGAGTGTCTTTCTTGGAACTACCACATATCAAATCCAAGCTTGTATTGAGATAAATTCTCTAGACACCTACGGGTGACCCATATCTCATTTTTAAAGGCTAAAAAATTCCCAAAAATCCTCCAAAATTGAGTTTTTAGTTGGGGTACCCTAATGATTTACTATTGGCTAAAATTTTATCCTCATTTAAGGGGTTCTATTTTCCCTTTTTCAATGGGACTAAATTTATTCCTAGGGATTACATTCATATTGAAATTATTATTTTTAAATTTTTACTATATTCATTTCTTACTATCATTTATAATAAAATATATTACAATATATACATATTTAATATATATTCTCAAATAAAAAATTAATTTTATAAATAAATATTTAACCAAATTTATATATAAATTATATTTATAAATATATAAAACTTATCTAAATAAAAAAGAAAATCCATTTTATTGAAAAATATATATGTATGAATATATATAATCCTGTATAATTAATATATATATAATTTATATACATATATATATTTTTGTGTGTGTATTGACAAACATATATATATTTGTCTATATATTCAAATATATGTATATCAATATTAATATATAATATATGTAAATAAATATAAACATGTACAATTATATTTATAGAAAAACGTACATATATATATATGTTGGTATGTATTTATAAACAAACACACACACACATATTTTATATAAATATTTTAATATATTTATATATATATAATCATATATATAATATATGCATAAATAAATGTAATGAAATGTATATAAATATATAGATATATCATAAAATGGAAAAAAACAACATAGGGGAGGGGGAAGTGTTGGTGTATAAGCAGGAGATCTCAGTTTTGAAATTCACTGGATAAAGGGGTGCATACAAAAGGGTGGGAAGTGCAGATAAAGAGGTGTTCCATTAACAAAAAATATAATCCCCCTTATCAGTGGGGCCATTATCAATTCTTTTTTAGTACTGTTAAATGGGGTCATTAACTATTCAAAAAAAGTGGTGATAAAGGTGGCCTTTAATATCACTAAAATTGTTTTTCTAAAGTCCATATTAGTTATAAAAAAGAATTCAGAAAGGCCCCCATTATAAGTTCTTTTTTAGCACTATTAAAGGGAGCCTTTAACAATGCTTTTTATGAGAACTCTTAAAGTCAACCATTTAACATCGATACATTATTAGTGATTCTATATCACTTTTAATGACCTTTTTCTAGCTCTATTAAAGCACTGATTTTCATTAGTGAGTATGGGGTTGGAATCCAACACTTTCTTTTGTGTGTGGTCCCCCATACTCCTTCCAATAGTTTAAGTGGACCCCCCCCCCCCTATGGCATTAGGGAATGTGTCACATTCCCTTTGAGAGAAAATATCCTAACGAACATGACCAACAAACCTCCATATACTATGTGTCACACCACTAATGGAAAAGGATGGGGGTCCCCCACTTAATGAGTGGAACCCCCTAATGAACTAGGGTTTGGTTCCCCTACATATAGAGTGGAAATCCCCTAACAGACTACGAAGTGGGTCCTCTACCTACTAAGTTTCACCACTTTATAGACTAAGGCATGTGTCCTCTACCTACTGAGTGGCACCCCCCCCCCCCCATTATGAACTAAGGCATGGGTCCTCTACCTATTGAGTTCCTCCCTGATGGACTAAGGCATGTGTCCTCCAACTTTTTAGTGGCACCCTCACCACCTAACAGACTACATTTTGGGTACTCTAATTACCTTTTCTCCCCAGATGCACTATGTCCTGTTCCCTCTGTTAGATATTTTCTCCCATATAATTTTAGGAATAGTGGCAGGGTGTGGTCCCTCCACATGATTTCATTAATGGATACATGAGTGTCTAGGAATCATATATGGTCCCTTTAGAGATGTTCGAAGACTCATTGTTCTTGGATAGGTTGTGGATATGGAGATCCCCTTTCACTATTTTTTGGTATTATTATTTAGAATATCTAATTTTTATGGTTTTTTTCTCATTTTTTGATCGATATAACTTTTTTGGGTTGAGATGACTACTAATATCGTACTTTTATACCCCCTTGAGTTTTCATGGAATCATAATGGGTATGTATATAATCACCCATATAAGGGATTATCCCACATGTTTCATATCTTATACATCAGAGATATAAATTCATGGTTTTTTTGGTAGATGTTAGGGATACTCATAGATATAGACTATATATAGTGTTCAGTCTTGAAGACCAGAATCTAAGCTCTCTAAAGTTCATTTATTCTAGTTTTTGTCAATTTTAGACTTAATTTATAGCTAGGCATGTGTTTTACCCTTTACAATTTTTTGTTCTTTTATACTCTTTTGTATTCCATATAATTTTTTCCATGAATCGTTTATCTCTATATGTTACATCCCTTTCATTTTATTCCTCAGCATTAATTCATGGAGACGATCTATGGTGTCAATAACAGTACATTAGGAAAACTCCACCCATTTATGTTATGAATTATAGGTTCTTTTTACCAAACCTTAGCCTATAGATGCGGGCTTGGGGTTTTTGTGGATTTTCCTTCTACTGTCCATGCAAGCCCTGGTGGGTCAAGTCATTATAGTGTTGTATCAAAGAAATTCATTCCATGGAAAGGTGTTCGGAGTTTGTCCCCTAAAGAGGATTATTAGGTACATAGGGAAATTGTGTATAAATTTCTTTAGTGTTGATTTCAAGCTAATGAACCCAGTTTTGGTGTAGTAGATGATGTATCCATTCACTATAACTCTAACTACCTTCTTGTCAACTAGGAATACCAATACAATGGTTGCAGGTATCAATGGAACGTGCAATATAAATGATTTATTCCTATACATTTCGTTATTTTGTCATCTCCCCAAATATTCTACCAAACCATGTTACGTCTTGATGATTTTTAAGATGCCAATATGATGATTTCATACTAGTAATTTGAGATAGTGTCATTATGATAAATGGTTAAATGATGAGGATTCAATTTAGGGACCCACCCATGATGTATTTCTTCCATAAAGGCACAGAGTAGTACTACCACATTTTTATCAGCACATGGATCCATTATTTTATCATAAATATGATCATCTTCATGTTGATTAGATGATGGGTTTTGCATTATAGGATGATAGTACACATAGGATAGGCATTTTTATTGATTTCCAATGATGGAGGCTCATGAGGTTTTGTATAAAGAAAGACCATTTGGTAGTGGAATTTTTTTGAGGTAGTGCTTCATGTTTTTCAGTGGTTCATCCCTAGAAAATTGAATTTTTTGTTCTCACAACTAGTTTTCTCCATGGAGTTAAATCTGTTCTGGTGGTACTGGAAGATGATTCACCTACTCTAAGTGTCAACAAAGGTCTCTATTGATATACATCAACCAGGTTCCATAGTTGTCCCGAATCCCCATAAACAAGTAGTAGAGGATGGATGTGAGCTTGTGGTGTGAATGTCTTACTTAGATAAGAACCATATTTATGGTTCTCATGGAAAAGAGACTTCTCCAGAGTGGCTCAGGGAATTAATAGAGCCCTCTGTTGGTGGTGTTCATGTGTAAATGCAAATTCAAGGAAGAGGGACACTACCCCAAATGAGATGGGTTCTTGTGATGGAATTAAAAACCATGAGGGAAATTCAGTGCCCCTAAAAGTGGATAGTGTTAAGGTGTGGCTCATGAGTTCCTTTGAATTGTATGTTTGAGATTTTTTTTCTATACAAAGGTGGCATAGGGAACCCTGGTATAGGTGTATCGGTTGGAAAGGGAAGGATAGCTTTAGGTGGTGGGATCTTATAGTTCAAAGAATTCAAGTGGGATTAAATGTGTGACATGTATCTCCCTATAATACATGTATTTTTAGTAGATATTTATAAGGGACATTTACATTTGTTTTATCCCCTATTTAAGATCTAGAAATACTATTAGAGACCTTTTATTTTTCTACCTTTATTATGGAGGCTCTTACAGAAAGGATTAATGATCACATGCTTCTTCCAACATATTATCCACTAAAATTGGATAATATTCATTGATTATATTTTAATATTAATGTCTTTAAAAGTAAAAAAATACCAATTATATTTTATTTTATAAAATAATACCTGTATCTCCTCATATGTTCAATTCATGTTTAAAGTGAAAATTTCGGCCTAATCAATCATCTAATTGTGAAACAAATTATATTAATTATTAGAATTTTATATATTTTAATATGTTTTAAAACATTGTTTGGAAAAAAATTTGGTTAGTATCAATATGTGAATCACAAGGGAGGAAAGATATTTTTTGTAAATGAATTCCGAAATTTCTGCTTAATGCATAATGGACTTTATGCCTATTAAATAAAAGTGGAGACCCCAATTAAACACCAATGAAGCTATAATTTTAACTATATAGAGGTAAATTATGGGGATCATTTCATTAAATGACGGATGGAGATAATTTTAATGTTTTTAAGGAGATACAGGGATCCCAAGTTGATATTTAATTTTAGGACCAGATTTGAAGGCTCATAAAACCATCCCACTATTTAGAGCATAACATATGAATGGATGATCTAAATGGAAATAAAATTTTAAAAATATTATATAAAACATTAATGATTTTATTTCTCTTATATAAACCCATATGATTCATCAATATTCAATTTTTAATTCTTTCAAACAAAAGGTGGATGAATATAGTCTAGTTTTTATGGGAAAAATTGAAAACTCAAATATCTTATGATTTTTAACACACATTTACTCTCCAAATTAATGGAAAAGAAATATATTAATGGGGTAAAAACCCTAGGATCCTAATTTTCTTATTTCTGGTGGGGGTGGTGAAGATATTTTCGGATTGATGTTTTTCTTTTAATTGTAATGTTACAAGTTTCTATTGTAATCCCTTCTTTAATTTCTTTCATGTAAGTTGTTCAAATAAATTTTTTTTCTTAGTAAATGTTTTTTGATTCACCTGTTATATTATTATTTATATATAATTGATATAATTATCTTATGTATTGAAGCTACACACATAATGTTTTGTGAAATTCCTCATACTAAAGTGAAGTGATAGTTATTTCAGTGATTTTCTTCTTCAATTCTACCCTCATTAGTCTAATTCCGACTTAATTTGGTAGATTAACATTAATGGAGGGCCAAACCACTTATTATTTGTTAAAAGGGAATAGAAAGGTTCAATATTGGATTTTATTTTATGTTCTTCATTTATATGATTACTTTATAATTTTTAGATTTCAATTCAATGAGTTATTTTCTTTTGCATCTTCTCAAACTTAAGAAATGACACATTTTGAAAGCTAGTATGATCCAATTCATTAGAGTTGTCATTTATGTTATCCTTTATGTGAATTTTTTATTATCCTTGGAATTCTCTAGGGATTAAATTGTTGAATTATGTTTGTAATTATCTCATTTTATTGATGCATCTTGAATTAGTGATCTAAAATTTTATAAGTTAAGAAATTCATCCAATACATCCCAATAAGAAACCAAGAATAAACCAAACTTCATTAATTGTTAACTTCAAATCATTATTTCTTGTTTTGTATTTAAATTAAATCATTAGTTATTTAATTAAAATAACCCCCAAATATGGAAACTTTATAGTCATTCATCCAATATAATGTAAGTGTATGTAGGTTTCTTCTTAGGTCTTTGTGGATTCGATCCCTATCTTTTATACAATGACGGAATATACCTTTGGGGTAAATTGTGGAGTTATTGCTAACTGTATGACCTAATTCTACAAGGAGAGTGAGAGAGAGAGAGAGTCCCATAAAATAAATATTTTCATATTGGCATGGGTACCCTATGATGTTTTTTATAGTATGGACTGGATGGCTTCCATCCATGCTCAGATGGTTCCTATAAATGAGTGTGGTAGTGCTTCTATAATGGGATAGAGTTTACACTTATTCGGAGTGATACCATGATAAGAGTAGGATGAGATCATTCTTAAGAGTATATAACCACTTTCTTTTTTTCTATAGTATTACACGAGGAGGAGTTTATTTTGTGAGCTCTCGGTTTCTTGTTCGGGCGAAAGAGTATGGGGACATCCTCCCCAAGGACACATCAGGTTAAATTCCCCGCCAACAGGTAGACCTCTATTTAGATCCTCACCCTGGGATGGATCAATATTTATTTCATCATATTAGATATCCCAGTGGAGCAGTGATATTTGATGGTGTAGTTAGAAGGTCTATAGAGGTAAGTCTTCATAAGACCTAGTTTTTTCCAAGGCACCCAAGTTTTGTTCACCTAGGAGGTGAATGAGTGATTTAGGTTGGTTTAGATTGATAACACAAAAACTAAATGAACATCAGGGTGGAGTATCCATCAATGATTAAATATGAATCCTTAACATCATCATTATTTGTAAAGTAGTTCTTGGACTTTGACCTCAGGTCAGGTTATCACAAGATCCTAGTTCAGGATGAGGATTCATCACTATTAGCTTCTTAAAGACTCTATAGTTTCCTTGAATTCATGATGATAGATTTTGACATGAAGAACACACCAACCATGTTTTTGAGTCATATTTTTTGGATCCTTAACCCCTTATGGTCCATTTATTGTTAGTATTCTATGATAAAATACAAGTATACTCATTGTCAGATGTAAAACTTGTGATAAAATTGATGATAGTTCTAAATATTCTCATGGAGTTCTCTTCATATGGTATCTCTTATGGAGTTGGTTCTAGAATCACAGTGAGGGTAGCAGATGATCACAATGTGGTTTTCCATCCACTTATTTCACATGAGGTGATCAAGAGGTTGACCAAATTATTATTGAACATTGTGGTTGATGATGGAACAAAATATATTCATTTATTGGTTGTTCCCATCATCTTATTCAGTGAGCTATGGAGCCATACCTTTGGATATGTCGCTTTTAAGGTCCCACGTGACACGATAACCACTGGACATGTTCTCGATGGAATTTATAAAGGTGAGGATTATGTAATCCTCCTGAGGATTGAAAATGAAACTCATAACTCTATGATATTAGTTATTGACGAGGTTTTTTCTATTTTATTGCATTCTATAGAAGTTTGGTTTTACCGAAATCCACCGTTTTTGGGTTTAATAGATATGGATATTTCATATTTTTGTTATGTTCAATCTTGAAATCTCAAATTCATATAGGTTGACACTGAGGTGATAGGTGGTTGTAGAAATGGAATGTTGTTTTTGTGGTTTTCGTGATAGGGATTACAATTTTGACAATAGTTCATGACACTTGTTGAGTGGCCATCGACTAGCTCACCAAGTTCAACAACTTCCTACCCATCCAAGAGTAGAGCTTATTGAATAGTTTGGGATTCTTATTCCGATAATAGGTAGTATAACATCATGTAATTCACTCGGTTATCATTTCATAATGTGAAGTTCACTTCAAAACATGATTATATAGAAGATCAAAGAAGTATTTGGGACATTGTTGTGCTTGAGAATAGTGTCTCTAGACCAGACATAAGGTCATGGAAAGCATACCATTCACGTTTTAGAGAACACGTTTTGGTATTTTATTTTAGTTTTGGGGAATATTTGCATGCTTTTTATACCATTATTGGAGTTTCATATCATATAAATTATCACCCAACCATCGGTGTAACACCTTTTGAGACCTTATAAGGGATACTTAGTTGGTTACCACTATATGGGTTAGGGCTAGTGAAAAATTGAACTTATGGGGCTATAGTTGGTGAATGTGTTGGTTATGAAATGTGAAGTTCCTCTACGGGAGGACTACAACTTCTCAAAGACTTCAATTTTCTATATATTATTGGAAAATTTGGCCTTTGGAGTTCAATGAATATATCATGTGTTTGATGAGATCTCACTTCAATGAGGATTGTAGCGGTTTGGCCGGGGTGGCAAGCTATCCGCAACGTACAACTGGAAGTTTGAGATTCGATGAAGGGATGTAAAGCTTGATTAATACATATCCTTTCACTTACAATTTTCCTGGATGCATGAAGTCTTCCATGTATCTTAGTTTAGGAGATACATGCATGATCTTAAACATGTCATTGTCTGGGGTGAGATGGACATCAAGACTAGATCCACCTTCATAGAGTACTCGTTGGTGATTGAGTATAGCAGGAGTGGATCCTATAGAGAACTTGCCTTTCTTACAAGACTATTACATCAATGTAAGGATAAAAAACAAAATATTGTTACAAAAATAGGATCAAAATGCTTTGTGTATTGATAAAATTAAGACCATAAAAAACATTTACACAATAGTACATAAACATTAATTTAATTACTTAATATCTATAATCTTAATTCCCCTAATTTTATCCTTAATATAAGTAGTCACCGGACCATATACATCAGACAAAGGCTTGAACTAAAAGCCCAGTAAGAGGATAGATAAGAACATGAAAAATATAAAATGGGAGATCTTAATCACCATCATTATAACATAATTATTGGATCCTAAAAATAATCATGAGGGTAATAATTAGATAAATTCATCGATTTTGGAAATGCATAAAAATGAAACATTATGTCTTAGTGGTCAAAAGAACACATAAATGAGAAAAAACTAGCAGTATGTTCACTATAACAAATGAAAATAATATTAATATATTCATAATTTTGAAACAATCTAGCATCATATTCAATAATATTTCACATTACCTCATGAGATACTTCACATTACTTAATGCATTAGAGAACTATATAATTCTGGTCACACCTGTGAGATCATAACATTTAAATAATCATTTATTCAAAATGGAACGTATATCAATAAAATTAATGAATTTACCAATGTAATGGAATTTTTTCTTAATAATTTCATCAATTGTGAATAGAATTAGGGTTTCTTGAATAAAAAGGAAAAAACATACTTTTCATAAACATCATCATTCTTAAGCGAACAAGAAACAACTCCAGAGGAGACATAATGTGTTTTAGAAAGAATATTTCTTTTGAAAAATTATTTTGTTTTACATAAAACAATATTAGAAACATGCATATATCAAAAAAAAAAAATAGGTTATAATTATTTATGGATATCCACACTGAATTTTTCATGAAACAGGAACAACCCAATTAATGGAAATTTGGTTTGGGAATCCTCATACCTTGTGTCTGAAGGCTTTCATCACATTTGTATCTTAAATAGTAAAATTAGATTCGTTAATTAATAACTCAATAACATCTTATACATTTATTTTTTCATTATAATTTAATTAAGTTCTTTTAAAGTCATTTTTATGTGTTATAGTGTTCAATTTCATTGATCAAAATTTTTTGTTTTCATGGTTTTCATGATCGGTTCACTTTTATACATGTTTGGAAGATTGTGTAAAATGTGGATACTTTTTCAGAATTGAAATTATATGTTACTAATGAACTCCCATAAGTTTAATTGGTATTATATATTATTTTTTAAATATAATAGGATGATTCATTATATAAATTCATAATGGTAATCATTTAAATTATTTTTTTACTATTTTCAGTCACAATGAACTCGTTTTGTTTGATTACGTAATTTTATATATGAATGTTAGTTATGAAAAAAACAACTTATAACATACATTTTAAAATATTTTTCAAAAATTAAATGTTTTTAAGACCATATAAGAAGTCAACAAATGAAAATGAAAATATATCATCCTCAAAGGAGATAAATCAACAATTCATGGATAATGTTTTCTTTTTTATAATAACATGAAGATGAGAAGAGGTTTTTTGATGGATTGTTACATTAACATAATAACATTATAGGATATATATGATAATAGATTTTTCATGCCACTTGGATGAGAGGAGGTGAGGAGAGAATAAGATAATAATATAACATGAAAATGAATTAAAAGAAAATGGAATAGAATTTTACCTCTTTAACTTCCTCTCCTTGAGAACATCCTTAGAGAAATTGGATTTTATATTTCATTGAGAACAAAGGCTCAAGAACTTGGGGGAGGTGATTGGGAGGTTAATTGAGTATAAATTTTAGAAGCTTAAAATCTTTTGAGGTGTGAGTAGAACTGGTAGTGGTGGTATTTATAATGGGAGGATAGGAGAGTTTTTGATTATTTTGTTCAAATTTATTTATATTGGATAATGAATTTGAATAGATTTGATTCCCAAGAATAAATATAGTAAATATGGAAGATTAGTTTGATATTATGTCCTTACATCACCCACACATCATGTATGATTCAATAATTCATATATTTGTTAAATACAGTAAATTACTGTATTTTACAATTCCTCAAAAATTCATATATTTTTTAAAAACCAAAAAATTCTACCGAACCATTTTTCAATTTGTAGAATTAAAAAAAGAAATACATTTTATAAAAATAAATCTATAAATATGATAAATATAATTTTAAAATGAATGAATCATTTACTCAAAAAACCAATTCTAAAATTATAACTGATTTTAAGGAACATTGAAAAAACTAATTAAGTCCTCATAAAATTATATTATAATTGAAATAAAATGATATTAATTTATGAATCTATTTGGTGAGAATTAATTTTCTTTTATAACATTCTATTAATTATAAAAATTTTAATAAATGTTTACTCTTTAAAATATACCAACAAGTGATTTATCATTTCTAAAACATTTATTTACTTATACTAAGATATAAATATATCATATTTTCATTTATATGATACCCAAACATTATTTACACTATTATATGTGAGGTTAATATTCAATTGGTAGATTTATAATTCATAACGTTTACATTTATATTCCAAATAAAAAGTTATTATTCCATTGGTATTGGTTCCTTAATTTCTAGATATACCTATTATTTCATTCATTAATAATTTATAAAGTTTTCATTGTGCTATGAAAATAATTTTATGTGGTTTATACTATATGATATAATTATAAGAAGGAAATTTCCATTGATAAAATTTTTAGTCATTACATTTTTCCCCCATTAGGAAATTTCACCCTTGAAATTTAAGTTTAAATTTTATGTTGAAAATAGGAGAGGGTACTTATCCTTCATCACTTCCTCAAGATCTCGTGATTCCTCTCTATACTTATGGTTCCACCATAGTGTTTTGAATGGGTGAAAAGTCTTGTTGTGTGGAACTTTATCTCTATGGTCCAATATCTTCAATGGTTTCTCCTCGTAAGAGAGATCATTTTCCAACTATACAACCAATGAATTCAATAAAAGTGAGGGATCATTTATGTACTTCCTCAAGAGTGATACACTGAATACATCATGTACATGATATATATTTTTTGGTAGTGTTATTCTATAGGCCATTCCTCTAACATGATGAATAATATCGAATGGGTTGATTTTCCTGGGACGTAGCATTCTTTTCTTCCCAAATATCATGATCTTATTCTATTGATATATGAAGAGGAATACTGTGTATCCAATGATAAACACCAGGTCTCATCAATGATTGTCTTCATAGCTCTTTTGTCTACCTTGGGAAGACTTGATGTTCCACTGAATGGTTTTTACCTATTCTTCCATTTCAGGTCCTAGTATCTTATTTTCATAGACTTCATCACAACATGTCGGTGTTCTGAATCTTTTCCCATAAAGGAATTCATATGGATCCATTTGGATTCTTGAGTGGAAGTTATAGTTGTAAGAGTACTCAGCCAGAGTAAAATGTTGGTCCCATCCTCCTTTTAAGTATATAGAAAATTCTCTCAACATGACTTCCAATTTCGGAATTATCTACTATGATTATCAATTAGATTGAGGATGATAATTTGTATAGAAGTTTAGCTCTATATTTAGAGATTTTTGTGTACTTTTCTAGAACATGGAGGTGAATCTTAGATGTTGGTTGGATACAAATGATAGTTGTACGGCATGAAACCTTAAAGCTTCTTTATTGTGTACCTATGCAAGTTAATCTAGTGAGAAGTCTGCTCGAATTTTGATAAAGTGATTTGTCTTTATAAAAAAATCCACAATAACCCATATAGCATTACTTCTTGATGATTCCATTTGAAGTACAATAAAAAATTCCATCGTGATATTTTTCCCATTTTCATGTTGGTTTGTGTAATGGTTTCATTGTCCCCTTAGATTTTTTAGTTTTTTCCTTCACATGCTAATATATAATTCACTCTAATGTATATTGAGAGATCTACATCTTCAAATTTCTAAATAACTAATTCTATCAGATATATTGATATATCTTTGTGCTCCTTGGGTTAATAGAGAATGTTGATCTATGTGAGTCACTCATAAGCACTTTCTTTATATTGTTATTTGATGATACAGATAATCATGACCCAAATGTTAGAATTCATTTCCCATTGATTTTTAAATCATATAATTTGTCTTTTTTAAAATATTCCACCTTATTTTGAATTTCAACATCATTTCTTTGAGCATTGTTTATTTTCTCCACAAGGGTTGGTTGATAATTCATTAGAGAAATGATAGATGATGTTCCTTCCATAATGATTCCCATGTCCATACTTTAAAAATCAATTAAGATAGAATCCCTATCAATTCTCATCATTGATAATATTGCACGATTCTTTATACTCAGAGGATCTACCAATTTATTTTCCTTACCATAATTGAAGTGGATTGAGCAGTCATAATATTTGATGAGATCTAACCATCTTCATCATCACAAATTAAGATCCTTAAATGTGAATATATATATATGAGTAACTTATGATAATTATATATTTCACACTTCTCTCCATATAAATAATGCCTTTATATTTTCAAAGAGAATATCATAGCTACAAAATCTAGATGATGTATGTCATAGTTTTTCTTATAAATTCTCAACTTCCTTAAGGCATAGGCTATCAATTTATAGTTTTTCATTGGTACATGGAATAATCCATTCTACAAAGCATCATTTTATACTACATAGTACCATATTTTTGGAAGTGTGAGTATTAAGGTGGGGATGATCCTCTTTTTTAACTCTTTGAAGAAGTCTTTAAAATTACTTGTCTAGAAATGATTTTATACCTTCTAAGTAATATTGGTTAATTGGATTTAAATTTTGGAGTTGTTCTTCCCAAATCACAAGTAATACCCACCAAGAGAACGAACACTACGGATCTCCATTATAGATGTTTTCATGGGCCACTCTTCAATTCCCTTTATCTTGGAAGGGTTCAAAGATATTCCTTTATTAGTGGTAACATGCCCCAAAATTGATACTTCCTCCATCCATAACTCACATTTACTGTAATTTTCAAAAAATTGTCCCTTAATAAATTCTTTATCATAGTATTCAAAAGAACCTCTTGTTCCACCTTGCGTTATGACTATATCAAAATATCATCAATAAGGACTACCACAAATTTGTATAGGTAATCTATAAATACTATATTCATTATGTAATTGATTATTTATGTAGAATTAGTGAGTAATAAAGGCATGAAAATTAATTCATACTATTTATACCTTATATTAAATGTTGCCTTTGGAATATCATTGTTCTTCAACTTTAATTTCTGACATCCTGGCCGAGTTTCAACCTTATAAAAGTACTTTTTCCCACATAGATGATCAAAAATTAATATATCCATGGAAGGGGACATTTTTTCATTGTTGTGATTTTTTTTAGATCATGATCATAAATGTGGAGGAACATTGATCCATCATTATTCTTGACGAAGAGGACTAGTGCACCCCATAGAGAACCACTTAAATGTATAAAACCCTTGTCCAGATTCTCTTGTAATAACTTATTTAGTTAATCCAACTAAATGTTGGCCATTCTATAAGTTTTATTTGGTATAGGAAGTGATCCATGAATAAGTTTAGCTAAGAAGTCAACCTCTTGACCAAGTGGAATACCGGGAAATTATTTAAGGAACACATCAATGTAGTCCCTTACAATTGGCATGTCATAGATCATTATACTCACCATGGTCTCAATCATTTGACATGGATATAATATATCATATGGAAATCATATCCACAATTGAGAAAATGATTCTAAAAGAGATTCATAATTCTTCTTACACTTGTATATAATTTGAAATTGCATCATAATGTGAAGAGTGATCTCCATTTCCTGGAAGTTGATGTAGGCTTTGTATAAATATTGCCAATTCATGCCCAATATAGAAACAAATTCCACGAAACAAAGTCAGACAATATTTTTTGGGAGGTTAAGTACAGAAAAATTAAACTAGGTCGATTTATAAACTTTGGATGAAATAATTTCCTCATTTTTATTCTATAAAATAACTCATCCTTTATATTTCGAGTTTGTGTTTGAATAGTTCTACAAAATTTGAAAGATATGAATGAATGTTTAGATCTAGAGGAATACTATATAGTTTATATTATTGAATGAATAACTAGTGTACCTATCACAACATTATTGTTTGGATCTGCCTCAACTGCAATGATGGAATAATATTTCCCTTGCACTTTTTTCTTTGTTGGCTGCTAACCCTGATTAACCTCAAGGACCCAGGGATTAGTTCTCTAGTTCGAATAGTAACCTTACTTTCTATAGTTGAAGAATTGAACCAGCGGTGATGCAATCCATTCCTCCAACACATTATTTCTTCTTCACATCTCTTTGACATATATGAGCATGGTGGCATTCTCTCCCAGATTTGAATCATTTCCAAATACCTTTTGGGTAGTTACCTTGTTTCTTATTTACACATTTTTACCTGTGAGTGGTTGAGTTTTCTTTCGGCCTTTGTCATTAGATCCTCCATATTTAAAATTAATATTTCATTTCTTATCACCAAATCCATGGTACCACTCTCCAAACTTCATCTTGACATTAATACTACATCGAATAAATTCTTCCTAACTCCCAAAATCCAAAATTTTGATATCCTTTTAAATGTGGGGTTTTGAACCACTTATGAATCTATATATTTTTCTTTTATAGTACATAAAAAATACCAAGGTGTTCCTTGAAATACATGTAAAATTATATTTTTAATACATGAAATATTTATCATCCTTTTTCTTTATCTCTATAAATTATATCCTTATCTTCATACTTAGAGTTATAAGAAAATACTTATTAAGAAATAATTTTTAAAATTCTTCCCACTCCACCTATTCAATTTCATCCTCTGTTTAGATGTTCTTAATCGACACCAAATGTTGGCTAGAATTTTTATCTAAAATATAAACACCCAGTTTTGCCTTCTCCATCTCAAAATAGTGAATCACAATAAATAAATAATCATTTTTGTTGAATTATTGTTCCTCGGATAGTGGATCAAAAGATCCATTAAATGTCGATGGTCCTTGTAAAATAAAATTCTTTATAGTCAATTTCTACATCTTATGGGAAGGTGTATGTTCCATATTAATATGTTTATTTTTCATAGACTAAGTTTATGCATTGCCATGAAATTTTGACCACCACCTCCCAAGGCATTGGGGATCTCATTCAGAAAATTGTTGCATTGTTTCTCACATAGGTTGTTGGTCTGGATTCTCTTGGTTCCTAGTATTTTGTAAAATAGAAATGTTTTAAACCAAACATAATTTAACAATTTCGGAATAAATAATTTATTCCATTGTGAAATTAATTTTAAAGCAAGGTCATGTGGGATACATACATTTAGCATTTTTATAAAATAAATATTCCTGGGTGCTTACATATAATTACCCACAAACATAAGAGTTTTCACTAATTTTTCATAATCTTAATTCCAAAATTAACAAAATAATTCTTTGATACTAACTATAGTTGACCTAAAATTCTTACATGACCATTAAATCAATTTAAAGATAAAAAACATAAATGCGTAGAAAAAATAGTAGGTCAAGGTTTATTTTCATTGTATAATTTGGACCATACACAACTTTTACATAATGAAACATAATCATTATTTTAATTACTTCTTCTCTAGCTTCTTCTTGGCCCTCATTTTCTCCTTACTAAAGGTATTTACCTAATGATATATATAAAATAATGGGGTGGGATAAAATCCCAGTAAGATGATAAATATGAACATGAAATAATATAACTTGGGTGAGTATAATCAACATCATCATAAAATAATTATGGGATCATTATCATAATCATGAGATAATGCATTAGATAAAGGAATGGAATGTGGTAATTCATAAAAAATGAAACATTGTCTCTTAGTGGTCAAATACCACACATAAATGTGAACCAATATAGCATCATGTTCACAAATAATAGATGTGCATAAACATAGCATCATCATCAATGTGAAAAAAGATAACATCATGTTCGTGAATATTTCACATTATCCCATGTGATGCATCACATTACCCAATGCATTGTAGCGCTATATAATTTTCAGTGCACCTATCACATTACAACAATTATATAGTCATGTATGCCACATAAAACATATATTAATAAAATTTATGTGGTAACCCATAAAAAGGAATTGGTTATTAACAAATTCATAAATAATTAATAATCATGGGGTTTCCAAATAAATATTTAAAAACAAACTTGTCAGAAAAATTATCATTATTGAGTGAAGAAGAAAAAACTCAAGTGGAGTCCAAATGTGTTCTGGAAAGAAGATAACTTTTAAAAAAACATTGATTTTTTCATAAAAAATATTAAAAAAAATTATATACTTGAAAATAAAAGGCTATAAAATTTAAATAATATCCACCGTAAAATTTTCCAAGAAAATGTAATAACCCAAAGAATGAAAATTGGGTTCGATAATCCCCTCACATTATTTATGAATTCATTCCCCAATTTAATATAATAGATAAAAAAAATTAGATTGATTAATTAATAAATATATAGCATCTAGTAAATTAATTGATTTATTATAAATTTATTAAGATATTTATTGGTCATTTTTAAGATTTATAGTGTTTAATTTTGTCATTCAGGAATGTTTTTTCATGGTTTTCATTATCGGTTCACTTGTATACATGTATAGAAGATCATGTAAAATGGAGATGATTATCGAGAAATAAAATTATATGTTATTAATAAACCAATATAATTTTAATTGGTATTATATCTTATTTTTTCCAATATTGAGATTATTCATTAAATTATATTCTAATGATAATAATTTGGATTAATTTTTTAGGTTCTGAGCCACAACGAAATCATTTTGTTTATTATTTAATATTATTTATATATGTTATTTCTAGAACATAAAAAGAACATATATAATAAATTTTCAAATATTTTTCAATAGTTATAATGGTTTTATGACTAGAATTGATGTTGGTAAAGGAAAATGAAAACTTATCGTCCTCAAAGGTGACAAATCAACATCGCGCGGATGACGGTTAAATTTTTAGAATAAAAGGGAGAAGAGAAGAGGTTTGATGATCGATTTTTTCATTATCCAAATAAAATAACAATAAATATAAGATAATATAGTTATCATTCCACTTGTATTAGTGAAGTTTATGAGATAATAATAAAATAAAAGAATGTGAAAATGACTTAAAAGAAAATGAAAGAGGATTTTACCTCTTGAACATCCTCTCTTTTAAAACTTCCATAAGGAAATATTAATTAGTATTTTATTGAAAAAAATGGACATTAAATTAGGGTAGGGTCTTGGAAATATTATTCGATATAAATAGAAAAATATATAAGGATTTGGACGTGTTAGTAGAAGGTGTGGTGAGGGGTCATATTTATAGTGGAAGGAGAAGACTACTGTTGATTATTTTATACATTAGTTTATTATTTTGGATCCACAATATTAATTGTCTTGATTAAGATTATTAAATAAATTAAAGAGTGAATTATATTCTGATATTATTGGCTAAAAACATCCATACATCATCTATGGACCAATAATTATTTTATTTATTAAATACTGTAATTTATCCTCTTTCACTATTCATAAAAAATAAGATATTTTAGAAAAATCTAAAAAATTACACTAACCCTATTTGTTTAGCTTGTACTTTTGAGGATAAAAATCCATGAAGTGGGAACTAAATTAATGACTCTTTTTACCTATAATACTTTGAAATATATTAAGATATATTTTTGGATCTAGGCATATAGGCGCATTATATATTGAGTCCTAGAGATCCCGGAATTGATATTATTAAAATATTAAATATATTAATATTGTACATGTTACTTTTTTCAAAATAATTGGTTATCCATAAATTGGTTCCTTTTTATAAAAATCTAATACCCTAATAGAATCGACAACAGAGGTTTTACCCTAGAAATGGCTTAAATTTTCAGGGTTCTAGACGTTCGGATGACGTAGCCATTGGAGGGTAAGTAAAGTGGATTAATTATGAAAATTATTAAATTAATTCATTCAATACCGATAACAAAATTTCATATATAAAATTTACAATATATAAATAATATATAGAAAACTGCATAACCCTGGGATCCTTCAGAGGGGTTTTTATAGTGTTGTCCACTATCATATCAACATCTGATGATGAATAATTATCAGATTGGGCTAGATCCAGAGGCAAAGAATGTATCAAGTCTTCTCTATCACATTAGAATGAATTATTAACCAATGATCAATCCATAATTGTAGTAACAATAATCAATCTTGTTTTCCACACATTATTAAAATTTTAATTATGTATTTTTATATGTTTTTCATGTTATGCTATTGATGTGATCTTTTGCATGATCCATGTTAACTATTATGTTGTTAATTCGGTATTTCCCTCCATGATTCCCATTTTATAAACCCTAGAAATACTTTACCTATGATGATTGTTAAATAATGAATGTTTAGTTATATATTCACATTTTTATTGATCCATTTCCCTCGATGTTAATCACTTTCTTCCCTATGGGCCTCCGGGACAACGATTACACATTGACATGGTATTTTTGAGCATGATCAAACCCCCAGATTCATTATGGTAGCATGAATAACATGTTGATAAATAGTATTTAGATGGATTGAGGAATTACATGGTATATTCGCGATTCTCCCTAGATCTGGGAATCAGAGGGGTGGTGGGATCAAGTGGTATGGGCATGGGTTTCATTTCTGGCGATGTGCGGCTTTGTGCGAATAAGTGGTTTTCAATTTCCAGCCACTATAGGGTCTGAATCAACATCCATATGTGGTATCCTTCAATATAAATTAATAAAATGGTCTGATTTGTGGTCTTGAGGATAGATCTTTTGATATTCGTGAAGAATCTATCCTTTCTCTAGAAAATTATGCATGACTACGTGTAGTCATAAAACACATATTGTGTCACCTGAAGTAGCTATGAATGCTAGGGTTTTAGGAAGGTAAGGATCACACACTTTTTTGATGGGGCTACCCACCCTATGACCCTCATTGGGTTTATATTTTGTGTTCCACCTATGAATGACTAGGACCCTGTGCGGAAGGATGTGTCATGTAATATAGGAATAAAAATGCTTGAGTATGTACTCTGGCACAACCAGGCATATATTTAGGTACACAAGAATGGATTTATGAGCACAGGTATGTATAATAGAACATTTGTGGGTCTTAGGTGGGTAATACATGATTTGTGGTCCTCCTACATGTCATCTATGGTTATATGGACTTTGATATGTGTCCAAATAAAAATATTTCTATTCTTCAGAGCGGGATCACAAGCCATGTGGACCCCGTGCACAGCATATATCCCTATGAAAAACTTAAACATTTCATATTTATTTCATTTGCGCTAAAATTTTAGACCATTAGTATCCAATCCTAATCATTTTCTCTGTAGAGCTCGATTTTAGTCTTCCAAGTGGATTTCAAGATATGGTTCAGAATTTTTTGGGCATTATGATTCTTTAACAAATGTTGGACGATATTAGGGATTTAGAGGGATTATACAATGAAGTTCAAGGTTGGAAACCCACTATTGAATCAAGGAATTTTTCTCCTTTACGCCATACACTAGATTGAGTAGTCCCCCCTGTGACATCCGGGCATGGGTACCCCACCTACTGTATGGAACCTTCCCTATGGACTAGGGTGTTGGTCTTCTATCTATTGAGTGGACACCCCCCCCCCCTCTGTATAGACTATGATGTGGATCATCTACCTACTCAGTGGATCCCCCTCCGCCCTAATGGACTATAGTGTTGGTAATCTACCTACTAATTGGACCCTCCCTAAAGTACTCGGGAATGGGTCCTCTACCTTCTAAGTGGTACCCCGGGCAGACATGGTCATGGGTTCTCTACCTACTCAGTTTCACAACCTAATAGACTAGGTTGTGGATCCTCAACCTTCTGAGTTGTTCCCCCTAAAAGACTATGGTGTGGGTACTCTATCTACTAAGTGAACCCCTTGATGAATTAGGGAATGGGTCATCTACTAGAGAATGATCCCCCTTAATAGTGTGGCATAGTGGAAAGGTGTGGGTCCTCCACATGGTTACCTCAATAGATGCATGAGATAATTTAAATAAGTGATGGACCCTTGGGAGCTATTGTAAGACTCATCATTCTTAGAAAGCCCATGGATAATGAGATAAAATTTATCTCTCGTTTGAGCTTATTATTTAGAATATATAATTATTTAGTTTTTTTGACATATCTTTTGATTAACATACCATCATAGAGTTAATATGACTACTTATCTTGTATATTCTATTTCCCCACCATTGGTTTTAGGGTAATCCTATTGGGTATGTATATACTCACCCTTTCATGGAAATTTTCTTCACATTTAATATCTTATATAGATCATAGATATATTTGTGGTGATTTCGGTGGAGCTTTGGGATACTTTGGGGCATAAACTACATATAATGGTAGGCTTGGAGATCAAGAGCTGGGATCAATCATCTTTTATTTATTATTGTTTCTGTGTTGTTGGGACTTCGTTTCTAGTTGGGCATTTATTTTTTTCCCTTATAATTTCATTGCAATCTTTAATACTCTGATTTATTCTCTCTAGTTTTTTTCGTGCATGGTGTATCTCTAGATGTAACAATATTTGGATTTTATTCCTCTACACTGTTTCGTGGATACAATTGGATGCATTCATAAATGTACATTAATAAAGGGCCTCCCATTTATGTTATTTCATTTTAGAACATTCTTCCAGCCCTTATCTAATGAAGGTGGGATTGGGGTTGTGGCATATCAATGTCCTATCGATGAGGCGCACCCCAAGGGGTTTATTCATTACATGTTGGGACTCGACAATCCTATTTTATCACTGGGGAATTTTTCTTTGTTTATATTATCCATAAATATTATGATTTTCGGGGGGTATAATTAATGAGTCTTTTGTATTATTTTTGATGTTTTAGGACATAGTAATCACGATGTATTAGGTATCAACTAATGAGACCAAAATATGTTTTGGTATTGGGTCTTCCGATATTGATTTTGTGTTCCATATAGAATTATTATGATTTTTTATAAAATATTTGACTTTGAGGTTGGGTAAACTCTTATAATTTATATATAATATATTTTAGAGTTTTAAAATATGAATTTTAATATGAAATTAATTCTTTTGAACCATTTATAGTATAATTTTTGATTCAGAACTATGGACTCCTTTTGTTTTATTACTTTACAATCCATGTTAATTCCCACTTACTATTAGGATGAAAAGTGGTGTTCTATCTAGAATAATTGAGAAAGATAACCACCTAGATAGAATAAAAATAATAAAACGTTTTCAATCAATATTTTAATTTCATGTATTTTTAATATCATAAATTGAATCTCAAATATATATTTTTTGTCTATGTATTTTATATGATCTATATAAATATGGCTATACATTTCACTCCTATATTTCCCTTCCATAAATATAGGACCCCAAAAATATTTTTACCTTTGATCAATTTTATTGGGATTTATTTTGTCTATTTTTTAATAATAGATCATATTTATTTGTTTATATTCTTTGATAAATATTTTATAAAAACTTATTTAGTTCTAGTATCTATCTTAAATACCTTGAATAAACCCAAAATATGTGTCAATTGTCACTAATAATAAGTTAACAAATATAATTATTTTTTACATAAATCATTTTAAGGTAGATTTTACGTAATTAAATTTGTCTATAAATCATGTGAGTGAATTTAAGTATGTGACTCTTATCCAGGTTCTCATGCTTCATGATATAATCAGGCTATGAAAGTTTTTTTAGGATGGGAAAGAAGAGAACCAACAACACTAATAATAATGACTACTGATTTGTGTGATTGGTTTCTAAATATAAATGAATTTAGGTTTTTAAGTGACTAATTCATGGATTCAAACACTATTCAAATTTATGAAATTTTTAAAAATTTATCAGTAATGATTGATAATTCTATCATTTGTAATATTTCACATTAATTATAAATTTTTTATATACTATTGTATATTCGATGAAAAGATGTGATATTTATTTATTTTGATATATTTTCAAAAAATATTACAATATATTGATTTCTATTGTAATGTTTTTCCAAATAAAACATATTTATTATATATTCAAAAGATGGTAGGGTTATTATCCAACTAGATTCCTTATTTTTTATCTTATCTCTCTTATTATTTTCCCAACCCATCCCAGAGGGGCTCGTAGGGAGATTCCCCAAACCCGTATCCAAGAGGCCAGGGTCTGGTGACTAGCACCAAGTTGGATTATCACTAACATGGAAGGCATTGCCTAAGTACATGTACACACACACATCTCCGAGCCCAGAAATTCTAAAAGTAAAAAAATAACTGGGGAATAAAATGCATGCATACAACTAAACTTAACCAACAATGTACAACCGAAGTAAATTATGGAAAGTAAACTAGTCCGGAATTCAAACCCACCAAAAAATATGAGTCTACAAACAACAAAGTCCAAACTTGTGGGAACAAAGAGGTATTGGGACTGCTACTCATAGCTATAGGAACACCTCAGCCAATAGGGAACTCAAAAACCTCGATCTAGTCCTATTTCGCACTAGAATCCGTCAAATTGCTGCTTGTCTATATAAGACATGAGACATGAGGGAAAATCACATTTAGGGGTGAGTATAACAATACTCAGTAGGGGACCATGAAACACAGAAATCAATACACAAGTTAAAGGTAAAGTCATCTCAACACAGTATAACTATATTGAATGTACAGTAAGAGAAACACAATCTAGATATAATCAAAACCCTAACCCGTAATCTAGAGACAAGCCACATGACTACATACCAATACTAGGGATTAAGTTCAAAGCTTCCACAAAGAACTCATTTTGGAGAAAACAATCCACAAGTCTGATAGCTCCGATGACATCCATCTAAGAAGTACTGTTCTTCGGGAAAATCCATGAGAGATAGATACACTCATTCCTAGAGAACTCACTCCTGAGTGGGAAAAGATCATGATACACAAATGAGGATCACTTTCAGGGACATGGTGGATAGGGAAACTTATTCATATTCACCTAGTAAGTAGAAGTTTGTTGCCTATAGAATTAGTCATGTCGATACCTAACTCTATATAGGGTCATGAATAGATAGAGGATCTTACTCTAGGCCTCTCAGAGGGATACCTGACTCTTTCTCGAAATGTTCTGTTGAAGAGACCATACTACTGTATATGTAAAAAATACCTGACCATTAGGGGAACAAGAAAAATGGGGAACTAACATAAAAAAAACTCATCCACAGAATGGTGGACAAGAGGATCTATCCATGTTCCCAAATATGAACGACTTGTAGAAGGGGCCACACTCCATGTCTCACGACTCTGTGTTCTACATGTTTGTATTGGCTCGAGTCAGAGGGGATATTCCATGTAGAAAGGTAAGTACATGACATGTAGCATGGACCACACACTATGTCCAAATAACTGAGGTCTGCTCTATGTACATTTTCGTGTGTCTGACCATGGCTTCAACTTGTGTGTTCCATCTCATGTAACTAGTACACGGGATAAAACATGCAGTCATCCTTGTTTGTCCATGTGGTGGAGTATAGATCCTCGTACTCCACCCCATTTCTGTGTATCTTCTCACATACAAGGCGAGTCCCACGTAAGGACCCACACACTGTGTTCTTTATAGAACATGTCATATCAGCTCTTCATGCATCGCAGAACCATAGTCTCCACTAAGACGGTCCCACCTGGTGGGTTCTTTAGGATACACAATGTGTAGTAATGAAATTCCAAAAATGACGTTCTTCCTCTGTGAAACTCTAGTGTCCCTACAATCCTTAATCAGGCCACCTGGTTATCGCGAATCTCCCAGGGTGAGGTCACCCTAACATCATAATGTCATTTCCATCGGTTAAGGGCCTTCTGTAGGACCCAAAAACACATTCTGATTCACCCATACAAAGAACGCTAGTTGAAAGAGAACTCACAAACCATGCTGATTCATATGTCGCTATAGTCGTTGTACCTTCGTTGGGTAATCAAAATTTAGGATCACTTATTAGGGATCATTGCTCCAAGAAATGGGAATATAATTATTCCTCATTCGTATCCCTATGAAGAATGTGAAGAATACGGGGAAGAGGGAGGAAGAAAACAAAACAACAAACGAGGAACGAACTTACATCGATGTTCATCGGGGAGTTAATCCTTTCTCATTAGAAGTTTTAAATGGGGAAAATTAAAAACAAACAAATATGTCAAAAGAATCCCCAATAAATAACCCAATAAAAAATCCCTCCTATAAGAACAACAATGTGCGGCCTAACTAATTTGTGGGTTGATTCACATTCATCGTTTAATTTAAAGAATGTGGAAGAAACAATATAAAACACAACCCCAACCATGAGAAGGGATCGATCACTAGTGAAGGGATTGCACTGTTATTGTATACATCCTTCAACACTGTTGGTGCAACAATTCAGACATTTGATTCATCATCGTTCGCTGTTGTGAATTTTCTCCAAATATCCATGAATTCTCTAGATTTTCTCTCAATTTTCTTTAAATGAGAAACATTTTATTATCCCATTAAATAGAGGTAAAACATTTCATAATTCTGTTATATTGAGAAATTAATGAGTTAGTGTTATTTTTTCAAAGTCATTATGTTGTGTCATTAATTAGTCAAAATTATGTCCCACTGTTCCACTTCTGTGAATGTTTCCAAATAAATTTAAAAAAAAACTTTTCAAATTATTTTATTTTAATTTATTTTTCATAAAATTTACAAAAAAAAATATTATCCCTTAACCTACGTTGGTTGAGGTTTGGCTCATTCTTGGGAAATATTTTCATCTCGAGAGCAAAGTTTCCCTGAGATTTTCAACTTGGGAATCCGTTTAGAAACCGCCACAATCATGCACACACGCCAACTCACATAACTAAAAAAAAGTTCAAACCACCAATCCTAGCTTACTGGGCCTCATAATTATGTTTCATCTTCGCACTTGGTCTCAAAATAATTCCACATAATATTTAAAAATCATACATAGAAAATTCGAGACATTATAGTTATGGTTTCATGACTAATATTTTCTTTATAATTATATATTATTTATAATAGGTATATTATATATAATTAAGGTAACAGATGTGATATTTTGTTTATCCAATAGATATTGTAATGAAAAATGAATATTTTTTTATTTAATATTGATTTATAAAATTATATCCATTAATGGTTTTAGTTATAGTATCATTTTAATTTATTTTATAATTATCACTAATGAAACGATAATTTTTTTAGAACTATAACAAATAAATAAATTTATTTTATAAAGATATTACGAAATATTTTGATTAATAAAAATATTAAATTTTGGTATTCTAAAAACTGTAACATGGGATTTGTGGCATCCCAGTTATTTGTAGAATAATACTTTTTCATACCTATTAATATTTATGAATAGGATACTAATTTTACATTAAAGGGGATGATTTTTTTAGATAGTGTACTCGACAAGAAACAATGGGTTTCTCTAAAATATTACATTGTGTACATCATTGAGTTATACTGAAAAAAATAATAATTATTTCTAATTATTATTTTAAATTTTAGTTAACGTCTAGATATTTTATTGTCAGGAATGAACAGAAATTACAACTATATGATTACACATGTTTTTTAATTGTTTTTAAATTTATCCGATAAATATTAGAAGCTCAAAATAATAATAAATCTAATTTTAAACATAAAATACTAAAATATTTTTTAAAGCACTTTTTACCATCATTAATGGAAAACCCTTTTTAAATCTATCTTTTGACACTTTTATGTGCTCTATTTAGAAAAATTAACTTCTTCAGTAGAATATGGACATAAAAATTTACATTGGATGAAATTTTGGTATTTTTCAGATATAATTCATATTTTATTGAAGAGTGAAAAATACTTCATTTAAATTCTGAATTGTCTTTTTGTTTCATTTATTTATATAGATATATTGTACTTTTAATTGGGTTTAATGTTTAATTGGATTATCTTTTTATCCTTTAATCCAATTTTGGTCATTATAAGTGATTTCATATTAAAATTGGTCATGAACACATGTCAATATTTTGATAGTTTTTAATTCTTAAAACCCTTCATTCTAGTTTTGGTAATGGTAATAAATATTAAATTAATTTTTTTCAATTCTATGTTTTGAATACGGAAAAAAGGATTCCATATTTTGAATCAAAAGTTCTAAATTGTCTAAATATATAGATTTTATTTTTTTCCATTATAAATTATGACTTCAGTAATTTTTTTATTTACCTTTGTTAAAGGGTAAATCAGGTAAATAATGGTAAAAAATAATATTATAATAATATTAAACTACCATTACACATGTGCTAATCCTATTGGATGTGATATGGCCGACCATGGTAATCCTTGGGTTGATTTTAGGAACCCATGGAGCCACTTCGGTGTGAAAATTACATGTTATAATAATTAATTTAAAGTAAAGATAAATATAACACGACCATGTTTCTTTTTACTAAAACAATCTTAATTTGGGGTTATGTAATTTTTATACATTAAATAAGTTAATTTATTTATTAAATAATGATGATACTGTGACTACCTTATTAATGAAATATTCAAATAAATGATATTATAAATATTAAAATAATTATAGTTTGGATATTTTGATACCATCCACACTTTTTTGGGATGATTATGAAATATAATATTTGAGTTAATTCCTTTTGATTGAAGGAATCAAGTTTTTATGACTTTTTCAAAAACTAAATTTTGATAGGGTGTCAAAATTGACAAAAATGTGTTTTTAAAATATATAATATTTTATTAAATTATATAATAGTCCTTAAAATTTAAGATCTGGCCAACATACATATATAATGTTAAAAATGTCATTAATAATCCACTTTAATTCAATTGTATTTTTATAGTAACTATAGAAACCATATATTTTGAAAATATAATAAGACACGGTGAGAATAAATATTTTTAACTAAGGGTTAAAGCTAAAATACAAGGTTAATTTTGTGACATAAACTTTTCTAAAACCTATTGTTTGATATAATTTCAACCCATCCTCATCTTATCACATTTAAACTATAAGAATTAGAAAATCAATTTTTAATAAAATAATATTTCATGACTTTCCTTAAGTTCTCTCCACCCCTATAATAAAAAGCCACCACATATTCCATCTTACTCACACCTTTCAAGGCACTTGGATCATCCAAAATCTAATCAAATAAGATCCCAAAATTCCTTAATTTCTCCTAGAATTCATTCCTTGGCCATAAGGAAGTTCAAGAAAGCCATTTCACTCAAATCAAAAGAAGTTTCCTAATTTAGAGGAAATGTATTCTCTCAAGTTCCTTTAATTTATTTTCCATCTATACTCCCTATTCTCTTCTTATTCTTTGATTACATAATGAAAATAGTATCCTTAATATAATAGGATGTTTTTAAGAGAATTATTCAAACTACACTTACACCCACCTCTATCTAATGGATACGAACATAATGATTCTGTGTACGGTGAACTACTGCCTCACGAAACAATGATTGTTTAATTTTATCTCACCACCTCTCATGGTGGCCATTATGATGGCACTATATTTATATAGGATATATATTATATTTATATTGTCTCTATTCTTATATAAATTTTATTTACAAAATACCTTTATTCTTGCCATAATGTGTAAATTTGATAATTTCATTTGATGAAGTGAGGACTACCGCCCCCTCAAATTGATATGAATCGTTCATTCCATAATTGGAACATATAAAGGATAGATTTATCGATATTATGTAACATATATAACATATATATTATTCTATAATTATAACATTCCTATTTATCATTTGTTTTTCATACCTTTAATATGAAAAAAGAAATGAATGTAGCATTAATGCGTACGTACGACCTACCGTCTCCATGAATGGTTCATTTTATTTCTTATCACCATATGTTATAGAATATTATAAATGCCTAGATTCAGGATATATACGATATTAAAATCATTAATATCATTCTATAGATTATGTACTTTTGACTTTATGGACAATTTGCATCAAAACATGTTCGTGTTCGACTCAAGTACTGAATATCAACCAAACGACCAATATGAACTTAAATAATTATGTAATATTTCTAACATGGTAATAAGTGAAATAAAAGAAACAATAAAATTAAAAAATGGTTTCAAGAATGTAGAAATTATCATATGTTTATTATTCAGTAACATAGCGATTGTTCATGACGAGTCGTACTCAAAGTAAAGCACTTCGCATAAATATCCTTTTATTAATGAATATTTCGAGGTTATACACCTCATCCTTTTATTCGGTGTATAATAAATCCCTTTTACCATTAATTTATTTTAAAAGGAATTTTTTTCTATCAATTTTTTTACTAAATGAAAAAAAGGATTTTTTTAACATATGAAATGACAAGGACTCTTTCACGATTGTGACTGTTATCTGATATTTGGCTTACTCTATAAGACTTATTTCTTTTTTAATATTAAGAAATATCTTATTACTTTTTTGGGTATATAAAATGGTTTTGATATTACATTTACTATTTCAATATCTTGAAATGATCTCTTTTGATTACAAATGAAATTTTATGAGTGAAATGTTTATAATTGAAATATTTTATGTGAAATGATAATATAATGGTACTTAAACATTTTATTGGTTATTAAATGATAATACAAAGATGGGTGGTTATGTGATACACCAATTAAGGGTGGATTCATGATAAACTAATGATGAGTGGTTATGTTACAACCTCTAATTCATTAGGTATAGAAGTCGGGCATATGGCTATTCTATTTAGTGATATGTATGGAAGTTGACCTAATAGTTAATCCATTTACGTATGTCTATGTCCCATGTTTTAATATTATGTTATATGTTTCTTTATATGGGATTTATAATAATATTTTGGTTACAAAAAGGGTAATCAATGAGCTAATATTCAATAAATTATATTTACTAAATATTAAAGGTGAAAAGTATTACTTTATGATAAAGTTTTTATGGGTTTCATGGTATCTCAAGACTAACAGTTTCCATTTTTTTTGTATCCCTTACAAACATTTTTATGCTCATCTCATTTTTTGAAATGTTTTCATAGGACTTAAAGTAGAATAGAGTCAATGATGGGATTAGAGAAAAGTCATGTGGTTTAAAACATGAAGCAAAACATGTTTCTTTATAAAGAGTTTTTATTTTATTAAAAAATGGATGGTGATTAAAATTGTCTACTTATAATATTCATGTTGTTGTGTATGAGTTATGACCTTATTCATTAAATCTATAAATCTTAAAAGATACTCAATGGGAATTAATGTTAAATTGTTTACTTATCTCATGATTATGTAACGTGTGAGGATAGGTCCGTATAGTTGGTATCTTAGGTCTGTTTATATAACCTTAGAAGTTTGAATATTATTAATATAATTCCCATAAAATATTTTACATTATGGTCAAATTGAAATAATATATCATTTTAAGATTACCACATTGCTTCATCTAATATTTGTTTGTTCATAATTGTTTTCTGTAGAAGAAACATGGCAACTGTGTTAGGAAGGAATATAGAGGGAAATGAACTTCCAAATCTGCATCTTGATATGGTCAAAATCAGAATTGATCATTTTTTGTATGTTTATAGAATAAATTTTGTTATATTCTAAAATCTTGTTGGAACATGAAAGTCACTTTAGGTTTGTTTTGCAGACATTAAAATAAAATAAACTATATATAATGTTTAGCAAGAGTGAATTTTGGTTGAAAAAATATTCATTCAATTGTCATATTTTTTCTAAAGATGTCATAACTATTTACCCTTAGAAAACAAATGTTTTTGAAGAGGGGCCAAGACCTACCAATATCACATATATTCATTGTTTTATTGGATTAGAGGGTAATTACTGAAGGTTTTTTGAAAACTTTTCTCCGATATCTAGCCCACTATCTAAGCTAACACGTAAGAGAGTTAAATTCATATAGAAAAAATAATGTGATATTTGTTTTTATGAACTAAAAACATGATTGGTAAATGCTCTAGTTTTGTCCTTGCCTTTCAGGAATGGTGAAGTTTTTATCTTCTGTGGTGCATCGTTGATAGGACTTGGTTGTGTATTAATTTAAAATGATTAGGTAGTTTCTTATGCTTCATGTCAGTTGAAAACTCATATGTTAAATTACCCTACACATGATTTGGAATAATTCATTTTTGTTTTTTCATTAATAATTTGGAAGAATCATTTGTAAGGCGTAAAGATAGAAATATTTACTAATCAAAAAAATTTGAAGAATTTATTTACTCATAATGAATTAAACATGAGACAAAGGAGATGGCTAGAATTAATCAGGATTATGATTTCATGATTCATTACCATCCACACAAAAAATAAAGTGGGTTGTGTTTTGAGTCAAAATAGAAATACTACATTAACCACACTATGTTTGTAATTAGGTCCTTTGGTTAATAATTTGATGAATTTTGGATTGGATGTTTTTGGGGTAAAAAATTCCTCTATTTTGTTTCAGGTGGTAGTGAAATCATCTCCATCAGACTGAATTAAGAAAGTGCATAAATAAGATGGTTAGTTTTATAAAAAGGTTGAATTGGTTTAGAATGGTAATTTACCTAAATTTAATATAAAAAACATAGTGTTTTATGGTTTGGAAATATACTATTTGTGAATTATGATTCACAGATGAATAAAAAGATATTATTTAAAGCTCAGTGGTCTCTGTATTCAGTTTATCCTAGCATTACTAAGATGTACAGAGATATTCAAGAGTATTTCTAGAGGGATGGAATGAAAAGAGATATTGTTAACTTTACTGTGAAGTGTTTTACTTGTCAACAGGTTAAATTAGAATGGCAGTTACCAAAAGGGATGCTCCATCCATTGCTTGTTCCCTCGTGAAAATGGTAAAATGTTTCCATGGACTTCGTAATTGGATTACCCAAGAGATATCGAGGTAACAATGCAATATTGGTTAATATTTATCGATTGACTAAATATTCTCATTTTCATCCTATTCAAGATACTATGTCTCTTGATTAACTTTCTCAGTTGTATCATAAAGTGATAGTCATGCTATATGGAGTTCTTATCTCTATTGTATATGATCTTGATCTTAGCTTCACTTATAACTTTTGAATGGCCTTATGATGTCATTGTTAACTAAATTAAATTTCAGTACATATTTTTATCCTCAATCACATAGGTATTCAGAAGAAATAGTTTAGATCATAGAAGATATGGTACGTGCTGTTTCAATGGATTAACAGGGAAGCTGGGATCAACATATTATTTTTTTTGTGTTTTCTTATAATAATATTTTTCATTCAAGTATACAAATGGTGTCATTTGAGGAATTATATGGAAAGCGGTGTTGAACACCATCTTTTTTGTCATGAAGTAGGTCAAAGGAAGTTGATGGGACCAGAATTGGTAAAAGAGATGGTAGAAAAATTTTAGTTGATTAAAAATCACATAATGAAAACATAGTGTAGGAATAAAATTTATATAGATAAATAGAGTAAGGATCTTTCTTTCTGGTAGATGATCTTTACATTCTCAAAGTTTCTCCTTGGAAAAGTGTGACGTGTTTTGGTATGTCGGGAAACTTGAGTCTGAGGATCAATAGACACTATGAAATCCTAGATAAAATTGGATCAGTTTTTTATATGGTGGCTTTACCTCCAAGTTTATCCCAGGTACACAATGTTTTTCATTTTTCAATTTTGAGAAAATATATGCCGGATTCATCTCATGTTTTAAGTTTAGAGGTAGTTCAGTTGGAAAAAGAATATTCTTGTGAGGAATAGCAAGTACAAATTCTTGACCATAGAGAGAAATTGTTGTGTAATAAGGTGATTCATCAGGTAAACATTTTGTGGAAAAACCATATAGTTAAAGAGGAAATGTAGGAACTTTAAAATTCTATGAGGGATAAATACCCCCACTTATTTGATAAGTTAATAAAATTATGGAGACGTAATTTCCAAAATGAGGTAATGATATAGCATCCAAGGTATTTATAGAATAATAATTTTTTCTATCTATTAATATTTATGAATAAGATATTAATTTTATGTAAAAGTTAATGCACTTTTTGATAGCTTACTTGACTCACAACAATAGTTTTCTCCGAAATCTAATGTTGCACACAACATTGTGTTATACCGCAAAATAATATAATAATATAATTATTATTTTAAATATTAGTTAATGCATAGTTGTTGTAATTATAGGAATGAACATAACTGAAAACTATATTATTACACAAATTTCTTAAATGTATTAAATTTATCTAATAAATATTATAGGCTTAAAATGAGAATGAATCCAATTTTAAGCATAAAATACTCAATTTTGTTTAAAAGCTCTATTTACCACTTATTGATGGAGAACCCTTCTTAAATATAGACTTTTTCACTTTTATATGACCTATTTGACAAAATAAACTACTTCTTTATAGTTGGGCCATCAAAATTTACTTTGGATGAAATTTTGGTATTTTTATGGTAAAATTCAAATTTTAATGAATAGTGAAAAATACTACATTTTAAATCAAAGCTGCCTTTTCTCATCATTTATATATAATATTAGTTTACACTTATAATTATTTTTAAAGTTTAATTGGATTATTTTTTTTGTCATTTAACCCAAATTTTTTCGTTGTATTTGATTTCACATTGAAATTTGACAAAAACAAATGTTAATCTTTTAATAGTTTTTACATCTTAAAAGCCTTCTTTCTGGTTTTGACAACCAGAATTATTTTTAAACTAATTTCTACCTACTCTATGTTTTTAATATTAAATAAATGCATCCATATTTGGAATCATATGGTTAAAATTGGTTAAAGAGGTTCTTTTTATTTTTGGACATTATGAATAGTAACTTCTGTAATTATTTTTATTTACCAGGGTTAAAGGTTAAATTAGGAAAATAATGGTAAAAATAATATTATAATAATAAAAAACTACCCTAATACATGTAAAAATCCAATTTGATGAGATATGTCTGACCATGGTCATCCTTGGGTCGATTTAGGGACAACATTGAGCCACTTTGGTGTGAAAATGACATGTTATATTAATTAATTTAATATAAAGAGAAATATAACAAAACATGAATCTTTTTTATAAACAATTTTTGTATGGGGTAACATAATTTATCCCTTTCACTAAAAATATTAATTAAAAATATTAAAAAATCCAACATCGTGGTATATTATTTAAAAAATTTAAAAATTAAGAAAAATTATTTATTTATGACACAATGATGATGGGGCGATTACCTTATTAATGAAAAATTAAAATAAATGATATTATAACTATTCAATTAAACATAGTTTGAAATCTTTGATATCATCCACAAATTTTATATATTATTATGACATTTTATCTTTGAGTTAATAAATTTGTTTATAAGGAATCAAGTTTTTATCACTTTATCAAATAAATCAATTACTAAATAATGTCAAATTTAACATAAATGAGTTTTTAAATCAAATAATATTTTTTTCAATGCTATTATAGTCACAAAAATATAATATTAGGCCAAAAAGCTTATATAATTTTATAAATGTCATTAATGGTCCACTTTTGGTTTGCATTACAGTTTATAGTAACTACATATATTATAGAAATACAAGAAGACATGGTAGGAGTTAATGTTTTTAACTAAGGGTAAAAGCTAAAAGGTAATATTAATTTTTTGACCAAAACTTTTCTAAAACCTATTATTAGAGAGGATATCTACCCATAATTTTTTTATCCTCTAAATTTATCACATTCAAACTATTATAATTCTAGAATCAATTTTTAAAAAATAATATTTCGAGTCTTTCCTAGAGACCCCCCAATAGAAGGCCACCACCTCTACCCACTTACTTACACCTCTCAAGAACATTATATCACAAATTTATTCTCAAATATGCTCCCAATATCCCTAAATTTCACCTATAATCCTTACCTAGTGAATAAGTTAATTAAAGAAAGCCTTTCGCTCATATCAAAATGAATTACCTGATTTAAAGATAACATCTTATCTCAAGTTCCTTTCATTTATTTTTCTTCTCCAATCACTATGGTATTTTTATTATATGATTATAAAACAAAACTAGGATTAAAAATATACTAGTATGTTTTCAAATGATGTAACTGAACTACACTTACACACACATCAATCTAATGGATACGAACATATTGTTTCTGTATACGGTGAACTACTACCTCACAAAATGATGATTGTTCAATTTTCTGCTTACACATATCATGGTGGAAATTATGTTAGAACTATATTTATATACAATATATATTATATTTATATTGTATCTAATATTATTTAATTTTAATTTACAACATACCTTTATGCTTTCTGAAATGTGTAAATATGAAAGTTTAATTTGAGAAATTGCAGACTTCCGCCCCCACAAAGTGATATGAATCATTCATTCCATACATGGAACATATATAGGATGTGTTAGTGAAATTATTTAACATATATAACATATATATTATGCTAGAATTATAACAAAACTATATATCATTTAGTTTTACTTCCTTTAATATGACAAAGAAATGAAAGTAGCATTCATGCGTACGTACGACCTACCATCTCCATGAATGGTGAATTTAATTTCTTATCTCAAAATGTTATGAAATATTATAAATACATACATAATGGATATAAATGATATTTAAATCATTAATATCATTCTTTATATTATATACATTTGATAATAAGGAAAATTTACATCAAAATATGTAACTTTTTGACTCAATTACTGAATATCGACAAAATAACCAATATGAAATAAAATAATTAGGTAATTATTATAACATGTTAATAAGTTATATTAAAAGAATAACAAACTAGAAAAATGATCCCATGATATTAGAAATTGACCTATTTTTATTATTTAGGAACATTATGATTGTAACTAAAGAGTCTGACGCAACTTAAAGGAATTCGTCTCAATCTCCTTTAAATGAGGAAAATTTTGATGTAATGCATCGCATTCTTTCATATGGTGTATAATAAACCGCTTTTAACATTAATTTCATTCAAATGGAATATTTGTTCTACGAATCATTTTACTCGATGAAAAAAAATAATATTTTAAACATATGTTGTGACAATGACTCCTCCACTACAATTACTGTTTTTTAACATTTGGCTTCCTTTATAAGCCTTAATATTTTTTTAATGGAAAAAAATCCATTATTACCTTTTTTGGGTGTTGTGGTATTTAAAATGGTTTTGAATGTTGATTTAATATTTCAGTATCTTATAATGATCTCTTGTGATTGCAAATGAAATTTTATGAGTGAAATGTTGATAATTGAAATCTTTTATGTGTTATGATTATATAATGGTACTTGGATATTTTATGGGTAGTTGCATGATAAACTAAAGATAGATGGTTACGTGATAAACCAATTATGGGTGGTTCTTTGTTAAACCAAGGATAGGTGGTCATGTTACAACCTCCAATTCATTGGGTATGCAAGTCAGTCGTATAGCTATAATATTTAGTGATATGGGTGGAAGTTGACCATATGGTTATTCTATTTAAGTTTGTTTATCTCCCATGTTACCTTAATATGTAATATACTTCTTTCTATGTGCTTTATGGTAATATTTTTTTAGAAAATATAGTAAATAATGATCCAATATTCAGTGAAGTATTTTTACTACTTTTTAAAGGTGAAAAGTATTACTTTATAATTAAATATTTGTGGGTTTAAAGTTATCCCTAGACTAATAGTTTTTCTTTATTTGTGTATAACTTACTAATATTTTTGTGCTCATCCCAAATTTTGAAATATTTTTTAGAGGACATAAAAAGGAACAGTATTAAATATGGGATCAAGGAAAAGTGATGCTTTTTAAAACATGAAATGAAACTTGTTTCTTTTGGATGATTTTTTGCTTTATGAAAAAATAGATAGTGAATAGAAGCATATACTTGAAATATTCATGTTTTTATATATGATTTATGAAAAAAGTAACTAAATATCAAAACCTAAAAATATCCTCTATGTGAATTAAAGTCAAATTATAGCCTTATATCATGATTATATAACATTTAAAGCGGGGGGCTTATATGATTTTATTAATCGCACAAACATTTAGAAATTGTCTTTACCAATAATTTAGTGGATAGAGGATGTCTATTAGTAAAATTATTTTTTAATCAATATATATTTTTAAAAATATATATTTTCTTTTATAAAAAGTTAGTCATTTTTAATTGTTATCATTTAGTACTACGGATAAACACACCATATGGTAGTCTTAGTAAGTCTAAATAAATTTCCATATATATCCAGTCACAAGAGAACCCTCCTTGTAGAAGGCCTAACATACAAGTAATTAACCATAAGTACAGTCAAAAATTATGATCCAAACTTCATGATCAATTTATAGAAATTAACTTTACAGAAAACCCATAATATCCATCCCGAAAAGTTAAATCTTTGAAATTAGACTCTAAATAATCAGATTTTTTCCTAGGTTCCCACTTATAAACATCTATTGAGAAAAAATAAGTCATTATCATGATATATGGTTGATATAATTTCTCAAACCCGGGTGAAACATTCTAGATAGATGGTTGTTGAGGTCACCTAGCAATAGGAAGTACATTGACCAAAACTATCCCTTAATAATTCCCTTCATTGACAATTCATAAATAGTAATCCCAATTTTTACACTTCTATCCTAATACAATAAATCAATAATTATTTATAAATATAAAAACACAAAGAGAAGGAATTTCCATTCCATATCTCTACTATCATCAATCAAAACATGTGTGTATCAGGTATTGATATTATCAACTATCTTCCCTCTTTTAATATTACTAATTGTTTCACATTCTTTTCAAACTGATACAAGTAACAACTTGGTTATCCGAGTCTCAGCTAATCGCTGAATCCACTAACCTCTATAGTGATATAGGCCCCTCGATCATAACCCATAATCCCCATGAAACTGGGGTCATTATGTATTTATATCTTATCTCAATCATATGATATTATATCCAATAAATTACATTTCTAACAATATCTCAATACCATTTATAGTTTATGATTTTTATTAAACTCACCTCACTAATAACCATTACTCAATAACATATAAAAAGAACCCTTATTACTAGCTAAAACCACATAGTAAAACCTAATATAAACAAATCACTAAGTGGTGAACCCAATAGGACTCCCTCAATGGGACCACCATATAATCCATTCAAGTATTAAAAGTTCATTCCAAATGATCTTCATTTATTCCAATAATTGTTCCCTTGTGGATAACTCATGTACCATAAGGGTTCGTAGAGAATATTTTTAATGATTTTCCTTTATACCATCACTCTATGTCAATACCCTGATCCAATTTAATAGACCCCCTAGGTTACAATAATCACATATCATGTTTGGCCACATAACATGGGAATTATTCAAAATTAAATTCTTAGATTCTATGCCAACTATGTTGGAAATAAACTAAATTCCCTAATAGAACATCTATAAGGTCATTGGAAATCCCTAAATATGTTACACCTAAGTCCCACATTCCCTTTAATCCCCCTTCACTCTAACTCAATTTAGTATTACTTTCATACCCTGTTAACATGTCACATGTCATATGAAATGAAATATAAGTTGTGGTAACATTAGGTATCAACCATATCAAATTATTGGTGTCCCCTAATACCAAGTCCATATTTATCATACTACTCTCAATAACCCCTTATACCATCCAAGATCCCAAAAAAATAATTATAAATCATTCATATTTAATTTTTTAAATTAATACATATTTAATTAAATGAGGTATATTCTGGAAAATTATCACTATATAGCATAACATCATCAGAACATCGATAAATTAGGTGTAATACACTCCTAACATGCCCCAAATACTAAAAAAAATAAAATAATAAATTTCTCCTATAATTTTGTTTAATACCATCATCTAAAATTTATGATATCAAAGAAAATTCACTAATTCACTTACTCCATGTAAAATAACACAAAATCCCATGTATTATTCAATAAATAGATTCTGTTTTCCATTTCACCTACAAGAAATCACATCCAAAAATATCACATCATTAGTTAGAAGAATAATTATTAAATCCCTAAATTTTTCTATATTTCTTTATAAAAAATGAATAGTAGTAGAATAGGGGGAAGAAAGGCTGAGTAAATCATCCATATTCACTGATAAAATGCCAAAAAATGGGTCTAAGTGGGGGATGAGAGAGGAATTAAGAGAAGAGGGTATCAATAACCTTTTTCTTCTTGTATCCAAAAACTATAACAGTGTTTTATTTTTAAAAAATATTTTTTTACTTATTCAAAAAACCAAAAAATGGGCAGTAATGTACTCATCATACCCCCCATTGGTACCTAATGGATACCATGCGACATCCTCCCTTATGATCACCCCACCTGGTACTATGTACACCCCCACTATAAAATTTATTATAGTCAACACATTTTTTTAATCTACCAAGTCATACCGGGCACCTGGTGTAGCCCCATCAGGTAATTGACAGTATCAATTTCCTTTGAAAAATATACCATTACTCTCATTCATCACTCAAACCTGAAAAAGTCCTATAAAATCACTAATAATTTCTAAACCTAATCTCTAATAAATTATAAATGTTTAGGAATTTCTTTCCTCTATAGAAAAACAAAACACCCATGGAATAAATTTTATTGGATTCCAAATTTTCCTCCAGTCCCACTAGAAGATGATGTTATTGGATATGATATGGGGTGTATAATGTTTCCCTTTGAATGATATATTATTAGGATATCATAATAATTTATTTATGAACTATAAAATTACATAGAAATATATTAGGATAATGTATGGGTTATATGAATTCCTAATGTTGTCATACAACTAAAATAATATGCCACTAGTATTCATAGTTGTCATGAATAAGATATTCCCAACCAACCTAAACTATTTAATCCTGGAACTTATGGATGGAATTTTGTTATACTCTCAAATAACATGGTTTTATGGGATATGTATAAATGTTTTTCTGAATACACGTTGGTTGAATCTAGTCTATAAAATGTTCTCATAGTGATACTTTTGAATTTTGGATATGTGATTCCTCGATCATTTTATATTGAAGACTGAGAATTACATTGATATATAAGAAGTAGATATATTGATACCTAATAATGGATTTATATTTTTTAAATTTATTTTTTTCTTAGCTTGGTGGGCTACTATTGAAATTTCATTTTAGATTTCTTAAACATGGAAGAGTTGATAATTACCCTGGATAAGAAAGGGGTGAAATTAAAATGGTCTAAAAGGTTTGAGGTTTCATTTTAAGAGTTAAATTATAGACTCACATATTGACCAATCCTAATTATACCTATCTTGGTTAAACGTTATTTCATCTTTTTTTTATTACAATTGGATTGAGAGAAGTTTTAATATAAGAGGAAAGGGTTGTAACTTATTTCTCTCATTAGCTGAAACATTCTGGGAAAAATTACCCAATACATTATTTAGAGATTGTGGTTGTTCTACACACTATAAAATATTGGAAAAAATATCTCTTTTGATAGATATTTTTGGTTACACAAACCACAAGAGTTTGAGAAGTTATTTTTTCATCAAAATTTAAATCTATGGAATGATATTGGATGCAGTGATTTCATTATTTTTTGATTTCAAGATGTAATATACCCTACAGAAGTCAGATATCATAGAATATTATCATATCCATAAATGTAAAATCTAGTTGTATGTGAATTGATTGAGGAGTTGTGATTGTTGAGATACTTCTTGAATATGTTCCTAGATATGATTGAGGATATGGGAATAGTAGATTCAACACCTATTTCTATCGCTTCTTCAATATAGAATTGGGTAAATCCAAGTTAGGTGTCCAATTTAGGATGCTTAATGAGGTGATAATGGATCTATGGTGGGGATACACCCCTCATATGGGTTTGAGATGATAAAATAGTGCATTATGATCATGGAATAGTGGTAGTCATGACACTAATCAAATAAAAGGTGATAAAGGAATCCTGCACCTCTTGATGTTTGGTGCACCAAAGGTTAATAACTATATTACTCAATATCTAATGTCGATTATAGTGGATTAAAATTTAGAGGGAATTTTATAATACAAACCTTGATTCCTTACATTTTAGAGGGTGAATATTGAACACTATAGTCCTACAAGTTTTCTTCAACGAAAGACAGTTTTACTTTGGAAGTGGGTTTAGTATATTATAGACAATTTAATTGGGATTTAAAGGTTTCTTTGATGACATGATGTTAGGTGATTTTTGATTAAATATATGAGGATTATTGTACATTTTATTTCAATATATGATAATATTATTATGGATGAGTATGAAAAGTTATATGTTTAAGAGATGATTTTCTTTCAATGGGTTTTGGTGAGAATTGTTTTAGATATAGGCATATAATTTATATCATAATTTTCGATTTTTTTACAAAAATTGATTAGTATTAGAATAATTTCATGTATAATAATAAAATATAAATATAAGTTTGTTTAAAGAGGGGCATCAGAAAACTCCAGGATATGATTTAGGTATTCTTGTTGGATTTTGGAGGGGTGTGGTAGAAAATAACTTAATTCTACTTATTGTTTAGAGCTAGAATAGTTAAAATACATGATTGTGAGACTTATACAAGTGAAATTTAAGAAATTTTAGTTGATATGGAAGTGTTTTTGTTTTTCCTAGAGTGTGAATTGATCATATGTCATCCATTTTAGATGCTTATTGGAGTTCTATTCATGGGATTAAGCATTATTATAGGTGTAACATAGTTTTTTCATAATTTTTTGAGCAAATATTTGAATCTTACACTAGGATTCCTCAAACCGTTCAAGATTTGGAATGGATTTGAACCAAAGATTACCAATTAGAATAGTCTCTTTCACATTAGTATTTAAATAACACGTTTCACATATCTAATATCCAAAAGTATGATATGGAAGAATATAATGTCATTGAAAATGCAGATATTTATCTTTATACGACCATATCATTCATGGAGAGACCAATATAGGTAGTGGGTCAGAGTGAAGAAGTTATTTTCTAGAAGATATTTCAATTGATTCGTATGTACTGGTAGTATATAAGTATTTATAAGAAGGGATGAGAGTAAAATATTATTATGGAATCCCCTTATTATTGGATTTTTGGTAAATCAGGATAATTTTTCTCACGTTGAGAATCCCATTATGGGGAGTTTGTAAAAATACCCATATATTGAGGAATGACTTGAACTTTCTTTTTAAATTTTTTTAATATTTATATATTATTTTTTTCATGGTATTATTTTGTGTGTGTTTTTATAGGATCCCAGATCTGTTACATAGATATCACTACTAAAATATTGTAGTATGTACCATCAGCTACCCATTGGCGGACCATTGAGTACATGGTGGGAATTTTAGGCAGGGGAAAACTCTGAAGGATCCATCGATTGATTTATATGTATATATAAGGTGTCTAGAGAGAAATTGGGTACTTTGGTAAATTACAAAGGGTAATTTTTGGTTTTTAAAATTATAAGATTTATTATAATTTTTATATTTTTCTGGAAAACTTGTTTAAATACATCACCCCCTTTTTCATCCACTCCAACTTTACCCCAAATTCCCCACATTGATATCCCCTTTATTGAGCCATCAATACTTCATTTGAGGGTCCTGAAATGAATTTTGATATTTGAGGTAATATTTACACCATTATGGCTTCAATATTTAGAATATATTATTATTCTCTAATTATCCATCTTAAATATTTGAATTTGGGAGTTTTTGTTAGGTAATTAATTTTTTTACATACTGAAGATATTTTATATGAATCCATTAATTGGGTTATAACCTAAAGGTTCTTTATTAGGGTTCATTAATATGTTTTAAAACATATATATGTGTTCATTAATTTTAATATATACATGGTTGTGATGGTAATTGTATAGAGTCTGGTTATTATTTTAGGAATATTTTTTCACCTTGGTAAACTATGGATTGGCTCCTGGATATAGATTAGGGATGTTCTACCCATTATTTTACTTCCTAAGGTAAGTTAATAGTATATGTATGGGGTTTTCCTCTATGTTTAAAATTGAAACCATGTTAGGTGTCCATGTATGATAATTATTAATAGGATTCCTAGCATGTCACTTAGGATTGGGCATTGGTTTTATTAATTATTGAGGATGATGATGTTTAATGAATGATATATATATTTAAAATGGGATTGTCAGTTGAGTTGTAGAAAATCATGTTACAATCACACCACTAAAAATGAAGACAAAAAATACTATGGCTCTAGGTTAGCCTATAACCATATTCCAAAAAATAGGGTGACCATAGGCCACATACATCCAAGGAAAAAATGGATTGTAGTGATGGACTCGTCCAATGGGTGCATACAACCATGGTAAAAATGGATAGTGGTGGTAAAAGTGTGTAGGAACAACGAAATCATGTAGGTACAACATTGGAAGGGGATATATAAACACACATGCACACACACAAACAAACACACATATATATTCATACAAATATATATACCCAAATATATATATATATATATGCATAAATTTTTTTATATAATGTTCCAAAAATGAGTGGTAATGTTTCAGTAGAATAATTTAGAGGTTTTAGTTTCAAACATCAGTGGAATATTTTTTCAGTCTTATAGCCAGAGTCACCCACCATTGCTAAAGGTCACAATGTCTGTAGGTGGGATATCCATGGACATAATCCTGATTTTAAGTATATTTGTATATGGGGTTTTTGATTGTCAGTTCTCAGTCATTCCCATAGGTTAAAATAATGATGATTGTGGTTACAGACCCTCTAACTATGTCGATGTGATATAAACATGGTCAAAGGGGATATTAAAATGGTTTTGGACTATGCATAAAATTTATTTTCTAATAAGTGTGATATAATAGTTAGCTAAAGTTTATAAACTATTCTAAAATGTTTTTGGGAAATGTTATGAGTGAGATCATGGGTGAATGTAAAATAAATTGGTTTTAGTGGATAATAAATACAATGGATACATGGTATACATCAGTGTTTTGGGTTGGGTATGATTGGGCCTTGAGTTTCTTTGGATGATAAGTTTGTTATGTGACTTATTTTCCTTTCATGTTTTATGTTCCTATATTGTTATATAGATTATGTTATCCTCGCTATTTGAATAAATTTCTCATAATTATAGATCCTAGGTAATGAACATGATAGTCAAATTTCCCTTACTATGATTCCTAATCTAAGTGGTTGGGTATGCTACCCCTTCCTATATTTAGATGCATACTCTTATTCATTTGTATGATAGGAGTCTTCATGAGTGACATATATAGTTATGTGGATTGTTCTTTCATAAGAGGTCATCTATGTTACACAATGTTTGTTTAATGTTAACCTTGTTTAAATATTTTCATGATTTTGGTATGGGTTTCTCCAGGCTGTTTATTTCCAAAGAAATATTGAGTTTGATTCTAATTTTCCCTGACATTTGTTAAACCATATAGAGTTAATGATTTCAAATTCATAGTTAGTAAAACATTACCAATCATCAGTGTTCACTTGATATTTCATATACCTATTATTCTATTCATTCACTATTATATTGCATCTGATTGTCTTTTAGGGATCTTTTGGGGTTTCTTACGGAGTTTTTTACTCATACCCTATATGTTCACATTAGTGTATGCGTAGATTTCACTATTAAATACATAGGGAATTGTAAATCCTCCATTTAAAGTGGTCGAGTTGGGAAAGAATTATATTGATATAGAGAAATTATAGGGAAATATTCATGGAACTATTGTAGTGGTGTATATTTTCTTTTATTTTGTTCTCCATGTATATGATTTGCTGCTTCCGGTCATAATTATTTTGATTGAGTAGTCAAGATGATCATATTTTATCATTTATTTATTTCACAGTGATGGTATTTAGATGGTTTTCATAGGACTATTATTATATTTTTTTATTTTGGGATGATTTATGGTTCTATATATATTAATTTTTGATGTAAGGATATTGAAGGAATAATTTCCCCATTTTATAGAAAAAATAATCATTTCTAGTCAGATTCCTTTATTGAATCAAAAGATATGATTGAGATCACATAACACTCTATATTGAGCATAGAAATTAGTTTGAGATATGGAAATGTGGTATTCAATAGTGGTTTATGGGATGTATATTTGGTTTGAACCATTACAAAAACTTTTAAACCTATTTATTTGATTTGATATAAACTTTTTATTATTAACCATTTTTATGTATTGAAAATTTCTATCCTTTGGAAAATATATTGGAAGACAATCTTTAAATTAACCTTATTTTAGGTAAAGGTTTAAGTGAAATAAAATTATAATGAATAAGCCTCTTAATAAAAATCTAATATTCTCTATAAAAACACTAAAACATGAAAAATATTTTGAAATAGATACTTCAAGTAAACTGTAAACATGTTTTCATTTATCATTAAAATGAAACCTATGTCATTCATAGAAGTTCAAATATTACATTAATAAATAACAATAATCAAATAATAAGAAGTATTTAATGGTTAACATATACTAAATAAGATATACATCAGTCCAATAATATATAAAACATTATAAATAAAAACTATGTCATAAATACCAATTTTTTCAAGGAAAAAAATATTACGGTTAATATTATCTCCATATGTGAAATTTATACTTCAGACCTTAATTAATATGTATAAGTATGATTATGAAAAATTTATATTCCTTGATCATCATTTTTTTAGGTATCATGTACTCTTACCATTTCTCATACAATAGGTTACTTATAAAAAATTAAATCATTCAATATTTTGGTACCAATATATTCTTGTGTTTAAAATAGTTTACAATCATGGAATTAAGAAACTATATTTTACTAACAATCCAATAAAAAATATAAATTAAATAAAAATGATATATTTTTATTTTGGATAGTGGTTTATTCCATGTCCTAAAATCACATATATATATTATAGAAAAATACAATTTTTCTATTAGAACTAGATTTAGGAAAAAATGAGTCCAATAAAAATTATTCTATTTTCTATGTTTTCAACCAAATCTATTCTTGGATTTTAAATGTATTAAAGATATTATTACTTTGTGTACCTAATGTATTTTGATGAATAATGTTGTATTATTTTCATCATGATGTTAATTCAATATGCGTTGAGTGAATATTAATAATGAATAAAAAGATATCAACGAATGCGGAGATTGAAATGAGATACATGTTAGTGCATCCATAGATTAAATGTTCTTATTATGAATCCTTATGTTTCTTTCTATAGAAAAAATCAGTTAGGGAAGATTTATTCATATGTTGGAAATAAATTTTAACTAAAGAATCTAATTCTTAGATATTTCAAATTTAAGGATGCAACTGTGGTGTTGGACTTAACAAGAATAAAAGAAAATGGTTTATGGTTAATGAAATAAATATTTACAACTAGATGTGGACGAGTTTGAAGATTATAAATATTGGAAATATTGAAGATATATTGATTAAAGAAGTAATATTTTATGTGAGATAAAGTAAAAACCCCTCCTTTTGTTTTTAGAATTAGCATAATTTAAAAGATTCACTTGGATGGTGGTAAAGGTTCAAGAATCTAATATGAAGTTAAGATTTGATAAATGTGTTTCCTAAATTAATAATTAATTAAATCACTATTATCTAGTGTAAACTGATGACGTTTAATTTTGATAACTATTAAGGTAGTTGTAATATATTTAAATTTAAAATAAGGGTATATATATACTGTAACATGATGCGGAAATTATAATAAATATTTTTCTGAAAATTTGTTAAAACTATGAATCTATTTAGGTGGTTTTAAGATAATTTTTACTAGATGGAGATTCTAAAATAAATAATTATGGAGTTTTGAGCTGAGTTACAAATGTAATGGAATTCTAAGTTGGACTTAAATATTTCAAAAGGGAATATATAGGATACCTCAAAACATAATATTGTAAAATTTACAGAGTCAACTAATATTCATTATATTCTATAGATGAAATATAGAAAAATATAAATTTACACTATGCTACTCAATTACTTTCATATGATACATAAGTTTTTCATGGATATATATAATTTATCCAAGAATATTAAAATAATACAAAAGAAAGGATACCATATGATATATAATATTTAGAATTTAATACATGATATCTCATATAAGGAATATAATATTAACTCCAAGGTTTTTTAGAATGTGTGATATCCTTCTGTGCATATGGAAGTTAATAATCATGGATGTGAAAGAAAATTTCAAGCTCACTAAATTAAGGAATAATAAATATTATTACATATGTGATATTAAACTATTAAAAAATGTGATAATTATTGTGATTTAAGTGTTATGATGTTTATTTTTTATTAATTTAATTAATATCATGATGCTTAGTGATTAAAATTGTAATTTAAGTTGGGGATTTCGGTGATAAAGAAGAATAATCATTTTTGAGCTATCACTTTGCACTGCAATGGTATTTTATGATACATAAATTGAAAATAAGTTTTAATTTCAATATGAATTAAAAAGGGAATAAAATACAAAATTTAAAGATAATTAAAACAGAATATACCAAAAATATATTTTTTTGATGGTTGTGGAGTTTTAGAAAATGATATATATAAAACAAATAATGAAGATAAAAATATGGGTCACTTTATTGATGAAATTTTAGTTTTTTAAAATGAGAATATTATGAGAAAAATAGTCATAGGAATTCATTATATGAAATTATGGAAAAAAATATCTACATTATTAAGATGAGTTTATAATGATAAATAAGAATACAATAGATTATGATATAAAATATAGAATTAAAATATATAATTCCTTGGATGTTCTAATAGACAGGGAATAAACAATAGAAGAGAGATACATGTGTGATTTTAGTGAGGACTAGAAGTGTCGAGTGAGAAGAAGAATATTGTGAGAGATAATTATTGAAGTTATTTTTTACTATTTAAGATCTTAAACATCAATACTTATGAAGAATGATGAGATTTTCTTATTTAATATTATTATTAATTTATTAGAATATTGGGAAGGAGGAATAAAATGGGTGTTTATATTTCATACACATGTTCATAATTCTAAATTTTAGGTAAATAGGTGGACTTCATGCATCGCTACACGTAAATTCCTCAACCTTAAGAGCCCAGATTCGGGGGTTACTTTATTACATTGGAACTATATATAATGTCTCGCATCCTAAAATAGTGGAATATTTGAGCTCATATACTCAGTAAGGGAATGAAAATAGTGGAATATATCATGAATAAATTACAATATCAATATAAAAAGGTAAATAACTATAACATATTCCATTTAAACAATAACTTCATCATAATATGGATGGAATACAAGATGATCAAATAAATTCATATAAATAATTGCATGATCATGAAACATTTCTAGGTAAATTCTAACAAATAGAATTTTCACATATAAATCAATAATCGATCTCATAATAAGGGAATTAATGATGTGATACATCCAAAAAAATATTTTCAAGACCAATCAGAAGAAATTTTTAATCTACAGAAAAATTACCAACTAATTTGTTCAACTAATTTTCCTCATGTAGCATATCAATGGATTGAGGGGGAATCTGTAACCAGGCGCCACATATCACAAATTAATTACAATTCATTATTCATATAAAATGGGTGAAAGATAATGAATATAAACCTTAATATTTAAATACTAACATATGAAATGTTAATACATACCCCAGTAAAATAAACATAATCATAAATCAACCATAGTAATATGGTGAATATAAATAAAATTAAAAAACCTCTTTCAAAATGACAATAATCCATCCAAATAAATAATAAGTATTATACCAATAAAAATATCATCAATGGATCAAAATAATAATAAATGGATGACGTCATTGATGAATATAAATTACTATAAAAATTTAATGAAGTAGTTTTTGAAAAATATTACTTTTTCACTTTGAAAATATATTTAAAATGAAAAGTCCTAAAATAATTTAAAAATAATTTTCATTGAATATAAATTAATAAATTAATATTTAAACTATTGTGTGGTGTTGATGGCGGGAAAATATATTCCTTCAATACATAATAAAATAAGGATTCTTTAATACTATCGATAAAATTGAATAGGTCCTTATTTGGAAACATATTCGAGTATTATTTAAAAAAATAAAATTTAAAAAATAGTTGAAAGATTATTTAATTAATAATTTTTAAAATATCTGAGGATTATTTCATGTATGTTTTGTTTTGGTAATTTTGATCCCTTTAAACCAGTCATTCTTAAATAAATTCAATAATGTTAAATGAGTTATAAATATAATATATATTCATTATATATTTATTTATTGTAGTCTATAAAAGTTATATATAGACAATGGATTTAAATTTCCATTGATCTAGTAGGTCGTACGTATGCATTAACATTGATACCATTTTTCAACAGATGAAACAAAACAAAGGTAAATAATATATCACACTTATAGATTCATTATAATTAAGAATATATATCACATATATTAATAAAAATTTTCCTTATTATTTTTCATGTAATGTGTTAGAGGAAAAGGTATCACAACTGTTCACGAGGCGGCAGTCCACCGTACACAAGAACAACGTTATCATATCCCGCACAGAATGCAAAGTAAAGTGGTATATGTGATATAATAATTAAATAAATATAATAATTCCCAAAATATATTATAAATATGTTAAATACATCATTTTACCCTTCCCTTAATTGTGGTTACTAAAGATGAATTACATTCGTTCGTGTGGCAGTAGTCTACCTTACGCAAGGTCGATTATTTCATTTTCCATTTAATAGAAGTAGATATGGATATAGGTTATTTTATTAACATAACAAAATATTAGTATATGGGATGTAATTTATTAATTATATTAGTATAATTTAATAATATTTTAAGGAGTTTTAATAAGAAATAAAACAAATACACATGTAAAAAATTTTACCACTTATCTAGAGAACTATTTTAGGTTTATAACAAAATCCTTAGTAGAATTTCTTTATTATTATAACATGTCCTATATGATTTTATTAAGGAATTAAGGAAGGTATTGTTTTAGTTCTTGGAGGAACCAATTGTTTTTTTATGTGAATATAGGTAAGGAGAGGGGAGGCCTTTAATAAGTGGGGAAGAGGACAGACATGGAATGTTTGAAAAGATAAAGTGATTACCATGTTTTTCACATGAATCATGACTCCATAATATATCATTATTGTACACTATATATTATATGGTATAACTATATCTATAAAATGGGTTTTGGAAAAGGTTTATATCCTTTATAAACATTATATTCTTAGATTAACACCGTGTAAACTGATTTTTATCATAACCATGGTAATTAATTTTTACCGTGTTCACAGTACATTATGATCAAAAATTAATTTAAAATTATTATATAAAATAAAATAATTATGACCAAAAATTTAGAATCCATTTTTAGAAATTAAATCTACATAAGCATCAAAATAAAATTTAAAATTAGACCCACAAATGTGATGAAAGAGTAGTTTTCCAAAGATAAATTCTCATAAGTATGGAATGTTTAAATATCTAAATTCACAATAAAATTGTTTAAAATGAACTAAATTAGTTATATAGAAATTTATTATAACTAATTTTACATTAAACCAAATTTAAAATAAAATTTTCACCTTGTAAATAATTTAAATGAAAATGAATTTTTTAATAAAATAAATATTTTTGACTATTCATTATATAATTAATACTTTCAAAAAAATCCAAAAAAATTTACCATTAAATAATATTTAAATTATTATTTAAAAATATAAGTTTATTCTATAAAATAATATTTTTAATATTTTCAAAAATTAATTTTATCAAATGTGTACAAGAAGAAAAGAAATCATTTTCCATAAAAGTATATACTTTTTCCGAAAACATTTATCTTACATAAAAATTATTATTATGTTTATTTCTATTCAATATATAACCTATAAAAATCTGTAAACCATGTTTTTTCAGAATTTATTTTTTAATTTTTGTACTCGTTAATTTAACGACTATGTTATAATGTTCTTGATTAAATTATTTTTTTTTTGAGATTATCGCATTTTGTTTAAACCCATTATTGTATGCATCACAAGCTATCAAAAAAATTAAATTGATTTATAAAAAAAAATATCATAATGTCTTAGGTTGTTATAGTTCCCTTTAATCTTGGTATTTCATGTCTTACATTATATTGTACATTATGTTCCTCTTTAAAATATAAGGGTGTAATATTATACAACTTAAATAAATTGCAATCATGCAATTCAATCATGTTCTCAATAATAAAGGTTTTAACATTTGACAATACCCTAATTGAAACACCAAATTGTATAAATAGTTAATAAAAATCCCCAATATAAAAAAAGAAGGTTTCTATAAAGGTCATATTTACGAACACACATTATGTTTCCAGATAGAATAATAAAAGTGTAAAGTGAAGAAAATAATGAAATAAAAGCATAAATATGTTGAGAGAGAAATATTATTGATTATGGTAAAGTGAATGGTCTAGAAATTTTAATGAAAAATAAATAAATAAATATGTTATGGCTGAAAATTCCATTAGTTCAAGAGAAATTAGGGTATTATAATATAATTTTTTGTTTCCAAATCCTTTTACTATAGTTGAGAAATTTCTTTGTTATTTAGATTAGTAACATAAGAAAATATAGTGACTTGATATCTTTCTATTTTATAAGAACAATTAATTCATTTTCATGTGATTGTATAAATTCATAATTGAAATCTTATTATGATAAATTAGTATACAATAATAATTTTTAATCCTAAATCGCTAAAATTAACATTTAATATATTATGAACTCAATAAAAGAATGAATAGTCCTTTTTCCTAAAAATATATAATTTCCAAGAATAAAATGGTTAGAAAATGATATCTAATAAAACCCAATGTTCATCTTAATCCATTCCATAAATTTTGAACCTTAAGACTCGTCCAAAATACGCCTTTCTAATTTTAATTTAAAAAACATTAGAAGGAATTTCACTAGATTTCCAAAATAAACTTAACATTAGATTGCCAAAAAACATAATGTACCACTTAATGTCAGATACCAAATATATGAACTATTTTACTCACTTAGAACCTTAATTAAAACATCAATTATTCCAAAAAACCATAGGTTCTCATATGTATTGAATAAATTGAAACATGCAGTACACATTAGCAAAGATAACATAAACCATCAAATAACTATCCAATTTCGTGGTCACCAATGTTATCCGCTAAAAACAAATTTATTATTATTATATCACCATCAACAAAATGTAAATAGTTATCTTACTTGAATCATGTGTCTTTCAAGATTTATAACTTTCCACTAAAACACTTTTCTGGGTCATCAATATCGTTCAACATATTCTCTCAAATCATCTATAATAAAGTACTACATTATAATCTATGTAAATTTTATAATTATTATACCCATAATATCATTGATTAAATACTTTTATAACATTATTTTTGAATCCAAATACAAAATTAATACAATATTTCCACTTTATCAATAGTAATAGCATAATAAAGACCCTGATCCCTTAGCTTCTTCTGAAGTATATTCCATCGATGGTTGGGGTATTTGTTTTAATAGTGCCACATCACCTTATAGTAGAAATATGTTACATAAAATATAGATTTATTACCCATTAATTCATTCTCCTGATTTCATTTCTCTCCACACTTAAAGAAAAGGCACATTCCATTTTCTAATATACCAATATGTTTCGTTCTTTAATTATTACATTTTGGAAAATCCTTCATACCCTTCTTTAACTTGTCAATTTTTTACTCTATCTCACTATTCTTCTATTTATTCCCATTGAATCCTAATAGTTAGATAATTAATTTTCTATATTGATAGAAAAATATACTATGTATTCAAATGATGATAATGTTTGGGTGACTAGTTTACCTTGGAGGACATCTTAATCCCATCAAATAAATGATCATTATTACTCCCCAAATTACATACTTTGATACAGTTCCCATTTATTTAACTAGGTGCCATCACTAAACAATGGAACAATCTATAATAGATTTTAAAGTTATGAAAAATAATGCATAATCGTAGTACTAGTTAAAGACTTAACATAAATTGTGAAAAATATTCATGGTCAATCTCATAATCATAAATATAGTTTCTTTGGGAATGTTTTCAAATCATAAACATATTTTATAATCCTTCATAATGTTTTTAAAAGAAAATGGGAAATACATAATAATATCCCTTAAGAATGAAAAACATAATGCATATTATTTCCCTTTTTTGTTGTACCCGGTAATGATTGAGCCAATCCAAAAAAAATTCATAATTATTAATCCTAGGTACATATTATCTAGAACCAATTAAACATTTAGACTCCATACATGGTTGTTTGGATATAGAAACCCACATAATCTCTTCCTCAACAAAACATTAGGGTGTTATTAAAATATTATACTAAAATTAAATATTATTCTTATGTCATCCCATCTATGTTTTATTAAATCACATTACCAAGGATTCTACATAACATTCTCTGATACCAACTATAAAGACACAGACCCCAATAGCCAAGAGTCAGTGATTACTTTATTACATTAGCACTATATACAAGGTATCACATTATGAAGGACTAAATAGAGTATTAGTCTGGTTAAACTAGATACATACAATAATGTCACATAAATTTTAATTCAAAACATACAAAAAAATATTTACTTTGAGAACACTATTATTCCTCATAATATATCCCTATATATCGAACAAAAAATAGTTCCTTGTATCCTAGAAAAAAAATGGGTAGTCTCAGATACTCATTAAGGTTATGTGTATAGTGTAATATATCATGAAAAAATAATTATAATAAATATGAACTAGTAAATAAAATAAACACATGACTTTCTAATATTACCTTGAGCATAATATTTTAGGAATAAAGGATAATAAAATAAAACCATATAAATAATCCAATGAAATTTAAATTTTTCTATAGATATACTAACCAATTGATAAATGAGATGGAAATAAATAAATGGTACCATAATGATAGAATTCATATGGCCGGACATCTAAAACACTCTATCAAGACCTCTTACAAAAAAGTTTAATTATATAGGTATAAGCTCATCTAATTTTGCTATCTAATTTGTCTAAGAAGACCTCTCGATTAAACATGGGGATACTTATGAATAAGACACACCCATCACATACTAATTCAAATTCATTTATAATATGACATGGGTGAAACATAATCATTATTAACATTTATATTTAGTAATTAACGTATGAAATGTTAATACATACTTGAGTCAAATAAATGAAATCATAAACTATCCATAGTAATATGGTGAATGTTAATTAAATTTTAAATCCTAAGTCAAAATGATAATAAGACGTCAAAAAAGTAATAAGAATGATATCAATACAAAATATCCCCCTGGAATCACAATTAAAAAAATGATTAATTTTATTAAAAAATATAAATACCATACAAATATCATTAAAAACATTTTTTAGAAAAATAACCTTTTCACACTTAAAATATTATTAAAACTAAAAGTCCATAAAATATTTTGAAAATAAATTTCATTTAAAATAAATAATATTTAAAATTTTCTTTTGGTGTTGATAGTGGAAAATTATGTTCATACCATACATATTGGAAAAAATATTCCTTTAAAATTTTTGATAAAATATAAACGAGACTAGTTTGGAAAAATATTTGGAGGTTACTCTCAATAAAAAATTTAAGATGTAAAAAATGGATAAAAATAAAAATAATAAATCATATACAAATTCTTTAAAATATTTTGGAAAATATAATTTGAAAACATGGATTGTGAAGAAAAAATATTTTCAACCAAAGAGACAAATAAATTCTTATCTTCTTAAAAACATAATCTCAAAAAATTTAAGTAGAAAATAGTATAAAAATGGTAACATTACCTTATCTAGTCATTAATTACCATAGTTTAATAAACTATATTATTATTAATTTAGAAATTTAAAATAATATTTCTAAGGGAGACTTAAATGTAAACAATCCCAAATAATGAGGATATTATGAAATAAAAACATTCCATATTAGTAAAATATGAATTGTAAGAACTATAAAATATATAAAATAAAATAAAACATTGATTATAATAAATATTAATAGATTCATTAAATTACATATCCCAAGGTGTATTATAAACACCACATAAAGGATTAAGTGGTGAATATGTTGTGTATATCAGATAAGAAAAAGTGAGACGAGAAACCTTTACCTCAGTTTTGACATCCTTCATACATGTATAGAAATCCTAAATAATAAATATTGGTGTATTATAAATATATTTTAGATCCATATTAATATACCTCGCTCATTAGGTTATTTATTTTAGTCTTTTCTGACCTATTTATTAATAATTCTTTGTTAAAATCATAGTTTCGAGTGATAATTGCTTCATTTTCTTTGTATGTCTAGGTTCAGTAATTTTGAAACTTTTATTATATTGTGGTTAAACCATCTACATAACTCTAAAAATGATATAAATATCATATATTTTCATTATATATTATTTTATATAAATCTATAAATGTTATGGATGGAAAATTGAGTAAATCGTTCATTGAGATGGTAAGCAGTATGTATGCATTAATTGTGTTTTCATTTTCTTCTCAATAGATGAAATGAAAGGAAGGTAGTTAATTTATCAAATTTATAGATTCATTAAAATTTAATACCTATCATATATATTAATTAAATTTATTATCATTTGCTTTTGTGTAATTGTTCAGTGAAAAATGAATCACATTTCAATGTGAGGCGGTAGTCCGTCAAACATATGATAGACATTATAATATCCCCCATGGATTGGAAAGAATAGAATAATATGTGATATAATAATTAAATAAGTATATTAAAGACATGAATATAATATAAATATTTTAAATTCATATTTATAATCATCCTTTAAAGTTGGTGATCAAAAATGAATTACATCGGTTCGTGGGGCGGTAGTCTTCCGTAGACACGATTGATTATTTAATTTTCCATTTGATAGAAGTAGAGATGGATATTGGTTATTAAACTAAAATAATATTATCAAAAAATATTTATGATACTTGTGTTATTATATTATAATTATTCAATAATATTTTTTTTTATTTTTAAGATGAAATAAAAAATATGCATGTTAATAATTTTAACTATTATTTAGAGAAATAATTTATGTCTATACCTAAAGCCTTCCTATAATTATTTTATGATAAATGAAAGGACTATAAGTTTTTTGTGGGAAGTGATAAGTTATTTTGGTAGTTATTGGGTTAATCAAATGTTTTTATAATCCAAAATAGTCGAGCAGATGTGGTGTCCTATTATAAGTGGGAGGTGAGGACACATATGGAGGTTTTGAAAAGATAACATAATTCCCAGGATTATCTCATGTATCAATAATTTATTATGAGTCACTATAAATCATTAGAGATTATGTGGTATAAATATGGCAATAAAATGTTTTTTTCATGTTTTTGGTCATTTTTTAACCCTTATTATTTTTATTTGACCACCTGGTAAACCCATTTCAACCTTCACTGTAGTAATTAATATTTACGGTTTTCATTACTCATTATAGAAAAAAATTAAGTTGAAATTATTATATAACATATATTATTTTTATTAAAAATATTTAATACATTTTTAAAAATCCAATTAACATATTTGGAAGAATTCAATTTAAAATTAAACCTACATGTACAATGAAATACTGGTTTTATGAAGATAATATTCTCAAAAGATTAGAATTTATAAACAAAAAAACAATATAAAATTGATTAAAATGACCAAAATTATTAAAATTGAAATATAATTGAGCTAATTTTAATTTAAATACAAGTAAAAATATAATTAAACTTTTTAAAAAAAATTAAATGAAAATAATTTTTTAATAAAAATATGAATTTTTTACTATTAATCAAAAAACTTTTCAGAAAAATCGGAAAACTTCACCCAAGTATAATATTGATATGATTCTTTTAAAAATTAATTTTCTTATAAAAAAGTTCTAAAATGATGAGAAATTAATTTTATCATATGTACACAATGGGTAATGATATTGTTTTTTCTACTGTACTTTTTGTAAAATATTTTCTCTACTTTCAAATGATGATTATTTTTATTTGTAATCAATATATTACTAATTAAAATGTTTCAGCCATATATATTTCATAATTTTTAAATTCATATTCATATCTGTTAATTTAGGACAATTTTATGATTGTAGTATTTTAATAATATTTTAATAGAGTATCGTCTTTTGTTCAAACCCAGTGTTTCATCCACCACAAAATATCAATGAAGCTAAATTTATTATAAAATAAATATATCATAAAGTATCATATTTTATATTCTATATTAATATTTTTATTTTTTATCATACATGCTATCATATAATAAATTAATCTATAAAAATATTGGGTTGTTATACTATTGAACATCAACTGGGAATAAAATACCTTGGGTTGAGGAAGAATTTCTACCTTTGTGATTTTTTATATTCTAGAGTATAATAGAGATCTTGGCACTTGTTGAGTTCAATGAAATATTGTAAAATAGTATTAGATAATAAATAGAACCTTTTAGGTGACACTGATGATTTTGGGAGTTTGTGTTGGATATATACTAAAATGATATACACATGTTGTTTATCAAACTTAAGTATAACTTTTTGAAAATGTATCCTTAAGTAGGTGAATATTCATACACTAATTCAAAAAAAATCTAGTTCATTTGATGCATCTGGATACTAAATTTCATCTAACAATACTTAATCTTGTGACTTTTTGAGTGCATGTATTCATCCAAATCAACTAAAATGGTTTCATTAATTATGTATCAAAGAGTACATTGAATATCACAGGATTATTATTTTGAACAATTCAAATTTTAATATTCAAAAATTATTGATAAAAAATATTAATACCAAAATAATCTCTTAATTTAATGAATAGAATCCATGATAGACTATAAAAGGGAAGGAGTTCATTTTTGTTTGGGGTACTTTCATTGTAAGCTAGATAGATAGATATCAATTATATTCTTGATCAATATTTGTATCATCAATAAGTCACTAACACCACTTGAGAGATTGTGATTTCTCTTTTGTGAATGAGAATCAATGTCCACTATACTTCCACAAAGGTATGTAGATTACCTTTGTGTATTCAGTTATCCGTATCAAGCTTACTACATAAATGATTTTATATAGATCTCATACCAATTATGTTTTTCACATATATATGTTGTTAATTTTACATATAATGTTGATACTATTGAAAATATTTTGGGAATTACAAGGGTTTATTTCTATCTCAATGTTCATATAATTAACATTTAAATCCCATCAATGATATCATGTCCTTTTTTCACTATATTAATATGGTCATTTTAATTTTTTAGTGAATAACTTGTTTATTGGAATGACACAGGATCATCCCCACTTAACATTACGTTATGTGATAACATAATGTTTTTCTCTTATAATAGAGACTACATTAAGTGTTAACAAAATCCTAAGAGATACCTTGGATATAAGGCTATGTTATAACATATCATATGTTGTAACATAACATTAAATTATTAATTTAATTTCACATTTACTAGGTATCGAAATTACATTATGACAATGACATAATATGGAATTCTATGAACAACAACTATTATAGGACAAGTAATACTATGAAACATGTTATGAAAAGAAGTTTTTCAAATCACTTATTTAACATTTCCCTTAGGGATAATGTTACGAAAGGTGTTTTTAATGAAATTATGTTATGAGACAATATGGTGTCATGTGTGGGACATTTCCTGAAAATATGTTGTGGTAAAACAGAATTTGTAATTTAAAAATTAAAATATGTTAATAGTTAATCTATTTATATATGTTGGTTCAAAACCAAAATATCAAATTTTGATATTTTAAATATTTTTTATTATAGAATTTGTTATTTCAAGCCAAAATTAAATATGAAAATCTATATTTGGATCTAATGTTTTGGAAAATTTATAAAGTTTATATTTTTATAATAATTCCTTCAAAAAAATTATTTTTAAAATTTTTATAAAAAGTGAATATTTTTTACATTGTATTTATATTGTAAACTATTATTAATTGAATTTTTATCAATGATTTACATGATAAAAATGACTTCATAAGATTTATTTTCCATCAACATTGACCTCAGTTTGTAATTAACAATATTATTTTGAATATAGTTTGAAGACATAGTTTTTTCATATTTGGTTTCAATGTTATTAGGAATTGAATTATCTCTGGTACAGAGCCTCCATAGAGAGAGGGACTTGGTGTTATACAACTCACTACCTTGAAGGATTTTTCTATATTCTAGATGGTTAATTTCTTGTGACATATTTCCTCAGATTCACTCATGTGGATATCATTGATATCATATAACTCTAATCATTTACATGAAGAGTACATATAACTTATTCCTATAATTCATTTAGATATATAGGAATTATATAGGATCCTATATTTTAGGGAATAAAACAATTTATGGGTTGGGTCAAGAGTTACTTATTAATGTGGTGTGAATATATTAATTTGGTGGATAGAATAGGGATTCCAAATCTAAATCCTCATAATCATACATACATAATGGAATGAAAAATGAGAAATTAAATATTTCATATGACGAAATAGTTATGAGTTTAATTTAAATATTATCTATATTAAAATCCTGGAACATTAATGGAAAACCCCTCACATATAAAGTGTGAGATTCCTTCCATAGTGGAACTTGTCACATCATCAATCATCCAACTGGGTAATTCTATTCCAAAGCTTTATCCTGGGACTTATCATTTTAAGTAAGGAAGGTTATAAGGACACACTAATTGTGAGTTCTATTTACATGTAATTATTTTAGTTTATAAATAGAAAATAAACCCAAAAATTATGTATATTATGGGAATAGAGTTGATTAAATCCATGTGATGGATTTAGATAAAGAGTTTTCCACTTAACTATAAGAGAATAATATCCACTATGATTAAGATAATAAAATACCTAAACAACTAAGTGGTGAGATGAATTACCTATCATAATTATAGCTTATTGAAATATGGATCATATCTCATAAAAAGTATATGATCTATGGGGTTATTATTTTTACTATGAGCATGTACATTAACATTCCTTTATAAAAAAATCGAAACATTATACTCACTCACAGATATGTCTTTGCTATAAATGTCGGAATACTTCATGATAGTCTTATTTAGATCATGAATTGGAATTTCCAATAATATTGTTTTACATTGCTATCTAGATTTGATAAGTGTTCTCAGATATAATGAATTTTTGCATCTAAATGTAAATGTCATACAAATCAATTTCCCCAATTGTGGCTCATGATTATAAAATATCCTATGTGCATTGAAAAAATTTACTGGTAAACACAAACTCATAGATAAGGGGTAATTGTTGAATGGGTATTATATCATTATATTGGTAATGGATCAAAATTTTATTCATTCTTGTTTTTTATTAATGGCCTATGTCCACTGAGTGGATCAGACCTAGAATTCGAAAACATTTATTATGTTCTTTCCACAAAAAAATTGAGTTTTTATGCTTTTTGGACAATATGGAATATTCATTTCTTATTAAGAACAATTTTTTTATATAATAATTAATGGTTTTATGGAATATGAAACATCTTAAATATTTTATATATTCTATATATGTAAAATATTATTTTTTAAAATTTAAATATGTGGTTTAGGGTTGATTCCAATCCAAGAAATCTTTAGCATTTTCTCATTGAATATGTAAATTATAAATGAATTAAAAGACTCCATATATATATATATATATTATTTGACTCATTATATTATGAATCATTTGATAAATGAAAATCATATTTATTAGAAAACAAAACCAAAGAACCTTTTATTTGAAAATTTTAAAGGGCTAATGATTTTTGGGATATCATACATAATTATATATTTGGACCAATGACCACAAAAAAGAGTTTTTTTTGAATTTTTATACCATTCTCAATTACTTTATTCGGTATAGATTTGTATTTTTAATTAATCATAAGTATGAAACCATTGAAAAATGAAAGAGTTTAAAAATTAATCACAATATTAGCTAAGAAATACTATTAATATTATTCAATCAAATTGGGGTGGTGAATACTTAATAAAATGATTCATTAATATGCTAAGATGTTGTGTAATTGTTATACAACTCAATCCACTTGGGGAACCACAATGTAATGGTCTTATAGAGAGGAGTAATTGTACTATGATGGACATAGTTTGATTGATAATGATTTATTCTGACTATATTATTACATTTCGGGGTTACACTCAATAGAATGATGCATTCATACTAAATAATATTCAATATAGATAAGTATTAAAGACACCATAGAAGATATGGTTTGTGAAACATACTAGTTTTTCGGTTGTTAAGATTTAGTGTTGAAAATCTTGTGCATAATGAATGTATTTTTTCCAACATCAGGGAAATTCTACAAAGTTATTATTTTATAGTCATCATAAGAAAATAAGGGGTTATTATTTAAATAACAATATAAAAAATAATTTTTTTGTATCCTAAAATGATGCTTTACTTGAAAATAAATTCTTAAGTCACTATGTCAATGGGTGAAAAGTTAATAAATACAAAGTGATATTGAGAATGAGGTTGAGTGAGTTCCCCAGAGATTTTTGATAGAACAATCAATTCATATTATACAAGAGCCTATAAGGTCTATTGAGATTCCTTAAAAACCAATGTCATATGGAATTCTCATAGAAAATGATAATGGAGTAACATTTATGGGATATGAACATACTACACACTAGGTGTCCATTGAGAATTGAAATTTCCTATAATAATGAAAATATAGGGAATTTTAAATGGCCACTATATACACTAACCATGATTGTAACACTGTGAACACATTTAAAGGTTAACACCCATGGTTTTAAATTAGGATTTCATAAGGAAAACCAACAAGTATTTTAGACTATCTACCTATAAATAAAGATATTTAGAAAAGGGATACAAGAAAATTCATGGTATTGACTATGATGAATCTTTTTCACTAGTTGTGATGATAAATGTAATTTTGTTTTTTATTTCCAAGGAATCAAATTTTTTTATGATATATATCAAATGGACATTAAAACAAATTTCCTTAATGGAAATTTATTCAATGATGTGCATATCATAAAACTCAAAGGTATTTAAATACCAAATGATTCTACTATTATATAAAACATTCAAAATCCCATCTATATATTAAATAAATATTCTTAGAGTTGTAATATTTGGTCTTATAATGAAATAAAAAGGGATTGTTTCATTAATAATGAATATTATTCTTTTGTATATAAGAGTATAGTGGGAGTGTTGTATTGTTTCTTATATTTTATGTAAATGATTTATTTGTTATGATAAATGAGATCCCTACACTTCACCCTATAAATGTGTAGATGGTAAAATGATTCTCTTTGATAGACATGGGAAATGAATCCTATATATTGGGTGTGAATATATATGCGGATAGACCTCAGAGGCTATTTGGACTCAGTTATGACCCATAATTTATAAAATTTATAATGCATTTTATCATGTAGAACTCCAATAAATGTTCTTTACCAGTGTTGTGTGGTATGAATATTGGGAAGATTCAGGATCCTTATAAAGTGTAAAAAAGGGTGGATAAAATTCTATATTCATCTTTTATAGTCTCTAACATATATTTCTTGTTGTATACTTGAACTGATATCACATATACTTTAATCATAACTTTTAAATACCAATCCAATCCAGATAAGAGTCACTAGATCCCAATGATCTAAATATTGAAGTACATGAGAAGGACTGAGGATATTTTCTTGGTATTTGAAGGATATTATTAGCTCTATGTAAAGGTTTACATAGATTCTATTTTTCAAAATGAAAAGGAAGAAAAAATATCTAATTCTTTTTTCTTATTTTCTACAGCAGTGGGGAAGTCACTTCTAATATTACTAAATAATCCACTATGGAAGATTTGAAAATATAGGAAAATACATCGCATCATCATATACTGTGAATGAATATGTTTGGATAATATATTTCATCTCTAAACATTGGGTGGTTCCTTGAATAGGAAGAGAAATTAAGAATTAATCGTAGAAAAATAGACTCATTACTCGGGATGATAAACCATGATATCACAAAATAATTAACACATCCTTTGAAAATACCATATCATCTAAGATATCATGGATATTTATGGCACTAAGATCTATTGTGTTTCAATTAAATATAATGTACTAGATCCGTTAAAAAATCTATTACCATAACAATCATATGAGGGTCATATTAAGTCTCTTTGTATAAATAAATAATATATTTTTGTATAGTTCATAAATATATAATAATTTTATAAATAAATGAAGTCTCAATTTATCATTCTTTAATGTGTGATTTATTTTAAAATACATGAAAAATTGAATGAATTTACTCAATATGTGATAAGTTGAGTCTTATTACATAGACTAAGCCACCAATGTATATCTAACTGATTTTCATATAGTCATCGATATATTTAGGGGTGTATGATTGTAAGTAATCTTCATTACTAATGTTAGTTGATATACTAAGCATGATTACCTATATACATTGATTCCTCTCTTACGCAAGCCATAATTCTTATCTAATGAGGGGTGGTTATGTATGTTGTTTATCATATCATCGGTTACATCATGACAAACATGGGATTTATCCACTTGTATAAAAAGTAAAAAAATTTCGTCCCTTTATTGAATTAGAATTATCAAATGAAAATTCATTCCTATTTTAGTCACATATGAAATGCTTAGCTACTTCGATGAAGGACTTCTGATGTAATAACTATATAGATGAATGGAAAATGATGTATTCGTCAACAAGGTCATTCTATTTCAGATAATCAATTAGGCATGAGATGGTATATGCTTTATTGAAATATTCAATCTCTGTTGGTTACATGATGGTAATGAAAAAGGGATTATATATATATGATGTATAAGATATATCATGTAGTATATATGTTTTTATGGAGATATGAGTATGTTTGACTAAGATTGCACCAGATCCCTTTGTTTTTTGAGTTGCATGGAATCTTTACTCGGGGTATCTCTTTTATTACATCTATACAATCAGGATTTAATATCTCCTTCCAATGTCGTTGAAGCCCAAATGGTCAAAAATTTAGGCTTATGTATAAATAAAAAGTTTTAGAAAATTTTTTTGTTCCAAAATAAAAAAAAATTCTTAAAAAACACCACCCAAAAGAGTTTTGGATGATTTTATAAAGAGTTTCAAAGTGTTGGGAAAATTCCTTATGGGATTTTAGTGAATGTGGGAGATTGTTGGATGTTAATTAAATAGATATTAATATGTTTCATATTTGACTTAATGATGTGTTAATACTAATGTATCATTAAGTAAGATCCTGACCAAACATTGATACCAATATAGTCTAATGTTTGTGATACACCCCAATACAACATTTCACTTAATATATGTTATGACTATACGTTTTTTGGTTTATTCACTAGGATTCATATTCCCTAATAGTTTCATTATTTATGAATAAATATTTGATTTATTTATCTAATGGTGATCTGTTTTAAACATTCAAATTGTAATATTCACTAATGTATTGTAACATATAATAGTGTTATTAATGCTCATCACATAATAAATAGCATATAGGATGGAAAATAAAATGGAATTATTTCCAATAATAGGTTATACCCCCATAACATGTAAGATAGAGAGGTGATTTTTTTTTCTTCTTCATATTTTTATTATGGATATGGTGTTAGCACACCTTCAATGGTTGATATTCCTATTCATTTGAATGATGATCAGAGGATAGTGTATTCCCATAAGGGTATGAATATTACGTTTTCTACTTTAGTGATTTCCATCAATCATAGTTCATTGAATATTGAGGAAAGAGATAATGGATGTTAACATATTTTCCTATTTATGTTCTTCATTTTATGTAACTTTTTGATATTGTTAAACATTGATCATGCATTACATGGGTGTGTTTCCACTACCTTGTCCATATGTTGGACTCCCAAAGCATACCAATTATCCTCATGGTTAAACTATGATTACTTCACCATGTATACTGATGTTACAATATTAGTGATGACCCAAATTTATGAAGCTTGATCCAAACATAGAAAATATATAGTTTTCCACATCATGAAAAGCCTTTAAGAAATATTATGTGGTGTGTTCTCTTTACATTCAATCATTCATCATGTTTTTTTTATTTCATGATTCATATGTGGGTCATTCCTTCTAAAAGGTGTTGAGGCTCAAATTAAAAAAGAGAAAGGAATTAAATTAAATATTTATCACACTAATTCTCCCCCCCCCCCCCTCATAGTATGACTACATGATCATACTAGTTATAACATTTAATATCAAATAATAACATTCAACCTCTAATTAGAACAGATTTATTTTCTATTTGTTTTATCTATTATAAATGAAGTGTATATTTAATAAAAATAGAGTTCTCTTTCAAAGTAAACATGGAGTTTCCCACCAAACAATTTAATAACAATAGGAGAATAGAAGTTATAAAAATAAAAAAGATATTATATATGAAGAAGTGGCACCTAACGAATCTTACCAATGTTTTGAGATAATAAGTGTATCAATGGATATTTCCACTAAGAGTATAATTTGAAAAAGTTCCCAATATAGTGATAAAACTGATTTAAAACAACTAGAGATGTATCTACTACAACCTAGAAGAAAAAAATAAAACATAATCTAGAAACCCCTTTTTGTAAAAATTCTTTGAAAAGTGAATGTTATAACTCAAATTATAGAAAAATAATGGTGGAAAATTATGTGAAATATATCTCTTCCTCAAGGATGTATGAGAGAAAGAGAATAAGTTTCCCCCAAAATATATTAACATAAGTTTTGTTTTGTTTAAAAACAGAATGTTGATAAATCGTGATATCTTTCCTTAAAAAGAAAAAATATATTCATTTGTCATTATTAGTGTTATGGATGGTTTGGAAACATGTCCATTGATTATTTTTATAACAACCCATTTGCCCATATACATTTCATTAAATGATTTCTAACATAATAATCCATTAAATAAACCCCAATGATCTAGAGGTCTAGTGTATATGGAAGATTAGATTCTTAAATATAACAAGTTTATACAATACTATATAATCTTTATTTATACTCCATTAATTGATCCTATATCCAATTGATCTTTTAATACTGGATACAATATCTTGTGGAATGGATAAAATAAGAGTGAGCTATAAATCCTAGTAAGGGTACAATTATATATATATATATGATACAAAAGGTATATCATGGAAACATAAAGAAAATATTCAAAAATTGAATCATAATAAGAAAAAATTATATCATAAGATTATGGAATAAAATTAATATGGAAACAAGCTAAAATATGGCCACATACACATAATATGTGGCTCACTTCGATGAAATCATAACATATGGTTCTAGACCAACCACCTATGCACCATACATGGTATCTCATTAGATGAAAACACTAATAAATTAAATAGAGTGTTATCTAGGAACAACCATTATATATTTAAATTTATGTGTTCTAAAGATATCATATATTAGTATAAATCATTTCCTCAATAACCCATGGGGAAAGAGGATGAGTTTCATATAAAAATCATTGAGTTCCTAAGTTCTTAAAGAAATGAGACAATAAAAATTTTCAAACCATGAAAATAGAATGTGAGTCTCATAAAAGGTAATCCCTAATCATTGAATTACAATTTCACTTATTTAAATACCCTAGAATGAAAATAGGATTTGTTATACACAATGAAAATGGGGTGGTATGAAACTAAAAGAATGATTTCTAATAACACAATGATCATACCTAATGATTAAATTAATGGCTTTAACAAGAGGGAATGGGGATATCTTATTGATAGAACATAATTTTTATGGTGATTAAATTATTTTAAAGAAATTTAGACATAGTAGCTTTAAAATTTTAAATCACAAAATAAAGGAAGTTCTTCAATGAAAAGGAAGAGGAAGAGAATCTTTCTTTACTTGTAAATTGGCTTCCCAAAACATGATAAGGGATTCTTGGAACATTAAAAAATCCTTATAAAGGTTAAAGAGATATTTAAATAAATTAAATTCATTCTCAATGTGAAACACTGATGTATTTTTGAATATATTTCATTAAATACTTTTCCCATATATTCATTCACAAGAAGAATCAAAATAAAATGCACCAAAACATATTTATTATTAATAAAATTTGTAAATAATAAAAAATACAGTAAAAAAATATTATAATCAATTATAATTTTATACAAAATAGTATTAAGAACATATAAAATTTTAAATTTATTTTTCCAATAGGTGATTTTTTTGATTATATATTGTATTTTCATCTAAACACTAAATCTATATATATTTTAATTTTAATTTTTTAAAATGAAAATAATTTTTTGAAACGAAAATATCAAAATATTCCTAAGTGGAATTTTTATAATTTTTTTCAAATAATTGATTTTTAGGTGAATAGTGAAAAAAAATTCAATTTCTCTTATATCATCTCTTTTATGACTCAAATTTATTGGAACCATTTTTTATATAAAATTGTAATATTATAAAGTAATATAAAAAATTTAAAAACACTTTTTTGAATTTATAAAACCTATGATTATCTTTTTGGAACATAAATAATATTTTCCTGTAAAAACTCTTCTTGATCTTAAATATTATTTTCGGTATTATTATATTTTTGATTTATTTTAAATACACATTAAATTAATTTATTTTATAAAAACCAAATTTATATCATTAATATAAAATAAATTTATAATTTTATCTTACACACAATAATTAATCTTAAATAGACAGTTTTTCTAAAAACAGGCTTTTACGCATTGCATGTGTTAATAATAAAAATTAATTTTCCTTCCACAATGAAATTTTATATGATAAAATGGAGTTCATATTTTGAATAATTTTACTAAAATTATCTGAAATGTTTTAGTTTATTTTTTTGGAATGAAATGTAAATTACATAATCAATAATTAGTTATCATCCAAAATATAAAAATAGTAACTGTAAAAATTCAAATCTTAAATGACTTAAAAACAAGTTTAAACATGTGTTAAAATTAATAGACGAGGTGTTATTGACCATATCTAATACCTATCCAAATTTATTAAAATTTTCAATTATTCTTGACATGTGAAACATGTTCTCAGTTTATATTAATTTGAAATATTTATAAAAATACCATTCTAGCCTATTATAAGAGGGAATATTATCACTCATTTAAGGACACTCCCTAGAAAAATAAATTAAAACAAATAATTTCTCCATTATTTATAATCCTAATATTTTTCCTTCAGTCTCTTGTCATAATAAATTGGTTTAATAACAATATTTCTTAGGAATCTCCAATGAACACCTAAATATTTCAACCCAAGTACATGTTTTTTTATTACATTTTTTCCTTTCAATCTTAAATATTCAATTTTATTTTTCCAATTAATATATAATGAAATAATAATTTTTTTTATAATTAATTATTTATTAAAATGGAATAACTATTAACCCCATTTAATTTATTCTATTAAGAATAATGAAATTTTTATTTGTTCATTTTGCAGACTACTACCTCCACAAAGCGATGACATTTACTTTTTCACCACCACCACTCTTCACTGATTAAAATATTGAAATTTAAGATAACTTTGAAATGTAAAAAATTATTATTATTATGAGTATTACAATTATAAAACACCCTTCCCTCTCATTCTTTGATAAATGAAAATGTAAATATAGTGTTGTGTGGACTATCGGCTCCGCAAAGTAACATATCTCATTTTTCATCAAGTTGAATTATTATTTATTTAATTATATTAAAATATGTTCCAAACCCCTAGAATTAAATATATAATATAATTATTTTCCATTAATGGTGATTTTATTCCAAACTAATAAACTTTAATAATCATATTCATTTAACAATTATGGTATGCTTGTGTTTGGTTCAGTTTAACCACCTACTTGAATAATACTATAAAATTATATCATGGATAAGTATGAGAAAATAATTACTAATAATATATGATATAAATAAGTAAATAATGATTTGTATTTGGTTCTAAAATTGTAAAAAAATAATCTCTTTAATTAGGGTATCACTATTCATTTGTTAAAAATCATTAAAACATATTTTTTTCAATTTTTCTAATAATAACCACAACTAATACTCTCATTGAATGAACTTAAAACTATATTAACAAGATTAAACCATCTATTCTGGAACCTTTTTTTATAAAGGTAAGAAAAATTGAGGGATTATAATGAGGAACAACACCATTATTGCAAAACTAGGTCAAAATGATCAAGATTACTCACACCTGATATTTAAAATCGATAACAAGTAAAAAAATATAAATATAGGTAATAATTGAAAATTAACTGTCAATGGTTTATAGACCTAAATAATATTATTAAAATTTTGTTTAATATTTTTATGTTCTCTTATCTCAAATTTCAAATTCATAAGATATATTTCTTATTACATGCCATGTTTTTTTCGGAATGGTGTATATAAATCCCAATTAATAGATTATATATTGTTTATCTCATAATTAATGGTATTTATAGTTAATTTAAACATATCTTTCACTTGATGGGTTTTTATTTAAATGTTACTGAATTTTTAAGGTTTATTTTCCCAAACTCATTTTTTTATCATGATCTTTTAACAGTGATAACCCATCAAGAAAATGAATATAGGGTTTACTTCTAATATCACACTAATTTTTATTCCCATATGGTTATAATTAGTGGGATTTGTTTCCTATTTATATATTTTAAGAAGGTAATTTATATAATCATTTTAAGAATTGTGTATTTTAATACTGGTATTTCAAAATAGTAAATATGTTTTCTATCCTTTCAAAATAAAAACATTATCATCCAATCCATAATTTCCATATAAAGAATTTAGGACTTTTTCAATATTCCATTATTATAGACATATTAGAAATAAAAATTTTAATAAATATTGAAAAAAATTCTTTACCAAATTTTCAAAAAATAATTTTCAAAGCAAACTAGTGAATTTGTCATTTAGACTGTCTTTATAAAAATAAAATAAAAATTCTTTTCAAAAAAAATCACTAGAACTGATTTAGCATCATATTCAAACTTATTTACCATTTTTTTAAAATAAATTATCCTTCCATTATTCTATGATTTTTATTTAAAATATTTTTCATGGTAAATATTTCATTTAAATCATTCCTTTCAATGTAAAATTATATCATTCTTATAAAAGTATTCTTCAACTTCCCACTGATTTTTTACCTAAGTTTTCACGAATAAGAAATATTTAATATATATTATATAAATTATCCATATTTATCTTTTTCTTGCTTATGAATCCATTATGTATAAACATGGTTCTTCTTTCAAGTAATTTACTCTATGAACGCGCTATTTTTCATTCCTTCGGTTGAATGGTGTTCGTCTAGTTTCCATAAATCAATTGATTGTTTAAATTGTTAAATTAAATGGATACCTAATATCTATAAATTTTAAATACCAAATGTTTTATTATATATATTTAAGGGTAGTTACCACGTAAGTTACTGAATATATTTGGATACCAATTTATCTTCCATGGGTATATCATGTTAAGATTATTCATGGAAAAATGAATGTTTTTTCTTATATGATTTGATTTGAAAGCGAATGAAACAAATGTTTTCATTGGGTTAATCGTGATGTTATTTATTTCTTATGGCACACATATATAGGGATGATGAATGGTGGGTTCCATTATTTCCCTCCAATTCATTGGATTAAGTTTATGTCCTAGGATATAAAAAGGGAACATGGTAGGATTTATCAAAAGAAAAATGGTTAAAAAAATATTTATCCAAATAAAAAGGGGTACATGGGTGATTTTTTTCTGAGCCTAAGGGTATAAAGGAAGATTATCCCAAGACCAAAAAGTTACATTGGTGGTTATTCCAAGCTTGGTAAGTGATTATTTTTATAGTGGGTAGCTTTTATATATTATTTTTAGGCTTATATTTTTTCCACATTCTTATACCATAATCGTTTTCATGTTATTATGATCCTTGACTAATATTTAAGGTCTCGTGGTTCGCTAAATATTTTCCACCATATATTGTTGTTCATTTTATATTACATAGCCTTATATTAGAACTTATGTAAAACACTTATAGTTATATTTCCTTTTTATAATGAATTTCTCCCCTCCCCTTGTTTTCTCATATGCATATTATCTCATCCTATATCACATATACATAATTTTTTACGTAGTTAGCATTGGATGTCACCAATTTATTATGTTATCTTTTCCCCTAGTTATCAAGATAACTATAACCTGTGGGAAGACTATAAGAGGTTATTTTAGAGTTTAATTATCGGGAAATATTCATATTTGTTGTAAAATAAATTTCTTATGTAGCTAGTACTCAAAGACACTATATGAAAACATTCACTAATTTGTAAGAGATTATTTTGAGATTCATTAAAATTTTCAATTTGTTAAAGTTTAGTTTAAGTAATCTCATTTGGTATTAATGTTAATTTATAAAATTATCTTCATTTCATATCAGACCTAAGAGTATTGGAAATGGAACCTTAGTTTATATTAAAAGGCTATTTAGTTATTTTCATAATTATATTAGGTATTTTTTGGAGATTTGGATAATATATGTTTTGAAAAAAATACGTAGGGATTAATATAAAATATAACTCTAAGTATAGGATAACATCTTGATGTTTTGGTAAAATTGATACAGTATGGTTCTCCTAGAAATTACAAACATTTTTGGAAAATACAAGTTTAAATAAGCTCAGACATTAATGTACTTATCGGTAATAACCCTAAAAAGGTAATGATGTATATTAACAAAATCATCACCTAGTGCATTACCAAGAGTCCTAACTACACACCTAGTCTGAAACTCTCAAGTTATATACTTTAGTTAATCCACACTCTCTTTATAAAATAATTTCTAATATTTAAATACATTACAAGTTTATTTATAGAAATAAGTAGGGTAAATTCCATTTATTTCTTATATTAAAACATATAGATTCATAAGTTATGTTATATATTCCATTTTTGTGTTATTTCTTTGAGTTTTATAGTTTTCTTTCAATATATTCAATAATTTCTCATTTTAAACATTAATTTATTTTAATTAAAGTCTAGAACCCAGAGAATACAAGTCTATACTGGATGTCATGGAAAATATAGACATTTTACCCAAAATCAACCTAATGTTTTTTAAAATAGAGTTTAAACATTTAAGAAAATTATATCAAGGATTATTGAAAATAACAAAAAACTGTGTGGATATCCAATATAAAACAAGGAAGGATTATCTTGCTACCATGTTTTTCATGTGCCAATGACCATCAACCTTTATTGTTTCTCCCAATATAATAAATATTGAGAAATATATTAATACAGTAGAGAAGATATTTTGAATTCTATAGAGGTCAAAGTATGAAAATGGTTTTTATCTTTATATTGTTTCTAAGGTGAAGTTGATATTCAAGAACGTTAGGGTAATCTAAAAAATCAACTACATGGAACAGAAATGGTTAATAGAGGAATTTTTTGATAATTTTTTATCATAAAGTAGACATATAAATATGGAATGATAATTCCTTAAGTTGAAAAAAAAAGAAATATTAATCTATTTGTATCTATAAGGGAAACATTAGAATACTTCTAAGGTACACCCATGGTTTTATCATCAAAAATAGAAAGTAGACCATTTATTTATTAATTTATAATCGATTCATTGAAAATAATTGTTTATAAGTAATTGTAGATTCTCTAAAGAGATTGATTGGGTAAATACCCTAAACCTAGAATCTTGGAACTAGTGCCTTACTTTGTTACATTGTCATTGATACAGGACATGAATTTCAAAGGATCAACCAATTTAGCAATTTTAGAAGCGAGATTACATACATAAACATTACGATACATTTGAAAATACCAAATATAATAAAAATAATCCTTTAATAACACCATATTTATTTTATATTAAACCGTTATATAAGTCATAAAATATATCCTGGAATCCTGGGAGACAAATACAATATAAAAAAGGGTGATCTCAAATACCCATTAAGGATAAAAAAAATATAGTGAAATATATCATAAAGAAACATAAAATATTATATAAAGTTGATTAATTGAAACAAATTCCATTTAATCAATAACGTGAGCATAATATGGAATGAATAAAAACATATTGAACAATTCCATATAAATAATCAAATGAGAATGAAACATAAATATGGGTATTCTACTAACTGAATAAACACATTGATTATCAATTATTAAGATCATAATGATGGAATTCGTAATATAGGACATCAATAACATACCAAAAAGTAATCATCCAAAAATTATACACAAATAGGTAAGTCCTCGGTTAAAAATCAATCTAGTTTGTCTCTTGGTACCTACTGATACATCAAGGGGCTATATAAGGTATCGAAAATTACTTACTAAGTCCAATTTATTGCTCATATATCAAATAATAAATTTAAATAGATATCTATAAATCAATGTGACCCATACCACTTTGAAATATTTTATTATTAATCATACATTAAAATAATCTAATGAATCCTTGATAATATTTTTAGAGAAATAGCCTTATACTTTAGAAAGAAGAGTTATTTTAGAAAATCATTTATATTTGTCAAAAAATCAAATTATGAACATGAATATCACAGAAAAAAATTGAAGGAAAATTAAATGATTTTTAAGGTATGAATTATCTTCAAATTAAGTGAAACGTTAAAAAAATTAAGATACTTATTAAATGGGACACCTTAGTTAGGTTTAAGTGAAAATATAAAAGATTTATTAAAATAGAAAAGTCATAATTGTTTATATAAAACAATGAATGAAAAAACATTTTTTTATTGATAAAAATGATTTATTTTATAAAAATAATTTTGTCTTAAACTATATTATGGATGGTACTTTAAAATGGGTATGAAATTGGGAAGTTACCTTTTATTGAGCTTGTTTAACTAGAATAATTGAAAGGGAAAAAATTTAAAACATGTATTTAAACATTATAGAAAGATAAACTATTCTATATATGTAATTTTATAATATATTGAAAAACTTATAATATTTATATTAAAATAAATAATATTTACATTGGGGTAAATAGATAATGCATCACCCGAATGAAAAATGGATGTTTGAGAATAAACCCTTACAATTTCACAAACAGTCAAACTGTATTCCCCATAAAATCCATAATAATAAAATTAAACATTTAATAACATGAATATAAATATATTAATAATATTTTAAATAAAATTTCAGTATACATAAACAACGCACAATAAATATTGGTGAATATGGAATATCTCGTAGAAATAAAGCTGAGATGAGAAAACCACTTCCATGTGTCTGAATATGTTTTGTATATGATTTTAATATCCAATAAAATAAATATAATACATTAATTAATTTATTAATAACCTTTTATATATGTATTTTAATTAATATAATTTTATTAATGCCATTTATGTCATTTTTGATAAGTTATAAAATACAATTTTGTTGTTCGAGAGTATTTGTTTCTTTGGTTTCCATGATCAATTTACTTGTATATATGTATGGAAAATCATGTAAAATGAGAATAGATTTACAGAATTTAAATTATATTTTATTAATGAAATTATAAATTATTAAATGGTTATATATTTCGTTCATTTATATGGTACGATTATAAATTTTCGACAAAATGTTAGTGATAAAAAAAATTATTATTTTGGTGTTTTTTCGATCATCATGCACGTGTTTTGTGTAAAAAATTAATACTATGTATATGTACTGGTTCCATAATATTCAACCAGTTTAAATAAACATATTAACTTTGTTTTAACCATAAAAGTTTTTTTATTATCAGCCTTGAAGAAGGAATTGAGAAATGAAAACATATTTTCCACAAAGTTAGTAAATCGACACCTCATAAACGATGATTTAATTTTGTGAATAAAAAGGGTTATATGGGTCGAGACATGATGGTGGGTTTTCCATTTACATAATTACATTATATTATATATAATATATTTGATTTATGATTCATGTGTGGACATAGGAAGTGTGGTAAGTATAAAAAATAAAATAAAAAAAATAAAATGAAATGGAAGGATTAAGGGTTTTACCTCTTGAATTCTTCCCCTTGAGAACCTCCTTAAGGAACTTTGAAATACTCTTTTGGGTGAGACTAGAAATATCATAACATAGGTTAGAAGTTTGGGAGAGTAATTGGGTAGAAATTGTACATGCTTAAAGGCTTTGGTGATGTGTAAATTGGAGGTGGTGAGGGGTGGTATTTATAGTGGAGGAGATGGGTGTTTTGGGAATATTTTATTCATTTGTTTATTATTTTTTCTAAATAGTATGAATAGTTTTATAATTTCAACTAAATATATTAAAATAATGAATTTTAGTTCTATATTATGGTGAAAACCTCATTATTGACTCAAGAAAAAGTGTATTTAACTTATAATGTATTTATGCCGTAAATTACCATGTTTAACGATTTACCAAAAATTTAAGTATTTTAGGAAAATCCAGAAAAACACACCCTAACTATTTATCAATATGCATAAGTAAAAATTAAACACTATTTTGTGAAAATATGTTTATAAATAAGATAATTTTAATTTTAATAAAAAATCAAAATTTACTCAAAAAATACCAATTTTAATATTACAACTCTTTTCATGACACATTGAAAAATTTTGTAAGGTATTATAAAATTATATTACAAACATAATATAAAGAAATATTAATTTATAAGTTAATTATCTTAAATAATTTACTTTTATATAATTATATTTACTATAAAATTTTAAATAAACATTTGTGTTTCACAAAAGTACCACCACTTTTTTTTTTTTTTTACAAACTTTATTTTCTTATTCAAACGTATAAATGTAACAACCCGAATCCGGAGCCCCTCCACTGGTGCCCCATACCTGGTTCGCCACATGACCTCAAGCGCGTTCCCCCAAATGTCAGAGGCTGCCGACCATCTTTGAGGGCCATGGTGAGTCGGTGGGAAAACTATGCCCTCATTCGGTAAAGTATAAAGTGGAAGAACAACTAGACACAATAATAAAAATAATAAATAGCATACACCAACATAGATAAACAATGGAATCAATGCATAAAACAATAATGATGTAACATGGCACATATGTCTATGGAAAGTAGTAAACAAACCAATGTGCTGAAGTATAACTGAAAAAAAAAAGTTCAAAAGAAAACAAAGTATACTCCCCAGCATCGCAATCCACGACTCGGTCCCATTCTCTCCAACTCTAGTGCAATCAAGAACCTAAAGTAGAAGGGCGCTTACCCTTATCTATACCTACAACAACATTGTCTGCTTGGGCCCAAGAGCATGGCCCAAACAGGGTGTGAGAACAATACCAATAGGCAATCACCCAAAGATCTCTGCCTAACAGTCAATGAATATAAGGCAAGTAAAAGTGTGGAAAGTAGTAAATAGAAAAGCACACAGAAGCTACAATCCACATTTCTAGAATATAAAGTACACAATTAAACAACCAATAACAAGTAGAAAACAGGTAACCCTTTGGGTACCTCTCATAGCCTAACCCCTATGGTTCAACCTACAAGTACCAGCAACCCTCTAGGAGACACACATAGTCTCACCCCTCTGGTTCAGCTAAGAGTAGACTCTCTGAGGAAGCACTTGCCGTCAATTACCCCTATAGTCTCGTATCGTACTAAAGGCTCTATGGGTAAGCACTCAATGTCTCATTCCCCCTGTGGCCCATGTCGAGGAACTATAGACTCTCTGAGGATGCACTCATCGTCAATTCCCCCTATGGTCTCGCATAGTATTAAAAGACACTCTGGAGAAGCCCTTACGTCTATTCTCCATGTGCTCAACTACACTAGGTTCTCATAGTGTTATGTGAAACTAATATGATCAGCGTCCGTATATCATCTAGGTAAACCTCAAAGCTACTTGTATATCATTCTAAGGCTCAACAGTATAACCAATCAATAGTTCCACTATCCTACAACTAGGCATGGCAACTGGAAAACACCAAACAAGAACAATAAGCATGGAAAACATCCAAAGTAGAGTAAAAACTACCATAATCATAGGAAAAACATCTACTCTAGTAATCAAGCAAATCAGGCAATACAACAAGGGAAAAACAGGAACACGCAATACCCCGTTCAAGGCTATTGGTGGAATTTGCACAAAATACTCATCGAATTTCTACATAAAGGCACAAACCTCCTACCTTGATGCTAGGTAATCAATATACGTGAATAGAGACTACAGATTCTCCCTAGAACGTCATAGATCTGAGAAAACACCCAAAATTTTCAACCCATGATATCTTAAAAAGGAGGAGGAATTTGAAAACAAGGCTCAAGAAGAAGGAAGAAATCACTGATGTGATTCCAACGCAATCGACGGAGGTTGGAACAGAGATCGGACAGAGGCACAGGGGCTCGGGGAAGATTTTTGATAGTACGGGTCGCTCTCGGATGAAGATCCTGAAGAAGAAGAAGCAAGTTATGTCTATCAGGCGCGACACTGAGGTGTTTAGTGAAAAAAGAAAAGTACACAGCCTTTACTTTTATAGTACATGGAATGTACATGTTTTTTCCGTACTCAACCAAAATCGGCCTCCACATCACCCCTACAAACCGTGTGTGTGGCCCGAACATGGCGAGTACACGGCTTCGAGTGGGAAAAGAGTACATGGCCTGTACTCAGGAAGTACACGGCGTGTACTTCAAAAATTTCCAAAAATTTATTTTTCTTAAAAACTCCAGAAAAAGGAAAAACATACCTGAATGAAGATTCGGGTTCATACAAACTTCCCCCCTTAAAAAAAATCATCCCCGAATTTCCCTAACGAGGCGGAAAAAGAGAAACCCCGAACAGCTCTGGCCACTGCGATCGTACGTTAGCCTCCCTCTCCTAGGTCTCATCCTGTACTCGCCCATGCTGCCATAGCACCCGTACAAGAGGGATGACCACCCACGGAGAACCATTGTACTATGATCAAAAATATAGATGGGATGCTCCTCAAATTATGCATCCGCTTCGAGTTGAACCTCCTCAGGCTGAAAGACATGAGACAGGTCTGAAAATTAATGTCTGAACTGAGAGACTTGGAAGACGTCATGCATGGCCCCGTACCTCTGGGGTAGCTGCAACCGAAAGGCGACCGGTCCAACTCTCTCCAAAACCTCAAACGGTCTGACGTACGGCGGTGAAAGCTTACCCTGCCTATGAATCCTCTTGTGTCCCAACCTCGGTGCGACACGCATGAAAACCTGACCCCTGACCTTGAACTCTAGAGGTCGTCTCCGCTGATCAGCATAAGACTTCTACCGAGACTATGTTGTAGTCATCCTCTTCCGAATCAGCTCTATCTGCTCTAAAGTCTCCTGAGCAAGACAAGGTCCCAGCAAAGCTGCCTCTCCTACCGGCAGCCAGCATAAGGGTGAACGGCATGGCCTGCCGTACAAATCCTCGTAAGGTTACATCTGAATATTCACCTGAAAACTGTTGTTGTAGGTGAACTCCACTAGAGGAATATTCTTCTCCTAAGAACCACAAAATTCCAGAATGCAAGCTCTGAGAATATCCTCTAGCATCTGGATATTACGTTCGGACTGGCCATCTGTCTGGGATGGTATGTTGTACTCAAAAGTTCATCTGTATCCAAGGCCTTCTAAAGCCCCTTCCAGAACCGAGAGGTAAAGCATCCATCTCTGTCTGAAACAATTGAGTCTGGAACTCCATGTAGATGAACGATCTATCTGATGTGGAGTCCTCTTCGATCATCAACACTGAAAGTCTCCTTGATCGACAAGAAGTGAGCAACCTTCGTAAATCTGTCAATGACAACCCAAACAACATTTTTCCCCCGAGGAGACCTCAGGAACCCGGTAACGAAGTCCATCGAAACATCTATCTACTTCCACTCCGGAATGGGTAACTGTTGTTAAATCCCTACTAGTCGTTGATGCTCTGTCGTCACCTATGGACAAGTAAAACATCTCATGACAAAACCAACAACATCCCTCTTCATACCTGGCCACCAGTACTGGCGGTGTAGATCCTGGTACATCTTGGTGATGCCAAGATGAACTGCCTAAACTGAGGAATGAAAATCCCGCATCATCTCCTCATGTATGTCTACTAGAACCCACACGCGTCCTTGGAAATTCAAGATCTCATCCTCGACCACTGTCCATCAAGGAAGACGGTCCTCTCCTAACACACTCTCTCATAGGACTAAGCCTTCTGAGTTTGATAGTTGTCTCATCCGTACCTGATCAATTAGTGTAGAGGTAATAGATACATAAGATAGGAAAGTCTGTTCCTGCTTGTCATGCACCTCCAGATGCATCTCAGAGAATAGAGTCATAAGTTGTCACTCACTACTGGCCTCCTGAACAGCCTGAATTTGAGTTCTCCTACACAATGCATCTGCCACTGTTTTTCCCTTTCTGGGCGTATAGGCAAGCTCAAAATCAAAATACTGAAGATACTTGACCCACCTATGCTGCTTCAGATTTAGATCACACTGAGTGAAGATATACTTGATAATCTTGTGGTCGGTGAATACAACAAAGTGCTCTCCCAAAACGTAGTGTCTTCCACAGTGTAAGGCATGAACAACAGCGCCTACTCCAGATCGTGCATCACTTAGTTCCTCTCATGTGGCCTCAACTGCCGAGACCCGTACGCGACGACTGCATATCCTTGCATAAGCACATCTCTTATCTTGATACTAGAATTATAAAAATAAATGTTGTAGCTCTTTCTTGGCTCTGTCATGACTAGTATCGGTGTTGATGTCAACCTCCCATTCAGCTCCAGAAAGGCTGACTCACAAGAATTTGTCCATAAGAACTTCTCCCACTTCTTAGTCAAACTGTTAAAAGGTGTTGCCAGGTGCGAAAAGTCCCGAATGAAGCATTTGTAGTATCCAGTCAGCCCTAGGAAACTCTGTACCTCAAAAAAGTTCCTCGGTTGCTCCCAGGAAACTACAACTCTCACTTTATCTTGGTCCGTAGATACTCCTGCCTCTAAGATGACGTGACCCAAAAAATGAATCGGATCCATCTAGAATTGGCACTACGAGAGTTTAGCATAAAGCTGATCCTCTCTCAGTGTACTCAGAATGATCTCAAGATGTGTGGCATGGTCGTGTCGAGTGTGAGAGTACACCATGATATCGTCCACGAAGACCACGACGAAGGAGTCCAAGTAAGGAAAAACACATGGTTCATCAGTGCCCTGAAAACTGCAAGTGTGTTTGTGAGACCGAACGGCAAGACTGTATACTCTTATAGACCATACCTAATCCTGAAGGCTGTCAGAGGTATATCTGATGGTATAACGTGCAACTGATGATAACCGGACCTCAAGTCGATCTTCAAGAACACCCGGGCTCCTCTAAGCTAATCAAAGAGGTCATTGATACTCGGAAAATGATATCGGTTCTTGACCGTCAACTGGTTCAGCTTTTTATAATCCACACGAATCTAAAGGGTACCTTTTTCCTTCTTTGCAAACAGGACAGGCGAACCCCAAGGAGAAGTACTGGGATGGATGAAACACTTTGCCTGCAACTCCTCCAACTTCTTCTTGAGCTCCTACAACTCAGGTGTAGCCATCCTATAAGGAGGAATGGACACCGGTGCTGCTCCTAGAACGATCTCAATAGAAAATTATACCTCAATCTCTTGAGGAAAATCCCAAAATCCCCCTAGAAATACATCTCTAAAATGATCCACCACTGGAGTAAAGTCTAACTGTGAAGTCCCCTGATCATCCAGATAAAGACTAGCAATCTGGTTTGTCACCCTTCCTAGCGCATGATGCTCGAGTCCTGTTCGACATTTCGAGACATCCCATTTTCCTCTATGAAGAAAGGACTCACCCTCTGGTGAGATAAAAGTCACCTTGCGGCGATAACAGTCGACGACTGCCTAGAAGGGAACCAACAAGTTCATACCGAGGATGAAATCATATCCTGTCATCTCTAGGACATAGAGATCCCATAAGAAACGATACCCTGCATCCTCAAGAGGGAACTCTCTACAATGGTGTACACTAGATGTCCTCGTCCCCAAAGGTGTGTCTAGTGTCAATGAGTCAGTAGAAGAAAAGACACAGACCCCAATGCTCTCTACTGCAGCAACAGGGATAAAGTTATGCGTAGAACCAGTATCGAAAATATCTGAAGATAAAACTAAGGATACTAAAATCATACATCGATGTGTAGAGGGGTCAGGATCATGCTCCTGATAGGTTTGCTCCATGTCGAAAGACTGTCCTGCACCACGGCCCTGCGCCCCTGGCTGACCACCCTAAGCTGATCCACCTTTCTGGTGTTGAGGGACTAGTGGATCATGGCGACGGACTCGACCTCCAGCTCGTCCCGAACGGCCGGAAGATCTCTAGTTCCCCGACTGGTGAGAAACTGGTGGTGCTGCTCCTAAATGAGGAGTCATGGAAGCACCCCAGTCACCAGCTGTTGGTGAGAAAACCTGGCAGAAATGCTAAAGGTGACCCATCTTGCCGCCAGATCGGCACTCCATGGGGTCTCTCTAGCACTGCGGCCTTGTGTGCCCTGACCGGACACACTGGTAGCATACCACCTGGCTTCCTGATGATGCATCTCGCTTCCTCGGATCACCACGCGTAGACTCCCTACGGTGCTTGTTGTTGTCATCTAGAGGGAAACAAGCTCTGGAAGCAGAACCTCATTGGCTCTCAGCTTTGGAGTCTCTCAAATTACACTTTGTAATCAGTGCTTGTTTCACGATGGAAGTCATGGAAGTCAATTGGAAGATGTTCACCTGTGAGTGGATCTCCTTCCTGAGCCCATCCTCAAACTTCCTTGCTTAAAACACCCCACTTCCATCCTAGAGGGGTGTGAAGTTCTGCAGCTCGGTGAAACAAGAGGAATACTTCATGACAGAAAGAGTACCCTGCTCTATGCTCATGAACTTTTGGGCTCGATCGGCCCTTAGGGTATCTGGGTAGAAGTAATCATAAAAGACGCGCTGAAACTTCTCCCAAGCCATAACCTGCTAATGACCCGCCTGTGAGATCACATCCCACCACCTCTTGGAGGAGACTCGGAGCATGTAGGTAGAAAGATTGAAATGCCTATCTAGAAGTGTCTCCAGAAGCTCGACAATAGTTAGCATGGCTTCCATCCACGACATAGCCGCCTGAGGTCCTCATTCCCCCGAAAAAGTGGGAGGATGATGCTGCTGAAAACCCCGTGTCAAATCATCCATAGCCGAGGCTAGAGGCGGTGCTCCCTGAAAGGTCTGCATCATCCTAATAAAACCTTCCCGGAATTGCGCATCAGCACCTGTAACTGGTATTACAGCCGGTGCCATGGTTGGCCCGACTAGAGGATCGGTAGGAAGTCCCTGATCAGGCATATCTGGCGTCTGATCACTACTTGACGACAGACGTACAATCGAAGGACGTCTCAGAGGCATAGATCTGAAAGACCAAAAACACACCTTAGATCAAAAAAAACAAGGATAGAGAACAAGGAGTACAAAACGAAAACAGGAGAAGGAAACACACAAGATTTACAAAACAAGACTACATGGCATGTATAAATTCTACACGGTGTATACTTAGCTCCACTTCCCAGCCCATGTCTCCTTGCACGACTAACCCACACGAGCTTCTTAAACTAATATTACACGGTGTGTACCAAGTGGACACGGCATGTAGTAGGCACGGCTTCAACGACCCGTGTTGTTGGCTACACGGCCGGCTACACGGCTGAGACTACACGGCATGTTCCGAACAAACACGGCGTGTACTTGAAGAATTTTTTCGACGTGTTTTGCTGGCGACATGGCCAAGTACATGACTGACCCTTACACGGCATGTTCTGAACAAACACTTCATGTATGGAAGAAGATAACACCGACCCGTGTTTCCCGTGACACGGCTGGGTACCTGGAACGAGACTACACGGGGTGTTTCTATCCAACACGGTGTGTTCTGCTCAAGCTTCCCCGGACTGTGTTTTTATCTACACGGACGGGTACACGATCACTACTAAACTGCGTGTACCTACCGTACACGGCGTTTTCCTGAAGATTTTTCACAACCCTTGTTTATGCTCACATAGTCAGGGACACAGTTTAAAAACTACACGGCATGTAGTCAAAAAGTACACGCTGTGTATTCTGGGTTTTTATGGGAAGTAGCTCAGAAACTGCACAGAACACCAGAAAACATAGAAAACAAGTCAAGGAGGTTCCAAATCCCGATTCGTGAGGGCCCATAACACCTCAAGAATCAAAATATGGCATTCATTTAAGTGAGGTAGGAAACAAACAATATTCTAACAAGGCAGCACATATTATATCCAGCATCTATCACAACAGCATGCATAATCTACACAAAGTCTATCACAATAGTATGCAATCGCTAATGCACCCTAGATGGCATGGAAAGAATGCATGGCATGTGATTTCAATAAGTGCCTATATGATACATGAGATGGAATACCCTCATCTCACCGGGTTGCGACAGAGATAGAACTGCAATCGTCAAGAAAATAACAATCCAAAGCATGTGAATCACTCTAGGTGAAATCATATCAACCATAAAATCTCAAAACCATCAAACATAAATTAACAAGGTAGTATGGATTTTCCCTATACATGGGTTAGCTACTCCCGATCACAACATAATTCCAAGTACTGAATCCGTCCTATCCCTGGATAAAGTCTCTAAATAGTAAGGCAAGAGAAAAGAACTCCTTCGATACAACTTTGTAACGACCCGAATCCGGAGCCCCTCCAGTGGTGCCCCGTACCCGGTTCGCCACATAACCTCAAGCGCGTTTCCCCAAACGCTAGAGGCTTCCAACCAGCAGCGAGGGCCTTAGTGAGTCGGTGGGTAAACTATGCCCTCATTCAGTAAAGTATACAGCAGAAGAACAACCAGACACAATAACGGAAATAATAAACAGCATAAAACAATTGAACTGAACAATGGAAGCAATTCCTAAAACAATAATGATTCAACATGGTACATATGTCTATGGAAAGCAGTAAACAAACCAATGTTCTGAAGTACAACTAAAAACAAAGTGCATATGAAAAAAAAGTAAACTCCTTAGCATCGCAAGCCACGGATCGGTCCCATGCTCTCTAAATCGAGTGCAATCAAGAACCTGAAGTAGAAAGGTGCTTGGCCTTATCTATACCTGCAACAACATAGTCTGCTTTGGCACAAAAAGCATGGCCCAAATAGGGTGTGAGATACGATCCCAGTAGGCAATCACCCAAAGATTTGTGCCTAATAGTCAATGAATACAAGGCAAGTAAAAGTGCGGAAATCAGTAAACAGAAAAGCACACAATAGCTACAATCCATAATTCTAGCATATAAAGTACACAAGTAAACAACCAACAACAATTTGAAAATAGGTAACCCTCTGGGTAGCTCTCACAGCCTAACTCTTCTGGTTCAACCTATAAGTACCAGCAACCCTCTAGGAGGCACACACAGTCTCACCCCTCTGGTTTAGCTAAGAGTAGACTTTCTGAGGAAGCACTCACCGTCAATTCCCCCTATAGTCTCGTATCGTACTAAAGGCTCTCTGGGGAAGCACTCAAATTCTCATTCCCCATGTGGCCTGTATCGAGGAACTACAGACTCTCTGGGGAATCACTCATCGTCAATTCCCCCTGTGGTCTCGCATTGTATTAAAAGACACTCTGGAGAAGCCCTTATGTCTATTCTCTTTGGGGTCTACTACACTAGGTTCTCACAGTCCTGTGTGAAACTAACATGCTCATCGCACGTATATCATCCAGGTAAACCTCAAAGCTACTTGGCTATAATTATAAGGCTCAGTAGTATAACAAAGCAACAGTTCCACTATCCTACAACTAGGCATGCCAATTGGAAAATTCCAAACAAGCAAAATAGCATGGAAAACATCCAGAGTACAGTAAAAACTACCATAATCATAGGAAAAACATCTACTCTAGCAATCAACCAAATCAGGAAATACAAAAAGGGCTAAACAGGAACACGCAATACCCTGTTCAGGGTTATTTGTTGAATTTTCACAAAATACTCATCGAATTTCTACAGAAAGGCACAAACCACCTACCTTGATGCTAGGGAATCAATATACATGAACAGTGATGATAGATTCTCCTTATAATGTCATAGATCTGAGAAAACGCCCAAAAATTTCAACCCACGATATCTTCAAAAGGTGGAGGAATTGTAAAACAAGGCTCAAGCAAAACGAAGAACTCACCGCTGTGATTCCAACGCAATTGACGACGGTTGGAATGGAGATTAGACGGAGGCACAGGGGCTTGGGGAAGATTTTTGGCCGTACGGGTCGGTCTTGGATGAAGATCCTGAAGAAGAAGCATGTTATGTCCATCAGGCGTGACCCCGGTGCATTTAGTGAAAAAAGAAAAGTACATGGTGTGTACTTCTAGAGTACACGACATGTACTAGGTTTTTCCGTACTCTGCCAAAATCGGCCTCCACGTCACCCCTACACATCGTGTGTCTGGCCCGAACACGGCTAGTACACGGCTTCGAGCGGGAAAAGAGTACACGGCCTGTACTCAGAAAGTACATGGCGTGTACTTCAAAAATTTCTAGAAATTTATTTTTCTTAAAAACTCCAGAAAAAGGAAAAACATACCTGAACAAAGATCCGGGTTCTTACAATAGACATACCATATATTAATTTATATGATACCAAAGTTTTATTTAAACATTCATAAGTGAATTTATTGTTCTAATTGACCCATTAGTAATCCTAATGGTCACATTATTATTCAAAAGGTTTCATTCATATTCATCAACAATAAAACATATCAAAATCATAACATAAATTTAACCATTTTTTTTGATTTTACGATCTCAAAAATAATGTTTATTTTGTAAAATATAATTTAAAAAATGTTTCAAAATTTATATTTAAAATAATTTATCCGTTTTAATTTGGTAAAAAGGTGTTTAAAAAAATATAGCCTTCTATGTGTAAAATTTCATTTATTCTTATCATTTATCTCTAAAAAAATTTTAAAATGAAAGTAAAATTATTTGATTGAATATATAATATATATAAATTTCATTAATATATTTCAATAAGTATTTTTTAATTTAATTGTTAATATAAATTTCATTTTGGGAATAAAAATAGTTTTTATAAAAATATTTCAAGTTTGTTTAATTGGTTTTCATTTATAATTAATTAGTAAATAGTGAATTAATTTTATAAACATGTGCAATATTTATTTCCATAATTTATATGATATCATTCAGTAATTCAATTGACAATATCTAGGATTTAAATATTATAATAAAATAATAAAATTTAAACATTTTCAATATAAAAAATTATAAAGAAATCAAATTTAAAAAATAATGAAAACCATAAATTCTTAGGGTGTTATAGTTAGATATGTACTTAAGGAGGAAATAGAAAAGGGACAGTATCATTATTACCCTCATTTAAATGAAAAGGAATGAAAAAATTATATTTATTGAAACTCAGATTTTAAGAGATATGGATGAAAAAAATACATATTTTCTAATGTGGAAAATATGAGAAGAGGAATATGGGGGACTATCTCCAATGAACAAGTGCTTCAAGAGTGGAAGAGAAGGGTATCAATTAAAAGAACGATGAAGAGATATAAAGAGACTCACTAATTAAATTTGTATAGGGAATACAACACATGGTGAAAAACACTAAGTTTAATGCTTCAATTGTAAGAAGTATGGGTAATGAACCATCAAGTACACTGAACCAATGGTTGATGGAAATAATCAACATCAACATACATCTAACTTAAGAGAATAAGACAAATCATATGAAATCACCATTACTAAATTTTGTTGTTATAAAAAATTTCATCATAATAATTAATTAATACTTATACCCCACGCCTTATATTTGGATGTCTTATTAGATTCTAATTTTAGTAACTCTGTTATATCTTGTAATTTTTCCAAAATCAGAAAATAAAAACCAAAATGATTTAATATTATCATGGAATAACATCTCATATTTTTTATTACAATTTTACATTTGTGGAATATGATTTAAAAAAGTCTATTTATCCCTCTTTTCGACGAATTCATTCTGATTTTGGAAATTTATTATCTATAAAGACATAAACTCCATAATAAACAACAAAATAGGGAAATTACATTACATATTTAAAAAACCAATTATCATATATCAGTGAATGGATGATTATAGGATCAACTGGAAGAATAATAATTTTATGGAGTAATGAAACCTAATTATGGGGGACATTTAATTGAAAAGATTAGATAAAAAACTGAATTTTAAGATAAATCTATTCTAAGGGAAAATGATATATTTCTAATATTTTTATAATAATCCAAAATTTATATCGTGAGTTACGTATATCTCTTACACACCCTTAGTTTCACTATTAAGTGATAATTAATATTTTATGAACATAATTTTTTTAATGGGGGAGAATGTAACAGCTCAAGATATTAGAATATATTTCATTAAATACTATATTCAATATCTTTCTCAACATACAATAAAGAATTAAAATAAGCACAAAAATATTTATTATTAATAAAAAATAACAATAATAAAACATATATTATGTAGAAAAAAATGTTCTGATCAATTACAAACCAATAAAAAATAATTTTAACAACTATTATAGTTTTAAAAAAGAAATTTTTAAATAAAAGTAGTTTTTTATTATATGTAGTATAGTCATCTCATTGATAAATTCATAAATTATAAAATATTAATTTGGTGAAATTAATTTAATTTTTAAACTAATCTTTTAAAAATTATTCTTATAATAATTTTTGAGTTCTTTCTAAAATGTATGATTTTTAGTTGAATAGTGAGAAAATATTGATTTCTCTAACACCATTACTTTTAGGAATTTAATATTTTTTAGATCCTTTTTAGATAAAATTATAAATTTATAAAGTAAAATAAAACATTTAAAAATACTATATAGAATTTATAAGACTTATAATTAACATTTATGGAACTAGAGTAATATTTTCCAATGAAAACATTTTTTGATATTATTTTTTAATTAAATATTAATTTTCTATAACTGGGTTTTGGATTTATTTTAAAGCCACATAAAAACCTCTTTTATATTAAACTAATTTATATAATTAAATTAAAATACATTAATTGTTTTATAATATAAATAAATTTGGTGTGTAAAATTATATTTTTTTTTCTAAAAATGGGTTTTTACATGTTGCATTCTCTAATGTTAATAATTTATTTTTCTTCACATATAAACTTTATCAAATATAATTTATTTCATATTTATAAAAAATTTATAAATCATTTAATATGGTAAATTTTATTTTTAGTTCACTGTAGCAATACTGTAGCAGCGGTGACTGTAGAAGTGGTAGACTGTAGCAGAAGCAGCACTGCATCGGTGGAGGGACTGTAGCAGGGTACTGTAGTGGTGGCTGTACTGTAGAAGGTACTGTAGCTGCGCAGGCACTGTAGCTGCGCAGGTACTGTAGCAGTACTGTTCACCGAGGGGTCCTTTGGGCCAAAAAATGGGCTTTCAAGTCCTGTATGCAGGCCACTTAACCTTGGGCCTTCTGGCTATGTAATGGGTCACCCTCTACCCAGTCTAAAGTGGCATTTGCTTTAATAATAAATTGATGCTTCAGCCCCAAACCATTTAAAAAAATTAAAAATAAATTACTTATGTAAAAAATAATTATCGTTGTAACACAAAAAATGTTAAAACTGAAACCTATAATAGTAAATGACATAAAAACATTTAAAAAATGTGGGAAAATAAATTTTTTAAGTGATTATATACCATATATAATACTCCACTACATTATTTTCAATTTTTTAGTATTCGTGATAGCTAAAACATGTTCCCTATTATATTAAGTTAAAATATTTAAAAAAAATATCATTCTTACCACCTCGAAAAAGGGAATTATCACCACCCATTCAATACCACTCCCAAAATTAGGTTTACTATTGAACATATGACCTTTATCCTCCCTTTATAATCAAATTCAGTTTCCATGAGACTCTAATAACAATAAATTTTATTTAAACCTCCATTTTTTAAGAATCATTTATGAAAATGCAATTATTTAATTGCAAAATCTTATTTTTTTTCTAACTTCCTTTCCTTTACATATTCATTTTTCAACTCTAATTTTCTTATTAATATATAAAAAAATAATTATTATTATTTTACATAACTTTATTATTCTTTTTTAATAATTTTTAAATATATTTACCCTTTTTTATTAAGAGAAATGAGACTATTATGTGTGCATTGTGAGGACTTACACCTCCCTAAAGCATTGACTTCTATTTTTTCGCGATCTCCTATCATCACAAATTATAAGGGTGAATTTTAATAATAATTTTGAAACTTTTAATATAATTTTTATTATTTATATAAAAATTATAATTCATCTTCTTTCCCTCTCATTCTTCAAGAAATGTACATGTTAACTATGCAATGTATAGATTATCACCACTGGAAAGTAATTTATCTCATTTTTCACCAAGTTAATTTTTTATTTACTAAAATATTTTAAAATAATATTCGAAAACATAAATTATATATATAATATTATTGTTATTATTTAAAAATTATATTATTCTAAAATAAACTAATTTCTTAATAATAATCATCCATTAATTATGATTCATTCGTGTTAAGGCATGTCTAACGACCTAGTTGAAATATTATATAAAATAATAACATCTATAACTATATTGAAATAATTACTAAAAATATATCTTATAAATAAGTAAATTATTATTATTATTTTGGTTTTATAATGTTAAAAATAGTATTAAACGCATTATATAAGTTATCACCGTTCATTTGTTAAAAATTACTAAAACATTATTTTCGCTAATTTAATCTGAAATAATCATATCTAAAACACTCATAGAATGAAATTATAAATTTATTAAATATCAGAAAGCAAAAATTCTATTACCTTTTTTTATTTATGAACGATGTACTTTAGGAGAATAATTAAAAAAACAATTATTACATAAAAAGTTCAAGACGGACAAGATTACTCGCACCCATTATCAAAAAATGATATTTACAAACTAACATAAATATAAAGAGTAATCGTAAATGAACCTTATAAAATTTCATCAGCATGATTATGTTTTTGAAATATATTTTTAAGATGGTTATTTTTTATGTAGTAGGTCATATTTTAATTCACTAGTAAGGAATTCAATTTTAGAGTATTGTGTCTCAATGTTTCACTCCTCAATATATATTTCCAATTATACATTTTATTTTGTTTAGAATGGGGTATATAGCGGTATTTTTTTATATGATCCTCTAATAATTCAGGGTATTATATATTCCATTACAATCTATCTCAAATTTAAGGAGTTTTTATTTAAATGTTACACAAGATGTAAGGTTTATTTTCCCAACTTCATTTTAAAATAAGGATCTCTCAAATTTGATAACCCATCTAGGGAATTCAGACAGTATTTATTTCCAATATATATATTTTTTATTCAACTATGGATATATTTGGTGATATTTATACGTCCTTATCTTGTTTTAAATTGTAATTTCTATAATCCTTTTAATTGATGGGGTTTTCAACAAAGGTTTTTCAAAATATTAAAAAGGTTTTACATCCTTTCAAAATAAAATGTTTTATCTTCTTATTGAAACTTTATCAAGAAAACCTTTATTTATTTTTGAATACTCAATTATTGGTGATTCATTAAAAACTAAAATTGAAAAGTCTATTAAATAATTTTATTTTCAATCCTTTTGAAAATGAATTTTCAAAATAGACTGGTGAATTTTTCACTTAGATTTTATTTATAATAATATAAAGTAGACTTCTTTTTATAAAAAACAAAGGAATGACTTTTCTATAATTTTATAATTTATTTCCCATTATTTTAGAAATTAAATTACATTCCCACTATTCTATTAATTTTTTTAAAGGGGTTTTTAAAGAATAATATTATTTTTATGATTCTTTTCAAAGTAAAACTCTATTATTCTTCTTAAAGTATTCTTCAACTACTCATTGACCTTGTAACTCTGTATTCACAAATGTGTAGCATTAATTATCTAAAAATGAAATTATCTATCAATATAATTGTCTTTCAAAACCATATCCTATGTATAAAAATAGTTCTTATTCCAATTATTTACCCCATTAAAAAATAAATATTTCAATCCTTTGAATGAAGAGTGTTCATCTATATTCCGAACATAAATTCATTTTTGGGATTATCCATTTAACCACAAACCCATGATTTTTTCCATGTAAATAAAAAAATTATTGTCTTTATTGATGGGTATTTTTCTACAAAGTTATTGAACATATTTTGATGCCATTTTATTTGCCAAAAGTATATCCAATTATGATTATTAAAGGAATATATAATTTCTTTCCTTGTATGATTCCATTTTAAAAGGATATAAACCCCATTTTCCTTCGATGTGTTATTTATTATATGATTGATTTCTTATGGAACACACATATAAGGATTATGATAGGTGGCATCCTATATCACCATCCAATGCATTGGTTTGAGATTATGTCTCTTGAGATAAAATGGGTATATTTGGGAGTTTTATACCAAGATAAATGGTACATGGAATGATTTATTCCAAGACAAAGGGGTATATAAGATTTTTTATCCCAGGACGAAGGGAACATGGTGTGATTGTTCCAAAACCAAAAAGGTATATAAGTGGATATACCAAACCTAATATGTAATGAATTTTTTGGTGGGTATACTTCACATAGGACTTTTATGATTATGTTTATTCCAAACACTAATGTTAAACAAAATTTCCTCTGACTATACCCTTTGATTCATTTATAATGTTTTATGATTCTACATACTTTTTCCGAGATATAGTTTCATTCATTTGAGATGACATGTCATTATATCATTACTTAGTGGTAATTCTTATAGTTTCATGTTATTTTTCATAAGAAATTCCTCCCTTTAAAAATATTATTATCTTATTATGATATAATGGTTAGTTACATGTTGATATGTATTCCATAATGAGTGTTTAATCTCACCCCTTTCATATGTTTTCCTCTCTTATGTTATGAAGATAAGTATAAATTTATTGAAGAATATAAGGGTGTCATGAGGAGTTATATTCTTGATAAATTTTCAAATGTATTGTAAAATAAATTACTTATGTATCTAGTCCACAAGGGCAATAATACAAAATTTTCGTTGAGTTTTGGTTTATTATTGTGATATTTAATAATGATGAGAAATTTTAGTTTTTTTTGGATAGTCTCACTTGTTATCAAATTTATTTTGTATATGTATGTGTCATTAGCCCCAGTCTATGGATTCTAAGCCTGTTTAACCTTATAATGAATTTAGAGTATAGAGAAACGGTATAATGGATGGGTATTTATATCAAAATAAGGGGGGTTTCTTTTTAATTTCTAAAACATAGGTTTTGGAATCAAGGTTATAAAAAAACAAAAAACCATTGGGATTATAATTATGTTATCCCCTATTATTTTCCAAGGGGGTTTTAGTAATTTAATAATTTATGGGACAAACCCCATTTAAAATATAATATTTTTGATTTTGAAATATCATTATTCATAGATAATTATTTTTAAAAACATAAAATATACTTTTGGTTTTGGGAGGGTAGATTCATTAGAAGTTTGAAAAATTAGTCTTATTACATTTAAAAACATTATTTAAATAAGTAAAAATATTTTTGGTCTATAAACCCTTTAGGTTATTGAATACATCACTTTTAACCCATTATGAAGTCATAATAATTACCATATATGTGTATCCTAATTTACTTTTTACCAAAAAAATGAAACTTTAATATTATTATAAAAATCTATAGTTGACTAATTTCAACATGTTAATTAAAAACTAGAATATTTTTTATCCAAATAGTTTTCCAAATATTATAAATTTAATTTTTTTTAAATAAGACACATATTTATTAAAAAAATATCAATTTCATAAAATTGAGAATCTCACCATTATAAAAACATCATATGACGAGATAAAATTATTTTATAATTTATATAATAAAAATTATTTTTGTTTGTAGAGTTTTGATGAAAATAATTTTTTAAAAAAATTTATGAATTTGTCATTAAAACGTATTTTAATTAATATTTTATATAAATATATTCTAAAAATTAAAATTATGGTTTCGTGTCTCAAAAATCAATTTTATCATATTCATTATCTATTGAAGTGCGTTTATAATTTTACATAAGGGTGATACATTGAATAAAAATATAGGATCATTTTAACCACTATTTTATTCCTAAAATAATTTACACTTTAACACTTCTCAATTTTTTTATACATAACCATTAATAATTCCACTATAATCCATAAAGGATAGGTTTTAAATGGTGTTCCTTTAATGGGGTAGTTCAGCTAACACAAATTAGATGGTGATCTATAATTGCTTTAACTTATCCCATTTCTAATTCTACTTTAGAATTACTTATTTAATCTCTGCCTAGTCCTGGTCACAGTAAAACTCTATTGATTTTATCCCCCACCCATTCTCTGATAAAAAGGCTTCATAAGGTATAATTCAACCTTCTCAGGATATCATTTTCCCCATATGAATCAATTATCTCTTCTCAATACTTATAAAATAAAATAACTCATACTATTATTTTATTTTCTATATATTATCATTGTTCATAATACATAGTTTTTATGAAAGCTAATATTCAGATCCTTGTTTTCTCATTTTCCTTTACATCTTATATAAACTCTATCATTCTCATAATTTGTTATTTTCCACTTCACTTAAAACAATTTTACATTTCCATTGATAATTTTTACCAAATTACTAATGCTTCCTTTTATTTTTATCATTTTCATATAAAGGTTGATCTTAATGGGATAATTATGGAACAAATTTTTTCAATAGAATTTGAATTACTCATTGATGTCCATATCCCCTAATTATTCCCAAATATTTTATTCCATGTTCTTTCATGATGTGTAATGTTCCTTTGAAATAAAAAATTCTTTCTTTGTTCTATTGTAAAACAATAATGAAATAGTCATCTGTTATTTTATATGTAATAAAAGGAAATTCTAGGTTGTTCCATTATTCCCCCCTTATGATATATCACCCTCAAGGTTTCATTCCATACACTATGGTGAAATAAAGATAGGTTAACTCTACACCACAGCTTCATATAGTTCATGTATTACCTCTACATATGTATGGTTATGTAAATGGACATTAACCATTTGAGTTTTCTTATAGTGTAGAACATTATCTGTATGGTCCAATATCTTCTCAATATTTTCTTCATAAGAGAGATTATTATCCAATTTTCACACCTATGGTGAGAGGGTATGGAACCATCCATCAGGACAAGCCTGTGCATGCACGGGATAGCCTAGCTGAATAGCCATACGAAGGTGGAGAGCTTATTCACGGTGAAGATGATTGGGAGAAGTAGTTCCAAGTAGTTACTCTAGGTTGTATGTAATTTTTGAAGCATATGGGTAATGAATTTCACTAAGGCCTATGGTTCATGTAATACTTATGCCTACGGGCCTTATAAGGGTTCCACCTCACCCCTTGAAAGGTGGATTATAAACAATCAATAAAAAAGGAAGGCCTTCTGGCCATTGGATGGATGTATAAACACATTTAATAGGGATATGTAGAACATGTCATGTACATGAGACAGGTTTAGTGGGAGTGTTATTTAACACTCCATATCTCTGATGTGATCAAGAATCTAAAAGTGTATAATGTATCTTATAAATAAATTTACCTTCTTCCCAAACCTCAAAAATATATTCCATAAAGATATATAGATGACCACTATATCTCCAACCAAAAACTCAAAGTCTCATCGATGGTTATCGATAAAACCCTTTTATCATATTTTTGGTTGTCTAATAATTCATTCAAATGACTTGGCCTTCTTACTCATTTCTTTTCCCAGTTTGTGTCTTAATATGTATCATTCTCCAAAATCATCCCAACATATTGGAGTTCTATTTTTAATTATATAAAGTTAACTGTAAGGAGTCATCTTAATTGTTGAATATAATTTATTGTTGCATGATAAATCAACTAATTGAAGGTTATTATCCCATTATCCATTAAAGTCTATAGTGAAATATCCAAATATATCCACACGTGTCTGGATTTTCCACTAATATTTTCCATAAGTTGGGGATTATGTGTTATAATGAAGTCCATTTATGTGCTCAAATCTTGTTTAATAATTTTATATAACTTCTAAGTGAACTTTAGATCTTGATCTTGTACAATCGGTAGTAGTCTTCCATGTAGCCTCACCGCTTCTCTAATGTATATACTTACAAGTTGAAAACATTAAAAATCCTCGTGAATGGTAATTATGTGAGAAATAATTATATGAATATCTAACATAATCATTATGGAATAGTTTTCTTTGGATGACTTCTAAGGACTAATGAAAAACTACATAGTTATTTTATTCCATCCCCATATAACTATGAGTAATGGTTGCATCCTCACTTTTATCTATTTCATTTTTCCCTTCACTTGTTGAAATATTAGTTACATAAACATCTATTCCACATTATCATTATTAATTCTATCCCACTAATTATGATCTTAAAGATTTATATACATATTTATGCCCCCTGTGTGGATGGATAATGTTGAGATATGAGAATCGTTTATCCACTCCTTTATTTTAGGATCTAATGGTATATATAGTCATTTCAAAAATCTCACAATTAATTCTTCATCAATATTAAATTCCAAATATTTTTATTCTTCCATTTATTCTACCTTATTTTTTTTCTCTTCATCATCCCTTTGAGAATTCTTCATCTTCACCAGAAGGGATAATTTGGAAATCATTTGAGAAAGGTAAGATATTTTTCCATCCTTTAAGGATTCCCATGTCCATCCATTACATATATAAAAGGATTGGATACCTCACAATCCCCATCATGGTTAAAGTTGTATGACCTTTTCTACTTATAGTATCTACTACATTATTGTCATTCTCAATATTTTAATAGATTTAACAATCATAATCTTTGATCATCTCTAACCATATTCATTGGCACATGTTGAGATCCTTTTGTGTGAATATATATTTTATTCTCTTGTGATCCACATATATATCATACATAAATCTATATACGTAATTATTATAAATATTCAATAAAAATATTACGGCATCCAATACCATATCATGAATTAGATTATTCTACACATGTCCATTAAAATTTCAAGAGGCATATTTTATCAGTTTATCATTTTACATGATTATACAAACTAATTCCTTCTTTGAATAATCACTAAAAATAAAAAATCATTCCCCACATGTGAGTATTGTGAGTAATGGTGTAGTGGTAAGCCTTTTATTTAAATCATTGAATCTTCCTTCACATTCCTCAGTCATGAAAAACTTCACTCCATTCTGTGTTAGCCTAGTTAATAAGTCTAACAAACAAGATAATCTTCTCAAAAATCACTGATATTACCCAGATAATATGATATAACTATGAGTCTCTACTATATATTTTGGTAACGGCCATTCCTTAACCACCCTTATCAATGAAGGATGCAGATATTCTCCCTTTCTTCTGATAACATTCCACAATAATGATAATTTATCCATACAAAGCTCACATGAACTATATTTTTCATACAATTTTAGATTTTTAAATGTATTCAACACACTATTCAAATTCTCCACATGTTCAACTTATTATTTGTAGTGTATGAGAATATCCTATATAAATAACCCGTGAACACAATGAGGTAATTTCTAAAATTGTTATTCATCAATTCCAGGAATATATTCATTTCATTAGTGTGATTGAATGGCATCGCTATGATATGGTAATACCCATACCTTGTAAAATAGTAAGCTTTGGAAATATCAACATTCTTCACCTATAATTGATGATATCTATACTAATGTCCCAAATTAGAGAATTATTAGGCCCCACATTTCTAATCAAACAAGTCATCAATCCTTGGAAGAGGGTAATTATTATTTTTTATGATCTTATTAACATCATGGTAATTAATACATAGATGTATTGACCCACACTTCTTCTTTATATAGATCACTAACACATCCCATGGTAAAGCACATGCACATATAAATTCCTTCTCAATATTCTATTATATATGATTCTTTAGTTTTTATAGTTCAATGGTTGAAATTATATAGAGAGTTTTATATATCAGTAGGGGTCAATATATAAAATCAATTAAGAACTCAAAATCATGGTTATAATGAAGACCAGACACCTCTTTGAGGACTATATCAGCAAATTCACCCAAAATGAGAATGTCTTTGAGGGTGATAGTCTCATTTATCTCAATAATTTTATCTAGATATACTTACTCATAATAAAAGAATATCCATTTTTGAGAAGAATATTCCAAATTAAATTCATATTCCTCCATAAATTTCTATATCATAATAGGATGATTTGGCATATAAAAAGTGATTTTGTTCCCTCGATATGGGATTTTTACTCTATATATATATGACTAGTCCATGCATTATATAGCATCAAATTATACCTAGTGGAGTATGAAAATGTTTTCAAGGAGTTTTAGACAAAATATATTTTCTAAGGAGGTGTTTTATACATGATATTCAATAACTTACACCTTTTATGTCTTCAATCTGAATTCAACCACCATGTTTTTAGGTATTGTTTTAATAGACCAAATAAATGTTCATAAAATAAAATAATGCATAAAACTATAATAAAATAGTACATTTTATATTATTTAATGAATATATAATCTTCAAATCATCACTTCACTTCCAAGATCCATCTCAATATTAGTAGTACCATAAGATCACCCTTTCCCCTGGTCCCTGGTCGTTTTTTCTGTTTTATTTGACAACACTTGGCTTAGGTAATTGGATTCATAGTGTATGTGTTCTTTATATATGAAAAATTGGACTATATATTGAGGTTTTATCAAACCCTTATTGTATTTATATCACATTAATAGGATTATTCATCTCCCTTCGATATTCATTAACTTGATATCTTTCAATTCCACACTTGAATCATTTTCCTTATCCCCATAATGTGGTTTCTATGATACTTCTTCCTACAAATATGACATGTAGGTAGTTGGATTTTCTTTTTTCTCCAGTATTTTGAGAGCATTGAATATCACTAATCTCCATCTTGAAATTTAAGTAAAAATGAAAATTTTAATTATTGTTTTCAATGTCTTGAATCACTAAGTAATTTTGAAGTATTTTCTTTATCCCAATAAAGAAAAATTTGACCTTACATTTGAGGTTAATGATAAAGAAGGAGTTGTACCGGGAAAACCTAGTGAAGTTCTCCCCATTAGATATTATAGATTTATCCTCCTTTTTTCTTAAGACCAAGAAATTTTCTCTCCATTTATTAAAATAGAGTGTAAGTTAAAAATTTAGTAAAAAAATAATTCTTATATTTTTCCTAACATATAGATTTTATGTCCTCTTTGAGCCTAGTATTATTTCTTGGTGTCCAACAATGGAAATCCTATCGCTCCGGGTGATAAATGAAAAAAGTGGATTTCTTATGTTTTTGATAAAGGATGGAAAATGATATCTTCTTGATGGAATTAATCCATTTTTCTGAGATTAGGGAATCATAAGATCCACCAAAAGTTTGATGAATTTTTCAGATTAAGGAATCAAAAGTAAAATTTTCTCATTTATGAGAAAGAGGGAATTATATATTTGTTACATCGTTATACATAACTTGAGTAAACTATAAAAATGCCTAAATGAAGTTATTGACTTCTATACTCCCATTATATTATCCATTTTATTATGGTAATCATCACATTTTCTATCCCATGTGTTATTAACAAAATTTCTTCTATTTATATATATTTTATATAATAAAAAATATTTGGGATGAGAATTTGTAAATTAAATATTATGATAAGGTAAAACATTCAAATTAAGAGGAATAACTCATAAATGACCCATACACCCTAACTTGTAAATTTATAGGTACCAATAAATGAAATCCATGGTAATTTTTCTACTATGTTCTATAGATAAATATTTTAATATAAAATTTTATAACAATAAAATTAAATGCTTAAAAATGTTTGGTAAGGTGCATGTGAGTTATCCATAACATGTCCCTGAAAACATCAAACCATTTCTTCAATTAGGAATCATTTTTGTAATACGACAATATTATTTTAATACCCAAAAAACCATTTCAGGGTTATTACTCCTATGTGTATCTATTCAAAATCTTTCTTCTACTTTATTTTATCCAAACTAGGAAGTTAATTCTTGAAACCACATTCCCTATAGTTTAAAAAATATGATATTTTTTTATATTTATACTTATCTCTAGGGTATTTATTAATTTTTTCTTGGTACTAATCCCCAAAAAATAAGTATAACTTTAATTTATACCAACTATAACAACCCATGTCTTCATACAAGTTTTTATTACATAATTTATAACATAATGAACCACTAAACACAACCCATGGTTCTAGAAGTTGAGTGTCTTTAGAAAATTAGATTATTAAATAAAAAAACTTAAACAAAATCTACATCATATTTATTTAAACTCCATAAATTTTTTTTATATCCCATTGATATTCTAATATAGTATTTGATATCTTGGAAAATGAATAATGAATATGGGTGAGGAATAATACCCATATAGTGAATAATCCGAGTAAGCATTGTGATACAAAAGTCATAAAACTGTAATATAAATTAGAATATTAATACGGAGTAAAATAATTAAAATGATTATATCATGGAAAAATAAAATAAAAAGAATGTATCAATAGTATAAAACAAGGAAAAAAATAACAATTTGAGGTTCAGAGTAATGAAATCAAAACATAGTCTTCTAAGAAATCATCTCATGTACAAAACATGGTATCTCAGGATATGAAAACATTACCCAATGCATTGGAGTTCTATTAGGGAACACCCATACTTAGTCTAGTTTTATGTTATCAACCGATCTCATGTATCATAATAATTAATTTCATCAGTAACCCATATGGAATGAGTATATGGACCCAGTATTTTCATAAACAGATATTACATATTATTAGAATGATAATCACTAGATTACATGATCACATGTCTAAGGATCATAAATGTATAGTGCCTTTAGAAACATTGAAACATAAACAATTGGTTCATACTTGTTTTAAATCATCTCCCACATTGTTTTTCATAACAAGCAACTATCATAGATATCAAACATAATATTAATCATCCTAACCTAGGGAAAATAAAAATAACAAAGGGGTTCCTTAATGATTTGTAAGGTTAAATAAGAGAAATATAAACATAAAATTATAATAAGGTTATGATAACAAGACAATAATATTTCAAAAACTATACCCTTATTATCAAAGATCATAAAAATGTGTTAGGAAATAAATCATGGCATACCTTAGGGAATGAATCATAATAAAATAAAATAACATGATCCCAAAGAACATAACATTATCATAAAACATAGTTTTGTGGGATATAAATAAGAATTGAAATTTATTTCCCTAATATTCAAGGATTGTAGAAACTTTTATAAAATTTAGATGGGTTCACACCCCAAACCATTATAGTAGTGAAGGTTCACACTTAAGACTACCATAATGGAAAAATTCCCTTACTAAACATGGTTCACTCCACACTCCAAACATTTTTATCTGATGAGATATCAATATTTACAAAATGAATTGGCAGGAGATATAGGTCTCATCCATCAAATAAAAAATATATATAAGTGTTCCACTAGATCATAAAACATCCATTGTATCAGAACCCAGGTAAATAAATGGGCTCCATTAAAAATTAATCATATTAGAACCCATGAAAATAAATTTGTTTCATGAGATTTCCATCATTTCATAACTCGTGGAAAAGAAATGGGTTTCATGAACACCTTCTCTCCATGAACTTAAACCATCCAAAGAAATAATAAAGATGGTATTATTGTATCATATCACTTGTAAATATAATGTTACATCAAACAATGTTATCATAGATAGAAAATTATTATAAAACTCATACATAAAATTTCTTGAGGAAAATAGATGTTCAAATTTGAAAAATAATTTTTAAAGAATAAAACATTTTTGAAATAATTTTATTTTAAAATAATCTTGTAAAATTATAATTTAATCTTTAAATTTTATTTAAATCATATCATGACAAACATATCCTTTCCAATTTGAAAACAAATTGAAACATAAAACTTTTTAAACACAATTTATTTTTAAATAACCAGTGAAATATATAAAGGAAGCACTAAAAAATTAGTTGTTAATGATGGATGGAAGTTTAATTCAATTCATACATGTTAAAACAAATATTCCTTTTACATTTTCTGTAAAAGAAAAAACAGCCATATTTAGAAAAGAATATGATTATTCCTTTTAATAAAGTTTGTTAAAATTTAAAATGGATAAAAATATGTTCATTAAACCCCATGTATAATGTTTTTAATATTTATATAACTTTTTTTAGAGAACATGTATATAGAGGAAAAATGGTTTTTGATCAAAGATAAAAATAAGGATGATTTTTCTTAAAACTGATATTTTAGTCATATAATTAATTTAATAGAGGAAAGAGAAATAAAAAAAATTATCTAAAAATAACTATATGTGAAGAAAATAAATGAGTTTCATTAGTGATATATCAAAATATTTCATCATTGGATTCATAATCATAAACAACCCCGATAAAGGATGAGATTGTAACAGAAAAACCTTACTACTTAGGTAACATTGAACGGTAAGAACCATGAAAGAATAACATAACACAAATCAAAGAAAATTATGATAATAAATAAATTCAATATATTATAGTTCAAATGGGTTTTATCTACAGCTTATAAAAAAGGATAGGGGCATAACATAATGTATGGCCCCAAGAAGACAAATTGTGACAAAAATATATTACCTTAAGTATCAAATTAATTCAAACACAATTGAACCTCATTTAAAATAAATATATGGTTATTATATAAATATATTTTGTAACCATAATTATATATATCATACAATATATTATTTTCTTATGTCCTTTTATGTCTTGTTTATTAATAATTCCATGATAAAATAACATTTCAGTTAATAACTACTTTGTTTTGTTTGTATGTTTTCACTTGGTATTTATTGTGCTCTTATATGAATCATGGTTAAATTATCTAAATAATTTTATAAATTATATAAATATAATATAAATTAATTATATATATATATATATTTATACTAATCAATAAAATTTAGAGATATCAAATAAAATACACCGTTCATAGGGATGGTAAGTTATAATTATGTAGAAAAATTTTTTCCGTTTTTTTAACAGATGGAAAAAAGAAAAGGAAATTATAATTTACCTTTATATGATATTTATGATTTAAGATATATCACATTTATTTATTAATATTATCTTTAAAATATTCCATGCATAGCGTGAGTAAAAAACAAACTGCATCGCTTCACAAAGCAGTAGTTCGTTTTACACATAAGAGACGTTGTCATATCTCCCACTAAATGAAAATTAAGAAATTATATGTGCTAGTATAATTAGATAAATATAAATATGTCACAAATATAATATATATTTATTTAATATGTTCTTATTTCCATCCAAAAAAATCTAAATGAAAAACACATCGCATTGGTTCGTGAGATGGTAGTCCACCGTCACATGAGCGATAATATTATTTTTGAATAGGTGGGAAGGTAAGAAGTTAGGATTGATATTATAATTAAAAACGTATAATAATATCATAAATATATTATATAAAAATTTAATCCATCATTATATCCATCCTCTAGAGGTGGTGATGGAAAACTAAAAACATCAGTTTATAAGGCGTTTGTCCTCATACATAGGATCAACAGTTTTATTTTAAATTTTATGGAAGAGTTGATGGATATATGTAATTATATTAACCAAATAACATACTGTTATATGGAAGATGATTTGTTAATTATATCATCATATATTTATAACATTTTAAGGATTTAGAGGAAGAAATAAACTGAAAATGAAAGTTAAAAGAACATATATCTTCTTTAGAGAACCTCTTTAGGTTTATACCTCTGGCCTTCATAAGGGGGATTCTTAAAAAAAGATATTCCCCTTGAATTTTGGGAGGGAATTAAATAATATATTTTTGAAATTATTTTAGAAACAAAATGGTTTTGGATGTGTGATTTGGGGAGGATAAGGGGTGACCTTTTATAAGTTGTGGAGAGGATACACATGGAACGTTTGAAATGAATAAAGTGTACCTACATTTATCACCACACAGAGAGCGCCAAAATGGTTCATTATAAAACCTTATAGGTTATAAGGTCTAAATAAGTCTATAAAATGGATATTGGAAAAGATTTTATGTCATTTTAACTCATATCATTTTATTTTAACACTCCGATAAACTTTTTTTCATTTTAACAGTGATAATATATTTTTTCATTTTTTACTATTCATTTGGAAAAAAATTAATTTTAAAAAATTATATAGTATTAATTATATCGATTCAAAATATCTAATCCAACTTTTTTTAATTCCATTCACATTATTTCAAAACATTATTTTAAAATTAAACTTGTAGATGTGATAAGATTGCAATTTTCTAAAGAGAGAATGTTCAAAAGATTGAAATGTTTTTATACAGAAATTTAAAATGAAATTCATTACAAAAACCTAAATTTTATTAATAAATATGTAATTTAAATACTTTTATATTTAAAACCATATTAAAATTTAATTTTTTTATAAATAATTTAACGTAAAAGAATATTTTTTAGGAAAACCAATTTTTTACAATATTCACTAAAAAATATCTCTTTTCAGAAAATTATCCAAAATTCACTATAAGATAAATTTTAAATGAGGATTTAAAAAATAAATTTAATTTATAATAATTATTTTTATAAAATTGGAAAAAATTATTTTAAAATAAGTGTGTAAAAGTGACAAAACTAATTTTTTGAATAAATAAAATTTTTATGTGTAAAATTGGATTTATTATAATCTCATGTATAGAAAACACATAATATGGATTTTAAAATTTGAAAAAATATAATATATATTAATATAAATAATATAGTTCTAATGTATTTATTGTTTTCATTTATTTATATTAACCGTGTTTTTGCACAAAAAAATAGTTTTCCAGAAACAAAATTCCTTAATCTTCAAATAGTTTATTTTATTTTCATTTCTAATTAAATGGGTCACAAAAGATATAATTTTATATAAAAGTGTACACCATATTTTTTTATTACTTAGGTAATCCTTTTCATACAAATCATTCCAATGTATTAGTGATAACAACCATATTAAAAAATTATATGTTAATAGTATTTCATGTTTCATTAAAAATTGGTGTTGTGTATAATGCAAGATATTAAGAAAATTTAATTTATTTGAATAAATATATATTTAATAAAAAAGGGTTTTAAATTATAAAACCCTTAGAATGAATTTTTTCCACTAAATTATATTACTTTTGTTCAAATAGATAAGGACACTACTACCTCATTACATCCTCAGGTTCCCACGTAGCTTCCTCAAGATGGTAGTTTCACCTCAAAATATTGACCAAGTGAGTGTTCTTGTTTCATAGAACTTTCTCTCAGAAATATAAAATATCCATTATTGGTTCCACCTAAAAAATATCTTTCCCTAATGGTATGAACAGTATATTAAATACATGTAATGGATCATGTATGTACCTCCTCGAGGGAGATACATGGAATACATCATGGACTAGAAATAGGTTTGGTGGAAGTGTCTATCAACAAACAATCATCCTGATACGATAAAGAATTTTGAAGGGACCAATATACATGGGTTGTAGTTTACTCTTATTTTTTATTTGGATAATTTTTTATGTACATGTTCTCAACAACTTCAAATTATATATCACATTGAAAATTATAATTATAACTCTTATGTCGACCTTTTTCCACCCTTATATGTTGTTGAATGGATCTAACATTCAATGACATTTCATCATCTATCTCAAGTCCTAATAGATTTCTCTTTTTAACTTCATCCCAGTACATTATAGTTCTACACTTATTTCTATATATAGATTCAGAAGGATCCATTTTAATTCTTAGAGAGAAATCTATTATTGTAAGAAAACTCAACTAATGCAAGGGGTTGATACAAAATTCCTTTGAAATGCAAGGAATAAGATCTTAGCATATTGTACAGGGTTTAAATTGTTCTCTCATATAGATCTTCTATATTAGGATGATAATAAGTGTTGAAACTCAACTTTTTATTAAGAGTTTTCGGAAGGCCTCACTTGAACATAGAGATAAACCTTGGATCCCTGTCAAATGCACTAGAATGTGGTCCTCTATACAACTATAAAATTTCATTAATGTATATCTTGGAAAGACAATATTGAGAAATTCTTCTATAATTTAAATGAAGTGTGATAATTTTTTATAGAGATCTACAAAAACACATATAGCATTTTTCCCTTTATAGCTTTTGTGGAGTTCAGTGACAAAATCCATGGTGTTATTTTCCAATTTCCATTCTGGAATAGATAATGGTTAGAGAATCCCCGTAAACATTTTCCTCTTATCAATAACATGCTAAAATATCTAAAATAGAAGTAACTAATCATAAATATCTCCATTCGTGTTGTTCCATCATAAATACACTTTCACGTAGGCCAATGGTAGTCATTATATCACTATCTTCCTTCAGTTGTGGGTTCAAGACCCGTGACCTTGCCAGATATAACAGGTTGTTTCTCGGCATACAGGTTATCATTTTTTTCAAAACAATAATAATAAAATTACCAATTTTAAATAACCCATATTTACCTCAACACAAAAGATAATATAAATAGTAATGGTTAATAATTCCTTTAATCTTATTCCCAAAATGTAAACTTGACGTCTCTTAAATAAAATTTTCACTAAAACAAATCCAAAACTAATGGATTGTATTTCAAAAAAATGTCCCTCAAAATATCCTTAATATTGATAAAAATTTATTAAATAAATCCTTAAAAGGGTTTCTTAATACTTTAAACTTATTATCAACCGTAAAATCTTATACCTATAATTGTATCTATAACTCTTAAGTTAATATTTCATGTAGGAATATATTCTTCTAAAATTAACAAAATTATTAGATGTTAAATGTATCATATAACTAAAATACCCCTGAAAAAAATACTTCTACATTATAATTCATGAATAAAAAAAATAAATACTTTAACCCTTTACTATTTAAAAAAAGGTCATTTCTTATAAAAAACTTCCATTAGAAACATGGGTTCTTCTTTACATAGATAGAATATCAATGCTAATTTCATTATTCCAGAATCCATAGAGAGGGAGATAATCATTTCCCATAATCACATCAAATTTCACTAAAGGATTAAAAATTATATATCCATATATCTCATTCATAAAAATTTTAACATGAAATTCCAAACTACGTATTAAAATATAAGTGTACCAAAATTATCAGGATTCACTTTATTTTTTGTGATTGTAAAAGCTTTCTCTTTTTTCTTTTATCTTCAGATGTTGTCATGTCATATCATCCTCTTGAGCCACTGGTTTCGGGCATTTTTTTTCATAACACCCATACTCCTTTAACTTAAACAACTATATTTTTTGTGGTTGATTCTTTGGATATTTATCTCTATTTTCATTATTATCTAAATCCATCCCATCATTTAGGCATTGGACTGCCTGCTGACATTCCTTTGCACACATAAAAAATTTACCAGACCCCTTAGAAAATTTTCCGCTATATTTCCTACCACGCATCATGCATGTAGTAAATGTCAACTTTTAATCTCTATGGTTTTTATTGTTTCCCTCTAAATCCATGTTTATTTTATTATCAAAACAATGAGATTAATATGTAACTCAAATCTCCATTTCCACCATGATATCCCATAAATGATTTATTCATAGTTATTGAATTCCCTTATGTATAATTCCATTTAGAATCATCATTTTAATATAATGAATTATGGAGAAACCTAAATTTCAGGTTGTGTGACAATTCCATTATCCTACCTTACAAGTCTTGTAAAATATTCCTCGTATGTATTAATTGATTCATCATCATTATCCTTTAGCTCAAGGAATTCTATGTCTATTTTAATAGGTATAATATGAGGGAAGTGATTAATTATAAATAATCTCATAAACTCATATCAAACCATAGACTCAATTTCATCATGTTTCTTTGTATTGTTGAAGAATTTCTACCATTGATCTGCTTATCCATCTAAACAATATAAAACAATAAGGACATGTTCCTGATCCAAAGATTGGATAATAGAAAATATCTTTTAACTAGTACTGATCTATTTCTCAAAAACTATTGAATCTATAGAACCACTAATTGAATGTGGGAATTTCCCCATTAAGGACTCAATATAATGTTGTTACCTCCTTTTATCAATTTTATGTTCATAATGATTCATAGCCTGAGAAATATGTGTGAGCATAGAAATAAGATTTTACATTTCATATCTTATAACATTTTGTATTTGAGTAGGAAAATCACTACATTTTTCATTGTATTCAGTGATAACATAGTTTCTTTAGGTACTATACATTGATTAAGACAATGGGTATAGTGTGAGTAATAATATTTATAGTGTCAAACCACATTATCATGAGAAATCACTTTTAGTATGTCTAAATAATGACAACTTATTTACAATATATGCAACCTTAGGATTCCCCTAATTTATTCATGGTCATTTTTTAAATCCTTTATCATGTTTCATAAAGAGTTTGTGAATTTACAAATCATATCACGTGGGAGTGTCAAATATGGTGTGCAGTATGACTCATTGTTATATTCGAAGTAACACTCAAGTTAATCCAGATAAACCTTTTTTGGAGTTGTTACACTTAGGTACATTTTTTTCAGAACCAAATCAAATTGTATTTTCCACATAATGATCTATTTCTCGGTTAGCACTCATTATATACTAAACCAATATTCCACTATATTTTCCTATATAGGGAATTATATTTAGACATATCCTTATAAATATCACTAATTTTTTCTCATTCAAGTTTCCAAAGGTTAACTAAAAGTATCCTTTAATACCAACTATAGTGACCAAGAATTTTAATACTTAGATATTACAAATTTTTAGTAAAATATTCATTAAATTACACAAACACACATCTGAGGATCATAAAGGTCTTGTGCCTTTAGAAAATTTAAAATATCCATAACTGGTTGATTACAGTTCTACATTGTCTCCCACTTGGTTCCTCATAACTATAACATTTCTTATAAATATCATACATAATTATTGTCATCATCACATGGGAAAAAACATAAGAAAGCATAAGCTCGGATTATCATAAAGTTTAAACAAAGGAAATATCAATAAAAAAATTTAAGTGTATGAGAACATTAGGATAACAAATTAAATAACATACCCTTGATATCATATATCATAAACATGGGTCGTGGAATAAATATTGGCAGTTCATAAGACATGAATCAAAATGTAATCAAGGAACATAATCCATGAGATCATATCATTGGAATAAGACATAGATTTTTGGCATACACATAGGTATAGAAATTCATTTCCATAATAGTCAAGCCCCATTTATAATGCTATCATAGGTGAATATGTTCTCTCCCCAAACCGTTATAGTAGTCAAGGTTCACTCCCAAATCTATCATAGTGAAAAAATTGCCTTACTAAATTTGGTTTACTCTCCATTCCATTCCTTTTTATCCCATGAGGTATTAATCATTAACCAATTCATGAGGTATTAATAATGTATGCAAAAATACATCTCCAAGAAAGAAAATTCTGAAATATAAAAACACTATGTATATAAGGCATGAAAAAAACTATAACCCTAAACTGAAGTAAAACAGTAAAACCGATGGAATGTAAATAGGGCCAGAATACAAGCCCATTGAAAATAAATTATGTGACCAAGTTCCTGAAACACATATATAGAAAACCCTACCTCATTCAACTAGAAGGATAGGTGATGGAATTGATGTCTGAAGCTATATGAAAATCTCAGCATTCCTAATCTCATAATGGTTTATCCAGTCCTGGTTCACCCTAGACTATGTCAAAAGGTCGCGCATATACACAATACATGACACGTGTATTCAAAACTCATTTAAGGTTTAGTAAAACAACACTCTGTTGGACATCCCAAAACCACAAAGCAATGCAAAAAGGAAGGATACAATCATATTTACACAATTTTATGTCTACAAAACATATAACAAGAATATCCAGATATACCCAAACCAAGACACATAGATGAGAGGTAAGACACAACTACTCCATACCACTACTAGGGATTTAGTCTGAAGATTCCACAAAGTGCACATCTTGGAGATGATACTCATTAGTCTGATATCACTATTAACGTCCATCTGATATGTACTGTTTTTCAGAAACTGTCATGAGAGAGAGATGTGCTGATAAATCTAAATATAGATACGATACATCAAAGGAGGATCACATCTAGGGCCATCGGGTGATACAAACCACTCCATCTAGATTAACCCGATAATTAGAGGATAAATTTCCATGTAGTTTTGGTCATGTAGATACCATGAACTATACCTAGGGAACGAATAACGAATAGAGGATCTAATTTGGGCCCCTTGAGGGATTCTAATAACTCTATACTATATGCTTGGTTGAAGGAATCATGTTCCTATGACTAGGAAATGATACAAACAATCATTTAAGGAAACAAAAAATAGAATGAACTCTAACTAAGATCTCCCAAGATATGGTGGATGAGACAATAAACACACATAGAAAAGGAGGGATCATGGTGATTAGTAGTCACACTCATCAGGTCCCGTAACCCAGGTAACTGCCCTTCAAAATGGCATGTGACATTGGAAGTCGGTGTTAAAACCCACCATCAGTCTCCAATAGACGGTCTCATCATTAGGGTCCCCACACTGTAGAAGGTGTGTCAAATATATGTATGGTTTAAATGATGTGTTCATTCCAGCCAAAGGTTAGACCAGGGTCCAGTATGAATCTGACCCGACTAGCTTGCTGACCTGACCTGGCTTGTTGGGCCATGTCCATCCCATCCCATTGGTCTCTGTCCATCCCACATGAAAGCATCCCACCCCGGATAGGTGCCCCCAGGTTACTGTGGTGTCACACCCCATCCTATGTAGTCGGCCAACTGCGTCTTTGTGCGCCCCACATGCTCCACTTACATGCATCCATGCTGCCCCCATGGGCCCCTTCTACAACTAATCCAGGTTTCATGTGGTTGCAGCCTCCCACACGATGTCATTGTATTACACCATCATGTGTTGAGGTCTTGAAGTGGTCATCCTCCTATGCTCCTTTTGTAGAGATGTGGAAACTTATACAATCCTCAAGTCATGAGCTACATCATTCTAAACAATGTTCCATATTTCCACCAATATTGGGGTCTAATTACATTCAGAGCATCCCAATAATTCGATCTGTGACCAAGAGGGGCCAATGAAAAAGAACACCAAGAATGAGGGAAGATAAAAGAATCAAGAATACCATAGTAATGACCATCATTCATTTTTCATATTGGTCTCAACTATTTCACATTATAATGATCAAGAAAACAAAGGAAAATATCTTATAATCAAACCCTAATAACAATCCCACAAAAATATGCCCATCCATCAAGAACGATGAACTACGAGTTAGAATGTTCATTATATGGTCCACGTTCATCATAGAATTAATAAATGGAGAAAATAAATCCACATAACACACCCTACCTTGGATTTGGATCATTCAATAAAGAGGATTAGTCATCGCATCACTACTATAGGTGAGATCCATCAAAATAGTGTCTGTCAATATCTGATCGGCAATCTCATCTCCATTCGCCAACATTTTCTCCAAAGGTCCTCCTCCATGTATTAAATGAATTACAGGGTTATGGTGATAAAACTGAATTTCTTGGCAAAGGCTTATTAAATGGAAAACATCACCATATCAAATTAAATATATATTTTTATAAAAATATTTTTATTTCTATTGAATCCAAAAGCTATATTTTATAGATTACCATTACCGGACGATATTAGGCTATGCTTAGGGTAAATCCCTTACTCTTGACACAATAGTGAACTCTTATTTCAAATTCGAGAATCCGTTCGGAATTAATTCCACTTTTTTAGAAAACTACTCGTGTGTGCTATATAAAGTTTAATATTTTTCAAACAATTATTATGGGAATAGTGAGCCTTGAAATAGAACAATGTCTCAGCACCTAGCCGTTAAATAATTCTATAAAATATTTAAAAATAATACACTAAAAGATATCGGACATTTCATTCTCTTCACCTTAGGGCTTTGTGTCCCTAAAAAACAAAAACAAAAGGCTACAGAAAAAGATGTGGGTACTAGGCATGAGAATGAGCATGCTTCCCCCATATTCTCTCTTGGAGATTCTTGTGCTTCCACTGAACACACAAAAAAGGAATCATTAACCCACTAAGTATCCTCTTTAATTGATCCTCGATCTCCACCAAGTACTCAACAAAAGACACCCCATCCTCAATGTCTAGATTCCCCATTCGATGATGTGTGATATGTCATGTACTTACCACCTTAGTTGTGACACATTGAATACGTCATGTACCTGATGAAACTGTGGGGATAGACCTAGGCAGTATGCCACCTCTCCAACTCTATGTAGTATCTAGAAATGGTCAATGAACCTTGGAGACAACTTACTACCCTGGCCAAATCTTTGCAGCCCACATTGAGGTGAGACTCGAAGGAACAAATGGTCACCCTCCTTGATCATCAAAGGTCTTTGTTTGCTGTTGACATATGACGCCTATTGGATCTAATCATTCTTCATCTAATATGAGATGATCTACACCTTCATAGAAGCATCTCACACCAACTCTGGGCCCATGAGTGCTAACTGTCCGTTGTTAGTCCAGCAAAGTAGTGAACTGTAGGGTCTCCCATATAGAACCTCAAATGGTTCCAATCCAATGGTGCAGTTATATGTTTTTTCATTCGAAAATTATTCAAGTGGTAGGTGATCCTCCAAACTATGACCATATTCCAACATGTAATCCCACAGATCTACCTTAAGAACCAGAGTGTTCCTCCCCATCTGTCCATCCAGTTGGGTATGAAAACCATACTCAAGCATAATTGAGTCCAAAATTCCTATTGAAATCCCTTCCACAATAGGGATTTAAATCAAGTCTCATGATATGAAACAATTTTCAATGTAACCCCTTGAAGAAAAACTATCTCCTACATATAGAGGTGTCAAAAGATCTCCATTTAACTCAGCTCCCAGATTGCTAGGGAGTGGGCTGACATGGAGAGCCAGTAAATGGTCCCCCAAATGGAATCATGTCCCCTAGATGTATGTTGAAACCTGTCACGAATTCCATCAAAATCCAATCCCACTTCCACTCTATCACCTCAAGGGGATGCTCCAAACCTTCTAGAACCTATTTCTCATCCTTCACTTGATGACAAGTGAGGCACCAGGAAATGAACTATGCAACTCCCTTCTTCATTCCTGGCCACCAAAACTAACTTCAGGGTTCCTGGTCTATCATCTCCATACCTGGATGTACCACCAAAGGGAATGTATTGAAATCCTTAGAAACCACCTCCTATAACACCATTGGTACAATTATGCATCCTCTAGAAAATAATTTTATCCCCACCTTTTGAGTATCCATACAAACCATGTCTTGTGGATAACTGAGCATGTAGAGTCTCATAGTCAGTATCCCCAAGTCGTGCTTCCTAGACTCTTTGTAATGGTGTAGGGGTAACAACCATAGAGTGGAGGTAATCCCATGCATATCCATACACAAATGATAAATTCAATGAGGCCAACTACTATAACACCTCATCTATAAGATGTGAACTCGATCTTTGGCTGAGATCATCTGCCACTATGTTCACATTATCTGGATTATAAATGATATCAACATAATAATCTTCGAGGATCTCCAGACACCACCTTTGTCTCATGTTTAGATCCTTCTAAGAGAATATATACTTGACGCACTTAGGATTAGGGTAGATGATAAACCATTATCCCATCAGGTAGTGTCGCCACAACATCAACACAAAGACTACTACTACTAACTCAAGATCATAGGTCATGTAGTTTTTCTCATGTGGTCCCAAATAGATAAAACCGTAGGAAATAATTGCTTTCTTATGCCCCAGGAAACAACCAATCTTGGTTCCTAATGCATCGCATAACACTATGTACTTGGAACCCTCATCTTGTAATCTCAAGATCGGTGTAATCATCAAACTCTTCCTCATATTTTTGAAATCCCATTGACACTTTTCCCTCCACATGAAAGGTTTCCACTTTTAGTTAAAATATATCATAGGTGACGGTATCTTGGATAAATGAGGGATGAATCTATTGTAATAAACTTCATGCCTTATAAATATCCACACCTCTGTTACACTCCTAGGTGATCCCATTCTAACACTACCATGCCCTGAGTCTGGAAATGGAACTTTAAGAGTTTCCCATAAATATGGTGCTCTTTTAATATGTCCAAAACCTTCCTTAAGGGTCTCATGTTCTCCACCCTGTATGACGAGTACACAAGGATATCTTCGATGAAGTCTACCACAAAACGGTTAATATAGGGCTGGTTGATCTTGTTCATGATTCCCATGAACACTAATAGGGAGTTTGTCACATCAAATGGCATCTCCATGCACTCATAATGATTGTAGCAGCATCTTAAATCCATCTTCAGTATATACACATCTCGTACTCACAGTTTGTGATAGCCTAATTGAAGTTTAACCTTCAAGAACCATCGTGCCCCTCCAAACAGGCCGAAGAGGTCATTTATCCTTAGTGGTGGATAATTATTATTCACAGTCACCTAGTCTAGGCACTGTTAATCCACACAAAATCTCCTGCTCTCATTTACTATTTGGAAAACAACAATGCTTTCACCTAGTGTGAAAAATTGGGTCTCATGAAGCCCTTCCTCTGTAAATCCATAAACTACACGGTCAGCTCGCTAACCTCTATGGTATCTATAAAATATGTTGGGGAGGATATTTGGGTTGTCTCAAATTGAAATTTGATACATAAGTCGATCTTCTGATGGTGAGGTAATCCTGTAACATCATCTACGAAGATGTATTTATACTCCGCCACTACTGCTAGGAACTAGTATCTCATAACATCTGCTACACTGAGGGTCAAGCTAACTATGTAATGAGTGATCGGTTTTACCCTCCAACACATGAGTTCATTCTATGATTCCTGGGATTCCATTCAACAAATGAAGGAAAACCTTTTCCCTATGATGTGGACACACCTCAATATTCACCTAAATTAGTCAATTTTGGAATGGACTAAGGATAACCCATCCATTCCCAGAATGACATCATTTGGCCACAAAGCTACCACCAAGAGGTCCCAACCAAAAATCTCTCCTCCAAGGTTAAGGTCACACTGTTAACATAGATGTGTGATCATTGAGTCTTCTATTCTTAGTGTCTCCAATCAAAAAGTTCAAGTCAAAGGTTCAACTATAATCTTAAGGTTTTGCACAATATATGTGGAGAGGAAGGAATGACTAGCACATGTGTCTATCAGTATGTTCGATAAGGGATGAATGAAAAAAATCATACCTCAAATAAACTCAAGATCCCCTAATTTTTAATCCTGATAAACATGATGTTATCTCCACCCATGTCCTCCAACTCCATAATCCTGGAGCTTATGACCTAGGGGTGGTGGTGGTACCATGTTGAAACGCTTCCCACCACCCACTGCACTCTCAACTCCTCTACCACATCCACCACCCTTTAGAACTTCCTGATCCTACCTCATCCACTTCCTTAGTGGTCCATCCACTATATCCATGTCTGTATCATGATGTATTGGACAATCTCAAGTGAGACGTTCCCTACAGTCACATAGAAACACCACCTCTTTCTACGATGACTAGATCCACCATATGAACCCTGAACTACAGATCCTCTATCATGGGACCTCCTCCAGAAATGTTTACCACATTCGCATCCCTAAGGCAGACTTCAACTCTTTTCTTCCAAGGTCTCTACACCTACCTCTCCTCGGCGAACTTTTAGCAGTTGTCTCTACTCATCTAGGATGTTCTCCACCACCAAGGCCCACTCAAGAACCCCAGCATAAGTTGGAAAACTCAAAGGGATAGTACTTGATCATATGTCTCTACATAGACCCTTATCTAAGTCTTGATACTATAAGCACTGATCTTTGACCATATCAATTATATACCGGTAAATGTTGGTAAACCTCAAGGAATAATCATTTATTGTCATATTTCCCTACTGAAGCTGAATAAGCTCCTATATATTCATATCTCTCAGTGTCAATGTAGAGAAATCCACTCATAAGAGGTGATCAAAATATCTCTGTTATATTGGCACCTCATCATGAGTCTAGGTATCCAAACTCTTCCATCACTCTGTTGATCCCTACAGAAGGCTCTCCGCTAGGACCACCATATGATCGGTTGGTGTCCTGACGAGACGAAAAATTGAGGTCATCATCACAAGCTAGTACTTAACTTCCTAAGGGTAGGCCTCACCTCAGAACCTGAGGGGTCTCTATATCTGAAACTCATGGAGCATGCTTATCATATGCTCCTCATTTATTGGTAAAATAGGTACCATGGGCTGCTCCACAGGTGGTGTTATAGCTGGTTTACTACATGGAGGTAACATATGGGGAACTGGTACCTATACTAAATTATTTTCACTGAGGGGGGTATCCTCATAATTGATCTTTTGAATCCTAGATGGTATGCATCATGAAGTCGTCCTATAAGGAAACAAGATGTACTATAGTCAATGAGTATATCGGGATAGCTCACTCAAGAAGAAAATGGAGACAAAAACTCATTCCTATATTATTCATGTACTATTTTTTTCTTTCAATCAGTGTTTTCATGTACTAGGTCAAAAAGTGTGTTATTATGGTCATGTTGTATGGATACATTGGACCCCACACCAATACTGGAATCCCTATCCTGAAAGACTAACTTGAAAAACATGATACTATTGTGCCAAACCAATATCACAGACCCTCAGTCCTAAGGTTGAAGTGACCACCTCTAATACACTCTGTCATGACCCATCCAGGAGGGGCCCGTTTCATGACTTCCCCTAGCCCGCCTCTAATAGACCAGGGGCTAGTGACTGGCACCGAGTAGGAATATCACACAAATGGGAGTCATTGGCCTAAAGTACAAGTTTGGACACATACATCTCCAAGCAACAAATTCTAAAAAGTAAAAACACTAAGTAAATAATGCATGAAAACCGCTATAACCCACAACCAGAGTACAACAGTGAATGTGATGAAAAGTAAATAGGGCCAGAATACCAGCCCACCAAAAATAAATTTTTTGACCACGTTCCTGAAACTCATCCATAACAAACCCTACATGATCCAACCTAAAGGCAAGGTTCTTGAACATATGTCTGGAATCGTAGGAACACCTCAACCTACTTGATCTCACAATGATCATTCCAGTCTTGGTCCGCCCGAGACTCTATGAAAAGGTTTCTTATCTGCACAAGACATGACATGTGTAGGAAAATAAAGTACATTGGTGATGGTATAAATATGAAGTAGGACACCTCGAAACAACAAAACAATACAAAAATTAAAGATATAGTCATCTCTCCACAATTATATGTCTATAGAACACTTATCAACAATATCTAGATATTCCCAAACCAAGACACATAGTCAAGAGGTAAGCCATAAATACCATATATCACCACTAGGGATTAAGTATAAAGATTCAAAAAATCACACATTTGGGATAACACAATCCTGAGTCCGATAAAACTAAAAACATTCATATGAGATGTACTATTTTGTTAGGAAATTACATGAGAGAGAGATACACCGATAGATCTGATGATAGATATAAAACATAAAAGGAGTATCATTGCTAGGTACATAGGGTGATAACAATAACTCCATCCAGATTAACATGTGAATATGAGGATCGGCACCCATGTATTGTTGGTCACGTCGATTTGAAGAACTCTACCTTCGGAACAAAGAAGGAATAGAGGATTCGCTTCAAGCCTCTTGGGAGATTGCAACAACTCTATCCTAGAAGTTCTGTTGAATGGATAGTACTCCTATGAGTCAGAAACATTACAAAAAATCACCATTAGAAATGATAAATAGAATGAACTCTAATGAATCTCATCCAAGATACAGTCAATGAGAGAATCAACACATGTAAAAAAGGTGGGAGTATGGCGAGTTGCGGTCGCACTCGCTGGTTCTCTTGACCCTAGTTACTATCCATATAAACTAACCATGTCATTGTAATTCCATTTTAAACCCCATTGTTGGTCTCAAAATGACCATCTAAACATTAGTGTCCAAACATTGTAGTTTGTGCATCAAACAGATGTACGTTTTGATATATATGGTCATTTTAGAGAAAAGGTATGAACCGAGTCATATTTGGATCTAATCCAACCCAATGGTCACCAAAAATAACCCAGCCTATTGGACCGTCCAGTATAGCCTGATTATCCTGGTCCGACCCACATGCATGTGGGCTACTTGTTCTACTGCACGCGGCTTACTTCGGCCAGGTGCCCCTTTTCATCGCGGTGTTGTATTGAGTCCCACACTGTCAGCCTGCCATGTCTGCATGATCCACATAAGCTCCACCTAATTGTGGTATCACTACCACTCCAAGTCCCTTTTGTGGCTAATCTATGTTCCACAAGGCGACTGCATCCCATGTGGCATTGGTGCACCGTAACTCCAATCACCACCATGCACCGCTGACTACCGCCACCTATGTCGATTGTAGGTGTCCCCACTTACATAGTCTTCTGATCTTCCTTTGATGCTAATTTTTTAATTATAGGGCCACTTATGTGATCCTCGAGTCATGACCTGCATCGATGCGGCCTTTGTTCCATCTTTCCACCAATTGACTAGTCTGATTGCATATGCATCCTCTCGGCAATTCGAGTCGTGACCAAGAGGGTCCAATATTGAAGTACGCCAAGAACACGGGAAGAGAAAAGAACCAAGAGCACACAATTAATGAGCCTCGATCATTTTTCATATCAGTATTGATTTTTTTCATTTTATAAACATTAAGAAAACAATGGAAAATCAATAACAATCAAACCTTGATAAAAATTCACTGAAAATATGCCAAACCCATAAGATTTATGAACCACATATCAACCTGTTTATGGGTTAGTCTATGTTCATCATTGAATTAAAAAATGGGAAAATAAAATCTAAATAGCACACCATAACTTAGGGTTGGATCTTTCAATTAAGGGTATTGATCATCATGTCACTATTGTTGGTGAGATTCGTCAAAACAGCATCTTTCAATCTTAGATCCGCTATCCTGTCATCATTCAACAATGTTTTATCCAGAGGTCCTCCTCCATATCTCATAGGAATTCTAGGGTAATGGTGACAACCCAGAATTCCCTAATAAATTCCTATTAAAATGAAAATTTTATAGCATCAAATTAAATAAGTATTTTTTTATTAAATTACATTTATTCTCGTTGCGTCCAAAAACTAACTTTCACAGTTAACCTATGTCCAGCGATGTTAGGCCCCTCCTGGGTAAATCCACTACTCTGGATGCAATAGTAACCATAGATTTCTAATCTGGGAAACCTTTTAGATATTATTAGCATTTTTAAGAAAATTTCTCGCATGTTCTATTTAAAGATTAATATTTTTCAATCATTTATTCTGGGAAAATCGAGCCTCGGAATCACATATTGTCTCAGTTCCTAGTCCTGAAATGATTCAATGTAATATTTAAATATATTACACAAAAAAATATGATATTATTTATAAAAACTCATGAGAATAAATAAATTCATGATATTACATGTCAAAGGGGTGGTAAATACACCATATAAAATAATATATGTTTAAAACATAACATATGTCCCAAAGAAGACAAATTGAGACAAAAGCATTTACCTTAAGTCTCAACTTCCTTTATACAAGTCAGACCCTAAATTATAATTAATATTGTTTTATTATATATATTCTATAATTATACTTATATATATCATACCAAATATGATTTCCTCATGGCCTTTCATTACCAATTTATTAACAATTCTCTATTGAAATCATGTTTCGGTTAATAAATATTTTGTCTTTCAGAAATATTTTGATTTGGTACTTTCAGTCCTCCTACATTGATCATGGTTCTAAAAAAAATTATTCATTATATAAATATCTTATATATTAGTATATACTTATTTAGATTAATCCATAAAATTTTGAAATATAAAATGAAATAAACTATTGAGGGAGATTGTAGGGCGTACGTACATATAAACATTGTTTCTATTTTTTAACAGATTTAAAAAAGAAATGTAAATAATAATTATACTTTTTAGAATATTTATTGTTTCATATATATCTTATATATTTATTGACATTATCATTCATTCCTTTTATATAAATAATTAGTAAAAATGAATCACATCACTTCGTGAGGTGGTAGTCCTCCGTACACACAAGCGGTGTTATCGTATCCCCCATGAAATTGAAAGTAAGAAGGTGTGTGTGATATTGAAACTTTAAAAGTAAAATTATGCTTAAAATATTATATTTATTTAATTAATATACTATTACCATCCATGTACAACATAAATGAAAAACACATCACATCAGTTTATGATCGAATAGTCCATTATACTCACGAGCGACAATATTGTATTCAAATGGGTTATAATATAAGAATGTACGTGTGATATCATAAATAAATAACCTTAAAAAATAATAAATATAATATATAAACATTATATCCATCATTAAATATTTTCTTGAGAGGTGGTGGTGGAAAATGAATAATATCAGTTCATCAGGTTGTAGTCTGTACACAATCCAGTTTCATTTATAAATTGATAGAAGAGGATATAGATATAGGTTATATCCTTAAAATAATAATATATAATTATATGGTAGGTACTACTGTTATTATACCATAAAATGTTAATATTATTTGAAATAGTTAGGGGAATAAAAAAATAAAACAGAAGTTTAAGGGCTATATCACTTTTTCAGAGAACCTATATAGGTGTAAACTTAAAGAATTAATTGGATGGATTCAATATCAAAATATTTCCTCCTGGATGTGAGGATGAAATTAAATAATATATTTTGTTATTAATTTTTCAAACCAAATGTTTTTGTAGGTGTGAAGTGAAGAGGATAGGGGTGGCCTTTTATAAATGGGGGAGAGGACACAAATTAAATTTTTGAAAAGATTAAAGGTTATCCAAATTTTTCACCCATCACAGCTTCAAAAAATGGTTCATTAAAAAATATTATATGTCATAAGGTATAAATATTTCTATAAAATAGGGGTTTTAAATTATTTAAATTCATTTTATATCCTATCTTTTCAGTTTAACCCCTCAGAAATAAATTTTAACCATAATGGCGGTAATTATTTATTACATTTTTTATAATTCAATTCGACCAAAAATAATTTGAACATATTAAATTATTTTCAATCTAAATATGGAATAAATTTAAAAATATTAAACTCATATAATTGATAAATTTTATTTTAAAATTATACTTACATATGCAACGAGAAAACAGTTTTCTAAGGAGAAAATGTTCAATTGTTTACAAAGATTTTATAAAAAACTATACATGAAATTGATTACAATAAACTAAATATTATTAATAAATATTTAAACTCCATAATTATACTTTTGATTCCATATTTAAAATAAAATTCATCATGTTAATTCTTTGAATCAAAAGTCAGTTTTTTAATAAAAAACCATCATTTCACTATTCACTAAAACATTTATATTTTATAAAAATTATCAGAAATTCATATAAAAATATCTTGGAAATTATGTATTAAAAAATGAAGATAATTTTTTAAAATAAATTCACAAAAAAAAAATTTAATTTTAATTTTAAAATACGTGTGCAGAAGGAAACAAAACTACTTTTTAGAAAGAATGTAGTTTTAAAGTGTAAAATTGAATTAATTATTATCTCATTTATAGAAAAAATAAAAGTTGAAAGTTAAAAAATTTATTGAATATATAATATATAAATTTCATTAAAATAATTTAAAAAATGAATTATTTAATTAATTAATATTAAATATATTTCTGCGCAAACAAAAATTACAAAAAAAGGTTTCCTTTATCTTTAATGGAATCCTTTTATTTTCATTTCTAATTAAATAGGTCACCAAATAATTCAATTTATATACTATTTTAAATCATATATTTTCATAATTTAGCTATTCTTATTCACTCATTTCATACCAATGTTTATGCATTAACTATTATATTAAATAATAATATTTTAATAATATGTTGTGTTTCCTTTAAACATGGTGTTGTTTGTAACACAAGCTATCAAATAAATTAAATTTATTAGAAAAAAATATTTCAAAAAACATGGGTTGTTATAATTATCACAAGTTGCATATAAAAATCATTGATTTTATAAGTTCATAAAGGAATGATACTTTTAAAACATTAAACCTGTGATAAGGTAATGTGAGTTTAATATGTGGAAATAAAAAATAAATTTAGTTTAATTGTATTAATTTGAATACCCTTGAATGAAATTATTATTTGGTATTAACAATGAAAACGGGGTGGCATAAAAAAATAATGATTATGGTAGTATAACAGTTATAATAAATGGTTAATGAAATAGGGTGAATGATAGAGAATGAGAGTCTCTCATTTATAGAACATCATTTGGATAGTATGGGAATAATTGTAAGCACATAAGGCATAGTAACTTTAATATTATAAATCATACAACAAAGAAATCCCTTAAATAAAATTAGTGAGGAAGGTAATCTCTTACTTACAAAGTGGATTTCAAAAACATGAGAAAGGATTCTGGGAATATTTTAAACTCTTTGAAAAGACTCTATATAGAGAAATTGAAACTAAATTCTTGTTCAAATGATTTTGAGTGGAAAAGAGTGGGGTAATAGGTTGGTATTTAATGAAAAATTTGGGGAATTTTTTATTAATTTTTAAATATAGGTTTTCGACTATATGTATAGAAAAATCAAAATCATTTTCTTTATCATGGTTTTATCCTATGGTGTTTATTGAGTGGAAGTTTTTTTTATTACTTTAATTTTTTATGATCCAACCCACATTTATTTGTTTTTATGTGGAAAGGATTCCTATTCATAAATAATTATATTTTAAAACATAAATTCTACTTTAGGTATTGGGAGATTCATTTTTGGTTCATAAAATTAAAACTATTACATTAAAATATATTATTATAATGAAAAACTTCATTTTTAGTCAAAAAATACTTTATATATTTGACACATAAATGTTTTTTTAATAATACTTACCACATATTTATATCATATTTTACTTCTTTTCCCAAAAATTTGATGGTCTCAGAAAATTATGATAAAATTACCATCATCAAATTTAAATTTTCTGATTTCAAAAAAGAAATCTATTATATCAAAATAGTTTTTTAAATATGATAAATTTCATTTTTAAAATATAACCAATATTTTTTGAAAAGACTAATTTTATTATACAATTGAATTTTAAACCCAGATAAAAACATCATATTATTTCATAATATTATTTTATTTTTTGTATATGAAAAAAAATTTGTTTAAAATATTTTCATGGAAATAAAATTTTATTATAAATTTTTTAATTTATTATATACATTTATTGTAATAAAAATTATACATTTTTAATTTCCAAAAAAAAAACTATTATCATTTCTTCGTATGAAAAATAAAAAAAATTATATTCAATATTTAATCATGTGAAGTTAAAATTTAATATAATGGTGATACATTTAATAAAATAGCTGAATTATTGTAACAACTATTTCATTATAAAACAATTGACCCATTAACACTACTTAAGGCTAGATGCATAACCCATAATCAAAGAAATATAATCCCTAAGGCTATGGTATATGATGGGGTAATTTTATGGGGTGGTTAATCTAATATTAACTTGGTGGTTATATTCACTAACTTGAAACTCTTCTATAGCTGATTCATTTCATGTCCCACTTGTTGAACCACCTCCTTGGCTTTGTCAATGGTGAACCCCAGTGGTGCAACCTCCCTCCCAATCTCTGGTAAATAGGTTTCATAATTCATTATCCTAATAGTTAAGGTCATAATTTATCCATTTTTCATTAATAATATCACCTCATTTTCATTAATATACAATAACTCCAATAGTAATTTTATAATAGCTATATTATCAATTGTCATAATTTTTAATGGTTATAATTATAAAAAAAATCAGATCTTAATAGCCTTATTTAACATTAAACCAACTATAAACTCCCCCATTCTCATACTTCAATATGAAAAACATCACTCACAAGGGTTCTATATTTCCCTAAAAAACAGCTTGATTCATGGAATTGGAAAACCAAAACCATATAATTTACATTTTTTGGTGAATTATTCTTCTGGGATTATCTCCCTATACTATTCCAATTTATTATAGTCGATATTATTTCATGATGTGCGAAGCTATTTAAAAATATATTATTCATTATCTATTATATTATTAAACATAATAAAATAGTCACAAGTTCTTTTATTAATAGAGGAAGGATATTTTGGTTCATTAAAATTGAAATAATTTATCAATTATTGAAAGAAAATTAATATATATTAGGTGGGTATAAATTTTAACTGAATTATAATCCTAATGAGATGATGTAAAATTCATAAAAGAATATAGGAATTTGTTTATTCACCATGAATAATTTTGGATATTTGAAAATCATTATAAAAATTTAAATTATATTGGTCATTATGATAATGAATGTTTTTTTAGATTTAATAAGCATGATTTTTATGATTTTGAAGAAATAATACCAATAGAATGACAAATAAATAAATAAATAACGAAAATGAGTCTAGATTGGGGAGAAAGAAAAATAAATTACCAGCAACCACACCCAATTGGATTAAAATATATGTCACACTAAAGTGGAGATACATCAATTATGGGTAAAATCCACACCATGGATTATAAAAACTAATAAATGAACATCAATTTGTAAACAATCAAGATGTATCAAAAAATAAAATCAATCAAATAATATAATAAAAGGATTTTTTTATGGAATCCATCAATAAATATGGATTGAAATTTCATTTTATGTTTCCAAAATAGGGTAACCTAAATACTTTTTAGAAACCATGTATATTGTCAAAGAATTCTAAAAATATCCTTCAATAATGAACATTTATTTTGACCTCCTAGTTATAAATGGAAAAGAATATGAATCAACCACTTGATAATATATGTAAATTACTATATGGAATAAAAAGGACAATTCCAAATGAGAATAATTATAAAGAAAAGAGGGTGACTATGTTCCCCAAGGAAACATATGTTTAAAAACCAAGAATATGAGAAATCCTGAATAGTTCTCATAAATGTTAATATAATGAAAAAGGATCTTCTATGTTTAGAAGTAACTTTCAACATTATCACTCTTATTAATAAGAAAAGATTTAAACCCACATTATTCCCATTCCTTTTGAGTTTTTTTCTATGTGAGGAATTTAATGTGAAACATGTATTAAATGGGAGAACTAGAAATTTATGAACATATTATAGCTAGGTCAGATATCCATTATTAATATTTTTAATATGTACCATGATATCACCTTGAATCATTCATAATCAATTCCATTAATTTTAGCTTGGATTTTGTTACAAAAAAACATCCATGATGAAGATTTGATGATGTTCACCCTATAAATAGGAGTTAATTTTAACAGTTGTCAAATATCGTTATTATAATGTCCCAAAATGAATGTATATATATATTAAATTATTTTTTTTGGAATACACAAACACAAAAACAAATATTCTATTATTTTTGGAACTTTTGAAACTTCAAACACGATTTTCTAGTATGGAAAAAGGTATTCAAAGTATCCTACAAAGAACTTCCCCTTTAATATTGTTACCTAATATTTTTCATTATAACTAGGGGAAAAGAATACATAAGAAAATGGTGATCACATATTCTCAGTAAGGGTAATCAAGGGATACATATAAGCATAATCATGAACATAAGGGTACAATAACATGATAATTTCATTAAAAGATCATACCTTACATACCAAATATCATATACAGAAGACATGGAATAAATAATGCCATTTCATAAGACATGAATCTTGAAGAAATCAAAAGAATATTAAATCAAAGAGTAAAATTGGAACAAGACATGGAATTTTTGGTAGACACATTAATATATAAAATTATTTCCATTGTAGTCAAGGGTTATTGAAAAGGCCATATTAGTGTAATGGGTTCACTCCCCTAATCCATCATAGTAGTCAATTTTCACTCTCAATACCATATTAGTACTCAAGGATCACTTCTAAGACTATATTAGTGGATTATGTCCTATATTGATCTAGGTTCAATCCCCATTTCAGTCATTTATATCTCATGAGATATAATTTATTCCCCAATGCTTTGGAGGGAGATATAGGTCTAACTAGTCAAATATAGAAAACCATACATATGTGTTCCATAAGAACATAAACCATTCATAAAAATAAACTAAACATATAAATAATAAGAATTGTATCCTTGAATAATAACCCAAGTAAATCATAAGTGACATCCAATATTGTTATCTTCAATGGAAAATGATTCTGAAAGATTATATGACAAAATTACTGAAGAAAATACCATTTCCGCTATGAAAAAAACTTTTAAAATCAAAAAACATTTAGAAAAACATTTTCGTTGAAATTAACCATGAAAATTTATAAAGGATTGATTGAAAATTATTTTTTATTTTATTATAAAATCACTTTTAAAGGGAAGTTAGAAACCCTAAGTCCATCAAAACAAGATAATAAAATTTACCAAAATAACCCCAAGAAAAATACTAGTCCTGCCTCTTCCCAACAACTCATCAATATAAGGCCACCACCAAAGCATGGAAACTTGGAAAACATTATCCTGCAAGTGCACGGTCATGGAACCAGTGACCAAGCTAGACCCTCTCTTTCTTTCACTACAAGTGCCATATAGAAGTGACGTCCTTGTGTTGTGGCCCTCATCTAATGAAGAACTATGTAGCATGATGGAATCAAACACCCAAATGCAACTCAAGAAACAAAAACTGGAAAATAAATTTCTCATTTCCACACACATCACGGGAAAGTGAGAATCCAAGAATTATTTAGAAAAGGAGTAAGCAAAATCATTGAAAACCAATTGAATTATTCTAGATTCTGTATCCCTAAACAACTTCTTGGATATATTGGTTACCAGAGAGTGTGGATCTCCCCTTATCAGGTCATAAAATGAAGAAATCAGTTTACTCCATACCTGAATGTACTCCTTGAGCCTAATCAACCCCTTATTGAAGCCCCCAACCAGGATAGTGTCATGTTTGTCAACCCAAATATATTGCTCCTCATTGAGATTCACTTCAATATCTTGGCCCATTATATTTCCTGCATCCTCTTCTGAGGCATTTAGAAATAACACATGCTCTGTCACATCATCATCTAAACTCAAAATCAAATCAAAGGATGGTTCAGGCGGACCAGGTGGTTTTAGTTGACACCTGACGTCACTGTCCAACTTCACATCCATTTTCATTTTTTCTGAACAAGTCTTCATATGAGGTGGAAAGGAGGAGTAGTCCTTCCTACCCATCCTCCTTCTATTAATACTGTTGCTCCTCAGACTGGACTCCTCCTTAAAAAAACCATTAATGTCCTAAATGAATTCCCCCACCCCGCCTCCATTAATACAATCTAGATATTCATGTCCAATGATCCAACCATACATATTGGGGCCATCGAGGCACCTCCTATTGGTGTTACCTCCCACAACCAGAATAGATGATTCATCTCTCGACTCTACCTCACCATGTCCTTCAATCCTATTACTCAACATGACTGGGGTTCAGATTGAAGAGTCTGCACCCACTGGTAGATTTCCAGGACCCGATCCACCTATTTCCCAAATACTAGCCTAGAAAGGCACCTTCATGACAGTCCCCTGCAACTTCTGAGGAGGATCACTACCCAGTTAAAGATCCATGGAGGAGCATTATCCTTGTTTTCTAGTATCTAGACCGTGTAAATGTTACTTCCAAGTCCATGTGGTACCCATGCCTCCTGGTTAAGCAATTCTCCCACCCTCACTCTATCAATTTGGTGCAGCAAAGAGGTGGGGCTAGAAAGATCCAATTTTAGCTTACAATAATCCAATGCCACCGTTAGTAAGCCCTGGTCCATAGAATTATTCTACACAGGTGAGTGTGATCATGATTTCCACCAAGAATCTTCCATAATAATAACTCCACGAGGTCTAGTAAAGGCCGGAGCCCTCTGTTCTAGAATTTATATTTCCTCATGAACTACTTGCGCCTTTCCCATGTCTGTGTTCCCCATCAAATATAACCGATACCCCTTGCGACAGAATTCCAGTGAATGACCCAATCAATTGTATTCTGGATAGATGTTCATCCAGGTTTCGTAGACGACCCGTTGCTTGCAACAGTAATCCTCGCCCACAGCAATCCACACATATTAAAACGCTTCTCTTGAAACATCCATTTCAATACATGTAGGGGGTTAATAGGGTGACAAAGCACATAGGTTTTAAAATCTAAACACATGTACCTGCCTAAAATATTTCATAACATGTGTATAACAGCATGATTTTGAAAGGTAAGGGGGAGGATAGGGAAGATAACCCATGTCGTCATAGATGGAGGATCCTGCTTCATATGAAGATTGAAGTACCACCGAAGAATCATGTAACTGAAACCATTAAAACTGTGATAATATATTTCCCAGTCCTTGAGGAGGTCTTCTTCTGATGCAATGTGTATCATAATTTGACGGTTACCCAGGAGACCCATAGTCGCCCTATCCTGTAAGTCCCAGGCACCAAAGATGAATCAGCTGAATGCATAAACTGAGGGTCATCGCTGGTAAAATCTAGAAACTAGGGTATGCTTCGAAAGATAAGACGATTCCAAGAACTCCGTAGATGAAATCTGTAGGTTAGGGCATCCTTCATGAAAGTCTGGGACTTTTGTTCCGGGCATGATCTGAGGGTAATGGGGTAGAAAATCATGATTTGAAAAAGGAATAAAATATGAGACCACTCCATTGAAGGACGCTGATGGTCCCTCTCCCATCGGTGGGGGAGGGACCAGTGCAGTGGTCGGCGTCATCATATAGAAGAACTAGGGTTCTTAGGGAGGGATGGTCTCGCCCTCTCAAAATATGTTATAAATTCATAAAGGAATATTTGAAAACTATTTTAAAAATATTTGAAATACTTTCCCATTAAAATTCGTATAATATCATTTAAAGCGCTTTTAAAACATTTCTTGAAAACATTATTTTAAACGAACATGGATTTCCATTCAAAGATAGAATAACATTACACAAAACCTTTAATATAATTAAAATAAGTATATTCATAACAAAAAATGTCTAAAAAATTATTTATAACTAATATTGAATATATGTGAAAAACATAACATGTGTCTTAAAGAAAGAAAATTCGGACAAAATTAACATACTGATTTGGTAAATTTTAAACTCTAAACCCAATGAAAGAGAGATCATGAAATGGATATGTAAATACATAAAAATTTAATTATAAGGATCAAATATTTCATTCATGAGAATTATATACACTACATAGAAGAAACAAGTGGTGAATATGGAATAATCCTCATAGAAATTAATGTTAAAATAGAAATACCCTTACCTTAAGTCTTAAATTCCCTCATACACATTAGAACCTCATGTATAATAAATGCAACATTATCATAAATCTACCACAAATTAATATTCATATATGCAATACAATATATTATTTACTTATTTTTTTATTTTACTCGTTTATTAACAAATCCATGTTAATGTTAACCCATTGTTTTCATACATGTTTTGACTTGTTATTCTTTGTACTCTTACATAAATCATTATTTAATCATATACATAATTTTAAAATTGATTTAAAAATAATAGATATATTTGTTATATATTTATTTAACTTGATTCATAAAATATAATTCTATAAAATAAAATACATAGTTTATGGAGATGGTAATCTGTATATACACATTAACGTTATTTTAATTTTATTTTCATATTAAAAAATAAAAATTATATAATATATAATCATTAAAAAATAATTTTTATGTAATATACACCATATATGCTTACTACAACCATTCTCAATACATTCATTGTAATTTTTAAATGCATCGCATCAACTCACGAGCTGATAGTTCACCATACACACAAACGATGTTATCGAATTCCCATAAAATGGAAATATTTAGGGTATGTGTGATATAAAAATTCTATAAGTATAATTATTTAATAAATATAAAAGATAAAAATTAAACATATAATAATTATCAGTCATGAAATATGGTGACAGAAAATGAATTTTATCGCTATGTGGATATAGTAAGTCGTACCTATACCCAACCAATACTTTCACTTCTTGTTCGATGCGAAAGGGGATGTATAATGGTGTGTTCATAATAATTATAAAATTTAATAATATTTAGTATTATAAATTTATTATTCTATGATATATATCATAAATTTTGAGTACGTATATAAGAGTAGAAAAAAACAGTGATCGGTAAGAGTGATTACATCTTATTTAAAACGGCTTCATTAGATTTACTTTAAAAGACTCTAGATTTGGTCTTTTAGGAAGACTATCACTTATAGAATGTGGATATGGAAGTGTAGAAGAAAATTTTCCCTATTTCTGTTGATATTGGATATTAAAACTAGTGAAATGAGGTGAGGGAGGAGGTCTCCATTTATAATGAAGGTGAGGGTCAATTTTTGGAATTACTCAAAATATTAATTTATAATAAGTTAAATCTCATTAGAAAATACCTCTAAGTGGAAAGGGATTTCATGATATTGTGGGATAGGGTGCCAATCCCATAGCCAAAATATTATCGGCATTTTTTGGTGTAAATTTAAACGTTTTCATTTTGATTAACCCTTAGTTAACATATTTTAGTTTTAACAATGGTAACAATGTTTTTAATATTAAACTATTGATATTTTTACTTTTCAGGTGTCATTTGAAACATTAGTAGTCAAATTATGATATTTTAGACCATAATTTATCACATTTTTCTTTATTAAGGATTTTTATGATTTTTAACTAATTTAATAAAATGATATTTTTTTAATATGTCTTATTCACCTGTATAATTCTTTTATAACATTATGTTATTATATTTAAATATCTTTAAATATTTCAAATATTAACTAATTTAGTTTTAATTAATTTAATAATTATTACATCATTATTTTTTAATTATTTATGGAAGTTATTTCTTCACTAAAAAAATAAATTTCCATGTGGTAGATAGACCATTTATATTTTAAAATCATACATATTGTCTATAATATCTTCTATTTAACCCCATATTAAATATACTATACTTATTAAATGTAAGAGTGTGACATTGTCTCACATTATTTGACTTTAATAATATCTAAGTCATTTTTATGTAAAATTATCCATTAAATAATTAATTTCCAAAAATTAGCTTTTAAGTGTCTAACTAACTTCATCCAATAACATTTGTTCAAATTTTTTGGAAATTTTAGATAATTTATAATATCGTTTTTACCCTTAATTACTCTTTTTATCGTTAACCATGTTAATAAAAATTATTTAAATTACTATTAATATTTTCCAAAAATAAAAGGGCCCTATTTAATAAATTTTTACATTATTATTCAAAATTTTAAATACATTTATTAATGATAATAAAAAAAAATAACGAAGAATAATTTAAAATTAATCTTGTATATGGGGTGAGAAAAGGGTTGTTTAAATTGAGAAACATTCAAAAGATAAAAATTTCTTTATATCCCTGTTCAATGAGAATTTGATTCCAATGACCTAAATTGGATTAAATGATATGAAATTTATCTAATTTATTTTAAAACCAATAAAAATTAAAATTTTACTATATAAATTAGTTATAAATAAGCAATTTTCAATTAAAATCCAAATTTTTCACTATTCATCAAAATATGAAAATTCTCCGAAAAATACCAAAAGTTCACCCAAAGTAATGTTTTGTATCACTATATCTAAAATAAATTTTACTTTTTCATATAAAAATTACAGAATTTTCAATATATAGCTTTAAAATGGGTTCACCATTAAAATTTTGTAAAATTACCGATTTTAAAAATACATCTTTTTATTTAGAAAATATGATTTATTCTTATCTTATGCTAATAAAATCTATTATATGGGTATTAAAAATATTTATTGAATATGTAATATATAAATTTTATCAAAAACATCAATCAATAGTTTTTTGTCTAATTTATTGAGATAAAATAGTGTTTAAACATTGAAAAATAGTTCTCTTAGAAAAAATCATTTATTTCATGTAGTTCTTAATTTCATTTTTGGGTTATTGGTAAAATATAGTGCTTTTATATATTTTTTAATAATATTTTCATAATTCTAAAAGCCTTATTTTTTTATTCCTTGATGGTAAATATATTAATATTATTAATATATAAATAGTATATTGTAGTTTGGTAAAACAAGGTCTAATGTATACTGAAAGATATCAAAATAAATTAGAATTGAGTGGAACATAAGAAAAATATAGTGTTTCGTATACCAAAATATAATCTAAGTGTTTCATTTAGCATAACCTCGACATGGTGTTGTGTAAAATGAAATAAAAACATGGGGCATTCCTATAACACAAGAAATATTTTGTATTACATGGAATGAAAAATATTAAAGTGATTAAATTAATTAAAAAATAATATTTCACAAAAATTATAGGGTGTAACATTATAAACCCCTTGAAATGAATTTCTCCCTTGAAATTCATATTGGTTGTCAAAAGATTAATACATTAATGTTCCATTCATAGAAACTCACATCATAAAAATGAATAATTAGACTCCAATTAAAAATGGAATGTTTGAAACATAATTGTTACCCAAAGTAACTCAAAAATAGGTTTCTACATAAAAGAACATTGGTGGAATGTGAAAGCATGGTCATGGAATAGAAATCTAACTATCATGTTATGATGGATTGTGATAAAGAACATGGTTAGGATAAAGTTAACGATCACAAATCCATAACCCAAAGAGGCTTGAAAAAGGTTATCGATATCATCAAAAATGATGATAACAGGACAAAATATTTTTTCAATGCTCTTTTCCTATTGTTGAGTAATTTTCATGAGAATATTTACTTAATTTCAGTATAATCTCACATTTTTTTGGGCCATGACCAATTTCCACTTCATCTTTTATTTCAAGAAATAAGGATGAATCTTTCATCCTTGAAGTATTGACATATCAAGATATCTATAAATAGAATGATAGATCCTTCCATATGTCATTATCACAATTAAACTTTTTGAAAAATTTATCCAATATTTATAAATCCTTATATGGTGAGATAATACTTTAATATCTAAAACCTATAAAAAATTTCATAAATAGTTAACCTTGTGACCCTTCTAAAAGAGGAAAGTTTAAAACATTAGAAATAAGGTAACAAAATATATCAAAATCAGTTTTACATTGATCCCCCATATATCATAAAGTATATATTATTTGTCACATACCAAATATGTTAATAACCTAATCATGTACTCTCTTTAAATAAATGGTTATAACTTGAATTTCCATAAATCCTTATTAAAATAATGCATGTTTCCATATTCCAATTACTATTGGATATATTCATCAAAAACAAAAATTGTATAAACTTAATCAGCAATAGAATAATACACTTTTAGAATATGTTTTTAATGAATTCCAAGGTATTTAGTATTATTCAATTTACTTTATCCAAACATCATTATCTTATAATCGGCAACATATTAAGTTTTATCTATCCTTTAATCATGATAATCACCTTTCCATTAAATCACTTTTCTAGTGTATTGGAAACATTAACCATATTATTTTAAGTCCTTTCCAAAGAATATAAACTAAAAAATCAATATATATTTCACAACTCATATAACATAATTCGTAAATATGAATATAGAAACACTTAGATTATTTCACTTCATCCTTGATCCATTAACAAGGCTGCATCATCATACTACTAAAAAAGTCTTTCCATTCACATTTCACTTATTGTCTCATCATCATTAGTAATATAACCATTACATGTACCACCTTGATAATTATCTTCATGATTATTCCACATAGGAAATCGATTTTCATAATTCCCAATATTTCCACATTTAAATCAGCCATCAATTTATAGAACCATAGGGTGTCCAATATTCCCATCCATTGCATTAACTAGAATTTTAGTTTTCCCATTACATTTAAATTATTTATTTTCTTCTTTTCCACAATCAAAACATCTTCTTGTTTCTCTAATATATCCATTAGGGTGATCTTCCTACATTCTTAGCATAAAGGATATTGAATCTTCTTTCCTCCATGGTACCAATTACCAGAATTCTCAAAAAATATCATTCTCTTCCTGGGTGAGTCTGATATTTTGTTAAGGTACCGGTTGTTAATTAAGTTCTATTAAAAATTATTAGTCTTTATCACATTAACCTTCAATCCAGTGATCATCCCATTTGAATACTTATCATCAAATATTTTGTCACATTCAACATTAACATTGTTTGTTCTGGTTCCCACCATTGAAACAAAATTAGAAAGCATGGTGTGAGAAACACTTATCATAGAACAAAACCTTGTAACAATGAAAAATCACTTATATAATGTCTAAATTATGACCCCTTCTTTAATTTGTGACACTATTTTCTTGTCCTTAGAGATATCCCTAGACATATCTATAGAAATGTACCTAGGGATATCACTAATGTTTTCTCAATATAGTTTCTAAAGGTTGGCTAGACCTTTTCAATGAACCTATCTATAACTACCCAGGCATGAAATATAAATACATTATATCATTTTTTAGAAATAAACAAACACATTCCCAATGAATGTATTAGTTTAGTGCCTTTGAAAACTTCTAACACAAGATTATATTCTAGTGAAAGATCTGAAATGATTTCCAAAAAGATCTTCCCCTTTTGTACCCCTATATAAAATCTTTCTTTATAAACTTGGGAATATCAAACAAAATAAAAGGGAGAGATTAGATGCTCAATAATGTTAAACAAGGGAGCTACGTAAGCATAATAATAAGAATAAGGGTATGAAAACATGATCATATCCTTAGAAGATCATGACATGCATATCAAAGATCATAAACATGGGTCACATAATAAATTATACTATTTTATAGGAAATGAATCATTAACAAATCAAGAAAATAACACATAAAATCATAATATATTAATAAGACGTGAAATTTTGGGCATACTCATAAATATATAAAATTATGTCCATATTATTTAAGGGTTACTACCCTAACCATCATAATATAATGGGTTCACTCCCAAAGCATATTAGTAGTCAAGGTTCACTCCCAAGATAATATTAATAGACAAGGTTCACTCCCAAGACCATATTGGCTGACAAATTCCTCTACTAAACTGTTTTCACTTCCCATTTTATCTAAGTATATCTCGTGAGATATAAACCATTACACAATGAATTGTAGGTAAATATAGGTCTCACCCATTAAATAACTAAAACAATACATAAGTGTGCCATAAGAACATAAATCATTCATAAAAATAAAATAATCATAGAATAAATAAGAAAATTATTCTTCAATCATAACCCCAATAAAGCATAATTAACCTAAGATAATGTTATCTTAAATAGAAAATGATTTTCAATAATCATTCAAAAGAATTATTGAGGAAAAGTTCCTTTCAACTTTCAAATAAAATTTTAAATCATAAAACATTTATCAATCCTTTTTAATTTAAAATAACCCTTAAAACATATAAATTAATATTTTTCAACCATTTTTATCATTTTTAAATACATTTCCTTGAAAATCCATATCTGATCATTTACAAGTCTTTTAAAACATTTTTAGAAAATATTTTATCAAAGGAAAATAGATTTCTTAAAAAAGAGAGAATAACATTATATGAAACATATAATATCATTAAAATAAGTATATTCTTGATAAAACATGTTATGGGTATTATTTACTCCTCACAAAAGAATATAGGTTCATAATATAACATGTGTCTCAAGGAAGGAAAATTGAGACCTAATTTTCTTTTCCAATTTGGTAGTTTTTGAACCTTAAACTGAATTAAAGGGTGGTCATAAAATGAATATTTAAATACCCATAAATGTTAGGATAAAGATAAAATGGGTAGTATATACGCCACACAAAAAAACAAGCAGTGAATATGGAATAAGTCTCACAGAAATAAAAGTCATTCTAGATATCCCATTACCTTAAGTATTAAATTTCTTCATACATGTTAAAAACTTATATATATTAAATTTATGTTTATTATAAATAAAACAAAAAATCATATTCATATAAATAATACAACATATTATTTAATTATGATATTATAATATACATTTATTAACAAATCCTATTAATTAATAAATCATATTAAAATTTATCCATTTGATTTCTATAAAGGTTTTGACTTTTTATTCTGGTTCTAATAACATATATCATGATTTTATAATATAAATAATGATAAAAATGGTTTAAATGTCATATATATATATATTCAATATATACTTAGTTAAAGTGATTCATAATATTTAATGGTAGAAAATAAAATACACGATTTATTAAGAGGGTTGGTCGTACGTACACATGAAATTTGTTTCTATTTTCTTTTCAAATTAATAATTTGAAAATAATATAATATATTATAATACATTCAATGTAATGTGTGAACAAATCACATCACTTCTCAAGGTGACAGTTCATCATACACTTGAATGATGTAATCATACTCCCAAAAAATAGAAATCATAAAGGTATATGTGATATAAAAATAAGAGAAGAATAATTTTTTCATAAATATAATATATAAACATTAAACCATCATAATACCCACTAATTAAATATGGTGATGGAAAATTAATTTTATTGTAACGTGGAGATGGTAAGTTGTATGTATGCATGAGCCACACTTTTACTTCATGTTCGATGGGAAATGGGATGTATAATTCTGTGTTCATAAACATAATAAAATTTTAGAAAATTTAGGATGAGGAAGATATTATTATATGATATGTATCGTAGATTTAAATAAGTTATATAAGAATACAAAAATAGAGTGGTCGACAAGGGAGATTATTTCTTCTTCGAAATGGATCCTTTAGATCTCTTCTAAAGGACTCTATAGTTAGTCTTGTTGGAATACCAACACATATAGAATGTGCATAGGGAAGTAGATAAAAAATTTGGAAGCTTTTTGTTGAGATATAGTACTCAATGTGGTAAAATGAGATGAGGGATGAGGATTCCATTTATAATGAAGGCGAGGAGAACATTGGGAATTTCTCAAAAGATTAATTTATTATAAATTAAATAATAATACAAATACCTCCAAATGGAAATTTTTTAAAATATAATGTAATATATAGTTGTAATTACATAAAATAATATATTTTATACACGTTTTGGTGAAAATTTAGGTCTTATCATTTTGATTAACCCTATGTTAACTAAATTTTATTTTAACTATGGTAACAACTTTTTCAATATTAAAAGGATGATATTTTTACTAATAATGTGTAAATTAAACCATTAATGGTTAATTTATGATAATTTATATCATAATTTAACACCTTTTTCCTTATCAAGTATTTTTATTATTTTTAAATAATTTAATAAAATATGTTTTTCATAAATATCATTATTGTTAATTTTGACATTATTCATTAGATTGTATGTAATAAAATAAAAAAACCTAGAAAACTTATAAACCATTAATTTAATACACATATAATATGTCAAATTCACCTATAAAGTTCTTGGATCACCTTAATTAATTAAATTATGTCTCTTTTAATATTTTTAGTGTCACTTAAGTGAATTTTTCATTAATAAAATAATTAATGCATCATCATTATGCAATTATTTATGAGAATTATTTATTTAATAAAAATTAAAAATAAATTTCTATGATGTGTATAAAACCTTTATATTTCATAAAAATATATATATATTTGATCTTATCTTCAATTTTAACCCATATTTAAAATATTATACTTATTATAAGTAAGAGTGTGACATTTTGTTACACCCTTTGATTTTAGTAATATCAAAGTCATTTTCATGGAAAATGGTCAATTAAATAATTAAATTCAGAATATTATGTTTTAAGTATTGAATTAAAATCTTTAAATAACTTTTCTTCATGATTAAGGATAATTTTATAAAATTTATAATATTATAGTTACCCATAATTACTAGTTCTACCCCTAACTATCGTAGTAAAAATTATTAAAGTTACTATTCATGTTATCCAGAAATAAAAAGGTCCTTTTTGCTAAATTTGGGCCTTCTGATTAAAAATATGGAATCCATTTTCTAAAAATCAAAACACATAAATGGATATAATTAATTTAAAATTAATCTGGTATACTGGGTGAGAAAATGTGTTTTTAAAGTGACAATGTTCAAAGATTGAATTGTTTTTATATCCTAGTTCCACTTGATATTGATTACAATGAACTAAATTTTATTAAATGATATAAAATTTATCTATTTGTACTTTAAAACCAGGGAAATATATAATTTAACTATAAAAATAATTTTGACGAAAAACAGTTTCCAATTAAAATTCAGTATTTCTCACTATTAATCAGAACATGAAACTTCTCTTAAAAAACAGAAATTTCACCCAAAGTAAATTTAATATTATTATTTATAATATTAATTTAATTTTTTCATATATAAATTATAAATTTTTAAAAACTATATTTATACTGGGTTTTTAATTAAGAGGGGGTAACATTGCCCATTTGAAAAACACATCTTTTTATTTATAAAATTTGATTTATTCTTATATTATTCCAATATAATATATTGGATGAATGAAAAAATTATATAATATTTAATATCTAAATTTAATTAAAAACATTCACAAATATTTCTTCGTTTAATTTACTGAGATAAAATGGAGTTCAAATAGAGAAAAATAATTTATTAGATATAGAATTTCTTTATTTTCAAATAGTTATTAATTTCATTTCTAGCTAATTGATAACAAAATGACTCATTTTATATATATGTTTAAAACAAATTTTCATAATTTAGTTAATATTTGTTTTTTAAATTCATGGGTTGTAACAATAATAATATTATAATAATATTAATATTACATTGTAGTTTCATAAAACTAGGTCTAGTGTGTAACAAATACTATCCAAACAATTTGAAATTGTCTGAAACACCAGACAAAAATAGTGTTACATTTATCAAAAGATAATCTAAGTGTTGTTTTTAGCACAAAATCGACATGGTTTTGTGTACAATACAAGAATAAATTATTTCTTTCATATAACATAATATATATTCATCGATGTGTGAAATGAAAAATATTGAAAATATTAAATTAATTCAAAAATATATATTTCACTACATATCACAGTGTTATAATTATTACAAATGCATATAAAGTTCTATAAAATATTAGAATTAATACTTGATTATGAAATTTTATTATATTTCTTATCCTTATATTAGTAACATCAATTTTGAAATTATAGGGTAAAGGTCGACTATTCAATGACATGAAAAGTAACTTGAAGGAGTAAAACATTATCATTTTTTAATTTTTTTAATATATTATTTGAGTTGAGTGCTGGAAGAATCTGAAATGTCAAAATAAAAACTCACTTGAATATCCCCTGGAGGAAAATATTTTATTTGTTATCACATATTAAGTCATTTATAAACAGATTTGATATTGGAGGTAATTTCTCCTATTATATACACCTAGAAATGATCACATCAACTTAGAATATATTAATCCATACCTTATTACACTAGAAAAATGGATTTCATGTTTCCCTCAAGTGAATCTGGTTTGAAATTTGATAAGGGGGAGAAGACGAAATTTCAATAAGGGTTAAATCATGAGATAAGTGTCACTTTACCTTACTCTAAAACGTTTGTATTTATTATCAAAAAGGTGGATAATGATATTGAATTTAGAAAAAAAATTAATTATAGAAAATGTAAGGGTATTGAATATATGTCTATGAATAGTCTTTTATTAGTTAACAATAATATGTAAATTCACTAGTTCATGAGTGAAGAGGAATAATAAATAAAGGGATCCTAATGAATTCGGATAATAAAGTGAGGTAATGATTAGAGTTCCCTTGAATTATAGGTTTCCATTATCTTTTATTATGTTTATTTCTTATTATCCTTTCATGTATTGGAACTCTATTCCTATGTGGGAATTTAAGGTTTAAAAAAAGAAGAAACTACTAATTTATGATTTTAAATCGATGGAAGTTCCTTGATATATGATTGTTTTGGATCTGTACTTAATTGGTTTCAATGAAACGTATTTATGGTTTGTGTAATTATTATTTATACATGGTCATGATTGGTTGGAAGATTCCAATTGAAAATATTAGAGATATTTTGAGTGAAAGAGTAAAGTTTACTATAAGTTCAAGAGTATAATTATCATTTATTATTTGGAATGAACATGTTTTAAAATTTTCACAGAGATGGTGGTGAAGATTTAGAAAGTTATTACTAAGTACAGGGTTGAAAAAGGTGTTATATTAACTAAGTATTTATTTATACAATATCATCTAGTGTAGATTGATGAATTTCGATGTACAAAATCACTAAGGCAATGTGAATAAATTGAAATATTCAGAAGTATTCTTTATATACTCTAATATGATTTCAGTATTATGTTGAAGAGTTTTTAAAATATTGAATAAATTATTGAACTCATTTATATAACTTCCCAAGTAAATAAAGAATATAAAATTTTCATATTTATTAATATTTTTGAATTAAATATAAATTTTACTTACAAATGGATTCTATGTCTGATATCATACTCAACACACAAGAACAGATTTCTCTAAAATCTTACGTTGCACACAAATTTGACTTATACCGAAAAATAATATAACAATTTTATAATTTTAGTGGTTAGTTAATGCCTAGACATTGTATTCGAGGGAATGAACAGAACTAACTAAATTATGAATACAAATGTTTATTAAATTTTTTATAATTATCAAATAAAAGTTAGTCTTAAAATGATAATGAATTCAATTTTAAGCATAAATATTCTTATATTCATTAAAATATCATTTTACCGCCTTTTGATGGTGAACACTTTTCAAATATATTATTTTTCACTTTAATATGTTTTATTTGACAAAATGAACTTCTACTTAGAAGTGTCACATCAAAATTTACTTCGGGAAAATTTTTGGAATTTTTCTGATAAAATTCATTTTTTAATGAATAGTGGAAAATACTGCATTTTAATCCAAAATTACCTTTGCATATAATTTATTTGTGTATTTATATTGTTCGTTTAATTGGTTTAAAAGTGTAATTATATTATATTTTTACCATTTAATCCAATGTTGGTCATTGGAAGTAAAATTACTTTGAAATTGGACATAAATAAGTGTCAACCTTTTTATATGTATTATTTCCTAAAAACACATTTTTTGTTATGACAATGGTAATTAATTATAAATTAATTAATGCAAGTTTTATTTTTTGAATTTGGTAAAATAAACATCATTTTTGAATTTAGAATATCAAATATAGACTAGGCTGAATTTTTTATATTTTTCTGAAAACCTTCAATTTTTAATGAGTAGTGAAAAATACTATATAGTAGTTAAAACCGTATTTTTCATTTAAATGAAATTTTACCACTTTTGTGAATTGAATTTTAAAAATATGACAAACATGGTTGTCATTAGTAAGTAAAATTTGGTTCAATGGAATGGAAATAATTTTTGGGTGAATAGTAACTTTTGACTTATTTACCATGGTTAAATGTAAATAGGGTAATTCAAGATAAAAAAATATTATAATAAAAAAAATTACCTAATTTTTTGTGAATAGAAACTTTTTTATTGGATTTTTTTAAAAAGGAATTATATAAATAGTCATAAAATTGAAATAAAAGAGTTTTTAAATAAATCAATATTTTATTAAACGATAAAATAGTCCTAAACATCTAAAATTACGCCAAATTACATTAATAATGTTAAAATTTTCATTAATGATCCATTTTGGGTCATTTAGAATTTTATAGAAAATATATTAACCATATAGTATGAATATATTAAAGGACTTGTTAAAAGTTAAAAAAGTTAACGAAGGGTTAAATTAAAAAGATTAGGATTAAAAAATATTCAAACCCTAACCAATTGTTATTGGATGATTCTATTTTAACTAATATGCACATTATCCTCTAATTAAATATGTTTTGAATCTTTTGAAACCAAAATCATTTTATAATAAAATAATACTTTCAAACATTCCTAAAGATCCGCTCCTTCCTCTTATAAAAGGACACCACTTATAAATCATTACTCACACTTATCAATCCATTTTTTCATGTCCAACCTATGCCAAATTAATCTCTCTACCTTCTTGTCCTCAACCTAGAATCCTTCCTTTAGGCAGAAGGCACTTCATGAAATCCTTTCGGTTCAAACAAAATGGAGTTTCTCGATTTTAAGGTAACACCTTCCCAAAAGTTCTCTTCTTTTATTTTACTTCCTCAACCCCCTAAACTCATTTTATTACATTCATTTATAACAACACAAGTGTCCTCAATATAATAGTTTTTTGGTATGAGAATTATTCTAGCCACACTTACACACAACTTCATCTATTGGTAAAATAACATAATGTTTCTGTTGACGACGAACTACTGCCTCATGAAATGATGATTGTTCGATTATCTCATACTGCCTCTTATAGTGGAAATTAAGATGAAATTGTACTTATATGTGATATATATTATATTTATATGGTTTCTATTCTTCTGTATTTTTCATTTATAGCATACCTTTATGGTTTCCATAATTGGTAAATGCTATAATTTCATTTGAGGAAGTGCATACTACCGCCCCCTCAAAGTGATATGACTCATTCATTCCATACGTGAAACTTATAAAGGATGAAGTTAATTAAATTATATATTATATTATATTGGAATTATAATATACCTATATATTATTACATTTTCATACCACTAAAATACAAAATAGAAACGAAAGTTGTGTTCATGCATACGCATGGCTTACCGTCTCCGTGAACAGTGTATTTCATTTTTATTATCTCTAAATGTTATGTACTGTAATAAATACATATATATACTAGATATATAAGATATATATGTTATCTAAATCATTAATATCATTCTGGAGATAAAGTACTTTTTACAACATGTAATTATAAGAAGTTCACTTGTGACTCAAGTACCAAATATCAATAGAAAGATCGTTGTTAACGTAAATGATTACATGATGTTTATAATGTTCTAATAAGTGATATAAAAGGAATAATAAATTTGAAAAATGTTCTGAATCATGTAGAAATAAACTTTAATTTATTATTCAGGAGGTTAAAGAACGAACGGGTCAAGTTGGACACAAGGTATGGGACTTTGTCTCAATTACATTTCATTGAGGAATATTTTGATTTATACCCAATTTTATCTAATATGGTATATAAACTCCTTTGACTTTTATTTTCATTAAAAGGGAATATTTTTTCTTTGAAACATCTTACTAAATAACAAAAGGAATGTTTTTATTGTTTTCAGTGACAATGACATCTTCATCTCCTTAATCTTTAGTTTTCTTCCTCTATATGACTTAATGTTTTTTATATCAAATGAAATCACTTATTCTATTTTTGGGTGTTTTGGAATTGAAAATTGTTTTTTTATAATGGTACATGAACTTTTGATGGCTGGTTATGTGATAAACCAAATGATGGGTGGTGTCATGATCAACCAGGATGGGTGGTTATTTTATAACCTCTAATGCATTGGGTATGGAAGTCAATTGTATGGCTATTTCCTTTAGTGATATATGGGGAAGTCAACTATATGGTTATTCCATTTAAGTATTTTTTTTCCCAAGTAAACATTATATGTTATGTGTTCTTTCTATGGGTTTTATATTAATAAATTGGTTTAAAAAGTGTAAGCAATGATCTTTTATTCAGTAAAGAGTATTTACTACTTCATAAAGGTGAAAGTATTACTTATGATAAAGTATTCATGGTTTACTTTTTGTTTTGAAAATCAAAAAGTTTTCCTTCTTTGTTTATCTATTACTGAGTTTTTGTGTTAATCCCAAGTTTTTCTTCAAATGTTTTTCACAGGACTAAAAGATTAATATTGTAAAGGATGGGATTAAGGAAAATGCATTATGTCTAGAATATGGAACTAAACATGACTCTTTTTTTAAGAGTTTTTATTTTATCAAAAAAATTGATACTGAGTAGATCTTTCTACATGTAATATTCAAATTGTTATGTATATGTTATGTCCTAACTCTATAAAGCTATAAATTTGAAAGTATCCCCAATTTGAATCAATAACATAATTCATGATTATGTAATGTTTAATGTCAGGGCCTTATAGTTGGTATCATAGGTCGGTTGAGACAACTTTTTGGTGTTAGGGTATTTTAAAATTAATATCCATAAATTAATTTATTATATGATTGAAATGATACAGCTTTTATAGATTAAAATATTGCTTCGCTTAATATACATCTGTGTTCAGAATAGTTTTGCGAAGAAGAAATAGGCCAGTTATGCTGGGAAGAAATATAGATTGAAATGAACATCCAAATTAGCAACCTGAGATAGTCAAAATCATAACAGAACATTTTGTTTTAGTGATGGATAAGTTGACTCAGGTGATAAATGGTGGTTGTTTGTATAGATGATATATTGGTATATTCAAAAAACTGAAAGGAACATGATTGTCACAAAAGGACTATTTTTCAGACCATAAAAGAAAAGAAACTATATGGAATGTTTAGTAAGAGTGAATTTTTGATGCAAAATATTTCGTTCCTTGGTCATATTATTTCTAAAGATGACATAAATGTTGATCTTGATAAAACAAAAGTTTTTTAGGAATGGCCAAGACCCACAAATATAAACGAGATCTGTAGTTTTCTTGTTTTAACAAGTTATTACCAGAGGTTTGTTGAATAGTTTTCACAGTTTTCTAGCCCAATGACTAAGTTAACTCTAAAAGATGTTATGTTCATTTGGACAGAAGAATGTGATGATTTTTTTCAGGAATTGAAAAGAATATTGGTTAATGCTCTAGTTTTAGCATTGTCATCAAGAAATGGGGAGTTTGTTATCTATAGTGATGCTTTGTAGAAAGAACTTGGTTGTATCCTAATGCATAATGATTAGGTAATTTCCTATGCTTCATGTCAGTTTAAGCCTCATGAGTTAAATTTCCCTACACATGATTTCGAATTAGCATCAGTTGTTTTTGCTTTAAAAATTTTGAGGCATCATCTGTATAGAGTAAATTGTGAAATATATACTAATAAAAAAAGTTTGATGTATATATTCACTCAGAACGATTTGAATATGAGACAGAGGAGATGACTATAATTAATCAAGGATTATGATTTCACGATTCATTATCATCCAGGAAAGGAAAATAAATTGGATGATGATTCAAGTTGAAAAAGTAATGATACATTAACTATGATACGTTTGGAATAAGATACTTTGGTTTTTTATTTGATTAATTTTTTATTGGAAGTTTTTGGTGTAGGAAAATCCTCTGTTTTGTTTCAGGTTTCAGTACAATTGTCCCTTGAAGACAGAATTAAGCAAGTGCAGAAGGAAGGCTTTGGTTATAGAAAAAGGTAGAGTTGATTCAGAAGGGTAAGTTTCCGAAATTTAATATTTATAATGATTTTATTTTGAGATTTGGGAAGAGATTATGTGTGCCAGATTGGAAATAAGAAAATATATCCATGGACTTCATTGTGGGATTACCAAAGACATCTCGAGGTAAAAATGAAATATGGGTTTTTGTTGGTCAATTGACTAAATATGCTCATTTCCTTCCTATTCTAGATACTTTGTCTCTAGATCAACTTTCTCAATTGTATGTTAATGAGATATTCAGGTTGCATAGAGTTCCCCTCTCCATTGCATTTGATCGTGATCCCTGGTTCACTTATAACTTTTGGAAAGGCCTTCAAAAGTCATTGGGTACTAAATTAAATTTTAGTGTAGCATTTCATCCATAATCAGATGGTAAGTCACAATGAACAATCCAGACCTTGTAAGATATTCTATGTTCTTCTTCAATTGATTACCAAGGAATTTGGGACAAACATCCTTATATGGTTGAATTGTCATATAACAAAAGTTTTCATTCCAGTATACAGATGGCTCCGTTTGAGGAATTATATGGAAATCTGTGTCGAACTCAAGATTTTTGCGATGAAGTAGGTGATTGAAAGCTGATGGGACTATAATTTGTAGAAGAGATAGAAGAGAAAGTTTAGTTGATTCAGAAGCACATGAGAACATCTTAGAGTAGGCAGAAACGTTATGTAGATAACCAGAGGAAGGGTCTTTCTTTTGAGATAGGTGATCATGTGTTTCTCAAATTTTCTCCATGGAAAAGTGTGATGTATTTGGGAAGGAAGGGAAAGTTGAGTCTGAGGTTCATTGGACCCTATGAAATCATGGAGAAAGATAGATCATTTCCTAATAGAGCAGCTTTACATCCAAGTTTATCCTTGGTACATAATTTTTTTCCTGTTTCAATGTTGACAAAGTATATTCCAGACCCATATCAAGTTTTGATTCCAAAGGTAGTTCAGTTGGGAGAAAATCATTCTTGTGAGGAACAACCAGTCCAGATTCTTGACCCAAGAGAGCAAGTGTTGCAAAATAAGGTAATTCACCAGGTAATGGTTTTTTAAAAAACCCATATGGTTGAAGAGGCAACATAGGAATCTGAAAATTCTATGAGGGATAAATACACCCACTAATTTGATAAGTGAATAAAATTACGAGGACGCAATTTCCAAAAAGGGAAAGGTTGTAACAGCCTAGGTAAATAAAGAATGTGAAATTTTCATATTTATTAATATTTTTGAAATAAATAATAATTTTACTAAAAAACGGATTCTATGACTGAGAGTATACTCAACACGTAACAACAGATTTCCACAGAATCTTACGTTGCACACAACTTTCAATGGTACTAAAAAATAATATAATATTATTTTTATTCTAAAGAATATTTAACACCTAATCATTGTGTTAGAAGGAATGAAAATAATTAACTAAAATATGAGTACACATATTTATTAAATGTTTTTACATTTATCCAATAAAAGTTAAATACTTAAAATGATAATAAATCCAATTTTAAGCATAAATACTCTAATATTCATTAAATTGTAATTTTACAACCATTTAATGGAGCAAACTTTTTAAATATTGTATTTTTCACTTTTATATATATTCTATTTTACAAAATAAACTTCTTCTTTATAATAGGGACATAAAACTTCTCTTTGGTCGGTATTTTTATAACAAAATTCATTTTTTAATGAATAGTGAAAAATACCGCATTTTAATTCAAAAATACTTTTTCATAAAATTTATTTGTGTAGTTAGATTGTTCTTTTTATTGGTTTTTAAGTTTAATTAGATTATATTTTTACAAATTAATCCAATTTTGATCTTTGGATGTAATTTCACTTTGAAATTGGACATAAACCAGTCTCAATCTTTTGATAATTATTATTTCGTAAAAATATGATTTTTGTTTTGAAAATGGGAATTGATTATAAATTAATTAATGAAACATCTATGTTTTGAATTTGGTAAAATTGACATCATTTTGTAATTTGTAATATGAAATATAACTTAGTCTAATTTTTTGGTATTTTTTAGAAAACCTTAAATTTTTTTATGAATAGAGAAAAATACTACTTAGTAGTTAAAAGCTGACTTTTTTAGTTAAATAAAATTTTACCACTTCTATGAATTTAATTTCAAAAATTTTACTTACATTGTTTTCAATATTATATAAAATGTGGTTTAATGGGATGAAAATAAATTCTGGTGAATAGTAACTTTTTACTTTTATTTACAACGGTTAAAGATAAATAGGGTAATTCAAGATAAAAAGGTTATAATAATATAAAATTATCATAACACTTGTTCTAACCTTATTGGATGAGTCATGGATGACCAATAAAATCTTGAGGTATAACTTTCTTCCTTTGGAATCCCCTTGGGTAGGATAATTACATTAATAACTTTTTATTTAATGTAAAAATAAAAATATCATAAACATGTATTATTTTGATAAAATAATAATAATGTGGGGTTAAATAATTGATATATTTGAGTATAAATAGTCATTAAAAATCTAAAAATATTTCTTAAATCATGGTATTTTATTTATAATTTTTAGACATTAGAAGAATAAATTTATTTATTACACAATGGTGATGTAATGATTACCTCATTAAGGAATCTTTTAAATAAATGAGATTTTAAATGTTAAAATAAATTTTTTTTGAAACTATTTATGCCATACACAAATTTTAGAGATGACTATGACTTTATATATTTTAATTACTGATGTTTTTTCAAAATAATAAAGTTGGTTTGATTTTTAAAAAATTCGTGATATGGATAGTATAAAAATTGACATAAAAGAGTTTTTAAATCAATAAATATTTTATTAAATGATAAAATAGTCCTAAAAAATAAGATTCATCCAAATGAAATATATGATGTTATAAATGTCATTAATGATCCATTTTTTGGTCTTTTATAAGTTTATATTAAATATATTATCCATATAGTATGAATATATAAGAGGACATGGTAAAAGTAAAATATGTTAACAAAGGGTTAAATAAAAAAGATAAGGATTAAAAAAATACCCAAAACCTATAAAATTATTATTGGATTATTTTATATAAACATATATGCACGTTATCATCTAATTAAATAGGTTTTGGACCTTCTAAAACCAAAAATAGTTTTATAATAAAATAATACTTTCAAATTTTCCTAAAGAGCCTCTCCTCCCTCTTATAAAAGGACACCAAATCTAACCCATTAATCAAACCTATAAAGCCCCTTTTATCATCAAAAATCTGCCCATATAGGCTCCCTACATACCTCTCTTCCCCCTATAATCCTTCCCTTAGGCATAAGGAACTTCAAAAATGCCTTTTGTTTCAAACCAACGGGAGTTACCCGATTTTAAGGTAAACTATTCCCAGAAGTTATCTTCTTTTATTTTACATATCCAACCCATTAAACTATTTTTATTAATTTATTTTATAAAAACACCAGTATCATTAATATAATAGGATGTTTTTATGTTAATGATTTGAGCATAATTTACACACACCTCCATCTAATAGGAAAATAACATAATGTTTCTATACACGGTGAACTAATGCCTCGCGAAACGATGATTGTTCAATTATCTCCTACCACTACATACAGTGGCTATTAATATGGAATTGTATTTATATATGATATATATTATATTTATATTGTTTCAATAATTCTCTATTTTTCATTTATAGCATATATTTGTGGTTTCTATAATGGGTAAATGCAATAATTTCATTTGAGGAAGTGCGGACTACCACCCCATCAAAGTGATATGACTCATTCATCCCGTACATGGAAATTATAAAGGATGAAGTTAATGAAATTATATATGATATTATATAGTAATTATAATATACAAATTTATTAGTACATTTTCATTCCATTAAAATATGAAATACTAATGAAAGTTGAGTTATTGTGTACGTACCGCTTACAGTCTCCATGAACGGTGCATTTCATTTCTTATATCTAAATCTTATGTAGAGTAATAAATATATATATATATATATAACGGATATATAAGATATATATATTAACTAAATTTTGAATTACATTCTGTAGATAAAGTAGTTTTTACCACATGCATTTCATTTCTTATATCTAAATGCTATTTAGAGTAATAAATACATATATATACTAGATATATAAGATATATATGTTAACTAAATCTTGAATTTAATTCTGTAGATAAAGTACTTTTGATTATGTAATGTTTATAACGTTATAATAAGTTATATAAAAGGAATAATAAATTTTATTTTTTTTGAAAAATGTATAAATTAACTTTAGTTTATTATTCAGTAGGTTAAAGGACGAACGGATCAGGTTGGACACGAGGTAAGGGACTTTGTCTTAATCACTTTTCATTGAGGAATATTTTGATTTATACAAGACTTCATTTAAATGGTGTATAAACTCCTTTGAATTGTATTTTAATTCAAAGGGAATATTTTTCCTATGAAGCATTTTACTAAACGAAAAAAGGAATGTTTTTAACATTTTCCGTGACAATGTCCTCTCAGTTGCCGTAATCGTTAGTTGGCTTCCTCTATAAGCCTTAATGTTTTTCTAAAAGGAAAATAAATACCTTGTTTGGTTTTTGGGTGATTTGGTATTAAAAATAGTTTTTGAAATGGATTGATTTTTTCAATATCTTGAAATTTTTTTGTGATTGCGAATAAAATGTTATTAGTGAAATGTTTATATTTTTAATATTTTATGTGTTGTAATTTTATAATTTTACTAGGACTTTTGACGGGTGGTTACGTGATACAACAAATAATGGGTGGTGACATGAAAAACTAGGACAAGTGGATTCATTATAACCTCCAATTCATTAGATATGGAATTTTTTAATATGGATATTTCATTTAGTGATATGCGTGGAAGTCGCCTATATGGCTATTCCATTTAAGTATTTTTATTTTCTAAGTTACCTTTATATGTTATGTGTTCCTTCAATGGGTTTTATGATAATATTTTGGTTACTAAAAGGTTAAGAAATTATCTTTTATTCAGTGAATATTATTTAATACTTCATAAAGGTGAAATTACTACTTATGATAAAGTATTCATGGTTTACTTATTATTTTCAAAAACTAACAGTTTTCTTTCTTTGTGTAGCCCTTACAGATATTTTTAGTCTCATCCCAAATTTTTCATAAATTTTTTTTCAGTGGACTTAATGATGAATTGGGTCAAGGATGGGATCTAGAAAATTTTATGATGTCAAAAATATGGAACTAGACATGACACTTTTTTTAAGAGTTTTTATTTTATGAATAAATTGATACTCAGTAGAAATGTCTACAAGTAATATTATAATTGTTATGTGTTTTTTATTAAATAATTGTCCAAATATCTAAATATGAAAATATCCCTAATGTGAATTATTAACTTAATTCAAGATTATGTAATTTTTAAGGTCGGGGCTTATAATATATGTGTTAATTGAGATTGAATATAGTGTTTATAGATTCCCAGAGAAGGATGAAAGTTTTTTAAAGTGATTTTTCGAAGTTATTTAATTTTTAATTGGAGATTAATATTTGACTATAGAATTTTCATAATCCCTATTAATAGAATATTTAAAAATTAACAGAGTTCACTAACATAGACACATTCACTAGATGATATATGATAAAAAATGGGAGTTATACTGTGATGTGCAACATTATTCAGAGGGTTAAAAAAATTCTTTTTGATATGTAATATCTCCTTGAATATTGAGATATGAAAAAGAAGTGGTTCCTTCACTAGATAGGTACTATTTAAGGTGTGGTGAATTAGTGATATTCATTTTTATGAATTATCTATTTTAACATAACATCATTCAATAGTTAAATTCTACATCCTCTCACACATAGAATACTTAGCCACAATTTAATATAGATGGAAATAAACTACATAGGAACACCATTATTTATAAGGTTTGGAATTAGAGTCGTATTAATTATTGTGACTGGATAGTCACCCCAATCCTAGATTCTCAACTATAAACACAATTTTTTACACTAGGGATCTACCCATCCACATATTCATAGTCTTATTATTCTCATGATTTAGATTCATACTGAAAAAATTAGATTCACATTACTTTGATAGCCTGACATTTCCAATAAATGATTAAACCCTTAAAATAGTGAGTAAAAATTCTATCAATCCTCTATTTTGGTGTGAAACACATTTGATTTTATAATATTATTTATATTTATAAATAATAACCTCACAATATCTATGAAACAATAGTATTGGTGTTAATCATATCAATCACTAAATACTTAGGCTCTATATAACTTCATTTCAACTTTTAGAACTACCATCTCTAGTATCTTTTTTTCATATAGATGTGTATCAACCAGTTAGTTTTTCTTCTTCTACAGTTTTAGATTCTTCATTTTTAAAAATGACTCAAAGGGTATCCACCCCCATTTTTATACATTTTAAATTATCACGTAATATCATGTAATTATTCAAATATTATTTCTATAATTTTTATGGAAACACTCTGATAAATTTTAGAAGGATATTATCAATAAAATTAAAACTAGTCAACGAATTCCAGTTTTAATCCTCATTCAAATTTTTTTGTTAAGATTCATTTTTTTCATTCAAAAGGCTAAAGTTTTTAATTTATCATATGATATTTTAGTATCATATATTTTTTTCCTTCAAAGAATCCATGCATTTACTTCCTTCAAAAACTCCATCAATGTGTGCGTGGAATCATGCACTACGACGTGGAAAAGTAGCTTATGTTATAGAGGTCATCTAATAATATCCTCAAATATTCCACTTTTGTGTCTCACAATTATTTTATATTTCTTTATTATAAATTTACTGTATGATTTCATAATACATTGTGAATCTTATGGTTTTTATAAGATAATTTCATACCTTATGAAAAAACATCTTACATTTTTTATCTAATAAGAATCAATTATTCCATGGATATCATATAAATGTCACATATCTTATATGTTGTCTTATTCTACATTATTTTCATATAATATTAAAATCCCTTATTACATGTTCCATCCATCTTATACAAGCCTTGTATAGTAAAAAATTTTCACATATTATGAATCTTATCATATAAAATCACTAATTTCTTACAAATCTAACTATAATATGATATCAGTTGTCATAAAAACAATCCAATGGTATCTTTTGGATGGTTTCATTCATTCAGATATCATTTAATTATTGAATATATAATTTCAATCTGATCTACTATCTTATAACATACAATCTCTAAAAAACTATTTTAGATAGTTTCATTTCAACCAACAAAACTTTTATTTGATTTCGATGAATATCAGATACACATTCAATACATTTAAAGGGATGCCTCCATGAATATGTCCACCCTTATTCCTCAAGGTAACAACTATATCTTCTTTTTAACATGTATAATAACAAATTCCCCATACATCTCTTCAATGTTTTCAAACACATGTCTAATCCTATCACACACCAAATAAATGTTCCACACTACCATTAAATACAATTTTGTCATGGGAACTGTAATATCCTTCTTCTTTTTATTATCAATGCCATCTAAAACCTCTCATTACTATATTTTTTTCTTCTCTACCTTGTTAATAATAAATAAAAAAAGAGTGTTTAGGTTACTTATAACCAAATGTTATCCATAAAATTCATTCATTAATATTTAAAAAACTTCTGTATCTCCCTCTATTATGATGAATCACAAGTTGATTCACATTTTAAGAGAAGAGTAGTGCCACATATTCTTTAGGAATGATCCTTGACTTAGTTAACTCTAAGTCTACATGGTATAACCAAATTTATAAAACAATACTAATTTAACCACGGTTATAAGTTTTTTTTACAAAGTTACATACATTTGATACCATTCTCATTTACTCATACTAGGGGATACAATAAAAAAATTCCACCTTCACTAAAGATTAAAAAAATAAATAAAAAAATGTCCAGTTTAGGAAATGAAACTCCCCTAATTATTTATACATCAAAAAACACTCCCCCTATAAAAACATGTTTGATATATTGAAAGATAAGGGATATAACTGTTATTTTATACATCATTCTCCAATTTTTTTTAAAGCTAACTAAAAAATTTAAATTTACTTAATAATGTTGATTTGATAGCTTCAAATAATATTTTATCCACCTAAAGGGATACACTCATATTCTCTGTTTCAAGAAAATTTTAATGCATGGTGACGGGAACATTCTTTTTTGTACAGTATATAAAATACTTATCTTTCTCCTTTAATTCACATAATGTTATCAAAAAATAAATAAAGAGTATGGGAATACTGAGGGACCACTTATTTCCTAAACTAAAATATAAATAAAAAGAGTTTCCTCTCAAACATGACTTATAATTTATTTTAATATCAATTTGGAAAACTTATCCATGTTAATTTTCCTATTATGTGGGTTGAAAGTTGTATGCTCTTTTCTTTACTTGAATTACTTCCTTATATGTAGTAGTTTTTTCACCACAACCGTCAATTAAATTAAATTTACTCTTTCTTACATACATTTTTCTATTAGTTTATTTTAGTCTAGAACTAATGTCATATAATGTTTTATATATTTATTAACATATCCACATCTTTCATATATATTTCCTTGAATTTTTATGTAACCACTTATGAATAAATTTTTATGTGCTTTAATATTCCCATGTGAAATTACTTATTTACCTTTATAACTATAATTTTATTATGGTTTCATGATTTTTATTATTATATTCAATTAGGCTAGTTTAACTATTAAAAATTCCTTCATAACATTATCAATTTCTTTATCTTTTTCACGTGAAATCTTAAGAATATCAGAAAATAATGAATTTTTTTCTTTATATTCTGAATTTATAACCCTCTCACACCATAGGGAAGCTATCTGGGTTGGGTTTGTATGTTCTAATCATCTCTAGAACCTTATTTTTTTACATCTTCCATATAATAATTTAAAACATCCAAATCTATTTTGTGTTGAGAGACTTGTTGAAAATCTGGTTATAACTTTCCCTTTTGGAGATTTTTTCCACATATTATCACCATAACTTCTATATATTCCTTGTATCATCCTTATAAATGACATGTTATATCAATAATGTTAGTATTGTTTCATAAATTTCACATACCTAGAACAAATATTTGAACAATGATCATCCACATTGATATCATATTTCTCTAGAAAAACTAATTTTGTTGTTCTTCTTCAAACATGGACTTCTTTATACAAGGGGATTATACCCTTATTCAAATATTTATTATATACATTAAGTCCTAACATATCCTATCACTTTATTTCTTATTATATATAGTTTTGTTTTTATTTTTAAAACATACACAATCAGTAATAACGTGTCTCTTTTTAGATTAATTAGTAATATAAGTAACTTAATCTTATGAACCCATCTTTTATTCTTCATAAGAAGATTCAACTTCAATGTCATCTACCTTTTTGAATTATTATATAATATTTTTTAACTCTTTTCTTTCTTTAAGGAATATTTTTATTTGAATAAATCTCCTTCCTTCACAACCAATTTCTCCTAGAGATCTCTCACTTTCTTTTCCTTCTTGGATACTCTCAATTTTTACTTCATTTTATCATCAATGTAACTAGATGATTTCTTATTATACTCCTATTTTTCTACATAAATATTCTCATTTTATTTTTTTAATTTCCTTTTTCTTTCTAGAGTTATTTTTTATTATCAATATATTCTTCCAACTCATTCTGTAATATTTTTTAAAACTATATTGGTTCTCCATCATCACTATAACTATTTGAGGAATAAAAATTGTTTTTAACAAGATCTATAAAGTTAACTACATCCTAAAATTGGATTCATGATAATGATTCATTTGTTCTTTTTTTCTCATTATAATACTTTTATTTCTTCAATATAGTTTCCTTTTATTTTTCCTAGTCAATGATTTTGGGATTTCTCATCTTATTCATCTAATTTAGTTAAAAAACCCTTTTATTTGGTAAAATTATAAAAAAAATTATCATTATCTTTTTTTCTTCTTGGTAGTTTATTTCCTTTTTATTTCCACATTAACCTTTTGAATTCCTTTTATATAAGGGAAACAATTTTATCAAATTCCTCAACATTATCCAAATTATCTTAATCAATTGATTCAATATTTTTTATCATTTATAACATTAACTTTAATCATATTATTAAAGTTCATCTCATCTTTTTCTTTATTCTTGAAATTTAGAGCATTGTTCATTTCATAATAAAGTTGTGTATTATGTTTTTATTCCAAATAATGATATTGTTAATCCTCTAAAGTTCATATGTCTAGATCAAACATATCTTGAAAGTATAACATAACATTTTAATAATATTATAATAATAAAAAATTCTCCCACATTCCCCCATAAATTTATGAATATCACATTGACTCTAATAAATCATTCACCAATTTATTCATGATCAACCATATTAATATCCTCAAATATTATCCTCCAAACTTATATTTTTTCTTCATTAACCATTATATTATCTTTATTGTTTCTCCTAAATTTATCCAAGATTTATTTAGTGGTATGGAATCCCCTAAATTTTGTATATAACTTTTATAAAAGATAAATAAAAATAAAAATTTATCCTTGACATCAAATTATATATTAATCTCATTATAAAATTTCATTGGATCACCCTCATAAATAATTGTAAATATTACTATTTTAGTATCTATTACTTCCCAACATAGTAATAAATGGTAGTAAAATATATTATTCCTCAAAATATGATATTACTTTCCATAGAATGTAGAGGAAGACCTATTATTCCTAAATTTTAAATTTTATTTACTTAGAAACTTCTTGGATATTTTAGATGAAACATTTGTTAGCTTTGATACAACTTTTCGTGCCTAGGTAGATTTGGTACCACTGAGAGTAGGGGTGAACCATGGCTATAATTTTTTTGGAATTATTATTTCTAAATAAACTACTTGAACTACTTAAAGTCATGATCCTATCTATATTAGATAACTCAACCTCATCAGAATGACGTAGAAAGTAAGGAACATAGTAACACAAGTATTTATAATGTTTATCCTTAAAAGCCTACTTTTTCTGTTATTTGTTATGTAACCAAATCATATATTATCCACTAAATACACAAGTGGTTATTCTAGGGTTCTTTCCAACATTATAATAATATATTCTCACTACGTACCTTTTCAAAAGTTATAACACCCATAGAATTTAAGAGAATGATATGGTTGATATAATATACAATTTTCAACACTGTGATTAAACAAACTGTGATTTATTATTAAAATATTATTATTTTAACATGAATATTATAACTTGACACTTAAAATTGGTGATATGAATTGGAATAAACATATCATGAAAAAATATATAAATTTTTAATTTAATCTAAATGTATTGATTAATTCATAATAAATAAGTACTCAAATTTCAATAAAGTCAATTTATTATTCATAAATAAGTTTTCTTCATAATAGATTTTTATTGATTTTTGTTTGAAAATTTTATAATTAATTTTTCACGTACCGCCTTCACCAAGATGAGGGAATGGACAACAAATTTCCAGACCCTTCCTTCTTCAATTTGAAGGAGAGATAATGACCCTGAGACCTGCCTTCAATAGGTCCCAGAGTTGTGAATAGCACCAAGGGTATATAATCACACACAAGATGGAAGGCATTACGCTTTTTCTTTAATAGGATCGGGAGATAATATAGTAAATCCCAACAACACCAAAACTGGGGGTAAAGTAAATCCAAAAGATAACCATTCTCATATGCATGTTACAAAAGTAAATATCACAAAGTACAAGGAGAGTACAAAGTTAAAGTACCAAAGAAAAGAAAAATAGCAACTGCAATTATCCCAACGTCCGAGCTATTACGGCCCCACACGATCCTTGAAGTCCTTCTAGAAACCTGAAAGTAGTTTTATATACGTAGGGTGAGCATAAATGTATACTCAGTAGGGAAAACCAAAGACTCTCATGCACAAGTGGGGAGGAATTCTAATGCCCTGTGAGAAAATAAATAACCAAAGCACCTAGCAAGGAAAACATTCCACCCAATCCTCATCAAGGCACGCTCCACAAATAACTCAAGCCAAGTAATGTATAGTAATAGCACTTCGATGTCTGGGTACCCCACTCCACTTTCCCACTGGTTATTGAAGATATCCTAAACATCGAACTAATCTCGCCATTATCACCATAGTCCCAATGCCACACCTGCTCGCACACACCTGGGCCACAACCACACATCCCGCCTTCAAACACATGGTCCACAACCACCATCATACCCACAAACACCTGGACCACAACCACTATGCGTAACCATGCCCGCAAACACCTGGTCCAGAACAACTACTTCCATGACCGAAGACACCTGGTCCTCATACTGAAGATTCTTGGGAAACAACCTGCCCACACACACTTGGGTCAACCACCACAACTTCCATGCCCGAGGAATCTTGGGCTATATTGGACCTCAGGCCATCACAACCTACCCGAAGAGACTTGGTCTATTCGGTAATGGGAGAAAAAAGGATCTAATAACCGGCCACTCATAGGAGTGTTGGGAAAAACATCGTCCTCCATGAAATGGGGGTGTTCATCACTAAGTGTTCAACTTGGGTAGGGTGCAAATAAGAAACACAAAAAACTGTATATATATTTATAGGTAACAAGAACTCATCCCAACATAGGGTTTCCAAATCCAACCAAATCACAACACCCTTGTTACTATTAATTCATAAAAGAAGGCACAACACTCACGCCAAGTCACAACTCAATACCAAAAACAGTTCCCCATTTTAACCATTCTTGTTTTCTTGTTCAAGTGATCCCATTTAGGTGAATTCTACACTACTAGGCAACTAACAGAAATAACTACAAGCCATGAAAATATAAATAGCTAAACAGTAATTTATGCATTCACACCCGGTTCTCTTGTAAAGTAACAACAACAAAGGGATCGGTGATATCCCTCAAAGTACTGGAACCAAACCAAGCCTCGAGATACTACCCCACACCGCTTCATATTCACAACCAACAATAGTGCCATAACAGAGGATCACATCCTCACCCACATCACCCCAAAAGGATCAAACAATACAACACACCTACTACCAAAACCCAGTAGGGAAACTTCTAGGTTCAAACACATCATTCACTAAGTTTTCTTTTTTCTATTTGGTTAACCGAGGTGATCACACAAGGTTTGTTGTTCACTGGTCATTCATTTAATTGGACGAGTTTACATAATTAACCAAATTCCCATGATATATCCATTCAATGATCATAGAAACAAGGGTTCATTAGTGCGCAAGGAAAGACAACCAAAGACCATGATTTTCAGTGACCATATCCCACACAATTCACAATATATAGAAATTATAAAAAGTATAGAATAATTGTCAAACACAGGCCATCATTATTTAATAGTCTATTTATTATCTTTGTTAAGGTATGGTTTCACCATTTCCACAGAAATAGTAGTGTACCCACCCCGCATGATACACAGTAAGGAGAGATGAAGGAAAATCCCCACTTAGATGATCAAGGATCGAAGTTCTTCTCCACGCGCCAAGAATGGGGGATGCACGACTTGTAGGGGAGGACCTCCGGGGACTCCAAGGATGAGCGGAAAACTCCAACAGAGGTGCACCACAAGCCTCAGGAAGGAGGGACTCCAAGCACACTTGGGAGAAGAAATAAATCCACCCAAAATGGGGTAGGAAGAAACTCTAGCGTGATATAAAGATGAGATCTCGTTGTTACGGGATATGGAATTTTGAACCGCTATAAAGTCGGATCATGGATTCCTTTGCAGTTGGGAGGTTACACACGATGGGATTAATTCTCATTTAATTATTCCCATTGGGTTGTTGGTATAACGGTTGTGCGTTAAACCGTTTCTTTTAAATGGAGGAAAACGCACAAAGGGGGCGGAACTGCAAGGTACGGGGAAAGGGTGTGACACCAAAGAAAAACACACGTTTTAGTAAGTTTAAGGTTTCCCCGACCATTAGGGAATTTTAGATATTAATTATGGGCTCTAAATGGATTTGAAAGGGGAATTAAAATATTTTTATGTCAAAAGATACGTTAGAGGAGCGGAAAAAGTCAGAAACTGGAAAAAGACCGAAGATAGGGTGAGGACACAGTGCCACTGTCACGGTGCCACCCTCACGGTTCCACCGTCATGGTGTCACCTACATGGTGCCACCATCATGGTGTCACCCAAACGGTGCCACCGTCATGGTGCCACCCTCACAGTGCCACCTTGACCGGTGTGCGACCGTCACGGTGCCACCGTCACCAGTGCCACCTTCACAGTGACACCGTGACCGATACCACCATCATGGTGCCACCGTCACCGGTGCCCCCGTGATCGGTGCCACCATTTTGGTGGAGTCGTGTTTTGGAAAAGTAATGGACCAGGTGGGTCCGGGATATTACATCAGATACCACTCAAACAATTCTCGCCCTTGATAATCCAAACCAGACCCGAAGAAAAGGGTGTTTCCGAACAAACACCTCGAAAGATACCTCTCAAGAGTGAACCTTATTGACATCTAGGACCAACTCTCCCTCAAGTAACCAAGAAACATTCGATTGTAAAACTGTCCAGTCATATGGGATATGGAGTTTCTTCCTCCATGTTAGGATACCGTCCGCTTTGGGTGGCACTGAATCGCCCGCAGGGGTTTAATCACATCCACCTTAATGCCTCTTGTTTAGGTATCGGGTCCTCCCCTCCCCATGGTCATGACTCTTCACACACATGACCATAATAAGGAAAACCACACGTTCCATATTTAACAAAGTAAAGTGTTCCATCACAAACAAGTAAAAACAAAACAGAACAAAACTCAAAACAGCTCTGGGTATTGGGCATGCATCTGTGCCTCCCATTTCCAGGTACGTTCCTCGAGCCCTCCATGCCTCTATAAAACTTGAACCAAAGGAATGGTCCATCCACAGAGTACCTTCTCCTTACAATCCTCAATTCTCACAGGCATTTTTGCAAACATCAAATCGGCCTCGATGTCCAGCTTTCCCCTGTAGAGGACGTGTCAATCGTCGTGTAGATACCATCGGAGTTATGACACATGGAAGATGTCATGAATTCTCAGCAGTGGCGGTGGTAGCACTAGCTGATAAGCCACTTCCTCGACCCAACGCAGCACTTATAAAGGTCCAATGAACCTTGGAGAAATCTTAATCCCCCTGTCGAACCTCTGTTTTTCACGCCGAGGGGAGACCTTCAAGAATATGTTGTCCCCGACCTCGAACTCCAAGGGTCTCCTCATATTATCGGCATATGAATTCTTCCGGTCCTAAGCTATCTTCATCCTCTCCCGTGTAATCTGAACCCTCTCTATCATGCTCTACACAATCTTCGGGCCAAGAACACCTACTTCCCCAACCTCGGTCCCGCACATGGGTGAGCGACATGGTCTTCGTACAAGGATACGAATAGAGCCATGCCAATGGTATAGTGATAGCTGTTATTGTAGGTAAACTCTACCGAAGGCAAGTGTCACACCCATGATCCCCCAAAGTCTAGAATACATGCTCGTAGAATATCCTCCAATGTATGGATGGTGCGCTCTGTCTGTCCATCTGTCTGGGGATGAAAAGCAGTGCTAAGACGCAGCTAGGTGCCAAAAGCATGCTAAAATCCTCCCCAGACTCGTGAGGTAAACCGTTCATCCCTATATGAGTCTATGGACTCATAACTCCATGCAACTGCACCACCTCATCCACATACCTCCATGAAAAGGCATCCACTGCACCCGACTCCTTGATTGCCCGAAAGTGACCTGATTTCGTCAATCGGTCCACCACTACCCAGATAGCGTCGCAGCCTCCTCAACCCATGGGTAGACATGTGACGAAATCCATCAAGATGTCATCCCACTTCTACTCAAGGATGTCTAAAGGCTGCAAAAAACCGCCTGGAACACAGTGTTCAGCCTTCACCTGCTGACACACTAGGAACCTGGCCATGAACTCTGCCACCGTCTACTTTACCCAGGGCCACCAAGACTGACTCCTCAGACCCTAGTACATCTTAGAAACTCCCGGGTGCACTTATATGGGTAATTTGTGGAACTCACCAAGAACCCTCTCGTACATCGCCTCTGGAACTAACACCTTCCCTTGGAAAAGCATCTGATTCTGATAATCCTTCGTCCACCCTTCTGGAGCGTCGCCATGGTTAACCCAGTCACGCATCACTTCACTTTCTGAGTCTACCAATTGAGACTCCTATACCTACCACAATAGAGAAGACTTCACTTTCATCTAATAAAGGAAACCTCTACCACCATCCATCCTCGCATCTAGGTGCAGGGAAGCCAACTTCTCCATCGCCTTCCAAGCATCTGCCGACTCTCAAACCATATCCTTCTGCGACTTCCTTCTCAACAAATCACCCACCACATTATCTTTTCCTGAGTTGTAGTAAATATCGAAGTCATAGTCCTTAAGGAACTCCATCCACCTTCACTGCCATAAGTTCAGGTCCCGCTGGGAGAAGATATACTTCAAGCTTTTGTGATCCATAAAGACCATGAAGCATTACCTGAAGAGTTAATGGCACCCCAACTTTAGTGCGAACACGACTGTCGCAAGATCTAGATCGTGGGTGGCATAATTACGTTCATGAGGACGTAACTGCCTAGACCCATAATAGATAACCACTTGTCATTGCATCAGCACACACCTGAGGCCATGTCCTAAAGAATCACAGAATACCTCATATGTCTACTCTTATTCTGGAAACCTCAGCACTGGGGCACTTACCATGTTCTCCTTCAGATAGATGAAGGCCTCCTCGCACTACCCATTCCACACGAATGCTTGGTCCTTCTTGGTCAAGGCTGTAAAAGGTGCTACAACTCGGGAGAATTTGGGCACGAACCTCTGATAGTAGCCTTCTAGTCCAAGGAAACTACGAACTTCTACCAAATTCTTGGGCCCTCCCCAAGAAAAAACCGCCTCGACCTTCGATCGGTCTACCGTTATTCCCTTCTCGGACACCACGTGCCCAAGGAAGTGCACTTCTCGCACCCAGAACTTTCACTTTGATAACTTCCCATAGAGTTGATGTTGTCTAAGGACCTCTAAAACCATTCTCAGGTGCTCAACATGATCCTCCTATGATCTTGAGTAGATCAGGATGTCTTCAATAAACACGACTATGAACCGATCCAGGTATTCCAGGAATACGGAGTTCATGAGCCCCATGAACACAGTTGGAGCGTTAATAATGCTGAACGGCATGAACACAAACTCAAAGATCCCATATCTGCATCTAAAAGCAGTCTTCGAGATGTCACCCTTCTTCACCCTCAGCTGGTGATATCCAAACCAGAAGTCAATCTTAGAGAACCACCCTACCCCTTTTAACTGGTCGAAAAGGACATCTATCCTCAGGAGAGGCTAATAGTTCTTGACTGTTACCTGATTCTGTCACCGGTAGTCTATGCACAACTTGAGACCACCATCTGCCTTCTTTCAGAATAAGACTGGAGCACCCCATGGTGACACACTTGGTCGAACAAAACCATTCTTCATCAGATCTTCAATCTAAATCTGCAACTCTCGTAACTTGGAAGGTTACATCCGGTAGGAAGCCATCAAAATCAGACGAGCACCACCATTTATGTATCCACTGACTCCACTGATAGTTCAGCTAGTAATGAAAGGAGGGGATCCTCTCACCTGCTACATTTCTGGCAACCCTGCTCACCAATTAAAGTTACACGTCAGCCACCCGAATCTAAAAACACGACCATTCCTTAGAAGAAGTCAATGACGGCACATACAGAGAATAGCCATTCAATGACTAGTATGACATCTTATGGATGAATCTTCATTAGTAGAAGATCCCTGATAGACTGATGTGGCCCTATCATCAGTCTACTCCCTCGGCAAACATAAAACAAGTCGGTGTGACCTTTGACTAGTGTGCTCAACACTAGGGTAACTAGAAGTATCTCAATGTCTAAACCCAGAGCACGGTCCATAATGGGTGTAACAAAGGAGTTTGAAGATCTTGTATCGAACAAGGCATAGGCAAGGGTATTAAACAAGCTGATCGTACCTCAAACGACTTCTGGACCTACTGGAACTGTTGCCTCTGCGGTGTGCAACTGTCCACACCCAGCTCCTCTACCTCTCAGCTGTCAGCCGCCTCCCCAGACACACCCTAGTTAAGGTCTCTAAGGAGCGTCCTGAGGTCAGCCTCCTCTTGCAATGCTTTCCCTCGGAGGAACAAGAGCTTTCTGCCCCAGTTGCTGCTGCTGAAAGGGCCTAGCTGGAAACTGATGCTGCTGAGGTGGATGCGGAACATTCCCACCCTCTCCGTACTGTACTCTTTCCGGGCACTGATTTTGAAGGTGCTCATGGATTCCACAGATGAAGCATCTCTATCCTGGCCCTGAAAGGAAAGGGAAACGGCCGGGAGATCGGAACTGGAACTGCTGAGGCTTGCTTCCTCCTGGTCGAAACCTAGAGGGCCCTGACGTTGGATGCCTGCTGCTGATAGCTTTCCCCTTCCACGAGCCCAACTGGATTCCCTCTCGCAATACACCTCCTAGTGTTCGCATCCTTTCCACCACATCAGCCTTCTTCCTGACCTCCATGTACGTCGATATGGTGAAGGTAGTAACAGCATACTTGAGAGAAGGTCGAAGTGCCTCCTCCAAATGTCTGGCCCAAGACTACTTATTCAGAAAGAGGTCGGGAGAAAAGTGAAGGAGATCCTTGAACTTGATCCCAACTCTCTTACTGACATACTCCCCTGTTGGAGGGAGTGTAGTTTCTTCCTCTTCTCTGCCATCATCATTGAAGAGAGGAATTCTGCCAGGAACTCCTTCTCGAAGTCATCTCATGTAACCTCATCCTCTCTTTTCTCCCCAAGATAATGCGTCCACCACTGACGTGTTGCTCCACACATTTGGATTACAGACAGGGGAACCCAGTACTCCGTTAGAGCCCGGATCAGGCTGAAATCAATCACCAGCTCATCTAGACATCTCTCTTTCTCCATGTCCAAGATGTTATCCTCGTACTTCTTGAGGGTCTGCCGCTTAAAGGCACGAAGATTCTTCTACCACTGATTGCCCTCCTCCACTTGGTCATCCCTCTGCCGATCTACCAAGTTAACCTCCTGGGCCTCGATCGCCTGCACTACTCATGGTCATCTCTTAGTTTCCATGGCTGCATGGTAAACAAGGAATGTCTAAGCCCGAGTAGTGTAGAATAATGTTCTTAAATTTTCATAGAATTATTATTTATTTTAAATCCCCAAAATACACATAAAACATAAAAACTCATGTCATTATGATGCATGTACTTTTCCTAGGGTCTCTACCCTGCAATCAGTGTAGCCTTACTTGGTCGTTTGGTAGGCCCAGATTCCTTTCATCGGATCATGGGTGGCCCTAACATCACATTTCCTAGACGGTCTTCCCTGGACTATTTCATGCACCAAAATCATCCAAAACTGTTTCCCTACCATCCCATGTAATCCTCACTATGCCTAACCCTAGACTTCATCCAATCTCTCAACCTCACCTCTGATACCATTCTTTCATGACCTGACTTCACCAAGATGAGGGAAGGGACATCAGATTGCCAGACCCTTCCTTCTTCAAGTTGAAGGAGAGATAATAACCCCCGAGACCTGCCTTCAATAGGCCTCATAGTGGCGACTAGCACCAAGGGTGTATAATCACATGCAAGATGGAAGGCATTACCCTTTTTCTTTAATAGGATCGGGAGATAAGATAGTAAATCCAAACAACAGCAAAACTGGGGGGTAAAGTAATGCCAAAAGAAAACCATTCCCAAGTGCATGTTACAAAAGTAAATATATCTAAGTATAAGAAGACTACAAAGGTAAAGTACCAAATAAAAGAAAAACAGCACCTGTAATTTCCCAACGTCCAAGCTAGTACGGCCCCGCACGATCGCTGAAGTCCTCCTGGAAACCTGAAAGCAGTTTTATATACATAGGGTGAGAATACAAGTATACTCAGTATGTAAAACCAAATACTTTTGTGCACAAGTGGGGAGGCAATCTAATGCCCTGTGAGAAAATAAATAACCAAAGCACCTAGCGAGGAAAATTATCCACCCAAGCCACACTAAGGCACACTCCCAAAATAATGTAAGTCAAGTAATGTATAGTAATAGCACATCGATGTCTGGGTACCCCACGCCACTTTCCCACTAGTTATTGAAGACATCCTCTGCATCGAACCAATCCTGCCATTCTCTCCGTAGTCCCACTGCTACACCCACCCACAGACACCTGGGCCACAACCACACATCCCACCGGCAAACACTTGTGCCACAACTACCATCCCGCCTGCAAACACCTGGTCCACAATCACCACGTGTAACCACACCCGAAAACACCTAGGCCCGAACAACTACTTCCATGCCGGAAGACACCTAGTCCTCATCCCAAAGAGTCTTGGGAAACAACCTGCTCGCACACACATGGGCCAACCACCACAACTACCCTGCCCGAGGAATCATGGGCTATAATTGACCTCAGGTCGTCATAGCCTACCCGAAGAGTCTTGGGATATTCGGGAAAGGGAGCAGAAAAGGACTTAATAACCATCCACTCCTAAGAGTGTTGGTAAAAACACCCTCCCCCATGAAATGGGGCTATTCGGCACTAAGTGTTCAACTTGGATGGGGCGCGAATGAGAAACATAAACAACTATATATATTTGTATAGGTAACAAGAACTCATCCAAACCTAGGGTTTCCAAATCCAACCTAATCACAACACCCTTGTTACTATTCATTTATAAAAGAAGGCACAACACTCACGTCAAGTCACAACTCATTCCCAAAACCAGTTCCCCATTTTAACTATTCTTGTTTTCATGTTCAAGTGATCCTATTTAGGTAAATTCTACACTAATGGGAAAATAACAGGCATAACCACAAGCCAGGGAAAGAGAAATAGTTAAAATCAATTTAAGCATTCACACCTGGTTCTCTTGTAAAGTCACAACAACAAAGGGATCAGTGAGATTCCTCAAAGTACTGGAACCAAACCAAGCCTCGAGATACAGCCCCACATTGCTTTAGATTCAGAACCAACAACCGTGTGACAATAGAGGATCCCATCCTCACCCACATCACCCCACAAGAATCCAACAGTACAACACACCTACTACCAAAACACAGTAGGGAAACTTCTAGGTTCAAACACATCATTCACTAAGTTTTATTTTTTTTTTGTTAACTGGGGTGATCACACAAGGGTTGTTGTTCATTGTTCATTCATTTAATCAGCCGAGTTTACGTAATTAACCGAATTACCATGTTAGATCCATTCAATGATCACAAAAGACAAGGTTTCATTAGTTTGCAAGGAAAGACCACCAATGGCCATGATTTTCAGTGAGTATAGCCCATACAATTTACAATATATATAAATTATAAAAAGTACAGAAGAATTGTCAAATGCACCCCATCATTCTTTAATAGTTTTTTTTTATCTTTGTTAAGGTCTGTATCATCCATTCCCATAGAAACAGAAGTGTACCCACCCTTCTTGATACACAGTAAGGAGAGAATAAGTAAAATCCCTACTTGGATGATCAGGGATCGAAGTTCTTCTGCACATTCCAAGAACGGGGGATGCACGACTTATAGGGGAGGAACATCGGGGACTCCAAGGATGAGTGGAAAACTCCAGTAGAGGTGCACCACAAGCCTCGAGAAGAAGGGACTCTAAGCACATCGAGGAGAAGAAATAAATCTTGCCATGATGGGGGCGGAAGAAACTCTAGCGTGATATAAAGATGAGATCCCTTTGTTACGGGATAAGGAATTTTGAACTGCTTTAAAGTCATATCGTGGTTTCCTTTCTGGTTGGGAGGTTACACACAATGGGATTAATTCTCATTTAATTATTCCCATCAGGGTGGTGGCATAATGGATGTGCATTAAACCATTTCTTTTAAATAGAGGAAAACGCGCAACGGGGGCGAAACTGGAAGGTATGGGGAAAGGGTGTGACACCAAAGAAAAACACACATTTTGGTAAGTTTAAGGTTTTCGTGACTTTTGGGGATTTTAGATGTTATTTATGGGCTTTAAATGTCTTTTAAAGGGGCATTAAATCATTTTTATGACAAAAGATATGTTGAGAGAGCGAAAAAAGTCGGAAACTGGAAAAAGACAGAAGACACAATAATGATACGGTGTCACTATCACAGTGCCACCCTCATTGTGCCACCGTCACGGTGGCACCCACATGGTTCCACCTTCATGGTGTCACCTAGATGGTGCCACCCTCATTGTGCCACCCTCACGGTGCCACCCTCACGGTGCCACCTTCACCAGTGCCACCGTCACCGATACCCCCGTGACTGGTGCCACCCTTTCGGTGGAGGTGTGTTTTGGCAAAGTAATGGACCAGGTGGTTCTGGGCCATTACATAATTTCTTAAAATATCATAATTATTATTTTATATTAATTTAAATTTTAAAATATTTATATAAAAATTAATAAAGGGAGAAATTTTTTGATTTTTCTAAACATATTGATTTTTCTATGTATAATGAAAACTACTAGTTTTTTTAAATTTGTTATTTATTTTCATGAAATAAAGTAATTTAAATATCCAATTATATATATTAATTTGGTATTGAAGTAAAATATAAACCATTTTATTTATAATAATATAATTAATTTCATTTTAATTATCAATTTTCTTGATTTTTTATAAGTTTATCTTAGAGCATAAAATGAGAGTTTTGGAGAACTATTTTAAAGTGCATAAAGTTTATCTATTTAAATTAATTAAAATAACACATATTAAAAAATTATTTAAATTAAATTCATATATTATTATCTATTTATATTAATTGAAATTCATATAATGATTATTTCTATCCATAGTGTCAATATAAGATCATTTTCTTCTCAAAAAATTAATTTCTTGAAAACCCATTCTTCGGCATGTTTTATAGGTTTGCTTTTAAATTAAATTCTTCCAATTTTATGTTTTTTATTTCAAAAATTTATTTAAAATTTTAGTCAGCATAATTAATATTATTAAATAATCCCCACTTATGTTTTTCATGTTGAATAGTAAAAACAGTAAACATACTAGTTATCATGGTGAAAAATTAAAATGTTAAAAGTGTGTAACCTTTGGGGTAACTGGAATAACATGTTTAAAAGTATTTATTTTTGAATTTGGAGATCATTATTTTAATTATCACCTCTAAAATAAATTATTTAGAAATTCTAGAGCCACTTGTCTTGAGAGTGACTTCCCATTATTCAATAGTTTCGTGAAATTCCAAAAAATATCACTCCCACTCACTTATAAAAGGAAACCTCTTCTCCTATACATTAAACATAGAAAATAATTTTTGGTTTAGAAAATACCAAAAACAATCCATTATTTACTCACCTAACCACTTCATGTAATCCTTGGTCTTATCATAAATCCAATATTGGAATTCTTTAGGTATGATCCTAAAGAGGTGGTCTGAAGAAGAGGTATCATACTTAACTGAGCATCTCTATTTTATTCCTTCTTAATAATACTTAAAATATTAATAAATCATTATAATATAAAAAAAATAAGTATATACAATATTATAATATGTTATTTTTTAAATTCCATATCATAAATATATATCCACTTCCATCAAATGGCAAACAAATCCATGGTTCGTGTGTACAATAGACTACCACCTCATGAACCAATGTAATTGATTTTCTGACATCAGCTATCATGGATATTCATGATGAGGGGTTTAACTTTTATATATTCTATTCATGAAATAAAAAAAATTATTGAAAATTAATATAACTTATATATTATTACCTTATCATCCATTGAAAATGATAATTCCATTCATGTGTAGGATGAATTACCGCCTCACGAAGAGATATGATTCATTTTTTTATTAGTGCATCACATGGATGTCATATGTAAGTGTATTTAGAGAAGTATTATGATATTTATTATATAAATACCATTTTATAAATGTAAAATAAAAATTAACTACTTTAGACCAAAAATATTGAATAATGGAAACAATAATCGATTTGTATATATAGGTTGTCATTTCCATGGTTGTAACATAGTTCATTTTTCATAACCATCATTCATGATTTATTTTAAAAGAATAATTGGTTTATAAAAATGATAATTATTTTTTGACTATTATTCTTTATATTATCAAATAATACGGTCTTTGACCATAATCAACTTTTCAAAGTGATTTGGTACATATGAGTCGAACATCATCAAAACATCCAACTTAAACCTAAATGAAAAAGTTATTGAATATAAAATAATAATAAATGAAATAAAAGGAATAAAAAAATTAAAATATTTATTAAAAAAGTAAATAATTTAAATAATTTTATTATTAAGTAAGACAAAGAACATATGTGGTGAATTGGGATTGAGGAAAGCGATCCCTCAAAACCACCCTTTCCTTTGGGTTATGACCATTATCTATCAAGCTCACTTTATCTCTCTCTCTCTCTCTTTAGTTTAATGTAATGATTATAAATTTTTTATATATTTCTCTCAAATATAAACATGTTTAATTATCTATTACAATTATGGTGTAATACATTCCTTATTCTCATTCCTCAAATACTTTCATTTAGAAATTTCCATTTATTATAGTATGAGGTGAGATTATACAACCCATTTTCTTTCTATGGGTAATAATTATGTTATGTATTACGATTGATTTGATTTATTTTGCACAAATATATAAATAAAACATTATGATAGGTTTTCCCAGATATCACTCTAATACATTGGGGAAATATATAGCCTCATTAGGTGTTATTTATGTGATTAGGGAGTAAACCTAATCTATTATGGTTATTTTTCTAGCATGTGATATTATCATGGAAGTTATTATTGACTCATGTTTATATAATGTTGTATACTTCTTCTAAATTTTCAAATATTTCATAATATTATGGTGCCATGTTCTTTATGTTATGATTCCATGTTATTACTCATGATCCTTCACTTTTATGATATCATGTTATACCTTTTACTCACATGTTATGTTTCCTTATCACGTTTATTTCCCTTGGTAGGATTTTTATCTTTCCCCTTTATTTTTTGTATCCCCCAGGTAATCATATGTATTTTTATAATCTCAAATGGAATTTGGTGCTCATTAAGGATAATAAAAACAAGGATTTAATTTTTTTTAGTTTCATTTAAATGTATTAGGAACTTATTCTTCCAAATAAACTAGGCCCCATGATCTTTGGGATGTAATAATTAGATATTTATATTTAAAATTCATGTAATGATATCTAGAAAACGCATGAGTTTATAGATTCCACATTAGAGCAGGGTATAGTAAAACTTTTAAACTATTATGACAAAACCTTAGTGATAACCATAAGTATAAGTATAAGTATACAAAAATGTCATGTATTTTTGGTAAAGGATTGAGATAGTGATTTCAAACAATTTATATCCATGACTGGATAATAAAATTATAAATGGATTTAGAAAAGTGTTTCCTTGGGGTAATAACTATAAAAAGGTTTCCTTGTGATTTAACGCCATCATCACCTAGTTAATAACAATGGGCCTTACAGCACACCAAATTTGCAACTCTAAGGGGATTTGTTTTGAAAATTCACATACACTTCATAAACCATCAGGAATGATGTGAATAGACAGTAATAATGGATAACTTAGAATAAAATTAGATTATCTAGGGTGTAGAATTCTAAGGTTGATCATAATTTTAATCGTATAAATACCCCATTTTAGGTTTTATGTGATAAAAGTAAAAAATTATTCGGATTATTTTTTGGAGACATTTATCATAACATAACCCTTGAATTTAGTATGGGTTTAGTGGAAAACTAATTTTAGGAAAAATTCCCTTAACATGAGTATAAATATATAAATAAAATTCATGTATTAAATTATATTTTATAATTAAGGTTATTTTTAATCATTTTAATCATAATTTATGGGGACATTATAAGAAATATATTAATATATTTTAAAGTAAAAAAGAAGAAATTTTCACATACGGAAAGGTCAAAGGGATCGAACCCTCAACCAAAGGGTTTTACGGTTTTAGCACTAACAACTGGAATATCTGATGTACTAGTATTTATGAAATATTTTGTACTTAAACTTTTTGAGAAATTAATATTAATCCAATTTTTAGGAAATATATTTCACGATCAAATATTTTGGATTTTTTATGATTTTGAGGTGATTAATGATATCTTGGTAAATGTTTCATCAAGTTTAGGTATATGTAACACTTTGGTCAAACATTTTTTTAAGATTAATGATTTTTTAATAATAACCCGATTAAATTATTTAATGTTGAGTTTATTTAGTATGTTTGGTTATTTATTTATAGAATGATTTAAGTTGAACTTTTTCAATGGAGATTAATATAAAGGTTTATATATTTTTGATTTCTTCTTATTTTGTGGTAAAAATAATAATTTTTGGTTAATATTTAAACATAGTAAGAATATATTATTATTTTTTATGGATTATGTGATATATTATATGTTGATTTTGTGTTTCGGGCTTGAAGATATACATATTAGGAACACATAATTTTTTTTAATAGATGTGATTGTGACAAAAAATGATTAAAGTATGAAATTATAGTTTTCATTTATATTTCCTTATTTTAATATTTTATATATTTAATGGATCCTTCAAATTTAGTAAATGGGTCATGGAATAAAAAAAGTGTTGTTCATTTTTTGATAAATTGATGGTCTCTTTTCTCTTAATGAAATATATAATGTTACCTCTTTAATGGATATTAATTCAAAATCCATGTCTTCTATTCCAATATATTATCATATTACATTGAAACCTATTTTGTGTTATTTTCTAGGACCTTCATACTTCCATTTCTCCCTTTTTAAGAAGATGTTTCATTTACCCTATTTAGGATGTGGGTTTTCCAAAAGTGAAATTTTCAAATGGAAAACCCTTAATGTTTGAAAACAAGAATAAATTAATATAATATAAATTTTTTAAGGTAAAATAATTTAAAACCCATAGATTTTAAAATAACAATTTTTTGATATCATATAAAACACACAACAGTGAGATTAAATAAAATCTGATATTTTATTAAAATATTATTAGATAAACATTAAAATTATATTTTATCTATAAAAATTGATGGTATAAATAGGAATAACCATATTTTTTTAATTATCTATAAAGTATTTATATAATCTAAATTTATTTAATAATTTAAAATAAAAAAGTACACAAATTTCAATAAAATTATTTTAGGCTTCAAAAATAAGTCTTCTTCAAAAAAGATTTTTGTTGCTTTTTTTGAGAAAATATAATTATTAATTTCATATACTATTAGAATTGATATATTATTGAATTAAAATAAATTTTGAAATAATCATAATAAAATAGACTATTAATGAAATTTTGGGATTTTTCTAAAATGTTTTAATTTTCTCTAAATAGGTTATCCTATTGGTTTTTTATAAATCGTAACTACTTTTCATTAAATACTGTAATATTAAAGTCCATTTATATTTTGAATTTGGTATTAAAGTAACATATTAAGGATTTTATTAATAAATTTATAATTTACTCCATTTTTTATCATCAATTTTATTTATTTTTTTAAAAGTATATTTCTATGCTTAAAAATATGGTTTTGAAAAATAGTTTTTAGATACATAATGTGTATCCTTTTTTATTAATTAAAATAAACCCTTATAAGTAATTATTATAGTTAAATTAATATTTTATACATATATTATATGAATTTAAATTAATTAATTTAATATTTATAATCTTTGAGATAATATATGATCATCTATTTCTTGAAAATTGCACTTCTTGGAAAACAGTTTTTTAACATGTTTTAAGGGTTTAATTTTAAATATAATTCTTACACTTCTATTTTTTGAATATAATATATTAGAGAAAAATATATCATCGTATTTAATATTATTTAATAAGTTTAACTTAATATTTTCATAATGATTAGTAAAAATAGTAAAATACTAGTTACCTAGGTGAAAAAAAATGGTAAATGTGTGTAACATTAGAGGTAAATGTAATAACATGTATAAAAATGTTTCTCTAATATTTGAGTTTTCTATTGACTATATCACCCCAAATAAAAATTATTTATTATTTTTTTATTCACATTAATTGAGAGTGACTTCCCATTACTAAATATTTTTGAGTATTTAAAAAATTGTCAAACCCTCTCACTTATAAATTTAAACTTACAATCCTCTCTTTTAAATGCATCCAAAGCCTTTTAGATCAGCCAGTATTTTCAAAAATATCTTCCTTAATTCTCTCATGACATCCTAGAAGTTTATTTTGACCATAAATCCAATTTATAAAGGCTTTAGGTATAATTCAAAAGAGGTGGTCTGAAGAAAAGGTATCATTATTAACTAAGCCTATTTTGTTTTATTCCTTCTTCCACCAACTAAAAATCCTACTAAATAATAATGATATAATAAAATCAGTGTATTATATATAATAATATTTTATTATGCTAATTTCATAACCTAAATCCATCTCCACTTCCATCAAATTGTAAATAAAACCATTTTTTGAGTGTACGGAAGATAGCCATCTCGCGAACCGTTGTAATTATTTTTCCATAATCTACTCTCACAAAAAAATTAGGATTTATTTAATTCTTATATATTATATTCATAAAATTATTATCATTATTTAAAATTTAAATTTTATATATCTTCTTACCTTACCATCCATATAAAAAAGAAAAAGTCGTTCATGTGTATGGCGGAGCACCACCTCGCCAAGTGATGTCATTTATCTTTTATTATCACACCACATGGATGGTATATGTAAGTGTATATAAATAATTAAAATAATATTTATGATAAAATTATAATTATATAAAGATAAAATAACACTTATGTTCTTTCCTTCATGAAGTTTAAATAATTGAAATGTTACTCATGTATATGTACGACCTACCATCTCCATGATTCTAAGACAGTTCATTTTTCAAAACCATACTTCGGGTTTTACTTAAAAAGCATAATTGTTGTATAAATATTAAAATTATGAAATAATTATTATTTTTATATTATTAAATGATAATCTCTTTGACCGTATTTATATTTCTCGTATTATTTTGGACATATGATTTGAACATCATCAAAATGTCTTATATAAACCAAAATGAATAGGTAACTGAATATTACAAGATAATACATAAAATTAAAGATATAATAAAATTTTAAAAAATTCTCTGAAAATTAAAATATTAATATACATTTATTATTCAGTAAGATAAATAAAACATGTGATGAATTGAGCTCGGGGTAATGGATCTCTCAAAGCCACTCTTTCCTTTGGGTTACGATCATTCTCTTTGTAACTCAGTTTAAAACTCTCTTTAATGTTATGAAATGATTATAAATTATATATATATATATATAATATATCTATCTTATTATCCCTTCCATTTATGGGTTTATATATTCATTATTCTCATTTATTAAATTCATTCATTATCAAAATTCCATTAATTATGGTTGGAGGTAAGATTAGGAAAAATATTTTATTTCTATGGGTAATTATTACGTTATTCATTATGAATGATTTTTTTATGTGGAAAATATAAATCATGAACATGTTATGATGGGTGTTCCAATCCATCAAGTATAGTTTTAGTCTCACTCATTACTACCAAAATTAGTCTCCTTCTACTCCATTAATTGATATTGATGTGCTTTGACTTCTCTTTTTTTCCTTGAATGTTTTTATTTTTTCAGTGTGTCACAAACATCAAATGGTATCTTATACTTCTTAATTAGTTTTCCATAGTTGAAATACTCATAGAATATCATTTAAATATTTAAATATTATTTTCATATTTTTTTATTGAAACCCTATGATAATTCTTAGTATGATATTCTCATTTGAATTTAAATTGGTTAGTGAGTACCAATTTTAATCCTCATTCTAACTCAATTAAAATTCTCAGTCAATCATAATATAAAATATTTCAAAAGACTTGGTATTTTTCTACCTCAGCTGGTGTTTTAATATGACTGGTTATTTTACTCTACGAAATCTAATATTATAATTCTTTTAAAACTCCATCCATATTTGTATATACTCATCCACTATTGTCACAACCCCCTCCCCACAAAGTGTACCCTTCCTGGGCCAGAAATGTGAGAAGGTAGATAATGACACTCAAGTCCCTCCTCTAGTAGGCCCCGGATTGGAGAATAGCACCGAGGGTACTGTAAACACACAGATGGGAGAAATTACCCTATAATAGAACACATGGAGAAGAGAGAGATAATATAGACACCAACCAACTCTAAATCAGACTGAAATATAAAAGAAACCCAAGTTAACATATGTAATGTCATGAAAAACTACTAAAACTACAAGGTAAAAACTAAAAGTACCCAAAAGAAAGTAAAAAATAGAAGCAACCACAATCCCAAACAGCTCCTGCAACCCCAAACAAGTAGAAACTAGCTTGATATCCATCCTTCTCAAAGTGACCTAAATAACAGTTTATATATACATAGGGTAAGTATAAAAGTATACTCAGTAGGATCCTCCCCGAAGCCACTTGTGTAAAAGTAAAGAAAACGTGCTAAAACACAGTGAACAACAAGTGGATCTAACTCTTCCCTTAAAAAGGTAAACTATGTTCCCACCCTCACCATGGCTACTCTCACCAAGTAATGCATACAATAGTATATAATAAAATAAATAATATCAAGGGTACCACGCTACTACTTCACAACTATTTTTTCCACCTTTCCCCAATGTCTCATGTCCTAAGAATCTATCCCCAAAAATTCTTGCCTACAGACATCGGGATGAATCACCACAACATGCACCTCATGCATCCAAACCACCACATCCGCACAAGAATGTAACTAGGTAGTTTTTGGGATCCCCCACAGCTCACATAATGTGTATCATACGTTGGGTATTATACCTCAATCCATTATAACCCATACACCGAGTAAGGATCCTCAAGTCATCACAGCCTATACACGTTACACCTATAGTAGTCCATAGGATACTATAACTAGAATATATGTGTGTGAAAAACCACAATCCATTACATCCCTCTACACACATATATGGGGAAAAATAACCATTGTGCTTACCAGTACAAATAACTACCATGATAAGAGAGCGGGGCCAAATGGGGTATTCAATCATCCATCCTCCCACCAGAATGTTGGGGAAAACACCCCCCCCCCCCCCCCAGGGTTCAGAATCCCCTGGCTGTCAGTTTCCCTAACTTACTTGGTGGAGTAGCATATAGAAACACAAAAAATACAGAATATATTATATCTCATAACCACACTAAGGACATAACCTAGTCTTAGACTCAAATGTAGCTAACGTGTCTCAGACTCTTGACTGCAACTTCTAAGACTAGGTATCCTATAAGCACAGAACCATTTAAAGAGATTAATCACATTACTTCATTCCCATTTTGTCAGTTCCACTTTATGTTAAATAATTAATTAAACATTAATATACAATTAACAATTTAACATTATATTTCCTTAGCATAACACCCAAAGTCCACTATCACTTTAAAATTATAACCTCAACATTTTGTTCCAGCAAGCTCCAACCCCATGGGCTAACATAATTTATTCAATTATTTATTTATAGCATTACATTCCCATATTCCCGTGCATTATAGAAAAAAAATCTCTGCTGCTAAACACAAGGGGGATTATCATAGTGAGTAAATAAACTACACATAGAGTCTTTTCCGCCAATAGAAAGAGAGTAGACCCACCCTCCCTTGAGAATCTAGACATGGAAAGCACGTGGAATACCTCGCACATCTTCGACCCTTTCGGAAGAAGGGTAAGAAAGACTAGCTTCCTTCAGTAGTGGGGAAAGTAAATAAAATAACTAAACAAAGAAACATCAAGCATCAAAACATTCACATCCAACCCATTCTATCATCCCTAGTGTCCTCTCCAACACCCACATGCATAAATAGATGCATCATTCAACTATAGGCTTCATCTAATACCACAACCAATCGGCCTCTCTGTCCCCACATATCACAACAGCCATCTCGGATCACATCACAACACAAACAGCAGGTAAACAACAATCATATAAATTGGTATCTTGGCCCTTATACAAGCAATAGGATAAATCAAAATCCTACAAGGAATTATCTTTTATCAAACAACCAGTTCTTTAATCCATCTTGGATTAACCAATTTATTATCTGTAGGTTCAAATTCAGGAAACCTAACAAGTAAGCAATCAAAAATTGATTAAACATGCATACTGCATCAATTTGATTAACATCAAACAGATTCCTTCAATGCCTCTTTATCTTTATCCAAGCAATTATCAATTAATTCCTGCTTTAAGTTATTTACCAATTTCTATCAAGAATGAAATTCTAAACACAACAGACATTGATATCACACTATCTAGCAAAACAAGAGGGAATAACATACGAACCATATCAATTTATTTTCCCAGTTTACATACTTATTAGGTCAATTCCATTGTGATCTAGTGAGATAAAACATGATAACTATACAGTTTCGTGTAAAAGAAAATATAAACAAAGATTCCACTACCTCAAATAGTTCTTGACATTCTTTATATGAGAACAAGCCACATGGTGGGTTGGGATCTCCTCCCCCCGTGACAACTGTATCCACCCGAGGATGCAGAGACAGCACCACACTGGTCAATACCCAAGAAGAGTCCATTTGGAACAATGAGATAACATTACATAAATGGACGAGGGGAAATAGGAAGATATGAACCCAAAATAATGAAAATAGAACATAACTTATTTGGAAGACTGATCGATATTGCTTGGTTGCATCAAAACAGAGAGAAACAAATCCTCAGAGGAAAGTTTGATTGCATAAATCCCAGTTAAAGGAATGGGATGTTCAAGTGTCTCATACCAATGAACAAGGTGGAAGAACTAGGGAGGAATATATATCATCCCTTTAGTAGATTTAATAGAGAAGTGGTTCAAGGTACGCTGGATTTTTTATAAAAACGGATCGCATTAAACCACGTGGCTTGACCATGTAGAGAAAAAACAACACGAGCCTTAGGAGAAATTAATATAGAATTTATGACCATTTAATCGGCCTTAGAGTCCTTAAAAATGAGGCTTTAAATGCATTTTTACGTCAATGGAAACATCAAAGTGGTGAAACTATAGGAAGCTGGAAACACTATTCATGAACTCAAAATTTGGAATAGGAAATAGAGGTTACTGATGGACCTCACCATTCTGGAAACACTATTCACAGAAGGTCACTGATGTCATTGTTGACGTAAGGTCACCATTGGACTGTTCACATAATGTTACTGATGACATTGTTCACAGAAGGTCACTGATGACACTATTCACAAAAGGTCACTGATGTCACTATTCACATTAGGTTACCGTTGTACTATTCACATAAGGTTACAGATGACACTGTTCACAGAAGGTCAAGGATGAAAATATTCACAGAGGGTCACTGATGCTGTAGTTCACACAAGGTCACCGTTGTACTATTCACATAAGGTTACCAATGACACTGTTCACAGAAAGTCCCTGATGACATTGTTCACAGAATTTCACGGATGACGTTGTTCATAAAAGGTCACTGATGTCACTGTTCACATAAGGTCACCATTGGATTGTTCACATAAGGTTACCGATGACACTGTTCATAGAAGGTCACTGATGACACTGTTCACATAAGGTCACTAATGTCACTGTTCAATTAAGGTCACAGTTGGACTGTTCACATAAGGTTACCGATGAAACTGTTCACAGAAGCTGATTGATGAAATAGTTCACATAAGGTCACTGATGTCACTGTTCACATAAGGTTACCGATGAAACTGTTCACCAAAGGTCATCGATACACTGTTCACAACGGTCTACCATTAGAACTATTCACCGATGGAACTATTTATAGATAGTTACCGATGCACTGTTCAAAACCGTCTACTGTTGGAACTCTTCACCGATGGAACTGTTCAAATTTAGTTACCGATGCACTGTTCACAACGGTCTATCGTTGGAATTGTTCACCGATGGAATTTTCCACAGATAGTTATCGACGCACTGTTCACAACGGTCTACCTTTCGAACTGTTCACAGAAATGGTAATTTGGAAAAGTGTTGGGGATATGTCCCCTTGACCTCCTGAAACACATCATAGCCCTGATTTTCGAAAAGGAATGGACCAGAGAGGTCTGGAAAATTACATTAGATACCTCTCAAAACATTCTCATCCTCAATAATTCAAAACCCACTTAAAGGGAAAACAAAATGAGGTTTTAACAACCACCCAATGAGATGCCTCTCCAAAAAGAGAAAGCCACAAGAAGCAACAAAAGAAATCCATATTATAAACATGAAATTCCTAAAACCAAAAAGACTACATTGATACATGAAAAGAGTTAAACATTCAACAACTCTGGGTACTGAGTACGTATCTGTGACTCACATTCCCAGGTACTCTCCTCCATGCCATCATGTCTCCACAAGACATGAACTAAGGGGATAGAACGCTCATGCGACACCATCTCTTTGCAGTCTTGGATCTCCACAGGTCAATCCTCAAAGGTTACATCATCATCGAAATTGATCTCTACCCAATCGATGATGAGAGAGTCCTCATGAAGATAAATATGGAGCGGTGATACATGGAAAAATCATGTATCTGAATCATCTGTGGGGGATGGTCTACTCAATACGCCACAACTCCAACATGAGCTAACACCTCGAAAGGTCCAAAAAACTAGGGAGAAAGCTTACTCCTATAACTAAACCTTCACTCCCCATGATGGGGAGACACCTTCAGAAATATGTGATCCCCAACATCAAACTCTAAGGGTCGCACCCTTTGATCGACATATGATTTCTGATGACCTTGTGCTGTCTTCATCCTCTCTCGAATCACCAGGACCATCTCTGTTGTATTCTGCACTAGTCCCGGTCTGAGAATTGCTGCTTCTCCAACCCCAGTCCAGCACAATAGAGAATGGAAAGTTCAGCCATACGAGGCTTCAAATGGAGCCATACTGATGGTGATGTGAAAACTTCTATAGTAAGAAAAATCCACCAAGGGTAAGTACGTCATCCACAAACCTCAAAAATCAAGGACCCAAGAGTGTAACATGTCTTCAAAATTATGGATGGTTCGCTCTATCTGACTATCAAAATGAGGGTGAAAAGAATTTCTAAGGCATAGATAAGAACCAAAAGCATGTTGGAGACCTCCCCACACCCTAGATGTAAGATGAGGATCACGGTCAGAAATTATTGTCCTTGGGACACCATGAAGTCTCACCACCTCCTCCAGATACATCCTCGAAAAAATTTAACTGATCATGGCTTATTGATTTCTATGAAGTAGGATGATTTTGTTAAACGATCCACTCCCACCCAAATAGCATCATGTCCTCCCTGAGCTCGAGGTAAACCAGTGAAATGGTCAATTTAGATGTCCTCCCACTTCCACTGAGGAATATCTAATGACTAGAGAAGACCACCAAGAACACGGTGATCGACCTTCACCTTCTGGCAGAACAAACTTCGAGAAACAAACTCTACAACGACATGCTTCATCCCAGGCCACCAAAAATGGATCCTCAAGGCTTAGTACATCATTGGCATGCAAATATGCACTACTAAAGTATAACTATGTAACTATCTGAGAACCATCTCACGCATTGTAAAATGAACAAATATCCTTCCAGGATACAACACTCGGTTCTGTTCATACTCAGACCAACCAATAGGGGCCTCTCCCTAAACTACTTGGTCTCTCCAGACCTCCTCCTCTAGATCCCCAAATTGGGACTCTTCCACATTCTAAACCAGAGATGACTGCACCGTCATCTGTAAAATACAACCACTGCCCCCAATTTCTCCCATATCAAGATGTATTGCTGAAATTTCTTTCATTACTCTCCAAGAGTCACCAAATTCATACACTACATCAATACGTGACTTCCAACACAGTGCATATTCTACAATATTCCCCATTCCTAGTGTATACAATATTTCTAAATCGTATGACTGTAAGAACTCCATCCACCGACATTGTTTTTAATTCAAGTCACACCCGGAGAAAACATACCTCAGGCTCTTATGATCGGTGAAAACCACAAGTTTCTCACCAATGAGGTAATGTCTCCCCAACTTCAGATAAAACACTATGGATACCAACTAAAGATCATGGGTGGAATTTTTATGTTCATGGGGACGTAACTGCCAAGACCCATAATAAATAGCTGATCTCTACTGCATCAGAACACAACCCAACCCAAGATTCCAAGCATCACAGAAAACATAAAACTGAACTCCCTCAACTACAAGACAAAGAACAGGAGAACTTACTAACTTCTCTTTTAGACACTCGAAATATACTTGACACTAATAAGTCCATATGAATGTCACATCCTTCTTGGTCAAAGATGTCAGTGGAGTCGCAACTCGAGAGAAATCAGCTACGAACATCTTGAAGTAGCCTTTGAGACCAAGGAAACTTCGCACCTATAATATAGTCTTGGGGGCTTCCCAAGACACAACAACTTCTATATTCGATGGATCCACAAATACTCCCTGTTGGGATACAACATTCCCCAAGAAACAGACTTCTTGAGCCCAAAACTCACACTTCGAAAACTTCCCAAACAACTGATGTTGAAAAAGAAATCCAAAAATGGCGTGTAGATTCCATGCATGCTCTTCTTCAGTCATGGATTACACAAGGATGTCATTAATGAAAACCACAATGAACATGTCCAGGAACTCATGGAACATAGTGTTCATCAATCACATGAACACATCTGGAGCATTTGTCACACCGAACGGCATTACAACGAACTCATAATTCCCATGATGAAAATGAAAGCAGTCTTCGGGATATCCTCATCTTTCACACGCATCTGATGATATCCAAATCGCAAGTTGATCCTTGAGAACCAACTTTCACCATTCAGTTTATTGAATAAATTATCAATCCGTGGAAGAGGATAGTGATTATTTATTGTCACTTTGTTCAAGAGATGATAATCGACACACAACCAAAAACTGTCGTCAGCCTTCTTCACGAACAATACTGGTGCACCCCATGGTGACACACTCATCTGAACAAATCTACACTATAACAGAACATAAAGCAGTATACGTATCTCTCATAACTCTTAAGGGGTTTTCCTATATGGGGATATTGAGATATAAGATGCTCCTGGATGTAGCTTAATCCCAAACTCGGTCTCTCATCGAGGGGGAAATGTTATAACCTCTTCTAGAAATAAATCAAGGTACTCTTCTATAATCCAAGGAAATTCTAGGTACTGAACCTCTAAAGAACTCAACATTATCTCATCCATCATGGATGATAAGGAAGTAACATGCCACTAACCCATCTGAGGGTCTCGCTCGCCAACAAACTCCACTGGATCTCTATCTGCATTGAAGAAAACAGCCTACCTCTTAAAGAAATCCATGATATCCAACACAGAATACAACCAATCCATGCTCAGTATGACATCATATGGTTGTATTCATAAACATAGGAAATCTCCCTAAGATTGGTGTTTCCCCAACACTAGTTCACGGTCTCGACATACTTCAAACAAGTCAGCTCGAACTCCAACTGGCATAGTCCATGCCAAGGGCACTAGAAGCCTCTCTACCTCAAGTCCCAAAGCATAGATAGGGGTGGGTGATATAAAAGAGTGTGTCATTCGTAAATCATACAAGGCATACACCAAGGTAGAAAAAAAACAAAGGGTACGTCGAACGACATCTGGATCGCCTGGTGCTAGAAATGCTAAAGCATGAAGCTGACCACAACCTCCTCCAAGACCTCTCTAACCATGATGACAACCACTTCCCCAACCGCTCTCTGCTCTCTGAGGATGGGGAGTGTCACGACGTTGTCCTCTTCTTGCCACATCTACCCTATGTTGATCTAATGTGGGTGAAACCTACTGCTGCTGCCTCTGCTGGAACTACCTCAACGGAGGGACCTAGAGCGGAACACCTAGCGCACGATGACTGCTCTGAAAGGTTAGGCACTCTCGCTTCTAATGACCTCTACGACCACTAGAAAAACAAGCGCTTGGTCACTTGGCATAGGCCTGAGATCCGCCACCTCCAGAGAAATGAGATATAGAGGGCTGGTACCTACCCACTATTGAACGGATACTCTTCTTCCCTAAAACACTGGAACCCCAGACCACAGCTCTACTTCATTAGGAATCCTGGCGACTCCCCTCTCATGATGATCTGGTTCTAGCCAATTTCATCTCGATGACCTCTTCCCTTGCCAACACCTCAAGATATGTCTTCATCACAAATGGTGTGACCTGGCGCTGAATATTTGGTTGCACAGCCTCCTAAATTTTTCTTTGTCTTGGCCTCCTCATATAGCAACAGGTCTGAAGAAAATCGTAAAAGGTTCCTAAAATGGATTCCAAACTCTCTCACACTGGAGCTCCCATGTCGGAGGGTAAGAAGCTTCTGGCGACTGGACGCCTTCGCAGTAGAAGAAAGAAACTCGACTCTAAACCATTCTCAAAACTCATTCTATGAGATCATTGCATCCTCACAATCCCTGAGGAATAAGAACCACCACTTACTCACTACTCCATGTAGCATCGTCACAAATAAGGACACACAGTGCTCCTTCTGATCATAGATCAAACTAAATCCTATATCAACCTACTCCAACCAGTATTCCAGGACTGCATCTGAAACAGATCCCTCAAACTTCTGTAGGCTCTGGAACTAAAACTCTCAGAGTTTCCCCCTCCAAGTTTCATCGTCATCAACCTCTACCCGGTGGCGATTTGCTGGCACATCCTGCCGGACATCTTCAATGTGATCCTGACGAGGACGTCGACCTAGATCCATACCTACAAAATATCAAATAGTTAGAGCTCCTAAACCTGGAATATGGAAGACTCAGCATTATTTAATTAATGGTTTTATTTTATTATTTTTAGGTTAACCTATCCCAAGGTCTACCCTTTCAAACACAAGAACAATGAAGAATGATGCATGATCCTTTCCTTGGTCTCTACCCCTCAACTAGTATCACATCGTTTAGTATCCATTGTAAACTTACTTTTTCGTACATCTGGTCATAGGGGGCTAAACACCTATGTCTCAGCTGGTCTCTAGTGTTTACATCACTTGCTAAACTTCAATGACACTGTTTCCCTACCAACCCATGCAACCTCACATGTTCCTAACTCCAAACTCCATCCTATCCCTCGAACTTCCTCTCCTACCACGCTATCACGACCCCCTCCCAAAAACGTGTACCCCTACTGGGCTGGAAATGATAAAAGGGAGATAATGACCCCCGATTCCTGCCTCCAGTAGGCCCTAGGATGGCGACTAGCACTGAGAGTATAGTAAACACACAGATGGGAGGGATTACCCTCTAGGAGAACTCATGCGGAAGAGAGAGATAAGATAGACACCAACCAACACCAACTCAGACTAAAATATAAAATAAAACCCAAGTTCAAATATGTAATGTCCTAAAAAACTACTATAATTGGAAGGGGAAAACTATAAGAACCCAAAAGAAGGTAAAAAATAGCAAAAACCAAAAGCTCGAACAGCTCATGCAACCCCAAGCTCGCAGAAACCATCTTGATCTTCAACCTTCTCCATGAAACCTAGAAACAATTTAAATATACATAGGATGAGTGTAACAGCATACTCAGTATGATCTTTCCTAAATCCTCACGTGAAAAAGTAAAGAAAGCATGCTAAATCATAGTGAAAAATAAGTGACACCAACTCTTCACCTAAACCGGTATACTATGTTCCTAACCTCACCATGGCTACTCTCACCAAGTAACGCATACAAGAGTATATAATATAATAAACAATATCAAGGGTACCCCACTATTACTTCCCCACTGGTTTTTCGCTTTTCCCCAATGTCGCAGATCCTAAGAATATCTCTCCAAAAAGGCTTTCATGCAGACACCTGGGCGAATCACCACAACAATCACCTCATGAAACCAAACCACCATGTCTAAAAAAGAATGTAAGTATGTAGTTTTTAAGAGCCACCATAGATAACATAACATGTATCATACATTAAGTATTATACCTCAAGCCATTATAGCCCATACATCGAGTAAGGATCTTCATGCCATCACATCCTATACATGTTAAACCTATAGTATTCCATAGGTTACTATATCCAGAATATATGTGTGTGAATAACCACAAGCCGTTACTGTCCTCCAGACACATATATGGGGAAAACTAACCACTATTCCAACCAGCACAAGTAACTACCAAGAGAAGAGAGTAGGGCCAAAGGTGGTAGTCAGTCATCCATCCTCCCACCAGAATGTTGGGGAAAACACCCCCCTAGGGCCCAAAATCCTAGGGGTGTCAGTTTCCCTAACTGATGGGTTGGAGTAGTGTATAGAAACACAAAAACTACAGAATATACTATATCTCACAACCACACTATGGGCATAACCTAGTCTTAGACTCAACTCCAACTAATGTCTCTTGGACTCCCAACTACCATTTCTAAGACTGGGTATCCTATAATTACACAACCATTTAAAGAGATTAATTGCATTACTTCATTCCCTTTTTTTCAACTGCACTTTATATTAATTAATTCTTTAAATGTTTATTAATCTTTAAAAATTTAACATTATATTTAATTTTCATAACAACCAAAGTCCATTGTCCCTTTAAAATTGTAACCTCAAAATTTCATTCCAGCAATCTCCAACCCCATGGGTTAACATCATTTATTAAATTATTTATTTACATCATTACTTTCGCATATTACCAGGAATTCTAGAAAAATATTCTCTGCTGCTAAACACACGGGGGATCAACACGGTGAGTAGATGAACTACTCATTGAGTCTTTTTTTCCTATATAAAGATCGTAGACCCATCATCCCTTGATAAGCTAGACACAGAAAGCACATGGCATACCCTGCGCATCTTCGACCCATTCGGAAGAAGGGTAAGAAAGACCATATGCCTTGAGTAGTGGGGAATGTAAAGCATATAACAAAACAAAGAAATATAAAGCATCCAAACATTCATATCTAACATGTTCCATCATTACTGGTGTCCTCTCCGACACACATATGAATAAACTGATGCATCTCGCCACTCTAGGTGTCATCTGTTTCCATAACCAATCGACCTCCAAGCCCCCACATATCACAACAGCTTTCCAGGCTCACATCAAAACACGAGCAGCAGGAAAATAACTATAATATAAATTGGGATCTTGGATCATAAACAAGCAATAGGGTAACTCCGAACCCTATAAGGAATTATATTTTATCAAATAACCAGTTCTTTAATCCATCTAGGTTTAATCAATTTATTATTTATAGGTTCCAATTCGGGAAACCTAACCAATAAGATATCACAAATTGATCAAACATGCTTACTCTATAAAATTAATTAACATCAAAATCACAACCACGTCAAACGGATTCATTCACATGCCGATTTATCATTAGCCAAGAAATTATCAATTAATTCCAAATTTACGTTCTTTACCAATTTCTATCTAGAATGAAATTCTAGAAACAACAAGCATTTAAATCACACTATCTAGAAAAACAATAGGCTATAACAGACGATCGATATCAATTTATTTACCAAATTCAAATATTTATTAGTTCAATTCCATTATGATCTAGTGAGATAAAACATGCTAACTATATAGTTGAACATAAACGAAATGAGAAGCAATGAATCTCTTACCTCAAACACTTCTTGATGTTCTTTATATGAGAAAGAGCCACACAATAGGTTACAATCTCCTCCCCCTGTGAAAACTGTATCCACCCGATGATCCAGAGACACCACCACACCGGTCGACACCCAAGAAGAGTCCATTAGGATCAAATAGATAACATTCCAAAAAAGGGTGAGGGATACAGGAAGGGATGAACCCAAAATAATGACAATAGAACACACCTTATATGGAAGACAAATCGATATTGCTTAGTTGCATCAAAATAGAGCAGAACAAATCCTAGGAGAAATGTTTTATTGCACAACTCCTACTCAAAGGAATGGGATGTTCAAGTGTCATATACCCGAGAACAAGGAAGAAGAAATAGAGAGGAAGATATATCATCCCTTTATAAGATTTAATGGTGCAGTGGTTTAAGATACGCTAGATTTTCCATTAAAAGAGGATCGCATTAAACCATGCGGTTTGACCATGTAGAAAAAAAACATCCTGAGCCTTAGGATAAGTTAATATAAAAGTTATGACCTTTGAATTGGCCTTAGAGTCCTTAAAAATGAGGATTTAAATGCATTTATGTCAAAGGAAACGTTAATGGGGTGAAACTGTTGGAAGCTAGAAACATTGTTCATGAACATGAAATTTAGCAAAAGAAATAGAGGTTACTGATGGACCTCACCCTTCTAGAAACACTATTCACAGAAGGTCACTCATGTCACTATTCACATAGGGTCATCGTTGGACTGTTCACATAAGGTTACTGATGAAACTGTTCACAGAAGGTCACTGATGACACTGTTCACAGAAGGTCACTCATGTCACTATTCACATAAGGTCATCATTGGACTGTTCACATATGGTTACTGATGACACTGTTCACAGAAGGTCACGGATGACACTGTTCATAGAAGGTCATTGATGTCACTATTCACATATGGTCACCATTAGACTATTCATATAAGGTTATCGATAACACTATTTCTAGAAGGTCACTAATGAAACTATTCACATAATGTCACCATTGGACTGTTCACATAAGTTTATAAATGACACTATTCCCATAAGGTCCCTGATGACACTATTTACAGAAGGTCACTCATGTCACTATTCACATAAGGTCTTCATTGGACTATTCACATAAGGTTACTGGTGATATTGTTCACAGAAGGTCACCGATGAAACTGTTCACATAAGGTCACCGATGTCGCTATTCACATGAGGTTACCGATGAAACTTTTCATAGATGGTCACTGATTCACTTTCCACAATGGTCTACCATTAGAATTTCTCACTAATGGAACTCTTCACATATAGTTATAAATGCATTGTTCACAGTGGTCTACCCTTATAACTGTTCACCGATGGAACTGTTCATAGATATTTACTAATGCACTGTTCACATTGGTCTACTATTGGAACTGTTTATCAATGGAACTGTTCACAGATAGTTACCGATGCACTGTTCAAAATGGTCTGTCATTGGAAGTATTCACAGAAATGGAAATTTGGCCAAATGTTGGGGATATATCACCTTGACCCCCCCAAAACACCTCATACGCCTGATTTTCACAAAGGAATGGACCAGAGAGGTCTGGGACATTACAACTATGGTGTGGCTCAATAGCATACAACATGGTAGTCATATAATAGTAGCCACAAGGCTTCCTATATTGATCCCAACATGGATAAAATTTAATATTTCATAACATTAATATTTGAATCGGGTAAATTAGTTTAGACTCATCATTTAATTTTATTATAAATTATTTAGATTGTGTTCTCTCATAATTTCTAAATATTTATTTATTATAAATTTCGTATGTATTTCTTAAAACAAGGTGAATATTAAAATTTTCATAAGATAATATCATTTCATAAGAAAATAAAATCTTACATGTTTTATCTTATAAGAATCCCCTATTTTCAGATGTCATAAGAATTTCAAATATATTACATGGTGTCATATATTATGAGATTATTACATAATATGAGAAATGCATATTACACACATTGACTGTCTTTTTTTATCATATTATAATAAAAAATCATTGAATCTTACAAAGTATATCCTATAAAGTAAATGTTATATTTTGGCATTACGAGTCACTATCATCTATCATACAAGAACACCACTGTTATATCTTATAAAATTCATGTATCATATGATAATAGTCTATCCTACATATAATTATCCTTAAACTATGTACAAAATTTATGATTTAATCTATCTTAGTATAGATCATCTGAGGGACTCCTCCAGTATCTCAAATCAACTCAACATCATCACACAAAAATATATTTATCACTTGTTCAAATCAAATTATATTTACAACATCTTTTGGATGGTTTCTCACATCCAACTATCCTTTAACTATAAATATAGTTCTTCAATATCACCCACTATTTATAAATTTTGAAACTCTTCTAAAAACTTTTATAAAATTTGTCTCTTTAACCAAAAACACTTGTATTTAATATCCATGAGTTACAGATCTAAACTAATCAAGTATAAGGGTCTTCTTTCTTGAATATTCCAAACCATGTTTTTTAAGGGAGTAATAACATCTTCTTATCCCTAATATTTATAATGTTTAAAAATTCATATATATATATTCACTTATTTCTAATATACATATTACTATAATGTTTAAAAATTCATATAAAAACCTAGATTTTTTTATAACTGAAATATTACAAATTGAGAATATATTTATGTGATCGCTCTGGAGTTTCAAATATGAATATTGGAAACTCATAAATAAGGAGAAAAAACTTGCATACGTTCTGGAAGATATTTAACTAGTTTAAAATGTGATGATTTTGTGAATATGATTCATGGGGTATCAATATTTCATGTTAATGGAAATATATCCACATAATCAATATGATAATATAAATTAGAAGAAGAAAAAGAAGAAAATATGAGTAGAAAATATATCAATAAAGAAAATATAGAAGTATTTTATATATTTTTAGTAATATAACGAGCATCAAAGAATAAATAATTGATGGGTGATTTCATCCTACTTCTATTGAAGATCATTTGTATTGAAGGATATGAATGATTTCAAGAGAGAAAATGAGGTTATTTTTTTATATTGAAAACCCCAAACATCAAGAATATTTAAGAATAAGTAACAGATATTATTGAATGCCATTAAAAGATCAATTGGGTTTAGGGAGGTGGAAACAGTAAGTGTGTACATTAAATTAACAAGTTGATTATTCTAAATTTAAGAGAAATAGAAAACCTGGGTGTTTCTATATTTGAATATCAATTAGTTTTCAAAAACCTCATGTTGAATAATAATATCTACCTTATTGATGTTGTTTCATCATGGAGTACACTATATATTTTATTCATTAGTGAGCAAGCAAGACCATTATAAAAAAGCATCAATCAATATAAAGAACCTTTTAGAAGATAGTAAGAATTATGTGAGTTATCAGCATGGGAAAAGGATGATATATTCCTAATGTTTATTCACTTCATGATATTAGTGGAGCACCCTTGTCTTGAAATCAAACCTAACTCCACAAGTTTATAGTTTCCCACTTTGGAAGTGGTCCATGTAAAAATATCAGGTGTTCTTCTCTCTTTATTTACTATCTTTCATGCATTGTTTTTGTGTTTCATAATTCATATAATCATTCATCCTAATAGGTTTAAATATTTTAATTACTAAAGTATAAATAAATTTTTAAAACATTTATCACACTAATATACCACCCCCCTTCAATGTCCTTGAATGGCCCAACTAGGTATAACACAATTTTATTTAAGGTACCTATAACTTTAGTAAACATATCTAGGTCCATTATAAGTAATTATTTCTCATCTTCAAGAATTTTTTTTTATTTTTCCAAAAAAAATTACTACTATTTTCAATAATAAGAAAATAATTCTCATTAATTACTTAGTCAAGATTTTTATTTAAACTCGTACATTTTTTTATAACCTTATTTGCAGTTTCCTCAAACAGGGCACTATATTATTCTAAAACATCATTGTACCTAAAATATTTTTCATGAATATGAAAATAAAAAGAAATATATAACTACTTAAAGGAAAACAACACAAAATAAGTTTTTTTCGTAATTTTTCTTCATATCCATTATTTTTATAATGAATTGTGTTTTCATTAAAACAATTTCAATTATTTTCATTCATATAATTCCAAGGGAAAATTTATTTCTCAAATTTATTATATAATTTTCATTAATGTTTTCTTTCAACTAACACTCAAAAAAGGACACTTTTATGGGTGGCCTTTCCTTCTTCTAGTTAAATTGTTTAACATTTTTACCTTTGATATTATATGGTTTCCAGAATTTTATCTTCATCCTATAAAGTTTTTTAAATATCAAAGCTAAATAACTCAAGGAATTTTGATGAAATTGGATTTAATTAAATATAAATGTCATTATTGAAGAATAAAGTAATTTGGAAATGTTTTTGAGATGTTTGGACATGTTTGAAAAAGATTTAAATTACAGTATATCAAATAAGAGATATTTTCACTTTTTTCTCAAGGGATAAAATATTAAACCTAAGTTATGGTGTCTTATATTTCATTATATAAGTAAGTATTGAAATTTCAAAGAAAAATATAATAATGGACTAGATTTTTAATTGTTCATGTATGTTTGAACTGGATTTATTTTTGAATGGTTTGAGCTTTCCAAATTTCCCGTAAGTGAAAATTGAATCTATATAAGAATGTATTTTTATTCTCAAGGATAGTATATAAGATTGATAAGGATGATTATTTTTAATAAGATGTATCATAAGTTTTATTTAATATAAATCAGGGGAATTTTTCTAAATATTTCTAGAAATATTTTCTTTAGAAATAAAAATAGGGAAAATAGAGAATATTTTGAGATATTCTTTAATAAGATTAGTATAGATTTAAATGAGAAAAAATATTTCATTAATTTTAATCTCAGTTTTTTAATATTTTTTTGATGATATTTAACCATTATTGATTAGAGAAATTTATTTAATTTTTCATATAAATTTTAAGATTGAAATTTTGGAAACAATGCATGAATATATTTTTTGTTGATTTAAAATGGAAAAATTAAGAAGGGGAAAAAATGAAAAATATATAGAACAATGATTAATTTTTTCAAAATATATAGATTGAAATTTAGGATTAAAGAATCATATATATTTCTAGAATAATAAAAATATCATGAGTTTGTTTTAATTAATAGTTTCTTTATACATAGTAATTTAAACTATATTGAATCTACTAATAAATTATTACTATGTAAAAAATATATAATTATTGATGTTGAATCATTTTTAGGTAGAGTGATTATATTTTTCATTTAGGTTTTTATAATTCATTAAAAACAAGAGGAATATTGTATAAATAATTTGGAGACTAACTCTTTGGTAAAGGATGATATCCTCCCATTTTGAATTCACATTATGAAATTAATGGACAATATATTACTCAAAATTCACTGATTATATAAGGAAATAATTCAACCAAATTTTGGGGGTGAGCCTTGTAAAAATATTTTGTACTTATTTTTATTTTTATTTTTTTTACATGAGTGAAAAAAAAAATGTTTTAAGGTAATCCAAAATGTAACTAGTTGTAGAGTTTGATTTAGAAGAAATAGTAATGTTTAAGTAACAATGATTTAACCACATGATGTTATTTATATTAAACCATATTTTGAATCCTTTCATATCATGGTTTTTTTCTTTAGATCACAAATACAATAGGTTTGCATAACATTTATGGGCATGTATTGAATTTAATTTTGACATCATAAAATATGTGTTTTAAAATCATTTTTGTTATAGTCATAGTTATTTGTTGTTATATATGATTAATGATATATTTATATTTATATGTTTTTATCTATGTGTTTTATAAATGTGTGCCATATATTTTTTTTATGTGTGGATGAAAGAAATTTAAATCATTGAAGTTATAATTTAAAATATGAATATCATTTTTAATTTAGAAGAAAATAACTTCCATTTTTTTACATTTAAATATAAATGTTACAGGGATAATAATCCATCACACAAATAAATGAACAATTCTAAAAGAATATGGCTCAAAATTGATCTATTATGAGAGATAGAAATTGGGTTTTCCCCCTATTTTAGTAGGAAATAAACATTCTAAGAATGAAAAGGTTTAAAAATTAGATCCAAAGTAAGTTAGGAATCCTATTTAAAGTTCAATTTATTTGAAATATTCAATGTCTGATGTTGTATATGTTGTTAAATATTTTTCTAGGAATAAAAATTCATCAAATGAGACTCGTTTCATGGTAAAAAAAATAATTCTCAAGTACGAAAAAGGAACAATATACTATGGATATAAATATAACATCAGTGGAAAACATGATTAATTTGGATATACATATGAAGATTATGTTGAAAATATAGATGAAATAAGGTCTATATCTAGTGGAGTTTTTATTTTTTTGGACAAATTGTGTATATAGGCACACAGAGAATCAATGTTCTGTGAATTTTAGTACTAGTGAGGTAGAATATGTGGTTGTAAGTGAATTTATAACCCAATTGATGTGGATGAATGATCAATTAGAATACCTCATGGTGGAAGTGAAGTTTCTATTGGATATATAGTGATGGAAACAATTATATGAGGGGTGAATATTCATTTTAAAATTTTAAAGACAATGAAATCGGGGTCTATAAAATAAAGATTTATAGTGAGTGTTCTATTCTTGATATGATGTGCAATGAAAATAAAATGAATAAACAAAAATATTTATAGTGGTTAGGATCACAAAGATCTTATTCCACTCCTCAGCATTATCTACTCCACAAGAAGATTAGTTCCCACTAATTACATCACTTTTAAATTTGTGATATTCTTTTATATACACTGACTTTTACAAGAACTCAGAGTCAGAACGATGTCTTTTATAGGAGACCAAACCATAGTCTCTGGACTGAATTTTAATAGAGAGTCACAACCCAAAATTCCTTTTTGGTGGTTTAAATAGATGGAAAATGAAAGACTCCCATTTTATTGGGAAAAGTATGAACCAAATTCAAATAAATAAAAAATATAAGAAATAAAATATTTCATGAATAAAAAAAATAAAATGAAACCAGAAATTATGAAATTTTTTTGAATATGATGAAGCTTAATGATCGTTAATCACATCAGAAGAAGAAGGTCAAACATTGATGATATTTTTTTCATCTTGGATATAGAAGTCACTTAAGTTTCTTAAAATAATGAGAGTATGAAAAATTGTGTTAAAGTTGTATCACACGCGATCTCCAAAATGATCTATTGAGGGATTGTTTTTGTGCCATCAATAAGTCTCAAAGGAATCAAATCCAATTCATTAAAACAAATAACTTACCAAAGAATCTTCAAAACCATTACTTGCGAGACACTTAGTTGTTTATAATAATGAAATAATATTACCATTACCTTTATTAAAAAATTCCATGTTAAAAGTAGAGAATAATTGTGCATGTTTTTTATTGATGAAATATCAATATAAAACATTTAAAATATTAAGTATAAAATAGTTAAAATATTTTAAAATAGAGAAACATAAGAAATTCCACTGCATATTTATATGTATAGAAAAAATTCACACAATTATTTTTATTTTAATATATAATTATCTTTTAATAAAATATGATACAGTATTAATATAAAAATTATTATTGAAAATATTAAAAGATAAAAAATAATATTGTTAAATAATTTATTTTGAACTAATGATGTATTTAAATACCTAAGAATATATTGATATACAATTATTAAGTGGTAAATTATCTATAGGTTGTTTCCAACAAAATCAACTATTTCATCTTGGAATAGAGAATCAATAGTTGAAGTCTAATGGTAGATTTACTTACTAATGGTGTGAAACAAGATCTACCATTTCAGATTCGAATAGAAGATCTACTGTTGATCTCCAATGGTAGATTGATCTACCTATGGTGTCTAACGGTACACTGATATACCATTACACATTACAAGTGTCTTTCTGCAACTGATGAGAAAGAATTATAGAAGGGAAATAAGATTAAAATACACTTATACAATTGTATAACTGATAAAGTGATCTACATGTGAAATAAAAGACTTAATGGTGGATGATTCACTACCAATGTATGTCCAATAGTAGATAGATCTACCATTGGTTCAAGGAACAACCTCTATATATTTTTCCTCCATTGTGTAATAATTACATACATTAAAAAACAGATTGAAAACCCATTATAAAGAATACAAATAATTCTTTTGAATGATTGATGTGTTCTACCAATGTTGAATGATATACTATTGAATAAATGGTAGATGATTCAGTTAACTACTTATTTCTGGTAGTGAATTGATCATTAATGGTAGAATTGATCTACTGGTAAGAAAGGAACCATGATATTTGTACAAGATCGTTGGAATGTGGCTCCTAATGACACTACATGAAGAACTCAGGTGAACTTTGAAACGAGGTAAGGTCATAGAAGAAAATGAATTTGGGATACTATTGTTGTTCAAATAAATACTTGTGAGGAGATGAATAAAGATTCTTGGTACAAAACTCAGATGAAGAAAGGCCATGAAAACCTCATAATTGTTCATGTTAGTTAAATCTACAAACTTTGATGAACTAGTTATGGTTAAGGAGACATGAAGAAGAATATAAATTAATTAAAAAATATATGCATTATAAAAATGATCATGGTGTGGGAGATCAAACAAATGATCAGATAGATGAAATAGATCAAATATGATGTTTGATTTCATGTCCTAGTTTTTGAAGAACAAATGAATATTTTCATAGTTCATGTGTCCCACATTATATATGAAGTTTGATAATCCATCACTTTTACATTAAACTCAACCCATGCCTTGATCGAGTTAAAAGTGAGGGATCAGCACCCACACCTCATCACTCACACAAAGGCCACAAACCTGCAGGATTACCCAGGCCCAACCTTTGTTCTCTCTATGCATGATCTAGCAGGCCTTATACATGATTCTAGTCTATTTAGTATTATACATATCTTATCACTCCTCATCCTTTATACGGGTTACCTATGGTAGGTCCTCCCATGGAGTTCACCCCTTCAGTTCCCTAATAGTGTTTAAGGGCTATCCTTAGTCTCTCGCATTAGTTAGTGTAATTTTCTACTTAATCCATACAAAACAATTGTTAATGGACATTAATAAGTTTAAAAAATATAACATTTAATAAACAATTTACTTAATTAAAACATGTGAACAAAATTGATTAATTTAAAAAAAATTGAATTAAAAGTGATGAAATAGTAATTTATCAAAACAAATAAAACTCTTAAAGTATTAAAATAAATAGAGAATTAACAAATATTAATAGTTTAACAATGCATTTTAAATAGTAATATCTAATTATCATTTAATTAGAGGAGAAAAATAACATTAAATTATAGTTTAAAAGTAAAAATATATTTATGTTAATTGATTATACTAAAATGATATTTTATGCAACTATAATTCCCAATTCAACCATAATTTTCTTAAATTTAAAATAATCTAATGATTTAGTGAATTTTTCATCCAAATTCTTCTCAGTGGGAATAAATTATAAACAGATATCACATTTATTTACATGATCCCTAATAAAATTAAATATAACATATATGTGTTTAGTTTATATTTTTGAAGTGTTTTTTTTAATTGAAATAGAATTTAAATTATCATATAAAATTGTAACTTTATCTAAACAACTTTTAAATTCAAACAATGTTTGTTTTATCTATATAATCTATGAATAGAAACTAGAAACAACAACATATTCATCCTTGTCTATTGATAGTTATTCTAAAAATAATAATTCTAATTAGAGTAGAAAAATTAGGTAAAAACAACACCCTTTATATATATAATTTCACTTTTAACATCTTTAAGATGAAGTTATTTAAGGTTGGACTAAAACCTAACACAAACAAAAACTAATAACATTATGTTTTCTCTAGAAGAACTAAGATATAATAGAATATTTATCCTACCTCTATACAATTTAATATCAACTAACATTCTAGACACATATATATCCAATACAGAATTAGTGTTCATTGGTGTTTTCATAGTCTTACTATAATCAAATCCAAACCATTTTAAAATTACTTTATCATATTATCTTTATTTAAGAAAAATCAATCTCTAGTTTTATTAATTTTCAAACCAATGAAAAATATTTAATTTCAACATTAATATCAGGTAAGATTCACTTTTCATTAGTTTATAAAAATCATTACACAGTTAATCATATATTGAACCAAATATTATATTATCAACATAAATATATATAATCGGCATATCAGTTGAAAAACATTTTATAAACAATGTTGGATCGACCTTAACTTTAACAAAATCATTTTGAAATAAAAACTATGATAGTGTTTCCGAATAAGCTCGTTGATCTTTCTTAAGAATATATAATTCATTATTGAGTTTAAAATCATAATTTGGAAACATATTATTTTCAAAACAACGAGTTTTTTAACACAAACTTCCTCTGAAATAATTCTATTTAAAAAGGCACATTTTACATCCATTTCAAATAATTTTATTTTTTGAAAACTATTAAAGGATAATATAATTCTAAATTATTCCATCATGGTAATAGGAGAAAAATAATCTTCAAAATCAATTCCCCCTTCCTAAGAATAACCTTGATCTACTAGTATTTATTTATTTTTAACTATGTTTCTTACTTCATCAAGTTTATTAAGAAAAATCCATTTAGTTCCTATAATAGGTTAATCTTTTATAAAAGTAACCAAATCCCAAAATTTATTCCTTTTGGATTCATTTAATTCAAAATGAAAACAATTAATCCAATTTGAATCAATTTAAGCCCTATCAATATTAATATGAATAAAATTAGTAATAAAAACAATGTTTTTACAGTAAAGTATAACAGATTTTCTACTTTCAATACCATATTCTACAATGCCAATTACTTTTTCAATTTCATAATCCCTAATTGTTTTGGATTACTTATGATCAATTTGGGAAAATATATTCTCCCCCTAAACTGATATATTATAATTATCTTGTTCATTATCTTCACCAAAATTAAATTGTCTAAATTATTCATTTTCATTATTTAAAATATAATTCTTCTTAATAGAATTTTTTTCATTAAACAAAACATACACATATTATTTATGAAAATATTTTTTTCTTATGGAAAACTACATAATCTTTTATAGAACTGCAATATCCTGAAAATAAACCCTCATCACTTTTTGAATAGAATTTTCTTAAATTATATTTTTTGTTTAATATGTATACTTTACATAAAAAACCCTAAAATGTAAAAATTTAGTTTTAAACAAATTAAATAGATTACAATATGTCATATTTAAAAAAAGGTCTCATATAAACCCTATTAAAAACATGGAAATTTGTATTTATAGATTATACCAAAAAGTATTTGGGTACACTAAATTCTATTAGAATTAATATATCTATTTTCTGAATAGATCTTTTTATTATTTATACCAAATCATTCAATTGTGGTGTCCTAGGGGTTAAAAAATAATTTTTACCTCCATTTCTTCAACAGAATTTATAAAATTATTAATTGAAAAATTCATCACCTTTATCACTTCTGGTTGATATGATAGATAAATTTTTTAATTTTGGAATAATCATACAGAAACCACAAAATTTTGATAATGTTTCATTTTTGTGGGGAAGAAATAAATTTATAAAAATATACTCTAATTTTCAGAAATTAAAAATACAAATTTATTACCAAAAAATGACAAGTTGTATAGGTCCAAAAAATTAAATACGTAATAGTGCTAAGCATCTAGATTTACTATCATAACTTACATATTTAAATATTTTTTATACATCTAACCATTTAAACAAAAAACATAATAATGTACTTACTCGTATGAATCTTGGGAAATTGAAAAACCAGTTCATGATTTGACATTTTGGGAAACAACTTGAGATTTTCTTGCCCAAGCCTCCTATTCAACATAATTTCATCTACATCTACATCATTCAAATAGTTAAACACTAGATTAGATAAATTAGTAATATATACATTTTCTTTTCTATTTACGAAAAATAAATCAAATTTAATTTTCAGAATAATACATTTATCATTTTCTAAAATAAAATTTAATTCAAAATCACCAAAATGTGATATACTTTTAAGATTATTTTTTAAATAAATAATATAAAACAATTTTTAAATAATAACTATTTTTTAAAAAAAATAACTTCACCAATTCCTTTAATATGACCTTTATAGTTCTCTCAAAATGTGATAAGGACACCATTACATGAATTAAATGATATAAATTTTGAAGTATCACATGTTATGTGATGAGAGTTTCCAATGTCTAAATAACATAAGTCTTTGATACCTTAGGGAATATTTCTTGAAATCAAACAATCAAACATATTGTTTTGATACCCATTATAAATTGGGACCAATTGGTTGAGTAGTAGAAAAATTTATCACCTAAATTGATTTAACAAATTATTTGGTGGACTGATTGGAAAATAAATATCTAGAAATTAATATTATATTATGAACATATAATTTTTTAAATATTAGTGAATTCTCACAAGAATAATTCCATTTGAGTCTATATTTATCATAGGTTACACTGTAAATACTTACTTTCGAGGTTTTAACCAAATTATTTGTATTTAAACTATTATATTCAAAACCATTCTTATTCGTATTTATTTTCATTAAATAAATAATTTTATCATATTTTTATTTACCTTTAACAAAATTATATAAATTCTCTTTAAGATTCTCAACGTCATTTTCAAATTCAGGTTTTATTTTTTAATACTTAATACATCTAACAAAACTTTCTCATTATATCTAGATGTTATGTTTCTTAATTCATTCCTAATACTGACTCTGGTTTGGGTGTGGGGAAGAAAGAAACAGCACAACTGTTTAATCTGAAGGTGTCGGATGTATTCAACAGACTGAGGCAGGATCTAGTGGATCCTTCTAACTGTGTGTGGGAGGATAAGGGTAGGCCTCAGTTTGAGCAGAGTTGAGAGGAAATTCAGGGGAATATAAGCTTTACGGTCATGGAACAGACAGATGGAGGTGAGAAGGAGGATTTTTCTGGCCCTTTTTCTAAGGAATCGGGATCGGGAAGGGTGGTCATGTGGTAGGGGAAGCAGGGGTCCGCCATGGATATGGATGATCAAGATAGAGGTGGTATTATTTCGGCTAGGGATTCGGGGTTTTTGAATCGGACCCCAGTTCATTTGAGCAATAGGTTCGAGGGGATATCAGAGATTGGTTTGGATTTGGACCCCATTGTTCCAGGTGTGAAGGAACCCTACGGGAGTGAACTCTGACACACATCGGACGAAGCTGTAGACCCAAGGAGCAATAGATGTTGTAGAAGGAGGAAAGGGATGAAGTAATACTCCTAATTGCCTCCTCCCTTGGATACATGTTCTTCCAAAAATCTGAATGTTAAGAAAATAGTCATCGAGACTCTTAGACAACTGAGGCCAGGAATCCAGGAATCCAGGAAGAACAATCCTTGGATTTTCTTTTGAGTTCGGATGAGGAAGTGACTGAGAAGGTTTTAGTGCTTAACGCATCTAAAAAGGATGCATCCAAGATGATGGGGAGGTCCTTAAAAGTGTCTCTCAATGAGGAGAAATATACATGGATTGGAAAAAAATATCTCATACCGGTAGGAGGTTTCATCAAAGGGATGATAAGTATGGAGGAGTATATGCAATCATGGGACAAAATCGCTTCTGAGGGGCAGAGGATGATGATGGAGGAATCTAGCACCTAGGTTAAAATTCTAGCCTTAAATCTATACAGAGTACCGTATTCTTGTCATCTTAAGTTGATCTTTTATGATGCCATTTAATTTGGAGGTTACTCGGTTGGTTTTAGTGGAATGTTGTTTGTGTGTCTGTTGGTCTTGTTTCATCTCTCAGTGTGGTTTCTTTTGGGAAGTTGGGTGTTTTGACCTCAGCACTCTACTGGGATCTACTCCAGATGTGGACAGAGCAGAACGACTTAATGGAGCAAGACTTTTGGATTTGGAAGTTTAGAGGGTATGGATTTTCTATCGGTTCCATGCATGTGCATCTGCAGGGGACTGCTCGTCGAAAGGCCATGCTTTGTTGATTTTTGTTATCAAGGTGTATTTGCTGGGTTGAAATCAATTCGGGAGTTTGTTCTAGTTTTTTGGTGTGTTTTTCTCTGGGCATTGTTGAAATTATGGTTTCCCACTTTTCCTCAAAATTGTTTTATAATAAAAATAGTATTTGGGTCGTAACTTCTTATTTTCAATTTTTAATTAATTATAATTTTAAACTATCCAAACTCTATCATTTTTTTAATCATTCATCATTTTAAGGTGTTGTTTAACTTAGGAATTCACATAATCATAATCATAACTTCAGTAAGAAATATATTCATTCTCATTTTCAGATCAATCAATATAATCAATATTTAGAGGAGTTATCAACTAATTAAAGATTTAATCAATTACCATGCATTGTATACCCACCAGAGTGGTAATCCATGTCTCATGTTCACTTCCAAAATCACTACATGAGTCCGATCTATCTGAGAAGCCCCAACCTCAAAAAAAACTAGTTTTTATTTTCTTCATTTCTCTTTGTCTTTGTTTAGATGTTTTACTTTAGGGTAGTAATTTATTTTATTCCCTTTCTTCCTACACACATAACATGTTAATTTTGAAACATCATTTCTATTATTGGTATTTCCCTTCATATATTATTTTATAGAATTTCTCTTGAACTTCTTCTTTCCACCTTTGTATCTTTGGAACTTGAAAAAATTATTACTAATGTGAGCCATTTCCTTGTCATTTTTCAGGAGCTAGAATCTAAGGTATTAGAGGTATCAATAACATTTGATGTAAATTAAATACCTTTTCTCTTTGGGCACACCTCATCTATAATATTTTTTTTCTCTAACTCATACTTTACAAAAGAACCTATAAATTCATTTAAATTATACACCTTAAAATTCTTACTCTCATCAATGGAAACAATCTTTGGATGCCATATTTTGGGAATATGTCACGACCCCCTCCACATAAAGTGTAACCCACTTAGTCCGACAATGCGAGAAGATATATTATGACCCCCGAGTCCCGCATCCAGTAGGCCCTTGGTTATTGACTAACACTGAGGGTATAATAAACAAGAATATGGGGATAATTTTCCTCTAGTATAAACACTTACACTCTCAAATATAGGGAGTCTCATAGTGGATATCATCACCATTGAGAGCTTGGGAACATTCATGTTGAGTGTGAGTCCTTTATGATTGGGGATGCCTTTAGGTTACACCATTATCGGCCTCCTCGAGTTCCCCAGATGTATGTTCTTATGCCCTAGCCACTTCTTCCATTTATAAAAAGTAATTTTCAATGAATAATGTATTGCAATAAATACTTCAACTGAAAGGATAACTAAAAGTACCAAATAAAAGTAAATACAATAGTGACCATGTTGCCCAAAATACTCCTGCAACCTATAAGCTAGTAGTAACCAGCCTGATCTCCAACCTTCTCTATCTAACCTAAAAACATTTTAAATATGTGTGGGGTGATAATAAATGTATACTCATTAGGATCCTCTCTAGAGCCTCATAAAAACCCAAACACTGAGTAAGGATCCTCAATCCATCATAGAAAATACATGTTATTCCTATAGGGCTTAGAAACCCGATGGAGTCAGTTCCCCTAAACAACAGGGTGGATTAGTGTATTGAAACACAAAGTACAAGATATAGTATCTCACAACCACACTATTGGCATAAGCTAGTCTCAGACTCAACAGCAACAACTGTCTCTCAGACTCCCACCTACCACTACTAATACTAGATATCCTATAAGTAAACAACCATTTGAAGAGACACATTATGTTAATTTTCCCTTTTTTCAATTTCACATTATGTTAAGTAGTTATTTATTCATTAATTAAGCATTATCATTCCACATTATATTTCATTTGTATCACAAAAAATTCTCATGCCCTCTAGGAATAACAAAAAAGATCCCATAGTTTCTTAAAATTATAACCTCAACATTACACCCCAAGCAAGCTACAACCCCATGGGTTAAACATTCATTAATTTATTCAACAACAGTATCACATTCTATATTTCAATGTATTCTAGGAAAACATTATAATATACCAAATAGAATGGGATCAACTTGGTGATTAGGTGAACTACCATTTGAGTCTTTTCCACCTATTGTAGGATTATAGACTCATCCCGCCATGAGAAGATAATCAAAGAAAGCATGAGGAATACCCCGCACAACTTCACTACCATTGGAAAGAGAGTAAACAAAACCATCTGCCTCAAGTAGTGGTTGATTAATGTATACAAACAAACAATAGATTCAACAAGCATACAATTTTCATATCAATGGGTAATTCCAGCTTCAACCCATTCCATCATCCAGGATGTCCTCCCCAAAACCCATGTAATAACTGATGCATCTCACCACACCAGGTGTCAACAGCTGCCACAACAACAGGGCCTCCCTACCCTACATACCACAACAGCCCCCTATGCTCAACCATCCCATTCCCATATCACATATGTGCTTCCCTTTCACTATACCCAAAATATCCCACCATGATTATCCTTCCCAGGCTCTCATCACATCAAAAATAGCAGGAAATAAAAAAGAAACAAGACTATTGTTCCTAAATAAAGGCATTCATCCTTCATTTACATTGATTTTTCATGACTCTAAATCAAAAGTTTCTCATCCTTTACAAGAAAATGGGAAAATTGATCCCTACAAAGGCATTATCTTTCATCACAAAACAATTTCTTCATTCCATGTCATATTAACTGATTCATCTTTCATAGGTTTTAACTAGGCGAAACCTAAAAAAATATATCACAAGCTATAAAAATTAATTAATCAATTAACATAAAATTAATTTTATTCATTAATCAGTAAGCATCAACACGGTTCTGGATCATTAACCAACTTAATTAAACATGCATATCAGCATCAATTTGGTTATCGAGAAATAGCAAAAACAACAGTCAGATTCACCAACATGCATCCTTAATCTTTTAGCCAATTACTTATCAATTAATTACTGATTAAAATTCTTTACAAATTTATATCAAGAACAACATGATAAACCAAGAAAGGTGTAGATATCACACTATCTAGAAAATCAAGAGGCAAACCATTAGCATGGTACATAGAAAAAACATTGTTACGTGATCAATACCAATTATTTAATCTTGTTCAATTGTTTAATTAGGTCAATTTCATTACAATAAAAGAGGTTAAAACATGATAGATATAATATTTCATAAAAATAAATAGAGAAGTAATGAATATCCTACCTCAAAAGGTTTTCATTGTTCTTCACATGAGAACAAATCAATGAAACTGATCTCTGGTCACCTCTCCCGTAAGATCTTCATTCATCTGAGGATGTCGTCGCACCACCGCACCAACAAAAACCAAGATAAAACCCTATTAGAAACACGTAGATCATGTTCCATCATAAGTAAAATAGAATGGGAGCAAATGGATTTAATAAAAATAAAAACTGAGGTAGATCATACCTTACATCAAAGATGGATCGTTATGGATCGAAGGATATAACTAGGGGCCATTCCTTCGTTAAGGGATCCCCAAAACACTAAAAATAGGGTCTTTGGGTTACCTATGGTATAGGGAGACCATTTCACCCATAGGGTTTATGAAAATATGAGAAGCTAAAATATTTTCAAAAACATACAGTATTGGGGGATTACATGATGAGAAACCAACTTGTTGTGTAATTCCTCAAAGTTGGTTTATACCAAAAATTGGGTCATCTCAATGCTTTATTTTATTTTTCAAACACCAAAAACAAAAAAATTGTGAAAACCTATTTCACATCATGAAACAACCCAAGGAATAGGATTTCACATCATTTAATTTAGATAAACAACATGTAATCCCCCAAATCCAACTTTTACTTAACCGAACTTCTGCAAGCTTCTTCTGGGCCTCCTCCAACCACATCAATTTATGAAAAAATGAAATGGGTTGATCCATGTTGATCCAAGACCTTAAATCAAATACATCTCAAGAAATTACCTTCCTCAAGAATTCAAAACCAACCTAGAGATGAAAAAATGGGGTCATCCGAACAACCACCCTAGGAGATACCTCTCTAAGATTTCGCCACCACAAGACCCCACCACCTCACTAAAGGAACAAGTGAAAATCTATTAAACATCCAAAACCAGCTCCTAAAAACTCTCTTGGGAGAGACACCTCTCAAAAGAGAGAGATCCACAAAAAACAATAGAAATCCATCTCATAACCAGAAATGGTCTAAAACCACCAAACAAACAACATTACAACAGAAGAGCTAAAAAACAATGATCTTAGGGTAATGAGAATGTATTTGGGACTAACATTACCGGTTAATCTCCTCAACGCAACCCTGAGTCCACAAGACACAAACAAATTGGGTATCACATCCGTACAATACCTTCTCCTTATAGTCCTAGATCTCTACAGGTCCCTCCTCAAAGGTCATATCATCGTCAACATCAATCACCCCCCAATCAATTACTTTAGAGTCATCATAAAGAAAAAATCAGAGATAAGACATGTGAAAAACATTATGTATCTGTATTATCTATGGGAGAAGAGATATCTAATACTCCATGTCTCCAACACAAGCCAACACCTCAAAATTCCCAACAAATTGGAGAGAAATATTACTCCCATGATCAAACCTCCACTGCCCACGATGGGGAGTCACCTTCAGAAATACATTATCTCCATCATCAGACTTCATATTTCTCCACCTATGATTATAATAGAATTTATGATGATCATGTTATTCTTTGATCTTCTATTGGATCACCCAAACTATTTATGTCACGTTTAGTACCATTTCTGGTCTGAGAATTGTTGAATCTCAGACCCAAGTCCAACACAATGGAGAATGACCTGGTCAGCCATAAAATGATTCAAATGGCACCATACTGATGGAAGAGTGAGAACTATTATTGTAATATAACATCACTAAGTGCAGGTGCCTCATCCAAAAACCTCCAAAATTTAGGACATAAGAGCACAACATGTATCCAAGTTTTAGGATGGTCCACTATGTCTTACCATCCTTCTACAGATTAAAATCTGTGAAAATGCATAGTTTATAAAAAAATAATTATGGACAACTCTCCACATCATGGATGTATGATAAGGATTACAATCATAAATGACCATCCTCAGGACATCATAAAATCTCACTACCTCATACACATACTGCCTCGATTAAACCTCAACTCATCTCAACTCCTTGATTGCTATAAATTGGGAATATTTTTTCAAATGATCAACTACCTCCCATATAGCTTCATAGCCTCCTTGATCTTGAGTAAAACCAATTACAAATTCTAGTGAGATATCCTCCCACTTCCACTGAGGAACATATAATAGCAAGAGCTAACCACTAAGAACACGGTGCCCTGCCTTTACTATCTAGAAGACCAAGCATCGAGACACAAAATTTGCAACTGCATGCTACAACCCAGGCCACAAACATTGACACCTCAAATCTCAGTACATCTTTTTCATTTCAAGATATACTACCAAAGGTAAAATATTTAACTCTCGGAGAACTGTCTCAGACATTTCCAAAGGAATGAAAATCCTTCCCAAAAACAACACTCAGTGTTTTTCATCTTTAGACCAACCACCTGAGGCCTCTCTACAAACAACTCGGTCTCTCCAGACCACTACCACAAAATCCCCCAAATGGGACCCTTACACCTACTTCACCCAATATTACTATACCATCATTTGAAAAAAAACATATTTCCACAAATTCTCCCATATCTAGATGTAATAATAAAAGTTCCTCTATTACTCTCCTGTAATCACCGGATTTGGGCAATTCCTCACTATGTGACTTCCTACCTAACACATCATCGAAAATATTTCCCATCATTGATGTCTAATAAATCTCGAAGTTATAATCCGGTAAGAACTCCATCCACCGAATATGGAAGAAGTTCAATTCACGCTGGGAGAAAATATACCATAGGCCATTATGATGGGTGAAGACCCTAAAGTTCTTTCCAATGAGGTAATGTCTCCTCAACTTTAGGTAAAACACTACCTCCACTAAATCTAGATCATGGGTTATATAGTTATTATCATGGGGATGAAACTGTCGACACCCATAAGAAACAACCAATATCTACTTTATATGAACAAATCCCAACCCAAGACATGAAGTGTCACAGAAAACCTCAAACTAAACTCCTTATATTGGAAGATAAATAACTGTAGCACAAACCGAAATCACCTTTTTATAGTTAGAATCTTCCTAACACTGATCTGTCCATAAGAACACCTGATCCTTTCTGTTCTATGTTGTCATAAGAGTAACAACCTGAGATAAATCAGCTAAATACCTCCTTTAATAGCCCTCAAGACCAATAAAACTTTGCACTTCTGCCACAGCCTTAGGGGGGCTTCCCTAGAAACAATTACTTCTATCTTTAATGGATCCATAGCTACTCCCTGTAGGAAGAAAAAATGCCCCACGAAATGGATTTGTCAAGCACAAAACTCACACTTTGAAAACTTTCCAGACAACTTCTCATGATGAAGAACTCCCAAAATGGAACACAAATTTCTTGCATGATTATCCTTACATATGGACTACACAAGAATGTCGTCAATGAAAAATACCATGAACTTATCTAGGAACTCAAAAAACATAATGCTCATTAAACCCATGAACACAACTAGAGCATTCCTCACACCAAAAAACATCACAATGAACTCTTAATTCCCTATAGAACAATGTAAATTAGTATTCATAATATCTTCATCTTTTACATTTATTTGATAATATCCTGACCTCCAATCAATATTTGAGAACCAAATTTCACCCTTAAGTTGAACAAAAAAATCATCAATCCATAGAAGAGGATTGAGGTTCTTCATTGTCATTGGGTTCAAATGACAATAATCAATACACAACAATAAATTGCATCCATCCTTCTACCTGAACCAAACTGGTGCACCCCACAGTGACACACTCAATAGAACAAAACTTCACTGCAACATACCATCGAGATATATACATAGCTATCTCAACCCATAAGTTCCGATCCTATATGGATACATCAAGATAGGATACACGCATGGATATAGTTCAATCCCAAACTCGATCTCTAATTGAGGGGGTAATGCTACAACCACTTCAATAAATACATTAGGGTACTCTTCTATGGCCCTAGGAAACACTGAATATTTAACCTCCAACAAACCCAGCATTATCTCATACATTAAGGATGATAAGGATAGAACATTCCTCTGACCCATCTGAGGATATTTCTCACCAACAAACAGTACTGGCTGTATGTTAGCATTAACAAACACAACCTACCTCCTCAAGAAATCCATGATAGCCTGCACCAAATATAACAAATCCATTGATAGGATGAAATCATATGGTTTTATCCATAAACAAATGAAATATCCCCAAGAGTGGAGCTACCCCAGCACTAGATCAAATTCTCTACATACTTCAATCAAGTGACCTTAACCTCTAACTAGCATAGTCAACACCAAGGGCACTGGATTTATCTCTAACTCAAGTCCCAATTCATGGACAAGGGAAGGTGAAATGAAAGAGTGAGTCAATCCTAAATCAAAAAAGTAATGAAACCATGTAGTAAACAAGAAAAGGGTGCCTCAAATGATGTATAGATCTCCTGAAATAGGAAACGCTAATGAAGGAAGCTAACCATAGACTACCCCTTGGCCTCTGTGATCCTAATAGAACCCACCTTTATTGTCGCTCTCCTCTCTCTAAGGATGAGGAGTATCTCAGTGTTTTCCTATGTCTACCTCATCTACTCTATACTGATACAAAACAAGTGCAACCTATCGTTGCCTCTGTTTGAACTACCACAATTTTGGAACCTATAGCGGAACAATTGGCGTACACTGACTTCTCATGAAGTTTGGGCACTCTCTCCACTATTGACCTCAGCCTCCATAAGAAAAAAAAGTTTCTGATCTCTCAAAATCACCCTCAGAGCCACATCTCCTAGAGAAATGATACATTGGGGACTGGGACCTTGCCCCAGCTAATGAGAATTTCATTTATCTGGGAAACAGGGAGACCTAGATCATAGCCCTATTTCATGAGGAATCTTGATGACTACCCTATCATGATGATATGGTTCTAGATAATGGCCTATCAAGGACCAATGGTCTTTCCATAACCTCAAGATACATCTTCATCATAAATGGGTGACCTGATTCTATATATCTGGATGTAAAGCCTCTATAAAATGCCTCACCCTAGCCTTCTCATCTGGAAACAGGTCCAAAGCATATCACGCAAGGTTCCTGAAATATATTTCAAACTCTCTCACAATGGATCTCCCCTATCGATGGGTAATTAATTCCAAAAGAAAATACACCTTCACAGTCCAATAAAGAAACATGGCTACGAATTGTTCTATAAATTCATCTCATGAGACTATCGACTCCTCATGATCTTTGAGGACCATGAACCCCCCCACTACCTTTATTCCCCACGCAACAACATCACATCCAACGATACTCAGGTATCCTTCTGAGCATAGATTAAACTAAAGGCTATCTCAACATCCTTCACCCACCCTTATGTGACAAAATATAAAAAATATCCCTCTCTAGTGATAAAACTCTCAGAGTGTCATCCTCCAAGTGTTGTCATCGTCATCCTCTACTCTCTAGTGATTGGAGACTGCATCCTACTAAACATATTCTATTAAAAATTGTTGAGTACATTGACCTGGATACATATCTGTAAAAGGAAAAATAGTTAGAGCTTCTAAACCGGGAATATAAAAGTCTTAACATTAATTAATTATTTTATTTTATTCATTTTAGTTCAACTTATCCCAAGGTCTACCCATTAAAATATAGATGCAGAGAATAATGATGCATGATCCTTTCCTAGGTATCAACCCTAAAACCAGAATCACCACATTTAGTAGCCACTGTAAGCTAAATGGTCCATGGATCAGATCATAGGAGTCCCAAAATACTCATGTCTCAATAGGTCACCCATGTTTACATCCCTTTATAAACTTATCTACCATTTTCCCCACTAAACAATGAAACCTCACCTATGCCTATATCCATACTCCATCATATCTCTCAACCAGACCTCTCATACCACTCTGTTAGGACCCCCTCCCCATAAAGTGTACCCCACCTGGGCAGGAAATGGGAGAATAGAGATAGTGACCCCCAAGTTCCACATATATTTGACCCAGGGTTGGAAACTAGCACTGAGTGTATAATATACATAAATATGGGAGGCATTACTCTCTAATAGAAACACATGCGGAAGAGAGAGATAAGATAGAAACCAACCAACTCTTAATCAGACTACAATATAAAAGAGACCTAATTACATAAATGTAAATTAATGAAAGAACTACTAAAACTAAAATGAAAACTCCAAGTACCAAAAGAAAGTAAAGACATCAATGACCAAAAATCACGAACAGCTCATGAAACCAAAAATATTGCAGTAACCAAATTGATCTCCAACCTTCTACAAAAATCTAGAAAAAAAGACTATATATATGTAGGGTGAGTATAATAGTATACTAAGTAGGATCCTCCCTTGAGCCTCTCATGCAAAAGTAAAGAAAGCTTGCTAAAGCATAGTAAAAAACAAGTGAAACTAACTCATCACCTAAAAAGGTATACTATGTTCTCAGCCTCATCATGGATACTCTCTCTAAGTATCGTATAAAAGAGAATATAATATAATAAATAATATCAAGGGTACTTGCTACCACTTTCCCACTGGTTTTCCACTATACCACAACATCGCATGTCCTAATCATCTCTCTCCAAAAATGCTTGCCCACAGACACCTAGAAAAATCACCACGACATGAACCTCAAGCATCACACTACTAAATCCATGTATCCAAAGTTACCAAGTAGTTTTTGGAATCCACCACAGTTCACATAACATGTATCATACGTCAGGTATTATACCTTAATCCATCACGTCCCATACACCGAGTAAGGATCCACAATCCATCATAGCCTATACATGTTATACCTATAGTAGTCCATAGGAAACTGTATCCAGAATATATTTTTTTGAAATAACAACAATACATTACATCCCTCAACATGCATATATCATGAAAACTAATCAATGTGTATACTAGAAAAATTAACTACCAAGAGAATAGAGAAGGTCCAGAGGGGGTAGTCATCCATCCATCCTCCTGCCAGGATGTTGAGGAACACCACCCCCCAATGGGGCTTAGAATCCCCAGGGTGTCATTTTCCATAAATAAATGGGTGGATTATCATATAGAAACACAAAATGTACAAGATATAGTAGCTCATAACCACACTATGGACATAACCTAGTTTTAGACTCAATTATAGCTAATGTCTCTCAAACTCACAGCTGCCTCTAATAAGAATAGATATCCTATAAGAACAAAACCCTTAAAAGAGTTACATTAAGTTTCTTTATCCCTTTTTATTATTTTCACTTTATGTTAATTAATTATATAATAATTAATTAACCATTATCATTCCACATTCCATTTCATTAGTATCACAAAAAACTCACATTCCCTCTAGGAATAACTAAACTGAGTCCACGATTTCTATGAATTATAATCTCAAAATTGCATCCCAGTGAGCTTCAACCCCATGGGTTAAAAATTCATTCCTTTATTAAACAACATTACAACTTTCTATATTTCTAGTTATTCTAGGAAAACATTCTAAGATACCAAACAGAAGGGGATCAACACCGGGAGTAGATGAAATAACTATGGAGTCTTTTCTACCTATAGAATGAGTGTAGCCCCATTCAACCACAAGAATCTAAACATGGAAAGCCTGTGGCATACCCCACACGTCTTCACCTCCCTTAGAAAAAGTGTAATAAAAACCATCTCCCTTAAGTATTGGGGAAAGTAAAGTACATAAACAAATAACAGATTCATTAAGCATCCAAAATTTCATATCAATGGGTAAGCCTAGATTTAACCCATTCTATCAACCCTAGGGTCCTCCCCAACACCCAATCATAAATTGATGAAGCTCATCACTTGAGGAGTCAACTTCTTCCAAAAATACTGGTCCTCCCTCTCGAAATATCACAATATCCCTCAAGGTCTATCCATCCAAGGCTCACATCACATCTTGGCCTCGCTTCCCCCACAACCATAACATCCCACCCAACATAGCCTTCCCAAGATCACATCACATTATAAGTAGAATAAAATAAAAAAGAAATAAATATCTTGGACAAAAAATAAGGCATTTATCCTTCATAGAAAAAGTGCTTTCACGACTCCAAATCATAAGTCAATTATCCTTTACAATCAAATGGGATACTAGGGACATATAAATGCATTTTCTTTTATCACCAAACCAGTTCCTTATTCCATCTTGAATTAACTGATTCGTTATTCACAGGTTCCAACTACGAACAACCTAAACAACAAGCTATCCCAAATTTATTAAAAAATACTTTAACATGCCTTTAGTTGTTTTATCAATATGCATCAACATGATTCAGGTTCGTTAACCAATTTAATTAAACATGCATATCTGAATCAATTTTCCTATCACCAAAGTGCAAAAACAATATTTGAATTCATTAAAATGCATATTTAATATTTTATTCAATTATTTATCAATTTATGTTCTTTACCAATTTCCATCAAGAACAACATGTTAAACCATGAAAGGAATAAATATCACACTATCTAGAAAATAATGAGTTTAAGACATGCTAGATCTATGATTTCATGTAAATATATAGAGAAGCAATGAATTCCCCACTTAAAAAGGTCATTGATGTTCTTAACATGAGAACGAATCAATGCTGTGAATCTCTAATCATCTCTCATGCAAGATATGCATCCATCCAAGGATGTTGTAGCAGCCCCGCACAAAAAAAAACAAGAGAAACCCCCATTATAAACATGGACATCATGTTCTATCACATGGGAAAGTAAACAGGATGAAGCAGATCAAAGAAACACAAAAATGGTGGTAGAACTTGCCTTATATCAAAGGTAGATCACTATAGATAAAATTAAGGAGCTAGGGATTGTTCCTTGATGAAGGAATCCCCAAAACGCTAAAGAGAGGGTTGTTCGGTCACCTGGGGTCAAGGGAGAGTGATGCAGCCATTGGGTTTATGAAAACCAGATCTGCTGGAATTTTTTAAAAACATACAGCAACGAGGGATTACAGGATGTGAAATCCCTGTTCACATGATTTAATGAATTGGGGTCATTTTCCAATAAAAAATGCATCCCCTCTACACTTTATTTTTTTAAACCCTAAAGACATACACATCATCAAACCGAATTTCACATTGTGAAACATCCTATGAAACAGGATTTCACATCATGTAATTCAGTTACACGATGTGTAATATACCCTTTAGAGATTTTACTGAACTGAACTTCCCTAAGATTCTTCGGAGCCTCCTTTGAGAACATTGATCTTTGATAACAGATGAAGGGTTTATCAATGCAGACATGGTTTCTTATATAGAAGCTCTAAGTACTTTTTCTAATTGATCTATGTTATCTAAAACTTCTCTAACAGCACTCATACCGTTACTAGTACTAGTAAACCAATAGAACATCTAGTTTATTGATTCTTCATCACCCATATTTAATTTTAGTTATTCTTCTTAGATCATTCCAAGATTGGTTCTCTTGATCTTATCATTCCAATAGTGAGTCACTTTAAGTATTATTTATATATCATAGGCTATCATATAAGCTGAAATATGTCTATAAACACTTCTACTTATATATCAGTACAAAATATTTTTAACTTTATAATTCAAAACCCTTTTACCATGTCATTACGTAAAAGTGCCCCTGGATCAGCTTTGGGTAGCTCATATGGCTTATCTAGGATATTCTAGTGATCCATACATAAAATTTTTAGGTTGGATTATATTCTGTTTTTCTAGTAGTCATAGTCACTTCCATAGGAGAATGGGGGTTTTTTAGAATCCATCCATCATTTGTATTTACACATTCCATCTTAAAATAAACATTTTTTTCCATAGACTATTAAGTATAGGATATTCTGTTAGTACATAGTTAAAAATAAACATCAGAAATAATAAGAGAGGATAAAAATCCTTTAAGGTAGTTCCTAACCCCTAACATCAATTTTTGGATCGATAATAGTGGAAATAATCAATAGAGGGTGTGAATAGTTATTTTAAAATTTTAGTGACAAAACATTCCGAGTTTATAAAAAAATATTTGTAGTGAGTTTTTCCTTCTAGATATGAGGTGCATCAGATTTAAAATGAAGGAACACAAATATTTATATTTTTTTCATCACAAAGATCCTAGTCCACTTCTCAACCTTCTATACTCCATGAGAGGATTGGTACCCTTTATGAACATCAATTTTAAAGGTGTAATAACATTTTATAGAAGCTACCTTTTATAAGAATATGGAGGCACAACCTAGTATTTTACATGAGTCTAAACCTCAATCTATGACCTGCCTTTTCATCAGGAGTCACAAACAAAACTTCCTTTTTGGTGGTGGAATAACCAAACAATATAAGACGTTATTTTTATTTGGAAAATCATACATCAGACTCAAAGAAATAAAAATAGAATAAGTAAAAGATTACATGAAGAAAATAAAATACAAAGAAACAAACAGATTATCAAAATATGTTAAAGATAATGAATCTCATTGATTATTGATCACTTTAGTAAAAAAGGGTTGAACATTCAAGTACTTCTGTGATCATAGCCAGATTAAAGATGTCACAAAATTTTCTTGAACGAATGTGCTCAGTAATAATTTTGTTAAAGTTATATCATACATAATCTCTCAAATTATCTCTATAGGGATTGTTTTTATTCCTTAATAAGTATCTAAAGAATCTAACCTAATTCATAAAAACAAAGATCTTCCCATAGCGTATTCATAACCAATTGTTGCAAGACACTTGTTAGATAATAATAATAAAATAATATTACTATTAACTTTTTTTGTAAATTCCATGATAAAAAGTAGAGAAAATTCTATTTCTCAATTTCTTTATGAAATATAAATATAAAAAATTTAAAATTTTATTTATAAAACATTTAAAATATTGTAAAATAGACTATCATAAGAAATTAAATTTGATATATATGTGTGAAAAATTTCACCAAATTATATTTACATAACATATACTTATCTTTTAACAAAATATGAAAAGATATTTATCTATAACATTATTCTAAAAACATAAATTTTAATATATTGAATTATAATTTTAGAAAAAAAACATTTTGAACTAACTGTTGATTTAAAAACATGCAGAATGATTCATCTACCATTGTTTAGTGGTATATTAATCTAATAGTGGTTTCCAAAAAAAATCTGCCATTATATCTTTGAATAAAGGATCTACCATTGATATTTAATGGTATATTCACTTACTGATAGTGTATGACAAGATCTATAGTTTTATCTTGGAACAGATAATCTACCATTTCTGTCCAATGGTATATTGATCTACTAATGGTGTCCAATGGTATATTCATATATCATTTCAACCTACAAGAGTCTGGATACATCCAATGGAAAATAATGAAACCAAGTTTTAAGAAGAATAAACCACACCTAGCCCAAAATAAAATTGAAAAAAATATAAACCAATGCAAGAAAAGTTATAATGTTGGATGATGATCTACCAGTAGATGTCCAATGGTAGATAGATCTAGTGTTGGTACAAGGAGTAGTTTATTATACTTATTCAATAGTTATTCAAAAACTAACTAGTTTATAAAAACATATTAAAAACCCTTTATGAATGGTACAAAGAGACTAGTAGAATATTTTATGTGATTTACTGGTGATGAAAGATCTAATTTTGGACAAATGGTAGATGAAACAGTGAACTACTATTGTCATATTGTAGATTAATCTACTTGTGGTAGAATCGATCAACCAATCATTAAATGAACTACCAAATACGGAGAAGATCATTAAACAATGGCTCCAAATTATGTTTCATGAAGAACTTATGTAAACAGTGAATCGAGTAAAGGACAAAGAAGAATATGAACTCAATATACTATTATTGCTCGAATGAAGATGTCTGAAGAGATGAAGAAGTTTTCTCAGTACAAAACTCAGACTAAGAATTTCCATGAAATCTTCATCATTACTTATGGGTGTTTCATCCATAAACTCCAATAAACTGAAGATGGTTGAGGAGAGCTGAGGAAGAAGAAAAATAATTTGAAAAATAGATTCATGGGGCATATGATCAAGGTGTGGGAGATCAAATAAATGATTAGACAGATAAATAAGATCTGATAAGAAAGCTTAAATCATATATGAGTTTTTAAATAATGGATGAAGAGTGTTATAGTTCATTCATTCCATATCGAATACATGGTTGGATGATCCACCACTTTAATATACAACTCATCCTCGGCCTCATTCGATCCATCAATGGGGGATCAGTACCTACACCCAAACACTCACACATGGGCTATAGCCCAATGGGCTTACCCCAACACAACCTTTGTTCTCTTAAGGTGTGATCTAGTGGACCTTATACATGGGATTCAACTCCTTAGGCGTAAACATGGCTTAAAACTCCATAACCTCTATAAAGGCTACCGATGGATGGTCCACCCATTTGGTTGGCCCAATGCATCCCCTAATAGTGGTTGATGGCTAATCTTGGTGGATCACATTGGTTGGCCAAATTTTTTACTTTTTTCAAAAACAAATGTTTACATACATTAAGAAATTTTAAAAATATAACATTCATTAAACAATTTATATGACTAAAACATATAAAAATGATTAAATTTTAAAAAATGTAGAATTTAATTAAATATTATGAAACTATAATATATTAAAATAAATACAATTGTTTGTAAACAATTTTACATACTAATAGTTTCCACTACTTATAGGTTGTAATAATAAAAGTGGTATCTATTTATCAAGAAAACATGTTTATCAATCAATATCAAAGCACATAAATAACAAATATCACTTAATTAAGAACCCTATGGAGTAAAATCTGATGATATTGGTATTTGTTTCAAAAAAATATAAAACAATTGATGTGATCGCAGAACCATTTTTAAAGGATAAATTTAAAATATAGAGGTTAATGATGGGACTTGATCTACATTCCTATCATGGATAAAGTATGAAAATCACATCCCATGTCTCACTTTTTCTTTGGATATTGTTTTATAAGGGGGTTAATGAAAACATAAATCTCTTTATGTTTAATCATTCATGTGTTTACAAATTTTATTTACAGTTGGGTGGAATTATTTAGAGAGAATCCCAAGATAGGGGGATCATGTATTTATAGAGAGTTACTAATTGGGAAAAGATATAAAGTCTATATGAGGGTATATTATTTTTGATTTTTTAAACTATTTTAAAATATTAGTGGTTTATGAATTCATTAACTTATTATATACAGGTTTAAAATATGATATATGAAAAAATTCCTTGGTTTATGAAATTTATGTCTATCGCAGGTGGTATCAAGGGATAAGAAGGATTTATTTTCAATTGGTAGAAAGAATATCAAGAGCTATAAAGAAGTTGATGTATGTCACTATTTAATGTAAAACATGTTATTATTTTTCAATGTTCTTATTTACTATACTGAGTTCACTCACGTAAACTGATAATTATTGAATTATGATTTATTTCCAAGTATATAGATTTTTAAATTCAATTATATTCATTGGTTTCCAATAAAATACAATAGGTTTGGGGGATTTTTAAGCTAAATATATTTTTTAAGAGAGTTTTAAAACATGAAAAAAAATTGATACCTAAGTAGAAGTTTTTGGGATCTATTATAAAATAATAAGTCCCTAGTGTTGAGGTATATTTCTATGAAAGTTAAATTAATTAAAAAAATGAGTGGCATTGTTAAATATTTTAGTGGAGATGTTAATGAGTTGGATTTTATTTTCAATAAAAAAAATAATATTAAAAATTATATATAATAATATATATTTTGTTAGCTAACGGTTTTTTGTATGTTTTAATGCATTTAAATAGGTTTGGAGTTTATTGTAAGTAATATAATTGTTTTTTTAATATCAAATATTTGAATATAAAATATGGAATGGTCCTTCAATACATAAGATACTCTTAATTATTAATAATTGATAGTGTAAAATACTAATACTATGTACATTATATGCCATTTAGATCAAATATGAGACATTCCATTGGGTTGAGTTTAGAAAATTAAAAGTGTTTGGAATCTCACTATACACGTAATATATTTTATGGAGTGTAATTTATCAAAGTACTGGATAAAATTATGATACATGACAAATTTTATATGATACAAAATATATTTATCTCTAGGGATGGTAGAAAATGGAATATTCATATGATAGGTAACATATTTGGATGATATGCAATATATTCCCTAGATAAGTGTTGAGAATTTGGTAATGGAATATAGTACATAATAAATTCAAAAAAAACATGTAATATGTTTTGGATTCATGTGTAAGAAGTTACTTTAGGATATGTAAGAAATTGTTGAGGATATATAAGATATTATACATCTTGTATAAGTTTTATACACATATCCAAAATTGTGATTTCTCTAAAAATTTTGAGGGAGTTCAAAAATTACAAGTTAATTTTGGAGGAAGGAGATTCAGAGAGTAAAGGAGAACTCTAGAGTAGTTTTTAAATTATAGGATTCTTAAGCTAGAATTTATCAACTGAGTTTCATGGATGGAATTTATAATGTATGTTGTTGGAGAAAACTGGTTATGTTTTGAAACTTTTTCTTACATTATCATCATGAACTAGTGGATAAAAGTATAAGATACTAAGACTAATATGATAAACCAATAGTGTTAAATACTAGTATATTATATAGGGTAAATATGGTTTTCACAATGAAAAAGGTTGTTCCAATGAAAAGGAAAAATATTTTTTGTTTAAATTTAGAGAAAATAAGCTGATCATTCCCCGAATAATCTGCACATGCCATGAATTTTTTCATAGTACAAGTGGAATTATCCCATTACTGAATTAGAATATTAATAATAATAAGTATAAATAATTCTTAATAAAATATGTTAGGTTAGTTTATGGTAGTTATTTTTATGAATTTGAAATCTAAATTCAAGTTTGAACATAAAATTATTCTTTTATGATGCAATATAATCTTCTTCTATAGTTATAAAAATATTATGTAGGCACTCAAAAATAAATATATAGAGATAGGGTAGTGTAGGAATAAAAAATATACTTCTCTTTGTGAAATTAGAACATAAAGGTAAATAAGAGTAAAAAATAAGAAAAATAAGCACATCGACAACTTAATGGAAGTCCAAATTAATGGTAGAGACACTATTGAAAATTTTACTTATATCCATGGACTTATAGTCTCTTTATAAAATATACATAGTTATATATAATATATAACCATTATCATAATTTTTCGAAGGCTTTATAGATATAGGTAAAAAATTGATGGTTATTGTCCCATTACCAAATACTTATAATGACAAGATTTTATTTCCATGGCTATAATCTCTTCTGGTAGTATCTTATATCCTCAAGTGAAGGTGCTTTTATAAATGAAAAAACTTATCTTGTTGTAAGAATGGGTAACCCAATCAGCTAACCACATGTATCTACCGACCTATATCAAAGGAGGTTAGGGGTTTTTTGGAAGAAGAAGCGAACCAATGTGGGGTGGTAGTAGTATTTTGTAGAAGAGACATTACAGGAGATCACTAGAGGGGGTTGTACTATAGGTATGCATTATAGTGACAAAACACTCAACTTATGAATGTATATATCAATAAAAAAGTGGAATACCAATTTAAAATTTAATGTGGGATGGAAAAATAAATGATCATTATGAAATTAAAAAATGCACACCTCTAAGTGGGAGGTGATGTTATTTCAGTTTCATCTTCTCTCCTGACAGGCACCTAGGGATTCTGTGTGGATCTTTTGGAACAAACATCATACCATAATCCTTGATTCAAAAACTATATCCCCAAGTTTCTCACATGTCCCCTCCCCTTTCCAGACATTATTAGTGATTTATGGCCCCAGATTTCACACACAATCCCACCACTATAAATTACTTTAAAGTTTATTAATATTTCCCTACAATAAATTTAACCACAGATAATATTTGAGACAAGAATATAATCCTCAGTATATTATTTTTAAAATATCCTTCCAATTAATCAACCATATTTCTTCTTGCATCTAATTAACCTTAGTGATGAATTTTTCCTTATGTAAATCAATCTTATACAATTTTTTATTATGTCAGGTATCCTCAAACTACATTTATTCGACAAATAATATATAATTTAATTTTTTTAATTCTAGTGATCTTCACAAATTTGAGTTTTTTATTTGTAGTTTTATCTCCATAATGTAAAATTATATTGAATACAATATTTTTTATTATTATAAATTTATTTTGTCTCATATAATGCATAAATAGTTTATGGTGGCTCCAAAATTTGTTGGATTTTAGAATAAGAAAACTGAAAGTTATTAGAGTAGTTTTTCATTTATTTTTAATAATAAAAGTGGTAAATTATTCAACAATTAATTATGATTTATTGATATTAATAAAAACTAATAAAAAGACATAATTTTTTTGACTGTTAAGACTTAATTAAAATTGATTTGTAAGTAAATGATAAACTATTGAAGTATATATGAGTGATCTAGATTATCAGTTATATAAATGAATATATTGATATCATTATTTTGAAACAAATTATTTTCTTATTCCTATACCATAATTGGATATATGGATTATTTGGTCATAGATATGATTAATGGAAATTTAAATAATGTTAGAAATAAAGTAATTTTCAAGGGAAGTGATTTAATCTATTAAAATTATATGACAAGAAATTATAAATATAACTAATTACGTTCCAATGAGAAATATTTGTTTCATCTTTGATATTGGTAAATGTATTTTGATATAAATTATACCTGAATTATTAATTTTATAAGTGTTTAATGATGGGAGAAATGGTTGGTTCATCTGTGATATTGGTATTTGACTATTTATTTGTATCCTTCATTTAATTTAACATTAAAATTAATATTTAAATTATATTATGGGATATATTCTGTATAAATTTATTTAATTTCTTCTGGATTGGTCTAAAAAATTATTTCCCTAATAATAACAAATGTATCAAAGATGATACTTTTTATGTTGTGTAGAACAATGTTTTTATTTAATAAATTTTTTACATGATAAAAACAAATGTGTTTAGTTATGGGATTACTTTTGGATGAGTGATGCATTTCAAATCTTAACCAAGATTCAAAATTATTTGGAATTTTTTTATATTTTGAATTTAATAATTCTTTATATATAATTCTTATATGCTTAAATTTTAATAATTTTATCATAATACCTTGGTTATGTACGGTATAATTTAGAAACTATTTAACAAAAAACATTCAAGCAAACTATTATTTTTAGTATCAAAATTGAGATAAAAATAAATCATAGACAATTTATAATCAAAATGAAATCAGTGGAATTGAGAATATTTTATTTGATCAGTTTCCATTAATTCAGGATATTGATAAACAAATTATTCTAATGATAGAATAAAATGGTATGAGTATACAAGATGAAACTAATAAAAATAATGATGTTGAGAGAGTGAAAAAAAGTAAAGGATGATGCAGGGACTTTTATATCAGACATGTGGTGGAATGAAAATGATATAATTTTTAATACACCTCCATCATAGGAAAATCATGTATAAAATATCTAATATTATAATCAGTTGCATTATTACCTTTTTGAAGTACTTACTACTTAATTATACAGATATTCCGTCAAATCATTAAATTTCATGTATGTTAATTGATCAAATTGGATTTTCAACTAATAAAATCAATAATTTCCCAAAAATATTACATATTTTTTTGAAAGTAATATATTTCGCAAATGATTGTAAATAATTTGGTACATAAATATAGAATCTAAGTGTAGATATAACACCATATCATGTCATGTATAAAGTAATGTGTAACTCTCTATTCATTCCTATGCTCTAAAATATTTTCATGTCAAATGAAAATTCTAAAAATATGTGATGGCATGATGACGAGTTAGACTTTCCTATAGATGGACTGGAAAGGATGAAATTTTATATCTGATATCTATATTTTATAGTTGTTGTGTGTAATGTCATCTTGTTCCTATTATGTGTTGGTTTTTATCTTTTTCTTCATATGCATACTTCCCACAAAATGTGGCCAATTTTCATTCACATTTATAACATTCATCTAGGGATGTGTATGAAACCACCATATATTTCTCAAATATATTCATATTTATATCTTCTGATCCTATAAAATATATAGATTTATACCTTCAACATTTAATAAAATATTTTAAAAAGTTTTTAAATGTGGGTTTCAACACATATGATACTTCTTTGAAAGATATATGTCATATGTTTGTTATGATTATGTGCATTATAAATGATTTTTCTCATACACAATGATGTATGGAAATATAATGAGAGAAAAATTATCAGATAATTTTTATATAAAGAATAATATATCTCAAATTTTTAAATTTAATCATTGTTTTCGTTCCATAGAACATCAAGGATTCTTTCAATGGATCATCCAAACAAAAAAATGTCAAAGGATATAAATTAATATTGAGATCGAAAAACCAACTCATTTTTTGTCTAGAAAAGATATACATAAATAATTTAAGGATTTCATTTTTTTCATGCATGAAATGTCAGATGAAATCTAGAATGATGAATATCATTTCCACTAAATCCATTTATAATTTGAGGAAGAAAAGTGTCCTCTTTGATTTTTCTGATTGGACAACCAATTTGAAACATAATTTTTTATATGTAATCAATGATGATAAAAATATCAAAAAAAATATTTCTTTGAACCCATATAAATGTTAAGGGGAAGAAAAAAAGATTACTTAGCATCTCTGCGTGAAATGGTAGATTAGGTATTCATACTAAAAATAAATTCTAAGTATATTGATCAAAATAAATGGAAAATTCCTTGTGATTCTAATGTGATAGAATATTCAGAAAAAATATGATTTCTTTTATACTAGAAACTATCAATGGTTATTCAAGAAATATATTGAAATGTGTTGACATAAAATCAGTGAATCTAAAGTCTCTGAAAACTCATGATTATTTGATCCTTCTTCATGACTTTCTTATTATGATAATATTTCATTAACTATCCAATAATTTAAGGGTAGTGGTGATTCAATTATTACATTTTTATAGAGATACATATTAAGCGACCTATTAATTTTATTAGTACGTATTCGATAAAAATAAATATGAACAAGATAATGTTTGTGTTTTCCTAGTTATGTTTCTAAATAACTCAATAGGGTGGAATTGCATTCTCTAAATTATTTCCAAATAAAAACCTACTTATTTAGATTTGATTAAAATTTCACTTTACATTTGAAAACTGTTATGCACTGTAATATAAAGAAAAAAAATAGTTGGACACACAAAACTTATACCATTTTTGGAAACAAGAACTACCCCTAATCCAATCCACCACCACATAATGAGAGCTTGGGGATTTTACTCTAGTTTTTCTTCTATGGACTACAAATCTGAGTATAAGATTCTCCTACTTAGTAAAAAGGAGTGGAGAGATTTTATTAGGCTCTAAATTTATATTAACTACCCATGTTCCTTCTCCCACACTCAATACAAGAATTGAGAATGTACAAAAGAAAAAAAATTATGTAAAAAAATATAGATTTGCAGACATTTATAAGAAGTCCTAGAAAAATGATAAAGAAATTATTGACAATGAATATGTATCCAAAATGTATCTATGAAATGATTCTTTGACTATATTGGATGTTCATTATGTACTATATTATTAGTATCATTCTTTTTCTTCTTAAAAATGAACTGAAATATTTAATAAACACGGTGAAATTTTAGTAGTTTGAAAGAGATAAAATTCAACCTCTTTGATCACTTATTAATATTTTGTATATCTTGAGTTTGGTCACTTTTTTAAAATATAATTATATATATCAAATATTATATATATCATATATTCTATATAGTAGAAAAAATATTTTGGATGCACAAAAAAATTAAAATTTATGTTAATATAGGTCCTTTTTCTCCATGAAAATCAATAAGGATTTTAATGATGAACTAGTAGGTTTTCCCCAGAATTATTTGCTTCCTTGGAGTCAGTAGCTTCAAACAACTCACCCATAACATCATCAGATATATTTTTCTTTGATAAAAACTCAAGATTAATCTTCCCTATAAATATAATTACATTAAAACCATTTAAAATATTTTAAAAATAATTTTTTTAAGTCACCAATATATTTAAACGAAATTATTTCTCTCATAAGATGGAATGGTCTTGATATGATACAAAGAATAAATTACATGAATTAGTTCACATAATATACATACTTCTCATAGGATAGGAGATCCTTAGATGATAACTGAACTCAAAATAATAATTTTGGATACACAAATCTTGTAATATATGAAGATCTATATAAGATGTTAATACCTTAATATGATAGAAGAATATCATAATATATGCTAGACCGACCAAATATTATAAGATAAATAATCATCATAATACATAATACCTCATAAGATATATTACTTCATAAGAAAAAATACATAATATAATAGATACATCTCATATGATAGAAGACAATGTATGTCCTAAATAACATATTATACTTTGATTATGTGAGAATCATTTTAGGTCTCATATGATAGGATCACTTTTGTATGATATAATCACATCTCATATGATATGATTACTATATTTGTGAGATATAATTCCTTTACCAAAAATAGAATCTCACTTGTTTCTATAATAACTAACATTTCCTAAAATATTTAATCCTGAATATAACGAACTCAAAGTCAAAACTCAAGAAATAAAAACGAACTAAAGAAATATTGACATATAAAAAAAGAATCCTTTTTTAAAAAATAAGGGTTCTTTTAGCATCAAATCTTATGAAATAAATATATCCCCCTTTTAATGACCACAAAACACATTAACATGTGAATAGAAGATTTCATAGGTTGATAATTATAGATTAAAACTATCAAATCTAAATTTTCATGATTTAGAAAATTAAACATTATAGATTTTACTTAATATAACAATATCATTCTGATATAATAATTCATCATTTTAATGAATTTTTTTGTTTCAAAAAACAATTCCCCCTTTTTGTGATATCAAAAAGAAAATAAAAAAAGTGGCTAAAGCACCTTTCATTTATCACATTTAAATAATAAAAATGTTAGAAAATAGTTCTAAGTTGAAGAATAATTTAGAAATTAAATATTATAACTAATTAAAAACATAAATTCAATCATTCAACAAAAAATAAAATTAAATATTCAAAAAATAGAATATAAAAAAGAATAATAATACTGAATATGATTAAAAAGTCATAAAAGTAATATATTGAAAACAACCCATTTATACCAAAAAATAATGGATCTAAAAACATAAATACATAAATATTTAGCCTCAGGGTTTTGGAATCTCTAAAGGGGTGGGATTCAGTGCAGTAGGAGGAGGATAACTTTGAGGGTAACTACAAATTTGGTAAAATCTCCATGAAATAAGTAAGTTTGGATATACTTTATCTCTAATAAATACTAAAAATTATTATCTTTTATGTAATACACTTCAACTACTAGGAGAAACATTATTATATTTTTTTATAGTTCCCTATAAAAACTAATTTTATCAAGATATAATTTAGATACAATATCAGATGGGTCCTCAAAAATATATTTGAATATGGAATAATCGTTTAAAAATTTTATATCTTCCATAAAATCCATGAGTTTATATTTTTAACCATTTATCAATTACTTTAATAGAGTGAATTCTCATAATCTTTTTGTAGAAAATAACTATAATTTTTCATTAAAAAAAGAACTAACTATAACTTTTTCAAAATAAAGAGAATTTGTAACCACGAATACTATATTTCTTGCCTTCATTATCAAAATAATTTTAAAATATTAAAATTCTTAAAAAACTTTTCTCATATCTTCCATAGGATCCTCTCCAAGACATAGAGATCCACTAGCATTATAATCAGATTAATATCTATCTTCAACAATCATTATCATAATAATAATAAAAATATTTCTCTCAAATTACCTTGTCGTCGACTTTACTAATACATCTGTTCCTTATAAATTAAATATTCTACCTCTATATCTTTAACCTTATCACCAGTTTCAGCATCAAAAATTTTTATATAGACATAAAAAACTCTTAATTCATCATTATAACGCTAAATTTTAGGGTCTGTATCATTATTATTATTATCTGCTTGAAATATAGTTGAATCCTCATGTAATTCCCTTCCAGGATCATCATGAAATGATTCTTGAACCTCGTCTCCAGAACTCTCCCCTCAATATGAAATAGGACATCTTGGGAATAATCCCTCTCAACATGAAAAAGGACCTCATGGATGGATTTAAATTTTGTTAAACACTTATATCCACATATAGGTATAATAATATTTAATCTAATCTTTTTAAATAAACTATAATCCACAATACTCAATGTATAACACTTAAAAACTACAATTTGACTCAAAATAAAATCGTTCTTATTAAATAAAAAAGTTAGATTCCTTAAAAATGGTTAAAATCATTGATTAATCTGATTATAGAGATATATATACCTTAATATTCATCTAAATGGTTTGACCTTCTTCTCCTTAACAAAAAAATACACAAGGAACATTTATAGAAAAATAACTTTTTCTCATTCACCAGCAAATTTAAAAATTCATATCTAAGAAAACTTACAAAAAATCTTTATTGCAAGTTCCAAAACCCTTTATTTATTTTTATCTACAAAACTTATTCCATATATAACCATAGGACTAATAAAACACCATCCCTTTTAAAATTAGTTTAAAATATCAGTTACTTCCACATAAGAGTTAAAAAATTTCTCAACTAACATTTAAATAGATTACATCCTCACTCTGAGAAAATTGAAACTTATAATTTCCCAAAAACTCATATCCCTATTACTCAAGGAAAAATTCTATCTTCTTCTCAGAAAACATTAAACCCCAACCTTGAAATCTCAAAACATTCTTTAGCAACATATCTTTACAATTCAATAAAATAATGTCAACTACTTTACCCAAAAATCTTTGGCACTAATATATAAAATAATCATCCTTAATAGAACTCATAGAAGAACATTACTCATCTATATTAAACTTCCCCATTATCGTTGATGGTTTAAGGTTAAAATTATTATTGGATTTATAATTTTTGTTCTAAGGGTTGGGAATAAATGAAGAAATTGATTTTGGGTGGTTGATTATAGAGAGGGTTCAAGTCAATGATCAAAATTCATAATAAAAGAGAGGAAATAAAAATGATGTATGATATGATAGCGATTTTTAAATATATAAATATTTATTAAAATAATATAAATAAATTTAAAAAAAGATATTATTTATAGGTAAGAATTACAAATAACCAAGGGGAATTACTAAAATGGAATGGGTTGAAAAAATAAGTAAACACAAAATAAAATCAAATTACAATGAACTTAAATTTAAATAATCCTAAGCCTCTCTTAATAATATAAAATATTTCAATCATAATAGGATTATTAAATATATTGGCCATCTAATTATTAGTATTAATAAATTATTTATAAGTATTACCTTTTCATCTGTGATCACTTAATAATTGATGCCTTAAATCAACATGTTTCATTTTAGAATGTATTATGGGATTTCTTTTGAAATTTAGATAAAATTAACAGTGTCAAATTTGATAGAAAAGTGATTGAACTTGAATCCAAGTTCTATTAAGGGGTGTTTTCTCATACTAAATAATGATACCAATTATCTATTTCTATATATTCAGCTTCAATGGAATATAATTTAAGAGAATATTAATTTTTACTAGGATGGAAACTAATGATTTTTTTAAAATCAAATAGGTTCCTAAGATACTCTTTCTATTTAGTATACACCATAAAAACATAAAATTATAATATGAATTTAAAAGAAATATAGATGATTTGGGAAATATTTAATAAATAGAAATATACACTTTCAAATATCCTAAATTTTTTTTGGTAACATTAAAATGATATTCTATTGAATTTTATTGAATTATAGTATAAAAACCTACAAAAAATATAATATATTTTTAAATCATAATTAAATACAACAGACTCACAAGTATTACCCTATATAACATTTCATCCACTTGTTTTCTAACTACATCACAATGATGTTTAATATAAGAACTCGTAGGAGTTTCATATATATTACTATTTTGAAGCTTAAATTTTCAAAGTGGTGTATATATTGACTTTGATTTATTACATTCCTAAATCCAGTATGAAAAATTTAATAACGATAAAAAAATGTTAACTCACCCATCATGATCACTTAAAATTCCTTTTCCTTGAGTTTTAAGATTTTTTGACACAAATTCAAGTTTGATGAACACATAATAACAATATATGTACAAAGTTTAACAAGTAAAGTAGAAAATGATGACTTTTTAATGGATATATTAGGATATTAAAAGCATAAATAAAGAAAATTTGATAAAATATATATACTTAAACATTCATAAAATGATCTACGTGATTGTTTAAGACCATATATATCTTTTTTAAGTTTAATAATAAAATTGGTGAAGTTGGGATTTTAAATACCTAGAGGATGTTTAACAAAAACATCCCCCATACAAAAACCATTTAGAAAACATATTAAACATCTATCTAAAAAGGTTTAAAATTCATATATAATGCACAGGATAATAGGATGAAAACAGATCATTATTTTCCTATGGGATAAAAAGATTCTTCATCATCTATTCATTTCTCATGATTATAACCTTTATCCACTAACCAAGTCTTACTCCAAATTATTACACAATGAGCATATTTTTTATTTCTAAAGACCCTATTACTACCTATGATAGAATAATCTTAGCTACTAATGAATAATTCCCCAACCTTGTTCCTCTTGAATCGGTTTATTCTTATTATGTGTAAAAATACATTATCTTATCACTCAAGGCTTCATTTATAGTTTTAGGATCATGTTATAAAAAGATTATAAACAAATTAGAAATATTTCCATCAGTTTCTTTAGTATGAACCACCGTATCAATGCTTCCTATAAATCTTTCTAAATAGTGGTTTTTCAAGGTTCTAAGTTGTCTAGATAGCACACTTAGATTCATTTATTTCCAACCTTTCAAAATTATTTTCTTCTTGATCATCTTCCAAATCATCATGATTTTTAGATTAAAAAAGAGGGTCAAATCATAAGTTGTATAAAGAATCACTAAGGTTATCAATTTTATTTTTCATGTGATTAAAGGGATCACTTTCACAAAAGTTTACATTAGTCAATTATTCAAATATCCTTGTCCTTTAACTAAAAACATTAAAAGATTTATATGTTTTCAGATATCCAAAAAATAATCTTTCATTATCCTTTGTATTGAACATATCAAGATTTTCCTTTGGTGTTTTTTTCTTCAGATAAGAGACGACATGGAACCCCCATCAAGGTGGATTCAGTTTGGCCTGATGATTGGTTGTGAGGGGTTTATTTCTTTCACAATTACCAAAATTATGTCACCATTATTATTGCTAATAGAGACTGAAAATGGGTCCCTCATCCATAACTGGGTACAGAAATAGTTTCTAAAGGCAGGTGGTCAATTTGGGTTTCAGACAAAATGGCACTTAGGGGCTCACTTTGGTTGAGAGGATGGGAGGACGGGCTCATCGAGCCATTTTTGGGGGAATTGTTACTTTATTCAGGACTCTCTTGTTGATTTAGTATATGTTTGAGAATCTCTTCCAAATTCGAATATGGAACTAGTTTCCCTAACAAAACAATTATAAGCTAAACCTCTTTTATATATAAAAAATAAAGGGGAAGAGATCTCATTAATGAATCCATATGTATGTATATAAGGTTCTTAATCTATTTCTAGTAATGAATATATACTTATGTTTCGAAGCTATATAAATATGCACTTCATAATTTTCTGCCATGCTAAGAGGAGGTTAATATTTTGAGGAGGGTATATGAGCCATTATGGGGCATCCTTTGTAGCCCAATTATTATAGTAATCAAAACCCACATAGATCATTAAACCATTGAATTTTAGCATCATGTGGAAAAGAAATATGTGTGGGCACTTAGGCACCATAATTTTAAGCTCGAGACTTGTGGAGATGTCCTACATATCCTGGTTATAGAAGGAATTATATTTATCATAGTTTAATCAATCCCCTAGAACTTACCCCTTGGTAGTTTCCCCTGTATGAGGGATATCTATATCATACCACTCATTAGGGATTACATATTAAGATTTCACTCACTAGTGGCGATTCATGATGTCAATGATGTGATCATTGTGACTCTATAATCCCACGTGAGACATGATCGGTGTGAGAAACTAGGGATATCATGTGATCAGCCTCATTGCATATGGATTTGGGACTTGAGCACTAAGATATCCAATGTATGTTAATATAGATCTTGTTTATTGTAGAGGCATCCTACATATCCTAGTTATGGAAGGAGTCAGAGTCATCATAGTTTAGCTAATTTCTATGTCTGTTGAGGGATATGGCAGAGCAATCAGCCTATGGGAATGATTGGGTCCCAATTGTCAAAATATCTGAGTCATTGGGCTTATTTAAAAATGGATTCTTATTTGAGATCAAGCATTAGGAATGCATCCTTCATATCTTTGTTATTGTAGGAATCATAGTTCTTAAATTTTTGTTTATCGAGGCTTGTATGCCGAGAGTGATCATTCCTTTGTAGAGGCTTATGATGAAAATTATGTGATTATTGTAACTCCCTAAAACCATGTGATCTGATCGGTGTGACAAACAAGGGAATTAAAATTATCTGTCTCACTTCTTGTGTATGGATGACTTATGTGCTGAGATAACCCTTTGGATGGTTAATATAGAGATCAGGCCTTGGAGATGCATCCTATATATCCTAGTAATATAAGGAATCAGAGTCCCTGTAGTTCCCTATATTAGGGCTTACACATAATCTATTCCCTTTGGTCGGGGCTTACACACTGAGGGTGGATAAAGTTATCATGTCTTAGGATTACCTTGTTTACCAGACATGATTTCCTACCTGGTATGCTTAACTGTCTACTAGATATGCCTTCATTGTCTATATTGACATGTAGGAGGATTTTTGCACATGTATGGTTATTTTTTAGAAATTTACAAAGACAATCTCATGAACCAATTTGATTTTCTAAGGGATGTATCATATCTGGATGGATTTTTGAGGGTTATCGCATGGGTGAAATGTCTAATGGATTCTGCAATACCTGATCGGTTGATCTCAAAATCCATCACATGATATTGCTAGAAATACCTATAGGGCATCACAAGATCTGGGTAACATGCCCTGGTGTCACCACAAGAGCTGGCTGACACTTCTATATGTCTTTGCAAGAGTCAGTATAGCAATTCTCGGGGGGTGTTTCATATCCTATTTGACATGTATGGAGGACATTGTTAATCCTAGTTGGTGTGTCTAAGGGATGTCACAACATCTCACCGACATGCCTGAGGGCTATTGAAATACTTAGCTGATAAGAATTGGTGCTTCCACATGAGCCCGACAATATGCCTGAAGTACATCATGAGTCTGGAATAGTGAGCCCAGAGGGTTTTGTAAGAATTGGGTATCATTATCAAGGGGAACCATGTGACTTGATTTGACATGTTAAGGTACTTCACTTGAACCAAATAGTATATTGAAGAATCATCATGAGATCTAGGTGATATTTCTAGTTGTTATCAGGTCTCTTGGGTAGTTCATATGAAGCACATGAGGGTTATAATATGTTTCTTTCTAAAAGTCTCACATCTTTTAGTCTGTGTTCTACCCTCTATACTGATAATTAATTATATATGTTTAATGTTAGATTATTTTAAGTATCATAGGTTTATAAGATGTGTTTATGTTCTTTATTCTCCCATCTAAAGGTCCTTCACATGATCTATAGTGGTCAAATGAAGTGCTTATTCGTGTAACATGATTTCTCTGACTATTCATTAGTATCATACCAAATAGGAAACCTTCCTATCGTGATATCAACCACTCTGAGAAATCTGCTGTGGTACTTGGATGAAAAAGGTATAATTATTTATTTGAGGAGTAGGGGTGCATTTTCTATGATGGTTTGGGGAAATTATAGTCCAATACATCTTAGTTGTTCACCATTTTTCATGGCGTATATCTCGTAAATCAAAGATGGAGTTGGTGGAGGGCCTCAGCATCACACATCTTCATATGTCCCTACTGTGGATCACTCCAAGGGAATTTCTAGATTTTCAGTGACCATGATTACATCTCATCATAACCCCCTATATAGAACTATTTATAATTAATGGTGTCTTTTTGAATAATGTGGGCATTCCAAATTACATGTATATTGTCATATTTATATGCTCATGGGACTTCACAAGATTAGGGTTCCTGTTAAGACAAGGATGGATTATCAGGGAGACTTTTTTAAATCAGTTCAACTTGTCATGGGGTCCTACAAGATGATGTTGTGAACATCCTTAGAAAGTCTCAAGAGTTTTACGACCAAAAGAGGCTACCACCTCCTCCCCTTTTTTTATTCTCGTTTCTTGTTTTACAATGGTTAGGGATCATGAGGTATTGTATGAGTGTTGTCGAAGAAAATCACTCTATCTATTGGTGATGCATCGTGTGTCCAATCTAGCTCTTATAGATATGTGATGGAATTTCAAGAAATATTACATATGTTTATCCTTAGAGAGACAAAGGGGGGTGTGAGGTCTTCTAGAAATACAAGAGGCTCTTCTTGTGATGATGATGACATGCCACCATGCTTTCATGAGATGTGGCAAACATGTCACTGGGGTCTCGTGGTGTTTTTAGAATTTCTAGAGGATTTTCACGTGACATTTATGAAAAAGAGAGGCACCTTCATCCTCCCTTTTTTATTACCTTTGTTTATTTTAAAAATTATTTGTGGTCTCACAATTTTTCTTAAATGTTGTCAAGGGAAATTATTTCCCCATTGGCCATGTATCTCAGGTGTTTTATAACAATGAGAGGCTCCAACCTTATGGATATTTTCCTCCTAATTTTGATGTACATTTGGATGGTTTGTGAGGCACCCACTAGATTACAAACCACATGACCTGGGAGATCTTATCTGGTAGTCTCCATGGGATCACTAGTTTTCCAGGGTGCCTTCGTGAGAGTATGAGGGCCTGTAAAAAGTGGCTATGTGGGACCTACCTCTAGTCATACACTATGCATGTCTCTCTGCATGATCCTCTACTGGTCATGAAATAGTGTTTTCCAGGGGGTTCAAATGATCTATGAGTCATTAGCCACCTACTCATTCCTCCAAAGATATCATGATCAAGGAGATTACCATTATCAATTGTTTAATGAATTGGACATGGATGGCTTTGATCACCAGCCACTACATGAAATCATGAAACTAATCATCCTAAATAAAATATATTTGGCCACAAATGAGATTGAATTGTGTGATTTTGGAGATGAGGGGCCCCTTTATGGATATATGAAGGAGTATTTGGAGTCATTAGAGGAGATTCGTCAGTTTATATCTGATATGCCAGCCCATATGGACATATGGACTATGAAAATATAGAGACATGAAGAAATAATAGCTCACCAGAGGTATGATATATCAGTAGCATAATCCTCATTAGAAACTACGCAAAATAGAGTTAAGGAGATGACTACTTTAGTATAGACTCTCCACTCTGGGGAAAAAGTAGAAGTGGCGGGGTAGGTGACACTCCAATGTTTAATTGCTACTTCCCTCTAAACTCTCTCTACCTTTTCTAGTTTAGAAGATCAAATATTATTGTAATTTTATGTACTCTATTTATTTTATATTCGTATAGAGACTCTGAAATGTGTAGATTCCACCTTTTTTTAACATTATCAATGATTGAATTTTCCAAAACCTTCTATGTTTTTTTCCAGGTTTTTCTTCCATTCATGATATGCATGAAATTTAACTACTTAAATATTATATGAATCACCAAAAATACCCATCCCCCTATAATATCAAGTAAAAATGAATTATTTGAATTTAATGTTGAAATTACAACAAATTCTTCTTGAGAAATTCTCATGTATTCCCACTAACATGAGATCCTTTATTGATATATTCAACCTAGCTATCTTGAGATCCCTAAACTTATAGAAAGATAATTTGGTAGAATACTTTTCCTGGAGAGATATTTATCTATATTTTTTCAAATTTTATAGGCTTGGAGAGAGTATCTTGAAGTTCACTGAGTCTATATGGTGGTCCCTACAATATCTTGCAGACTAAATCAATATTTTCCTATAGTTTAGGCTATTTTAGCTTTGACCTTTTATCTCTTTAGTTTAGGGTCTTTTATCTTATACCTTACATCAATTTATTTTAGGTTCTTTTAGCTCGGCCTTCAATCACTTTAGTTTAATTTATTTTAGCTCATACCTTCTATATCTTTTGTTTTTGTTCTTTTAGTTCGGACCTTCTATTTCTTTAGTTTAGATTGATTTAGCTCGGAAATTCTATCACATTAGTTTAGAGTCTTTTCGCTTGGACCTTCTGTCACATTATTTTAGAGTCTTTTAGCACAGAGCATATATTACATTAGTTTATGTTCTTTTAGCTCAAAGTTTATATCATTTTAGTTTAGGTTCTTTTATCTTGGACCTTTTATCTCTTTAGTTATGGAATTTTAGCTCGAACCTTCTATTTATTTAGTTTTTGATCTTTTATCTTGGATCTTATATCACTTCAGTTTTGGTTATTTTAGCTTAATATTTCTCAATAATAAAGGGTTATATTGTAGACATTCTAAGAATGACCCAAAACATACTAAGATGTTAGGTTCCACCATGGTGTTTTCGAGGCTCATGAGGATCAGAGCTCACTTCCTACAAGGAGGATGTGCCTCTTGTTGGTAGGTCAAAACCCTTATGTGTCAGTATCATTTCCAAACATAGGTGCATCCACTCTTTTATAAGTTTCATGGAAGTTATATGGGGGTAATATTAATTGAGGGTAAAATACAAGGGATATTAGGTTCCCCTAGATAGTTGGGAAATGGCTGATGTAAATCATAACCCAAACATTTGAGTCCATGAATTTGATATGGGGAAAACATGCCGGGGATGACTCATAACACATTAAGGATATAGGTCTCACCACGGTGTTTCCAAAGCTCACAAGGATTGAAAGACCTTCTTGGAAAGGAGGGTCTACCATTTATTGGAAGGTCAGAGCCCTTATGTGTCGATATCAGGGAAAAGAAATGATGGTCTCCACTCTTTTCAGAGGGACATGAAAGATTTTTGAAGACTCAAACATCCATATGATGAAGTTGGATATGGGAGTAAATCTATCCAAGAATATTTCCCTCACCCTAGGGAATTTCAGCTCTTAATGTTGAAGCTTGTGCCTTACGTCTTGTGGTTTTGAATCATGAGGTGTGGTCCATCAAAGGTTCTGGCATGGAGTAAAACATTCCATCATTGAGAAAGGGTACAAAATATGATGATGTAATGGCGAGGATATAGAATCTTCTTGGATAGTTTGGTATAATGGTTGTAAATCCTGGTATAAAGTGATCAGGTCAGGAGGATGATACGGTAAAATCATACCGAGAATGACCCAAAACACGATGAGGTGTTGGGTTATCCTATAGTGATGTCATGGATCACATTGATCATATATACCTTTTTACAAAGTGATACATTTGGTTAATGATTGTAGGTTCATATGAATAATCCATAGGCATACATTCATACTGAAGAAAAGGGTTCCTTGAAGATCAGTATCCATTCCAAGGGCCATGAAATATTTCAATGATATGAGAAGATCAAATCAGGAAGTGTGATTTTTGGAGAGTGTAATATCCATGAAGGGTTCAAGCACCCTAAAATTTTTGTCACCTCCTAGAAAATATATTCTCTCAGTGAGGAGATGTGAAAAATAATTACTCAAAATTTTGTCTAATCTAGGGGGTCCAGTGAACATAGATTGGATTTTACTAGTGCTATAGTGTAAACACTATGAGCATTGAGACTTATTTATTTGTGCCCTGGTTTTTTTATTAAACTCTAGAGATGAATAGTTTAGCAAGCGGAGACTAGAATTTTTCTCAGACCTCCCTTTGCAAGTTTCCAATATAACAAGTTTTGTATCTCTTTCACTAGCAATTTAAAGTATTTTGATTTTAACCACCATAAGATAGAGTTTAAGGTTGTATAGAGTTGACAAATATTTCGAGAAATATAGTGTCATGATGGACATTGACCTAATATGGGGAATGAGATGAAAGTTCCTAATTAGGATTCCTAGGGTAAAGAGTACCCCAACAACCTTCTTAATTAAAGTTTAAAATTATGTAAATAATGGATCAAGGTCCTCATGACATGAATAATGATATGTGAAAATCATACAGAGATTAGTTTAGATCACACTAAGGGGTTGAATTCTACATTGTTGATTTTGGATACCACAAGGATCAGAAAGATGTTTTTAGAGTGTGACACATTTGGTTCATGACCAAAGGCACATATTTAGCAGACATGGGTATACATGCATTGTCAAACAAAGGGTCCCTTGAATCTGTGTATCCTTTCCAAAATACATGGAAGGTTTTTTCAACCTGAGTCACTCAATACATGCCATATGAATTATGGATTGTGTTCTTTTAAAAGATGATCGAATCACCTCATAGTCTGGTTGATAAGTATAAGGCTCAAATGGTTTTGTAAGAACCCAGTTCTTATTCTTGAGGTACGGGTTTCTTCTTTTCTATTTTCCTTAAGTTTTTTTTTTGAGAAAATAAAGAAAATGGGGATAAATCACAAATTTTGTTGGTACATGCCGTGTACTTTTCCACACACCGTGTACCTTGCCCGTGTGGGATAAGTACACACGGTGTGTAGCCCTATCGGCGATGAAGGGTGTAAAAAATCTACTACACGCCATGTAGTGGTTATTTACACGTCGTGTAGTTAGTGGGAAGGCAAATAGTAAGTCGGTGGAAGCAGCCTTCAGCTGAGTGACAATACACATCGCGTAATTGGAAATACGCGTCGTGTACACATGTCGACAGATGAACACTGCCGCGGTGTAAAGAAACTGCCGAAGGAACAGTTAAAAAAATGAAAATTACACGTTCTGTACTCAATAGTACATGTCATGTAGTATGTTGTTTTCAGTTAAAATGGGCAGTAGCCTCCCCTATTCACAGAATTGGCTTTGAACTGGAGGAGGGCTTTGGGGAGATGGCTAAAGCTTTGTAGATCACCCGATAGAGCACCAGGAATCCGATTCCACCTCTGTTGATCTCGTTGGAACCGTACGGGTAAGTCTTATCTTCTCCTTAAGTAGTTCTTACCAATTTATTCCCAAGGGAAAGTTATTTACGTTTGAACAGGTTTTCTTTTACCTCATATCTACATCATTCTTGGACATTTCGAGGAACGTCGTTCGTGTATATCGATCAGGGGAGATTGAGGTAGGTGTCTTGGTGTTTAAATTCCAATTGTTGTGCGGTTTTGTGTACTATTGAGTTACGAACCCATGTTGGGGTGTCGTATGGCTGAGGAAATGGCTGTTTTAAATACCTATAATTGTATAGGTAATTAAATGTGATAATAAACTGTTTTTTAGGATCACTGCTTGGATCCAGGACCACCCCAGGGGTGTGTACCTCTCTTTAGCTGTCTGGACAGGATACCCAAGGGTATTCCATGTTTATATTTGGCATTACATTTTCCTCGAGAGGAATTGTAAATAAATTTTATGTTATTGCTTTGGGCTTGGCCCGGTTACTTTCCCCTGAGGGTAGTGTTCTCTTTAGCCTGAGGGCATGGTTTGTTTAGCCTGAGGGAAAGGTACTGCTTAGCCTTAAGGCATTGCTTGTTTAGCCGGAGGGAAGGATTCTGATTACTTGAGGGTTTCATTTTAGTTTGGCTGAGGGCAAGATTTTATTTTTCCTGAGGTCAAGGCCTGAGAGAAATATTTGATAGCCTGAGGGCAAGCCTAAGGGCATGGTTTTACTATATTAGCCTGAGGGAAAGATTTTGATTGGCCTGAGGGATTGGTTCTGATGAGCACAGAATGTTATTAAATTGAATGGTTAAATGAGTAATAAAATGGAAATATAACTGGTAAGGTTAGTTACTTTTGAGTACTCCTTATTTTATTTCATTTACTACCGCACAGTGTTGTTGCATATTTTCACAGAGTTGGGCATGGGCCTTTGGTGGGTGCCTACTGGGATTTATTTCTCACACCCTGTTTGGGTCATGTCTTTGGCCCAAACAAACTATGTTGCTATAGGTGTGGATATGGGAAAGGGTCCCTATACAGGTACTTGATTGTTGCTGGGGAGTAGGGGAGCATGGGACCGATCTTAGGCTCACGATGCTGCCGATTTTTCTGTTTTGTTCGGTTGTACATGTACTTTCTATTGTATTGTATTGTACTGCTGTGTAACATGTTATGGCTGTTTTCTTAGAACTAGAGACATGTTGAATCATTATCTATATAATTTTTGGTTATATTTTACTACAGTTGTGACTTCTACCCTCCTAGATAGAGTGAGGATGAGACAGCTATCTGATTCAGAAGGCCTAGTTCTACGGGAGTCGGTGGAAAGTGAGGACCCTCCTCCTGGGTGGACGATAGGCGATGATGAGGTTTTTCATTTCGATGGATGAGTATGGGTTCCAGAGGATATATGTAGGGAGATGATGTGGGAGTTTCATGCTTCAGCTTGGGCAGTTCATCCCGGGGTTACCAAGATGTACCATGACTTGAGACGTCAGTACTGGTAGCCGGGTATGAAGAAATATGTAGCTGGTTTTGTTACAAGGTGTTCCATCGGTCAGCAGGTGAAGGTAGAGAATTATAGGCCAGTCGGACTGTTACAGTAGTTACCCATCCCAAAGTGGAAATGGGATGATGTCGCAATGGACTTCGTGACTGGGTTGCCGAGGTCACCTCGAGGCAATGATGTCGTGTGGGTTGTTGTGGATAGACTCATGAAGGTAGATCACTTTTTATCGATCAAGGAGACCTTCAGCATTGATGAGCTTGGAAAGTTATATATCCGAGAGGTCGTACATCTTCAAGGGGTTCCTGGTTCTATCATTTCAGATAGGGATTCCCATTTCACATCATGTTTCTAGAAGAGTTTTCAAAGGGCACTAGGTACACAGGTGCTTCTGAGCACAGCTTACCACCCTCAAACTGATGGCCAGTCAGAGCGTACGATACAAGTGCTTGATGATATGATGTGTGCATGCATCCTAGACTTTGGAGGCTCTTGGTAGAAAAATATTCCCCTAGTCGAGTTTTCCTATAATAATAGTTTTTAGGAAACTATTGATATGTAACCTTACGAGGCTTTATATGGTAGGCCATGCCGATCCCCCTTGTTCTAGTTAGAGGCAGGTGAGGCAGCTTTACTGGGACCACATCTCATGCTGGAGACTTCTGAGCAGGTCCTGTTGATTAAAAAGAGGATGTCTACCATGTAGTCTCATCAGAAATATTATGTTGATCACTACAGACGACCCTTGGGGTTCCTGGTCGGGGATCAGGTTTGCTTACGTGTTTCGCCGAGGCTGGAACCCAAACGGATCAGGAGACAGGGTAAACTTTCACCGAGGTATGTGGGGCCATTTGAGATTCTGGAGATAGTTGGGCCGGTTTACTATTGGTTGCAGTTACCACAGAGGTATCGGGCCATGCACGATGTCTTCCATGTATCTCAGTTGTGCCGATATCATTCGACCCATCTCACATCATTCAGCCCGATGAGGTTGAGCTTCAAATCGATGCGTCTTTTAAGGAGCATCTGATTCTTATCATCGATAGGAGCATGAAGGTTCTCTGAGGCCGATGAGTTCCTCTCGTACGGGTGCTATGGCAGCATGGCCGAGTGCAGGACAAAACCTGGAAGCGGGAGACCGATGTACGTGCTCAGTGGCCAGAGTTGTTCACATCTTAATCTTCGCCACCCTTGGAAGGGAAATTCGGGGATGAATTGCTTTAAGGGGTGAAGTTTGTAAGAACCTGGTCCTTATTATTGAGGTATAGGTTTCTTCTTTTCTCTTTTCCTTACGTGTTTTTGAGAAAATAAGGAAAATGGAGAAAAATCACAAATTTTTTGGGTACACGCCATGTACTTTTCCACACGTCTTGTACCTTGGCCGTGTGGGATGTGTAAACAGGGTGTGTAGCCCTGTCGGTGATGAAGGGTGTAAAAACTGACTACACGCCATGTAGTGGTTATTTAGAAGCCGTGTAGTCAGTCGGCAGGAAAATAGTAAGGTGGTGGAAGTAGCCACCAGCTGAGTGACAATACACGCCGTGTAATCAAGAATACACGTTGTGTACACAAGTCAACGGATGAATAGTTCTTCAGTGGAAAGAAGTCACGGAAGGAACAGTTAAAAAAATGAAAAGTACATATCGTGTACTCAATAGTACATGACGTGTTGTTTTTTTTCTTAAAATGGGCAGTAGCCTCCCCTATTCATAGAATTTCCTTAGAACCGTAGGAGGGCTTGTGGGAGATGGCCAGAGCTTTGGAGATCACCTGATCGAGCATTGGGAATCTGATTCCGCCTCTGTCGATCTCATTGGAACCATACGGGTAATTCCTTTCCTCTCCTTGAGCCATTCGTACCAATTATTTTCTAAGGAAAAGTTATTTATGTTTTAATGGGTTTTCTTTTACCTCGGATCTATGTCATTCTGGGACATTTTGAGGAGCATCGTTCACGTATATCGATCAGGGGCGATCAAGGTAGGTGTTTTGGTGTTTAAATTCCAACTGTTGTGCATTTTTATGTACTGTTGAGTTATGAACCCATGTTGGGGTGTCGTATAGCTGAGGCCTTGGATGTTTTAAATACCTATAATTGTATAGGTAATTAAATTTGATAATAAACAGTTGTTTGGGATTGCTTCTTGGATCCAGGACCACCCTAGGGGTGCGTTCCTCTATTTAGCTGTTTAGCCAGGATACCCGAGGGTATTCCATGTTTATATTATGCATGACTTTTCCATCAAGAGTAATTGTATATAAATTGCATGTTATTGAATTGGGATCAGCCCAGTTACTTGCACCTAAGGGCAGTGTCCTCTTTATCCTGAGGGCATGGTTTCTTTCGCCTGAGGGCAAGGTACTGCTTAGCCTTGGAGCATTGCTTGTTTAGCATGAGGGCAAGATTCTAATTACCTGAGGGTTTCGCTTCAATTTAGCCCGAGGGAAGGATTCTATTTCTCCTGAGGGAAAGGAAAAAGGGCAAGATTCTGAATGGCCTGAGGGAAATATTTTATAGCCTAAGGGAAATCCTAAGGGCGTGGTTTTATTATATTAGCCTGAGGGTAAGATTCTAATTGGCCTGAGGGCTTGGTACTGATGAGCACATAATGTTATTAAATTGAATGGTTAAATGAATTATAAAATGGTAATATAACTGGTAAAGTTAGTTACTTTTGAGTACTGCTTAGTTTATTTCCTTTACTACTGCACACTGTTATTGCATATTTTCACACAATTGGGCACAAGCCTTTGGTGGGTACCTACTGGGATTTATTTCTCACACATTGTTTTTGTCATGTATTCAGTCCAAATAGACTATGTTGTTGTAGGTGTTGATAAGGGAAAGTGTCCCTATATAGGTACATGATTGTTGTTGCAGATTATTGGAGCATGGGACCGAGCTTAGGCTCGCAATGCTGTCGGTTGTTCTGTTTTGTTTTGTTGTACCTGTACTTTCTATTGTATTGTATTATATTGTTGTGTAACATGTTCTGGCTATTTTCTTAGAACTAGATACAAGTTGCATTATTATCTATATAACTATTGGTTATCTTTTACTGTAGTTGTTCATTTTAAATATGTATGGTTTATTGCTTCCACTGTTATATGTTTGTATATTTTATTCCGTTGTGATAAACTTTGACAAATAAGGGTATAGTTTCCCTACTATCAGGCATGGGTCCTCGCTACTTGTTGGTAGCCTCTGGTGTTTGGGGAAATGAGCTTGAGGTCGTGTGACCAACCGGGTCCGGGGCACCCATTGAGTGGCACCCGGATCCAGCACGTTACAAAGTGTTATCAGAGGAGTTCTTTTCTTTGACTTACTATTTGGAGCCTTAGTCAGGGATTTGATAGAAATGGTAGCTGTTAATAAGTTGTGTCTGGGAGTAGCTAACCTGGGTACAGGGAAAATCCAGTCTACCTCGGTTATTACAATTTTTCTGATTTTGCAAATTTTACAGTTGATTTGATTTTCATTGTTGGGTGATGCACTTGTGATTGTGCTACTTATATTTTATCTATGGGTTTTATTTAGTTGCAACCCGATGAGATGAGGGTATTCCATCTCATGCATCATTTAGGAACATGCTATAAATCACATGCCATGCATAGTTCCATGCCATGTAGGCGCATTAGAAATTGCATGTTGTTGTAATAGTTGTTGTGCTAGTAAAGCATGCTGTTGTGATAGCTACTTGGATAAATATCTGCTATGTGATATGGTAATTTTTGTGTGATCTTGTTGATATTATGGATGCCAAAATTTGTTTTTTGGGAGTATGGTCCCTGAATGACCATAATTTGGTGGATCATCGACTGTTTATCTTGTTATAACATATATAAGATGACAAACTTTGATTCGTGGGGAGTATAGTCTCTAACGGGTCGGAATTTGGCACTTAGGTGTTTTTTCTGTATTTACTGGGTTTAGGAGTAGTTTCAGAGGCTTACTGTCCAAAAAACCCAGGATACACGCCGTGTAGTTCCTTGGACACGCGTCGTGTGTTCTTCTGTTTAGGAAGAATAGAAAACTTTTTGAGTACACATTGTGTACCCTCCATACACATCGTGTAGTCTCTTCCCATGTCATAGACCATGTGGGCGAGGACACGGGGAAGGGAAATGCTTGGGGAAAACACGTCGTGTACTGAAGTACACGCCGTGTAGTGTTGACCCGGAGTCCGGCCGTGTAACTAACAAAACGGGCCAGTGTAATCTTTTCTTGTACACGCCATGTCAATAATGAACATGTCATGTAGTCTGACCTGGGGACCCGGCCATGTAACTAACAGACACGGGTCAGTGTTACCTCCTCTAGTACACTCTGTGTAGTCTATACCGTGTGGACCTGACCATGTGGTTGGGAAGACGGAGTGATGTACACACTGTGTGCGGGTGTAACATGTTGTGTAGTATTAGCCGAGTAGTCGGCCATGTCACGAACAACACGGGCAGTTGGAAAATTAAACCACACATGTCATATGGATGATATATACACATTGTGTAGTCTTGTTCAATGGGATTCATGAGGCTTAGCTATGTAGAAGGACCCGGGCAGGGGAAGAAAATTCAGGTACACACCATGTAGACAATATACACGCCCTATAGTCTTGTTTTGCAAATCTTGACATTCTTTCTTCCTCCTTTTACCTTTTTTTTGGACCCCTCGTTTTTCATTAAGTATAATCTGGATTTAAGGTGTGTGTTTGACCTTGTAGATTCATTCCGCCAAGACGACCATGCGTTGTTCGGCAAGAGAGCGGCAATGATTATACACCAGATATGGTAGGCCATGGGCTACCAGTGGATCCTCTAGAAAATCCAGATGCAGAGCCATCCATTATACTAGACACAGGCGTAGAGGCGCATTTCCGTGAAGGCTTTATACGGTTCATGCAGACCTTTCAGGGACCACCGCCGACTGCCACATCTATGGATAAGCTGACTCGTATATCCCAGTAGCATCATCTACCTACGTTCTTAGGGGATGGAGAACTACAGGCTACGAAGTCTTGGCTAGGGTCTATGCAGACTATTTTCAAGTATCTTGAGATACCTCCAGGGTGGAGGGTCAAGATTGTGACTTATATGATGCGTGATTCCGCCAAGAGGTGGTGGGATGTTACCACTAAGACATGGCATCATAGAGACATGGCGTGGGAATATTTTCAGACAGACTTCTATGACTTCTTCTTACCAGAGACACTGAGGGCAGATAAATCTCGATAGTTCATGAATCTATTGAAAGGCTCTATGTCGGTGATGAATTATTCTTCTCGTTTCACCGAGCTTTAGTGTTTTGCACCCGTTCTGGTGGGTGATGAGACATTGAGGGATAGATGCTTTGAGGACGGTCTTCGATATGACATACGAGCACTGGTGAATTTTTTCAGGTTGCCTATATTACATTCTATTGTGAACCAGGTGCTGATTACAGAGAAAAACTTTCGAGAAGCTAGTGGTGCCGGCCAGGGCGGTTCGGCACCAGTTTCTGGTACTATTTCTGCCGGAAAAAGGAAGTGACAGATGATTTTTTCTCACAGTGGCAGTACTATCCAGGCGATTACGTCAGGTGGCCCTGTCATTTTCTACCAGTGTGGTAGAGAGGGGCACAATAGAACTCAGTGTACCCGAGACCCAGTGGAGTGTCGAGCTTGTGGAAAGATGGGTCATCTACAGTGCTTTTGCAGGGCGTTTCTACCAGTGGCTAGTGAGAGGGGTTCTGTATAGACTCCACATGCGGGAGTGGAACCAGCATCTTCTTACTAGTCGGGAAACTGGAATACTTCAGGGCATATAGGGAGATATGTTGTTCGTGGCCATGGTATCCAGACACCAAGATCTTAGAGGCAGTAGGGTGGGATAGCTCAGGGTAGCCAGGCTGTGTTACAGGGCCACAGCACTAGGAAGGCATATGTAGTGCAACAGACCCAGCACGAGCAAGATCCCAAGCCTTCTACTGTCAGAGGTACTATTCTAGTAACTTATGTCTTATCTTCAGTACTTTTTGATATGGGTGCTACACATAGCTTTGTATATGTGCCTACTGTGGAGAGACTTGAGATCTATGTTTCTTTTTCTTCTGATGTCATGATGCTAGACACTCCGTTGGGAACTATAACGACTTGTGTGTGTTAGTGAAAGGAGTGCCCCCTTGAGGTTGGTTGGTTTCACTTTCTATATGACCTCTACGTCTTGGAGATGATGAGTTATGATGTCATTCTCGGGATGGATTGGTTGGTTCCCATTTGATCCTTTATAGACTGCAATCGTCGTAGGATGTGTTTCACATCACCAGAGTGCAGAGAGTTTCTATACAAGGGTGAGTGGGATGTTCAAGAGAGTCAAGATGGACCAGATCATCATGGACGAGGTGGAGTCATAGCCCAGATTGCGAGTTTATATCTGGATGATCATGGGACTTGTCAGAAGGATTTCCCTCAAGTGGTTGATCATTTTAGGGATTTCTTCTGGAACGACTTTTCATGTCTACCTCCAGAGTGTGAGGTATATTTCTCTATTGATCTTGTGCCAGGAGCGGCACCGGTGTCCATTCCACCTTATAGGATGGCTACACTAGAGTTGCAGGATCTCGAGAGACAGTTAGAGGAGTTAAAGTCAAAGGGTTTTATCCGACCCAGTACTTCTCCTTGGGGTTCTTCAGTCCTTTTTGCGAAGAAGGTGAATGGTACCCTCAGACTTTATGTGGATTATCAAAAATTGAACCAGATGATGGTTAAGTACCGATATCCCTCGCTGAGGATTGATGATCTTTTTTATTAACTTAGGGGATCACGAGTGTTCTTGAAGATTGACTTGAGATCCGAATATCATCAGTTGCGCGTTAGACCATCTGATATACCTCTCACAGCCTTCATAAGTAGGTATGGTCTATATGAGTACTTGGTGATGTTGTTCGGACTCATGAGCATGCTAGACATCTTCATGGCTCTGATAAATCATGTTTTTCATCCTTATCTGGTTTCTTTTGTGGTAGTATTCATGGATGATATCTTGGTGTACTCTCACACTTGACATGACCTTGCCACCCGTCTTGAGATCGTGCGGAGTACACTGAGAGAGCATCGGCTATATGCTAATCTCTCAAAGTTCCACTTTTGGATGGACCAGATACACTTCCTAGGTCATATCATCTCAGAGGTAGGAGTTGTAGTAGACCCAGAGAAGGAGAGAGCAGTATTTTTCTAGGAGCATCCTAAGAACCTATTCGAGATACGAAGTTTCTTGGGGATGGATGGTTACTACAGACGCTTCATACAGGACTTCTCCTACTTAGCAGCGCCGTTGAAGGGTTTGACTAAGAAGGTTATGAAGTTCGTTTGGATGGAATCTTGTGAGACAACCTTCCAAGAGCTTAATGGAAGGTTGACATCAGCACCAATCCTGATACTTCTAGAGTAGGTAAAGAGCTATACAGTTTACTATGATGCATTAGGTTTTGGGATGGGAGCTGTGTTGATGCAGGGCGATCGAGTTGTTGCATATGGGTCTTGGCAGATGAGGCCACACGAGAGGAATTACCCGACGCATGACCTCGAGTTGGCTACAGTTGTGCATGCGTTACTCTTTTGGATATATTATCTCTTGGGAAAGAATTTTGTGGTTTTTACTGACAACAACAGTCTCAAGTATATCTTTACTCAGCATGAATTGAATATGAGACAGCGAAGGTGGGTCGAATACCTTCATTACTTTGATTTTGAGCTTGCCTATACACCTGGAAAGGGTGATGAAGTTGCTGATGCACTGAGTAGGAAGACTCAGACACGGGCAGTTCATGAGGCCAGTGGTGAATAACAGCTTATGGCTTTGTTCTCTAAGATGCATTTGGAGGTTCACCACAGTCAGGAGAAAACCTATCTTTTATCTTTAGTTGTGACTTCTACCCTCCTGGATAGAGTGAAAATGAGACAGCTATCTGATTCATAAGGCCTAGTTCTATGGGAGTCAGTTGCCATTGAGGACCCTCCTCCTGGGTGGACGATAGGCGATGATGAGGTACTGTGTTTCCATGGAAGAGTGTGGGTTCCAGGGGATATACGCGTGGATCTAATGCGGGAGTTTCATGTTTCAGCTTGGGGAGTTCATCCTGGAGTTATCAAAATGTACTGTGACTTGAGACGTCAGTATTGGTGGTCGGGTATGAAGAGAGATGTAGCTAGTTTTGTTACAATATGTTCCACCTGTTATCAGGTGAAGGCGGAGCATCAGAGGGCAGTCGGACTGTTACAGTAGTTACCCATCCCAGAGTGGAAATGGGATAATGTCACAATGGCCTTCGTGACATGGTTGCTAAGGTCACCTCGAGGCAATGATGTCGTGTGGGTTGTTGTGGACAGACTCACGAAGGTAGCTCACTTTTTACCGATCAAGGAGACCTTCGACATTGATGAGCTCGGAAAGTATTATATCCTAGAGGTCGTACATCTTCATGGGGTTTCTCGTTCTATCAATTAAGATAGGGATGCCCATTTCACGTCTCGTTTCTGGCAGAGTTTTTAGAGGGCACTGGGTACACAAGTGATTCTGAGCACATATTACCACCCTCAAACTGATGTCCAGTCAGAGCGTATGATACAGGTGCTTGAGGATATGATGTGTGCATGCATCCTAGACTTTGAAGGCTCTTGGGAGAAACATATACCCCTAGTTGAGTTTTCCTATAATAATATTTTTCAGGCAACTATTGATATGGCACCTTACGAGGCTTTATATGGTAGGTTGTGTCGATCACCCTTATTCTGGTTAGAGGAAGGTAAGGTAGCTTTACTAGGACCACGTCTCATGTAGGATACTTCTGAGCAGGTCCAGTAGATTAAGAAGTGGGTGGCTACCATGCAGTCTCATCAGAAATCTTATGTTGATCACTGTAGATGACCCTTGTAGTTCGTGGTCAGGGGTCAGGTTTTCTTACGTGTTTCGCCGAGGCTGGGACATAGACGGATCATGAGACAGGGTAAACTTTCACCGAGGTATGTAGGGACATTTGAGATTCTGGAGAGAGTTGGGTCGGTTGCCTATGAGTTTCAGTTACCACAAAGGTATCGGGCAATGCACGACGTCTTCCATATAACTCAGTTGTGCAGCTATCATTCAGACCCATCTCACATCATTCAGCCCGAGGAGGTTGAGCTTCAAATCGATTTGTCCTTTGAGGAGCATCTGATTCTTATCGTGGATAGAAGCACGAAGGTTCTCTGAGGCCGGTGAGTTCCTCTCATACGGGTGATATGGAAGCATGGCTGAGTGTAGGACAAAACCTTGGAGCGGGAGACCAACATACATGCTCAGTGGCTAGAGTTGTTCACAGCTTTATCTTCTCCACCCTTGGAAGGGAAATTCGGGGACGAATTGCTTTAGGGGTGGAAGTTTGTAAGAACTCGGTTCTTATTCTTGAGGTATGGGTTTCTTATTTTCTCTTTTCCTTAAGTGTTTTTGAGAAAATAAGTAAAATTGAGAAAAATCACAAATTTTGGGGGTACACGCCATGTACTTTTCCATACACCGTGTACCTTGGTTGTGTGGGATGAGTACACAGGGTGTGTAGCCCTGTTGGTGACGAAGGGTGTAAAAACCTGACTACATGCTGTGTAGAGGTTATTTACACGTTGTGTAGTCAGTCGGCAGGAAAATAGTAAGTTGGTGAAAGTAGTTCCAGCTGAGCGACAATACACGCCGTGTAATCGGGAATACATGTTGTATACACAAGTTGACGGATGAATAGTTCTGTTGTGGAAAGAAGCTGGGGAAGGAACAGTTAAAAAATGAAAAGTACATGTCATGTACTCAATAGAACACACCGTGTTGTTTGTTTGTTTCCCTTAAAATGGGCAGTAGCCTCCCATGTTCACAGACATGGCTTTGAACCAGAGGACGGCATGGGGGAGACGGCCAGAGCTTTGGAGATCACCTGATTAAGCACTGGGAATCCGATTCCACCTCCGTCGATCTCATTAGAACCATACAGGTAAGTCATGTCCTCTACTTGAGTCATTCTTACCAATTATTTTTCGAGGGAAAGTTATTTACGTTTGAACAGGTTTTCCTTTATCTCAGATATACGTCATTCTTTGAGGTTTCGAGGAGCGTCGTTCATGTATAACGATCAGGGGTGATCGAGGTAGGTGGTTCAGTGTTTAAATTCCAACTGTTGTGCGTTTTCGGGTACCGTTGAGTTACGAACCCATGTTGGGGTGTCGTATGGCTGAGGCCTTGGCTGTTTTAAATACCTAGAATTGTATACTTAATTAAATGTGATAATAAACTGATGTTTGGGATCACTTCTTGGATCCAGGACCACCCTGGGGGTGCGTTCCTCTGTTTAGCTGTATGTCCACGATACCCGAGGGTATTCCATGTTTAAATTTTGCATTACTTTTTCCTCGAGAAGAATTTTATATAAATTTCATGTAATTGCTTTGGTCTCGGCCCGGTTACTTGTGCCTAAGGGAAGTGTTCTCTTTAGCCTGAGCGCATGGTTTTTTTAGCCTGAGGGCAAGGTACTGCTTAGCCTTAGGGCATTTCTTGTTTGGCCTGAGGTCAAGATTCTAATTACCTGAGGGTTTTGTTTCAGTTTGGCCTGAGGGAAAGATTCTATTTCTCCTAAGTTAAAGTCTTAAGGGCAAGGTTATGAATGGCCTGAGGGAAATATTCGATAGCCTGAGGCCAAGCCTGAGGGCGTGGTTTTATTATATTAGCCTGAGGGTAAGATTCTGATTGGACTGAGGGCTTGGTTCTGATGAGCACAGAATTTTATTTAATTGAATGGTTAAATGAATAATAAAATGGTAATATAACTAGTAAAGTTATTTACTTTTGAGTACTGCTTAGTTTATTTCCTTTACTACTGCACACTGTTGTTTCATATTTTCACATAGTTGGGTACGGGCCTTTGGTGGGTACCCACTGGGATTTTTTTCTCACACCTTGTTTGGGTCATGTCTTCATCCCAAACAGACCATTTTTCTGTAGGTTTGGATAAGGGAAAGGGTCCCTATATAGGTACTTGATTGTTGTTGGGGAGTATTGGAGCATGGGACTGAGCTTAGGCTCACAATGTTGTTGGTTGTTCTGTTTTGTTCTGTTGTACCTGTACTTTCTATTGTATTGTATCGTACTGTTCTGTAACATGTTCTGGTTGTTTTCTTAGAACTAGATACATGTTGCATCATTATCTATGTAATTGTTGGTTATCTTTTACTGTAGTTGTTCATTTTAAATCTGTATGGTTTATTGCTTCCACTGTTGTATGTTTGTATATTTTATTCCGTTGTGCTACACTTTGACAAATGAGGGCATAGTTTCCCCACTATCAAACCTGGACCCTCACTACTAGTCAGCAGCCTTTGGAATTTGGGCAAATGCACTTGAGGTCGTGTGACCAACCGGGTCCAGGGCACCCATTGAGTGGCACCCGAATATGGGAAGTTATAGGTTTATTGATACAGGATTAAAAAATAAGATGGTCTACACAATTTAATTTCATTTAGGGGGGACACTTTTGTCTTTATGAAGTTTAACATCATATGGTAAGTATGATTCTTATACAGTTTATCGTCATGTTTTAAGGAAGTTTTTGTTGTGTAGTTTTCATGTCATGAAGCCAAGATACTTGCCTTGCAGTTTAACATCATGCTATAAGGACATGCGAACTGATGTGAAAAATCATACATGATATATTTCATGTGCAAAAAAACTTTATGAATATCCATCTCGTACATGGGAAAAAAGAGATTGTATGAATTGGCCACTATACAGTTTGGGGTACATTGTTTCCTTGTTGACTGTTGTAGTTGGACCCATGATTAGATATTCAGGTTTCACTGTGTATTCTATTATGGAATGAATCAAGACACACATAGTTCTTGAGGGGTCATGGATTTTAACATCTTGTAGTAAGGACGTGGGCTCCACAATGTGAAATGGTAATGTTACAGTTGATCCCATGAATAGAATATTGGGTGTCACTATGTATCCAATAGTTATAGGAATCAAGATTTTATTAAGAAAGATATCTACATAGGTCTGACCCACATGTAGATAGTGTGGTATTTTTATAATTTTTTGTTGTGATTGGACCTAGGATTGACGATCTGGTCATCACTACATATCTTGTGAGGATAGAAATCAAGTCATACATAGTTCTCGAATGGGAAATTATCTATATCTGTCTAACATGTATGAATATGTGGGAATTTTTCCCATTGATTGCGGTATCTATTCCTACTATTGTAGATCTAGGCATCACTATGAATCATGTGACGATAGGAATCAATCCACATGTAGTTCTTTAATGAGAAACACTCTATACAGGTCTTACCCATACACGTGTGGGAATCATTCCTATTGATTGTTGTAATTGGGCCCAAGATTGGATATATATATGAATCACTAAATATATTGTGATGAAAATAATCAATCAATGGGTAGTTCTTGAGTGGAGGTGTGGTATGAGACCAAAACCAACATAAGCGATCCTCTCAGGGGAGGTCCATAAGAATGCACAGTTTCATATCATGTCTAGGAAATAAACCATTTAGTTTAATGTCACGCATTAAGGACTCATGGTATTAATTTTATGGCCTTTCATTAAGGACCACGATGATCCCATCATGAGATTTTATTACTTTTTTACGTGGGTAATCCCTTAATGTAATTCATATGCTCATGTGAGATATACCCAATGTGAGAAATAAGGAATGGAAGAAATAACTTTTACCACACAGAGGAGATTAAGGATAGGGCAGGGGAATTATTTATAATGTTGTGGTGGGACCAAGATATGGGATTGAGTCATTCCTACTTATCTCATTTAAAATTAGAATCAAGTTGTACATAGTTTCATAAGAACCCGTTCAGTTTAATGTCATATGGAAATGACCATAGTCATACAGTTTAGCATATTTTGGTAATGACATGGATCGACATACATGTAATGAAATTAATCCTAAGGTTGGGCATAATAATAAAGGTTAGAGCATCACTACATATCCTATGATAACATGAATCAATCCATATGTAGTTATAGAGACCCGTGTAGTTTAATGTCATGTGGTGAGGACATCATCTGTTCATATTAACAACATGTGGTAAGGAAGATGATCGTATAGTTTATCATTATGTGATCAAGATGATTTGTTGTGTAGTTCAATGTATTATAATAAAGAAATATTTTTATAGTTTAATGTCATGTGGTTAGGATGTGGGATACCATGTTTTTTAAAGACTTTCTATTAGGACTTTAGATATTGTTCAGTTTACCATATCCTGGTCGAGATACTCTCATGCAGTTTAATATCAAGAAATTAGGATGAGATATTCTTTATAATATATATGTGAAGTATTTATTGATAAATATAACATTGGTGGGGGTGTGACACTCTCCACATCTCTTGTGGCAAATGAGTAGGCTCCATTACGATTGATCATATGTATGATGTAAGTCACTTCCCATTTGGGTTCAAGCTTCCGAGGTTTCTTCCCTGGTATCATTGGGGTTCTAAGGGCCAATACCATTTCTCCATGGATGAATGAATGAAGGAAACCCTTTTTATTTATGCCTCATACTATCTGATTCTGATGGACATCAAGGTTGTGCAATGTACATGACATTTTCTCATCGAGCCACTCTAATTCATCTAGTCACTTTTGTGGGTTCTTGTCATCTGTGAACTAACTAAAAATGGCTATTGAAAGTGAAGATATGTGTACTTCTATGGGTAGAACTTCCTTGATCCCGTACACAAATGAGCATGGTGTTCCTTGTGTAGTCGTACACATGGTGGTACAGTATGCCCATAAAATCATGGGGGGGCTTTCCTGACTAGGACCTCTTATCCTTATTCACCATCTTCTATAGTATATTTCACAGGGTCTTACTGAAAGCCTTTAGCAGTCCTTTTTCATTTTCTAGGTAGTGAGATGAGTGATTGGACTTGATATTGTACTTCGGGTGTAGTTTCTTCTTCTCCATAGAATAGAAGTTGGTACTGTTGTCCATAAATATTTTGTTAGGGACCCCAAACCTACTGATGATATAGGTTTTTATGAAATTGATGATATTATTCATCATGAATTCCTTGAGTGTTATTTCCTAATCCCATTTAGAAAAGAATTTGGTAGCATTAAGGATGTTCTTGAACTGCTTAGCAGTCGGTGGGGGATATGTCCAAACCACATCCATTCCCCAAATGGAAAATAGCCAAGAATATTTAGCTATATGTAGTAGTTTGAAGTGTTCTGGGATTAAGTTTGTATGAATCTAACTTGAATGATATTTCTTGGTGAATTCCACACAGTTGTGTATCTTGGTTTTCTAGTAATTACCCATCCTCTTAATTTGGTGGGAGAGTCTATTCCCAGACTGATGAGCATCATAGGAGCTTACATACACTACCTTCATGATAGCGAGAATCTTTATTTTTTGTGTTTCTAAAGAGGATTCTAATAAATCCATGTTTTTATAAGGACATCTATTTATTTGGACCATCCTGCAGGGAAAAGTTTTTCTCATGGCACTGAATCTATTCTTTTTTGGATCAGTCTGTTGGGAGAACCCCATTTTAGAGATAACTGATTATAGGATTCATCCATTTAGGGGGGGGGTATATGTTCATCATGTTATAGGTTGGATATGACCTGATTGATCCATTTCATATCACATATGACAATTGATGAGACCAATTTTCGATGTGAGATATAGAATATTTCTTTTTATTAATTAGGGTCGGCAATGATGGTGGCTGAATTAGCCAATGCATCAGTCCGAGAATTCTCTAATTGGGGAACATGATGAAATGTGGTCTCAAAATGTTAATTATACCATCATCCCCCCGATATAGCCAGTGATAGGGGATATTTATTCATTTTCTATGAAATATTCTCTATTGAACATCTTTATTACATATTCTAAATCCCCTTTGATATTTAGGTAGTCAATATGTAGTTGTAGAGCTATTTCCCAGCCAGCAATGAGGGATTGTAATCAGCCTCATTATTTTAATATCCATAAGATAGTGAGAAAGAGTAGGAAAACTGGTTTTTCTCAAGAAATAAATAAAATCCCCATGACAACTCGATTGAGATTTCTATTTTCTATCCTTTTTTATGGGACTTCGGGAGGTTCCATCAAAATACATCTCCCTTTTTTGGGGGTATTATGGGAATATAATGCCTCCTTATTCATAAGTTCAGTGTCAGCCTAAGTTTTATATGGGGTAGGATATTCTGTGTGGAAATCTATCAGGCATTTCTATTTCACTATGTTTTTTAATATGAACAGAATTTCATATTGTTGCAGAATGACCGACCATTAAGCTAAGTGCCCAGTGTAAGAACCCGGGTTTTTAGAACAGGTCAAAATCCTTACCCTGTTTGAATTTTTGACTTTTCCATGAGAAAACTGGAGAAATTGGGCAGCTTCTAGAAATTTCCAGACTACACACCATGTACTTGAAGTACAAACTGTGTATATGTTAGGCGAGTGACTTGAAATGTTCTCACTGGGTACATGTCGTGTGATGACTGTGTATAAATTTCTTACTACATGGAATTTAGTTTTCAACACATCATGTACCCGTGACCGTGTGGAGTTAATACATGGCATGTAGGCCTGATGGCCGGGTAAAATTGTTGAAACCCGGTACACATTGTGTCCTCCTTGGACACGTCTTGTAGTCGGGCAGTTTATGAGTGATATACATGGCATGTAGGCCTGTTGGCCGGGTAGATTTGTTTAACCAAGAACACGTCGTGTCCCTCCTGGACACATCATGTAGTCCGACTGTGTATGAGAGAAATACATGGTGTGTGGGTAAGTCGGTGAGAAAGAGAAGAAAAACCAAGTACACGCCGTTTACTCATGTCGACAGGTTCTGGAAAGTAAGTCGGTGGAATTCCAACCACCATATGAATAGTTAAATGATATACACGGCGTGTAGTCCTAAAGTACACGTTGTGTAGTTTCTTTTTTGCGTTAAAATGGGTAGTATCCTCGTTTAGAGGCAGAACGCATATTTTGGCGGGGTTTCACGAGCAAAACTGGTCGGAGATTAATTCCTCTCCCGGTTCTTCCTCCAAAGTCATATTTGATCATGGTTAGATGCGTTGGAACCCCCTCTATAAGGCCTAAATTTCACTTGAGCCATTTTGTTTGATTTCTGTTCTAGAATGAGTTATATGGGTTTGAGTGTTTTTTATTCTTTTGAAGATCTGTCATGTTTCAAACCTAATTGGATGCTGCTACCAGAAGAGTAGAATCATACGAGTATTAGGTATGTGGTACATACCTATTTTTCTGTGTTTGTGGTCATTTGGGTGATGTGGCCTTCGGCGCGTTTTCAGGTATTTTGAGCAGGGCCCTTTTTTACCTGATATTGCACATTATATTGTTAATTGATCTATGGGATACCTTTGGTTATGCCCTCTTACCAGTTTTGCTTGAGCGGGGCCGAGTGTGGTGTCGTTGCTCATCGGGGCATTTTGGCTGGGGGATGCCAAAATGGTTAAATTTGAATTATATTGTTATAAACTGTTGAGTTTAATTTATTAAGCCTGATATAAATTTTTAGAGGCATTCAAGACCTCAGTGTTGTTGATTTATAACCTTGGGGTTAGTTAGAGTAATTCAAGGCCTCAATTCTATTCATTGTTAACTGTTGGGTTAGGGAAATTCAACAGTTTAGAATGTTTTGCCTGTTTATGTTTTTTGTTTAAATATGTTATATATGCAATTGATGAATTGCATATGATGGACCCTTTAGGTTCTGTTGGGCATGGACCGGATATTCTTGAGTGATGCCGATCACAGGTTGGGCATGACCCGGGTTACTAGGATGGCAAGGCCATCAGACTTGAGCGGCATGGTCGCAGGGACATGAGGTGTCAGAGGTGTTGTGGCTTGGGTACTATTTGGTGATTACCACTCACCAGGAAAATTTGAGTAGTGTGCACACAGAGATACTCCATGATGAGGTGGTTTTGACCACTCGTGTGGGTAGAGGCCCCCGTTAGTTGTGGTTTAGGTGATTTTGGTTGGGGGTGCTTTCTGTAGGAATCCACCTGGGAGGTGAGGAGTCTTCGAGGGATAACATTGAGGCTGTCGGTTTGGGGGAAGAGGCTCATCGTTATTTAATGGAAGACATCATTGTCCCTTTAGATACTTTATTTGAGGGGAGACATCATTGTCCCATCGATTATTTTATTTGAGGGCAGACATCATTGTCCCTCCGGTTATTTATTTGAGGGCAGACATCGATGTCCCTCTGGTTACTTATTCAAGGATAGACATCGATGTTCCGCCGGGTTACTGCTGTTGGGTGTGCCTTTGGGACCTCAGTACTTGAGACACGCGGTGTCAGGGGGCACATGGTTCCACGTTACAAGACAAAGATTCTGGCATTGGCCGAAGTAGGTGACACTCCTTGGTGGCTGCTGAGCACCAGTGGAGTTTTTGTTTATTAGTGCATCATTCTTCTTACTGCTTTCCTTATAAATTCATGCCTACTTAAACACTTATTTTAGGAATGCACCACTTGGTGGTATCCTACTATGCTTCGTCTCACACCCTGCATGGGCCCTTCGGGACGTGTGCAGACTTTATGGTTTTATGTGTAGGAAATAGGCCAGATTCATGAGCTGGGATGCATTAGTTATTGCATGGAGACATTATGGACCTTGAGGTCTTTACTAGCAGGAGTTACTCTATTTTTTTTATTCTTGTATCAACATGCTTACTTGTTTTTTTTCTATAGTTGGTTTGCCATTGACACCCCTTTTTATATTCAGATACATATGAACTGCTTGGATGCATGTTTTCTTGTTTAGTAGAAGTTATAAGTGATCAGCATGTTGTTGTGTTTATTTTCACTGATGTTTTCTATATTTATTTCTTCCATTGTTTATTGATATTGAATGTGCTTCCGCTCTGCGGGTCTGGTTCGAATCTACTGAGTCTTTTATTCCACTGCATCTTTGCTATTACATTTAGACCGGTACCATTATTATTATCCTCTGAGAGGGTATAGCATCCCCACTATACCTATGAGACCCTCGCTGGTAATAGAAAACCTTTGGAATTCGGGGAGGTGCGCCTAAGGTAGTAGCACCTGACCCATTTACCACTGTTCGGGTGACTGTTCGGGTCCGGGTTTTTACAAGGTGGTATCAGAGGAGTACTTGATAGGGATTTAGTAGCAGTGTTTTACTAGATACTAATGATATTGAGAATTATCTTTCATTTTTTCTAGATTACTATTTGGAATATAGTAGACTGGAGATAGGTTGTTACTGGAACTGGGTTTCTAGCTTGTTCTTGGGTGCCTACAGCCCCAGGTACAAGGGATAGACCAAGTTTCCATGGGTGGGAATTACTGATTGCTTTTTACTCAGATTATAGTTTATATTATTTCCACATCGGTGTATCACTTGGTGTGTGATTTTAGTGATTGTGATATGTAACCCTAGACCCAGTATAGTAAGGGAGAATTGGACCTTGTCCCGGTATGGAAAGGCTTGTTTTCTTGCCTTTTGATAGGAACATTTTTAGGGTATTTCATTTCATAAATGAATGTTTGCTTTGTGAAGTGATAAACCATGTAAATAAAATCAAATGTCATGATTTGTATGCTCTGAAATGTGAATAGGTGAAATTCCTAATAGAATTGTTTGTTGTTGCAATTCGTATTCCATGTTTTATATATTTTTAGAATTTCATGTGATAGGGTATTTGGGTCTGGCTCTTATACGAGTAGGAATGTACTATCAGTTGAGGTGATTTTGATCACCAAGATTGGGTGACTCGGTCATCAGTCTGAGTCAACGTTAGTTGTCAGGACGGGCATGGCCTGAGGTACTTTTGATACTTGTCCCTAATAGGGGAGGGTAAGGAGTCCATGAGGTCGGGATGCTGTGGGGCATGGTTTGCGGTGGGGGATAGTACGGGTAGTAGTTATGCACTGCCTTTTACTACTTTCCTTATCTGCGTTGAATATATATTGTAATATATATGTGGGATGTCTGACCATTTATGGTATTCAGTGGGTTCCTATTTGGGTGACTCAGATGGAGCGTCAGATGGGAGATGGTACAGTTCCGAAGGTGCAGGATTAGGTTCAGAATCCAGTGCAGGCAGAGTAAGAGATGCTGGTACAGGATCAGGGACAAGATCAGGTTTAGGATCCAATGCAGGTAGGATAGCATCTGGGTTTTTCCATTGTTTGGACCACGGCTCAACAGGCAGCTTTGAGCTAGCCTAGTGCATATTCTGTAGGGGATCGATAGAAGCGCGCAGGGTACAGAGCCATCTATAGAATATCTGACGTGGGAGTTCTAGTCGTAGCACCCGCCTCTTTTTCAAGGTGAGGGTGGTCCATAGGTGGCTGAGAACTAGATAGAGAGCATGAAAATGATCACTGAGCAGCTCGAGATGCCTCCAGGATGGAGGGTCAAGCTGGCGACGTACATACTGAGAAGACTGGAAAAGCGTTGGTGGGATGTGTAGGTTCAGGTTCGAAGGCATGAGGGACTGGCATTGAAGGGATTCGAGGACAGGTTCTTTGAGTACTTCTACCCAGGGACACTGAGAGCAGAGAGATCTCGGGAGTTCATGAGTCTTCAGCAGTGAGACATGTCCATCATGGACTATGCAGCTACATTCACTGAGTTGTCTCACTTTGCACCTGATATGGCAAGGGATGACGCGGCTAGGGTGAGGAGCTTCAAGGATTGCTTAAAACACACCATTCAGATCTAGGTGAATATTTTTAGGCTGGGTTCTTTCTTAGAGGTAGTGAAACAGGAACTCATAGCGAAGGGAAACTAGTGGGATAGGCCTTAAGTTTGCCGGGAGACAGCTTCAGGTGAGGGTTCGAAGAGTAGGGAACGAGGATGGGATGAGTTCTAGCTGGGCAGTCAGGACAAGGACTCATCTATACCACCTCGTAGAAGTCCTTCAGTGGTTTTCTTTTAGTGTGGATAGACAGGGCATGTTTGGACTTAGTGTGATAGGCCTCCAAAGGAGTGTCGGGCATGTGGATAGGTCAGGCACCTTGAGAGGTTATGCAGGCAGCCTTCTCAGTCAGTCGGTAGGCAGGGACCAGGACAGAAGGTGGCATCTGGAGTTGGTTCAGGTTCGATACCAGGAGAGGTTAACCGAGGTTCAGCTGTACTTGGAGGACATGACAGAGACAGCGTGATCCAGCTGAGGGGTCAGTGGATGGTGGTTGGAGTAGCACCACAGGGAGGTCAGGCATCAGGCAGTTGTACATCAGGGAAGGTGCATGATGTGGAGCTGCTGGAGGCTAAGTAGGCTAGTGAGCCGACTATGGATAGAGGTACACCATGGGCATTTCCGTGATTTCCATGTTTCCTTTTTGGCATGACCTATAGAGACATGTCTTTTTTGAGTGCATGTGATACACAGGATCTATGTGGACTGACTAGATTCTAGTCAATGGGATTGGTACCATATCTGGTGTGTGATTTATATATATATATATGTATGTATGTATGTATGTATGAGGTTCTGCGGGCATCGGGGCATCGAGGATACGGGTTACATGAAGTTCTAGGCACCAGGACCTCGTGGAGGTGGACACCGATGCGGTACGGGATAGGTTGGGTGTCAGGAACAACACAAGAGCACCAATGAGGTTTCGGGGTGACGATGCATCACGAAAGGACTATCCGTCCAGAAAATAGTTTAGTAAACCTTCTTTTCTTTGAGTTTTTTTGGGTTGAGACCGGGTTAAGTGATTCCTAATGTGGGGATCCCCTTGAGAAATTTAGTCGGGACCTTTGAGACTGGGGAAGTCCATGTTACATTGATCGGGGTGGTATGTTTGGTGCCATCTTTAGGTTTTGTTTGATAGCTCGGGGACAAGCTATGTTAATATGGGGAGATTGTAAGAACCCAAGTTTTTAGAATGGGTCAAAATCACGACCCTATTTGAATTTTTGACTTGTCCCTAAGAATATTGGTGAAATTGGGCAGTTTTTGAAAATTTCCAGACTACACGCCGTGAATATGTTAGGCGACTGACTGGTCATGTTCTCACCGAGTACATGTCGTGTGATGACTGTGTAGAAATTTCTTACTACATGGCATGTGGTTTTAGAAATGTCGTGTACCCGTGACCTTGTGGAGGCCATGCATGGGGTGTAGGCCTGATGGCCGGGTAGAATTGTTGAAACCCTATACACATCGTGTCTTCCAGGGACACGTCGTGTAGTCAGGCCATGTATGAGAGATATAAATGGCGTATAGGCCTGTTGGATGGGTAGATTTTTTTAACTAAGTACGCACTGTGTCATTCTTGGACACTCCATGTAGTCCGATTGTGTATGAGAGAAATACATGGCGTGTGGGTAAGTCAGCGAGGTAGAGAAGGAAAACCAAGTACACACCGTTTACCCCTAGGTACACACAATGTACTCATGTCGGCAGTTTCTGGAATGTAATTCGGTGGAATTATAGCTGTCATATGAATAGTTAAATGATATACACAGCGTATAGTCCTAAAGTACATGTCGTGTAGTTTCTTTTTTTTTTTGCGTTAAAATGGGAAGTAACCTTGTTTGGAGCCAGAACACATATTTTGGCCAGATTTCATGAACCAAGCTGGCTGGAGCTTAATTCCTCTCCCATTTCTTTGTCCGAAGTTAGATTCGATCATGGTTAGATGCGTTGGAACCCCCTCGGTAAGGCCTCGATTTCTCTTGAGCCGTTTTGTTTGATTTTTGTTCTAGAACGAGTTATAGGGGTTTGATCATTTTTGATTCTTTTATAGATTTACCAAATTTTATACCTAATTGGAGGTTTTTATCGGAGGAGTAGCATTGTACAAGTATCAGGTTGGTGGTTCATTCCTCTTTTTGTGTTTTCGTGGTAATTTGGGTGATACGGCCTTTAGGGCGTTTTCGGGTATTTTTACTGGGACCATTTTTAATCTGATATTCACATTATATTGTTCATTGAACTATGGAAGACCTTTCGGTATGCCCTGTTACCTTTTTTTCTTGAGCGGGGCTGGGTGAGGGGTCGTTGCACATCGAGGAATTTTGGCTGGGGGATGCCAAAATGGTTAAATTTGAATTATATTGTTATAAACTATTGAGTGTAAATTATTAAGCCAGATATAAATTGTTAGAGGCATTCAAGACCTCAGTGGTGTTGATTTATAATTGTTGCGTTAGTTAGAGGCATTCAAGACCTTAGTGTTGTTGATTGTTAATTGTTGGGTTAGGGCAATTCAACTATTTAGAATGTTTTTCCTGTTTATGTTTTCTGTTTAAATACGCTATATATGCAATTTCTGAATTGAATATGGTGGACCTTTTGGGTTGTATTGGGCATGGCCCGAATATTCTGGAGTGATGTCGATCACAGTTTGGGCTTTGCACGGGTTACGTTGGGTGGTTCTGACCAAGGGATTGGGTGTCATGGACATTGGTTTGAGGCAGGATGACTGTCAGGTTGGGCATGGCCCGGGTTACTTGGATGGCAAGTCCATAAGACTTGAGCGGTATAGTCGTAGGGACATGAGGTGTCAGAGGTGTTGTGGCTTGGGTACTATTTGGTGATTACCGCACACCAAGAAACATTGAGTAGTGTGCACATAGATATACTACGTGATGAGGTGGTTTTGACCACTCGTGTGGGTAGAGGCCCCCGTTTGTTGTGGTTTAGGTACATTTGGTTGGGGTTACTTGTCGTAGGAAGCCAAGTGGGTGGTGAGGAGCCTTTTAAAGATAGCATTGAGGATATAGAGTTGGGGGGCAGAGGCTCGCCGTTATTTGAGGGAAGATGTCATTATCCCTCTGGAAACTTTATTTGAGGGCAGACATCGTTGTCCCACCAGTTACTTTCTTTGAGGGAATACATCATTGTCCCTCCAGTTACTTATTTGAGGGCAGACATCACTGTCCCTCCGGTTACTTATTTGAGGACAAACATCGTTGTTCCTCCAGGTTACTGCTTTTGGGCGTGCCTTCCGGATGTCGGTACTTGAGACATGTGGTGTCAGGGGGCACATGGTGCTAGGTTACATGATAGAGATTCCGGCATTGGCCGAAGTAGGTGACACTCCATGGGGGCTTCTGAGCACCAGTGGAGTTTGTGTTTTTTTTTGCATCATTCTGCTTACTGATTTCCTTAATAATTCATGTATTCTTAAACACTTATATTAGGTATGCACCATTAGGTGGTATACTACTAAGCATCATCTCACACCCTTCATGGGCCCTTCAGGACGCGTGTAAACTTTATGGTTTTACGTGTAAGAAAGAGGTCTTCTTTAGGAGCTGGGTTGCATTAGATGTTGCAGGGAGATGGTATGGACCATGAGGTCTTACCTAGTTGGAGTTACTCTATTTTGTTTTTCTTTATTCTTGTATCAACATGGTTACTTGTTTTGTAGCTACAGTTGGTTATCCATTGGGGACCCTTTTTATATTAAGATATGTATGACCTTCTTGGATACATGCTTTCTTGTTTAGTAGTAGTTAAAAGTGATCATCATGTTGTTGTGTTTATTTCCACTGCTATTGTCTATATTTATTACTTCCGCTGTTTATTGATATTAAATGTTCTTCTACTCTGGGGGTCTGGTTAGAGTCTGCAAAGTCTTTTATTCTATTGAATCCTTACTATTATACATGGATAGGTACCATTATTATTATCCTCTAAGAGGGTATAGTCTCCCCACTATACCTGTGATACCCTTTCTGTTAGTCGGCAGCCTTTGGTGTTCGGGGAGGTGCGCCTTAGGTATTAGCACCCGACCCATTTAGCATAGTTCGGGTGGCTATTTGGGTCCGGGTTTTTACACCGAGTCAACATAGGGATAAAAGGGATATACTTGATCGAATTAATATGAGATACCGGATTGAATTTTTGGTGTTTCAACTAATTCCTTATCTTTTTAACTATGAATATGAGTGAAAGGTAGTACTTCTTGACATCATAGTATCGGGTCTCAATAACTAGAATTGTTCAACTAAGGTTGTAGAGACTGTTATCTCTCCTTGTATCATTTTTACATATAGATAGGGTGCCCAGTGAGAATTCCATAGTGGCCGCATATAACCTAAGTTGGATCCTTTACTCTAGAGGAATTAGAATTGCTGGGTGTAGTAAATACTACTAGATACTTCTGAATGATTCTTGGTAGTCATCATCCCATTGATTGGTGATTCCCTTCTTCATTGTCCTAGTTAAGGGGAGACCTTTTCCTTCTATATTGGTTATGAAATTATGAATATAGGTGAGGTTCCCTTGAATCACCATTATTGATTTTAGATCTTTGGGTGGTGAAATTTCTAAAATAGAACTGGTATTCTCTGGTTCAACCAAGATTCCTTAGTGGTGTTCCAAAAATACAAGGGACTTCTTTGATATTACCCCAAAAGTGCATTTCAGTAGATTTATCTTCAGAATGAGTTTTCTCCACTTTTCAAAAAAATGTGGATATCTGTGAAGTCATCTCAGTGCTATCAAGATTTGAAAACCAGGGCATCGACATAACATTAGACTATCCTTTACATGAAAGGATTAAATATATTATTCACGGCATGTTGATATGTGGAACTAACATTCTTTAAACCAATGGGCATGACCTAAGATAAAAAGGTCCCATGTGGACTATGGAGGTAGTTTATTCTTCATCTTCAGGGGCCATATTTATTTTACCATTCCTTGAATACTTGTATGAGAAAGGAAGGGTCTTGGAATCAATAAGTTTCATTGATCAAGAGTTTTGTGATTCATAATGGGAAATAGTCCTTTAGGAAATGTCAATTAAGATCTCTAAAATTGATGAAGACCCTAATGTTCCCATTCTTTTTCTTGAAAAGGATGATGTTAGAGATCCATATTGTGTATTTAACTTCTCATACAAAGTTTTATTTGATCAATTTATCAACTTCTGCCTCTACATTGGTCACATTAGAGTAGATAATCCTCTAGGTTTCCTACTTGAAGCATTGATGCTCATCAAGCATTCTGATATGGGGCATAGCCAAATCTAGATTTATCCCTAAAATTTCTCTATTGTTACTTATAAACACATATCAAAACTACTTTATAAATTCAATTTACATATCTTTATCATTGATGGGAATGGGAAAACTAATCATTGTAGGCTTTAGGTATTCTTATATTCCCGCGTTTAACTATCTGATCTCGCCAATTGTGGTAGAGTCTCCTCCCTCAAATATAGGAGGGAATTCCTGAGGTCGTCCACATATTCTTCCACCTATGAGACTGTGGAGAAATTTCTCGATGAATTTTTCAATATAGGGGGGTCTCTATCACCATTAGGGAGAGAGAGTCCAGGTGAAGAGACAATATCATCCCCTATTTTCTGAGTCATTAAAGAGAGATGTCAGAGCTGACTTTCCTTTACATTTTCACTAGGGAAAAGAGGTACTTAGACCTCTAAGATCAAATATATTACCAAGAATACATTTATTGGGAGAATATAGTCACTATCGAGCATATTTTAGTTATTTAGAGGGGATTTTTGTAATCTCTTGGGAGTTGCAACCTGTATATCGCCATCTATCATTTCTTGTTTTCCTCCCTTCTTATACAAACTTGCCTCAGTATATTTGGATTCATAGATCTCAAAGTGGGAACTATCACTATGTAGTATGTTTACCTTTCCACTATTTGGGTATTTGAAACATTGATGGAATGTCGAATGTGACTCTATGTGGCTATGGATCTAGGGCCTTCTTAGAAGGAAATTTTATGTGGTGTCTTTATAGATAAATATATACTCATCTTCTAATGTGTGATCCCAAAAATGATTTGTGATCTTGATCTGCCCTAGAGATCTTCTATCAAGCTTCCCAAACCCTTGAATGGTCATCCTTGTAGGATCTAGGTCCCCTTATCTATATACCAAACAGTGGATGGTATATATTGGGATGAGATTGATCTCGGAACCATTGTCAACTAAATCCCTTTGAATATTGACATTATTAGGTCAACCCATAATATGTAGGGGTTTTATATTCCCTTGGATTACCTCTTTTGGTCATGCTCTGTGAATGATATGGTGATATGTAATTCTTCAGATGAGGTCTCCATTTGATAGAAATTGGATATAGTGAATTCTTTATTAAATTTTTTTGTAATTTGTATGTATTTAATGAGATCCTCTCTAAGATATTTTGAAAGATAAAGTGTTTCAAGGATTGAGAGCTTAGTTGGGAAAATCACCAACTAATTTAGAAATTCATACTTTTATGCCATAGGTGATCACTTCTTGGGTTGGGGTTTCTCTGGTAAATGTGGCATGGGAAATGAGGCATTTGAGGTAGATGGGCCTAGTGCTTGTGCAGAGGTTGTGGGATCATCAGATTCTAGGGGTATAGGTCATGCAAGCCCGACATGTTGCCTATGTTGATTGGATAATTGAACCTACTCTAGGTGGTAATGTAAGAAAACTAGGCATTGGAAACTACTGAAGTGTTATGGTATGCCTTCATGCCTCTTTTCAGCCTGATGGAATGCTTTCTCATGAGTTTCAACAGCAATTATATCCTCTAAGGGAATGTGACCAATATATTGGGTCATACAACACCTATTTTGTCCCATATATCCTCATTTTCTATGCATGAAGCCTCTTTTTCCTTAGTTATATGTGGGGAATTCATATTCTAAAGTATATTAATCATCATATATGGGATTTTCCAAGTTTATCAAATTGATGGAACCAAATATGAGCTCATTATCTGCTAAGGGTTCTGTTTGGTGGGCCAATGCCAATACTGTGGGTTTCTTGGGGAAGAAGTCTACAGGAGTGAGGGACTACATTGGAGCATAATGTGACTCTTACTATTATATTTCTTCCTGCTTTTGATGGGCATGCACACTTTTGGGAGACATATTTTATTTCACCTCCTTAGGTGGTGGAGCAATTTTGGGTCTGTGCATTTGTACACTCAGGCTGGCATGAAATCATTCAACTGTTTTTCAAGCCGTACAATTATTGAAATTTGACGTGCACCTAGCCAGAACTTTCTTCCAACCATCCACTTCTTCTGATTGGGAAACGGTTATGTAGGACAACTACACTGAGGATTTATATAGAACCAACTGTCAAAAATTGACCAGTCCTTAAAGGATGTCTTTAAATATGAAACAATACTGGATATTATGACCTAGCCTTCTATGTAAAGGGAACTAGTCAGGATGGTCAGTGATATTAACCTCATCGGGCATCCTGGTATGTCTATCATGGGTATTTTTTATCCATGGTTGACAAGAAATGAAAGGGGACTTGTTTATTTTGAAAGGAGTGTGATTTATTCATCCATTCCCAAAAACGTAGGAGATCGTGATTTACCTGTTCTTCTAGACAAGGTTGATTTTGTGGTTTTTTCCACTCAATAGGAGGTGTTGGGTGGTTTATAGCCTACGTAGGTTCCTAGATGGGCACCACTACTGGTTTGAGAGTGATAGCTACATCTTCTGTTTTTCCTAGGCTTCTCCTCTACGATAAGGGCGTGAGTGGAAACATAGATCGGGTTCACTGAATGGAATCGTAAAGATATTGTACCATTTATTCAAACTCACACAACCCACATAGATACTTTAATGGGATCATAGGTTTCTACAATTCATCCTAGATATTTTTAGAACATATTTCCAGCAATTTCTCTTATTTGAGAGGGACGTTAAGTGAATAGGTTAGACCTTTTTATATGTATATGAAGTCATACACCCTCTCTTTTTCACATTGTTTTCAATTTTTCAGGTCAACGATTTTCAATTTCCTTAGTGTAGAAATGAACAGATAAAGGAACTATCCACGAAGGTCTTGAAATCCTACAATGGAATGAGCTGGCCGACTACCGTACCAAACAAATGATGACCCTATCAGATTATGTACAAAACACCTAAGCTTTGTTGCCTTTGGTTGTTCATTAGGTTCCATCATCAGCCCACATAGGTATACGAAGTGTATGAGATATTTTTCACAGTTGAAAGCACAGTCAAAGGTAAATAAGGTTGAATTTTTAACCTTGGGTGGATGTGGATTATTTCCACCCACTCGGGATATGGATTCCTGTCATGATACACAAGTGTATTCCACCATTCCAAGGATTCTATTCTAGTAGATAGGGACTCAACAACATTAATAATATCAGAAAGAACTATTTTTTGAGCCACATACCATCTATAGGGAGTGGCTGTGGGATGATTTGGTCCCACCATTATCTACCACTGATTCTATATTTCTCAAAAGATTGAATGATCACCCTGGAAAGGGAGAGGTTTTCGCCACAATGGAGTGAAGTCATAATTATTTTCAACTTTATTGTTTAATTATAACTGTTGTATAGATTTGAATCCAATATGATACTTAGATACCACTTTTCTAGCTGATAATCTATGGGAGGAAGAATATTCGACTCTATCTAGAGATGATACCTAGTGGGAATATTTCCACTAGGTAGCTCCACCTTGAGTTGTCTAAGAGTTTGTGTCTAGCTATCTTATTTTGGAAATTGTTCCTCCATGGAAGGATATTCAAAACTTCTTGGTAGTTATTGGGATATATCCACACATTTTTATTTATATTTGGTAGTTTTTCTCCAAATAGGAAGCAATCTAGTATTCATAGGCTCCATATTTTTTATCCTTCTCTCATTCGGAGTGCATACAACCTCGGTTGATGCATCCAAATCACCCTCCTCTTGGAGTAGGTTTTCCATTTTGTGACCCACTACATTTTAATCTTGATCCACCATATTTAATTATATTAAAGGTGTTGACATTAAGAGAGGAATATCATGAAATTGTGGTTGTATCATTATTTTTAATACAACTAGATGATTTCACACTACCATCATTAGATTTGTTATTTTAACCCCTAACCATATTGGTCAATTTTGGCTTGCAACCCCGGCGGGGTCTGATCACCATTTTTGTATCCTCCTCCCATCTTGGTATATGAATAGTGACTTTGATGGAGTCTCTGGTTGTATTTTCTGAATGGACCTCGAATTACAGAGGTTTTTCTTGTGAGAGGAGGAATGGTGGGGATATTAACCATTTACTTATACCACCCGAAATAGAGAAGACTGATTCCCTATGTGGTGATGATGATGATAAAAATGACCTCATCCCTGCATAGTTTGGGTTATTCATGGCTACAATTGGCATCAGTTGATCCTATTTTTGATGATCTAATGATTCCATTTAGGGACTTGAAAATTCCTAGGATGATTAATGAGGTATAAATTCCTTCATCCCAATGAGGTGTGGTCAATCTGGAATCATCATTAATTTCCCCAGGATCCTATTAGGGGATGATGAACATGGTGGTGGTGATTGAGATTTACATTAACCAATACTAGAGGGATGGGTTTTGTTTGAATATGTTTCCAATATGTCTCAAACCCTCTTGGTAATTGACAATCCAAGAGGTGGAAGTGGTGGTAGATATTACCCTGGCCTAGAGAGTTGGTCTGCACTCCAATGGCTGATATGGAAGTTGCTACTACAACCTACTTGATGTGGAGTAGTTATGATTAAGTAGGATTGGGGTATAATGGAATCCCATTATGGGGATTATTCTTTATGAGATGTTTTTGGGATGATTTCAACTTCGTTCTTTGTATCTGAAATGTATTTCTATTTCTTTGAGGGGACCATTTTGTAGTTATGTTTGACATCCTCTCCATATATTCTTGATGTCTGGGCATCATTGAAGTGGAGGAATTATGTTATATTTCCAATCATCCTGAGCATTACTCAGCCCTCTAATTTCACTAGAGGATATGACATTATAGGATGTAATATTTTAAGGGTTTTTCTATTCTAGGGTGTAGAAAAGTGTAATGCTCCATAATTTCTACATCCCCATATACGAATGAATGATGTGGCTTCGGAATATAAATGATAATGTTATGTGATGAAATGGTGGAATGAGTGTTGTATATTGGAGCTTAGCTTTTCATTTTTTTTGATCCTGGTCCATGGAGAAAACAGCCAGGTCTTACTGAAAATAGAGTATCTTGCTGGTTTGAAGGTGACCCACATATCCTAGATAATGGGGCATCTAGTCATCCGTAGTTGAGTAGTATCCCACATATTTTAGAATATATATGCCATTCACTCCTTTTATATATCATTTAGGATCTCATAGTTGGAAGTAGAGAGTGTACAGAATGTGATGGGAAGGTTGTTTCCCGCTAACACTCCCCATATGTCAATGTTTTCCTCCTATTCATCATAATTACATGACTCCATACATTCATACCATATAAGATACTTTTGAGGGTCTTCTACAGAATGGATTTGAGTTCTTCTAGAAATTGATAGTGAACTATATATAGCGGACCGTGTTGTTTTGAGAACCACTCTATATGAAGGCATCAGAATTTTGAATGCCTCTTTATGTGGAGGTTTCTGGGAAAGGGGAGGATTTTATTGTCGATGGAAGATATCATCATGGGGTGGTTGACCATATTGGATGTCATTAGTAGAGTCCCCATGATCCATATTCACACTACCACAAGGAGGACTATCATGGTAATGAGCATCTTCTGCTTCAGTTGAAGAATTAACATACCCTTTCGGTGTTGAAAATTTGTCTCGAATGCCGATAAGGACATTGAAATTGAGCATATTATAAATATGGTTCATTTTCTGCTTCATGTTCAGAATATTCCAACCTACATTTTGGAATTACGCAGGGATATGATCCTATAGTATGATGGTTTCTAGAATTTTCTGATAACTTTATGGTGTTATGGTAGTATGATCCTACTGCTAAGAAGCTTATGGAGTATTCCAATGAGTTGTATAATTATTAATAAGAATGTGAGCCTATCTCAAGGCATGTTATATTATAACTTGGTCAGACTTGGTCATGATGGGAATATGAGCTTGATCCTGAGCCTTTAGAATATGACGCTGTTATTTCATGGAAAGAGTACAAGCCTGCCCCAAGGAATCTACCACTCTCACCGAGTGAGAAACATTTGGAACCAGAATATGATCCTAGTACACATATCCATTCTCCACTGGAATATACTGAAGGACCTTTGGGGTTGGATAATGGATATGAGCCTCCCCATGTATTGAATCAGAATGATTTTCGTATAGTCATCCATTATCAGAAGTTAGAATATGTGCCTAACTTCTATGATATACTAGATTATGTTAGGAAAATTCACTAAAAACAATATGAGCCTATCCCAAGGCATGTTCTAATCTCACTTGGTTAGCCCCATCTAGAATGGGGATATGTGCCTGATGCGGGGACTTTCGAATTTGTCTGTAGACTTATTCAAAAACAATGTGAGAATGTACTGAGGCATGTTCCCCTCTCACTTGGTGAAACCTAGATAGAATGGGGTTATGAGACCAATATTGGGCCTTTGAAATATGATACCATAATTTTTTGATAGTCATTTTCCCTTTTCTGGAGGCATTTTCCACTCTCACCGGGTGAGAAAAGGTTGGAACAAGAGTATGATCCCAGTCTGATTCCTCATCCTTTATTAGAGTATGTCGATAATCCTCTTGTATAGGAAAAAGAATGCTTACTTTCTATGGAGAAGACCCTTTTTCATGATGATCAGAGTGTTGAGTTTTCCGGGTTGTATGGATAGGAATATTAATAAGTCCCTACATCTGAACCAGTTCCATAATACGCCGATGGAGTACTTCAGTTGTTTCTAAGATGTATTTTCATTTTAGAAAAGTGTGTGAAGGGATTTAAGAAAGTATATTTTCCATCTCTATTATATAATGCCATATGACTTTTATTAATGTGTGGATATATTCCCACTTCTTCCCTCCTTATGCCCCCAGAATTTGTTGATGGACTTCATGCATGGGCATAGGGATATGCGCTACCCCATACCTACTGTAAGAATATTCCCACAAACTTTTTCTGGGTGAATAGGGATATGAGGATTCTCTCTGGTCACTACCAGAATATGCCACAAAACCTAATTAGTGGGAGTGGGTATATGAGTCCTCTCATGGATATTCAGTGTCTCCCTCGCCTGATGTGTCGTTCTTTCTACTTGTGCATAATCTTCAGTGGTGGAAGTGTGTCGGGTGGTACCCTCTACAGGTGACTGATGAGTACCAGTAGGATGGTGTTGGAAATAGTAGAAGAAAGGGCCCCTACTCAATGGACCTGAACCATCTAGGATCTGTATTTAACTACCTAGTACAAAATCATTAGATATTGAATGTGGTGACTTTCATGATCCATGGATAAGCTCCCGAAGTGGTTGGTTGTTGCGATGAGGGCCAATGTCTTAGCTATAGCTTTCCCTAATCGATGTGAAATCATCATTTTTCATGCTTGGATACCCATATAGGAAGCTTCTAGGTTCAGTATTGTACCATATTAGATTTATTCCTACACCATTGTTTTTCTACTTTATGTTTAAGATTTTGGGTGGGTGATATCATCTTTTAACATATGAGGTTTGCATCCATTGAAGATTTATTGGAATTATCACTTGATGATGAATACATTATCTCATATTGGGATTTTTTTATTAGATTATTATCTTCAGTCATGAAGAAAACATGAAAAAGGTTACCAATTAGTGAAACATTGTAGGCATGATGTGTGCCCAATCAAATATGCATCATTAATATAATTTTCCATTTAATATTTATCTTTCCATTCTACTTTCTTGCAATTTTCTAAGAGAGGATGGAATTATTTATGGGAACCCTAGTTATATGGGATCATTTGTAAGTTCCATGTCAGGATTATCAGATCATATGATAAAAATATCTTTCTATTATTAGAGGGTTTCACATTGGATTTTCCATTTTTTATGCGTATATTATACAAACAGAATGTCCTGATGGATGATAACCCAATTATTTTATTATTTTCTAGATTCACATCGGGTTCACCATTTTCTTGCATATATTTTGAAAACAAAATGGCATGATGGGTGATGACCCAATAGTTTTGTTATTTGATATATTCATGTTGGGTTCACCATTTTTGTTTCTATGGAGAATAGATGACTTGGAACCATTACCGATGTGGATTTGGTTCGGCCTAATGGTTAGTTGTAAGTTGTTCAGTTATTGTACAATTACCAATATTGGTTCACCATTTTTCATTCTCAATGGAATCACCCAATGGTTCCCTCATCCATAGCTGAGAACATACCTTCTTTCTAAAGTCAGGTGGTTAATTTTGGTTAGAGACACAATGAAATATGGGTACTTGCATTGGTCGATAGGATAGGAGGTTGAGATCATTAAACCCTTTTAGGGTGACTTTTTTCCTACTCCAAGACTCTCTTATAGATTTAAGATATGTTCGATAATCTCTTCATAATCCTGATATAGGACCAGTAAACCTAAAAAACAATTACAGGTTAAATCCCTTTTATATAAGAAAAAAAGAGGAATAGATCTCATTATTGAATCTATCTATATATATCTGAGGTTCTTCATCTTTTTCCAATAATTAATAGTTACTTGTGTGTTGAGGTAATATAACAAATAACTTCAGAATTTTCTACTGTACTGAGAGGTTATTAATATTCGAAGTAGTGGATTTATTCTATTATGGGGTGTCATACATATCTCAGTGATTGCAGTAATAAAAACACATTTAGTTTGTTAAACCAATGCATTTTATCATAATTCATAAAGGATAAATGTGTGGCAACTTTGGCACCATATATTTGGGCTTGAGTCTTGAGAATAAGACTTACGTATCCTGGTTATGGAAGGAATCAAATTTATCATAGTTCGATCACACCCTCATGACTACCCCAAGGTATATTCCCTTATATAAGGGATATTTATATTATACCACTCATCGGGGATTATATATTAATATTCCCATCACTGGTGGAGATTCATGATTTAAATGATGTGTTCATTGTGAATCCATAATCTCAAGTGATCTATGCTTGGGGTGAGGAATATGGGATAGAAAGTGGTCATCCTAATTGCATATGGATATAGGACTTGTGTACTGAGACATCCCTTTGATTTTAAAATATATCTCAGACCTTGAAGAGGTTTTATGCGTATCCAAGTTATAGAAGAAATTAGATTCATAATTCTTCAATTGATTTATCAGTTTTATAAGGGATTGGGAATATTGATAAACCCTTGGGAATAATAGGGTCACAATGGTTGAAATTTCAAAGACACGAGGATTAAATTAAAATAGATGCTTATTTGAGATCGGGATTTAGGAAGGAATCCTAAGTATCCTAGTTACATTAGGAATCATATTTCATATATTTAAGATGATTTGGGATTACATGTGGATATTTTCCTTACCTTTATAGATACTTACGATGTTAAGGATGTGATTATGGAAACTCCCTAAGCCCACATGAGATATGCTCAGTTTGAGAAACAAGGGATGGAAAATGATCTATCTCACTACTTATGGATGTGGGACTTATATACTGGGAAATACCTTTGGATTTTTAATATAGAGATCAAGCCTCAGAGAGGCATTCTATCTATCCTGGTTATGTAAAGAATTAGATTCTTCATAGTTTCCAAGATTGGGGCTTACACACTGGTTTTCCCTTTGGTTAGGGATTACACACCAAGGCTGGATAAAGTTACCAAGTTTTGGGATGACATTCTTGACCTTGAGTGCTTTCATACCTGACATGCGTGACTTCCAGCATGAAATGACTTGATTTTATATTTTTACATGTCGTAGGATGTGTGGAAATGTATGGCTATATTGTAGGCATGTCCAAAGACAGTCACATGATCCAGTTGTATTTTTTGAAAGATTTTATGTATTCTGGATGGAATGTTTGTGTGTCATCACATGAACACGGATGCATTGTCAGGAATATATCGAAAGACATGGATGGTTGATCAAGAAATACATTACATGATCTTAGTATACATGACTAGAGGGAATCAAATGATCTATCTGACAAAACATTGGGTCATCAAAATAGCTATCTGAAACTTTTGTATGGTGTCACTAGAGTCAATGTGGCATGTCTCAGAGGCTGTCTCATGTCCTGGTTGATATGTCTAGAGGACATCATGAAACCTGACTGGTGTGTCTGAGGGATGTTGCAATAGAAATATAACATGCTTAGGTGATACTATGATACTCATCTCACATGAATTAATGGAACCATATGAGTCAAGGACACATATGAAAGAAAATATAGGGCTTAAATGGTCAGCCCAGAGGGTTTCACAAGACTTGGGAAGCATGCTCAAGGGGAACCATGTACCTTAATTTGACATGTCTAGAGGACTTCAAAAGACCCAAATAGTATACTAATGAAGTATCATAAGATCTGGATGATATGTTTTGGTGATATCATGTGTCTTGGGTGGTTCATACAAAGTGCATGAGGGTCAGTGTCTATGTCTTTACCAAAGTCACCCATATTTTTTTTCTTTTTTATAGCATTTATATTATGAATATCTTATATTTATTCAATTTTGGCTTATTTTAAGTCTCTTGTAATTTATAATATGTTTTGGATGTTCTCTGCTTTCCCTCTCATTGGTCCATAATGTGATATATAGTGATCACATGAAATGATTATGCATGCCTCATGGTTTCTCTGGTTGTTCTTTGGTATATAACTTTAATGGAAACTTGTCAGTCATGAGATTAACCACTCCAAGAAATATGCTTTTCTGGTTGAATACAAAAGATCCAACTTTTTATATAGATAGTAGTGGGGCATTCTTTATGCTAGGGTCAGGGATTTGTAGGCCTCACCACCCCAATTGTTCTCAATTTTTCGTGGCTCACATTTCATGAATCTAATATGGATTCAGTGGTGGTCCTTAGCATCACACATATTTGTGAGTCCCAATTATGGTTCACTTTGAGGGAATCACCTAATTTTGAGTGATTATGAATCCATCCTATCAACACCCCCTAAACTGAATTATTTCCAATTAATGGGGAATTTTTGAATCATGTGGGCATGACTATGTAATTATATATTGTAATATTTACATTCTCAAAGGACTTTTCAGGATTAGGGTGCTGGTCTAATGGCCTTCGTATGATCTCAGGATACTTTTCAGGAATCCTATTATGAGAAAATGATGGATTTCTAGGGGTCCTTCATAAAATATGGTCAGCTTTTCAAGGGGTCTTACAAGATCATGTTGCAGAAAGTCTTATCTCATCATAATATTTTTTTGAAGACAAGAGGATCCTTCCACCTGCCCTTTTTTATTCCCTTTGTTTATTATAAAAATTTTGGGAATCATGAAAGATTGCATGAGTGTTGTTGAAGAAAATCACTCTACCTATTAGTGACGTGCCACATGACCAATCTAGTTCCTATGGAGATGCCATATATTTCCATGTAAAATTCAATCTATTTGTCCTTAGGGACCAAAAGGGGAAGTGTGAGGTCACCTGGACATACCTGATCATTTTCACGTGATTAAGATGAAATGTCAGAGGGCTTTCCTGAGAAGAGGTGGACAATACATTGGGGTCTTGCGGTGTCTTTTAGACTGTCAGAGGTGTATCGCATGATGTTTTATGACAATGAGTGGCTCACACATCCTCTTAATTGTTTTTATTTTTTATTTAATGAAGTCTCGGGGATCTCAAAATTTTTATTCAATGTTGTCAAAGGTGATTTTTCTACCTATCAGTGATGTGTCTCATGAGTTTTATTACTATAAGAGTCTCCTAACTTATGGATATTTTACTCGCGATTTCAAAGGAATTTTGGATGGGTTATCAGGAACCCATCAGTTGAAAAACAATGTGACCAAAGAGATCTTATCTGGTTGTCTCGTAGTGATTGATGGTTGTTCGGGAAACCTCCTCAAGATAATAAGGGCTTGTCAAAGGTTTCTCCACAGGACCCGATGTAGGTTATTTTTTGCACATGTCTCTCCCAATGATCTTATGATTTTCATACGATCACATGTCTCTTGGGGATTTATGTGATCTTTGAGTCTTTGTCCACCTCCTTCTTCCTTTCATTTTGTAGAGAAAATAAATACCATATCTAGGTATCTCTTTCTTTGTGAATTTATCAATGATCATTTGGAAGGTTTCAACCTTGTTCAAGAAGTAAATTTTTCATCAAAACACTTTGAAGTACCCAACCTTTGGTTTTCAATTATATCATATCTCTTAGGGTTTTTTATCCAAAATAGATCTTATTATGACTCTATTAATGAAAAGGCATGTTTTTTACAACTTCTTTACAAAAATGATTAGGCATTCTATATTCACAAAACATTCGTCTTGTAATTTCTTTTAAAGTTATATTTCTCCTTTCAATAACACCATTTTTCTGAGATGTAATAGGGGTACAAAAAGTGTGTTTCATACCATAATATGGGGAAAGTTAATTAAAATAAATATTTTAAAACTCTCCCCCACTATCACTTATTAAATAAAAAAATTATAATGTTTTCATTTTGAATAGATTCCATAAATTTATAAGAACAGAATAAGATTCACTCTTAACTCTCAAAAATTAAACATTTTTAATTCTAGAAAAATAATCAACCAATACATAAAAAAATATTTCCGACAAATGATTGTTTTAATAGATAGTCCAAAAAATAAATGTGGGTAAGTTATATGGTTTTAGAAGTGTCAAATCTTTGGTAGGTTTAAAATAACTTGTTGTGTTCCTTTTCTATTTGATATACATCACACAGATACTTCTTATCCAACATAATTTGAGGTAAATACAAGTTCAACTTTTTTTAGATGATTTTATTAAAGAATAATCATTTTAATGACTAATTTGGTGATTTCCTAAAAGTTTTTTATGCATTCTATTTATAAAAATGGGCAAGGGGTCTACTCAATAATATACAAAGTAAGATTAGTAATTCCATATGGTCTTGTTTGGTTCATGAAATGAGGATTATTACTATTTCATAGAAAGAGTTCATTAAATAAATTCAAATAGGGGTTTTGGCATCAAGGATATCAAAATATTTAAATATGAACTTCTTGGAAAGTTTACTAAAAATATTATTACCTCCTGTGATCCTTCTCTTAATTTTCTATCAAGTAGGTTTACGTCCAAGATAATGATTGGATATTTCTAATATCTTATCTCATCTATTTGGACCACCATCTGAAGAACCTTCCATGATATCATGAGAAACTTCAAGTGGATGGTATGCCAACAATCCAAAATAAATTTCTAGAAAACAACTTAGCTTCACAGCCCCTTGAATACATATTGGATGTGCCTCCAAAAAAATAAAATATATCTTTTTCTGATCTCCTTCATGGAATAAAAAAATGGTATGGTAATTCTTTCTAATATTTCTTCTGAAATGAAAATTATTAATTTTTTAATAGAGATATTCGTATTAGGAATCCAAATGTGGTTGAGATATTATACAGTCAGTAACATTACAGAATCAATTTTAAAGGTAATATCAAAATGTCATAATGGATGTTGACGCTTAAAACCACCATCATTCAACCCTCTAAATGTTTATTCATCTAGAGAATTTGGAGTGGATACTTGACTGCTGTAGATAGATTTCAAAGATCTGGAATTCATCATACCTCAGTATATAGTATCTTTTTTCAAAATACAATAAATTCTCATCATGTTTTCATCAGTTTCACCTTTATTTCTCGATTATGGGAGCACCAGTAGGTTCTTTTTGGTTTCGACATATGCACAAATCATTTGGAAAAATATCTTATTAAATGTATCATAGTTTCACATATGAGTTATTAGATTCATAACTTGTTTATAGGAGCTTATTTGTCTACCATTTGATACATATGGATGGCTCTAAATTACATATTTTTTAAAAATCAAACACCTTTTTTCAGGCTAGAATGATGGCTATTTATAGGGATGACCCTGTAGCTTCAAATATTCAAACAGGTGTAATGGAAAATATCTTTCATGATCTAAATATTCTATGGTTTTTGGGTGTGAATGGAAGGTCCAAAAATCCTTTGGTAGCTAAATCTATCTAGTGGGATTCCCTGATTCCTTCATGGATAAAGGTGAATATTGATGGTGCTTACTTTGACATGCCATCACCCTCTAGTTGTGGGGGGGGGGGGGGTTCAAACACATTGAGGGTTAAACAAAGGGTGATTCTACAATTACATAGGGTATGGAAGATCATCAAAGGCTAAATTAATAGACATGGTTTTTTATATCAAGCATGATGTCCACCATGACTGGAGGCATATTTGGATTGAAGTAGACTCAAATCTTATTGTTGAAGAAATTAAAACTATATATAGGAAGGTCACTTAGAAGGTTCTACATTGATGGATTCAATTTATTTGGGCTACTAACCATCTCCACTTTGTCATCTCACTTGTTTATAGGGAATCTAATAAAGTTATAGATGATCCTTCAAAAAAAGAAAGTGTGGGAATGAGATCAATGTGGTCCATTAGGATACCATGTTTTTTGAATCCCTTTTGAATGAGCATATGTGGGGTAATATTTATTAATATATTTGTAAAACCCATTGTAATATCTAATTTATTACTTATTTTTATTTCCAGTAATAATTTTTATGATGGAGATTACATGGATCCTAAACCTTTTTTATTAATGAATAATCATTTTTAGTTATAGGTGATTTAAATTTAATCAATTTATCTTTAATGATCGAACAAAAATTATTGGAAAAATATAAAGAATACACATCATTAAAATATTAATATATAATTATCAAATTATAATTAGAGAATAAAACATAAATTTTTATTTAATAATGACAGAATCAAGATCTCTAATAGATCCAACTCAAATGATATTTCCATTATCCTTGTAACAAAATGTGACATTTCCTCCATCAATCATTGATAATTACTAGTGGTTTGAAAATTCTCCACCCATATGTCTTAAACATCAATTCTGTATATAAAATTTTACCCTATTGACCTTGTGGAATTTCCTTTATAAAAATATATCAAACCATAAAAAAATTTCTACCCATATACTTTTTAGTCTAGTTGTGTTAAAATTTAAATATTTGTGCACCCAAATAAGTTTAATGTGATTATAATTCTTATCCTTAAATTTAGAAAAGTTTATAGAATGGATGAATTATTTAACTCCACAGTACTAGGGATTTCAAAAGAATAATTTTTAAAAAAAATTAACATTTATTACATAATGAATGCATCTAATTATATACATAATTTTACTTATGGATAGTTTCTTAAAATAATTTCTATATAGATTAGGTGTTTCACCATTGCAACATATTCCAGGTTTTCCTTTATTGGACTTATTTTTTTAATGTATTTGATTGAGGTAATCCTTCCCCTTGGTAAATACACATGAATCCTTATTATGGGATCCAATCTCAGCTACTAGTTCTTTAATTATTCTATAATATTTTCTACAATTAAAATATATTTTTTTAGTTTAGTTCTTAAATATGAATTTTTTTGGATATATCAACATTTTTAGTGTATAAAAAAACAATAGTATTTTTTTAGTGAATTTTTATTCTTCTTAAGTGATTCATACTTCTCTTCTAACATTGAATAGTATTCATTTATTTCTTTATATAATTATATTTTAAAACTAGATTCAGAATTAGAAGAATAAAATGAGTGTACCTTATCAATTAATGCTATAATGAACATATTGGATTTTTCATTTGAATGTTATGATTCTAAATAAAAATAATAATCATCATTAAGTCTTTAAAAACACTCCATGTGGCCTTCCTATCTTTTTTTTTCCTTATTCTCTTAATCAATTTTTAAAAAAAAATATTGTTATATTAATTATTCTATTTAAGTGGTGGATAATCGTGCTTGATGTGTCTTATATTTTTTCATTCACAGCATCTCAGTTTATTTATTTACATAAATCTTTTTATAATTATTAATTTATTTTCTAAAACCACATATTTTTTAATATAGATTATTGAGAATTCATTCTAATTATTCAATCTTATAAATTGAATTTAAATAACTTTCATCTACTTCCTTAGATAGGTTAGGTAATAATACCACTTTAGATTTATTCTCATATTTTATAGTGGAAACTGTGAGAGTAAAATTTTCCTTCCAAAAAAACTTATTATCAATTGATTCACTCACTATTTTTTCCTCATACATATTGAGAGTGCTAATGAGATCTTTAATTTCCATTATTTTATAGGTTTGGATTGTCTGATGGAGGCTAGGATCCAGTAACATTTTGATGGTTAAAATCTAAAAACTATTAGATACTAATTTTATTCTGGTGCAATATCCTCAAGGGTTGAAACATTGTTGAAAACTTTATTAATTATTCCCTTTATTTTGGTTACTCTTTCCCCATCTATTATCCTAGAGGTTTCAAAACTGTGTTTAGAAATATTATATCTTTATTATATGACATTAATTATCCCTTATCATGAAATATAAATGATTTTCCACATATCTTGATAAATAACACACTGAGAACCCCTATGAAATTCAATAGGGCCTTGAACAATGATTATAGGATTCATAGTTTTATAGTTAATATGATATTCATCTTCTTGAGAAACACCCCACAACTCTAGTTCTACAGTGGGAATTTTATATAGTTTAACAAACTTTATATATAAATTTAAAACAATATATTTCAAGTACATAACCATCCTTCCTTTCCATCAACCATAGTATCCTCAATTTAAAAATATATCCCAAATAATATAAAATCCTTCTTTCAGGTTAGCTATCATAGAAACTATATAATGATCTTTACACTTCAACTAATAAAAGTTGAGAACTCAAAATTCCTTAATCAAATACCAATTATTTTCATATATTTGTTTCACAATAACTCAAGTGGGATTGTAATTAAGTTCTTAAAATTATTTCCAAATAAAAACATCCCTCATTAAATATGATTAAATCTATCATTTTCCTTTTTGATATATTATATAGATTAATATATAAAAAAATAGAAAATAACCCAACGCATATATTTATAGTGGTTTAAGGAAAAAATAACTTCCCTTAATTAAGTCCACCAATGATCAATGAAAGATTAATTATTTCATTCACATACTTTTTGTAGGGACCACACAATTTATTAAAAGAAACTACTACTTTTTATAAAGATTTGAAGAGATTTTATTGGGATCTACCTTTATATGACCAGTCCAAGATATTTCTTCTACCCTCAATAAAAGGAGTATACAATTACAACAGTAATGAAATGGTGTAGAAAAAGAATATGAATATACACATAGTTTTAAGAATAATATGATACGTGATGAATAAATTTTAGAGAATGAATATTTCTCCAAAGTGTATCTCTAAAATGATTCTTCAACTACAATAGATGATTATAAAGTACAAAAGAAGTAGTACTATACTTCTCTACTACTTTCTCAAAATGAACAGAAATATTGAATGATCAAGATAATGAATAACATAATCATAACACCACGTTTTACTATTTTTTTATATATTTAACTTAATTTGGGGTCAATTTAAATTTTGATAATTTTTGGGATTAAATTTTTATTTCTCCAAAAATTCTCTTTTATGCGTAGTTTTTACATAGCCACTATAGAATTTTGAAATAGTGTAGATGACCGTTTCAGAGCATTTATTTCTTTTCATGGGTTATTGCACTTATTTGAGTCTGAAATATATAGGTTTCCTTATATAGAATGGTAATTAGTTCATTTTTTAATATGTGTGATTTGTGTTCATGGGTAAAGTGTGGTTAGTGTTAATCCTATTGGAAACCATGTAGATTACCTCTTCATTTGAGTAATATTACTAGTGTTGTTTCATGGTTTTCATATGGTTAATAGAAACAATTTGAGTCAATTGTGCATAGTTTTTTAGCTTGGACAGTGGCATCCACAACTTTTGTACATTGTTTATATAAATTTTTGTAAAAACCATGATGTTTATGGAGATTCACTTAATAACTGAAATGTTTTGTTTTCCCTCATTATATTTAACCCTCATTTTACCCTCATCCTCTAGTAATCACTCATCCAAACCAAGATATCTTAAGGCAGAGACCCACTATTATCCTCTTTCAAATTTTAGCCCCTCTCCATGAATTTAAAGTAGTTTTCATGGTAATACTTCTACCATTTACCCTTATTTCTCTTCCCCTTCCTTTCATTTAATTTTTTAATCTAATTCTGTTCTCCTAGAACCCTAATTCTTCGTCTAGTATAGGGTTTGGTTTTGGGTTCATTCAAACCTAGAGTTTTGTTAATTTGGTCTTATAGGGAGAGATTCTTGTCTTCTTTTGGTATTATCCATAGAATGTGACACATTGCCTACTAATTTTCATTCTATTGAGGTAGGTATTTATTTGATCTTATTTTATTATAAAATTAATGAAATGATTGGGTGTTATAAAGATGTTTTAAAATAAATTATACTTATATATTATGATTAAAAGGAAATTTTAAATTCTTTATACGGAAATTATTCCTTGAATTAAAGGGTTTTTCATATGAATTTCATGTGTTGCGTTTAAAATTTATGTTTTATTGTGATAAAAATATTTCAAAAAAATTGGGAACCTTTAATTGGTTTTGAAGAAATAAATAATCCTTTGTCCTTATTTTGTATTTTCAAAGAATGTTTCTATGTTTTAAAAAGTATACCATTTAAAATTTTAAGATGGGTGTGTAATTTTTCTATTTCAAAAATGGTTTGAATGATGTAATTTTAAAGAATAATAAAGGTGTTGATATTATGAGTTAGTTTTCTTATGAAAAAATATAATTAACTTTAAGGGAAATGGGATCATAGCTCATGAGATCCCCATTAATCCCCCCTTATAATTTTTTACATTTTATGGGTGGTTTTTAATTTTAAAATTCTTGGATGATATAAAATGGGGTTTTATATCTTAGGTTATTGTAGGAGAGTTGTGGGACATTAATTATGTTTATTTATGAAATTGTTTTGATTCTGTGATTAATTCCTTAATTTTTTAGTCATTGTAATTCTAGGTAACTAAGTGGATACCTCAATAATTGAAACCCTTAGGGTGTATTTTTCTCTTTTAGGGGTGTCATTACCCATAGATATTGAGTGATTTTGGGGTGGATTATGTACCCATGATATATTTAGCAACCTAAGATAGTTATAAGTTCAAATGAGTTCAATGGGACTACTATAATGGATAGTTTCTTTAGTGTATTCCTGTGTTTCATGTAACCAATTTGGGATTTATTTGCTTGAGTTCTCAGGTTATTATCTCAATACATTTGAGCCTTGATAGGTGGTTTCAAGTAGGGTGATGATTTTTATCTTTATTATATTCCCTTTTGTTTTCATGACTAGCGATTCAATTTATATTATTATTTATTTCTCTATTTTCTATTAACATTGTGGTTCCCTAGTATTCTTCTTGAATTCCATATAGGTGGGAATGGTTTTTAATTAGTTCTAAAGGTTGGTTTTGAAAGATATTTTGGAAAAAATATTTTTTTTATTTTATTTTCATGTGATTTTTTAAAATGGATTTTAAAAAAATGATTTTAATGATTTATTCTTTTAAAATAAATGTATTTGTTTTAAAATGATAAAAATTTATTTCTAGAAAACATAATTGTGTTTCTCATTCATTATGGGTTATAATATAGGAAACCTTATGTTTATTATTATATTTCAAATTAGAATTCATGCCTAGTTTAGTTAAAGTAAGTGAAAATACTCCTTGATGAGATCTTACTATGCCTATTAGCTCACACCCATCATGCACATATATGTATGTGTGTATGCATCTCTTATATTTTAGAAAAGTTATATGTTTCACTTATTTTTTTATTTTCTTTCCCTAAAGAAGACGTTTTTGAGTTGGGATGTGGAAGAAAACCATGGTTTTTATGGAGGTACTTGGGTAGTTAGGCTCAGGATCTGTTTTATTTTCTGTTATCAATGTATCAACAAAGAAAGGTTTTATTTATTTTTATTTATTTTATTTTATTAAATCGTGTAATGTCATGTTGGATTTTTTTATTTATAATGTATTCATTCTTATCTAATTGGATTGAATCAATATCATTGGTTATGAATTGTTTTCTTAAATTTGTTTAGTTGTATTAATTTGATGTTATATGGGAATCCAAAGTATTGATGGTACATTCCATATTTTGGTAAATGATAAATTTTACATCTACACTAATTCAAGGCTGAAATCATTCCCAATGGTACTTTCCGTATTGACTGTGAACTATTTTATAACATGAAGGGATCAAGAACTCTCTTCGGGCCAAGTGGCATATTGGGTCGGGTGACATGTCAGTTCAACCAATGCTGGTTCAATAAAAATGGTATAATATCCTAGGATCATGATAAGGGTATAGGTTCTGGATGATAATCTCTTATTATTTGTGAAGTTTATTATTATTTATAAGATAGGAATGTTGAAACTCAATAGGTAGTTTTGGGGAAGAGGGGGTTTGAGTCATTTATATTGTTTTCATTCTTTATTATTGGATGTATTTTAATGTGTATTGATTTTATTGGGATTAATATTATTTTTAAATTTATTTTACTTGTCATGTATAATTTTGGGTTGAAAGTATAAGATGAACTAGAATTCCATGGTTATCCTGAATGGTCTCTCAAACCATGTGTTGAATGTCTAGATAGTTATTTAAACATCATAGAGTATTTCATATGTGTGAAACATATCTTGAAAAACTATGTGGATAAACTATTCACATATCTACATCCATCATTGAATTATTTTTTTGATCCCTCTAAGTTTTTGACTTACCTTAAATTTATCACCACTTATTGTGGATAGATTCAAGACAGTTTTATAGACTTCCTTTAAAGTGGTTCCCAATATTTGGGGATGGATTTATGAGGGATTTGATTATATTTTTAGGCTCTTAAGATAAATTATATTTTAAGTGTGGTAATTTATTTGTTTATTTATTCTATATTATTAAGGTTTTTATGACCCATTTGGGGGGAAATAAAAAATTTTAAAAAGTGTATAATTCAAAAACTGATGTGGGTGAGTGTTTTTTTTAAAGATATAATTTTTTACATGATTTGTTTTATAAAGTGACTTATTTTATTAAGATAAATGAAAAATATTGAATTGAATTTTTAGTTTTTTGAAAATTATTTTCAATTTTTTATAAGAAAAATTAGGATTATACCATATAATGGATTTGTAAAAAAAATAAATTATAATAAAATTGTGATATCATCTTTTCAGTTTAAAATTGAATTATTTAGTTTTATAAATTTTCTTCCTCTTTAAGTATTTGGTTTGTTTTTTATGTGTGTCCCTTAAGGAAAAAATGTGTTCTATATTCTTTATTTTGAGTCTTTAATTTTAAAGGAAATGGGTTTTTGGATTAATTCATGTTTTGTTTTATTTTTAAAAGGGGGTAATGTTTTGGGATTTACCCCAGTTACCTATGAGAATTTTATTAAAATAAAATGAGGCATGATTTTTATGACTCCATAGAAAACCTTATTTTAGTATGCCTCTTTGAATTGTCATAAAAAAAAGTATAATTATTATCATTAGGTTGGTTATTAATGTTAAATATGAAAATGTTTGGAGGGGTTTCCTCTAATTTTGGACACTACACATGCTTTAAATGGAATTGTGGGTTTAAGATTTTCCTTCCCATGGACCCTATGTTGGAAATTTTGATTCTTCCTTGGTAGTTGGTATTTATTATTTCCAGTTACTCAACTGTGATTATTCAGATTTTATTCTTTGATATAAATTATATTGGATATTTTAGGATGTGTACTTATCAAATAATTCTATATTGTTCCTAGGAATTAATCAATGTATGCTACTAGAATAATTATTGTATGTAAATATCCATTGGGATGTTTTTTTATCATTTTTTGATTTAGTTTTTCTATATATTTTTCAGGTTAAGAATTTTTTGCTTTCTCTAGTTGCTTTTTTTCTTGGGTTTCACCATGATCATTTCTTATGGAATGTTATTGTTTGAGGTTATGATTTTCACAGTCGGTGGAATATTTCTTCTATAGGGGTCTATAGTGTTAGATTTTCTTAATATTTGAAGTGATTATTATATCATTTTGAGGTTCATAGGTTGTATTGATATTCTTAACGGTTTGAACATAGGAGACCTTCGGTTATATTCACAAGTATCTAGGACCGATGTAAAATTCTAGTGAGTATCGAAGAGTGCTGTTTTTATTTTAGGGGTTCTCCAAGAGACAGTTCCCTATAATTTAGGTATTTGTTTACCCATGTAGAGTGATTGATGAAGGTGATTTCCTATATTATTTCTTATTGTATCATGGTTATGGTTTTTTAGCCTTTCGTATTTGGGAAGATAAGGTTTTGATGGATTCATTTAATATCTTAAAAGAGATCATTTCATTTTTGTGTTGTTTGGATGATCTTAGGGGAGGTATCTCTTTGGGATTTTTATTTGAATCCTTGTTAGTGGTTCCTTCTTAATATTTTTCCATTTTGGCCACATTATAGGAATTTTAAATCATGGGGATAGCCTAATGGTTATCCCTAATCTTTTGTATTTTGGTGGGATGGTTATAGTTGGATCGATGTTTAAGGTTTGTTGGTATTGTTTAAGGATTTTAGTTCTGTTGTTTTTGTCTAATCACTATCTATTTTTAACCAAGGGTTTTCAAGGAGACATAAGTATTATGGTAGGGATATTTTAACACTCTATGTTATTTTTATTTTATTTATTTAATATAATTTTGGTAAAATTTAAATTTTCATAATTTTTTAAACAAAATTTTAATTTCTAGAAAAAAATTTACATTGTGAACATTTATGTACATTTACTCCACGGATTGTAAAACTATGTTGATGATACTTCTGTAGGATTTCCTATCGGACATGGGTTAGTATGAATGAATTATTCTAAACTATGAATGTAACCATAGATTGAATTTTATTCAGTGTATTTTTGAACATGAATCCTTTATATGCATGGGAAATTCACAGTTAGTGTCAGTGATATGGGAAATTATGTGTCTTACCTCTTTATCTGAGTATACCTAAGGGTCTTAGTGAAAAAAATCATATAGTTTACAGAAAATTTTTAATGTAACCATTCATCATAATATATCTTGGACAGTGCTGTTTGTATAGTTGGAACACAGTTTGTAAAATGGAGAAGCAACCCATGTGGTCTTCTAAAATTAACTTAATAATGAAATATTCAATTTTCCAATATTAGATTGAATACTTACTTTCCTCTCCTCTTCTCCCACTTTCTTTCTTAATCCTAGTTAGCCTTAGGAAGAGGTCCTCCCTTCTCCTATTTTGAATTGTTGCCCCTCCCCATGGATTTTAAGTGGTTTCCAAGGTATTCATTATAACTTTTACTCTTCTTTCTCCTCACCCTTTATTTCATAAAATTTTCCTAGGTTCTCATTTCCTATCAGAACCCTAATTCACTATCTATACTAGGTTTGGGATTTAGGAGGATTTTAATTAGGTTTTTGTTTTTTATGTCTTGTGTAGGGTGATTCCTTTACCTTTTTTTTGTTCACTATAAAATGTTAAACATTACAACTTAATTTTATTCTACGTAAAATAAGTATTTATTTTCAATTTTTTTATTTTGAAATTCAATTAATTCTTTTTTTTTAGAAAAATAATTAAATTAATGTATAATTTTCAAGGATTCTTGAAGGAAAATATAAATTATTTTATGGAAATAATGGCTTAATATAAAGTGTTTCCATATATATTTCATGTGTTTCTTTTAAGATTAAATTTTTCACAAGCTAAGAATAATTGAAAATATATGTGGGATATTTTAAATCATTTTAAAGGAAAAAAATCAATCCTTGGGACTTATATTTTATTTTTAAATAAATTTTGTATTTTTTATAAATATTAACCTTTTTATTTTTAAGATAGGTGTGTAATTTTAATGTTTCCAAAATTGTTTTAAAGATGAGATTTAAAAAAAACCAGAAAGACAGTAAAATTTTGAGTCATTTTTCATACATATTATCGGTTTTCACATTAAGTTAATTGAGATCAAAGGTTGCATAACCCTCATTTATTATCCCTTTATATTTTTTTAATCATCATGAATTTTTTATCATTTTTTGATAGATGTATGATACAAAAAATGGGCTTTTTTGTTAAGGTGTTTGAGGTGAGGTGTAGGACATTACTTGTGTTCATTTATAAAATTATATCGATTAACTTCTTGCCTCCTTGTTTGTTTGATCATGATAATTATTGGTAACTAAGTAGAGAAAATTATAATTGCAACACCTAGTTTAATAGGACTACTAGGATAAATTGGTTCTTTAGTGTCGACCAAATGTTCATCTCACTAAATTATGATTTAATTACTTGGGTACCTAGGTTAGTATCCCATGATATTTTTTCCTATATTGTTGGTTCCATGTATAGGATTTACTTTTATAGACATTGCATTCACATGATTTTTCATGAATATTGGAACCATTTGTATTATTTTTCCTTCATCTATTTACACTAGATTTATTGGTTCCCCTGTGTTGTAATTTTATTCTATATAGGTAGAAAGGTTTTTCACTTTATTATAAATGTTAGTTTTGAAAGATTTTTAGGAAAAAATGAATTTTTTTTATTTTATTTTCAGGAGTGGTTTTGAAATGGTTTTAAAAATGGATCATAAGGATTATATTTTTAAAAGAAATGGATTGTTATTAAAATAGCAAAATATTTTATTTCTCAAACTGGGAATTGCTTTTTTCATTCATCGTGGATTATAAAATGCAAAACCTTATTTTCATTATTATATTTCATAGTAAAGTTCATTAACTATTTAATTAAAGGAAATAAATTAACTCTTTTGTTAGATCCTACTGAACCTATTAACTCACACCCTATATGTACCCTTGTGTGTGTGTGAATAAAACACATATGCTTAATATAGTTTTAGGGTATCCCTTCATTTTTTTGTTATTTTTCCACTTTTCCAATGTTGGTGAGTTGGGATGGGACTGCAAAATCTGGGATATATGGAGGTTATCTAGTAGTTGGGTTAAAGTTCTATTTTATTTTGTGTTATAGATGTTTTTTCCAAGACATCATTTTTTATTTGTATTCAATTTTATTTATAATTCCATGTTACTCCACATTGTTTTTTATGGATAATGTATGAATGTTTATATTAATTGTTTCAATCATTATCAATGTTTATTAATCATTTTGTTCTATTTATTTAGTTATAATTATTTGATGTTGCATGGATGTCCAAAAACGACTAAAAAACTAGACTTTAACAGTGCTAAGAATTGCTTTTATCAGTACTAGAAAAGTGCTGAAAATGTGAGCAATGTTAATATCCTATGACTTTTATCAGTACTAAAAAAGTGCTGATTAAGGGGACATTTATCTACACTAAAAAATCATTGATAAATGGGACCTTTATTAGTTCTTCTAAAAGTGGTGATAAAGGTCTCATTTATCAACACATTTATTTAGCGTTTCTAAAGGAATCCTTTATCAGAACTTTTGTTAGTGATGATAACGGAATTTTTATCAATGTTGTTGAAGATATGAGAAATTATACCATTATCACCTCTTTTATAAGTGCTGATAAATGGATCCTTTATCGGTGCTTTTAAAATCATTGATAAAAGTGTTATTTATTGGTGCTGATAAAGAGCCATACTGTACTGTGTTATAGCAACACACCGTAGCACCAGAAACACACCAAAAACACACTCAAAACACACCAAATATAAATAAAAACAAGTCCCAATATAGAATTTAAATGAAATGAAATTTACAACACAAATACTAGAAAAAACTATATTATAATCATTTAAAACACTGGTTTATTTAATTATATAAATACAAATTATTACATACATTCAAAAACAATCATAACTATCAATGTTACCAAGATTTCCATTGACATTCTTTGTCGAACTACCAACACCACATGAGAATCTTTAAAAAAACCACATTAAATCAAAAAAAAGAATCCACCTATTTTAGAAAACAATTATTATGAGAAATATTAAAAACTAATAAATTAAACATAAATATAAACTAATTAATTAATTCTATGAATAATGATTTATTGTGAGAATGTCATGATTTCCTTTTAATTAAGAAGCGGAAGTTTTTTTCTCTTCCTACAAAGGCAATAGAGATAACTTCAAAGAAGGTAATGAATACAACACTATAGGGGTGAAAATGTTTTGAGGGAGAAAAAGCATGAAAGTTAAACAGAACACCCTAACTTAAACAAAATAATCCACCGGTATTAAAAAACAAGTATTACATGAGTAATACTAAAAAGAAAAAAATTAAACAAAAATATTAAATAATGCATTAATTCTTTGGACAATGATTTAACTGTGAAAACATTAATATAACCTCTATGTTGAGTAGAGACAGCGTTGTTACTCTTTCTCCAATGGAATGACACATGGAAATAAATATTATAAAATAAACAAACTCTGCAAAGAATAATGAAAATTAAATCAACATTTAATTATATAATTTTTTAGTAAAATAGATAAAGTATATCATAACATTACCTTTACATCTTTCCAAATGTATTCCTTGTTCTGGATATAAGCTAATAAAAAAACTAAGTATTCTTTGTGCACTTCACTATTATTGGTTAACTATCGCTTAGAATAGCATCTGACCAAAACCTTCTTTTCTGGTGCTGTTATCATACTCTAATCCCACACACCCTCACCACCATATCTATCATATCACCATTCTACATTAAATTTTCCTTTCATTATTTTACCCATATACTACGTGTAATGATGCATGATGCAAGTAGCTATATTCAAATAGTAATGGGTACAGGAAGACAATGAAAAGATAATGTTTAATGGTGATATGATAGAGATGGTGGTGAGAATGTGTTAGATGAGAGAATCATGGGGATGCAGAGAAGGAAGATTAGGTAAGATTCTTTCTAAGCTGTAGTTAACCAACAGTAGTAAAGCTCACATAGAATCCTTAGTTTTTGTTATTAAATTTTTGGGTGATGCACATCCAGTCCATGTTTTTGCTTCATTGATCAATGGAGCCAAATAGACATCAATATTATTCTACCCCACAACATCAATGGAAACAAAAACATAAATTATTAAAATAAAAATTATAAATGAACCTGCACACAAGGAACAAAGCACAATTTCTACAAAAATATACATCTCCAAACAAGTATGATTGAAAGAAGGGAATCAATTCATGAAAGGATATCCATTTAAAAGTTCAGTTTCAAAAAACCCATTTGAACTATAAAAGGATAATTTCATAATACTTTTATAATGAAATATGAACTTATCAAGCCAAAAAACAAAAATGATGAAACTTTGAATGTATTAACTCCAACCTAGGAGACAACACCTAAGACCACGTGATTATCCTTCTTTCAAAACAACTCAGCCAAAAATTCTCCCTCCGAGAACTTCTAAAAATGGAGATCCTTAGATAAGAGGACTCATTCCATGATCTTTGGATAATGACCCCCAATGAAATTATAATCTTTCAATAGATCGTATGACACCACTTACAAACAAAAAGAAACTATCTCTTTGAAGTTTTAAACATCAGAATTCACTATCTGATGACCTTGTTGGACACTCGTGAGATCATACAATTTCTTCATCTTCACCTCCTCAGGTATAAACCATCAGACAAAGAGGGACTTTAAATCTTCCCACGTTATTCCAAATTGCATCATTGGTAGGGAAAACAACTCACAAAATTCTAAATCGAAACCCGCAAGTATAACTAGAACAACATGAACTATAAAAAATTTGGGAGTTCAAAACACTTTGATGACATAATCTACTTCCTAAAGTCACTTAACTACATCAAATAAACCTATATTTCCACAAAATATGGGTAGAAACTAACGAGAACCAAAAATTGAGTGATACCCACTAGAAATATTGGGGAAATATTTGGGTGGAATACTCTGAATAACACAAAGATCAAAAAATCAGGTTCAGAATCAATTGGAAACACAGTCAGAATAAATATCTTAGGCCAAAACAACTGAATCACAAGCCAAATTTCATAACAAAACAAGAATTTTCTATTCAAAAACTACTTTTTCTTTTTCAATTTCAAATGACCTTCTTCTAAGGCTAATTTTGACAACATAATAACCCAAATGTTTAAAGAAAATCCAATTCTAGAGATCATTTTCCCATTTCTAAATACCATTTCGAAAAACCTAGCCAAGATGATCCCAGAAACAGAAAATTCATATTGGATACAATGGATGATGAATGAGTCAAAACCCACAATAACAGAATATTTCTCATTAAATACTTTTCATAGTGTTCATCAATCATCTCTCGTCGTGCTTCTATGATGTTAATCTATAGAAATTATTCCTAGAAGAAATACATTAAACATTATAGTCTCCCATCCTTTTTTCATGATGTTAAACTACAAAAAATTATCCTGGTTGCATTGAATTAAACTAAAAATTATATCTCTTCCTAGTTATAGGAATTTAAGCAAAACAAATTCATTTTAGAAGAATGATGTTAAACTTCACATCATTTCTTATCTTGGTTTCCTGATGTTAAACAACAAAAATTCATCAAGGTAGTGGGTAGTTAAATTGCCCAGAGTCTCTCGTACTTTTTGAATGAAGTTAAACTATAAATATTAGTTTTTTCAGTAATCTTTTAAAATTAATAGAGGAGTTTCACCAGTAGTGGTGAGGAGATGATATATATGGTTCTTCAATTTTAAGAACAGTGAAAAAATGAAAAATGTGGAACCCAAAAGATCAAACAACAATATAGGAAAAGTAGAAACTAACATATATTGGATTATATCCATGATTAATCCAATGTATTGTAGTAGAGTTGCGCCAGTAGTAGAGGAGTTCTGCGAGAGCTTCAGAATCGCGAGGAGTGATTACTAATAGGGTATTATTTTAAGAATATCGGGATAAATTTTAATGGCACTTTCAGAAAATCATTGATAAAAATCCTTCTTATAAGTGTTAAATTGATAATCACTTATAAAAGATATTTTTATCATCACTAAAAAAGCATTTATAAATCTCAAGATTTATCAGCAATAATGTTCTAACACTGATAAAAAAATCTTTTTAACAGTGTTTTTTTGTACTAAAAAATTTTGATCCTTATCTTTGCTAAAATTTTAACATTGATAAAGGATTTATTTAAATAAATTTTTTATAATTTTATAGTTATTAATTGTATATAATTATTTATTAATAATTAAATAAATACTTATTTAAAAAAATTATTTATTTATAATAATTTTAAATTTATAAATTTATTAAATTTATTATTATAAATATTTTTATTTATAAATATTTATTTACATATATATTTTTAACATTATTAGTGGATATATAATCATAAATAAATGCATTTTAAAAATGATTGAAATTAAATAATTCAAAATGGGTGCACTTTAAAAATATTTAAAAAATGGATAAGTTTTATTAACTAAATATAGACTATTAAAAAAATATTTGTGTGAGTATATATATACTATAGTAAAGATGAACACATATTGAAAATACTAAAACATAATAAATAAGTATTAGAAAATGATCAAATTCAAAAATAAAATTAAAAGTTTTAAAAAAATTAAAAATAGATGCCCTAACTGTAATAGTATTATAAATAAATAAATAAAATTGAATGATTAAAAACATAATTTATTAAATGTATCAGGATAAAATTGAAATTCTAAAATATACTAAAATTTGAATAAATTACATAAATATTAGGTGTATGTGTTTCTATCTATTGTGTAAATATATTTGTGTGTGTACTTTCATATAAACTACATTAATTACACATATATATATACATGAAATAAATGTAACACACAAAATTTGATATATTTTAAACTGAAAAATCAAACAACATTAAAAATGAATAAGACATTAAAATGTTTTTAAGTAAAATTTTCTTCACTTTAAATATTTTTATATTTCATATATATTATTTATTACTATTTATAATTAATATATATATATATATATATTATACTCACATATTTTTATTATTAATTGTTTCATTAATAAATTTTTAAATTATTTTTTTTTATTTTTTTTTGTTTGATCATATATTTATTTATATATCTATATTTAATATATATTATTTATCAATATTTATTATCTATATATCTATATTAAATTTATACATTTTTATAATTAATTATTTAATTAATAAAAAAAATTATATATTTATTAATTTACTCATATTAAATTTTTATTTTTTAATTGTTTCATTTTATTAATTTTACATATCTATATATTTAATATATACTAATAAATAATTTTTAAACTTTTTATATATGTTTATTCATTTTTAACAAAAACTATTTAATTAATGAAATTGATAATTTTTTTAATTTTATTTTATGAACCTTTATCAGTACTAATATTGCACTGAAAAATGTTACCATTTATCATCACTTTATTATTAACGCTCATAAATGGTTACTTTTTTCAGAGCTAAAAAAAGCACTGATAAAGGATAGTCTTTATCAGTGCTAAAATAAAGTACTATTTAAGTGAACTTTTATTAGCACTAAACAAAATGTGTGGATATATGGTACCCTTTATCAGCACTTTTTTTAGCATTGACAAAGGTCCCCCAAGATCAGTGCTCATTTTAGTGGTGATAAATATGGACTTTCTCAGCACATTTTTCTAGCACTAATAAATGAGAGTGATGTTAAAGGCCAGTTATATAGTATTGAATGTATATATAGTCCAAACGAGATTTTGGAAAATGATTTTCTGTCTATATAGCCTAATTCAAGTGATAAATCAATCCCAATTGTAGTTTTCTTAATGCACAGATACTTTTTTTCAGCCAGTGGGGATCAAGAACACCCTTCTATCCCAATAGAAAATTGCACCAGGTGACATGCTGGGTTAACCAAGGCTAGTTAGTTACAAGTAGTTCACAAGAGAGAGAAATTGAAGTCTTTAATCACTTATTTGTATTTTTGATATTTCAAATTAAAATTATATTTTGAAATTAATATTCTCTATATAATTTGTTATTTCCAACAGCAAGAATATATATGATGCCCAAAAATTAAAATTTTGGCCAACAGGGTTCCTTATTTTCTCTACACAAAATGATAAGTATTCAAACATTGGAGTAGTTTATATTCCTCAAAATAAAAAAAATATATTCCTTGGACTCAATAACATCAAATAACTTATCCATAACATCTTTAAACGTATTTTCCTTCAATAAAAATAATCAAAGAGTAGTCTTCTCTATAAATCTATGGATAATAAAACCATTCAAAATATTTGAGAAAAATTTTAAGACTCCTTCAAATTTATAAGATATTATTACACTTGTAAGATATTCTTATCTTAATATGATATAGATAACTCATAATACTAATTTATTCTCAAAATATACATGCTCCCCATATGATATATAAACTTATAACAAGTTTTATTTATATATTATTCTCATATGACATATAGATCTTTAAAAGATGTGATTAGCTTCATAGAATTAAAAAATATTATAAGATATTCCGGTCTTCAAAAATGAAAAATTATGTCAAAGACTCATAATATAGAGGAGCACATACTATCAAATATTTCATAATAAATAAGGCTTCGTATGATTGATGAATCTCATATGATAAAGTACCTTATATGAAATAAATATCATATGAAACACTATCCTTACGAGAAATGTTTTAGATCTTATATGATAATAACTATTTCATATGATATAATCTCTTATCCTAATATATGATAACTATATATTTAAGATAAAATTACACTGAAAAAAGAGAGCCTCCAAATTTCATATGATATGGAACTTTTCTAAAAAAATCAAACATAAATATAACTAACTCAAAACAGAATCTCATGAAATAAAAAGAACATCAGGAAATATTAATTACTAAACTAAAAAATAACATAAAATTAACTCATTTGAAAACAAAATAGTGTATTATTATGGATAAAAATTTATCATATAATTATATATGTTGGAACAACATTAGTGTGTCCAATAATCTTATTATAGGAATAATAATCATCTGAAAGGTTCCATTCTAAAAGGATATTTGGTTAAGAAAACGTTTGGATTTTTTCTCAATCTATTTGGATGATATGAGTATGATATGTAACCAAATGATGAGAAATTAATATAGTCAATATTAGAAAACTAAACTCACTTTTCAACCACTTCCTCAAATACAGGGAATTCCCAAATCGTATATGTTTGATACATACATCCATAAAGAGTCAAATATGGCACATCACCTTGAATTTTTTAATTGTGATTTGTTCTATTACTATGTAAAGTAAGTAATTTGAATGTGTATATGTTATCTCATCCTTCATGATTATACATATATTAGAAACTTATACTATTTTTTATACAGGAAACAAACAAATTAAATATATAATTCATTATTTGTTACATTTTGTTAAGGAATGAGACTTTGCAAAGAAAACTATTTCTTACTAAGTTGAAATTGAAGGTATGGAAATTTATTTTATAAAATATGTAAAAAATATTTATTTAATTTCAATATTAAAACATATTTCAGGTATTGAGTTTAGTAGTTAATTTTTTTACTTAAGAAAAAATAAAATTCGATTATGGTCTCACTAATTTTGTTCATGAATGCAAATATATGGTGATCAATGGTAACAACTTTTTTATAACTATTTTAGTAGTGGAAATGATAACACAATATGATGGTATTATGTTTACTACAAAAACAGACTACTATTGAAATTCATCAAATATTTAACCTCGATATGTAATTTTCTCTTATTCTGAAGTTGTTGTGAGAAAACATACGTTAGAATATTATTCCTAGGTTTGAGTTTTTTTATGAAATGAAAGTAGTTTTATAAAATGATGTATTATTATACACTTATTTATGACTATGGATTTAGAGTTATTAGAATATGTTGCTTCATCGATACCAATATTCAATATATTTTGGTATAAATTGAGGAATAAATTATGTGAAACATCCTCTTAAATAAAAATTATGTTTTAGTACTGAAGTGAATATAAGATATATATTTGATGATGGTGGGGATAAAATATACAACATCACCTCCCACATTGGTCTTAAGCAATATGTTTTATATGATGACACAAATAATTTAATTTTCATAGTATATTATGAACTAAAAAATGTTGGGTAATATATAGAAGCAAAGGTATTTGGCCTCATCCTTCCATTTACATTCAAATATTTTATTTCATGACACTTATTAATAATCTTCTATATATATAAATTTCCAATTATGAAATTGTTTCTGGGGATCCCATCAAATATCCCACCCTCAAAGTGTTTATTAATCCACATTATAATTAGTCTGTTTTATTTACAATTGTTGTTGATGTAATTTGTTTTAATAAATTTTTTATATTTGTTTAGAAGAGATTTCATAGAATTTTTCATATACTTTTTAAAATTCATATTAACTAGATAAACACTTATGTTATGTAAGAAACTATTTTTTCTGATTAGATTTATATAATTTAAACTAACTTAATTAGTTTTTATTTGATAGGATATTAATTTATTATTATATATTTATGGCTTAAGTGTATTTATTTTGGAAAAATAATTTTAGTTTTAAATATTGGTAGCGGTGATGAAAAAAATTAAAATCAATTTTATCTTAATTATTAACATTTTAATTTAAAAAATTATTTAAATTTCAATAAAAAAATTCAAAATATTTCTAGTGGAAGGTAATTTGAATTGGTTATGGTTTGGATTGAAAATAGTTTCTTATAGGGATGCTTTTATTTTTATTAGTTAATGTTTATAGATAAATTGGGGGGTTTAATTATTTTCTTTCAAAAGTGGACATTTAAAAAAAATACAAAGTTTGGTTTTCACTAATAATCTTCTAAATCATTACAAAAACAATTTATTGAGTAGGATAATTTTATGAAGTGGGGTTTAAAATTTTTTAAATTTTAGTCAAGTATTAAATTGTATTTTAATGGAAAAAAAGAATTTTTTAAATGTAAAGTTTTATTTTATTAAAATTATAGTGTTTTTTATTTATTATTTTATGTCAGAAACCAAAAATATGGTTTGAATTATTTTGATGAAATTTTATGAATAATTTACCTATATCATGTTTTCAAATGAATTTTTTTATGGTATTAAACTACTATGATTTCTGAAAATATAGGCTTTTAAGATCCTAATGTTCATAGAGTTATTTAGAAGATTTAATGATTTTTTTCATAGAAGAAATTTTAAAATTATGTTTATATTTAATTTTCTAAAATTTATGTGTTTAAAGATTAAACTTTCAAATTATATAATGGATTTAATTTTAAAATATATCTTTATGATTTTCTATAGTGTGGTCAATGGAAGTGCTAGATTCATAGGAAAATATATTTAGTTTGGTAAATAAGGTAATGTGACTTCTTTTATTTTAAATATAGTTTAGATATTTTAAAAAAATGATGTGTGAAATGTAATTTCATGTTTGGGAATTATTGGATTTGTGTTTTACCATGAAATTGTGTATTTTAAATACTTACATGATAAATGAAGTATGTGAGTGAATAGAGTTATCATATGGATTCATGAATAATAATTTATGTTAAAACCATGTATAATATTGCCTAAATAGGTTTATTGGGTTTTAGAAAATGATCTTTGATTGATTTTTGAAATATAATAACTGAATCCACATCAATACAAGTATTAGTTTCTTAAATATGACTGAAAATGATTTTTTAGTGTTTTAAAACTCTGAAAACAAATTTATAGTAATCAAAAACTTCAAAATAAAAACTTTTATTGATGTAAAATAAGAGGAAAATAGTCATTGTATTATTAATGATATTTTTTAATAGATTTTGTATTAATATGACATGAAATTTGATCAGAAAGACTAAATAATAACATTTTAAAAACATCATAGTCTTCAAAAATTAGTAGTCCAAAACCAATAAAAAAATATGATAGCCATAAAAGCAGAGTAAAATGACCATATATATATATATTTGAAATGTAGGAACTAACAACACATCAATAAGAATTTCAGTTTACTTAAGATGATAGAAAACACTTTTTAGTGTTTTAAAACTCTAAAAACAAGAACCTAGCTGTCAAAACCAAAAACACTACCTTGTATTGATATGAAATCACATGAAAATGTTATTTTAATTATTTTTGACAATTTCATATAGAATAGGCATCAATATGTAACGTGGTGTTCTTGGAATGACTACATGAGTAGTTTTAAAAAATATTAGGGTCTTGAAAAATTGGTGCTAGTGACCAAAAAGAAAGAAAACATTCCAAGATTTCAACGAAATATTAGTAATATTACCATTGATAGATTTCTGAAAGGTATTAATTGAATCCACATCAATCTAATTTATTATTTTCCTAGGATGACTAAAAATTATTTTTATTGTTTTAAAACTCAAAAAATATGTTTGTAGCAATCAAAACCAAGAAAAAGGACTTAGATTAACGTAAATTTATAGCAAAATAGGCTTTGAATTATTTTTGAAATTTTTGAATAATCGTGGCATCAATATGATGTGTTGTGTTCTTGTAATGACTAAATAAGTCATTTTTCAAGATATAATATTCTTGAAAACATGCACCAAGGGGATATAAACAATAAAAAAAATTTAAATTACCATGAAATCATTGGGAAATTACTATAGAGTTATTTTTTAAATTTAAATACTAATGTCATGTTAATTAGAATTTCAATTTTCTTAGGATGACCAAAAATACATTTTTAGTGTTTTATAAATCTAAAAACATTTATGTATTAGTTGAGACCCAGAAAACAACATCATATTGATATGGAATCATAGGAAAATGGTCTCCAAATTATTTGTGACACTTCTTAATTGATAGGGCATAAAATATATAAATAAAAAAAATGATTAATAAATACAAAAAATATATATATAATTACATAAACAAAGAACAATAAACAAAAATACCTAATATTCAAAAAAATGTAACATATAACATGATATTTTAGTTTTTCATGATTTAAGACATTGATTTTGGATACGTATCCTTTATTTTTTATTTAAAATGATAAATATTATTAATAAGTTGTTTATTCATATTATTTTGGATAGAAGTTGGATATAAAAAATAAAAAAACACTTCTTATAAAAATATTTTTTAACATTTTCAGTTTTTTTACATGTCATTTAATTAATATATTTAACATTTTAATTATTTCTATTTATTTCATAATGGTATTTTGGATTTTTAGGTCAACATGTCTGAGTATGAAGAAGATAAAAGACAAAAATCATAAACAAAAAAGTAGTTTATCAATGATTTAGGGATAACCCCATTGATCATCACTATTAGAATTGACTTTCTTATCCAGTGATAACTTTAATGAGACTAAGAAGTGAAAAAAATATCTTATTAAAACAATTATTTTGATAATAATTTTATCCATTAATGTTAAGACTATGAAATTTATTTTATCATCTATGTTATGTTAGGTAACTTCATTGTCGGGACTACTTAATTACTCCTAGGATCTAAAGAGTGCAACTGAGGGTATGTAGGATTATAGGGAAATATATTTGACTCATTATATGTATAATATTTCTACTTATTCTGATGTTCATTATCCCTCTATACCACTTCATTCACCGATAAATCATCCACCAGTGATGTTATTTCCTTATTATTATCACCCGATAATATCAAGTACTTTACTATATGCCTTTAAACCCATGAAAACTGAGAATTGTAGTGCTCATTATCAGATCCCTCCTTATTATTCATACCCAACATTTTATGTATAGTGTATTTCTCCCCCATACATCCCACCAACATATCAATATACACCATCTTCTGTACAAAGATATCCTAAAGTTTTCATCCCTATGTCACATTTTGTATCCAACATCAAAGTTATAAACTAATATAGTTATTAATATTCTACTACCCACAGTACATGAAACATTCACTACTCCTTTCTACATAGTATTCCAAGGGATGGAATATCCACTAGATTTTAATATATATATATATATATATTAACATTAATGAATATAATCATTGATAAATTCATATATATATTTTTTATTTAATACTTATCTATTTTTTATAATCAGATATATCCTATAAAAATGATAGGGATGAGTCCATATAAGTAATTGATAATTATTAAATTAGTATAAAAAAATTATGGTTCAACTATAAATATAGATCAATAATTTTTAAGAATGAAAACTAATTCAATAATTTTATGGGTACACTTTCCATTTGTAGAAACATTATTCTTATTTAATATATAAGTTTGAGAAAATTTAAAGAGAAAATAAAGAAAAAAAATGGATTAGAATTGGGTATGTAATGTTAATCATATTTTATATATATTAATTTGTAAAACTCTATTAATAATTATTTTTTCCAATGCAACCCTGATATAATTTCCTTGGTCGATATAATTTCAGGGCTATGTAGTTGATGGAGTTATAGGTAATGTGGTGAGAATAAAATTATAAATTATATATTGGTTATGAAGAAAGAGATGGAAATGATCATGAGGAAATACCAATTTTTCTTAATTTCACACTACCATCATATTGGGAGAATATCAGGTATTAGAACATTCTAAAGGGTAAGGTATTAGTTAAATTTATTGTTAATCAATTTTTAATTTGAAATTGATTTTTAAAGTATAAATTAATAATTTTACTAATATTAAATAAATTTTAATAAATTATATTTTTAAGATAAATATGATAGAAATAACAGAAATTAATGTGATATGAAATACATTCATACTATTTGGCACAATTCACTCTTATATCATGAGAAATAATAGGTAATTTGGGATTGATTTTTTCATATAATGTTTGAAAATAATAAAGTATGTTACCTTCTATATTTTATATCAAATATTTTCTAAAAACCCTCTTTCAAGTAGTTCCTTTTCTTATTATTATTATTATTATTTAATTATATATATCGACATATAGGTTTAGAAAAATATGAGAAAAATAATAACTCTTTATAAAAACTAGACAATTTATTCCACACTAACATGGATAAGAAACCAAAAACTTGGTTAATCTTACATATCTTGTAAATCACTTTGAAGTATTACCAATATTATATATAATAATTTGTTTACAAATATGTATATGTGTTACCTAAAAACCAGCAACCTAAAACCAAAAAAGTATTAAACTTGAAAATATGTAAACCTAAAAATATATCTAAACCAATAACCAAAAATATGAAAAAATAATATATAGACCTAAAACTTAAAACCTTCAAAACTATAAACATTTAAACCCATAACCTTCAAATTTGTAATCATTCAATCTAAAACATATAAAAAATAATAATCAAACTAAAACCTAAAAGCATCAAACATAAAACATAAAATATTCCAAATTGAAAATATATAGCATGTAAACTCTAAATAGATAATACAAAAACTTGAAAACCAGACCCCTAAAACCTGAAAACCAACATCCTAAATAAATAAAATAAAAACTCATAAAACGTTGAAATATATAAACCTGAAAATATTTATATATATATATATAACTTGTAAACAATAAAAACTAAAAACCACAAACCTAAAACCATCAACCTAAAACTTAAAATCTAGAAACCTAAGACATGAAAAAAAAATATGTAAACCTATATCTCAAAACCCTTAACCTTGTAAACATGTAAACCAATTACTTATAAATATGTAACCCTAAAACCTAGAATGAGAACATAAAAAATAATCAAAATAAAAATCTAAAACCTTCATATATAAAACCTAAAACCTTTAAACAAGAAAATATATATCTTGTAAACTATAAATAAATAAAACACAAACCAAAATATTTGTAACCTAAAAATGAAAACCAATAACCTAAATAAAGAGAACCCAAACTCGACAAACCACAAAATATAGAAAAATATATAAAATATAAATTATAAAAACTAAAAAAATAACCTAAAACCGTCAACCTAAAACATAAAAACCAACAATACAAAAAATGACAAATAATATATAAACCTTTAAACTAAAACGTAAAAATAACACAGACAAAAATATGTAAACCTAAAATATATTTAAATATGAAAATCATATAAACTTAAAAAGGGTAAATATAAGAAAAATTAAAATATATAAAATAAATGTTAATATAAAAATGTAACCCTACTAGTTTTAATATAATCTAAACAAAATCAAATAAAAATGTAAAAGTTAAGCTGAAACAAAAAAATAAATTTAACTAAAATAAATTAAATAGATCCTTGCCTAACTAAATGAAAATATATTTAATCATACATGGGTAGAGAATGCTAAATCAAATTAAAATGAAAATACCTATCCAAATATAACTAAATAAAAATAATTAAATCTGATACAAAACAAACCAAACTGAATTTAGCTTAAAAATAAACTACGCAAAATGAAATGGTACATTAAAAATAGAAATCAAAAAACTGACCCAAATTGAATTAAATTGTATTGAAATGAAAAAATTGAATTTAAAATAAGAAAATAAAATTCTATAAAGTAAAATAGAAAAGTAATTACATTGATCAAAACTATGATAACCTAATATAACACAACATATCATTACTCAATGTCAACCACATTGACCCAACCCAAACCAATTGAGGTCAAACTAGGGTGATATAAAATAAAAATACGTGAACTAAAATTACATGAGCTAACTCTAAAATAATACAACACACATACATAACTATACAGTTCTATATTATTACTTCATTAAATCATATTTTCAAATATTTTTTAAATAATTTTATGTTTTATTTATAATGTGGTTTATGGTTAAATGAAACTATGATTGAATTTTAATTTCTAATTTGTTTATTAATTGGATTAATTTTATGATATATATTACTTTTTGAGTTACTCTTTTAGGAAAATAGTTTTAACATTTTATTTTAGTTGAATGGCCTTTATGTCCATTATTACATGTATAACTACAATATACAATATTTTGTTTTTGGTTTATCAACTTAAGTTATCTTATACTACTTTATTTAATTATTTATAAATAAAATTCCTTGAATATTGAGGGTTATTTTCTTCACTCTATCTTGTTATATACAAGTAGAAAAAATATGGAAACGTAATAAATGGTGACTACTAAGAAAAAATTGAAAGTAAATTTTAATTTTTCTAATTTTGGGTAAATTTCATTTTTTTATAATTTTATTTAATGTAATATATTACTCAAAAAAATATTTAGAGGCATTAGGAAATCAGAGCTGGAAAACGTGGACCCAAAGGACCATTTTCATTTGTTATTAGAGGATGGCATCAAGATATAGTTCCCTATTTATAGGGGTAGAATATTTTACCATATAAATAATGGTATTTAAATAATGTTTCTTTAAGCAGCAGTACATGTACAATTATAGATGAAAACGTTAACATTTCAATAAAAAAGGCAGTATAAAAAGTATAAGAATATTCTAATCACCATAAAAAGATAAATTAATAGATCTTGAAATCCATTTATTCTCTTTATTATTTACATCAACTAGAGAGTGCTATATTAATTGATGTATGTTTGATGATGATGCAAAATTTTTATAAGGGTTCCTATGATATTCTGCTAATTTATGTGAGGAAAATTATGTTGATTCAATTGATTTTGATAATGGTGGTACTGTGAGAGATGGTGAAGTTGATGATGGTTTTTTTGTAAACAATGATGATGAGGAGCATGGTAGTGGTTCTTTTGTGGGTTCTAATAATACTGATACTAAGAATAATTTTTTATATCAATTTCATTTATGTTTTATGATGGATATATTGTATTTATTATTTATATTTTGTTTTTTTATTGAATTGTAAGTTGTTTTTTGATAATTCTTTATCTTTTAATGTTAAAAACACTAATATTTTATGAAAATCTAGGTCACTTATAGCCATGAGACATGTCCATAGATATAAGTCATATATAACCATGTTCTATGACTGTGGAAATATAAGTATATCCAGAGCAGTCACCCATGGATATAAATCTATAACCATTGGTGATCCCATGAAAATAGTTCGTATACTAGTTTTGTGCACCTATGGATACAGTTGGACCCCTATTTTCATGATAATTGGGGCCATGACTGGGATGACTATGACTATAAAATATCACCATGTTCATCTGTTCTATATCCATGGTTTATTCCCATGGGTAAATACTAATTTTTTAATAGTGAGAATATTTTTTTCTATAAGAAATTCAATACTTTGGATGGAATGGTATAAAAACACATAGTTGGCAGAAATTTATGTATCATAGTTAAAGTATAAACCCTTCTCATTATAGTTCAATTATGAAACAAGTTGACTATATAACCTCAGCTTAATTTTGAGTGTGCCAAGGACTAGCTACTAATCTTGTGTAGTGAATCTTTTAAAAAACTATTATTACTTCTTTATATTTTGGGGTATGGTTACCAATGATCAATTTAATCACTTTAAGATATGAAAAGGTTTGTTTCTCTGGGAAAAATATAAATAAATTAAAATCACTTATTCACCCCCCCCCCCCCCCCCGCTTTGTGATTTCCCACTAGTATTAATAGTCATTTTCAGAACAATATTCTTTTAACTCATCGTTAAATATAATTTATTTTTCATGAATCTAATTTAAAAATATAAATATTCTACCTTAATAACTAGAACCAAAAAATAAATATTTGTTTTCTTTATTTTTCTTAATTATCACTATTTTTATAATTACATTAGTTTTCTTCTAAATCACTTTATGTTTTTTCCAACATATTCTACTTTGGAAACATTTCATTCTCTTGATTCTTTTTATATTTCTACTTGAATTAATCTTCCTTAATTTTTCCTTTACACTTATACTCATAACAGGTCACTTATATGGGTTCTCTTTCCTTCTTCCAGTTACAATTGTTATCATATTTACAATAGAATATTATTTCTTGATGCTCAAAGAAATAGTTATCTATTTATTTATCTACTTCTAAAGAAGATTATTTTTATGCTTCTAGTGGTTGATTTTGTGTTTATGTATTAAACGAACTTTATCTAATTTACATATTTATATTAAAAATATTATCATTTTATGTGATAATTCATTTACTATTCTAATTTCTAATAATCTATTAATGAATTCTAGAACTATGAATAATTAAGTAAGATATCACTTTACTCAAGATCATTTCAAAATAGATATATTTTTTATAATATGTCTCTACTGGTGATCAATTGGGAGATATTATTACAAAACATTTAAATTATACTAATTTAGAAAATATAAAAGATAAACTTAGTATGATGTAAGTATAAAAAAAATTAATATTTTTAGAGTGATTAACATGTATATTATTTCTTATTTCTCACTATATTCAAGGATTTAATGTAGTTTAGTATATTCTAATACAAGTGATATTTGAAATAATTTACATTCACTACTATAACTTTCTAATAAGTAAAAGCTAGATTAAATGGGAATATTTTGTGTCTGTTAAAATATTTTTAAACATAAATTAACCTAGGGGGAGTTATAATATTTTTATACTATTTTATTCTATTTTAAGGATATTTATTTACATTAAAAATTCTTAAATTTTTTATTATTACAAAAAGTTTTAGAATTTTCAGGTTTTAAAAAGTTTTTTTTATAATTATCAAAAAGGGGGAAGATTATAGAGTAGCTCCCTACTGCTTTAATTGTCTATGTTTTGATAATTATGAATTTCTCCTTTTATTTCCTATGATATGAGCTTGTGAAAATAGTAAAGGGTTTCCTTGTTTCAATCTTACACTACTAATAGAAAAAAAAATGATGTTGAATTTGTTTATTCTTCATAATTTTTTCATTGATCAATTATTATTTAATTATTATTATTCCTTCTATTATATATATTCTAGATTTATTATTATATTTTTATAGAATTTAACTATCTATGATATATTACATATTATATATTTCTAAAATTTAGCAAAAATATTACATATCTCATAGAAGTATTTTAAATTTATTATGTATGAATAATTTTTCTTTTCTATCAAATATATATTTCTTATGTATCAGATCTTTTATATGTATAAAAAATTACTTATTCTTAGTACTAGAAATAATATTATGTTTTCTTAAAATATATATTACTTATGAATGGGTTTCTTATGTATCCAAATTTTCCAATGTATATAATATTATTTAATAATAAGTTTCTTATGTATCAATGGTTAAAAAAGTATATAATTTTATATGTGAATAATTTTATTATTATCCAATTTTATAAATGTTATATATATTGTATATTAACCTCAAAATATTTTGTATCATGAATTTCAAAAAGTATAGGATATTATGTATAACATAATATTATGTATTAATTTAAGAATACTTAATATCATTTATAGGTTCTAAAATATTACATATTTATTTAAGAATATTATGTATGGAGTTTTTGAAAGCTACCTAAGTCATTTATATTACACAGTGATGTTTTTATTACATATTAGAATTTTTTAGCTATAAAATATAATATATGTTTTAGAGATAAACATTTATGTTACGTATTAATCATAATATAAAATTTTTCAACTGATTAATCATTTTTATTCCGTATAGTCTAAAAATTAGATTATTTATATTTATTTCCCTAAGAAAAATATCATATGTATCATGAAATAATATTATGTTTTTAGATGTTTTCATTTTTCTTATGTATGAAGCGTAAATTTTAAAATTTAGGAAATGATTTCAATTATATTATGTATGAAACATTTTTTAAAATTTTATTATATAATATTTGAAGATTTACTTTTCTGGTTATTAAATTTTATGAATCTTTCTGAAATTATCGTGTCAGAAATTATTGTTTCACAAATTAAATCTTTAAAAATCATATTTATTTATTTATTAATATTATATTAATTTATTTATTTCCTTTAAATTTTGATTTAAATTATTTTCATTTATTATTTTTTTTATATAATGTATTATTTATTGTGATCCACGAACAATTTCTAAGTATATTAAATGAATATTTTAAATTTATTATTTTGTGGAGATTAAATTTGAGGTGTGGTTTATGCTAAATCAAAATGATTTAACGACTATATTTCAAATGATTGAGAATTATTATATTGAACTATAATTTTATTATTGTTTGGATTTACATGAAACAATTTAAATAATAGTCATAAAGGAGGAATTTTCCAACTCTGAAGTAGTTTGTTGAGTCAATAAGGTTTTCCTTATGACTTTTCCATTTCTTCTTGTTTTGAAAATCACAAACACCCTATACATAAGTAAATCTATATTTTACATCTATAAGGAAAATTTCCTTAAGTAATTTTATCATAACTTAGATTTCCTTATATATAACAATATTTTTCTTAAGTGTAAAAATAAGATTCATACCCAAAACTTCGGAATCATATAATGCTAAGATATGAAGCATTCTATTTTAGGATCCAAATTCTGGATGTGAACTGTAATGAAGTTCCACTCTAAATTCTGGATGTGAACTGTAATGAAGCTCCACTCTAAATTATGGATATGAACTGTAATGAAGTTCCACTCCGAATTCTGGATACGAACTCTAATAAAGTTCCATTCCAAATTCTGGATACAAACTCTAACAAAGTTCAACTCCGAATTCTGGACTCCGAACATTTATGAGTTCGACTCTGAACATTTCCTAGTTCGACTCCAAACTTTTATGAGTTAGACTCTGAAATTTTACTAATTTGACTCCAAACTTTTACTAGTTCGACTCCGAAATTTTATGTGTTCGACTATGAACTTTTACTAGTTCGACTCTGAACTATTATTAGTTCGACTCGGAACTTTTACAATCTCGACTCCAAACTCTGTAAGTTCAGTTTCTGAACTCTGGGGAAACCAGACTTTGAATTTCCTTAGAAATTCAGACTCCATATTTCTACAGAATTCAGGTTCTGAATTTTTATAAAGAAGAATCTGAATATCTCTTTATTATAGACACTGAATTTCATTTTGGTTACACTCCGAACTTTTATTTTCTTACACTCTGAACTTTAGTTTTGCTTATGATTACACTTGTTTCATTATAAAATGATGTCATCCATTCTATTTATAACTAACCGTTGGTTTATTGACGATGTACAGGTCCCTCCAAAATTTAAGTAAAATATGATCGTTCGATAAGGGAGCTGACCGTTAGAAATTTCCCTATAAATAGGAGCTCATTTGAACAAGATCATAACACACATCTTTTAAAACTTGTCCTTACATGCTATGGAAGTGATTTCTAGAGAGAGAGGCTCTTATTAACTCTAAAGATTCATGCAGAAAGTTTGAATCACTTGTTCAAACTTTTCCTTGTGCATATTGCTTCGTGCGACTCCGAATATTGGTGATTACATTCGAGGACTTCTGGGGATAGGAAGACAGAGGTGCCTACTTCCTTGATGTTCGAGGGCTTCCTTGCTGAGGGAGACTGAGGTTCCAACTACCTTGAAGTTGATGTCTTGTTGGGATAGCAAGACAAAGGCTCCAATCTTCATATCGAGGGCTTACCCTGGTGTGTCTAAGACAGACTTGCTTGAAAGTATAAATCAAGGTACCTTTATCCAAGGTTGTTGGATACCGTTCTCTTTGGGTTAAAAGATTTATATCTTTTTACTTGTAGTTTTACTACTTATTTTTCCACTGCATATTGTATTGTAAGAAAAGTATAACCTTCTTATATTTCTTTACACTTGTACTCTGATTAATTTAGATTATATACGCTTTAAGGTAGAATCTCATATTGTAAACTTTGGTTATGTTTCAATTTCCGGATCTATATTTCCGGAACCTATTTTCAGAATCACTTTCTAGATTTAATCAAGGGCATAGAACTAGAAGTTTTTTAACTTCATACTTTGTCCCAATCTTTCATTGGTGTTAGAATTGTTGTGAATTTGATTAGTTTAACTCTGTTAAACTTAGATATTTCCTTGTTTAAGGAAGTTTTTAAAATGTACAATTCACCCCCCCCCCCCTCTTGTATTTCACTTTTCTATATTTTTCTTTCTTAGTTCCTTGAATCAGAACATTTGTTATTAACAAGTTTTTGTGTAGAAATATTTTTAAGATGGCAGGTTTAAATGTTGGTTCCATCGACAACCTAAATCCTACAAGACCACCAATTTTTTATAGCAATGATTATGAGTATTGGAGAGATCGAATGAAGACTTTGGTTATCAATACTGGAGTAGATAACTTTGTTATTCTTACTGGAGGTTATCAAATTCGTGATAAAGAAGTTAGTGCTTTCACAAACCAAGAGAAGCATGATTATCAATTAAACTATAAGGTACGCAATACTCTACTATGTTCAATGACTAGGAACATATATAGCAAAATTTATTCTTGTGAAACAGCTAACTGTATATAGAAGAAACTCGAAGTTACAAATTATGGTACATCCAAAGTCATAGAGACAAGAAGAGCTATGTTGAGAGCTGAGTATCATGGTTTTAATTTTCCTTATGGAGAACCTATAAGCAAGGTGCAACAAAGATTTATGACTATCATGAATAGCTTATAATCTATGGGAGAGAAAGGTCTAGATGATGAAGCTCTTATGGATAAGATTATAGATATTATGCCCAATGAGTGGGAATCAAAGAGAACATCTATTAATGTGAACAAGAAGGTTACTCAAATTTCCTTAGATGAGCTATTTGGAACTCTTCTCCAATATGAAACACGGATTAAGAGAGATGCTAACAACATCAAAAAGAAGAATGGGAATGGTACTATTGATTTAACTACTACATCAAATCACATGAATGAAAAGACTCCTGAGAGAGTAACTAGATCAAAGTCTAAGAAGGTTACTATCCAATCCAAATCTAGTGAGAGTGAAGTATCAGAGAATGAGTTAGCAAATCTTGCTCGAAGAATGAACAGGATATCCGGTCAAAGAAATTTCCAATCCAAGTAAAAGAAGAAGGACAAAAAAGATAAGAAATATTTAGAGGTCACATGCTATGAATTCAAGAGAAGTGGACACATTAGACCTGATTACCCTATGTTTAAAAAGAAAGAAAGGAAAGAGAGGCATTCTGAAAAGAACAGGAATAAGTTTTACAAAGCTAAAGATAAGAAAAGTCTGAGAGCTAATACTACTTTGAGTGATACCTATGGAGACTCTTCAGAAAGTGAATCCTTAGAATATGATTCCTCAGCTCAGAAGAATATGGGATTAATTTCAAGAACTTCTTTTCCACATACATGTCTTATGTCCAAGGTACGCTCTGCCGAGACTTTAAAAAATTTATCTCTTGATAAGAATTACTATTCCGAAAATAGTACTTCTAATGAAGATACTTCATCCTCAGAAAATGAAGAACCTTCATATGAAGAAGTATCTATATTTTCCAAGTTACTTGAAGCAAAAAATTGTAAAATTTCTAAGAAATTAGGCAAGTAAAATTCTAGGGAAGAAGTTCTTACAAGAGAAATTTCAGATCTTTCTTTAGATCTTAAAGATAAAGAAGAGATTTTAGAAAAACATTCTAAAGACCTTGAGAAAGCAAATTCTAATAAGGAAGAACTTTCTAAAGATCTTAAGAATTCTATTTTAAAGATGAAAGTTTTTGAGGAAAAATATAACTCTAAAGAAATGATTCCTAAGGATAGAAATTTAGTCATCAGACTAAAATCTAAAATATTTTCTCTTAAGAAGCTCTTTGCAAAATTTAACTTGGGGAAGGAAAATTTTAACAACATGTATTCTCAAATTAAACCTCATGGAAACACTACTGGAGTAGGTTATACTCACAAAAAACCATTTTTCAAAAACAACTATTTTATTCCAACTAGATCCCCTTTTTGCACTAAGTGTCAAAGTGGTGGGCGTTGGAAGAAAAACTGTTCTTTAAATAGAGTTTAATATCTTCGGTTTCATAAAGAATATTTTTCTAAACAAATGTGGATACCCAAAATTTTGTTGTCTAGATATTCCAGATCTAAGAAATTCTGGATTCTGAAAACCTAACTTGTTTCTTATTTACAGAAAAATATGGAAAGTACCAACAACAATACTTGGTACATGGATAGTGGATGTTCCCGACACATGACTGTTAACAAAAACTATTTTGAAAATATTTTCAAGTCGAAAGGAGGAAAAGTAAATTTTAGAGACAATGCTTAGGGAGAAATTATTGGTATAGGTAATATTATTCTACTTTGTAAAACCTTGATTTCAAATGTTTTATTTGTTTAAAAAGAGATATCATTCTTCAGTTTATCGGAACGCAAGATCAAATTGCTGACATTTTCACGAAATCTTTACCCTCTGATTGATTTGAATACATTAAACAGAAGTTAGGAATGATAACCATAAGGTAATCTTTCTTCATTAACTTCTTATTGAACAATTATCCTTACATTAATAAACTCCTTTTTATAAGGGTGTACATTTTCTTGTAAGCATAATCAAAATTTTCTTAATCAGTTTTTTTTATTTTGTAATCAAAATTTTATTAATCAGTTTTTTTTTTTTTGATTTTGTAATCAAAATTTTCTTAATCATTGTTTTTTTTGCTCTTGTAATCAAAATTTTTATAATCAGTTTTTTTTCTTTTGTAATCAAAATTTTCTTAATCAGTTTTTTTTTGTAATCAAAATTTTCTTAACCAGTTTTTTTATTTTTCTTTTGTAATTAAAATTTTTTTCGTCAGTTTTTTTCATTTGTTATCAATATTTTCGTAGTCAGTTTTTTTTCTTTTGTAATCAAAATTTTCGTACTCAGTTTTCTACTTTTGTAATCTAAATTTTTGTAGTCAGTTTCTTTTCTTTTGTAATCAAAATTTTCAGTCAGTTTATTTTCTTTTGTAATCAAAATTTTCTTAGTCAGTTTTCTTTCTTTTGTAATCAAAATTTTTATAGTCAGCTTTTTTGCTTTTGTAATCAAAATTTTCGTAGTTAGTTTTTTTTGCTTTTTTAATCAAAATTTTCGTAGTCAGTTTTTTTTCTTTTGTAATCAAAATTATTGTAGTCAGTTTTTTTTTCTTTTGTAATCAAAATTTTCGTAGTCAGTTTTTTTTGATTTTGTAATCAAAATTTTCATAGTCAGTTTTTTTGTTTTTGTAATCAAAATTTTCGTAGTCATCTTTTTGCTTTTGTAATCAAAATTTTTGTAGTCTGTTTTTTTGCTTTTGTAATCAAAATTTTTGTAGTCAGTTTTTTTCTTTTGTAATCAAAATTTTCATAGTCAGTTTTTTTTCCTTTGTAATAAAAATTTTTGTAGTCTGTTTTTTTTCTTTTGTAATCAAAATTTTTGTAGTCTGTTTTTTTCTTTTGTAATCAAAATTTTTGTAGTTAGTTTTTTTGCTTTTATAATCAAAATTTCCATAGTCTGTTTTTTTCCTTTTGTAATCAAAATTTTCATAGTCAGTTTTTTGCTTTTGTAATCAAAATTTTTGTATTCATTTTTTTGTAATCAGAATTTTCTTAGTTATTTTTTTTTCTCTTTTTGATTTTGTAATCAAAATTTTCAAAGTTATTTTTTCAATCTTTTGTAACTAAAATTTTCGTAATGAAGTTTTTGGAACTGAAATTTTCGTAATAGAAATTTTTGGAACTGGAACTTTCGTAATGAGAACTTTCATACTCAAATATTTCGTACTAAATTTTTTTTGTACTTATACTTTTTGTACTGGAATTTTTCGTACTCATACTTTTCGTACTGAAGTTTTGGCACTCAAACTCTTTTCAACTTTAAGTTTTTCATTGTTAGTTTTTCGTAGTCAAATTTTTCATTCAAGAAGAATATCACCTATTAAAAATAAAACTTCTAGGCCAATCCTAAAGGTATTATTTCCTTACTCAGGTTTTCGTAGTCAGATTTTTCTTGCTGGTATTTTCCTATGAGTTTCAAAATTTCTTGGATTCTAGTTTTCTTAAATCCGATTGTTTTTCTTAAAACCTTAAAAGATCGGATTCAAGATTTCCATGAGGGTATGTTTTCAACCGTCAGATCAGATCAGATAGTTTTTCAACTGTTACATGGTTTTTGGAAGTTCAAAGGTCAGATCCATCGCTTATATAAAGGGCACCCCTGGTGTTTGTCCCACATCGATTTCAAGCTCTCATGTATCAAAGCTCTGTATTAGTTGATAAAGTTCATTCCAAATCCTTCAGATCTCCTTCATTCCAAATGTCTGTTGAAGCTACTTCCCAAGATATGTCTACCTCGAAGCCAATTTCAAGATGGTAAGTGTACCGGGAAAGACTAGTTCATCCGAACTTTTACATGTATGGGTCTATGATCTCCAAGAATATCAAGATGAATTATTGGGAAGATGTATGTGTATCCAAGACAAGTGATCAAGATGCTGTCTCTCTGGAGTTACTTGTATAATTCTATGAATCAACAAGTTTCTATGAGTAATATGGGAGAGAAAAGTTTTCTTTCAATTCTTATAGAAAGACTTACAAACTTACTTACACCAAGGCAGCAATCGTGGTGGGTCTATCATACGAAGGAGAAATTGAATTTTGTTCACACAAACTCTCGGATGCTCAAGCTATTTTTGTTAAGGTTATGGCCTTATAATGTCTTGGACTTGCTGATGTCAAGACAGTAAATATTGCTCACCTATCTTCTAATAATCGAATTCTTCAGCTTTGGGTACAAGGTTTATTGGTTCCGAGAAAGGGTGATAAAGATACCCTGAAGAAAAGTGATATATATATATCTTATAATTCTTGGTAAATCTAAGAAAAATAAATCTAATGGGGCATGTCCTTGTGATGATCAAGAATATCAAGGAAGGAAACTTATGAGCTCAAATCATCATGTACCCTGCCTTACTATCGAAGCTGGTAGTTCAGTGTATAGATTCTTTCAAAATTGCATCTAAGTCCAACGTTCATAATTTCAAGATTATGCCTGTCAGTGATGACACGCTGAAAATAATGAATATGGCTTTTTATAAGGAAACAAGAGAGTTTTATAGTTTATAGGAGGAAAAGGCTGAAATCATTCTGGAAAATGTGGAAATATCTGTGACACTGAAGAAAGTTTCTAAAAAGAGGAAGCTTAAGGAAGTGGTTGCTGAAGACAAAACCCCCAAATCTAAGGAAACCTAGTCTACACCTCTCAACCCGAAAAAATAGAAAGAATATCTAGATGAGGTAGCTGTTAAGTGGAGAGAAGACAAGGAAAAAGGATAGAAGGGGATCCACAGTTCGGATTGGACCCTGCTGAGGCTAAGGCCTTAAGAGAAAAAGCTGCGGATGAGTTAGAAAAATAAGAAAAAGAGAAAAAGATGAAGAAAAAGATTTCTGAAGATGAGCTTATACAATCTCTGTTGAAAGATACTGAAATAGCCTCTGACAAGATTCTCATTCCAGAAACCTTTAAAGTCCAACCATTACCTGAGACTCCTAAGAAGAAGTACTCCACTGCGGAAAACTCTAAGGGTAAAGAGGTTGTTGAAAAATTAGAGAAAACAGCTGGTGAATAAGTATAGGAAGAGGTTATTGAAGAAGAATAAGAAGTAGAATAAGGAAGTTATGATCTGTATGACTTGATCAAACAAGTATAAGATTATCAAGAAAATGCTGACTCTTCAAAATTAGTCACTCCGAGAAAGGGAGATGACAAAGAAGGTAAGAGAGATGAAGTTGAGGAAGAAGGAAAAGAAAATGAACTATCTGATGAGGGAGAATCCTATGTGAAGAATTTTTTTGAAGAAGGAACACAGAAGGATAAAATAGATGAAGACCAGATTGATCAATTATCATAAAGTGAGGAAGAATCTCCAGATGATCAACCTATTCCGAAAACTGATAAAGGTAAGAAAGTGCTCATGGATACACCAACAAAAGATATCTTGAGGAAGAAAGAGGTTAGTGGTTCTTCTAAAAGAAACCATGTACAAATTGAAGAAGAACAATCTCCAAGAAAATTATCTGATTCAGATTCATCATCACATGGTCATGACTTTGTTGTTGAATCCTTGAAAAGGCTGGTGGACACCATTCCGATATTTCCCATTATAGACTCTAGATGCCAGATGTTGCAACATAGTTTGAATCAGAAGTTAGAATCCTTATATATGGTGATGGATAAGTGTAAAAAGATTGAGGCCAACCATAAAAATTTCCATATCAATTATGATGTACGCCGGAAATCATGTAGCAAAATCACTTTGTGGTCTATGAAAATTGAAGAAGACATGGCTGACTTTGATCGTTTTCAAAATGAGGTAAAATATGCCTTTGAAACTGAGGATAAAAAGATTAAGAATCTTTAAGATGAGCTGATCATTGAGAAATGTTCTCAGAATCAACAGGTCAGAGACTTTAATGGGAAGCTTAACTCGGTTGCACAAAACTAGAAAGGGGAAAGAGATTTCCAGATTGAGTTTAAAGAGAAGCTGGAAAAGCAAGATGAGTTACTGAAGATGCAGGAAGAGGCCATGAAGGCGTAGGGAGAAGCTTTGAAATATCAAGATAAAAGAATAAAATCCTTAGAGAGGCAAGATGAGGAGGATCAAAGAGATTTGAAGAAACTAAAAACCTTGTTGAAGAAGCTGATCCCGAAATAAAATGAAGACAAATAAACCCACTCCAATCTTTTGTTGCATTTTTCTTTCCTTGTAAAACTTTTCTCAACTCTAATGAAATTTTTGGTTAGTCGTATCTTGTATTGTTTTATACTAATATTTCAGGTACTCTATTTCTTTCCATTCCCATAAATTTTTCTTGAAAATCACAAAGGGGGAGAAGGAAAAAGAACTACTCAAAAGAGGAGAATGAAAAATTTAAAATGGAGAAGGAAAATTTTCTAAGAGAAATATCCTTAAAGTTAGGGGGAGTTTCTTGTTACAAAGTTTTTCATTCCAATGATAATGAAAACTTCACTCCAGAAATCCAGAATACAATCCATAGAGTTTCAATGCCTAAGGGGGAGTTAGTTGTATTCACTATCATCCATGAACAAAGGGAGATAAGTTTTAATTTCAAAGTCTAATGAAATTTTTCAAAGTCCTTATATTTATTTTTTGTAAGGATGTTTGTGCTTTCCAAAAGGGGGGAGATTGTTGAGTCAAAAAGGTTTTCCTTATTACTTTTCCATTCCTTTTTGTTTTGACAATCACAAACACCCTATACTTAAGTAAATCTGTATTTTACCTCTATAAGGAAAATTTCCTTAAGGAATTTTATCCTAACTTAGATTTCCTTAAACATATCAATATTTTTCGTAAGTGTAAAAATCAGATTCATACCCAAAACCACGGAATCATATAATGCTAATATATGAAGCATTCTATTTTAGGATCTGAATTCTAGATGTGAACTGTAATGAAGTTCCACTCTGAATTCTGGATGTGAACTGTAATGAAGTTCCACTCCAAATTCTGGATGTGAACTGTAATGAAGTTCCACATTGAATTCTGGATGTGAACTGTAATGAAGTTCCACTCCGAATTCTGGAATTGAACTGCAATGAAGTTCCACTCCGAATTCTGGATACAAACTCTAATAAAGTTCCATTCCAAATTCTGGATACAAACTCTAACAATGTTCAACTCCAAATTCTGGACTCCGAACTTTTATGAGTTTGACTTCGAACTTTTACGAGTTCGACTACGAACTTTTACAAGTTTGACTCTAAAATTTTATCAGTTTGACTCTGAACTTTTACTAGTTCAACTCTGAACTGTTGTGAGTTTGACTCCAAACTTTTACAAGCTCAACTCCAAACTCTGTAAGTTCATTTCCTGAACTCTGGTGAAACCAGACTCTGAATTTCCTTAGAAATTCAGACTCCATATTTCTACAAAATTCAGGTTCCGAATTCTTATAAAACAGAATCCAAATCTCTTTTTTATAGACTCTGAATTTAATTTTGGTTACACCACAAACTTTTATTTTCTTACACTCCAAACTTTAGTTTTGTTTATGCTTACACTTGTTTCATTATAAAATGATGTCGTCCATTCTGTTTCTAACTAATCATTGGTTTAGTGACACGTGTACAGGTCCCTCCAAAATTTAAGGAAAATATGACCGTTGGAGGGGGGAGTAACCGTTGGAAATTTGCCTATTAATATGAGCTCATTTGAACGAGATCATAACACAAATCTTTGAAAACTTGTGCTTACTTTCTGTTGAAGTGATTTCTAGAGAGAGGATCTTATTAACTCTCAAGCTTCGTGCAGAATGTTTGAATGACTTGTTCAGACTTTTCCTTGTGCAGATTGCTTCGTGCGACTCCGAATGTTGGTGATTACATTCGAGGGCTTCCGGGGATAGGAAGATAGAGGTGCCGAATTCCTTGAAGTTCTAGGGCTTCCTTGCTGAGGAAGACAGAGGTTCAAACTACCTTGAAGTTGAGGTCTTGCGGGGATAGCAATACAGAGACTCCGATCTTCATATCGAGGGCTTACCCTGGTGTGGGTAAAACAGACTTTCTTGAAAGTATAAATCAAGGGACCATTATCCAAGGTTGTTGGATACCCTTCTTTTTGGGTTAAAATATTTATATCTTATTACTTGTAGTTTTACTACTTGTTTTTCTTCTGAATATTGTATTTTAAGGAAATTATAACCTTCTTATATTTCCTTACACTTGTACTCTGATTAATTTAGATTCTATATTCTTTAAGTTAGAATCACATATTATAAACTTTATTTAAGTTTTAATTTCTGGATCCATATTTCCATAACCTTTTTTCGGAATCACTTTCCAGATTTAAGAAAGTGCATAGAACTAGATGTTTTGTAACTTCATACTTTGTCCCAATCTTTCATTGGTGTTAGAGATGTTGTGAATTTTCGCAGTTTAACTCTGTTAAACATATATCCTTCCTTGTTTAAGGAAATTTTTAAAGTGTAGAATTCACCTCCCTCTTGTATATTGAGAATCTACATCGTTATTTTTATCCTACATAGTTTATTGATGAAAGGGGGATCTCAATTAATAGAGATTTGATGGAACTAGAACTGATATAGAGACACGATATAAGAGATATATGAACTATATAGAATGAAAAGTTTTAAGAACACACTGTATATATTTTCAATCACTCATAATGATATTTTTTTACTTAAATTCAATGTGTTTCACTAAACTTCTTGTAATAGATCAAAGTTTCTTCAATATTTAGAATATACAACTATTTAAATTATAGTTTTTTCATGTTCTATTTCTTTATCATTTTTGTGTGAATTATTATTTTTTTATGATTTTTCATTCAAAAGTATGAATTAGTTTGTCATAACTCCATTAAAATGTATGTTTGGGTTGGTTATTTAGGTTAAAAAAATGTAGGTTGTTTTAGTAGTGCCTCTAGATTATAAAAGTCAGGTTGTAACAAGTTTTAAATCCACATTAAATGTCAGTGTGTTTTGTGATTTTGAATCCACTAGAAAAGAAAGTTTGAAATGGTCTTTTAACTCCCCAATAGAAGTTAGTTTCTTAGTGGGTTCTATTTATCTCAAATATATAGAGAAATAAAGAGTGGATGAAGGGTCTTTTTTTATCAAAACTACCATAAAATCCATTATTTTATTTATTTATTATTTCCCTATAGAATAACTTGAATTAGTTTAATTTTATATCTAACTTAAATTATAATAAATTTTTAATTTTTTCCATTCACCCCCCTCTAAACCACTTTTTCTATCATATATTAGGGATAAAATATACTTGATAAACAATATGTTACATGCTAAAAAAATATGTTTTGTGTGGCCATAAAAAATTTATGCATCATCTTCCTTTGAAAAATATACTACTCATAGCATAAAAGATGTTACGTAATACCTTTTATCTTTAAAAAAATTGTTAAATATCACTTTATATAGAGAAAATATGTTATATATTATCTTTCATCTAGAAAAATAAAATAATTATCATCGGACTTCTTGAAAATTATGCTACATATTATCTTGTTTGGGAAAAATATGTTACACATGCTTCCCTTTTCTATTTCTCAATCATACCATACACCAAATTATACATATCAATCTTAAAAAACATACACATTTAGTCTCAAACAAAATTCTACACATTTCAAGTTCAAAATGAACTTTTTAAAAAATTTCCAAAAACAAAAATATAAGTAGGTTTTGTTTAAATAATTCCAATAATGGTAAAAACACTTCAAAACAATTAATTTATCCCTTTTGTAATAAATCCCAAAATATTCCTAAAAAATTGAAATTATAAAATTTCATAAAAATTTATAAAATCATGTGGAAACTACTACATATAAGGCCTTTATCAGTTCTATAAATTGATTTTATCGGGACAAAACTTTAAGGTTTCAAGATTATTCAAAATAAAATAGCTTTTATCAGTGCTAAAAAAATAAATAAATGTATCATTCATCGAATATAATAAAATAACAGATAAAGTATAGCGAATCATGATAAAAAATATAAACATTACATTGATTCCTTGTTTTAGATAATACATCTCACAAATAGTTTCACATCTTAAGGACCAATAGATTTAGTGTCTCAGAGACTAGCTACATTAACACCGTATTTTACAACACTCATTGAAATTTCTATATAATCATGTTCTTGTAGACCCTATTAAAGAAATATTATATGATATAATCATCTTCATAACCTTGAGAATGTAAATAGAATAATGGTGTGAGCTTGAATGCCCATTAAAAAAAATATTACAACTATTAGATCATAAACATGAGGGAAAATATCGGCAAATAGAAAATATCATATAAATAGAACATGGGATCATAATTGACAATCATAAAACTTTACCGATCATCAAGGATCATGAAATAATAACATAAGACCAAAGAAATGTCATCAAATAATTTCTTACAAAAAAAGAATTCAATAAAAATGTGAAATCATAACATAAGAATGAGGAGCATATCTAGAACAAGTAATATCCTAAATATTTGGCATAAATTATAAATAATGAACATTATAGATGAGTATGGCAAACATAATCATAAAAAATATCCTGAACAATGATTGCTATATCATATTCACAAATCAAAAATTTTAAAAAATATCCACACATCTCTTTCCCAAAAAAATAATGTGAATAAAGATTCATGTATCTCATTAACATAACAAACTGGAGAAAAAATCTTCCCTCATATCATTCACACAACAAACCATTGAAAAAATCATCTTGTATCTCATTCACAAAACATTTAATCGTTTCATGTGATGTAAAACCTTAATAAATGCATTGGATGGTGATATAGGACACCATCCATTATTATCTATACATATACGTTCCATAAGACATAAATCACTCAACAAATTTGGAAAACTGATGGGAAATAAATTTTATTTTTTCATCACATAATAAACAACCTAAGGAAATGAAAATTGTTTTCACAAAACTTCATGTTGGTATCACCAAAATTAACCTGAAGAATGTAAAAACTTGATACCCAAAATTCAGTAACCCTAATAGAATATTTCATAAAATATTTAGAAAGTGATTTATCAAAAATAATTTCAAAATAAATATATAGTAGAAATATAGGTTAATATATAAATTATTTTTTAGAAAATTATTTTATATTCGGCGTGAAAGAAGAATTTATGGTCAATTTATATTCATTTTTCTTAAGGTTAAGTAAAAACACTATAAAATTTTGAATTTTAAAAAAATTATAAAATAATAGATAATTGAAAATAAATAGTGTTTGTTAAAAAAAATATGAAGTTAAATATAAATGATTTTATTTTTAAAGGATGGAAAAAACTTCTGAACATTTTGAAATAACCTTATTGAAAACCTACATGATTAAAAAGAATATTAATTTTTCATTTTGAAAAATGGAAATGTGAAATATGGTAATCGCATAAAATAATACATATTAGATATCACAATAAGATATGATAACATTATTTGGAATGAAAACACTGACATGTTGGGAAGGATTTGTGGGTGAGAATTGGAGTTATTCTTAATAACGTTACACTTTCAATTCAGATGACTTTTTGTCAAAGATGTAGTTATGAATGATGAGAATTAATTCCGTTATATAATAAAATAAAAAACATATAATATATATGAATATTAATTTTAAATAATTTTTGAAAAGTATATTGATTTAGGATAGTTTATAACCCAATGAATCATAAATTGAGTCGATGAATCCCTTACCGTGAATTCTCACTTAGTTTATCGCAATCTAACCTCATGTATAATAAACATAAATATATTGGTAACCCATTTTGGGAAATTTTAAAAACTTTTATAAACATCATTTATAGGGATACCTTTTAATGATATTATATTTGATTATTCTCAATATAAAGATGAAAAATAAAATAAGGGTTTTAGTAGTATGATGGGTATAAAAAGTGTTATGGAATGGGTTTGATGAGTGTGAAATGTAGTCTCTAATTAATATTGAATAAATTTGATAGTAAATAATAACATTTTTAACCATAATCACATTTAAATAAAAATTATTATAACAAATTAAGTGATTTACTTGAAAATATAATGGAGAGAATTAAGGAGTGGTTCTGGCAGTATGAAGCCTATAAAACAGGGATTAAAAATGGATTTTAATTATAGATAAGGGTAATATATTATAATTAGATAATAATTTTTATATTAAAGTATTGATAATAAACACATGTAGTTATAATAATATTTAACTAAAAACTACTTACCACAAAATAAGTACTTGAATCAAAAGGATGATAAGAAAACCCTTACCTTGTTAAGTAGCTTCTTAAATCTTGGGATGACTCCTTAGAGAATTAGAAACTCTTTTAGAGGGATTTAATTAAGGACTGGGAAGGTAAATTAATTATCATTTCATTTATGGTATAGAGGGATGAGAGAATATGTGGGATTGATATACTTTTATAGGTAAAAAAGAGGGTCTTTTCTTGGAAACTAATGTTCGGTGAGGGGTAATAATGGTACCACGTGTGTGTTAGGTGGGTTAGGTGAGTATGATAAATTAGGTGAAGAAATGGTAGGTGAGAAATTTGGGTATGACTTTAATAACATACAAGGATATATATAGTGTATAAGTGACCATTTAATTATTAAAAATTCATAATTCATTATTTACCCATTTTTACACTTATTAATTTTGATTAAAAAATTAACCATGGTAAATTTTATTAAAAAAATCTAATATGACCCTTATTAAATAATTTTGAGGTTCTAAACCTGAATTTATACTCCATTTTACATAATTAAATTTATAAGTATCATAAAATTAACAATTAAATTAAAATATCTAATGTGTTGAAATATCATTTTTTAGATAATTAATTTTATCTATTAAATGTTCTTAATTTTTTTAACATTGATTCCCAATTAAATTAGTGATCATTATTTTTTAAATATTCTTAAACATCACGTTAGAGTATTAATTTAAAATAAATTCATTTAACTAAAAAATACATAATATTTAGAAACGTATTATTCATTAAAAAATAATAGTTTTACTGTGATGACAAATATTAACATGGAAGATTAATTTTGGGCCAAAAAATATTGTGGTCCTTATTTGATAATTTAGACCTATTGATTATAAATATGAAATACATTTTTTATTCTATTTCGAAAAGTTTTAAAATGAATTTTAATATAATAATAGTATATTGTATTAAACCAATTTTTGAGAAAATTGTTACTTGATTTATAAAATATCAAATATAGGTTGTAAAATATAATTAATATTTTAAAATATATGATGTAAATAATAAAGTACATATTTTTTCAAGAAAGGTTTCATAAATTTATAAATCATATTTATAGAAACATAAATGTATAAAAGTCATAGTATTAGAAAATTCACCTAAGAATCACTTTTAAGAAAAATCCCAAATATTTATCTAAAGTTATATATACCAAATAAATCCAAAAATTAAGTTATTTTTATCTAATTCATATTTTAAAATTTAAATATTTTATAAAATGAAAATACAAAATATAAAAAAAACAAATTTTATTGGAAAAATGACTTTTCGAAAAAGTAAGTGTTTGTAATGTTGTTTCATATCAATATAAAGATGTTAATATATATAATAATAATTTAAAAGTTTAAAATTTAATATATTATGATACAAATTGACAATACTTAACAAGATAGTTAAAAAAGAAATATTAATTTTATACTAAATATGATTTAATAAATACCTTTAAAATTAGTTATTTATATTATAAAAAACAATTTTACTTCTCCATTGATATTAAAATATTTATTTTAATTTTATATATACATTATATAATATTTTAATATTAGTTGGGGGATTTATTGAGTGCTAAAGGCTCCTTGTAATTTTACATCAGATCCAAGTTCAAATTCAGGTGGGTGTAGGAAATGTTACAGTACTATGTAGGTGGTGACATAGACGATGAAGTAGGCGGGATACATGTAGTATGTGACACAGGTAGGATAATATAGGCATGATGTTGCACTGGTCTTCCGGACCATGTTGTGGGTTTCATTCCCATCGGTCATACGAGCTAGGTACTAAATAAATAAGGCTCGATGGGTGGGTTATCCCTTTCGGGGGTTATGGCATGCCTTTTCGGCTGGTGTGTGGTGTGTTTGTGTTTGAATATAATTATACCCACAAGAACCTAATATACATATATATAGTATTTTAATAGTAAAAAAATAATTATTTATATATAAGAAATATATATATATATATATATATATTATTTTAATATCATATTTTTATTTCATTCTGATTATATTATTATAAATTTACAACTTAATAATTCATGAATTCAGTAGACCAATTGGATATATGAACAGTGACCATATCTTTAATGACATATTTTCAACAACGATATTTGAAAAAACCATAATTTTGATGACTATATTTATAATGACCTGTTTTATTCCTAAATATACACTTGATAAATCATTCGTTCATTCCCCTCTCACAAATTAAGGCGTGGTTATTTTTTCTTATTATACAATTTTCATACTAATTTTTCCTTTCATGGTTATCTTTTTAATTAGTGGTTTTGTTTGTATATTAGTGATCCTCATGGTTGAATATGATCCAGGATATTTTCAATTTGTAAGATTTTATTATTATTTTTCTGTTGTCCCTTATTGATTTATTCCATTTTAATGGATTCACTTCATTCGTGGTGAGTAATAATACATTGAGATAAGTATTCAGTTTTATATGATTTTTTTAATGTTCCACTTATGAATGAAAAAAGTGTCAGTATTTTGGTTTATTTATTATAGGGAACATTTTATAATCATGTTTTAATCCTTTTGAATAATATATAAATGTAATGTAAAATTATTAACATAAAATAATAATAATAAATATAAAAATAATGGATCCTAAAACCTAGGCATTTACATTCTACCCCCTAAAAAATTTCAGGCTTGCTATTTTTATTGTTACTTACTAATAAAATACTTGAGGCTATATAAAAAAATGGAAAAAGATAGATCTTCTATGAGATACAAAACTTTATATATTAGGGAAAACATGGAAATATATCTTCTCCCTAAAAATATTTATATATTAAACATCTCATTCATTTATTCCAAATATTACAATATAGTTCAGTCGTAGGAGTTTCTAGAGATATACCTTCTATAGCATCATTTTAAAGATCTTATTTCTAACTAAATATTAAAATAAAAGTGACTATGATAATATCAAACTAAATTAAAGTAAATGAACATATGAATATTAAATATTATCCCTAAGATGTATTCTCCAATTAAACCTTTATTTAAACCTATGATATTTTCATTTCAACTAGGTCACACATTTTTCATCCAATAATTATCTTGGTTCAACATAGTTTACTTTAATTTGGGTTGCCTTATAATTCAAAACATAATAAAATAATGTTACTAAGAAATAAATCCTTTATAGATGTTCATAAAGAGTATGTAATCAGCTAAAGCATACCCATTGGGATTTTCTATCTAGCTGTGTAGTCATAGGGATACTCATTGTGCATCAAGTAGATTATTGAGTGAACTCCAATCCAACCAGTATTTGGGTGACTACCCATAGGTGCATATGTTCCACAGCTACATCCTCTTTCTAATGCCAATATAGGTATTTTGTTTCTCTATAGTGTGGATCCCAAGTGATAAACCCCGTAATATTTCATCCAAATGACTAGGGTTCAAATATTGGAAAGCACCTTTTGGGATTTACAGTGTTTGCGGCGATGTAGGCATGGAGCCGACACGGGGTGACGGAGGCATGATATCGGTAGGCGATGATGCAAGCATGGAATAGTCCCAGTGAAAAATACATGATGATTCAAGCATGATGTCTCCCTGGGCCTTCAGGTCATGTTAATAGGTCACTTGGTATTGGACCTCCAGGCTATGTAATGGGTCTAACTCTACCCAGATTATAAGAACATGGGTTTTCATATAATGTATGAAACATTTTTATTTTGGTTTAAATACTTAATTACAGTCTAATGTGAGTACCCTTTGAGGTCATGGGTGTATCAAGGGTGTTTGGGGCATGTTAGGAGTCAAAACCCAAGATTTTGGAGTGAAATAGGCCTAGAACATTTTAGTAGAAATTGTGTGGGGTAGGCCACATGGTTACTTCTAACCATGTAAGTCTCGATAGTAGTGTCATACACGCCATATGGTAAGAAAACCCAAGTGATTTGGGGTTCACATTCGTAAAAAAAATTACATAATTTGGACATATGAGTTTTTTATAGTTTTTTATAGTTTTTTATGGTTATTCAAACCATGAATACTAACTATGAAATGTACCCATTCCTACAACAAAGGGCGCATGGTTAGTGTAGGGTTGGCACACAGTTTGGAAAACTGTGCAGCCAAACTATGAGACCCTGTATTTTTTGTGAGTTTAGAAAATTTCTCATAATTAAACTATTATTTCAAACAAAATTTTCTATTCTTAATCTATTGTAATCCCTTGGGTCTTTATATATCCTTTGAAGGTGTAATTGGATTTTTTGATCCCATTCCATCATTTAATCTTAGATTTAAGTGTTTTCGGTCTTGTTGGATCTACATCAATAATATCTTAGTTCCTTTTATGTTGTTCCTCATTCTTATTTGTATCAACTACGCTATTTAGGTTAAATATAGTATTCCCTAATTTCACATTTTTCATCTATTCTTCTATTATATTCTAAGATGAGTCAAATCAAAAGTTGATAATGGATGAGAACTCTACTACCGAGCTACAGTAGGTGGTCTATATTTTTCCCATTTTGTTTGGTACTTTTTGAAGCTATTTTTTTTCTTGCCCAAAAAAATTTCCGAAAGGCCCCAAAATTGATTTGGTGAATCAAATTAAATGATATATAATCTAGTAAGGATTCACTTTAGTTCTTTTAAGACTCTTTGGAGGTTGTTTTCCCAACCAAGTCCACCCATGGGGTGTTCCATTTTACTTTTCCACCTGTTAAATAACTCAAGGGTTGTGTCTTAGGCTTTCCTAGTCAGAGGAATCCTAATTATAATTAAATATAAACGAATTTCTTAATTAGTAGTTATTTTTTCTCATTCGACATGTGGTACATGTAATTGAATTATTAAATATTGAATTATGTTATGTTATCTGAGTGGGTATACTCATTGGTTTCTTATTAATGTGAATGGTTGAATGAGTGGGTATACCCACAGATTGAATTGATTGTGAATTAATGGATAGTAAATGAATGTGAAGTGAAATGGTAGTGGATAACTTGGTTGGTATACCATGGATCTTGATTCCATTTGGAAGTCACGTTCACTTCACCAAGGATCTTGTGTTACGGTAAAAGATTTCAAGGACCTATTTTCTCCTTGGATCATGATTTTTTTGGATTCTAAGGGAATTTGTACCCACTGGATCTATATTGTAGAACACATATTGGACACAATCTGTTGAGATGATCCTTGGACTCCACCAGTGCTGTTACCGAGTTTCGTCGAGATTCTCCTCGGATTTGATGAGCATTCCTTGGACTATTATACCGATTATATGGCCTCATGGTGTATGAAAATTTTATTATACTACATAGTTGTTGGATTTTGATAAGTTATGGTTATACAGATCGGTCATAGATATTATGAAACTTCAGGTTGTATGAAAAGGTCATGTTTGGCATGATACGTAAGGATGTAAGGTGAGGAAGTGTTGTTTATTTATTATTTGTTTATAGATACCTTGATATGGAATCTTGACTATGTTTTTTAGGGAGCCCCTTGAGGCTATAAAGTACCTCATGTTTTAGTATTATCATGCCATGTGTACTTCACCTTTATTTACTGCTTACTTTTGATATATATTGCACACTACTTAGCTGATATTGTAAAACCAATACTTGTTATAGATCTTTGGGTGATTATCTACTAGTATTTTTTCTCACACCATGTATTGGATATCATTGGGTACCAGAACATACTATATAGATGTAGGTAGGTATTGGGGAATTCACATAAAATTAGATGTTTATTTGGTTCCATGGTTAGGAGTAAGGGGGAATGAGATAGAGCTAAGGCTCGTGATGTTATCAAGAGATAGTGATTTTTTTTATTTTCGTTATTTTGAAACATGTATTGTATTATACTAATGTTTACCTATTTTATTTATTTTTTAGAGAAATGAATCATCATCCATATATATGTGAGATTTCATTTGGAATTGTTATCTATTCTTGATGTTTATCTATTGTCTACCTATTATTCTACATATATTATTGAATGATATTAATATCCAATTGTGTTTCACTTAGGTAATAAAGGCATAGTCTCCACACAGACACACCCAAGTCCTCCACTACTATTCAGCAGCCTCTAGTGTTTAGGGAGATGTGTTGAGGCCATGTGGTCAATCGGGCTTGGGGAACTGTTGAGTGCAATCCAAGTCTGGGACATTACAAAGTTCTATCCATACTTTTCTTTTCTATTTTTCTTTACAATTTTATGATAATAAAAATGTATAGAAAGGAATTGGAATTTGTTAGTCAACTATACATAAGAATATTTGACCCACATATAAGAAAATTCCAAATTTCCTCGAATGGAAATTTTTGTTCTATGGATTTTGATTGTTATAGTTGATTTTATTCCATTATTGGGTGACACACTTAAATTGTGATATTATTATTGATATGATTTTGGGTTCTATTTTTTCAAAACTCATTCAGATGAGGATCTTCCATTTCATGCATCATTTTAGTCACTTGCTAGAAATCACATTTAATGCATTATGACATGCCATATAGGATTCATTTCAAATTTTCATGATGTTGTGATAGTTTTCATGATATTTATGAATTCTGTAGTGATAGACTTATGTGTAGGGAATTGAGAAACATGATTGGTACTCAGAGTGTCTCATTTATCCTAATAAATGGTTTTCTTGATTAGGCTACAACATATTCCCTAAGTAGCTAATTGTGGCATGTTGAGTCATGGACCATGAGTCACCTAGACTGAAACATGTTATGGTGTGATATAGGTGGATTTTTTATTTTGGTTCATAAGGAGTATGGAAACTTTTTTATTTTAAATTGATGTACCATTTGGTTCAACCATTTAAATGAAATTTGAAAAAAATTTAAAAATAAAATGGAGAATTGAAATGATAAATGGAGTACTTGACCTAGACCTATCTTTTGAGTGGTAAAAGGTAGTTTCTATAGTGAATTTTGTGACTATTTCCCTTTATATAGTTATGGATTTGGGAGAATGCTATGTGGTATGACTTTTTTATTGGAAGTATTTTACCTATATTATGATTTTGAGCTAAGAACATTGATATCATTCTTTTATAAGGCGTGTGTTTGGAATTTAGTGGTTTCCACTACGATGACCTCCAATCAAACACCAAGAGGGTGGTGAAGACCATGCTCTAAAAGCAGTAGTCCATGGGCTACCGGTGGATAATCCTCTAGTGTCAACTGTAGTATCAGATGTTGTTTCAAAAATATGTGTTGAGACACAGTTCTGTGAGGGGTTTTATCACTTCATGTAGGATTTCCAAGGATCACCACTGCCTGTCTTATCTATAGTTGAACTGACATGGGTGTTCTAGTAGCAAAATCATTTCATGTTTTTAGGGTATAGTGGTTCATAGGCTACTGATTTGTGTCTTGAGACTACACTTTCAATATTTAAGCATCTATAGACACCTCCTGAGAGGAGAGTGAATCTCACAACTTATATTCTTTAGGTAGAAAAAAAAGCGATGTTGGGATGTTTTGAACCAGAATGATGCATTACATGAAATTGTTTGGTGGGATTTCCAAACCAGATTATATGACTAATTTTTTCCTAAGACTCTAAGGCCAGAGTGATCTAGTCAGTTCATGCTTCTGGAGTAAATCCTGATGATTGGTATAGAGTAGTCTACATACTTTACAGAGCTAAAACATTTTTCACCAACGTACATTGATAATGAGTTGTCTAGGGTGGGATGCTTTAAGGAAGGACTCTTACATGATATTCAATCTCAGGTCAACATTTTCAGGTTGATCACTTTTACTAAAATGGTAAATAATATGCAAATTATAGAGTGAAAACTGAGGGAAGTTGGGGTCGTAGAGTAGAGTAGTGCAATCTCTCAACCCAGTAGTTCAGTTACTTTAGGAAGAAAGCATCATTTTGAGGCTTCCCATGAGATGAGTATCAGTCAGGCTACATTTACAAGTATCTCGGTGTTCCTTCATCATGGTTGAAGATAGGGTCACATGATAAATCAGTGCAATCACAACCCATTACAGTGCTAAGATTTCATAAGGATGGGATATGTGAAACATTTTTGTAGAAAATTCCCTCCAACTATGAGTGGTAGGGGTCCATCTCTGATGCTTGGTTTAGGATAGGGTTTCTTATATTCTCATCAGGTAGGGAGTTATAGTTGTACTAATCAATCATTCTGAGGTTGTGGTGGTCATGGTTAGGGAAGCCTGAAACTAATTACCTCGAGACATTAGAGTGGGCCTACATCAGACAGTGAGGTTTTGTCATAGGTTTGGGGTATAGGATAGATGTATTATGTAAAACCTACCCCTAAGGAGTAGGGCATCATGTCGTCTATGACAAGAGTTATGATCTTAGTAGCCTCAACTCTTTTATCTTCTCTTTATGACATAGGTTCATTACATAGATTTATATTTGTTCTTGTTTTGAAAATCCTTAGGCGTGTTATACTATTTTATAAGGGAATCATGACACATGATACTCCATTGGGGATCATAACAGAGAGTGTATGCTAGTGTATGGAGTGCCCTCTTGAGGTTGGTGGGTGTCACTTAATCTATAATCTATACGTCCTCGAGATGATGGGATTTGATGTCATACTCAATATACACTAGCTAGTGGATTATTAATCCCACATGGATTTCTATTGCCTGATGGTGACTTTCACATCACCAGATTGTGAAGTTTATACACATAAAGGTGTAGCAGATGTCCATTTGTATCTAGATATACCATAGAATTGTGGATTGGGAAAGAAAATAGAGCATAAAAATACTTTATATATATATATGATTATTGATTGTGGTAGAAAATTTTTCCTCAAATTGTTGATCGTTTCTGGGATGTCTTGCCTAACAACTTTTCTAGTTTACCTTCTAAGAGAGAGGTAGAGTTCTCCATTGGTCTAGTTTCATGAGTTTAACTACTATCCATTCATCCTTAAATAATTGATATGATGGATTTGTAGGACCTCAATAGATATCTAGAGTATTTAGAAGAAAATTAGCCTCTCTAACCCAGCACTTCTCCATGCATTCATCGGTCCTTTTTGTGAAAAATGAGGATGGTAACCTTAGGATATGTGTGGATTATTAGAAATTAAACCAGCTAATGATTAAGAATTGATATCCATTTCCATGTCCATATGAAATATTTAATAAAATTTGAGGAGATTGGGTGTTCTTGAAAATATTCATGATTTCAGGTTATCACAAAGTATGTTCTTGACCTACGATAAAACCTTGTATATCCTTTCAAAGTAGTTATTATATATACAAGTATCTGGTTATGTCATTCATTCTCATGAACACACTAGTGGTCTACATTGTGCTGATGAACCGAGTTTTCTAGCCTTATCTGGATTTATTTCTAGTGTTTTTCATGGATGATATCTTGGTTCATTCGCACAATCAAAATGACCATGCAAAAAATATTGAGATTTTCTTGGATACACTGAGATAGCATCTGTTATATTCTAATATCACGAAGTTCCCCTTATGTATGGAAAAAATTTACCTCCTAGGTCATATTATCTCAAATAAATCAATATCAGTAGACTTGAAGAATGTGAGAGCAATAATTTCATAGGAGCATCCTAAGAAAGTCTTTGATATGTGGAGTTTCATGGGACTAAAGGGATATTACAGAAATTTCAAAGAGAAATTCTCATTCTTAGAAGCACTATTTTCTAGCTGGAATAAGAAGGGTATGAAGTTTTTATAGATAGATTCATACAAGATGACCTTTCATTATCTATAAGGGAGATTGAAGTTCTACATATACATGGTCTTGTTTGGGTTCCAATGGATAAACACAAGGAGCTGATCTAAGGATTTCATGCCTCAACTTGGGAAGTACATCCTGGTGTTACAAAGATGTAATATGACCTACACCATAACTACAGGTGGATAGGGATAAAATGTGAGGTCGCTGGTTTTGTTACGAGGTGTTCCACCTGTTAATAGGTGAATCCAGAACATTAGTCCCTAGCTAGACTTTTACAATGGTTACTGATTCCTAGGTGTGAATTAGATTATTTTTTGATGGATTTCATGACTGGTTTACCAAGGTTACCTCAAGGTACCAATGTTGTGTGGGTTTTTCTTAACTATCTCACAAAGTTTGATCATTTCCTTTCAATCAAGGGGACCTTTAGTGTTGATGAATGTGGGAGGTTATATATCCATGAGACAGTATGACATAAAAGGGTAACACAAACTGTCATTTAAGATAGGGATACTCAGTTTACATCTCATTTATGGAATATCCTATAAAGGTATATGGGTACATAGGTGCTTCTGATAAAATCATACCAACCACAAATTGATGGCCAATTAGAGTGTATGATACAAGTTCCTAAGGAAATGTTTTGAGAAAGAATCCAAGATTTTGAGGACTATCAAGAAAGTTATATACCCCTCGTTGAGTTCTCTTATAATAAAAGTTATCATGAGACTATAAAACTATAACCTTATGAGGCTTTTTATGGTATTCTGTGATGATCAACCCAATGCTATTTAATGATAGATGAGGCGTATTTACAAGGACAGTGTCTTGTGTGGGAGACTTCTGAGTAGGTCCAGTTTATTAGAAATTATATCGATACTGCATAGTCTTAATAGACATATTACTTAGATCATTGAAGATGACCTCTAGAGTTTTAGGTCAAGGATTGGGTCTTTTAACCTGTTTTTATAAGGCAAGGACATAAAATGATCAAGAGATAGGGTAATAATTCACTACGATATGTCAGGCCATTTAGGATTCTAGATAGAGTTGGGTCTGTATCATATTGGTAAAAGTTACCTCATAGGTTCTGAGATATACTCAAAATCTTCCTTATATCTAAGCTGTGATATTATCATTCATATCTGTCTCATTATTTTCATCCTGAGGAGGTGGAATTGCAGCTAGATTCATCCTTTGACGAGAATCTGATTTGTATTGTTGACGATATGAAGGTTCTCTGAGGCTTCTTAGTTCCCCTAGTGTATATTTTATAGAAACGTTTCCATTTATATTATGAGACTTGGTAGTGGTAGGCTGACATAAATGATTAGTGGCTAGATTTATTACCAAATGAATCTTAAACACCCTTGAGAAGGAAATTTGGGGATGAATTTCTTTAAAGGGGAAGATTATAAAAACTGTGGTTTTTTTATGAGGTATTTATCCTTTTTCTTTTAGTTTAAATTCTTAATTACTTTCTAATGTGAGTACCCATTAAGTTCATGGGTGTATTGGGGGGGTATGAGACCGGTTCAGAGCTGGAACTCAATCTTCTGGGGTGACATAGGCCTCACACATGGTTAGTAGAAACCATATAGGTAAGGTTGAATGGTTAATTATAACCATTCAAGGATGTAAATTTGAGTCTTATAGGCCACACAATAATACAAACTATGTGATTTGGGGAGCACGGTCTTGTGAAAAATTGCAATGTTTTGAAAAATGTGTTTTACATGATTTTTGGATGATTAGTCAATCTGTGTGCACAAACCGTGTGATGTTCCCCTTCCTATAGAAAAGGACACACAGTTGACCCACAGTTTGGAAAATTGTGTGATCCTACATTTTTGGGTAGTTTACCAAATTTTCCCTCATTAATCTATTATTTCAACCTAAATTCTCTGTTCTTAATATGTTGGTAACTCTTGGCTCTTCAGATCTTCTTTGAAGGTATAACAGTAGTTTTTTATCCCGTTACTTCATATTATCTAATATTTGAGAATATTTGGTCTCATTTGATCCATGTCAGTAAGATATTAATTCCTTTGATACCTTTCATCATTCTTCTTGGTATATACTTTGCTATTTTGGTGCAAGCTAATATTCCCTAATTTCAATTTCTTCATAATTTCTTCTATTTTCTTCTGATCTGAGTCAAATCAGAAGCGGATAGTGTGTGATGACTCTACTAATGAGCTAAAATAGTTGGTATATACTTTTCTCATTTGTTTTGGTACTTTTTTTAGCTATTTTAAATTGTGTTGTCTGCTGAACATTCTGAAACATCCCTAAAATTGATTTTGTTAATCTAATTAAATGATATGGAATATATTAGGAATGCCATTTAGTTCCTTTGAGACTCATTAGAGGTTGTTTCTTCAACCAAGACCACCCATGGGGTGTGCCTTTTTCCATTTTCACATCTCAAACTACCAAAGGGGTGTGTTTTAGTCTTTCATAGTTTGACGAAGCCTTATTATAATTAAATGGAATTGAATTGCTTGATTAGAATTTATTCCATCTGATTTGACATATGGTACATGTAATTTAATTGTTAAATGTTGAATTGTGATATGTTATATGAGTTGGTATACTCATTTATTACTTTTGAATGTAAATGGTTGAATGAGTGGATATAATCATTGATTTAATTGAATGTGAGTTGATGTTTGGGAAGTGAATGTGAAGTGAAATGGTAGTGGATTCCATGTCAGGTATACCAAGAGTCTTGATTCCATTTAGATGTCATGGTTGATTGACCCATAAATATTGTTTATATAAAAAGATTACTTTTACCATTATACTCCTCGGATCTTGTTTTAGTCGGATGGCAAGGTCATTTCAACCTCATGCATCTATCTTGTTGAACTCGCATTAGACATGCTAGGTTGAGAAGATCATTAGACTCCACTAGTGTCATTACTGAGTTTCCATCGAGATGGTCATGGGACTCGATAAGGATGTATTCATATTATATACCTTGAATACCACCTTGAGGGGTTTGACACTTTGATTATATGGCATGGACATTGTATTTTTATATGTTATGGTTATACGGCTTGGTCAAGGATGTTTTGATACTTTAGGTTATATGGAAAGTCTATGTTTGACATGATATGTATGGATGTTTATTAAGGACATTTTGGTTTTTTTTTTGTTTATAGATTCCTTGATATGGTAGCTTGAATATGCTTTGTAGTAATCCTCTTGAGGATACACAGTATCATATGTTTCAGTAATAGTAGGCCATGGGAACTTTACCTTTATTTACTACTTACCTATGATATGTATTGTACAATACATTTCTTATCTTATATTTTATAGCTTGGACTTATAATACATCTTTAGGTGGTTACCTAATAGGATTATTTCTCACACCTTATTTGGGCCACTGTTGGGTACCAAAAAAGACTATATGGATATAGGTAGGGACTGGGGAAATCACTCATAGTTTGATGGTTGATTTTTGTGTCATACTTAAGAGTATGGGAGCATAGGACCAAACTGAGGTTCATGATACTATAGGGAGATAGTTATTTTTGGTCTTTTTGATATTTTGATACATGTATTGTATTGCAATGTTGTGTAAATTTTTTTGATGTTTCATAGATGAATGTATCATCATCCATATATATATGAGATTTTATTTGCAATTGTTTTCTATTATTGTTCTTTATCTATCATATGGTTGTTTTACTGGTTTTATTATTAACTACTATTGATATTCTACTATGTTACACTCTGGTAATGGGGGTATAATCTCCCCCAAAAGCACCCTAATCGCTTTCATCAAGTTGGAATCCTCTTCATTTTGGGGATATTCACTTGATACTATGTGTCCAACTGGGCTCGAGGAACTATTGAGTGGAATTTGGGTCTGGGATGTTACATAGAAAGAAATAGGTCTTTGTTTTTTTATGATCCTGAACTTTTATGGAGATGTCTCATGCTTGTTTGTAGGTAATCTTTTTCTTTGTTTTGAGTTATTTTTGTTTGGGTTGTATCTTGTTATTTTTTTGGTGAAATTGTATAATTTTAGAAGGAAGAGGGATAGTGCATGATTGGCGTGTTTTTTTCCCATACCGTGCAAATAGCCCAGAAAACCATGCAAACCTAGACAGAGGGGATTTTCATAGCAAGTGAAAAGTTTTTAAAATCATGTACCCTCTTAATAGTAATCATGTGACCCCATTGGGTGACATTCATGGTTAGGGCGCATAGTTAGGGAAAATCATGCACCCCAAATAGAAAAATATGTGCACAGGAATTAAAATTTCCCAAAAATTAGATTAAAAATACGTGAATCCTTAGAATTCACCCAAAATCTACCTTATCTCAACCCTAAATGATATCTCCCAGTTTTGGATGCTCTCAAACGGATTTCAAGGCCCTCCAACCTATATTCTTGACAAATCAAATCTATATTGAATATTTTTCTCCTCCTGGTAAGTGATAATTATCCCAAATAGTTTCCACCCTCTCTCCCATCTTTCTTTCAAACTTTTAAGGGACATTTTCCTCCATTGGAAATAGATATAGATTTAGGTTTTATATCTATAAATTCTTCTTTGTCATGATCTTTATTGTTCAACTTAAATTAGGGATTTCCATTAGGGAGAGTACATCATCAATTTTGAGGTCGGTTTCCTAAATTAAATTCCCATAGTCTGGATTCCAAATGCATGTATGGGTTGTCAGATTTTAATTGGAATGTTTGGAAATTTAATCTTGAATTGAATAAATTAATTGAATAATGAATTTATATAATAATAGGATTGAAAAAATTAATTAGTGAATTTATTAATGGAATTTTTGGATTACAAAATTGGTGGAATTAGATTAATTGATTGGGGAAATAATTAATGAAATTTTGTGATTATGAAATTAGTGAAACGAGATTAATTAATTGGTGAGTTAATTAATGTAATGTGTGATTATTTAATTGATGGGGAATTAGAATTATTTAATTTCACTATTAATGTGAGTATAAATTAATTGGCAATGAGAATAATGATATGTTTGATTTAACCTTAAATGGTTAATGGGTTTATGATTTAAATAATGTAAATGGTTTAAAGGTGAATTTTTCATATTACTCTATGTGATTAAATTAGATAACCATGTTTGTTTTGATAATTGTAATGGTATACCATGATGTGAATTTCTAATAAAAATGTGTTAATGTTGGTTAACCTTGATGTGTTTGATATTGAGATATCTATGATATATGGGATAAATGTGCGTGGGATAAGTATTGAGACTCCAAATACCCATACATGATAAATTTGTGTGGGATAGGGACAGAGGATCTAAATACCCATATGAGATAGTGAGAATAAGATAAGGAATGAGGATCTAAATACCCAAATGAGATAGTATGTATGGGATATGGAATGAGGCTAAAAATACCCATATGTGATACTGAGTATGGGATAGGGACTGAGGCTCCAAATACCCATGTGACATTAAGGTGTGGGATAGGGGTGGTGGCTCTAAATACCCACAGGGTGTTTGAAATGTTGTTCAAAGATTATGATTTTGAAATTTGACCACGGATCCAATTGGTCAGGATATGATTTGAAATGAAATTATAAATGATAGCCATGGTATTGTCATATGGTTCAAACTCCAACGTGAGATGAAGTAGGTATTGATGGTTTGAGTGTCCTCGGGAACCTGGGGGATTATGTAGTTAATTAAAGAATAATTGAAAATGTGATAACTATTTACTTATGTATTTTACTTTATTCTTTATACAACTACATAAACTATTATTGGCTGTATATTTTTTTACGCATTGTTGTTGGTGGCCTACAGAGTTTTAATGACACCCTACTCGCGTCTACTAGTCAGTACATGAATATATTTCATGATTAACCAAAAGGATAAGGAAAAGAGTCATATGTTAGATGGGTGAGTTGGGATAGATCATAGGTGAGGGAACTAGACATGATTCAGGAACCTCTTGGGAGTTATTAGTGTCTTTATTTATTTTCAATTTTTTGTATGGAAACATAACACATATTTTTCATGATGTATTGAATATTTAGTTTTGGATATTGTATTTTATGTTTTGTTCATCATGTGATATTGGTTTGGATTAGTTATTAGGTATATAATTTGGTTGTTGTTATTGATTTATATTGTTTTGATACTTTGATAAATAGGGTATACTCTTCTGGTATATGGGGAGGTGAAACTGAGGTCATGTAACTGATCAGTTCAGGGCACTGGTGTGTGGCACCCTATTCAGAACATGTAACTGATATGTTTTCCTTACTTGTGTAATTAAATATAAAATACTGCTCAATCTAGAATTTAAAGTTGTAAAATAATTCAAAATGCGAATACATGTGTTTCTAATGAGAAACTTGAATATATAAATGATTTTACACTTGTTAACCATGACATATGTAGAGAATGGTAAAGGGGTAGTGTTAGTGCCTCGGTTTGACATTGTGGTGGGTTTTGGAGGAAATAAATTGTTATGGATTATTTTCAATCCCTATAAATTTTTTAATGTTTTGAAATGTGTCCTAAGACATGTGTGTTTGGAATTTTATAGATATTCCTTCACAAAAATACTTATTGATAGAATGAACAAAGGTTAGGGCTGATAATGATCCACCAGTAACTGAACCTGATGGATCAAGAGTGCAAGGAGAAGGAGTCAAAGAGAAGTTGTCTGGGAACTTTGCTCGCTTCATGAAGTTTATGGAAAGAGACCCAAAGAGATTTTTGAAGAGTATATCCGACCTAACATGGGACTTTCAGTTACAACACCCTCTAAAATTCACCAAAGAGGTTAGACATATGGCAGGATTGTTCAGGATTTATTCCATCCATACCATACTTGACCATTTGTAGACTCCTTCTTAGAAGAGGGTCAAGATAGCTTCTTATACGATATTAGGATTATTTAATAACTATTGGGATTTTTAGGCCTGGATAGGGAAATCTGAGAGAATTTTTTAGAAGGACTTTTTGAAGAGGTTACGCAAGAACTTTTATCCAGAAAAACTAATATAAAAGAGATCAACCTAGTTCATGAGGTTGAATTTGGGAATTATCTCAGTAATGGAAAATGGTGGTCACTTTACAGACATGTAGTTCTTTTCTCAAGCATTGGTAGGGGATGATATGGCTGTGGAAAGGCATTTCTAGGATGAACATAAATGTGAGATTAAGTATCATGTTAACATCTCCTGGTTAAAGATGTTTTAGAGGTGCTAGATCAGGCTATCATATTTGAGGGGAACCTGTAGGAGTCTTCTAGTGGAGGACAGGTGGTTTCTAATGGATGAATATTCGGTACGTCTTTAAGGGTAGTAAGTGTGATAATGATAATTTTGACTAGGGTAATGGAAAGAAGAGTGACCAGGGAGAGGATTAGTTACTCATGATCTTACCTGAGTTATTTTCCACCAGTGCGGTATGTCGAGACATATTCTAAAACACTGTCATAGACCATCGGATGAGTGAAAATAGTATAGTGGGATGGGATGTTTATAGAGGTTCTATAATAACCTATGAAATATGAGTAATGATGGGGAGGTTAGATAGAACCAAAGTACAAGAAGGGGATATTCTACCATGTATTCATCTAGTGTTTAGAGTTCTAATAGTTGTGGTAGTTGAGGAAATGGACATGATGATTTTGGGAAATATCACATGTATCAATAGAGTGGTGCAGTATAGAGGACTCAAACTACAACACAGGGAATAGGGGAAGAACCGTTGCACTCAGTTCATCCTACATTGGTTGATGGTGAGGACATACCATTAATAGTTAGGCATAATATTCTTACAGCTTCTATGCTTTCTGGTTCTTTTTTTGACACTTGTACCTATCATTTTTTTATATTTACACAACCTATTAATGGTTTCATATTGAATTTGGAGTTCATGGATGGGGTTATGATTATAGATCCACATTTGGGATTATGGCCTAGATATATCTATTTGTGCAGGGGGTGTTCTATCAAGGTTGGGGAGTATTGTTTCATTTGGAATATTTACATCCTTGACATGTTAAGATTGGACCAAATCATGGGTATGAACTCGTTAGTAGCTTAAAAATCCCACGTTGGTTTTTATTGAAGGATGGTTACTTTTATGTCTCATGAGGCAGACAATTATATTCACTATGGAATGTGGGATATCAAGGTGGACTCTGTAGTCCCAGTTTATTAGACTCTCAGGGAGCTCACCACCTTGGTTTCTAGTCTGTTCTTGGATGATGGAGATGTAAGGAAGGATGCCTTTTCACCTACAATAGATAGTTTCTAGGATTTTTTTTCCTGAGTAATTATCAGGGATTCCACCTGAGAGAGATGTGGAATTTACAATTGATATCATGTTATGGGTTGAGCCAATTTATTTTCCACCATATAGAATGGAACTAATAGAGATTCAAGAGCTTAAGAATCAACTAGAATATTTGAAGGATAAGTTGTTTATCTATCCAATTATTTCACCTTGGTTTTCACCAATCTTGTTTTCTAAGAAGGATGATGGAACTATGTTCTTATGTTTTGATTACTAAAAGTTGAACCAGATGACTATAAATAATTTGTATCCTCTTCCATGTGTTGGTGATCTATTTTAATGTTTGTGGGGATATTGTGTCTTCTCCAATGTTGAACTAAGATTAGGGTATCATTAGTTGAGATTTAGGCCTTCTAATATACTGAGGAATTCTTTCAGAAGTAGGTATGGACTTTTTGAGGTATTCATGGTGTGGTTTGGCCTAATGAACTCCTCATTAGTGTTCATGGTATTGATGAATAGAATCATCCACCCATACCTAGATTAGTTTGTGGTAGTGTTTTTTGATGATATCTTGGTGTACTCCAAGACACATCACGATCATGCCCAATATCTTGAAATCATCCTAGGTAAACTAAGATCACATCAGTTATACATCAATTTATCTATGTGTAAACTTTGGATTGATCATGTTCACTTATTAGGTCACATCATCTCTAGGAAGGTTTACCAACAGACCTAGAATAGGTTCATGTAGTTGTATCTTGGGAGCATCCCAATAATGTTTTTAATATCTATAGCTTTCTAGGTTTGATAGGTTATTATCAGAGGTTCATCCAGGACTTTTCCCAACTGTAATAACAACATACGGGCTTGACTAAGAAGGGAGTAAGTTATGAATATTCTATATCATATGATAATAACTTCCATAATCTGAATAAGTGAAAGAATATTTCACAAATCATGATCCTACCAAAGCCTGGTGTGGTGTATATAGTGTTTTGTGACACTTATGGGGTTGTTCTAGGAGTATTTTTAATGTAGGGAGATTCAGTTGTGGTGTATGGGACTAGAAATCTATGGCCACATGAACAGAACTACCCTACCCATGACATCAAGTTAGAAGTAGTGGTTTATTCTTTGAAGTATTAGAAGAATTATCTATTGGGAAAAAAATTATAGTGCATATTAACCACAAGATCTTAAATTATATCTTTTACTAATGATATTGGAATCTCAAACGTTAGATATAGGTTGAGTATATCCATTTATCTTAGTTCCATCTATCATATATAACCTGGAAGGGAAATGGTGTTGTTGAAACATTAAGTAGGAAAACATAGACTTTCAAAGTTCAGGAGTCTATTTTTGAGTGGAATATGATGACCTTACTGGTTGAGATTCATGTTGTCATCAAGAAATTTAGGAGAAGATGACACTCATATTATTTTTAGTAGAGTCTACACTTTTGAGATAGATTAGAAACAAATAGTATGAGGATCTAGAATTTTTTTCCTTGAGGGAAAGTCTTGAAGGTGGGGAGTCACCTTCCGATTTGAACATAGATAAAGATGAGATCACCTATGTTATAAATTAGTTTGTTGTTCCTATGATTATATGGTAGGATATGATGAGTGAATTTCATTCCTTGAAGTGGTATGTGCATCCATGTTGGACAAAAATATCTTGTGACCTATTTCAAAAGTATTAGTGTCCATGTATGAAAAAAAATCTTGTAGAGTTCGTGATATGATACAACACATGTCAACAAGTAAAGGTTGGGAATCAATGACTAGGTAGTTTTCTATATCCCGAATGGACCAAAGTCCTTATTTTTTATTTTATTATGGATAATCCCCCTTTTAAGGGTTGAAGGGGAACCCAAACATGACCCATAAGCCCAAGGAACAAGGCCCGACATGACTTGAAATAAATGACCCGAAGGCCCAGAGGCATACCATGCCCAATACATGACCTGTAGGCACAAACCACTAGAAATTACCCTCCCCAGCTTCTACATCATTGATTACCTAGCTCCCCATCTTGCATTTCTGATCGTCTAGAATTTCCCCGTACAAAGCTTCACGGTGCCTTATCTTGAGGGTGGTTTCCATACCCACTCATCCTTCCAATATGGTTAGCTCTGCTTCTGGTGACTACTATTCTTGTTTCTCTGATCCTCTTATGGGGCCTGTTCTATGTGAATTAGGCTACTCCATGGTCTCAAGGGCCTAAAAGCCCTGTGTCCCGAAGGCCTTTTGATGACCTATAGTCCCTTGAGACCCATAGGCCCAAACTGGTGGCTCGAAGCCCCAAATTGGGTGAATAGTTTAGGCTGCTATAGTACTGAACAGTAGCTACTATAGTACCTCCGACAGTACTTCCACAATACCCTATAAATTTTCCTCTACCTAGTTTTGAACCTGGGTCTCTTGGATTCCAAGTAGGAACCCTTACCACTTGGGTATGGGCTCATTGGAAAAAATTCATTTCCCATTCTTTATTGTAAGTGGGATGATGTTACTATATACTTTTTGGTGGGTCTACCAAGGATGTCTCATAAGAATGATGTTATTTGTGAAGTTATTGACCAACTGAAGAAGGTATCTCATTTCTTACCTATATAGGAGACTTTATCAGTGGACCAGTTGGGATATTTGTATGTTTAGGTGATAGACCATATGTGTGGGGTCCCACAGAGTATAGTTTCATAATGTGACTCACGTTTTACTTTGATCTTATAGTAGGGATTGTATAAGATTCTTGGTACATAGGTTTTATTGAATAGGTAATTCCACCCATAGATAGATGGGTAGTCATAGTGTGTTGTACAAGTGGATTTGGTATGAGTGTGTTTTCTTAACTTCGGTGGGTCCTGGGAGAATCACTTAGTGCTCATTGAGGTCACCTATAACAATATTTATCAAGAAACTATACATATGTTAACATTTTAGGAACTTTATGATAGGCCATGTAGATCACCTATATAGTGGATGGAGGTAGGTGAGTCAGAGTAATTGGGACTTGTCTCATTCAGGAGACATCAGAATATGTTCACATGATTTGAAAAGATATTGTTATGGCTCAGAGTAAACAAAAGTAGTATGATGAAATATTTTGAGGACCCCTAGAGTTTACATATGGTGATCATGTGTTCCTTTAGGTGTCTCCTAGATTGGTTCATCATATGATACGAACAAAGGAAAAGTTGGAACCGAGGTTTATTGGATTGTTTGAGGTTGTGGAGAGAATCGGGTTGGTGTCATACCTATTAGGTCTTATATAGAGGTGTATTGTTATGCATGACATTTTTCACTTGTCATAGCTTTAGCGGTATCACCCTGACCCTTCTCATGTGATCGAAGTGCATTATATTATGCTTATGACCGACAAATCCTTGGATTATCATCTAATACGTGTGTTAGATTATAATGAGAAAGTGACATAGGGAACACCATGTCATTATTTCCGGTATTGTGGAAATATTATTGTGTTTAGGATGAAACATGAGAAAGAGAAGTTGATATGTAGGATCAGTGGCCTGATCTTTATGAATCGAAATCTTAGTGATTCTTGGAAGTACAGCTCAAGGATGAGTCGTTATAAGGTAAGAAGATAATAAGATATTGAAATTTTTTAGAGATGTCTTGGGATTATTTAAAGGTACTCTTTTTTCTTTTATTGAGTACTTTTTGTTTGGGTTGTATCTTGGGTCCATTTTTGTGAAAATTGGAGAATTTTAGAAGGAATAGGGGCAGTGCATGGTTGGCGCATGTTTTTCCCAAACTGTGTGCCCAACCCAACAAATTTTATGAACCTACATAGAGGTTATTCACACAAAAGGCACATGGTTTATCAAACCATATTCCCTCTCAATAGTAACCATGTGACACCCTTGGGTGAGGTGCACACTTTTGATGCATGGTTATGGAAAATTGTGAGCCCTGTATAGGAAACCGGGATTGTGGAAATTAAATCCCCCAAAATTAGATTAAAAATATCTGAACCCCCGGAATTCAACCAAAATCAACCCCAGATCAACCCAAAATGATTTATCTCAGTTTTGGAGGCTCACTAGTGGATTCTAAGGCCCTCTGATCTCAATTATTGATGAATTAAGCCTATATTAAAGATCTAAACCTCTCTTAGTGAGAGATTCTTTTGCCAATTAGTTTCCTCCCACTCTTCCATCTTTATCTCATCCTTTGAAGGGTTGTTTTCTCCATTATAAGTAGATCTAGATCTAGGTTTTGATATATCTAATCCATTTGATCTTGGATCTAGGTTTCAGATCTAGATCTTTTTCATCATCATGTTCTTGATCTTTTCACTTCAATTAGAGACTTCCTTTGGCTAGTGTTCATCATCAATTTTGAGTTAGGTTTTCAAATTTTAATTCCCATTATCTTGAATCCAATTGCATCTATGTGTTGGTATATTTCAATAGGAACATTTTTCAATTAATGATTGAATTGAATAAATCAAATGATTAAACAATTTAGGGAAACCTGGAATTGGATTAATTAATTAGAATGTTAATTAATGGAATGTTGTGATTATGAGATTTGTGGAACTGGCTTAATTAATTGGTGAATTATTTAATAAAATTTTGTGATTATGAAATGAGTTGAATTGGATTAATTTATTGGTTAATTAATTAATGGAATGTGTGATTATAGTATTGATAGAAAATTTGACTTGTGCAATTGGACAATTACAGTGAGTATAAATTAATTATAAATAAGAATTATGAGATGTTTTAATTATCCTTAAATGGTTAATGGGTTTACAATTTAAATAATGTAAATGGTTTAGTGGTTAATTTCTAAAATTATTCAATGTTATTAAATTATAAAACTTTATTTTTTTGATAATTTAAATGGTATAATGTGATGTGAATTATTGATAAAAAGTGGATTAGTGTTGATTAACCTTGATGTGTGTGATGTTGAAATATATGTGATATATGTGATAATTTTTTGTGGGGTAGGTATTATGGCTTCAAATACCCATATGTGATAAATGTTTGTTGGACAAGGACTGAGGATCCAAATACCCAAATGTGATAAGTGTGTTTGGAATAGGGACTAAGGATCTAAAAACCCATATGAGATGGTTAGTATGGGATATGGAATGAGGTTCCAAATACACATATGAGATAGTGAGTGTGGGACAGGGACTGACAATCCAAAGAAGAAAATGAGATAGTGAGTATGGGATAGGGACCAAGGCTTCAAATACCCAGGTGACATTAAGGTTTGGGACAGGGATAGAGACTACAAATACTCATGGCGGGTTAGACATGACATTATATGCTTATGAGTTCAGCATTGGATCGTGGTTCTAATTGGTCATGATATGATTTGAAATAAAATGATAAATTAGAAACATGGTATTGTGATATGGTTCAAACTCTGTCATAGGAGAGAGAAATAATTATTAGTTCATGTGTCTTCAGGAACCTGGGGGTTATGTGGTTAATTAAATAATAATTAAAAATGTGATAACTGTTTACTTATGCATTGTAGTTTATTTTTTATACAACTCGATACACTATTATTGACTTGATTTTGTTTAATATGTCGTTGGTGTGTGCCTACAGAGTTGTACTCACACACTACTCAGGATGACTAATCGGTACCCAAATAGATTTCATGGTTTTAGTACAACATAATGGAAAGAGTCATATATTAGATGGATGAGTTGGGATCGAACATGGATGAGGGAACCAGACATTATTCAACACCCTCTTGGTAGTTTTCAGTGTCTATTTATTTTGGGTTTTTTCAATTGAAACTTGAAATGTATTTGGCATGACATATCTACTATTTAGTTTTTTATATTTTATTTTCTATTTTTTTTCATCATGTGATACAGGTTTGGTTTGGTTTTTAGGTATATAATTTTTTTTTGATTTATTTCTGCTATTGTGCCTCTTTGAAAAGAGGGAATTGTCTCCCCATGAATGATATTATACCCTCACTACTAGTCGATAGCCTCTAGTGTATAGTGAGGCATGATTGAGGTCATGTAACCAACCAATTTGGTGAAATAGTGTGTGGCACCATGGTCGAGACATTAAAAGTTTGTCTCATATAGGTTTTTTATTTTCTTTTTATTTTGTCTTTCTATTTAGGGAATGGTAGATATGAGAATATAATGAGTTGTGACTTTGTTAAGAGCTTGTTCATGGGATTAGATAACACATGTATGAGGGTGAAATCCAAGTACCTAGGGTGGGATTGTTGTTATTAATGTTTTTGTTATAGTTGTATGTTATTTCAACTCGATTGATTCACTTGTTGTGTGATTTGACTATGGTTTCTGAAATTTTCTAAGATTTTACTTGTGACCTAAAATGGAAAGAGAGTTTTATATTCATGCATAATTCTAGGAACTCAGAATTATTTTGTGACATATATCTTTTTTGGAAATCTTAGGAAAATGGGTTTTGCGTTAGTTAGTGAAATTGAAATGTTTTCCATTCTTGTGTAATTGAAATAAAAATGGGGCCTAATATAGAATTAAAATTTGTAAAATGATGTAAAATTTGAATAAATGTGTGTCTATGAGAAACTTGAATATGAGAGTGATTTTTTCAATGTTAACCATAACCTAGATATAGTTTGGTTAAGGGTTAGTGTTAGCACCTTGGTTTGACTGTGCGGTGGGTTTCAGTGGAAATGACTTGTTATGGCTTATTGTGCATCCCTATAAATGTATTAATGTAGTGAAATGTGTCCTGAGATGTGTGTTTTTAGCATTGTGGAGATATTACTCTATATAAATTCTTGTTGATAGGATGGTCGGAGGTTAGGGATGGAAATGATCCACAATCTTGGAACCTGAGACACCAATAGTGTCGAGTGAATGAGTTGGAGAGAAGTTCCATGAGAAATTTTCTCACTTCTTACAATTTATGGAAGGACAACCCGATAAGTTCATGAAGAGTTTGTCTAATCTAACATGAGATTTTCAGTTACAATACCCTCCTACTTTCATTGGTGAGGGTGGACCTGAGAAAATAGAGTTCTGGATTGACTCCATCCAGACTATAAATGACCATTTGGAGACTCCTAGTGAGAATAGGGTCAAGTTAATTGGTTATATGTTATGAGGATCAACAAATAATTAGTGGGATGTTCCCTACCGGACCGTTCAGGATGACAGAATGGTATATAAGTACTTTCTTGAGAATTTACTGGAGCACTTCATCTAAAAACAATAATATAAGTGAGAATAGCTCGGTTCATATGGTTGACTTAGAGTGGTATGTTCATAATGGGCTATATAGGTCACTGTGTAAACCTACAAGATTTTTCTCCAATGTTGGCAGGGGATGAGACAACTTTGAAATATGTTTCTAGGATGGAATTAAATTTGATATTAAGTCCCCTGTTAACATCTTCCAGTTAAAGAAGATTACTGAGGTGGTGGATTAGGCTCTCATAGCTGTGGGGAACCTGAAAGAGGATTCTAGTAAAGGATATGTGGTTTCTATTGGATGAACATGAGGTAAATATTAAAAGGGTAGGAAGAATAATTATGAGAATGTTGAAAAGATAAGTTGAAAGAAGACTGGGTATAGGATCTTACCTATGTTCTTTTCCACCAGTGTGGTAGGTCGGGCCAATTTAAAGAAATTTTCCTAAACCACTGGTAGAGTTACAAACTTGCGGTGGGAGAGGACAACTACATAGTTTCTACAGAAACCCATTTAAGATGAGAAATTATGTGATGACTAGACATAACTAGTGTATGGTAATGGGATATTCTACAATGTATTTGTTTGGATGTTGAAGTTCAACTAGTCATGGCTGTAGAGGAACTAGATGCAGTTCTTCTAGAATAGAGTGCTCATATCAACAAAGTGTTTCACCTTAAGGGACTAAAATTAAATCACATGGAAGACGGGTTTGAGAGTTTCATGTCACTCAACCTACACTCGTGGATAGAAAAGTTGGACTATTGATAGTTAGAGGTAATATTCTTGTATATTCTTTGCTTCTCGTGCCTTATATGATACCGGTTCCTCTCATTATTTTATATTTTCACAATTTTTGAATGGTTTCTGCATGGTAGTAGATTTCATCAGTGGGTTTATGATGATAGATACACCTTTGGGAGTACAGTTAGGAGACATCTATTTGTGCGGGGGGTGTTCTCTCAAGGTTGGGAAGTATCATTTCAGTTGGGATCTTTACATCGACAACATGTCTTACTTTGACCTAATTATGGGTATAGACTACTTAGCAACTTTCCATTCCCACATTTATTTTTACAGAAGTTGAGTGACTTTTATGTCTCCTGAGGTTGAGAATTATATTAACCAGGGAGAGTGGTATATCAAGGTGGGTCATGCAGGGCCAGTTCATCAGCAACAAGGGAAGCTTATCATATATTTTTTTTCCTATTTCTAGATGATGAAGGTGTATAGAATAAATTCTACCTGCCCATAGTGGGTGGGTTCTAGGATGTGTTTCTTGAGGACTTCTTAAGGCTTCCACCTAAGAGAAATGTAGAATTTATAATTGAGCTCATGTTGGTGGTCGAGCAAGTTTCTATTCCACCAAATAGAATGGAACCAAAAGAGATTCAATTTATTAAGACTCAATTGGAAGAGTTAATGGATAAGAGGTTTATCTATTGGAGTACACTTCATTGGGATTCACCAGCCTTGTTTTCTAATAAGGATGATGAAAATATATACTTATGTTCTGATTAATGGAATTTGAACTGGATGACTATGGAAAAATGGTATATTCTTTCACTTATCAATGATCTATTTGACCATTTTAGGGGATATTTTTTTTCTATAAGGTTAACTTGAGATCAGGGTATCTTCATTTGAGATTTCAACCTTCTAATATACTATGGACTACTTTCATAAATAGTTATAGCCTTTATGAGTTCACCATGATGTCATTTGGGTTAACAAACATACCTGGAGTGTTCATGGACTTGATTAATATAATATTTCACTCATACCTAGATCAACTCATTGTGGTGTTTGTGGAAGATATATTGGGGTACTCTGATACTCATTAAGTTCATGGCTAATATATTGACCTCATCTTGAGTACACTAAGAGAGAATTTTATATAATCCAGACTATATAAGTTTCAATTATATATTGATCAAGTGAACTTATTGGGTCACATAATCTAATAGGAAGGTGTTTCAGTGGACCCAGAGAAGGTTTAGGAAATTATATATTGGGATCATCCCAGTAACATTTTTTATATCTATAGATTTATAGGTTTTCTAGGATATTATTGTAAGTTCATCCAAGACTTTTCATGATTTTCATAACCACTTTTGTACTTTAAAAAGAAGGTAGTGAAGTTTGAATGGTTTTTATCATGTGAGAATACTAACTAGGAGCTGAAGAATTGGTTGACAATAGAAACAATATTGATACTACCTGAGTTAGGTGAGGAGTATATGGTGTTTTGTATGATTCTGGGTTCAAGCTTGTAGTAGTGTTGATTCTGGGAGATTGATTTGTGGTGTATGTGTCTCATTATTTGGGGCCACATTAATAGAACTACCCTTTGTATAACCTCGAGTTATCTATAGTGATTTATTCTTTGAAGTGTTGGAGGCATTATCTTTTGGGAGAAAATTTTACGGTGTATACCAATCAGAAGAGATTAAAATATATCTTTTCCAAATGAGATTTCAATCTATGGTAGTAAAGATGGGTTGAGTATATATAATCATTCAACTTTCAGCAAGAATATATGCCCAGTAAGGGAAACATTGTTGTTGAAACTTTAAGTAAGAAAACTCAGACACAGGAAATTCAAGAGTCTATTGTTGACTGTAAGATGATGATATTACTAGATGAGAAACATGATTTAGTTTTGGTGATCTATGAGAATATGACTCTTATATGAGTTTTAGTAGAGTCTATACTTTTTGAGATGAATTACAGACTGATGGTATGGGGATATAGAATGTTTTTCCCTATGGAAAATCCTTGAAGGTGGGGAGTCACCTTCTATTTAGACCATAGGTGAGGAAGATATCATCTATGCCAGGGATAAGTTTTTGTACCTACGGGTATGTCAGAGGACCCTATAAATGAATTTTATGCCCTGAAGTGGGTGGTGCATCTAGGTTTGGCCAAAATGTATCATAACCAATGTCAAACATATTTTGGTGAGGTATGAAAAATGATATTTTAGGGTTCATGACACAATGATACGCCAATAAATAGGTGAATGTTTAGCATCAATGACCTGGTGATTTTTTATATCCATTTCCCATTCCTAAATTAATGTGGGATGAAATTACTACAGACTTTCTGATGGTTCTCTCAATGATACCTCTGAAGAATGATGCTATTTGGGTGGTTGTGGACCGAATGACAAAAGTATCTCATTTATTGCCTATATAAGAGACTTTATTATTTGACCAGTTAGTTGATTTGTAAGTTCAGAAGATAGTCTATCTACATGGGGTTCAATGAATTATAGTTTCAGGCCATTTCTTATGTTTTAATATGTGATTTTGGTAGGTATTGCAAAATTCATTCGGTAAACAGGATTTATTGAGTATGGTATTCCATCCGTATATATATGGGAAGTTATAGGGTACTATACAAGTGCTTGAGTATATGATACAAGAATGTGTTCATGACTTTTTTAGGTTTTGAGAGAATCACATACCACTAATTACATTCACATATAAAAATGGTTATCAAGAAACTATATAGATGTTACCAAATGAGCCACTTTATGGTTGGTCATACAGATCACCTCTATGATGGATAAAGGTCGGAGAGTCAGAGCTGTTGATAACGAGTCTCATACAGGAGAAATTAAATTAGGTTCAACTTATTCAAAAAAATATGGATATGGCTCAGAGTAAAAATAATTTGTATGCTGATAAAATTTGACCACTCCAAGAGTTTACAGATAGTGATCATGTGTTCCTTCAGGTGTCTCCTAGATTAGGTCACTGTAGGATATGGAGAAACAAAAATTTGGTGCCCAAGTTTATTAGACCATTTGATTTTGTGGAGATAATCAGGATAGTAACATATTGGTTGACTCTTCCATAGAGGTATAGTACTATGCATGATATTTTTCATGTGTAATAGCTTTGGAGGTATCACCTCGACCCTTCTCATGTGATCGAACTCGATGATGTTGAGCTTGAGACCGATGCATCCTTTGAGTAGCATCTAATACATGTTCCGAATTGTAGTGAGAAAGTGTCATGGGGAAAGACTATGTAGTTATTTCATGTATTGTGTAAACATAGACATTTTCATGAGGAATTATCGTAAAGAGAAGAACATATGAGGTCTTAGTGGCCTGATCTTTTTGACTCGTAATCTTATAGATGCTTGGGAGTACATCTTGAGGATGAGATATTATAAGGTGGGGATATTGTAAGATCCTGACCTCTTCTAGAGATGTCTTGGGATCATTTATAGGTACTTTATGGCCTTATTTTGTTTCCTTTTTTAGGTTTTATATTGGGTGTGTTTGGTTGAAAATTGGAGAATTTTGGAAGGAAGGGGTACAGTTCATGGTTGGGACATAGTTTACCCAAACAATGCATCGAGCCCAACAAACCATGTGAACCAAGATATAGGGGATTCACAAGGTCGGTGCACAGTTTTTCAAACCGTGTTCCCTTTTAGTAATAACATTGTGACACCCTTGGGTGAGGCACATGGTTAGGGTGCGTGATTTGGGAAAACCATGTTCCCTGTATAGAAAACCATTCATGGAAATTAAATCCACCAAAAAATAGATTAAAAATACACCAACCCCTAGAATTCACACAGAATCAACTCTAGCTCAGTCATAAGTGAGTTTTTTCAGTTTTAGAGGCCCCCATATGGATTCTAAGTCCCTCTACCACATTTTTGGATGAACCAAACCCTATATTGAAGATATTAACCCCTATTAATAAGATATTCTTATCCCAAATAGTTTCCTCCATATATCCCTTCTTTATCTCATCCTTTGACTGGATTTTTTCCTCTATTTCCAATAGATCTGGATCTATGTTCTGAGATATCTAAACCATTTGATCTTAGATATAGATCTTATTTTTCATTGTGTTATTCATCATTCCACTTCAATTGGGGATTTCTATTAGTAATTTTTCTTCATCAATTTTTAGATAGGTGTTCTAAATTCAATTCATATTTTTTTTATTTCAATTACATGTATTCTTTATTAGATTTAAATTAGAATGTTTGGAAATTAAATCTTGAATTGAATAAATTGATTGATTAGCTAATTTATTAAAAATTTGAATTGGATTAATTAATTGGTGAATTAATTAATAGAATGTTGTGATTATGCAACTAGTGGAATTGGATTAACTAATTGGTGAGTTAATTAATGAAATGTTATGATTATGAAACTAGTGGAATTGGATAAACTAATTGGTTAATTAATTAATTTAATGTGTTATTATGGAATTGATGGAAAATTGGAATTCTATAATTGGTCATTTAATGTGAGTATGAGTTAATTTGAAATGAGAATTGTGAGATGTTTAACTTAACCTTAAAGGGTTAATGGGTTTATGATTTAAATAATGTAAATGGTTTATTGGTGAATTGTTCATATTATTCCATGTGATTAAATTAGAGAACCATGTTCGTTTTAATACTTATAATGGTATACCATGATGTCAATTATTGAAAAAATATTGGCTAATGTTGATTAACATAGATGTGTGTGATATTGAGATAACTCTGATATATGTGATAAATGTGTGTGGGAGAGGGACTGAGGCTCCAAATATCCATATCTGATAAATGTGTGTGGGACAGGGTCTAAGGCTCTAAATACCAATATGAGATAGTGAGAATGGGAAATTGATTGAGGTTCCAAATACCCATATGAGATAGTGAGTATGGGACAAGGATTGAGGATCCAAATACCCATATTATATAGTGAGTATGGGACTAGTACTGAGGCTCTAAATACCCATGTGACATTGAGGTTTGGGATAGGGATATAGGCTTTAAATACCCATGAGGTGTTAGACATCACATTCTACACTTATGGGTTTGGTATTGGACCATGGTTCCAATTGGCCATGATATGATTTGAAATAAAATATAAATGATAACCATGGTATTGTGATGTGGTTTAGATTTCATCTTGGTCCAAAGTGAGTACTGATGGTTCGGGTGTCCTCGGGAACCCAAGGACTTATGGGGTTAATAAAATAATAATTGAAAATGTGACAACTATTTACTTATGCATTGTAATAAATTATTCATACAACATTATACAATTTTATTGACTGGATATTATTTTAGACATTGTTGGTGTGGTTGTATATATTTTTACTCATATCCTACTCAGGATTCTAGATCGGTACCCGAATAGATTTCATCGTTGCAGGAAATGATAAGGGAAAGTGTCCTATGTTGATGGTTGAGATGGGATGGAGCATAGATGAGGGAACTAGATGTCATTCGGAACCCCTTTGGGAGTTTTTAGTGTATTTATTTATTTTGGGTTTTTTTTACTGACCCTTGACCCATATTTGGCATGACATATCTAATGTTTAGTTTTAGATATTGTATTTTCTTTTTTTCTCATCATGTAATACTAGTTTGGTTTTTCTATTTGTTATATCATTTGGTTATTATTATTTATTTTTGTTGTTGTGCTACTTTGATAAAGAGGGTATAGTATCTGTATGAATCATTGGAAGCCTCTAGCATACAGGGAGGCATGCCTAAGGACATGTAACTAACAGGTTTGGGGAACTATTTTTTGGAACCTGGGTCAAGACATTAGAGTTTTCATAATAACAAAGAGGTTTCTACACCAATTTAAAAAAAATACATTACCAATATTTCAAGATATCATCCAATACATAGACTTGTCTCTTGGGTTTTAATTAATCTTCTCAAACCATAAAACAAAAGGTAATTAAACTAATCTAAAAAAACTAAACCATTTTCTGGATACCAACTATATAAATCCATGTTAAACAAACAAAAATATTATATTGGTTCCATGTTTTAGATAATACATCTCATAAATAGCCCAAAAACCTGGGGATTGATGAGATTGGTGTCTTGGAGCCTACCAACTTAAAATTTTATACTAAAATACTTGTTGAAATTTCTCCATAATTTTTTTCCTGTAGACTCTCTTATAGACATATCATATGATATAATCATATTCATAACCTTGGTAATGTATTTATAAGAAAGGGGTGATCTCAAATGCATTGTAAGGGAAACTTGTTAACTAAACAATTTGTAAGATTAAGAACATAAAATAAAACCTGAAAAGAGGAGAAATACCCTATATAGGGATCATGGAATCATGAGTTACCATATAAAAACCTTATTGAGTATTAAGGATCATGTAATAGTAACATAATATAAAATAAATGTAATCAAACAATGGCTTTGAAACACATAAAAAAATCATTACATGAAATCAAAAAATAATAAATCAGAAAATCATTAGAATAAGGAATATCCGAAATATTTATTAGTTATCATAATTAAGTCACATTCTAGAAAATTGGAACAAACATAAGTAAAGAAAATCCTATAAACAATGCTTATTGATTCATGTTCCGAAAATAAACTTATGGAAAAAGATTCCAAAATATCATTCACTCAAAAATTGTGAAAAAAATAATCTAGTATATCATTTAAACAAAAAATTTGAGAAAAAATATTCTAACATCTTATTCACACAACAAATTTCACATATCATTGAATCATATTTTCATCGCATCATGTGATATGAAACCATAACCAATGCACTTGAAGGGGATATAGGACCCAACCCATAATTATTTATAAATATGTGTCCTATAAGGCATCAATCATTCAATATATCTTGAAAATTGATGGGGATAAAATTTTATTTCACTCATCATATAATAAATAACCTATGGAAATGAAAATTGGTTATACAACACTTCAAGATGGTATCACCAAAACTAACTGGAAGAATGTAAATAGTTCATAAGAAAAATTCAATCACCCCAATAGATTACTTCATAATAACATTTAGAATGTGATATATACCAAATAATTTCCAAAAAAATTAGATCCTTAATAGATATATATGAAAATATAGGTGAAATTGTAAAATGTTTTTAGAAAATTCTTTTATCATTGTCATAAAAGAAGAAGTTACGGTCACATTGATAAATTTTTATTTTAAGGTGAAGTTAAAACACTTGAAAAGATTTAATTTTAAAAACAATCCAAAATAATATTTCTTTGAAAGGAAATAAAGGTTATAATAAATAATGTGGTGTGGAATATAAAACATTTGATTTTGAAAGTAAGGAAATCCTTTTTGAACATTTTGGAATAACCTTTATGAAAGACTACATCATTAAAAATATTATAAATTACATTTTTAAAAAGGGGTGAAGATAATAATGAAAAAAATATAACAAAATATATATTATATGTCCTAAGAATATAGTATAATATTGGTGGGAATGAAAACAAAAAAATAGTAGGAAGTATTCATTGGTAATAATGGGATTTATTCTTATCAACGTTACACTTTTAATTTAGAAGAAATTTTATCAAAGAAGTAGTTATTGATAATGAGAAGTAATTTCCATAGAGAATAAATTGAGACACAATATAATATAGAGGAGTCACAGGATTAAATATATATTGAAAAATTATATTCAAGATGAATATTTTATGACCCAATGAATTGAAAATTCAGGAGATGAAACCCTTACCTTGAATTTTTTTAGGGTTAATCACACTATAACTTATTATTTAACAAAAATAATCATTTTAGTCCTCTATTTAAGAAAATTTTTCATATATATATAATTTTATAATAATAATTTATATGGATAGACATTAATAATATTATATTTTCTTATTCATAATATTAATATGGAAAACCAACAAAATATTTTAGTAGAATGATGGGTATACAAAAGGGTTATGGAATGGATTTAATGAGAAAGAAAGGAAGTATATCATAAATTAGAGATCATTTAAACATTAATGGATTGATTATAAACATCTAAAATAAAAATAACATGGAAATAAAAAGGATTATAATAAAAGTAAGTGCTTTAATTGAAAAGTGGCGGGAGATAATCAAGGAGTGATTTCGACAGTATGATGTCTATACAGAAGGGAATATGAAATGGGATTTTAGGAGAGATATGGTTAATATCTCATAATTAAAGAATAATTTTGTAATGCCCCAACCCTAGAATCCAGGAGCTGGTGCATTATTTTAATACATTGGCATGATTACAAGGAATCAAGTCCCAAAGAACCGATCAGTTTAGTATTCTTGGAAACAAGATACATACATAAGTTCAACATTAAAAATTGAAAATAAAAACAACACTAAATTATTCCATTAGAAATATCCAAGCTTCCTAGATTATGCCTTCAAGTCACTCATAACTAACTTCTTCATATCCTGGGAAAATGAAACATAAGAAAGGGGTGAGCTCAAATTCTTAGTAAGAGTAATAAATAAAGAGGAAGATAACATAAAAATTAGGCATGGTGAATTATTGAAAACACATGCCTTTACAAATAATTAACATGAACACTTTATGGTAGGAATATGAGATGTGTAAATAATTTCATAATAAAACATAGTCATGGGTATTCTACTAGTCGAATAACCACAAGAAATATCATTATCTAATCTCATAATGATTGAATTCATAATGTCAGGCATTCTGAAACATTTTGTCAATGCCTCGACCAAGACATCTAAAAATGATTAAGGCCTCATCCAAAACCATATATCAAAAATTGGGAAAGGCCTCATCCAATTCCACACCTAGTTGTCTCATGAGACCTATTGATGCATCGAGGAGATATAGTGGGCTCCACCCGTCACATTCTAGTCCAATGTGTTCCTCATGTGAAAAGGTTGAAACATAATATGAACATTCATATTAAAACTAGCATAAGAAATGTCAATATTTTAACCACAAACCATGAATGTTATAAAAATAGCACATACATAGTCAAACATAACTCATTCAATACAATATAGAAGATTCTATTATAATATATCAACCTCAATATAGAATAATGACGGATATTTACATAGAATAAAATAATCATCAAAAATATTTGAGAGAAATATCCCCCTTTTCCATGAAAACATTTAAGAGTCTCACTATTTATCAAGAAGCTCTTTAAAATATATTTTTGAATCAAAGTTTCCCATACCACTTTGAAATTTTTAAAAGGAAATTTAATTCGAAAACATTAATTTCCATATAAATAAATCCTTAAAACCATTTTTAAAACATGGACATTAATGAGAAATATTTTAGAATAATAAATATTTAAAACATTTAAAATGATATTTTAGTTAGAGTTTCTAAACAAAAGAGAGACACTTTAATAAAAATAATTAAGGTAATCAAAACTTTATAAAACCATGAGAAAAAAGAAATTCATGATATACTATGTAAATGTAAATTATATACACCATATAAAAGTTAATTAGCGTATAACAACAAAGAAGTCTCAGTGGAATGTAATTTGAGATGAAATATATTATAAATACTGTATAGTTATGTTAAAGAAAAAATAAACGACATAATTATGTGTGGAAAATATAAATACACTAAATATTATTGGATTTTTAGTTTAAATCAATCAGAGGACATTCAAACATATTCTTTTAAAAACCACACCAATGAATTGGATGTTTAACTCAATAAAAGGAGATTGAGTTAAAATTACTCTTATCAAGTTCATTTCGATGACCTGAGAATTTATCAATGGAGTGATTATGTGTATAAAAATTATATCCAAAGAAAGTGGAGTGGAAATTACTACACAAATAATAAATATTAATTCCACACATAATCATGGAGTAAAATAATCAAGGAAGTATGCGTAAAGCCCAATGAGACGAAATTGAAATTTGAAATTCCCTTACTGATTTGGTAACATATGAAACATACACCCCATGAAATAAGTATCATAAAATGAAGATGAAAATACCCATAAATAAAATTATATTACAAAAATAATACAATCATGGGCAGTACATACTCCACACAAAAGGAAATAGTGGCCAATATAGCATGAATCTCACAGGAATAAAAGTGAGATGAAAAACCCTTACTTCGTTGTAATCAATCGAGTCATATGAAAAAAAGTTAATAACCACCAAATGAATCACAGAATACCATTAATATAAATATAATCATGATAATATATATCAAATGTAAGTACACAATACACCACATGCAATAAATAAGTGGCAAATAATGTAAATCCCATAGAATTAAAAGTGAGATAAGAAACCCCTAACTTCAAGTCCGACTTGTCTTATATGTTCCTTATTCTTCCTGAATAATAAACATAAGTTAATTTATAATTGACTAATAACATTTTTAAAGTTTATTATTCCTTTTATATCACTTATTTCATTTATATAATAAATATATAATTATTTTAGTTCATATTGGATATTTTATCGATGTTCGGAACTTGAGTCAAAAATGAACTTGTTATAATTACGATTTTTTCATGTGGTCAAAACTCCATTATCTCTAGAATGATATACATGATTCAGATATGATATATATATTATATATCCAGTATATATATGTATTTATAATAGTACATAATATTTGGAGATAAGAAATGAAATTCACCATTCATGGAGACGGTAAGTCGTACGTACGCATGAACGCTACATTCATTTCTATTTTGTATTTTAATGGAATAAAAACATAATGATACATAGGTATATTATAATTCTAGTATAATATAATATGTAATATCATTAAAAATTTACTTTATATGTCTCACACAAGTCATTAACGAGTCATATCACTTTGAGGGGGCGGTAGTCCACACTTCCTCAAATGAAATTATCACGTTTTACCCATAATGGAAACTATAAAGGTATGATATAAATGGAAAATACAGAAGCAAAAATAAAAAATAAAATTAATATATATAATATGTAAATACAGTTCCATTTTAATGGCCACCATGAGATTTGGTAGGAGATAATCGGACAATCATCGTTTCGTGAGGCGTTAGTTTTCCAACCACAGAAACAGTATGTTCTTCACCCACTAGATGGAGGTGTGTGTAAGTGTAGTTATAATCCTTCTCATAAGAACATCATAATATATTTAGTATACTATTTTTGTTATAAAATAAAAGAATAAAATATATTATGGGGTTGTACAAGTAAAATAAAACAAAATAATTTAAGAGAAACTGTTACCATTAATTTGCTTAACTTCCTTTGGTATGAACCAAAAAGACCTCTTGAAGTGACTTATGCCTAAGGTAATTCATCTATGTGTAATAGAGGGATATTGAGAGATTATTTTTTAAGGTTTTTTAGGATACAAGGGGCTTGAGTGGTGTGTGTAATGGGTTAGAAGTGGTGTCCTTTATAAGGGGGAGGAGGGGCTCTTTAGGAAAGTGTAAAAATATGATTTTATTATAAAATGATATTCGGTTCCTAAAGGTCCAAAACTAATTAAATTCGAATATAAGATGACACATGGTTGAAATAAAATCATAAAATAATAATTGGATAGGTTTTGTATATTGTTTTAATATTAATAATCTGATTTATTTAAATGTTTTATTAATGTGGTAAATACTACATCATTATTGTGTCACAAATAATTTAATTTATTTGATGTTTAAAAATTATAAAAAAACTACCATAATTTAGGAAATCTATTTATCTTTGAAATGAATATTTATAGTCTAAAATATTACTTATATAACCCCATGTAAAAATTTATAAACTAAAAGATATTTTTTAATTTCATTTTTGTCTTTACTTTAAGTTAATTAAAATAAAGTGTCGTTATCACTCTTCAATGGTTCCATGGGGTCCCAAAATCAACCCAAAGATGACCATGGTTGTCCATGACTCATCTAACAAGGTTAGAACAAATATTAAGGTAATTTTTTTATTATTAAAATATTTTTTTATCTTGAATTTCCATATTTAATTTTAACCGCGGTAAATAAATGTCAAAACATTACAATTCACCAAAAATTATTTTCATTTTATTGAACCAAATTTTACTTACTAATAACAACCATGTATTTCATATTTTCGAAATTCAATTCACAGAAGCAGTAAAATTTCATTTAAATGAAAATGTCAGTTTTTTAACTACTATTAAGTGGTTTTACTATTCATCAAAAATTGAAATTTTTCAGAAAAAATACCAAAACTTCATCCTAGGATATATTTGATATTCCTAATTCAAAAATTATGTCTATTTTACCAAATTCAAAAAATATAAGTTGAATTAGTTAATTTAAAAATTAATTCTCATTATTAAAACAAATAGCGAGTTTTTAAGAAACATTAACTATCAAAAGATTTACACTTGTTTATGTATAATTTCAAATTGAAATTAATTCCAATGACCAAAATTGGATTAAATAGTAAAAATATAATTTAATAATACTTAAAACCCATTCAAATTTATAACTGAACACTATAAATAATTTTGATAAAAAAGTTGTTTTCAATTAAAATTTAGTATTTTTCACTATTCACCCGAATATAAAAGTTATCATAAATACACAAAAACATTTATCAAAACTAAATTTTTATGTCCCTATTCTAAATAAGAAGTTTATTTTGTCAAATTGAATATATAAAAGGGTCAAATATTGGATTTAAACAGGGTTTTCCATTAAAAGGTGGTGAAATTACATTTTTTGAAAAATACTTGCTTTATCTGAAAAAAATGAATTTGTTCTTATATTATCTCTAAGAGACACATAATACGGATGTTAAAATTATATAGAATATATACAATTAAAAATTAAGTTAATAATATTCATAACTTCTTTTAAACGACTGGTTTGGTAAGCCATGGTGCGCTCGAACTCGGTGTTGCGTGTAGCGTAAGCTATTGAAGAAAATAACTTACTATGAAATCTTGGGGTGTTACAAATTTAGAAAATATAGGATTTATTATTAATAAACAGAATCAAAATCATAATGAAATCAAAATTCCTTATCACAAAAGTAGTAATTGAATCAAAATGAGGAGGATAAGAATCTCTACCTTGATGAGTAGCTTCTTAAAGCTTGGGAGGACTCCTTAAAACCACAGAAATTGATTATGAGGGATTTAGATAGGGATATAGAATTTAAATTCATGACAAACTCCTTTTAGGTGGAGAGGGATGGGATAATTTGTGGGGTTGAGCTCTTTTTATTAGTGAAAAAGAGGGGGATTTGTGGAAATGAAATTTGGCTTAGGGGTAAGAATGGTACCTCATGGGTGTTTGGGGGTTAGGTGAGTTAGGTGAATTAGGTGAAGAAATGGTAGGTGATACATTCTGGTATTTCTTTAATACATAAAAAGGATTTATATAAGGTATAAGTGACCTTTTAAGTTTTAAAAAACCATGATACTTTGTTTTCCCACATTTACCTTTATCAATCATGATTAAAAAAATTACTCATGGTAATTATTTTATTACTAAAAACATAAGATTAACCTTATTACAAAATTTTGATGTGATGAATATGATTTTGTGATCTATATAACCAAATTAATTTATAACTTTGAGAAAATTAACTTCCAAATTTAAACATATAATGTGTAGAAAAAAAAATTTATAGAAAAAATGACATTTCAGATGTTAAGTATTCTAAATATTATTTAAAATTAACTAACAATTAAATTAGTGTTAATTAATTTTTATATTTGATTAAAAATAAAATTATAGAGTAAATTAAAATGCATTCATTTAATTAAAAATACAATATTTGGAAAGGTGTTATAATTTGAAAAATAACTTTTTTATAGTGGTAAGTAATGTTTACCTCGATAAAATAATTTTATATCAAAAAATAGTGTTACTTATTAGATAATTTTGGACATATTGATTCTAAATTTTAAATAAGTCTTATTGGATTCAATTTCTAAATGGGTTTAAAATTAATTTTAGTGTAGTAAAAGTATAATGTATTAAAACAATTTTTGAGAAAAATGTTACTTGAGTTCTAAAATATCAAATATAGGTTATAAAATATAATTAAAATTATAAAATACATATTTTTTCAAGAAAACATTTCATAAATTTATATTTATATATTAGTAATTTTATAAAAGTCACAATATTAGTAAATTCGTAGAAAATCAATATGTTTAAAAATTCTCAAAAATTATCTTAAGTTACTATTAGAATGATAAATCCAAAAATAATGTTTGTTTTATCTAATACATATTAAAATATTTATATATATTATTTTTAAAAGAAAATAAAAAAATATAAATAAAAAACATATTTATTGGAAAATGATGTTTGTATATGTTAAGTGTTCCAAATGTTATTTTATATCAATATTTAAGATTTTAATATATTTTTTCATATATAATAATATTTTAAAAGTTTTTAATTTATTCTATTAGTACTAAAATATAAAATACCTAACGAAATGGTTATTTGAAGAAACATTAGTTTTCTACTAAATATGCTTTAATTAATAAAATTGTAATTAATTATTTATATTCTAAAATTTAATTTTACTACCCCCATTGGTATTAAAATATTTATTTAAATTTTATATATAAACAATATCATATTTTAATAGTAAAAAAATTACAATTTATGTATAATGAGTAAATATATATATATATATATATATAATATTTTAATTTCATGTTTTTATTCTATTATGAGTTATACTTTTTAAAATTTAGTAATTAACAATACATGACTTCAATATACCTGTTGAACATATGATCAATGATCATATTAATAATGACCATATTTGCAGTAATCATATTTGCAGTAATCATATTTGCAATGAACATATTTGCAAGTACAATATTTATAATGGACATATTTCATTTCTATATATATACTTACTAAATCATTCATTCATTCCACTATCAGTTTTCATAGAATAGTTCTTATTTCATATTATAGATTTCATATAATTATTTCTCCTTTCATGGTGTTATTTCTCATTATAGTTTTTTTTGTATATTATTGATCCTCATAGTTGAAGATGATCCAAGAGATTTTATAGTCATGAATATTTTAATGGATATACTTCATCCATGGTTAGTAATAATCTATGGTTCGAAGTACATAGTGTTATGTGATTTTATTATAATGGTCCACTTATGAATAAATAAATTGTCTTTAGTTTGGTTCATTTATTATAGGTAACATATTACAGTAATGTTTTAATCTTTTTGAAAGAATAGAGAAATGATTGTTAAAATTATAAATGTAAAATAATAATAATAATAATAATACCACCTAAAATGTGGGGAATTAAAAAAACTGATTCAATTATCAATGTGTATTTTATCACTTATAAAGTGGTTTTTTATCATTGTAACATTTATAGGTAATAAAAGCATCCATTTTTAGTAGTGTGTAACTCCATTTAACATAACACTACAGAAACAATTTAATATAAATTAAATTTTATTTAAAATAAATTTATATTAAAATAAATTAAAATTATAAATCAATCTACATTAAAAAAATAAATTCATTAAAATTACATTGGTATGTACAATTTATTTCAAACATTACATTTTCTAACAAATTAAAACACACTAACTAACATGGGTGGCACGAATTTCATTGCCTTTGGGACTCCCTTCCAAAATAACATGGTTCCACAACCAATTTCAAAACACACCACCATATCTTGAATAAAATAAGATTGTGAATATAATAAAAATCAATTCTTATGTTAGTAATACTATAAATAAATAAACAAAACATAAACACGATACAATAATTGATTAATAAAAGTAAACAGATTAGGACAACTTGAATGCTAAATGATAGAGCATAAATAAAAAGGATAAAAAATAAGAAAACGTATTAAATAGTAATATCAATATAATCTTAGACTTTTTGCTCATTTTTTAGTGAATAACGTGCTTTTTTAACTAAAATTTCACATTTAAATTAGAAACATGCACTTTGAGTCATAAAAAGCACACCATGTGATGAATTTATTTGCAGTTTATTTTTACACCACATAAATGATTTATGGATAATTTTCCAAAAAATATCATATAAATACAAGTTTATTTAATTAGTTTTAAATATGTGATGTTGTTTTGAACTAAAATTCCAATTTAAAATTGAAAAGTTTCACTATTAATCATACAAGGTAAACAATATAATATAATTATGTAAGGTTAATTCCTAAACATCAAAAATGACATATGGATAATTTTAATAGATTATTTAGTCAATATGATTGAGTTCTATTTTTTCAATGAGTGGTCAATTATTTGAACAAAAAAATCACTTATAAATCGAAAACATTCGTTTTGATTCATACTAGGCATACAGTGTGACAGGTTAATGTTTTGTTTATTCGTACACATCCCAAATGATTTATAAATCATTTTTATAAATTATAAATACAATATGAGTTTTTTTCTTAGTTTTGTGCATGTGATATGTGTTTAGAACTAAAATTTACATTTTAAACAAAAACACACACTTTTATTTATTGTTGGAGTCACAAATAAAGGACAGTGTGTTCCCTACAGGTCATGATTGCAGGCTTCAAAGGTGTCACATTATGACACGTGTTTATTTATACCACATTGGAGACTATAGGGAGTTTGGGCATAGTATATAATCTCTATCCATCGCCCTCACTATCACATGGCCTTTTTATAGGGGGTGGGAAGTGAACCACCCTGGTGGGAAGTAAGCCCTACCCAAGAACAAAACTATGTGGGAGTAACCCTAAGTAGAAAATATTGATACGGAGGGTCCTTCATCCCCAATATATATCCTATAATTCATATCATAAGAAGTAGGAATCATTTTATTCATATAAAAATCCCTAATGGGGAGATTATTGTAATCCCAAATGAACGAAATTGAATTCCCTATAATTCATGGTTATTGGCTGCATAGGTGTCATGTCGTGACACCTTTTTCGATGTCCCACATCAAAGACTATAGGGGTGTTGTGCATGATATATAATCCACAACCACACCCATCCCCATAATAAATCAATTTCATAGGGGGATGAGTATTGAGCTACCCTAGTAGGTAGTGATCCCTTCTGGAGAACAAATCCATGAGGGTGTGATCCAAAGAGGATAATATTGTGACAGAAGATCATGCAAACCTAATTTAATTCCTATATTTATAGTGGCCACACAGTGTGTTGGATTGATGTTTGGATTACTAAAACATGTGAAAAATGACTTATGGGTCATTTTTTAAAAATAGCAAGAAAATTCAAGTGTGTTTTATTGGTTTTTAGTGAGTGATACAAATTTTGAACTAAAATGTCACTTTTAAATTGAAAACACGTACTTTGAGTCATACTGAGAACATCATGTATTGGATTGATGTATGGTTGAAACATAAATATAAAAAATGATTCATAGATATTTTTTTAATGTACTAAGATAATTCGACTATGTCTCTTTGGTTTTAAGTATGTGATGTGTGTTTCAAACTAAAATGACAATCATAAATCAAAACATGTTCTTTTAAGAAAACTATTTGTTGTATTGATGTTTGGTTAATTACTACACATCTAAAATGAATTATGGATAATTTTTATAAATTATAAGGAAAATATGAGTGGCAATGGTCAATTTTTAGTGAGTGATGACAATTTAAAATAAAATGACACGTTAATACTAAAAATACTCATTTTTAGTGATACTAGGTACACTATGTGTTTCATTAATATGTGATTGATTCATACATATCACAAATGATTTATGTATTTTCTTATTAGAGTATCATGAAAATCCCAGTGTGTATTATTGATTTTGAGTATTTGATGAGTGTTTTCAACTAAAATGTCTATTTTAAATAAAAAATTCACTTTCAGTCATACTAGACACACCATGTGCAAAATAGATGTGTGGATAATCCATAGACATCAAAAATGGATTATAAATAATTTTACTAAATTATCAAGATGTTAATAGTGTTTTTTCAAAGTTTTCATTAAGTGATGCACATTTTGAACTAAAATTTCATTTTTAAACTAAAAACATTAACTTTAAGACATGTTATCACATTATGTGTTATATTGACATGTGGTTGATTCCTACACATAAAAATGATTTGTGGATTTTTTTTCCTAAAGTATCAAGAAAAATTGAGAAAATTTACTCAGTTTTGAGAATGTGATATATATTTCGAACTAAAACATCTATTTTAAATTAAATCACACACTTTTAATCATATCAGAAAAAATTTGCACTGCATTTAGGTTCAGTTATTTCTAATATATAAAAATACTTATGGATAATTTTTCTAAAGTTTTAATATAATCTATTTTTTTCTTGGATTTCAATGAGTGACACGTGTTTTGAACTAAAATTTATCTTTTAAACTAAAAACACATATTTTTTGGCATAAGAGGAACATAATGTGTCAAATTAGTATGTGGCTCATTCCTACAAAAACAAAATGATATATGTATTTGTGTAAAAAAGTATTAAAAAAATCCAAGTGAATTTTCTCTATTTTGAGTATGTAATACATGTTTTGAACTAAAATGTTCATTTTAAATAAAAACACTCAATTTTAGTCATACCAATGAAAAAATATGTTTCATTGACATGTGAAGAATTATTAAATGTCGAAAATGGATTATGGACCATTTTTTAAAATTATAATGTTAATCCAAGTGCATTTTCTCAGTTTTTAGTGAGTGGTGCATGTTTTAAACTAAAATATCACTTTTAAAATTAAAACATAACCTTTGAGTATTACTGAGAAAATGTGATTTATATTAATTTGAGATATATTATTTCATGTCAAAAATGATTTATATATATTTCATTAACTTATCAAGATAATATGATTATATTTTCCCATTTTTGAGTATTTAATGTCTGTTTTGGACTAAAATGACCATTTTAAATCAAATGTAAAACTTTTAATCATACCAATAAAATCGTGTGTTAGATTGACATTTCATTAATTCATACTTGTTAAAATGACTTATAGATCATTTTCATGAACAGAAAAAATAAAATATAAGAGAATTTTAATTTTTTTTCAATAACTAATGCATGTTTTGATCTAAAATGTCACTTTGAAAATAAAATAAAGAACTTTGATTCATACAAGGAACACCCTATGTTGGATTAATATGTGTTTTATTCCAATACATAAAAAATTATTTATAGATGATTTTATTAAAATAACAGGATAATATAATCATGTTTTCTCAATTTTGATTTTGTGAAGCATGTTTTGAAATAAAATGTCCATCTTATATAAAAACATTCAATTTCAGTCATACCAGTTGTACCATGTTTCATATTAACATGTGGCTAATTCTTATACATCAAAAATTATGTTTTTATAATTATAATTAATTATAGAGACAATACAATCCCATTTTATGGTTTTTAGTTATTGTTGTATATTGTGAACAAAAATGTCAATTTTAAACTGAAAACATGCACTGTAAGTCCTTGGAATACCATATATCGAAATAACATGTTGTTGATTCCTACACATCAAAAATTATTTATGGATCATTTTCAAATATTATAAAAAAAATATGGTCTCAATTTCTTAGTTAGGAGTATGTGATGCATGTTTTGAAATAAAATTTCCATTTTAAATAAAAACATGCACATTTAGTCATATTGGTATTACTATGTGTTATATTGATGTGAATATGATTACTAAAAGCCAAAAATTAATTATGTATCATTTTCCTAAAGTATCAAGACAATTAAAGTGTGTTTTATCAATTTTTATGGAGTGATGTTCATTTTACACTAAAATTTAAATTTTTTATTGAAAACATTTAATTTTAGTCATATTGTCCACATCTTGTATCTGATTGATGTATTTCTGAAACCAACATATCACAAAATAATTATGGATTTTTTCCCATGACTTATGGGGAAAATTATATTTTGTTTTCATAGTTTTGAGTATATCACATGTGTTTTGAACTAAAATTTAGATCATAAATAAAAACAAGCACTTTCAGTCTTACTAACTATACTTTGTTTTATGAAGTGACTAAAGGTTTTTGGATAAATTTATTTTTAATTTTTATTATTTTCATTCTGAATTTAATTATCTAAAGGATATATTTTGGGTAATGTATGGATAATCAACCCAAAATAATTGAAAGAGTTTTCTATATGTGTTGGGGAATGGAGTTTTTACACTTGAATATTTGATTGGATAAATTCAAAGGAAATTTAAACATTGTATGATTGGGCATATGGTTTTTATGACAATGATAAGTACTATCTTGTCTAATATAATTTACAAGAAGTGAAAATTTTTAGGGATATGAATGTTGAACCTTTTATTGGATGGCCTATAGAGCTATATTAGAATGGGTCAAAATAGGTTTAAATATTAAAAAATCATGTTGATATTTTTTAGAATTCGTCTATGGATTCATGAACTTATAGGTTATCAAAATTAGTGAAGAAATAAACTAGAAGAATATTTTTGAAATATAAATTAAAAAGTAAGTGGAGTTCTTAGATAGTACTAAATCTTGAGTATACATGTTGAATGGGTCTTTAGAAGTGAGATCAACCAGTTTGAATTTCTTTAATATTTCCTATTATTATTTAAATCTAGTAAAATATAGTTTAAAGGGGTTGAAGAATGCCTAAGATTAAACAAACCAACTTGGTTCCACCCATGAACCGGATTTCGGGGCTAGTCTGTGACATCTCAAAGGGCTCTATTGATCCCCACTAGGTGGAACAAGTACCTGGGAATCTGGGACACACCACTAGGGAGAAGTTTTTACAAATAATAGAAAAAAACACAAAACATTAAAATTAAATTAAAAACATGCATATCATTAGAATATGAATAAAATAACCAGTAGGATATGTTTACAGACATAAATAAGTGAAGCAAAAGTTATGTTAGGGGTTCAGTTGGAATAATATAAATAAAAATTATTAAACAAAAACCCCACAAGTGAAAAAAAGGGACCACCACCCTTCTCTGTGTGACACAAGGCATCAACCCACCTCTGATCCATCACCATAAACCTTAAAAAACTATTCAAGGAACCCACCAACTCCCAATGGTGTCTTTTCTCACCCTATAACATATTTGACTAGTTGAGGGCCCATTACTAATTGAAACATATTTTTCTACCATTCTCTTATAGATAAAGATGAGTATTGTTAAATTGAAATAATATAAGGCGAGAAGAAGAGTTCATTGATATTAAAAGAGTTACTTTATATGATACAACCCTCATTATAATTCAAATATGGGGGGTATCATTCCCTCCTTTTAATTATTTTCAATAAATGGGAGAAAATTATACTGACTAATGGAGTTTATTTAGAATTGAAAAACAAATGGGATATTAAAGTTCTTAAAGGTGTTTGGTTGTATGTGTTTTCAATTAGTCTTATTTTCATTATCAATGTAATTATTCAAATAATATGTATTAGGTGATCGATGGAGAATTAACCTAAAGGATATTATGGAACTTCCCATATGTGTTTGGTAATGGAGTTTCTATAATTTAATACCTGGCTAGACATATTCAAGGGTTCCTCAAAAAATATAACATTTAGAGAAATGTTTTGTATGGAAATGATAAGTATAGAACATTGATAAGTATTTTTTACCAAAGTTTATAAGAAGTTGAATGTTTGAATGAGATGGTAGTTGAACCATATACTAGAAAGCCTATATAGAAATATTTTAAAGGCTAAAATAGGTTCAAATATTTAAAGATACTAGAATCCAATTTGGATAATCTATAAAAGTATTTTCATAATTAAAGGATATTAAAATCATTAATGAAATCACCTAGATGAATATTTATAAAGGATGGATTGAAAAGGAAGTAGATTTATAAGAAAATACTTAATATTGAGTATAAACGATTTAAGATTCATTAGAACTAATCTCAATAGGTTTTTAATCACATTTTTCATTATTATAATTCTTTTTAGATAATCCAATATGGTTTGAAGTGGTTGAAGAAGGACTGAGATGATTGTGGATAGTTTTTTATTTAAATTCAAGTGATCCATAATTTTAGTACAAAAATATAAAAAATGGATAATTCTAGAGAACATAGAAATTATATTTTAGTACTTATTATGTGTCATTTTTTACTCTTCATATGTGTTACTTCATTAGAAACCTAAAAATTTTATAAAAGTATGACCTGAATAAGTGAAAATCCAAACAGCATAAGTGCCATTAGGGAAGTTGGTATGAGTCATTTACACATATCATGAAGTTTCATATGGGTTATTAGAGATGTGTATAGGTTCCATTAAATCTATGTAAACTTCATCTAGTATATGTGTATGTGTCATGCAACACTTTGTCAATTCTTGACAATTTTATTACCTATATAAAAGCCACACTAAAAATAGGGATCCATATAAGGGTTGATCAGAAATTTTGAAGGCTACGTGAGGGTCACTAGACTGATGTAAAGGTAACCACTATCAATATAATGACCTTTCAATATTATATAAAGGTAATCATTAGGTTTCTAATTGATACATAAAAAACATTTTCACCTATATAAGGTTAAAACCAAAAAACATATATTATTTAAAGTTAGTTTGAGTTTCCAAAATTAGTTTCTCATGAAAAAGAAATATATATAGTGATATAAGTGGTGTTATTAGGTGTTATAAACATCTAGAAACCTATTTATTACATTATTCAATAAAAAAATTTAAAGAATTAATTTCTACAATAATTTCTTGATAAAGAAAGTTAATTTAATGAAATTCAAGAATAATGAAGTTGTTATTATATTGATTCACAAGTTATCCACCAAAATATAAATCAATGAGAGATGATATATTTTATTGAGAAATATAAGATGGATTTTAGAGGAAATTTATTTAGATTGAAATGATATCTTCTATATTTTATAAAATCTATAAATTAAAATAAATCTATTAATGATTTTATTATGTTCTTTGGTGGTCAAGACTTCAAAAAACTTATTTTATTAAATATTGAGGAGGTGAAGAAGGTGAAGATGTGTTTTGAGGTTTTTTTCTCTATAAATAGTAGCTATCATAAATTAAGATGAGTTTAACTCCCTAAGATGATTTGTCATGTGATATTTATATAACTAGGAAGATTGAATTATAGATTATCTAGAGTTTTTCTTGAGTTTGATAAAGAATAATTTGGGTCTTCTAAATAATATAAGATAAAATTATTCTTCTATGTGAGGATAAATAAATAAGGTTATTTTTTGGAATATCATTTGAGTTTAAAAATCTTGAATCAAATGTTATGGGAACAAAAAACTAGGTATTTTATAATAATGATTTCATATGGAAACCTACATAAACACACAATGTTTCATTAATGAATACTAGAAATAAAATATGGTAATTAATATATCCATATGTTATATTGAGTAAATCAAATAGAAATAAAATAATAAAGTTAGATAAGTTGTTGCGATTGAATTTGGTAATGAAGTGGGCAAATAGAACTTCAATATATCAAGGGAAAAGGAGTATAGGCAACTGAAAACTATAGTGAGGAAGAATATAAAGAGAAGTGAACCAGTGATTAATCTAAAGATTAGTAGGACTTCAAATAAAGGTAATAATAAAAAGGGATTATTGTGTTGGATAATTTATTTATGCTATATATATTCAGTCAAGGATAAGTTTGAGTTTAAGTATTCCAGTTAATATATTTAGAAAAACTAGGAATAGGATAGATTTATAGAGACCATGTTTAAGGTGATAAATCTTGAAAGTTTATAGCTATTAAAATAGTTTTTATGTTGAAGAAAATATACTTTATGGGTTTAGATACATCCTTATGTAGTACTTTTGATCAAAATTAATTGAAGAAAGGAACTAGTGGGATTCTAGTATAAAAAAATAGTTTAGTATACTATTGAGTTCACTTGTGTAATAAAGTGATGTCTCACTAATTTAATGTGGTGTCCTAGATAACTATAATTGTATCGATAAAAAAAAATTAATAGAGAATTTGGGACTTTTAAATCTCATGAATGGCTAAGAGTATGATTTCTTGGAGGGGATAAACCATGTAAAAATAATTGTGATATTTACTTATTTATCTAAATTTAATATAGGTTTATGTTATATTTAATGTTAAAATGGTTTTTAAAGGTTGAAATAAATATTTATAACCAGTTAAAATAATAAAATATCTTATTCAACTCCCCTACCCGACCCCTCTAAGTTGTGTAATTACAGTCCATGAGGAATTACATGTTAGATTTATATGAGTATGACTCCCACATGTCACAAATAACTTTTGGATTGTTTCCATAAAGTATGAAGATAATATGTGTGTTTTTTCTTAGTAAAACCAAATTTTGTATTACTAGAATTCTATTTAAATGGATTAGACCAAAAATAGAGTGTATTGCAACACTAATGAACATAGAAAAATCAAATAAATAAAAAAATCTCTATATAGAAAAACACAATACCTGATTGAATCATCCTTGTAAAATACTTCATAAAAACTTTATTTTTTATGAATTCATTTTATATGTATGAAGGGTACAAAAATCCATTATATGGAGTTCATAGTCCTTGTTGAAGATTAAATCATCTTCCTATCAAAATATCACTTCATCCCAACTCTATTTTTTTAGTAATTCTTCAATTTTTTACTTCAATAATAATAAATTACAAACCAATAAATCTTAAATAAAGTGAGATTTTTAAGGGGATATTATTTATCCTTCAAGAAAGACCTTAAAATATGTATGGATGTGTTTTGTTCTCTCTATAGGCACAAAATGATTAGATATTGACTGTGAACTCTATATGAAATCTATTCCTATATTTTTGAAATCAATCAATATTTGTAATCCTAAATAGTTATAAGATAAACCAACTCTTCATGATCTCTAAAAAATAAAAAATGTGATAGGAAATCACCACTCCATGATATTGGAAATCATTATAACACCATGTATTCTGGTCACTCATTTTTCAATTAATATTTTTCCTATTTTGAATATTTTACCTGAAGAAAAAACTAATATAAATAAAATAAAATAAATAAATAAAATATTTTAAATGAAATTGAAATTATCACCATAAATTCATCTTAGGGGAAACCAATTTATTAATGGAATATAAAATCATTCATAAATTTACAAAATTAATTACCACAGTCATCATTATTACTTTGTTTTTGTCACTATAGTGATACATTTAGAAAAATAATTAATTTGTTTTGATATATGATATGATAGTGAAATATTATTATATATACCTAAAAAATTAACTATTTTTAAAAGTCCATAGTCTTCTTGTGCTCATAGTTCTTCTTCATACAACGATTTTGACAATATTTTAACACCACCTAATCAAAACAATTTTTTTAAACACAATATAAAACATATAATATAAATTTTATTTCTAAAATCTTGAGTGTATTGGTTTATAAATTGATAAAGGTCATCATGTGTGGTTAGTGTTTTTGGATATACATGCTTTAGATCAAAAAAATCTTTTGAATATATAATATAATTGTAATGAGAATCCAATTATTTACAAAAAATGAATAAGTAATAAAATAAATGAAAATATATTTTATGTGATTAGATCTTATATTTTTACCCTTGTATTGTAGGTATTATAAAAATTCTATCAACTATAAGTTTATTTTAAAAAATTACATCTAGTCACTCTGCTATTATTAAAATTATATCTGTATCTACTTAATCCTTTTCTATAGATGTGATGTTAAGACTAAGGAGTCTAAAATTTTATTCATAAGTCTTTTCTATCACTTATTATTGATATATACACATTTAAAAATTAACATTATTTGACAATAATTAACGTAGTAGATCAATTACTGTATAAATAGATTATGAAAATGTATCTCATGTATAAATTTATAATTGAGGATCTTAGCCATTCATGCTTGAGAATTTATTTTACACTCTCAAGACCAATTATGTTTGGAATAACATCTCTATAAATTTATTCGTCAATTCCATGTTGGTTATATTATTGGCATGATCATATAATGTTATTAAATTTGAAAGTTGAATTAATGGGGTGAAGGAACTCTAATATGGACTTTTTCATTTATTGGTTGATCATTTTGATTTTTTTATTGCAACCTTTTGTTTCTATTTCCTTTTCTCATCTATAATAACATTCCCTAATTCATACCTTTTCATTAATTTTTAATTTTAAAAAAAAAAAATTATAAATGTCATACATCATAACATTGATTTATTTTTACAAGATTAAGCATATATTCTATGAATTTTATAATATAAATTTTAACCATGTGAATAAACAGATCATCTAGGGAAATATGTAGCTCAGTGCTTGGATCATGAGTTATGTGAACCCTACTCTCAAATGATCTTTTGGAAGTTTTATATTGTGTAGAATATATCCTGGGATATTGTATGTTTCACCTCTTAAAAAAAGGCAATGGGTGGATGTAGATAGATATAAATTTAAATAAATTTCACCCTATATAATTTTAGTGTTAAAAGGGTATCAGTATCTTATAGATTCATTTTTTTTATAAAATATTTATGGAAAAATAAATTATCTATAGTAAGGAAAGACTTTAAGGGGAATTCAAAGCCTCAACAATAGGGGTCTAGCTCTTTTTGTAATGGTTTTAGTGGTAGTGTTTCTCCTTATTAATCCCTCCCCATAACCTTGCTTAAAAAACTCTGAATTCCATTTTAGTTTTTCTTTTAATGCATCTATTCATTCCTGAAAGTCATGTATTTTCTTATGTTGGTCCCCCTATGTCTTTGATTTCTCAATATATACTCAGGGAGATACCCTAAAACATGAACCTATAATTTATCCATATTGTTCTTACTATCACAAGTCTATTAAATGTATTCATTCATAAGGTATTGAAAATGATGATTATTTTGCCTTAACAGGATAGAAAATATAGTAATAGAAGGAATCATTTTTCTATAATACTGATTTAACTCAAAAAAATTATGTCATTCATAAAAATGATTCTCATACTATTTTCATTCTTCATAATACAAATTTTCCCTCTTTATTTTCATGATCCTTCTCCCATAGAACATGATGTGGAATGTAATTAGCTTTGATTTTTTATTCATCAATATATATGTAAATATAGTAACATAATTATGTTGTTGTTTCATATAATATAAAATTATTATGGTAGATTTAAAATATATTCCATTATTTTATAATGAAGCATACCCCGCCAATTATTTATGGTAGTTGTATATTGGTTTTCATGCATACTTATTATTTTTAGCACTCAGTTGTGGTTTCAAAAATTTAAAATTCTTAATTAAAGTTATTAATACACATAATTTAAATTAAAATATTACCAATTATAATATACTAAAAATGATGCATCCTCAAAATGAATAATTAATTAATTACTGGATTTGGTTCTCTAGAATGAACAACTATGTACATTCTGTTATCTTAATATTCATGGTGTTGAATATTAATTAATATACTATCATATCTTAACCATTCTTCTACATCACAATGACTATGATAATTTCTTTAGAGTTCTAGTCACATTAAAAGGTCATAGGAATTACTCTCTATGATGAAAATCTAGAAGTACAATGACAGTATTTATAAATAAATGTTCTATAACTATATTATATTAGCTTATGGGATACAAATGATATAGGAGCTCAAGGGTAGGGACTCAAAATACATTGATACAGCTTCTCATGAAGTTCATCCTTGGGAATCCCAAAAAATGTTATTATAAGAACTTGACCCCCAATAGGAACTCCATATTTATTTATATAGGTGGATGTTCCAATATAAAAATGTGTGTAATGGTCCTTAAACTTTAATAATAATATTAATTCATATCATGAGTCTTGTACTTTTACATATTGATGAAAAATGTGATGAAATATACTCTTGAAGGGGTAAGAAATTTCAGTTGTGTCATGATTGATATTTAATTAATAAAAAATGATAGAACATATTTTTACCATAAGTTATTTAATAGAATTTTATATCTCATACCCTTTAATTGTAATGGAACTCTATGATTCAATCCATATCTAGGGTAGTTTTTTGCTAAGTTAATTTTTGGAAATTAAAAGAAAGAGACCTCAAGCACAAAGGTTAATGACGTAAGTTCACAACCTTCATGATTACAGATATTGAGACAATTTGAATATATTTCATAATGTGTGTTTGTATATGGTTATTTTCATTAAAAAAATTAACTTCTTTCTCTATAGGTATTTTAGTGTGTTATGAAATGTTAACCATGGATATTAGGTGGTACAACCTAATCTCACAGAGAAATTAGCCTAAAGGGTTACACACTAAGTGTATTAGAATCCTTAGTTAAATTCTATAAAAATATAACATGTTGAACAAATATTATTCTCATATATAGTTTAATGATTATTCTTGTGGAGTTGATCACAAATTTTTTTTCACTAGTTATTATAGATAAAATTATGTGAGTTGAATATTAAATAAATATTTATTTTCCAGTTATTTATGTATTTAATTATATAAATATAACATTTATTTATTTATTTAATACTAATATGGTGATATTTATATTTAAAAATTTATTCATTACTCATGGTCCATTAAATATTGAGGTGAATTAGAATCCCATATTTAATTGTTCTGTGAGAAATGAAATTTTATATATTATTTGAATGAATTTTAATTTATTTATTTAAGAAATAATTATTATTTATCCTTGATTTTATAAGAAATAATATAAATATTAAAATTATTATTATTATTTGGACATGAGGTTCACTAGGTATTAAGAGAATAATAAGAGCCTATATGAATTAAATTATTCTCTAACCCAAGGTCCATGAATACTTGGTTATGTCATTATCTATAATGACCCTATCCATATTAATCTTTGAGAAAAAAAATATATAAAGAGAACCCGCTTAAGTATTATTAAGTTTTTCTCATGGAATGCACTCATAAATTGAGAGTGATCCTCTTCCACCACCCTTTTCATTCTAGAGAGAATAAAAGTAATCCTTCTTCCTTGATGATATTCTAATAAGGATCTATAATGGAAAATGAAAGAATTATATTCTTCTATAATGGAACCCAAATATTTCTACGGTGACATTCATAAGTTCATAGAGAACATGTAGATCACTGCTATAAGGATTCTACCCTTGAATCCTCTCACTGCAATGAAAATATACTAAGAATTATTCAACTGAATCTTTAATAAATAAATAATTCACATGAGAATAAATTTTTTATCTTAACTCAAATTAATTATAAATTATATGTGATAATATTATCACATAGATTTTGAGGTATATAATTCAATTAGTTCTAAGGATAAATCTATAGGAGTTGATTAAAAATAATTTTTGGGCATGGGTCTAACCACTTCAATTACACCCTATAACCTTAAAGTGTTATTAAAGTAGTCACATATCAATTTATAAATATTTAATGATCTTTGATTGTTATATTAATTTTTTATTAGTGGTTATTTTTGGTTTAATCTTTATTTATGTTTTAATGTCGATATTTTATTTTATTTTTCTTTCTTTCTCACTCATATAATAAAAAATAGATAAAAAATATATAAAGAACATACAAAGATCATATCTGGAGGTGTGGATGCTTCTAGATGGATAGCATCAAAATACACGGCATTTATCACATAGGTAAACGTTGTGTGCATACACCACCCCAGGACAAGCCATAAGAAATTCCAGTCATCATGTAGTAAACACACATAATATGAATTAATACATATAGTGTGTTGACCAAGACATCCTGGAACATTTTTTTCTAAACTACACACAATGTAACTTTCTGAAATTACATGTAGTCTTTGCATTTTCGTGGTGTAAAATTCATATTCAATGAAACATCATGTAATTGTTGCATGACATATGTGTCTGAAAACCATGAAATATGAAGGTTACATGGAGTGTAACTACTATACGTGGAATGTAATTTATAAATTTCTATGGCCAACATAGATGCCTAGTCCCTCATAGAGTGTCATTTATAAATTGATAAGTATTATACACCGTGTGTAGTTGGCTGGTACACGCCATGTATCCTAAATATTTTTATAGAAAGTAGAATTAATTAATTATTTCATTTAAACTTAATCAAAACATGTATATGTGTCATTTATTTACATTACATTTAGTTTTATTGGATATATATATAGATATTAAATTCTTAATTAATTTCTATATAATATTTGGAAATACATATCATTTATATTCTGAATATTCCTACTACTCTAAACAAATTAAAACATTAAATTCTTTGTAAATAACATTTTTTTGTTTCATTTATTAATAATATACATTAAATAGTTATTTAAAAAAATGTGTGTGTTATATGTCATATGAGTAGATGGTATATGATTTCAATTCATGCCAATTAGATCGAATGGTTACACATAGTGTTTCCCTTGAGTACATATTGTGTACAAAATTATTTTAAATAAAACTTAGTTTATTTAAATTTTTTAAAATTACAATGGATGATAATATCAAATACAGTTTAGATGGAAACTAAGATTGATAAATTAGTTAATATAATTAATTGATCCAAGCATATTTTTTATTAATTAAGAACAATTTAAAAGAGTGTTAACCAGTTTACATTTGGGTATTCCTTGCATGTGTCTCAATGATCATGATATAATACTAACCTATGTATGTCATTTATTTATTATAATTTCTTATTATTAAATTAAAATTATAGATTGTGTATCATCCAATACTACTAATCATGTAAGGTCTTATATTCTCATGATTTATTTTAATTAAAACACCTAAAGAAATCTCTTGGTTACCCACACTTTCTAGTGAGTAAAACAATATATAAGGATGAATATCCTATGTGAATGCAGGGGGTCCAAACTAAAAGGAAGGTTAAAACAAACCCAAGAGATACATAGGTGAACTGGTGGAATATTGAAACTCGAATCGGGCCTGGTTATATAATTTTTCCCCTAGGGTCAATGGTTATTTTATTATCCTCTAGTTAAACCAACCATTAAAAAGTCTCATGATCATACCAATTTTTTATCATTTTTCTATCAGTTTCATGATTAATTATTCATGGATTCTTTATTTTGATCACATAATAAATTAATTAATGAACATACAATATGGAATTAAAATAAATTGGAATATGGGTAAATTTTATCTAAATCTGGTTAATCACTTAAGTAAAATCCACTTAATATTTATAACCATGTAATAAAATAAATTACGTAATTTATGTATAAAGATAAATATCCATAAAATCTGAATATTAATTATTTAAATACTTCCATTACTTGGTTTAAGATACAACCATAGTTCAAAGTTCTTGATTAGCCTATGTTAGGGTACTTTCAATTATCATGGAGTTTTAACATTAGTTCTGGTTCAAGTTAACTTGTTTTTAATTAAGGGTTTATCCCCTCCCTAAGACATAGTATAATGAGTGGTAAAGTGTTGAGGAAATAAAATTTTAGGATTTTAGAATTGGGGATTCCACTCAATGGATCATGGAGTTGCGAGATAATGTTGTTGGCAAGACCAGACTATCGAAATACAATAGAATAGTGTACCACCATAATATTTTAGAATTTATTTTATTTTAAATAACTACTATGTTTGATATTGTATCTTATATGAAACTCCAAGCATAAATGAACTACAATATACGATTTAAATTTCATTATATAAATGTGATTGTTATAACCTAGTTGATTTGGCCAGTATGAATAAGAGTGACTGAATTATGAAATATATGTTTTAAAGTTTTCATTATTAAAACTTATTATTATTTCCTTAGAAATATTTACTAAATTATAAATTATAATAATAAAATCACATAGGTTTACTAACAATTAAAGTTTAAAAGTTTCATTTTTCTATAAAAGTGAGTTTACCATATATTTTTTATTTTTTATTTAAAAGTAGAATTTATGAATTCTAAAAAAATAATTTTATAATATTAACATAATTTTTTTATTCATACTATAAAATTTATCTTAGAGTGAATTTTCGGTATTTTTCATAAATATATTATTTTTCTGGTGAATGGTGAAAATATCAATTTTATAAATAATGACACTTTGATGTCATTATCATGATTTAAGATTAAAATTAAAGATTATGAAACCATTTTTATATACCAAATATATATTTGACAATTAATTTTTTTTTAAATATAATTTTAAAATTAGAAATTTATGTTTGATATTTTTTGAATTGAATTATAAGTAATGTTTTTATTTAAATTAGAAATATTTTTGGTACTTCTCCTTTAATAACATTTTCAAAAGGAAAATTTTAGTTTTTATTTTGCTTTAATTTAAAATAAGTCTCAATTAATTAAAAATAATTAATTTAATTCCCTATTAATCAAAAATATACCTGATTTTGATATAATATCATTTTTAGGCATAAAATAAGCATTTTTTTAAAATGATTTTTTTCTATGTTTTGAGATAATATATTGAAATTTATTTTTAGAAATTCTATAAATTAAATCATATAAAATGTATAACATATTTTGGATCATAATATTCAAAAAATTTAATGATTTACATTTCAATATTATTCATAATGAATAGTAACCATGGTAAAAGTTTAACACCTTGATAAGTGGTAAAATGGGTTAAATTCCATTAAAACTAATGGATAAGGTCTAAAATATCCAAAAAAATAATTTATATAATTTTATTATATTATTTTAACCAACATTATATAATCTTATAAAATATAGAAATTTTTTCCATTTTCCTTTGACAATGACCTTTATATTATTTTAAGTAAAGGATAATTACAAAATGTCACTCTCTTTCTTTAAATATCTATAATTTTTTAAAAAAGGGATAAAAAGAATTTATTAATTATAATAAATGGTTATTTTGAATATAAAAAATATATTTTTATGATATTAATTTATTTTTAATTATTAGTGATTCTATAATTACCATGAACGCTTATGCATCGTTGATGCAATGCTTGTGCAAGCAGGTGAAAAGTCAAAGTAAATACTGTTAAAATATTAAAATTTATGTGTTTGGGATAATTTAAATTATTTCCTAAGTTTTATTTAAAAAATTAAATATAATTAACCTTTTAAATATTCAAATTATAACTTCATGGTAATCTTGACATTTTTATAGTCAAATTATGTGAATAGACGAAAAAATGACTTTAAGTATATTTTATATTAAAAATAATTCATTAATTGATTTAAATATCATAAAATTTTATATTTAATAATTTTAATAGTAAATGGTAGAATATATCATTCATTTTCAACTTCTGATCCACTTTTCATCTTAGAATGAAATTTTTTACCCTCAAAGACTAAGTATCATGTCACCATAGTAAGGGTTAAAAGGGTTAAAAGAGGGGTTATCTTAGGGGATAAGGTTTAACATAACACACACAAAAAAATTATTAAATAATATTGGTTGATTTTATTTATACCTTATCCTTATTATCATTAACAATATTACAATTTTACCTACTTTACTTGAGTAATACATATATTATATAATAAAGATTCAAGTAATTACAATCCTTCCACCCACATCACATATAAAAGGGTGCCTCATATTCTTGATTCTCCACATCTATTAACCCTATTATATTATCCAATATCTACATAAATAACTTCCCAAGATTCCTAAATACAACCTAGAAGTCTTTTTCTTGCTAAAATATCATCCTAAAAAGGCTTAAAGTGTAAGTTAAACGAAGATACTCGAAGAAGAAGCAATTGTCTTTACCAAACTATTTTGAGTTTATCTCATCCTTTACCTCCTATAAATCATCAATAACCATAATGAAATGAATGTATAATTATTTTTACTATTCATAAATGTTTTCATGTTAATGTTAAAACCATTTTTTATCTCTTTTTCACCTAATGAAAAACTAAAGAATCACTCATGTGAATGTATAAACTATTATCTCCCTGAAGCTATGCACTTTATTTTTCATCATTGTCTATCATTGATATTGATATAAATGAATTTAATTTATATATATTATTTTAATAATATAATTTTTATTCATTTAATTCAAAATAACATCTACATTCTTACCTTCTCATCCTTTGTAAAATGAAAATGTAGCTTGTGTGTACTTGTGGACTACAACCTCCGCAAAGTTATGCGGTTCATTTTCCATTTAAATTTTATATTGATTGTGATAAGGATAGATTTAAATAATATATATGACATAAATATTATTATATAGAGGTTAATTATTATTTACTTTTATTTTTGGTATCCAATGAAAAGTGAAAACATCATTCATGTGTACATGGGGACTATCATCTCCACAAAGTGATGTAATATATTTTTCATAACCAACTTATATTAATCATTATGAAAGTGGATATAATGATTAAATATGATACTTATGAAATTATTAAAATTATGTATATGATATAACCTTGACCAAGGTACAAGGATCCAAACCACCAAAACAAAACATGCATGATAAACAAAATAGTTAAAACTCATATAAATGATTTTAATAAATAGCTATTAATAAATAGGTGATAAGATATCATAATAGAATAATATACAGTATTATAAGAAATAATATGGTTATATAATATATATATATATATATAATCTAAATTTATTATACGAGGGTTAAGAGTACTTAGGAAGCAAGTCAGGACTTGAGGCAAGGGTTCTTCATCTCAATATTGTCTTATTGAGACATGTTTCAAGTTTATAAACCTTTTTTTGTTTATATGGTGCATCCACTACCAATTTTATATATTATATCATGAATATTTTCGTATTTACGGTATTAAATATTCTGTTTTAAGTGATTTATTTCAAGGGGTTTATGATTCAAATATTACCAAAGCGGTGCGGGTTTATATTGCAATCTCATTTTTAACTAGGATTTACTATGTATGGATTATCATTTGAATAATTATATACTATTTATCATATAAAACCCATTTATTTTCTTCTCCTTTGTTTATTTCTTATGTTTTCATTATTAACTTTAATTTTCCTCTCTTTTATACTTAAAATATCAAAAGAATGTCTTTATGAAAAACTAACTTTATTTATCATCTTTAGTTAGGAATATATTTCCTCCATATATAGGTTCTTTAAAAAAATTGATAAAGTTTTGTTTTATTTTTTATTGAATGTGTAAAGTAAATTTCAACAAAATATAACTATATTTACAATAGTTTAAAAATAAATTTTTCAAATGTTTTTTTAATGTCTCATTTTATATTTTTTACAAAAGTTGGAAAATAATATTTATTTTTAAATTATATGGTAGGAATATATTTTATACCAATAATATCCTTTAATCATCATTAATTTTACTTTAAAATTTTCAAATCTTTTAAAAGTCTAATATTATTATTATATTTTTAGGAATTTTCATTTTAAATGTTACAAAACAAAAAAAAAGGAATGTTTTTCTTGATTTTCATAGCATATTTTAATTACTTTTATAAAAGAAATTTGTCAACTATGTTTACATATTTTCTTGTTTTTTAGGATTCACTAGGGATATAATCTTATTATAACATCCAATTTATTTCTCTATATGGATTGTGATGATTATTTTTTAAGTATACTTCCATGAAACCCATTAATTTCTGATGAGTTAGTTAATTTATGAATAATTATTTATAAAACCTATTTCTTTTCAAAAAATATATCTATGATGAATGTTTGTATGATCATGTGGAATACTTATGTATAGTTTTAATTGTATTATATATGGTCTTAGGATTATATATCCCTATAATTAATTGTTTAAAGACTGATATATCATGAAATCATATGAATTGGAATTGGAGTGAACTCAATCCAATAAAAGACTATACATTATAATAGTCCTAGAAATGATCCTTTATTAAGGAAATTTTGGGAATAGAGATTAAACTCAACCCACTATATAACTTTCTCTAATATGATTGTATACGTAGTGATCCTTGAATAAGAAAATGATAGGAATGGGGATTGATCCCAATCCACTGTGGGACTCCATCCACTATAGTATATTTGGAAGTAATCCTTAAATAAAGAAATTATTTTCTATTATTATGTGTGATCCAAAAACTTATATCTTATGGTTATGATATTCTCTCATAGCTCGTGATTTATTATTGATGATTCTACACTTGTATGACATGTGACTTTTATTATGATAAATTTTTATGCCATGATTCATAAATTATGATCTATGGATGATTGGGTATGAATATTGTAAGTTCTGATCATGATATCATACTTGAATTATTATTTTATGATTATATATAATAATCTATTGATATCTCACTTGTTTACCCATATTGAGAAACTGAGTCAGTCTTTTTTAGGTTTCCATTTCCTTAGGTTATGCAAAATTATATTATATAATATATTTCTTTAAAGTCATATTGTGTGGAGATTTTTTTGGGAGATATTAAATCCTTCTTAAAGAATAAGAAAATCCTAGTATAGTAGGAAAATTTTACATTTCATGAGAAATACATGGTTTTTGTTAGGTAAAGTGTTTTTTCCTTATTCTCTAAAACTCTAATACTAAAATGACTAGGTTATGTAAGTGACTTTATGTTGTCTATTGACATTTCAAATGTTCATGGTTAAAATTGGATCACTTTAGTTTTTATCAAATAAAGTATGTAAGGAATATGTTTTTAGAACTATATTGAGGTGTATAAGTCTTGAGTTGTATATATTGATATCAGATAAAGGTTTAAATAAATTTATCAGTTAGGAATTTATCAAATGAAGATAATAAATGAGTTAAGAAAAACATTTTGGTTTGATAAGTTTTAGGATTATCGTAAGTTTATAGTTATAGATACACTTTTTAGATTTTATATTAAGCTATTTTAATGTGACTAATGCCATTTTCTGTAATTTTTTTGGGTTTTAATATATCATTTAGGTATAATTAACCCTTAGGTATAATATGTTATTTAGTGTGAAATTATTTGGTAATAATGTCATTATGGAAAAAATTTTGAAAGAAATAAATTATATCTAAGGTTAATATATTCTTTGATGATGAGTTAATTATAGTTAATCGGAATAAAAGGGATATTATATTTTGGGAACATATGAGATGGAAAATTGATTTGGTGACTAAGTTATTAAATTTATTTTTGAGTAATTTGACTATATTTGAAACATTATAAGATTAAGGTAAATAAAATATTATTTTCTATGATGAAATTTAATTTGAGGAATAAAAATTGAGTTATCTTGTATAACTATATATTTTTTTGGTGTAGTTTTATAGTGATTCAATTTATTTTGAGAAATAATTAGTATATTTTAGAGAATAAATTATTAGGGTAAATAAATTTTTAGCATGAGACTTTGTGGGTGACTAATGTAATTTAAGGATAAATGTTAACTTGATCTAGGAAGAATGTGTGATGAAATATTTCTAATTTCGATTTTAAAATTTTTTCAATCATATTTTCGATTCTTTTTATGGTAAATTTTTTATATAATAATTTAAGTTGAAATCTGTGTGTTATTATTGAGTTTTTAGAGACTTATTTACAAAATTGTATTCATATTAGATATTATATTAATATGTGATAACCATTTTGGTTTTGGTTAATTGTTATAAATAATAGGAATAATTTTTCAACCTTTTATGGATATTATGATCCATTAAAAGATAATTTTAGTGCTTTAGGAATGAAATATTCATCATTGTTATTTATCTTATGCCATGAAGTAGAGGTGAAAAAAATCTTGAAGCAAGACCAAAGGATGAAATTGTGTAAATAAATCCAGGAATTATATTCCCTCATATTATTTATCTCGGTGTTAAAATAATACCTCAAACTCAAATAAGAGGAAGATAAACCTATCGAGTTTGATGTGGAAACTATTACTCTCCTATAAAGTTATCCTTTATGTAACTCTTCACATTTATGAGTCTGACATTGGTAAATGTATGTTTTAATAAATATTTTAAAAATGATAAGTTTCAAAGTATTAACATAGATATTAAATTCCTTATCAAAAGGAAATGAAATTGATGTGGATTATAAGGTATTAATTTTCACATATGTATATTTATCTTCTACTGCTTATAATTGATTCTAAAAATGTTGTAAACTATTCTTAATATAAATTATATAAAATTGAGAGTGTTTTTCATAGAAATCATGGGAATATGTGGTGAATTTAATTTTAAAAATTAAATTGGGATGTAAAGGAAAGTTTCAATATAAAATAATTACAACAAAACGAAATAAATATAGAGATAAAAAATTAAGTGAAAGTTTATGGAGTCAGTTCAAATTAAAATTAAATATCAAAGTTAAGTGAAAAAATGATTGAATAAAATTTTTCAAGTATGTGAGTCAATTATAAAATATGTAATGTATAAATAGTAAAGAGAAGACAAAAAATTGATAAGGTGTTTGGTAAAAGATGGATGTGATCTCTTAAATCTCTACCCCTAAATGTGATAGTTCTATATTATTAATAATACTTTTTTCTTGGTGGTGATCAAGAAAATTTTTCCTCGTAATTAGTTTTTTCCAAAGCTTCTTGAGCTTTTCTGGTAGCCAAGGAACCCATCCCACACTTTTGTTGAGTGAGAACCCGTTAGAGAAAGCATGATAAAAATATAGGGGATTTCTTGAGAAAACACAATACAATGTCACTCAAAACTCTCATAAAGGATGATTAAAAAATGAATTAATATATTTTAGATAATTGGTTGATATCCTTGAGATATTCAGAACTATAAATTGTCACTTTGAGATGTTTTATACAATGAAAATGATTCAGCATCGAAATGATCTTGAGACTATTGTTGGGAGAAGATGTAATCTTTCAAGGGTCTGAGGTACTCCTTTTATGGGTCCAATAGGACGTAAAAGGTTTTATAATTATATAGTGGTCATAAAGACATAGAATATAATCATTATATTCTTTTTTATAATAATTAATTCGTGATCATATTTGCTAGCTCGACACCATCAGATGCCCAATAGAAAATATTGGGTAGCAGGTGGCTTACCTGGAGACTTACTTTCTACTGAATATTCTACCAGATAGCTGGTATAACTCCACCAATAACTTTGTATAATTATATTGAATGATATTAATTCTTCCTTCACCACCAACAGGCTAAAGGGTCTTCTATTTCAATACTGCTTCTAGACCTATGGAATTGTATAGCGGGTTCCCTACATCAGGTAGTCGGTGTTCTTTTTAAACCACTGCCTTCATGTGCAACCTCCTACACTACCTTATAAACACTTATAAGGACATTCAAAACATTTTTCCATGGTCTTTAATCATTACAACATATATGTCTAAGCTCCTAAAAATACTTCTAATGTTATCCATTTTTTCATGAATTCTATTACTTGGTATTTAATAAAAACACTAAAACTCGCTTAAATAAAATTGATATAAACATGGGTTAGAATTTTTTATCATTAAAACCCTAAAATATAGATAAGTATAACAATGTGTCCATTTTTTATGAATGCAAACATTTAGCATCAAAAAGATAAATTAATCTTGAATTAAGATAAAAATAGAAAGTTATGATATTCAATATTTTAATAATATATTTAATAATATCAAGATATAAATACAAGACAACATGAAAATCCATATTCCTCAATAAAAAAATTCAATCAATTTTTAAAAACTCTTAATTTTAAAAAAAGCAGAAACATTTTTGAAAAACTATCCCCCTTTGTAAAAAATAAAAATGGTCAGAAAATTTCTCCCCTCTTGAAGTACAATACAAAACCATCTTTAATATAATTTATTCATAAATTTCTCCAAATTAGGATTATAAAAAATATAAAAACAATTATACTGATTAGAAACCTTAAAAAAGTGAATATTTTAAAAATAGAGTTTAGGATAGAGAAATATTTCCAAAAAACTGAAACAAAAAAAATATTTTTAAAATGCATTGTATTATAATTTTAGATAGAGAAAAGGAAATAAAAATAGATATAAATAAAATATATTTCTAGGAAGATGATAAAAGAATTAAATAGAAAAGGAAGAAATAAAAATAAGTTGAGAAAATGAGAAGATAAAAAGAAGAAAGTAAAAAAAATTATACATGCCTTTTTCATAGAAAAAAAATTCTTAAAAAATGCATTTACCTAAATTTAAATATTTATTCATTTGAAAGAGGATGAAAAAGGTACTTTAAGAGAATCCATATTTGGGAATCCTCCATCAATTCCTATTTTTCCAATGTCATCTCAAGAATATAGTTAGATAGACAAGTATAAAAAGTATTTTTTACTTATCATTAATATTCATTTAGGAGAGTTAAAGGCACTTTTTTTTAAAAGAATATATACATATATGAGTTTCTTAAAAAACAATACTAGAAAAACACAATATAATCATCATTTAGAACCATTGATATAGCCCCTGAAACCATAGGTATAGGCTATACCCATGGTTTTTTAAACTATAGATGATGGATTCGTCAGCATATCCTTAGAGATTTTATCATACCCCTGGTTTAACTAAAACCATGGGAGTAACTTTTACCAGCATAAATCATATGCCCATGGTTTATTCAACCATGAGTATAGGTGGCTACACTCATTTAGAAATAGTAGCTCTTCTAGCCCATCCTGGACTTGTAAATAAAATAAAAACCATTGTGCACATTCAATGCAATACAGATATTGTATATTTATCATTCAACCAACTACTTGTCATAATTTTCAAACCATTTACCATACTATAAAAAACATTTACATCCATACAACCAACCAATTCATGTCATTAAACAACATCCACGTGTATCTTTACTTCTAAGTAAAAAATAGTGGGGATCAATATCTCCCTCATCTCCAATACCCTCATCCTCATCGCCATTAGCAACATCCTCATCACCAACTACATCATCTTGAGCAGCAACATCATCATCATCAACAACAGCATCATATTCATTATAATCATCATAATCATCATCGCTAATATCATCATCTACCCCACCATTATCTTGACTACCACTAGAACCTTAATTGGAATAATTTAGGGAATAATTTAAAGATATAATTGATTTCATATATCAATCAACATTAGTAGAAAACTATGATGGGATTTATAGACTTATAACTAACATATATTTCAATAAGTGTTTGGTGATCAGTTTACTTCTTCCAAACTTTTATAAAGTTATGTTTTGGCCATATCTACTTCTTTATAAGTTCTTTTTAGCTCAATGGTTTTATCGGTTTGAGAGGAACTCTATTAGGACCAATACCTAGTGGGGATGATGTATTTTTGGGTTCGACATCAGACTCTCCCTTGGTTCTCCTTACATATTACCTGACTCTAATGATCATTTGACAAAATTTATCATCTTATTTATCATCAAGGGCCTCTAGGGAAGATGGATAAAAATATAAGCAGGATATTTAATTATGAATTATTTATATATATTTTAAATATAAAAAAAACTTACAATCTTTTCTTGTGTTTGTGAATTTACTACACTTCCATCCTTTTCTTCCTACTCGAGAAAAATAATTTTTCTCAAGGCATACAACCTTCGATGCCCAATATAGCTTAATACAAATGAAATTTATTAGTATAATACTATATTATTCAATAATATGAAATTTATAAATATATAATTAATTAAAGTTATAGTTGTTGAAGAAATATATAAATTGAAGAGGCATTTAAATATATATTTAATTATAAATTTAATACTAGAGGAAACTTTGAAAAAAATACCCTTACCTCGGGATACTAAATTCATGAGATATTCTAATTCATCATAACTCTAAAAACTAATATGTATAAACAATGTGAAACAATGAAATTTAATCGAGTAACAGTAATTATAAACTAAAGTCAAAGTAGATGGAAACAAAATCTATTATTATAACTAATGTATTGCTACTTAGTTGAATGTCTGATCATATCTAAAAGCAGTTTTAGAACATTAAATTATACACATATTCACAATATAAACATTTTATAATCATGAATAACAATAAAAGGGAATAAGTTATAAAAGAATGAAGAATATCTAAATTTAAACATGTGATAAAAATTAATTAAAAATTCATAAATAAAATTTAATCATAAACACTATATAATTTTAGATAATCATTATGGACATACCATAATCTTGAATTTTAATTCTTCATATTTATTTTATAATATGAACTCCTTCATATTATTAATTATATATAATTTAATTTATATATATTCCATTTTTATTAAATATAAATATTTTATATTTCAATTTATTATAAAAAATATTTAGATAATATAAATTTCATGTACTTGATAATATTTAAAACTTGATAAAATCAGTCATAAAAAATATTTTGATGAGGTTTCAATAATATCAAAATAAGGCCCCTAATTTGAAAAATTCAAATTATGTATTTATGAACAATTCATAATATTTAAATATAAATTCTTTATTTCAAATTCATATGGAATTCCAATTGATTGTTAAGCCATTATTTTATTAGGCCAATTTTCTAATTGGATATTAGGTTGTTTTTCTAATTTTTCATTGGGCCATTAGGCTAATTAGGCCAATTTTCCATTAGTCCATTATTCCAAATGGTCGTTAGGACATTAGTCTAATTAGGCCAATTGAACTTTATTCCATTAGGTCATTATGACATTAGAACTATAGGTGGTTAGTCCTATTGGTCATTAAACCATTAAGCTAATTTTTCAATTGTACATTAAGTCATTACATCATTAGTCTATTAGTCCAATTTTCCAATTGGCCATTAGGTCGTTATACCAATTAGGAAAATTGTTCATTAAGCTATTAGGCCAATTGGACAATTTTCCATTAGGCCATTAGCAATTAATACAATAGGCTAATTGTTCAATTTTCCATCAGGCCATTAGGCTGCTAGTCTATTAGTAAAATTTTTTAGTTAGGCTATTAGGCCAATTGGCCATGATGTCATTAGGCCATTGGGTCAATTGACCATTAGGACAATTATCCATTAGTCTATTAGACTAATTGGTCATTTAGTCATTATTATATTAGGTCAAGTGTACATTAGACCATTATACCAATTGTCCAATTTTTTATTTGTCCATTAGGTTGTTAGGCTGTTAAGATATTAGGCCATTAGACCAATTGACCATTATTCCATTAGATTGTTAGGCCAGTAGGCTAATTGGTCAATTGGGAATTATTCCATTTGGCTATTTTTCAATTGTTCATTAGGTTCTTATGCCAATTAGATGTCAGTTCATTATGGAAAATGGTTTTTAGTCCATTAAGTCATTGGAATAATTGGTTGTTAGTCAGTTAGGATGTCAGGTCAACCTAATGCCATTAGGACATTAGAATAATTGGCTATTAGGCTGTTGGTAAAATTTTCCATTGGGTTGTTGGGCCAATTTTACATTATACGGTTAGGCCAATTGGACAATAGGATATTTGGCCAATTGGTTAATTGGTCTCGAGGCAATTAGTCCAATTGATTAATTGGCCATTACTTCATTAGGTTGTTAGGCCAATTTTTCATTATTCTATTAGGAAAATTATCCATTAAGTTGTTAGGATAATCTTTAATTTGGTCATTAGGACATTAGGCTATTAGGCCAATTTTCCAATTGGTTGTTAAGTCATTAGGCCATTAGGCCAATTCACCATTAGTCCATTTGAAAGGATTATTTACAACCTTATAAAGGGATTAATGATAATAAAACTTAGATTTTAGCATGCAGAGATAACTAAGTAATAATATAAATCTAGATATTATTTCTATTCATATTAAAGTGCCTCTCACTTTTTATACTCAGGAATTATAGTGAACCCCAAAGTGTGAAAATACCTCATTGAATATTTATTTATTTTTTTCAATGAATCATAAAAACAAAAATTCAATAAAAGTAATAACAATTATATTTTATATGCAAACCATTAAATATTGGGAATACATTAGACTCATCACTCTTCCAATATGTGATCATTTTTTGATATTTTGTTGTTGGACAGTCGGGGAATATCGTCACACCCTCTAAATCCAAACTGAATATACTCCTCCGACCAACATATAACACATGCATATATGATCTCCAGAACTCCCCAATATCCATCAAACTTGAAACCTTAGCGGCTTCACCATCAGGAAAGTTAAACTGGAACTACAGATAATATGTTAATATATATAAATACAACAATAAAATACATATAAATTTAACAAAAACAATTACCCATATCTCTACCCATTCTTTGATCTTGATTTGATTATTGATATGTCTCCATTTGACTAGTTCCATCAGAATGTTTTTATGTTACTAGGAAAAAGTTCAAATTGAAAATTGTACAGTGCCTAGAATATTTAACAATCATGTAATTTTGTTCATTTTAATCCACTATTATTTATGTTTGGTGATTCCAAGATTCCCAAATATGGGTGTACCCACATTTACTACTAGAATATCCCACTGGATAAGATAAAATGGAAAAAATAATTAATTCATTATACACCATGAAAAAATGATGTGATATAATTTGACACACTTATAATAAAAAAATCCAGATGTAGGATACTCAATAGGCTATGATGGATCCATGGATTGTCCTTAATTAGTCACCTATGAAGGATGTGTTTATTCTAATTCATGCTTTGGTTGATCTGCATGCACTAGAAAGGAAGTGTAAGGAACATAATCATTAGATCCTATATGGATATTATGAAATGGATGTGGTGTAGATATGGAAGGATATGGGTCATATGATTGGGGATACATTAAAGGATATAGATATGGTAAAGGTGGGAACATCACAATAGATGTCGTAGACATGGTATGGGAAGAAAAGAATAAATGGTAATATGATGGTGGCAGGGGTGGGAATATCCTTGGAGTCTCAAGTGGATGATGGAAAGGTGTGGTAGATGGGTTATCTGCTAGTGGGTCTGGGTGGGAATGGGTACGATAAGTGCTTTATCTAGGTCTAGGAGAATCCCTTCTCAAACCAATGCTAGTAGGATGAGTAGGATTCAACACTCGTGAAACTAAATGTCCATAAATATTCTGACAACTAACATGAACATGACTTTATATGTGAGGTACAAGAAAAACAGTACAATTATTATACTCACTAGGGGAAGTAGAGGAGGAAACTGTCACGATCCGTCCTCGGGGCCCGGCCCGGCCCAGCCCAACCCCCCTGGGTCGGCCCGAACCAGGTCGACCCGACCCGGGTCTGGGTCCGGCCCATCCAGGAGAGGCCCAGCCGGGATGGCGCGGCCCGGCCCCGCCGCCGTGGCTCGGCCCCGCCGCCGCGGACCGGCCCCGCCGGTGTGGCCTGGCCCGGTGCGGGCGGCCCGGCCCGGGGTGGCTGGTCCCGCTCAGCGGGTGTCGTGCGCGCTGAGCGGACGCGGGGGTGCGCTGCCCACGGACCTTTACACCGGACGGGGCGCGAGCCACCGCGTCTTCCCCGGATCCCGCGCGGCCGCGGGATCCGGTCGTCCTGCCGCCACAGCAGCTTCAGTCACGGAAGCTCCTTCCGGCAGCGCGCCGGCAGACCCTTCCGCGGACCACCGGACGCGCTCCGGTGGTCCGTTTTGCCCGCCGTCTGCACCGGCGATTCTCCCGGGATCCACAGTTTACTGCGATGGTTTCAAAACTCCCTTATGTCCTGCTCCATCACTCCTCAATCCATGCACAACGATCAACCACCGTAGTCTTCAATCGCCTCTACGGCCCCAACTCCGTCCGCGGTTCGTTCGCCCTCAACAGCACGGCGCGACGGTACCGCGCTTCTTCGCCACGTTCTTTCCCGTGTCCGCGCGGATCCGTTGCACCGTGCCACCTTTGTTCGTGCCGCAAAGAATCAAAACAACAAATGGGGAGGAGAGTCAGCCGTGTTCGGGCGATCCGACCTCCTCCCGTTAAGTTGGTAACAAGCGGCCCAAAAGACGAAGAACAACAAAGATTTTTCACGAACAAAAGAAATCAACCCAAACAGTTTTTCCCGCAAATAAATATTCCCAACCCGCAAAAGAAATAATTCACGGATCAACTTGAGGATGAGTCGATCCGAGTTCATTGTTTTAAAAGGAACGAACCACGGGAATATAAACTTACACAAAATTAACTTCTACCTCGAGCGTAGTCGTCGAACGAGGTTTGTCGAGGAATTGCACGTCGTGGAAGAAGGCGTCGTGAAAGGGGGATCATCGCGTCATGGACAAAAAAATTCTTCGGTGTGGCGTCGTCGATCTCCGAGGATCTGGCGTTCTTCTCGACCTTCGTCGGAGGTCGGCGTTCTTTGCGTTCTTCGCATTCTTTGCATTTTTCGCGTTCTTCGCGTTCTTCGATGAAGAACGAAGAACTTCAAGACTTCTCCTACTCTCCCCAAAAACACAACACAACAACCCAACAATAATAAAATAAGGGTTACCTTCTTTTATTACTCACGCCAAACGTTTTAAAAATTAAAAAACGAGTCAAACAATTAACTCAATTAATTGCAATGTTTTAAACTGCCCAATTAATAGAGGCGTTTATTAAGAAGTTTAAATGCAAGAGTTGACTTCGTTTAATAGGGGGTGCGGGTGCGTTACCTTAATCAAGGTGGGGGTTTCGTGGAAGTTGAAAAGGGGGGGCTCATGTGGTCCCCACCCCACAAATATCCTACTAAGGGGGTAGGATATTGTGGGTCCCACATCATCCACTTAACTTAGGTTAAGAAAAATAAAATAAAATATCGCTTGCACCACTTTTATTTTATTCCTTAACTTTACCCCAAAAATTAAAAACCACACCTGAGGAAACACAACTCCGGAAAAGGTGTTTCTAAGTAATTATTGGCGCTGTGATTCCATCGGTGCCCTCGGATTTCAATTCCGAGCACCGGTTCAAAATCTAGAAAAACCTGCTCGTTCATTCACTGAACGTACCCAAGCTAAACTTCGGAAAATGATTCCGGGCACACTGGGCCTCAGAATCAGGTGCTGTCAGAAACTGTGTTCTTGTAAAATTCCAAAGAAAATTAAGAAAAAAAATTTCCTTGAAATTTCCGGGTCTTTACATTACTCCCACCTCAGGGATTTACGTCCTCGTAAATCTTTAACACAAACTAGGGTCACAAAAGCGGTATTGAGCACGCATCTGAGCCATCTGCTCCCATGTGCTTACCTGGAGGTTCCCGTACTACTAGTGAAAGAGCACCCGAGGAATCGACCGTCCTCATAGGATCCGCCCCTGTCGATCCTCGATCCCCACTGGAATCTCTGCGTATGTCGCCCTGGCATCGATTTCCAACTCCCTGAGGTCGATGATGTGTGAAGGATCATGCACGTATCTCCTCAGTTGAGATACGTGGAAGTCGTCGTGCACCTGGTGCAACTGAGGTGGATGGGTCAAGCGGTAAACCACCTCACCTACCCAGTTGAGGACCTAGAAAGGTCCGTTGAACCTCAGAGATAACTTGCCTCATCAGCCACATCTCCGTAAACCTCGTCGAGGTGAGACCCATATAAAGACGTGATCATCATCCTCGAACTCTAGAGGTCTCCAATTCCTATTAGAACTGAAACTCAAAATGACTGCTGCCACGAGGGTAAGGTTGATCGACTCAAGAGTGATCGGTCGCACCCTCCTATGCATGAGTTTATCCTGTGCTTCCTGGGGTTTCCTTTTCTCTGACTAAAGGAAACTCATCCCGAAGTCCTAGTTAAACCACAACCGTTTTGTCTAATACCATCAATTTGTGTATGAACTTTGATTGCCCAGTCCATACTCAGACCAACGTCGTAAGGCCTCGATGCAACCACCAAGAGATTCCAACCGAAACTCTCGCCTCGAGGTTTTGACCACACCGTCGGCGTAAGTGTGATTATCGAGTCTCCTCCCAAGGTGTCTCCAGATGTAAGGGTCAAGTCCACGGCTTACTGGAAACTCTAGGTCTGGGACAAGATTCGTGTAAGGAAGTAATGATTCATATCAACGTCTGTTACTACGGTAGCTAGTAGTGGACATAGAATGTCCCTTGAATCATTCTTAGAGCCATTGGGTCACTCTCCTTTAAGCTTCCTCTTATTAAAACATTTAGCACGCCTGAGTCTCTAAGACTGGCGCCTGTTTCCTTTTTCTTACTGCACTGTGAAGTCCTCATCCATTCCTGGATGATCTGCACCTTCTTTTCCTACGACCTGAAAGAGCTGCTAAAATTTCTCCTTTGCTGAAAAGAGAAACTAGGTCTCATCCCATGGATGAACCACGCCCATTGCCTAATACAGTCAATCCTGACACGAATGATGAATTCATGCCATGGATGACGTCGTAAGGCCTCGACGTAAATACCAAGAGATCCAACTGTCACTCTCACCTCCAAGGGTCGAGTCACACTGTCAGCATCAGTGTGAGGTCACTGGGTCTCCTCCAGTAGGAATCTCGAAAGTGAGGGTCAAGTCAACAGTTTTAACCGGGACCACTCAGTATCAACCAAACAAAAGGACAGGAAAGAAAACATCACAAAGATAAGTGTATTTTTATTATTGCAGCTCATAGTACAAAGACACGAATACAACATAAACATGGAACTAGAAGTACAAGGGACGTATCCACAAGTTCTGCTCCTGTCCACCTGCTCTCGGAGCTCTATTTCCTTGTCCACTGCTCGACTGTTGCTCAAGCACCCACCGCTGCTTCTATCTCGGTGGCTCCGCCAACTCCTGCGGATAAACTGTACGAGGAGTCGGATAGACACGTTCCAGGTGACCCTTCCTACCGCAGGAGAAACACCGTCCATTTATGGCACGCCTGGCTCTGACCCCAACCCGGGTGCCCCGCACCACTAATCCTAAAACTCGAGATCGCCCAACTGCTGGTCTGGTCCTCCTGGACCTCAGCATCATCTGTCTAATGCCTACAGATGACTCGGCTACTGATCGAAAAACATGCGGCAAAGGCATCAGCTTCTGAACACGCTCGGGGTGTAGAGCTACTGGTACAAACTCCAACCTGAAGAAGGTCTGGAAGTCTCCCCATATGAAGTTCATCCTATCGCAAAACTGGAAGAAGTGGCTACACAACCTTCCTGTTGCTGCCTAAAGAAGGCTGGCAGCAAAGATCACCATGAAGTCTGGTGGCGTCCCCACTAGCGTAAAGACTCTCACCACAGCCTCCAACCAAACCTCAGCCGCCTGCGGGTCCGTCTCTCCCCGGAACCTGGGTGGCCTCTGGCGCTGGAACTCGTGCAGCGCACTCAAGTGGAATGAATCACCTACTACTGGGGTTCGTGGAATCGGTGGCCCAATGTATGGTAGTACCACTGGTGCCTCCGCTGGTGCCTCAACTGCAAGAGGGCCCTGTACCGAAGCCTCGTCGCTCGGCAGGCTGTCAGTACGCACATCCCTCTGTGCTCTAGCTGGTCGTCCGTGAAAAGGCATCCTGAAAGAAAAAACGTGACATGGTCAAATGATTATACCTGGTGAGCTGACCTGGTTTGAGCTGACTTTTAAAAAAACTTCTGGAAACACACACGCAATCAGTGTTTTCGTGCACAAAGTCGTAAATCAGTTGTTAGGGTCCTGGGGTATGGATACGTTGGCCACCAGCACAACACTGGACTCCCTGAACTGAAGACCACACTCAGTACCCTTAACATAATTGCTTCACAAAAAGAAAATATCAGAGTTATAAGTTCTGCGGTAGAACCGTCTCCTCTGATACCAATTTGTCACGACCCGTCCTTAGGTCCCGTGTTGTGACTACCTCAAGTCCGCCTTCCATAGGCCAGGGGCAGACGACTAGCACCAAAGGCGTAAATCCCAACAACTGGGAAGGAATTGCCTTTATAAAAGTAAACAAAACAATACAGAGTACAAGCGGAAGTAAACACTAAGTACAAAAGAAAGTGTTGAAAAGTAAATGGGCCAGAATACAAACCCAACTGAAAATACAGCTACAACTGAACAAAATTACAACAAAAAAAAGACAACAGCTGGAAGAATGGAAGCGGCTCCTGGGTCGTCCTCATCGGATCCTACCTAAAAGATAGGTATAGATAGCGCAGCTCCTGGATCATCCACCACAGATACTACCTGAAGGGTAGGTACAGATAGCCTCCACAACGCTCTCGCCCGTCAACCTCCTCCGTGTGTCATCTCATCGTGAAGTCCACCTTCGGATACTGACTCGTCGTATGGTCCACCTCCGGGTACTGACTCGTCGTGTGGTCCACCTCCGGGTACCACCCAGTCCTCGAACACTCAGCCTCCGTCAGCACTGCCCGTCGTCTGCAACCAACACAACGAGGTGCGGGCATAGCCCGTGCAGGGGTGAGTATAACAATACTTAGTAGGGACCCTGAGACCCTCAAGGTCTCACTAAAACCAACAAGGATAACCACAAAGAAGATCTCAATAGATAACCTCTACTTAGGTATATGCCCATACATATACCTAATTTATCAAGTAACCCATCTCAATCATGACGAAACATAAAAATTATGAAATCAGCGGATAACCACTACCCAGGTATATGCCCATACATATACCTAAGTTATCAAGTGACCCATCTCAATCATGAGGTAAACACAAAGTTCATAGACTCAGCTCAAACCAGGATTTTCATTATTGAAACTGTAACTGCTGAAGATCCCTATCTCTAGAGTGTACAGTGGTCCTATCACAATTCCGAGGTACTGCTCACTAACCTAAGACTGCTGAGGTACTCCTCCTATCGATCACCACGGGTCAGCCACCCAAACACAGTAGTGATTCCCACCGGGGAATGCCACCCAAACACAGTAGTGCACACCCCCCTAATATCCTGCAGAGGTACTCTCCGGACGAGTACTACGGGTCTGCACTGTCACACAGGTAGTCCTCCATCCGCCATGGGTATGCACCCAAACAAAGTAGTGCTCCGTCCACTGGGCTAGTCGACTCACTCCAAGTCGAGTCGGTCAAGCAGTCGTTATGTCTCAGTTGGCTACACGGTCTCCGTACTCTGCAGGCTCGTCTCTGGGAGGGTCCGCTCCACGAGCTACAGGTCGATACTCCAAGTATCTCAAAGTCCCATGAAGAAGTATCTCAAAGGACCGCCTGGACAAAGGGGTCTCAACGCAACAGACGGTGCATCAATCAGACGCCTGATCTGTGAGTTATTAGCCTTTTCGTCCTAGGGGCCCGGTTGGTTTCGTGTGCGAACCAACCCGGTCGTATCTCAACTATACCCCGAACTCTCATAGGTTATACTCAAAGGGACCGTTTCTCAACAAGATCACCAACGCCGCAGACGGTTCGTCAAACGGACGTCCAGTCTGAAAGTTATCAGCCTTTCCGTTCCAGGGTCCCGGTTGGATTTCGGGTACAATCCAACCCAGCCACTATCCAACTGCAACCAAAACTCAGGAAAAGTATGCCAAAAGTTCCGTCTCATCAAGAGGAATCCAACAAAGTCGACGACACGTCAATCGGACATTCGAAACTCAAGATATAAGCGTTTCTGCTCCGAGGGCCCGGTTGGTTTCGTATCCGAACCAACCCGGCCGTAATCAAATTTCTCCAAAGCCTTGAGTGTAATATATCGAAATTACAGCCTCAATCCATAGATTTATATGCAACTGACGGTGCGTCTATCGGAGGTCTGTGGCCCAAGATATATGCAAAAGACTGAAAACAGTCAGAAATGGGGGTCTAGGCCCGGCCCGGCCCACCCCCCCCCCCACGGGTCGGCCCGACCCGGGTCCGGGTCCGGCCCATCCGGGCGTGGCCCGGCCCGGAGCGGCCGGTCCGGCTCAGCGGGTGTCGCGCGCGTTGAGCAGACGCGGGGGTGCGCTGCCCCCGCCCCTTTGCACCGGACGCGGCGCGAACCGCCGCGTCTTCCCCAGATACCGTGCGGTCGCGGAATCCGGTCGTCCCACCGCCGCCGCGGCTTCAGTCGCGCCGCACCGGCAGCACATTCCGCGGACCACCGGACGCGCTCTGGTGCTCCGTTTTGCCCGCCGTCTACGCCGGCGGTTCTCCCGGGATCCATAGTTTATTGCGAAGGTTTCAAAACGCCCTTGCAGCCTACTTCATCGCTCGTCAATCCTCGCACAACGATCAACCAGTGGAGTCTTCAATCGCCTTCGCAGCCCCGACTCCGGCCGCGGTTCGTTCAGCCTCAACGGCGCGGCGCGACGGCTCCACGCTTCTTCGCCGCGTTCTTTCTCGTGTCCGCGCGGTTCTGTTGCACCGTGCCGCCTTTGTTCGTGCCACAAAGAATCAAAACAACAAAGGGGTAGGAGAGTCGGCCAAGTTCGTGAGGTCTGACCTCCTCCCATTAAGTTGGTAACAAGCGGCCCAAAAGACGAAGAACAACAAAGATTTTTCACGAACAAAAGAAATCAACCCAAACAGTTTTTCCGGCAAATAAATATTCCCAACTAGCAAAAGAAATCATTCGCGGATCAACTTGAGGATTAGTTGATCCAAGTTCTTTGTTTTAAAAGGAAGGAACCACGGGAATATAAACTTACACAAAATTAACCCCTACCTCGAGCATAGTCGTTGAACGAGGTTTGTCATGGAATTGCATGTCGCGGAAGAAGGCGTCGCAGAAGGGGGATCATCGCGTTGCGGAGAAAAGATTCATCGGCGTCGCTTCTTCAATCTCCGAGGATCTGGCGTTCTTGTCGACCTTCGTCAGAGGTCGGCGTTCTTCGCGTTCTTCGATGAAGACCGAAGAACTTCAAGACTTCCCTTACTCTCCCCAAAAACTCAGCACAACAACCCAACAATAATAAAATAATGGTTACCTTGTTTTATTACTCACGCCAAACATTTTAAAAATTCAAAAACGAATCAAACAATTAACTCAATTAATTACAATGTTTTAAACCACCCAATTAATAGAGGCGTTTATTAAAAAGTTTAAACGCAAGAGTTGACTTCGTTTAATAGGGGGTGTGGGTGCATTACCTTAATCAAGGTGGGGGTTTCGTGGAAGTTAAAAAGGTGGGGATTGTGTGGGCCCCACCACACAAATATCCTACCAAGTGGGTAGGATATTATGGGTCCCACATTATCCACTTAACTTAGGCTAAGAAAAATAAAATAAAAGATCGGTTGCACCACTTTTATTTTATTCCTTAACTTTACCCCAAAAATTAACAACCACACCCGAGAAAACGCAACTCCAGAAAAGAATTTTTTAAGGAATTATCGGTGTTGTGATTCTATCGGTGCCCTCGGATTTCAATTCCGAGCACCAGTTCAAAAGCTAGAAAAACCCGCTCGTTCGTTCACTAAACATACCTGAGCTAAACTTCGGAAAATGATTTCGGGGACACTGGGCCATGGAATCAGGTGCCATCAGAAACTGCGTATTTCAAAAATTCCAAAGAAAATTAAGAAAAAAAAAATTCCTTGAAATTTCTAGGTCTTTACTGAAACCCACACTCGTGAATCTATCGATCAATATCAAATAATCACTTCCTTCGAACTTCCATAGTATCTATCATAATCAGCATAAGAATGAAATGCACATTTTTTAGAAACATTTTTAAAAAATATTGCATAAAACAGAGAAGTTAAAGAATTCATAAATAACATCATAACATGTTTTGGTAACAATAATTTAAAACCAATTTATACATTTTTTTAAAAACCCAATTTAAACCTGATATTATGAATTGAAATAAATATAATTAAATTCAATGAAACTAAACAATACTGAAACAAAAATACCATTCCAAAGTGAATCTCAATTAATTCAATTATAGTAATACCAACCTGATAAACCCATGTCAAGGTAAATTTAATGATCTGTGAACATATGTGGTTGCTTCTATATATTACCCACCATTTAGTTTCACAATAAACTCTCATAATGGGAAAATTTGAGTCATCAAATTCAATATTTTGGTCAATAATAATGGGGGTGTTAATGATGTCAATTTCATCCCCAGCATCATGCAAAATATGTCTTGGGATTAATTCATTAATGATACTATAATTAGGTCTTTGATGATCTTTCACATAAAAAACTTGTTTTTCCATTGATACCCAAATTTATGGTTTATCGGTATCCAGGAATAGACTCATGTCAATAACTCTAAATCCAAAATAATTAATAAAAGTACCATGTCACATCATTGAATCAAACCATTTACATTTCATTATAGTGAATAAAACTAGTGAGTATTATTCCAACAATAATATATTCTCAACAAGTCAATAATAAGACACATTTTCATATTGAGGTAGACTATTTTATGCACAGGCATAACAGTTCATTGAAAAAGTTAACCTAACACCATCATGTTGTGTTCTAATTTTCATTGCTCAATCAGTTGTAATAAATTTAAAACCATTTATTATTAAATATTTTCATTCATTAACCAAATAATTGGGACAAAATGCCAATTCTCTTAATTCCTGATAAATTGAGTCAACAAGTTAACTCAATAGCTGAAATATAAATGAATAATAAAATTAAATGAATATCTATATTTTATGTAAATTAAATTAATGGTTATTCCTTTGATTTCAACCAAATAGGAAACACTTGGCTATATGAATCCTACCTCCTTCTCAAATGTAAAGATTAATTAACGTTACTTATAATTTATTTATGTTCCCTATATAAAATGATAATAAAATTTTAAGGTATATCTAAAATTAAATAGTATGAGATAACATATAAATATTCCAAATTACTTACATGGTATTTTCATCAAACAAACCACGGTTAAACAAGACTATGAAATGTGCCATATCCTACTCTTAAAGGCTCAATGCAACAAATGTATATAACCCATGAATTTCATCTATTTGGGGAAGAGATGGAAAAAAGGTCTCAATTTTTCCATATAACTCATCTTTATTTCTCATTGGTCAGTTATGTCTTATGCTCACATCAGACAAATGCATTGATCCAAAATCCTTACATTCTTTATCTGGATAACATCTCAAATTGGAATCTTCAGAATGATTATTTTTTGGGTATAATATTTCGTTTTGTATATATTTATTTCAGTAGGATACATCCACTTAAAAGAAATGGGTCCCCAAAGATGTGTTTCAGTAGAGAGATGAAATATTAAATGTATCAAGCAAGTGAAAAAGGATGGAGGAAAAAAATTAAACTCACACAAAATTAATGGTGTCTCTTTCTTCATTTTTATCAAGAAACACTTCGATAAACTTTTGGAATAAAGGTCTTTAAAAAATAACACAAGCGAATCACTATCACCCTTAAATTATTGGAAAGAAAATGTTGGATTGAAATTAGAATCATTTCATGAATAATTAGGTGATAATCCTGAGTTTTTTAGGGATTTTAGTTTCAAATCCCTTTTGTTTAATCATTTAGATATGTTTCCTGAATATCCATCAGGAACCTTAATATTCTCTAATAATTCTAGAAATTGATTTTTCTCTAAAGGTTTTATCACATAAGAAGCACAAAGAACCTTCAATTTATTTTTACTAATACACATAGGATGTAGTTCTGGTTGAATACCCAAATCCAACAAGTCTAGTTGAGTTAAAAAGTCATCTTTGGTCTTCCACTTGAAATTTAGAAGAATTGAAAGAAACATTTCACATATATTTTTTTAAATGTGCATTACATCTAAATAATGAAATAAAAAAATTGGTAAAACAATATAGAGACTCAAAAAAGTTACTTCTCTTTTTCCAATTATAAGTGGCTTTAATGTCAATATTTTTCATCTTTCTAGATTTCATATAACCTTTCGCTAATGAAAAAACTGAAATATTTCAATTCATTAATAACATCAGTTTCTGACATATGTTGTGGTGATTGTTCAATGTCAACAGTATTATCAAACCTTTGGAAATTCTTCTTGTACTGATGATCCATTAGAAATAATCGTCAATGCACCATTAAAATGAAACTACAATGATATATAAACCTTCTCGATCATGTATTCTTAATTAAAACAAGAATTGAGAGTTTTCTTTTCGTGTTCCAACCAAAAATAATTGCATAAGTAGGGAGATATTTTATAGTCCATAGAAGCGAATCATTCATCTGAAATGTATTTTTTAAAGAATCATTTAATATGCACACATCCATATACCAAAGATAATCAAAATCTCTTATTAAAGGTTGAAATTAGACATCTATATCATTTCCAGGATCAGAATATCCTGATATTAGTATGCTTAATAAAGTGAATGTTTTTTATATACATACATAGAGTAAGATTATAAAATTTAATAAAAATTGGAAATATATTCTAAGAAGTAAGCATCTGACCAAATTGATTAAAACCATCGCAAGATAGACCCAACCTAATATTAAACACCTCAGACAATAAATTGGGATGTTATACATCAAATTCCCATTATACTACTCCATATGTGGGATGAACTAACTCATCCTTACTATTAAATTATCTTACCATCATTCTATTACATATTGGATGATATTTTTACAGTCATGAATATATTTTTGAATATTTTGAATCAATAGAAGGTTCCAAATTACTTTCTTTGGCACATGAGATGTTGTTCCATCTGCATTTTCCTTCTATAGAGATGTAACACATTCTTTACAGTCATTAAGGTTAGTTGTTCCCTACCAAAATAAACTAAAATGTTTTAGAAAAGCATGAATTTTATTAGTATAAAATATAAACTAGTTAATTAATTTCCATACCTTACAATGATTTGAGATAATATCTTCAAAATTAGGAAGAAAGTCCTTTAAAAATGTAAGAATATAATCAATAACAATATTAGAAATTTCATACATGGTTTTTACATGATAAAACCACCTCAAAATTTATAAATTGTTTATTTTATTACATTCCTGATATGCAGGAGTTCTAGCATCAACCATTAAATTTTTAACTACCTCAACGTCATCATCTTCAGTATTTTACTCATGTGTATTGATATCATTATATTCTTTCATCAGAAAACTATCTCTCTCATAATATTGCACAAATGGAAACTCATCAAATGTCAAATTCTCTTTACCACACCATTCTTTACATTCATGAATACTGTAAGATTTTTTTATCTCTCCATTTTAACACTAAACGTAATATTTTTCTGAAATCCAACTTTTTTTTATATGGTAGGTAACTTATTATTGGATTAACCACAGTCTCCCAACACAATTATTACAAGGACACTGCATATGAACTCCATCAGAAACATTGATAAATGAAAAATCTAAAAACAATCAAAATATTCTTAAAAGTGATTTTAAATCCAATTAGTATGATGCATCCAAATTCTATCCATTCTATTAGAGGGAAAAAAATTATGTTCTAATCAACAATGTAAACCATAATTTCAATGATATACAAATTAAAATACAAATTAAAAGTATAGTGTAGTGTAAATTAAGAAACACTAATAGGAAACCAAATTGAATTCAATACATGATGTAGGTGACCATTAGAGAATACTTTTGGGAAAAAATCCCTCAAGGAATCATTGAATCATTTTTAAGGTGATTGTGTTTTTTGACAAAGTCGGACTCTGTGTTATGTTTGTTCACAAAGCAGGCCACGATGTATAATTTGTTGACAAAGGGGTTTACATGGTGATTTTTTGTGTTTCAAGAGATGGTGTTGGCTATTCATATTTGATTAAGGAACCTTGAATATGGAATGGATGATCTGGAGGTAGTACAAAAATAGAAGATACAAGGTGGCTCTGTTTTCCAATGTTTTTAAAATTTTTAGGCCTAAAAATCAGAAAATGGAGAGATGCGTTTTTGGCAAAGGGAAGTGTGTGCGAAATTTGAGTGGTGTATGAAAAAAAATAAGTGTTGCGTGAAATATTAGTGTGGTAAGCAAAAAAGTAAAGTGGTGCGCAAAATAGAGAATTGGTGTTTTTCGCACAAGATTTATTTCACGATCAAAAGCTCGAAAATTGGAAAAAGGCATGAGGTGTGCAAAATATTGGAGCACTGTGCAAAAAATGATGTTGCACGAAAGATGAATTTTTCAAGATCGAAGAGAATTATGCATGGAAGAAGGGTTTTTCACATGGGGGTCAATTTTTCCTATAAATATGAAGTGGACCCTCTCATTCTATGGAGCTCAAGAATTAGAGAGTATCCAAGCTCCAGTATGTGAAATTGGAGTGTACAAGAAAGCTGTGCGAAAACTATAAGTTCGTATATAAAATACTATTGCGTGAAAAGAAGAGGCTTCATGAAAATCAAAGGTTGGGTGGAAAAGTATACTGTTGCATGAAAATTAGATTGCACGCAAAAGAAGAAACTTACGCGCAAGGTAGTATAGAAGCTGCGCGAAAAAGAAGAGGTTGCGCGTAAATGAAGAGGTTGTGTGGAAAATAAGTGGCTGCACATAAAAGAGTTGTTGTGTGAAAATTGTATTTCGTGCAAGGAAAAGGAATTACATGCAAGGTGCGCTAAGGGTTGCGCGTAAAAATTGAGGTTGCCCGGTACACCCGGTGCAAAGTGAGATTCATCTGTGGGTGAAAGTTGAGCATCAACAGAGCATCTATCAACAGTTAAGAATGAAGAATTTATTATAGATACTGAATAGACCTACAGGTCTATAAACTATGAGTAGATCGTCTGAAGAAGTAGTGAGATCACTTCAGTTGAGAGATCGGTGAGTTCTCAAACTGTGAGTGGTTTTAAACCAGGAGGGATAGTGATTCTTCTCTGAACTTGTAATCAGCAGTGCGATTATAGTGGAATTGGTACATTGGCACACCGCTAGTGTCTTCTCTTTGGACGTAGCCCGGTGAGGGTGAATCAAGTAAAAATTGATATGTCATGTTCTTTCTTTAAGGTTTATTCATACTCTGCAATGGGAAGGAGAGATAAGAGGGTTTTGTCTAACAGGAAAACAAGATCAGAAGGGGTAGTCGTTTTAATCTGTCACACCCTGATTCACCCCACCCCCCCCCCCACTCAGGGTATCTAGCCTAGTGCACCTAACAAATACTATACCAATTATCCCAGCAAATAATATGCGTATCATATGAAAAAAACAAGTCATACTCATAGAAATCCAAATGGGGTGCATGTATTAAAATAATTAACAACTAAGGAATAGTAGAAGAAATGGTGTATTTATTAACCATAGAGGTATTATCATTTCAAAACATAATTGAGGATAACATTTATTCATGAAATTATTTTATTTAAGTTTAACATTACTTATATTATTCAAAAAAAAGGAAAATAGATTTTACATGATGTTCTATTTTTAGTTTAACAAGTAATTAATTTGTTGAAGATCCATCAAGACAAGAAAATTAATCCATTCCATCCCACTTTATGAAACCCATTCACTATTTTATAGATAATGAAATATTTTATATTTACTTATAATAGTATAATCATTCAAATCATTATACACTTATTTCTTTTTGGGTTAAAATAATCCAATAAATAGTTTAACCATGGTTTGTGATATAACAAATTAAATTTTAATAATTTAATACCAAAATTATAGGATAATAAAAACCAACATTAACCCATGCAGTTAAATTAAATATAATTCCCAACACTAAAAATATATATATTCCTAAAATATTCTACAAAAATAATCTTGAATTTAAGTTAAATTCATAAGAATCTCATGGATATATTTCAAAATAAATTAATTATAACTAATATAGTACTTCTATTAATTTTATAAAATATATTTGATATCTGTTAGACTATAAATTTAAAATCACAATGAAAGAAGTGATTCTGACTTGCTCCATTTGAATCATATGCATAGATAAAAACTAAAATAACAGTTAGTGGAAGAGAAGATGGATTTAGAACTCACGAATCTGATGATGATGAATATTGGAATAAAAAAATCCTTGAATTAGGGGAGAACGTTGGATAATACAGGAGAATAAATTAGAGGAGGGAAGGAAATATAACCTCTCAAATATCAAAAAATAAAAATAAACTACAATAAATTAAAGAAGAACCCTTCATCGATGGGTGCAAAGACACCTGAGGAGGGGAGGGAGTATGCCAAGCCTTGTGGTCGAGGAGAAAACTAGGGCTTCGAGAGAGGAGGGGGAGCTCGATTAAGGTTGTCTTTGTAAGGGCCTACAACCATAGTTTTTTTAAAAATAGTTGGTATAGCTCAACCTATACAAAGATTATTTTTAAAACATGGTTATAGGTTTGGGAATAATGTCTATACCCACGGTTTCTCTAAACCATGGGTATAGATCCATGGGGATAGAGCCAGTTTCTTGTAGTGAAAACAAATTTAATTTAAAAACTATTATTTTTAATTTTAAAAATTAATTTATTTATAAAGTATAACTTTAAGAACATTTGGAGAAAAGTGGGCCATTTTTGAAATAATTAAATTGAAAATAAAATATCTCTTTTAAGGAAAATTTAAAAATTATTAAAGATATAAGGATTGCTATAAAATGATTGAACATGAGAGATAATGGCATCATAGACAAAAGAAAATAAATAAAATAAACTATAAATTTAATAAAAATGTATTTGAAGAAATATAATGTTCTAAATATATTTTTAGAAGATAATTCAAGATAGTCATATTTAAAAAAAAATAACATAACTAGAATACCATTATTAATTCACCATTAATGAATTCAAAATGATCAAAGGGTTAGAGTTTTAGTGAAAATATTAGTGTGTTACTATTATTTTGGAACAAATTTTAATAATATATCACCTTTTTAAAATTGTTCTCTTAATAAAGGGTTACTAAGGTCAATGTGTTTGGTGTGAGAGTATCAGATAGGATTTTTAAAGATATTGATACCACTAGTGTTGTCAAACTTAATAGGGATATAAAAAAATACAAGACTGAAGTTTAGGAGAGCAATTAATATCCATAGTATTTGGGCACAAAATCTCCCAATGGATATATATTTCACTTCATCTGTAGAAATATCAACTGAGTACTTATCCTTACTATTCTAGGAGACGACTAATTTTCAAAGTATATGGAAAGTCCCACTTGTACTTTTCCCATCTACTTATAATCCTCTAAAATCATAATTGGAAAAAGAATTTAATTAAAAAATAAGTACCTTTTGGATTATAAAAACTAGGATTTGGAGTTCCTTTTAAATAGTGAAAAATTATTTTGATATATTTTAGATGAGATTATTTTAGATTTGATTGAATAAAAGCATAGATAAAAACACATAACACAACATTAGGATGGGTCATAGTAAGGTAAAGTGGGATACTAATTACACTTCTATAAATTTTATTATTGATAATATTATCAAATTCATCCAATATTAACTTAAAATTTATAATCATGTGGAATTCTAATATCCTTATCATAATTCATTCTCGAATATTTTAAGAGTCAATTTGTATATTTTTCTTGGTTTAGATATATTCTATCATTTCTTTAAGAAATTTAAAAACAAATAAATAATTTTATTTCACACATAAAACAAATTTCAAATTTATTTTTCCTTAAATTATAAATTCAAAACAAATATATTCATTAGTAGAGCCAAAAATTACATCATCAATAGAAATTTAAATTAGTAAAATATCATTTGAGGTGTGTTCAAGAAAGAGATTTCAATTGTATTTTCCTATTTTAATTCCATTTAAAGGAAGATAATTTGAAATTTTTTCATACCAATATTAGGGTGGGTTGTTTTAAACCGTAAATATATTTTTATATTTTGAAATCATAATATGGGAAAAGAGGATTTTTAAAATCGTGTAGTTGTTCTACAAAAAAATCATAAATAAAACCATTTAAAAAGGTGCATTTGACATTAAATTGAAATTGTTTGAAATTCAGATGAGAGTAAAATTTAAAAAAGATTATAATGAATTCTAATCAATTTTTGTAATTAAATATTTCACCATGATCAATCCCTTCTTCTTGGTTATAACCTTTAGAAAATAAATTGAATTTATTTCTTGAGATATTCCTAGACTCATCTGGTATGTTTCTAAAACCCCATTTAGAGCCTATAAGGGGGTGATCATTAGGACTTTTCACAAGAGTCCAAATATAAATTAGAAAGAATTTATTTAGTTCGTATTCAATTTTCATAGAGTTCAATCGATTTCTTGGATTGTTCAATTTCGCCTCTCCACTACATCATTTTGTTAAGGGGTACAAGGAGAATAAAAAGAATGATTATAGATTTATAAATAACATAAATCATTAAATATCTTGTTATTGAATTATATTCCTTGATCAATACCAATTAAAATTATTTTAAAACCTTTTTCATTTTCAACCTTTTAAAAAAAACTAGATAAAGGCATTGCAAGATTCACTTTTATGAGATAAAAAATTTTCCCATGTAAATCTTACAAAGTTGTAAACAAGTAACAAATTATAAGAATTTCCCACTAGACTTTATATTTTAGAAGAAAAAAAAAATATTTATATATATCAATTCAATATTTTTGAATATGGTGTACATTTTTTTTTTAAAATAGTATTTTTGTTTCTTACCATATTAGCATGATTCATAAACCATGTCATCTTAGAAATGAAATTTTGGAAGATATCATAATAGTTGATAATGGTTGAGTTTTACAAGTGTGTGTGTTCTATGATGACCGGGGTGTATATTCTAAATACATAACTAACTAACATGATCACCCAAAAATTTTACATTTTTTCTAGAAAGAGATTTCACATTAATTTTATAAACATTTTTAAATTGATAAGTTGTAAAAAAATTCTTCCTTAGAATTCAAAAATATTTTAAAAATAATTTTCAAAAGAGATTTCAAAACTACTATCAAACAAATGATAAATTATTCATAAATTTTGTTTCAATACTTTTTATGAATAAAAATATTTAGTGATATTTAATATAGAAAAACTAATGGAACCTTCACCGATTATCTTATCCTTATAATTATCACATAATGGGATGTGACCTCCTTCTAGTTTAATGATTTGACTAAATGTTGAGAGTGATCTAAACATGTATCTTTAGAAACCACAATTTTGATACAACAGTACTTCTTGGATTTTTCATGGAATCCATTTTTCTTATAAAATTAAATAACTAATGTTTTTAGTACCCAAATAAACTTGGGTCCGCTGATGTTAGCCAGTAAAGATTTAGGAATATAGGTTTTCTTGGCATAAGATTTACATTTGGAAAAATTCAATGAAATAAGGATTGATTTTGGTCTCTCATATCATGTATTGTTTTAATAACATTCATATATTAAATTTCCAATAAATTTTCAATAATTATAAAATTTATATTCTGAGAAACCTTTAAAAAAATTATATTTTAATTAATTTCTTGAGGTTTTTTCATGATTGGAGAAACCAAGACCAACCATTTATTTTCCATTCCATTTATATCCCAAAATTTTATTTAAAGTTTCTTCACCTTGGATGAATTTTGAAAGATAACATTTGAGGTCTTTCATGGTAGATTAAATTTTATAAACATCTAGTTGATTTTTTTACTTTAATGGATAACTCTTCTTTTTCTTTCCTAAGATGATAGTTTTCCTTTTTATATATGATCTTTTTCTTGAATCACTTGATTTTTTTATGATATTTATATAATGAATTAAGTTGATGAAAATCATTTTCAAGTTGATCATGGTCATATTTTTATTCTTTATAGTTAAGTTGAATACAGGAGCAAGAAGAAGAGGAGGATCAAGAAGAATTTGGAGAAGAACAGAGAGAGGGATAAATAGGAATAGTATGGGTACTCACCTTAATATAATCATAAAAATGTGTCATACAACACTTTGGGATCGATAAACTTGAATATTATGAGGGAGATGGGTCCATGGATTTATCACTTGCACTCCACATTGTGACTTTGAAATCATTTTTACATTGTTTCTTTTCTATGATATTCCTCTTGTAGACTAGGAACTCCAGCTTCATGTGACATTTATTTTTAACTTCATATCATATCACCTCTAGTTCCACTATTTTTACTTACCTTATTTGATCAGTTTAATACTTTCTTTTTATTGAAGATAACTTTTATTTTTTTGGAATATTGAGCATTATATAGACCCTCACCTCCCCTAAACCTTCACACATTCCATGTTTCTTGGTATATCATGTATGAATATATCATTGGTGGGTATGGATTTACTTTACCTTCAACATAACAAATATTATGCTATATAATAATTTTCAAAAAGGATCTATAATCCTTTCTACTGACTATTAATACAAATTTCATTCAAAAAATATCTAAAATAAATACACTCTATAAGGAATAATGAAGAATAAATCAATATTTCACCATTTTATATTTTAATAAAATAGAGGGAGTATATATTCTATTCCTAAATTATTAACTTTATCACAAGAACAATATTTTCCAATAAATATATGTCAATTATCACATTAATTCATGTGGTGACCATAATGTAACTAATGAAAATAGACTTATTGATGTTGACAAGTTGGTTACATGCATTTTATCTAACATAAAATTTTATGGATTTGATTTTAACCTTAATATTTTTCTTAAGAACACCATACTATAAAGCTTCAATATTTTTTAGGCACATTTTACTCACCTTCTAACATTTCATCATTTTTAGCATTATCGATATATTATTCCACACTATTGGTAGTGTCATCTTATGGGGAGTACATTATCTATATTCATAGATACTAATTTAGTTTATATAACATAAATATAGTATTCAACACATAATATTATAAAGAAACATATTGTATATTAAATAAATATTAACTTTTTCATTGAACTCTCTTTTTTTCTTTAAATTTTGAAGAGATTTCACACCTATATTGAGTATCAAAATACCCTCCTGGTGGTAGCTTCTAAAATAAAAGTCCTATTATATTTTGGGACCACCAAGAAATGATTGAAATGTCCCAATTAAAGGGTCATACTCAATTGAATTCACATTTTACCCTATAGTGTATTTGGATGATAACATAACAATTTACCACTTTATATATGTAGTATTTGGGGCATAAAATACTTTTATTGTCTAAGATTACATTATTAATGGTTCATACCAGTGTCTCGCTTTACTAAAATCCACTTTCAAAAATCTCAATTCATATATTTTAAATACACTCCTTTTATCAACTTGTTTACATTGAAAAACCATCACTTTTAATGTTGTAAAATCCAACTCACATTAATGTTTGGTGATACCAAAGTGTGAAATATTTTTGTAAATTAGATTTATGTACTTGGTAAAAGATACATTCATTTCCTCACCAATAAGAGTAACTCCATTATTCTTCACGGTATTGAGTTCATCCTATTACTTTATAGAGTGTATATAACTATTAATTATATAACCATTATAGGATAATAAATGCACACTTATTCCCATGGATATCCATAAAAGTTGTTCAAAAATTGAATTAGGATTTCCATATTAATCCTTTAAAATATGGTCTCAAAACCATACTATAAAGTGTACATTATTTTTATTTGATATCCATATTCCATCCCTTTGTGGATTAAAATACCTAAAAATTACATTATGGGTTTCAAAAAATTGTTCAACATAAAAATTGTTATGTAAAAAATAAATGTGATCTTCCTCCAGATCCGTAGTGGTAATTGTGATAACAAATATTCCAAAAATTCATTCACCCATAAGGCACTCTCTATGATTGTCAAAACTCAAACCACTAAGGGCCCACCTGGACTGGTGGTAAACCCATATTGATACCCTAAGTTCGCCTCTAGTAGTCTATGGACTAACAACTAGCACCTATTAGGAATAACAAACATATGTGTGGCCTTAGTTTAAACAACCTATAGGAGATAACAACTACAAATCCAATAATAAATATCACAACCGCATAATATATACAAAACTTGCAAAAAATTAAATCATCCATGAATATATATTTTAAAAATATAGAGATATAAAAATAAAAATATGGTACAAGGAAAGATAAAAAGGCCCAACAATCTAAGGAACACACCACTACAACCGCCATGTGAAGGGGATATCACCATAACACACCATACTCTATACAAGAAGTGACTTTAATAACCCATATCAAAATCTCTTGTACCATAACTCCACCAGATCCACCTACTCTACTAGCTATACATCCTTATAAGATATTGTTAAAATATAATTAATCTTCATAGATAAACCACAAGTGGTAAATAAGGCCCCAAATAGGGGTCAGTATAAAAATACTAATTAGGATGCCTGAAAAACTAAATAAAATAAGAATAAAGATCATCACACAAGAAGGGTCAAACTATGTTACTGCCCAATATGACCCAAGGGAACCCCAAATTAGATATAATCCATCACTTGACTCCCATTCATGATTTCCACCTTATTAAATAGGTTGAATATATCAACCTAGATTTTTCATACATATATATCACATATTAATATAAGAATATTCATTACAAAACTTAATGATCAATTCCTGAATCATATAGGTCTAGTGCCTTTGGAAACTTGGACATATAAAAAACTAGTTCATAATATTATACAATTAAGTTCTTCCTAACAAGAACCCTTCATAGACATGTCATTCCTAAAACATTTATTTATAACATGGGAAAAGGAAACATAAGAAAGGGTGAGCTCATATGATCATTAAGGACAAAAAGCGAGATATCAATGATCACAAAAAAACATGATCATGAGGGTATGAGAACATGGGATTAACATTTGAAAAACATATCCTATATTTAATATATCATAATCTTGAGTCGTAGTAAAAATATTTTCAATTAATAAGACATGAATTATAAAGGAATTAAAGTTCATGATCCATGAGATTATAACATTGTCATAAGACATAAGTTTATAGTATACACATAATCATAGAAAATAATTTTCTTAGTATTCAATTATCATTTCCTAGACTATCATAGTGTAATGGGTTCACTCCCCAAAACATCGTAGTAGTCAAGGTTCAGTCCCAAAACTATTATAGTTGAAAGTTTCCCTTACTAAAAGGGGTTCACTCCCCATTCTAGTCCTATTTATCTCATAGGATATCAATATTTATCCAATGTGTTAAATGTAGATATAGGTCCCCAAATCCTGGTTTATAATATGACCACCATACTTGGTTATAATGTAACCACCATACTTAATTATAATGTAACCATAAACTCTTTTTATAATGTAACCATCATCCTTGGTTTTAATGTACCCATTTTCCTTGGTTATAATGTAACCACCATATTTTTTATAAAGTAACCACCATCACATAATGAAAACCAAACATATGTGGGTCACAAGATCATAAAAAATTCATCATATCATAACCCATGAAAATAAATGGGTTTCATAAACAATTTATTATAGTATAACTCCTGTAAAATAAATAGACTTTATAAACATTTCATCGTAGAATAACCTATGGAAAAGAAATGAGTTTCATAAACATTTCTCTATTTCATCATATTTTAACTAATGGAAAATGAATTGGTTTCATAAATAACTACCCAGAGAAAAAATAAGGATAGTATCATTATATAATATCACTATTAAATATTAAGTAACATCAAAGGATGTCATCTTAGATGGAAAATAGTTTTGAAATATCACTTAGAAAATTCCTGAAGAAAATATCCTTTTCACTTTGAAATAGCATATTTAAAATATAAACAACTCTAAATATTAAGGAAAACATTTTCTTTAAAATGAAACATGAAAATTTTTAAATTAATCTTTAAAAAATCGATCATTTATATAGGTAGAAAATTCTGTTCATGTCGTATACATTAAAATAAAACATTCATTTCACATTCTTATAGAAAAAGTCAAAAAGTAATGAATTTGAAAAATTACAAGAAGATTCAATTTAAACCATCTTGTAAAAATTAAAACATGGGTAAAATGACTTTGAGACATCATAGGAGAATAGTTAAACCCTTATTTAAAACATTTTTTGAAAACATGGATATGGAAGAATTTTTTTTGTCAAATAGATAAATGAAGTTTAATTTTCTTAAAAACATATTTTTAGACTCTTGGGTACTTAATGTGTAGAAAATGGAAGGAGAAAAATTTATTCTCAAGAAATAACAAGAGTATTAGAAAATTTATGACTTTTTTTAGAGATATATCATATTATTTGTAAGAACTCGGTTCTTATTTCTGAGGTACAGGTTTCTTGTTTTCATTTTTCCATAAGTGTTTTTGAGAAAATAAGGAAAATGGGGAAAATCCCAAATTTTGTAAAGTACACGTTGTGTACTTTTCCACATGCTGTGTACTTTTGGCCGTGTGGAATGAGTACACGGGGCGTGTGGCCATATCGGTGACGAAGGGTGTAGAAACTGACTACATGCCATGTAGTGGTCCTTTACACGCTGTGTAGTCAGTCGGCAGGTGAATAGTAAGGCAGTGGCCAGCTGTGTGATAGACCACGTAGTGTACTCAATAAGACACGTCGTGTAGTCAAGTCGGCAGATGAACAGTGCCACGCTGGCGGGAAACCGCTAGATGAACAGTTAAATGAAGGAAGTACACTCCGTGTACTCGGAAGTACATGCCGTGTACTTTGTTTTTTTCGCTTAAAATGGGAAGTATCCTCCCCTATTCACAGGGAAGGATTAGAACAAGAAGAAGGAGCGGAAGAGGGAGGCCAGATCTTTGGAGATCCTCCAGGCGCACGTCGGGAATCCGTTTCCGCCTCGGACGATCTCGTTGGAACCGCACGGGTGAGTTCTCCCTTCTCCAAGAGTAGTTCTTACCAATTATTTCCCATAAGGAATTTATTTAATTTTGAACGAGGTTTTCTTTCATGTCATATTTACATTGTTTTTTGGGCGTTTTTGGAATCTACGTTCACGTATATCATTCGTTGGCATTTAAGGTAGGTGGCTTGGTGTTTATTTTCCAACTGTTGTGTGTTTGGTGCGTTTTTTGAGCTATGAACCCATATTTGGGGTGTATTGTGGCTGATGTAGTCGCTATTTTAAATACCTATAATTGAATGGGTAATTAATTGTGATAATAAAATGCTGTTTGGGATCGCTGCTTGGATCCAGGACCATCCCAAGGGGTGCGTTCCTCTGTTTAGCTGTTTGGCCATGATACCCGAGGGTATACCATGTTTAATTATGCAATAATTCTACCTTGAGAGAAATTTTATGTAAATTGAATGTTTATATATTGGTAATTGAACGTTTACTTGTGCCGGAGGGCAGTGTTTTACTATATTCTGAGGTTGTGATTGTATTAGCCTGAGGGAGACATTCTATTTCACCTGAGGGAAACCTTTCGTGCCATAGGGCTTGACTTCTGTTAGGCCTGAGGGCGAGATACTGTTATGCCTGAGGGAGAGATTCTGTTATGCCTGAGGGAAAGATTCACTGTGTTTTTTCTTAATTTCAAGTGGTTAAATGAATAATTAAAATGGAAATATAACTGGTTAAGTTAGTTACTTTTGAGTACTACTTACTTTATTGCATTTACTACTGCACACTATTGTTGCATGTCTACACACAGTTGAGCACGGGCCTTTGGTGGGTGCCTACTGAGAATTATTTCTCACACCCTGTTTAATTCATGCTTTTTGGCCCAAATAGATTACATTTCTACAGGTGTAGATAAGGGAAAGAGTCCTTATACAGGTACATGATTGTTGATGTGGAGTAGGGGAGCATGGGACCGGGATGAGGCTTGCGATGCTACCGGCTATTTTGTTAGGTTTTTCTTTCTTGTACTTGTACTGTACTGTATTGTTGTGTAACATATTCTGGATTCTTTCTTATAATTTGAGGAATGTTGCACCATTATTGATATAATGGTTGGTTATGTCTATTATAGTTGTTTAATTCAGTTGGGTCTGGTTTACTGCTTCTGTTGTTGCTGTATATTTTATTTCATTCTGTTGTGCTACACTTTGACAAATGAGGGCATAGTTTCCCTACTATCAGACCTGGGCCCTCACTGCTAGTCGGCAGCCTCTAGCATTTGGGGAAATACGCTTGAGGTCATGTGGGGAATCGGGTTCGGGGCACACGTTGAGTGGCACCCAGAGCCGGGACTTTACAAAGTGGTTTTAGATGGGTTCTTTTCTTTGACTTACTATTTGGAGCCTTAGTCAAGGATAGGACGAGAACGGTTGTTGGTAATAAGTTGTGCCTGGGAGTAGCTAACCCATGTACAGGGAAAATCCAATTTACCTCATATTTAAATTTTAATGATTTTTCAATTTTACAGTTGATTTGTTTTCCCCAAATGGTGACGCACTTGTATTATGCTGTTTATATTTTATACTTGGGTTCAATTTAGTTGCAACCCGATGAGATGAGGGTATGTCATCTCATGCATCATTTAGGCACATGATAGAAATCACATGTCATGCATAATTCCATGCCATGTAGGTGCATTAGAAATTGCATGTTGTTGTGATAGTTATGGTGCTAGTAAAGCATGCTGTTGTGATATCTGCTTGATAAATACCTACTATGTGATAGGGTATTTTTGTATGAGCCTGTTTATAGAATGGATGCCAAACATTGGTCATTGGGGACTATGGGCCCTCATTGACTGGAATTTTTTGGATCATTAGCTGTTTATTTTGTTAAAACATAGATAAGATGTCAAAATTTGATTCACGGGGAGTATGGTCCCTCACAGATCGGAATTTGGCACTTAGGTGTTGTTTTATAGTATTTTCTAGGTTCTGGAGACGTTTCTGAGGCATACTATCTGGAAAACCCAGTATACACGTTGTGTAGTGTTTTACACACACCGTGTATGTTCTTCTGTTCAGGAAGAAAAGGAAACTTTTTAAGTACACGCCGTGTACCCGAAGTACACGTTGTGTAGTCTATTCCCGTGTCACAGACTGTGTGGGCAGTGACACGGGGAAGGGAAGATCTTGGGCCGAACACGCCGTGTACCAGATGTACACGCCATGTAGTGTTGACCCGGAGTCCGCCCGTGTAACTAACAACACGGATGAAGGAGACTTAAGACCTATACGTCGTGTCAATGATGAACACTCCGTGTAGTGTGACCTGGGGACTCGACCGTGTAACTAACAACACGGGTCAGCATCACCTCTCCTTGAACATGTTGTGTACCTGTGGGACACGTCGTGTAGTCCTTTCCGAGGACAGACCGTGTAGACGTAGCCGTGTGGCTGGAAAAAAAGGGTGGTGTACACGCCTTGTTTGGGTGTTACACGTCGTGTGGTAACAAGCCGAGTCGCCGGCTGTGTCACAAATGACACGGGCAGTTGGAAATAACACCATACACACTGTGGGGATTATATACACGCCATGTAGTTTTGTACAACAGGATCCGTGTGGCTTAGCTGTGTAGAAGGACCCGGGCAGGGGAAGAGAAGTTAAGTACACGTCATGTAGTAAATATACATGCCGTGTAGTCTTGTTTTGAAAATTTTAATGCCTTCTTCCTCTGGTTTCCTTTCGGGTTTCTTCATTTTTGGTCATTGTTAATCTTGTTCTAAGGTGTGTTTTTGACCTTGTAGTGTCATTCCGCCAAGACGACCACGCATTGCTCACCAGGAGAGCGGTGATGACTATACTCTTGAGATGGTGGTTCATGGGATACCAGTTGATCCTACAGCAGAGCCAGATGCGGAACCATCCGTTATACCGGACACAGGCGTGGATGCGCAGTTCCGTGAAGGGTTTATGTGGTTTATGCAGACCTTTCAGGGAGCACCACCGGCTGCCACATCTATGGCTGAGCTTACTCGTATCTTCCAGCAGCAGCAGATGCCTGCGTTTTCAGTGGATGGAAGACCACAGGCTATGGAGTCTTTACTGGGATCTATGCAGACTATTTTCGAGCATTTCGAGATGCATCCAGGGCAGTGGGTCAAGCTCACGACATACATGCTGCATGATTCCTCCAAGAGGTGGTGGTATGTTACCACACAGTCAGAGCATCACAGAGACATGGCGTGGGAAGATTTTCAAGCAGTCTTCTATGACTTCTTCTTCCCAGAGATGTTGAGGGTAGATAGAGCTCGAGAGTTCATGAATCTGTAGCAGGGCGCTGTGTCGGTGATGGACTATTCTGCTCATTTCACTGAGCTTCAGCGTTTTGCACCCATTCTGGAGGGAGATGAGATGCTGAGAGCCAGACGCTTTAAGGATGGTCTTCATTATGACATCCGAGAACTAGTGAATGTTTTCATGTTACCTTCAGTACATTCAATTGTGAACCAGGCGCTGATTTCAGAGAGGAACCTGCAGGAAGCTATTGGTGTGGGCCAGGGCAGTTCAGCACCAGTTACTAGTACTATTTCTACTGGCAAGAGGAAGAGACAGATGGATTTATCTCAGGGTGGCAGTACCAGCTAGTCAGTCTCTTCAGGTGGTCCGATCAGGTGCTACCAGTGTGGTAAAGAGGGGCACAAGATACCTCATTGTCCACATGATCCAGTGGAGTGTCGAGCGTGCGGAAATATGGGGCATCTACAGCGCTTTTGCAGGGAATTTATACCAGTGGCTAGTAATAGGGGTTCTGTGTAGACTTCACATGCGGGAGCAGGACCAGTAACTTCTTACCAGTCAGGAAATTGGAATACTTTAGGGCATGCAGGCAGGGATGGTGGTCGTGGTCATGGTAGCCAGACACCAAGATCTCAGAGGCAGAAGGGTGGGACAGTTCAGGGTGGCCAGGCTGTGTCACAGGGTCGCGGCACTGGGCAGGCATATGCAGTGTAACAGACCCAGTAAAAGAAGGATCTCAGACCTTCTATAGTCAGAGGTACTATTCTAGTAGCTTCTGTCTTATCTTCAGTACTTTTTTATATGAGTGCTACACATAGTTTCATATTTGTACCCGTAGTGGAGAGCCATGGGATCTGTGTTTCTACTTCTTCTGGTATCATGACGTTAGACACTCTGTTGGGGACTAGAACGGTTGGTGTGCGGCAGTTCAAGGAGTGACCCCTTAAGGTTTGTGGGTGTCACTTTCTTTGGGACCTCTATGTCTTTCAGATGACATCTTATGACGTCATTCTCGAGATGGACTGGTTGGTTCCCTTTCGAGCCTTTGTAGATTGCTATCGTCGAAGGGTGAGTTTCACGTCACCAGAGGGTGGAAAGTTTCTATACAAGGGTGAGTGTGATGTTTAGGCGAGTCAAGCTAGACCAGAGCATCGTGGGTGAGGTGGAGTTACAGCCCAGATTGAGAGTTTATAACTGGATGATCAGGGGACATGTCAAATGGATTTCCCTCTAGTGGTTGATCATTTTAGGTATGTCTTCCCAGACGACTTTTCGGGTCTACCTCTGGAGCGTGAGGTTGATTTCACTCTTGATCTTGTGCCAGGAGCAGCACCGGTGTCTATTCCTCCTTATAAGTTGGCCACACCTGAGTTGCAGGAGCTCAGGATGCAGTTAGAGGAGTTATAGGCAAAGGGTTTCATCTGACCCAGTGCTTCTCCTTGGGGTTCTTCGGTCCTTTTCTAAAAGAAGGCGGACGGTACCCTCAGACTCTGTATCGATTATCGGAAGCTGAACCAGTTGACAGTTGAGAACTGATATCCCTTGCCAAGGATTGATGATCTTTTTGATCAAATTTTTGGAGAACAAGTGTTCTCGAAGATTGACTTGAGATCAGTATATCATCAGCTGTGCATGAGACCATCAGATATACCGCTTACAGCCTTTCGGAGCAGATATGGTCTATATGAGTACTTGGTTATCCCGTTCGGACTCACGAACGCGCCATCAGTTTTCATGCCTCTGATGAATCGTGTGTTCCATCCTTATCTGGACTCTTTTTTTGTAGTATTCGTGAATGATATCTTGGTGTACTGTCACTCTCAACACGACCATGCCACCCATATTGAGATCGTATTGAGTACAATAAGATAGAATAAGCTATATGCTAAGCTCTCCAAGGGCCACTTTTGGATGAACTAGATTCACTTCTCGGGTCATATCATCTCAGAGGCAGGAGTTGCAGTAGATCTAGAGAAGGTGAGAGTAGTAGTTTCCTAGGATCATCCTAAGAACGTGTTTGAGATACAGAGTTTCTTAGGGATGGCTGGTTACTACAGATGCTTCATACAGGACTTCTCCCGCTTAGCAGTGTTGTTGACAGGTTTGACTAAGAAGGGTGTGAAGTTCTCCTGGTCATAAGCTTGCGAGACATCCTTTTAGGACCTGAAAGGAAGGTTGACATCAGCACCAATCCTGATACTCCCAGAGTAGGGGAAGAGCTATACAGTTTACTGTGAATGATCAGGTATTAGACTAGGAGTAGTGATGATGCAAGGTGATCGGGTTGTTGTGTATGGGTCTCGGCAGTTGAGGCCACATGAGAGAAATTACCTGATGCATGATCTCTAGTTAGCTGTATTTGTTCATGTGTTGCACTGTTGGAGACATTATCTATTGGTAGAACATTTTTTGGTCTTCACCGACCACAAAAGTCTCAAGTATGTCTTTACTCATCGTGACTAGAATCTGAGACAGTGAAGGTGGGTCGAATACCTTCAGTCCTTCGATTTTGAGCTTGCCTATACACCTGGAAATGGTAATATAGTAGCGGATGCACTGAGCAAGAAGACTCAGATACAGGATGTGTAGGAGTCCAGTGATGAGTGGCATCTCATGGCTTTGTTCTCTAAGATGCATTTAGAGGTGAACGACAATCAGGGGAAAACTTAATCTTCATCTTTAGCTGTGACTTCTACCCCCCTGGATAGAGTGAGGAGGAGACAACTATCTGATCCAGAAGGCCAAGTTCTACGAGAGTCAGTGGCAAGTGAGGACCCTCCTCCTGGTTGGACGATAGGAGAAGATGAAATTCTGCGTTTTTATGGATGAGTGTGGGTTCTAGGGGATATACGCGAGGAGATGATGCGGGAGTTTCATACTTCAGCTTGGACAGTTCATCCCGGGGTTACCAAGATGTACCATGACTTGAGATGTCAGTATTGGTGGCCAGGTATGAAGAGAGATGTAGCTGGTTTGGTTATGAGGTGTTATACCTGTCAGCAGGTGAAGGCGGAGCATCAGAGGCTAGCCAGACTGTTACATCAATTACCCATTCCAGAGTGGAAATGGGATGATGTCACGATGGATTTTGTAAATAGTCTACCGAGGTCACCTTGAGGCAATGATGCCGTGTGTGTTATTGTGGAAAGACTCATGAAGGTAGATCACTTTTTTTCCGATCAAGGAGACCTTCAGTGTTGATGAGCTCAGGAAGTTGTATATCCGAGAGATCGTACTTCTTCATGGGGTCCCCCGTTCTATCGTTTCAGATAGGGACGCCCGCTTTCCATCTCATTTCTGGAAGAGTTTTTAGAAGGCACTGGGTACATAGGTGCTTCTGAGCATAGCTTACCACCCACAGACCGTTGGCCAGTCAGAGCGTACGATACATGTGCTTGAGGACATACTACGAGCATGCATCCTAGACTTTGGGGGCTCTTGGGAGAAGCACATACCCCTAGTCGAGATTGCCAATAATAACAGTTTTCAGGAAACTATTGAGATGGAACCATATGAGGCTTTATATGGTAGGTCATACCGATCACCTTTGTGCTGGTTAGAGGTAGGTGACGCAGCTTTACTGGGACCATGTCTCGTGCAGGAGACTTCTAAGCAGGTCCAGTTGATTCATAAGCGGATGGCTACCGTGCAGTCTCGTCAGAAGTCTTATGCTGATCGTCGTAGACGACCTTTGGAGTTTGTGGTCGGGGATCAGGTTTTCCTACATGTTTCACCAAGGTTGGGAAATAGACAGATCAGGAGACAGGGTAAACTCTCACCGAGGTATGTGGGGCCATTTGAGATCCTAGAGAGAGTCGGACCGGTTTCTTATCAGTTGCAGTTACCTCAGAGGTATCGGGCCATGCATGACGTCTTCCATGTATCTCAGTTGCGCCTCTATCATTCAGACCCATCTCACGTCTTTCAACCCGAGGAGGTTGAGCTTGAGGTTGATACGTCCTTTGAGGAGCATCTGATTCGTATCATTGATAGGAGCACGAAGGTTCTCCGAGGCTGGTCAGTTCCTCTCGTACGGGTGCTATGTCAGCATGGCCGAGTGCAGGACGAAACCTCGGAGTGGGAGACCGAAATACATGCTTAGTGGCCAGAGTTGTTTTGAGCTTTATCTTCACCACCCTTGGAAGGGCAATTCAGGGATGAATTTCTTTAAGGGGAGAAGTTTTTAAGAACCCGGTTCTTATTTCTGAGGTACGGGTTTCTTCTTTTCATTTTTCCTTAAGTGTTTTTGAGAAAATAAGGAAAATGGGGAAATCCTAAATTTTGGAAAGTACACACCGTGTACTTTTGGCCGTCTGGAATGAGTACACGGGGTGTGTGGCCATGTCGGCGACGAAGGGTGTAGAAACTGAATACACGCCGTGTAGTGGTCCTTTACACACCATGTAGTCATTCGGCAGGCGAATAGTTAGGTAGTGGCTAGCTGTGCGACAGAAGACACCGTGTACTCAAGAAGACACATCGTGTAGTCAAGTCGGCAGATGAACAGTGCCACGCTGGCTGGAAACCGCCAGATAAACAGTTAAATGAAGGAAGTACACGCCATGTACTTGGAAGTACACACCGTGTTCTTTGTTTTTTTCGCTTAAAATGGGAAGTAGCCTCCCCTGTTCAGAGGGAAGTCTTAGAACGAGAAGAAGGAGCGGAAGAAGGAGGCTAGAGCTTTGGAGATCCGCTAGGCACATGTCGGGAATCCATTTCCGCCTCAAATGATCTTGTTGGAACCGCACGGGTGAGTTCTCCCTTCTCTTAGAGTAGTTCTTACCAATTATTTCTTGTAGGTAAGTTATTTAAGTTTGAACATGGTTTTCATGTTAGATCTACGTCATTATTGGGCGTTTCTAGAATTGACATTCATGTATATCATTCGTTTTCGTTTAAGGTAGGTGGATTGGTGTTTATTTTCCAATTTTTGTTCTTTTAGTGCGTTTTTGAGCTACGAACCCATATTTGGGTTGTCGTGTGGCTTAGGTCATGGCTATTTTAAATACCTAGAATTGAATAGGTCATTAATTGTGATAATAAAATTATGTTTGGGATCGCTTCTTGGATCCAGGACCATCCCAAGGGGTGCGTTACTCTGTTTAGCCATTTGGCCAGGATACCCGAGGGTATGCCATGTTTAATTATGCATTACTTTTTCCTTGAGAGGAATTGTGTGTAAATTGAATGTTTATATGTTGGGCATAGCCCAGTTACTTGTGCCTGAGGGAGGTGTTATACTATAGCCTGAGGGTGTGACTGTATTAGCCTGAGGGTGAAATTATATTTCGCCTGAGGGCAATCATTCGTTCCTGAGGGATTGACTTCTGTTAGGCCTGAGGGCAAGATTCTGTTATACCTAAGGGCGAGATTCTATTATGCCTTAGGGTGAGATTCACTGTGGTTTTTTCTTAATTTCAAGTGGTTAAATGAATAATTAAAATGGCAATATAACAGGTTAAGTTAGTTACTTTTGAGTACTGCTTAGTTTATTGCATTTACTACTGCACACTGTTGTTGCATCTCTACACACAGTTGAGCACGGGCCTTTGGTGGGTGCCTACTAAGAATTATTTCTCTCACCCTGTTTGGGTCATGATTTTCGGCCCAAACAGATTACATTTATACAGGTGTAGATAAGGTAAAGGGTCCTTATACAGGTACATGATTGTTGCTGCGGAGTAGGGGATCATGGAACCGGGCTGAGGCTTGCGATGCTACCGGTTGTTTTGTTAGGTTTTTCTTTCCTGTACTTGTATTGTACTGTATTGTTGTGTAACATGTTCTGGCTGCTTTCTTAGAATTTGAGGCATGTTGCACCATTATTGATATACCGGTTGGTTATGTATATTGTAGTTGTTTAATTCATTTGGGTCTGGTTTACTGCTTCTGTTGTTGCTGTATATTTTATTTCATTCCGCTGTACTACACTTTGACAAATGAGGTCATAGTTTCCCTACTATCAGACCTGGGCCCTCACTGCTAGTCGGCAGCCTCTGGCATTTGGAGAAATGAGCTTGAGGTCATGTGGCGAACCGGGTTCGGGGCACACGTTGAGTGCCACCCAGATCTAGGACTTTACATTATTTCATCATAATAAACATAATCATACATAATCTTGATAAACAATGACATTATAACATAAAACCACTGCCTCTTTGGTAACTTCTGAATTGTAAGCCCCGTGAAAGAAAGAACCTTATATAGTTATTTAAATCCCCATAAAATTCATAATATAAATCATAAAATATATTCATGGTCATTATATATAACACACAAAAATAAACAAGTGGGTAATATGGAATATGACACCCAAAAATAAAAGAGTGACCATAAATACCTTACCTTGAGTTCCACTTGATTTGAACGCACTCTAACCTCCTGTATAATAAATTTAAATTTATTATTATTATATATTAGAATCATTTACATACATATAATATAATATAATATAATATATATCTATTCTATTCATATTTATAATCATTTATAAAATATATAGAGAGAGAAAAATGAATTGCACCATTTATGGAGACGGTATTCCGTACTTATGCATGGACGTTGTTTTAATTTTTCGATGGATTGTATGAAATAAAGGTAAATAATAACTCACATTTATAAAATTGTTATTATATAATATATATTATATATATTCATTAAATCTATCATTATTACCATATAAGTAAAATTGAAATAAAAAAAACATTGCTTCGTGGAGGTGGTAGTCAACATGTAAGCACAAACAAAGTTATTATTTTCCAACAGTTTAGAAGGTAAGAATCTATATGTGATATTATATTTATATAATTATAATTATTTCATAAATATCATATATAAACATTTAATCCATCATAATAATTATCTTTAAAATATGGTGATGGAAAATGAATTGCATTGTTACGTGGAGATGGTAAGTTATACGTGCTCATGAGCGATACTTCCACTTCCCATTTGATGGAAAGAGGGTGAATAAAGGTGATTTCATAATAATAATAAAATTTCATTATATTTATTACAATTATTTTTTTTATTTTATGAATAATATAAAATATTTAGAGGAGTAAAAGGGAATAATTAAAAAGAAATTCATTAGTTAATGTGATTACCTCTTCTTTAAAATTACTCCTTTAGATCTCTTATTAATGGCTCTAGGCTTAGTCTTTTGGGAAGAAAAGAACCTATATAGTGTGGATTGATAATTTTATAAGATAATTTGGTATATTTTTTTCAATATAGAAGGCTCGACATGGTGCGAAGAACAAAGAGGAAGGGTACCCTTTTATAATTAACAGGAGGGGCACTCTTGGAATTTCTTAAAATATTAAATTAAAATAAATTAATTTTAATGTCCAAAAGGATCCAAATTAATAATAATATAATATAAAATTATTATGAGTTTAAATACTCACATATAATAAAATTTGGAAAATTTTAGATCACATTTTTAAGCTTATCTTTTTGTTTTTACCTTTTGTTAACCCGTTTGATAATTACATTAATATTAAAGATTTCTACTCTTAACAGGTTGATAATGTTACTATAAAATTTCAAAATAGCCATAAATAGACCATGTATGATTTTTAAAACCATATCTCATTCATTTGGATGAATCAAATCTTTCTATGAATTTTATATCATTTAATAAAATATTATTTATTATAAAATATCATTAATGTTATTTTTAACACTATTAATTTAATTTGACTATAAATTCATAACTAAAAAGATATAATTAAAAAATAAATTATTAATATAATATTAGTATTTCATATTCATATAAAAATTTCTTCCACACCTTAACTTACTCAAATTTTATTACTTTTAATATTTTTAAAATCATTTTATATTTTTTTATTAATCGGAGGAATACCACATTGTTGTTGCATTAGATTTTTATGTCGTTAAATAATTAATGAAAATTATAAATAAATTAAAATAATGAAAATAATTTTACTAAGAATAAAATAAATACTTATATTCATTTATAACTAGATTTTTTCTATATGTGGACACATAAGAGATATTTAAAACTAAGAGAGTGACATTTTTTAACTTTTTTTAGTTAAATATTATATATGAAAATTTAACTGAAAATTGTTTATTAAAAAACTAAATTCTCAGACTAATGTTATAATGGTGAATTTCATTCATCCAATAAAAAGTAAGAGGAAAAATAATTTCCTTATCACTTATTATTAACCTAGATTTACCTGATTTACCCTTTTCCAAGGTGATAAATTTTACCACGATTACTATTCATATTGACCAAAAATAAGTGGGGCCTATTGACCCAATTTGAACCACATGATTAAAAATATGGAATCTATTTTATCAAATTCAATATATATAACTAGAAGAATTTAATTTCAAAATAATCATGTAAAATGTGGTGAAAACCTCTTTTTAGAAAAATATCATTTTATGAATAAAACATTGTTTATTCATAGCTAAAGACTAGAAAAAAAAATAAATTAATTTTAAACAAATTATTAATTATATAATATATAAATTTCTATAAAATAATTCACCAAAATTGATTAATTTAATTTATTAAGAAAAAAATAAATTGTACACACAGAAATAGTTTTTTTCAGAAAAATATTTGTTTCCCTTTCAAATGATTTCTTATTTTCATTTGTAATCAATTTATAACCAATTCATTGATTTTATAAATATATATCCATAAATGTTTCATAATTTAGCTATTTATATTCAAACCGACCAATCCAATGGCTATAAAATAACTGTTACTTTAAATAATAATATTTTAATAGTATATTGTGGTTCGTTAAAACTCGATGTTGCGTGTAATGAAAGTAATTGAAGAAATTAAATTTATTTGAGAAATATATTTCGTAAAATATTAGGGTGTTCAATTTTATCACCTTAAAATTAATTTATTACTCTAAATTCATCACTTTGATATAAACAAATCATTATATCTTTGTTTCATTACATCCTCAGGTTCCCATATAGCTTATTTGAGTTTGTGATTTCTCTAGATAACATTAACCAAGTGAGTAGTCTTGTTCCATATCACTTTATCTCTATGATCTAAGATTTATACTATTTGTTTCTTATATTTAATATCATGTTCTAGTTTTGTGACCTCTAAGTTTAGTACATGTGATGGATTGGTTATGTACATCCTTAAGAGAGATACATGGAATATAGCGTTAACATAAGAGAGGTTTTTTTGAAGCACCAAGAGATAAGAAACTATTCTTATTTGATTAAGAAACTCAAAAGGGACAATATACCTAGTTATTATCTTTCCTTTCTTCCCAAATCAAATAACCTTCTTTCATTTATAAATTTACAAAAACACCTTTTCAACAACTTCAAATTCCTGATCATGTTGACGATTACTAGCACAACTTTTTTGTTGACTTTTTGATACCTTGATATTCTATTGAATAGATCGCACATTATCAACTATTTCCTCACCTAGATCAGGTCTCAATATATTTCTTTCTATAACTTAATTATAGAATGTTGTAGTTTTACACATCCTTTTATGGAGGGCTTAGTAAGGATCAATATGAATGCTCGATTGAAATATTTTATTATAAGAAAACTCTACTAAAAGAAAGAGTTGATCCCATCCACCAATGAAATACATAGAAAAATACCTTATAATATCCTATAGGTTTTGAATATTTCTTATAGACTAGCCAAATTTTGTAGGATGATAAACCGTACTAAAATTCAACTTTATATTCAGAGCCTATTAAAGACATTTCCTAAACTTCAAGATAAACCTCAAATCCCAATAAAATACAATATAATGTGATACTATATGAAATATTACCGCTTAAATAATGTATATTATGGAAATATGATCAATAGATAAGTATTATCTAATAATACTGAAGTGTACTGATTTTGTAATATGATCAACTACAACTGAAATAGCATCATAGACTTTAGATGTTTAGGGGAGTCTGATGAAAAAATCTAGGGTTATGTTTTCCCTTTTCTATTTTGATATATATAATGGTCAAAGAATCCCCTTAGACTTTTGTTTCTCAACCTTAACTTATTGACATACCAAGAACCAAGATACATACTTAACAATATATCTCTTCATGTTTCCCATTATAAATACAAATTTACATGGGACATTGGTAGGTGTTATATTATTTTCATCATTCATATGGGATTCAGTCCACATGGCCATCTCAGATGTAGTAGGTTGTCACCCAGTATGTGGTTTATCCTTTTTAAAAAAAATTATTAATATAATTCTAATAAATTTCCCAAATTGAAATAAACCGAAATTACATATAATAAAAGATAATATAAACCTTAAGTGTTTCAAATACCTTTAATATTATGTCCATATATTGTAAAGGCATCATCGTGAAATAAATTTCTCAATAAAAAATATTCAAAACCAAAGGGTTGAATAGCCATAATTTCCTCCCAAAATATACTTAATCCTGATAAACTCCCATTACATAAAACCTCAAGGTGGTTTTTAAAAAATTAAACTTATGATCATCCTTGAACTCATAAACGTACGATGGTATCCATAACTTTTAAGTTAATCTTACATAGAGACATATATGCATCAAAAAGATAATTCATCTATTATTACTTAAAATAAACTCATATCTTAGATAAAATAATTTTTATTGGAATCTTGGGTTTATCCTTGCACAGATATAATATCAAATGTGATTTAATTAATCTAGAATCCATGTAGATGGTGATAGTTAATGCTCATAATCAAATAAAATTTCACAAAAAAAATGAACAATAACATTTTCCTAGGGCTTACTCATACAAACTCCTATATGAAATTTCCAACTCTTGAGTGGAGGAAAAGTTTTTAGAAATTATCATGATTCACTTAAACTACCGTGATGGCATAAGATTTCCATTTTTCCTTTGACTTCAAAGGTTTTTATGGCTTATTATCCTCATTAGGCCATGTATTAGGGCATTGATTCAAATAATTATCAAACTACTTGAATTTAAATCACATGAGTGTGGGTGGTTTGTTCTATGGATATTTTTCTTAATTAAAATCATTAGTTGACTTATTCCCATCATTTAATTATTCAATTTCCCAATGACCTTCCTTTACACACTTGAAACATTTATTTGTTCCCTTAATAAAATTTCATCCATGTTTCCTTCCACACATTGAGTATAATGTAAGGCTTGTCTTCTTCTCTCTATTGATTTTATAATTTTCTTTAAACTCCACCTTTATTTTCTTATCAAATCTATTAGATTAATGGGTAACCACAATATCAATCTCTATATTGATGGAAGATCAAACAATTTCTTCAGAGTTATTGAATTTATTTATAGATAATTCTCATCGGAGACTTGGTTTTAAGACACTGAATAATCAATCAACCTTAATATCAGGTTGGATGATATTACCATAAGCATACCTAAAAAGTATTCTAAAAATTTCTTCATATGTACCAATTGATTCATTATCCTTCTTCTTTATTTTAAGTAATTATTTCTCTATTTTTGTATGAATAATACATGGAAATTACTTATTAAAAAATAATCCCTTAATCTCACCTCACTCCATGGAATTAATTTCTTCTTATCTCCTCATATCTTAATAAGAGTCCACCATTGATCTGCTTCGCCTTCTATATGATAGATAGCCAAAATAAATTTTTCATGTTTCGAAGATTTGAGAATGTAAAATGAATTTTTAATGGTACTGATCCATTTCTCAATAACTATTCCATTATTGGAATCACTAAAAGAAGGTGGTAATCACCACATGAAGAACTCAACATAATGTTTTTCCTTTCTTTTCTCATTTGTAAGTTCTGCATGATTTATAGCTTGAGAAAGTTGTATGGCCATAAAAATAAAAAATTTCATCCCAGTTCCCATAAAATTTGGCTACTTATGAGGAAAATAATTTCATTTTCCATATTATTCAGCATTAACATGATTCCTTTAGTTTCAATCCATTGACTAAAACCAAAATCATAGTGTTTGAAATAATAAGCATATTGTAAATCACATAATCATGAAAAATCATGTATCAGATGGCTAAATAGGGACACATTATTCTATGAATCCATTGGTTCAACCTAGTTCCTTCATGATCATTAATAAAAATTTAGGATTTTATCATATATTTAGACTTATCCCTAGGGTTATCACTAAAGTTTTCTCATCCTGGTTTCTAAAATTTTACCAAACCTTACTATGATACCAACTATAGTGACCCAAAATTTTCATAAATAGATATCATATCTTAACAAGATTAATATTCGTTACATGTCATAATGATCCACACTATAATCATATAGTTTTGGTGCCTTTAGAAACATGGAACGATAAACAGCTACATCAAAATAGTCTCCCATTAATTTCTTCATAATTAGAAACCTTCTTAGACATATCATTCTTAAAACCTTTCTTCATAACCTGGGGAAAATTAACACAATAAAGGGTAATATCAAATGCTCCGTAAGGGTAAAAAAATGGAGATATCAATGATCACATAATCATAACATGATAATAAGGTAATGAGAAAACAATCTTAACATTTGAAAATAATACCCTATATATCATAGATCCTAATCATTAATCATGGCCTAAAAATTGGTTATTCATAAGACATGAATCATAATGGAATCAAAGTATATGATCCATGAGAGCATAACATTGGAATGAGACGTAATTTTGTTCCATACAAAAAAGTATATAAAATATTTTACTTAATAGTAAAGGATTATTTACAAGACTATCATAGTGAAATGGGATGAATTCCCAAACCATTATAGTAGTCAGGGTTTAATATCAATACTATTATTGTGGAAAAAGTACCTTACTGAATTGGATTATCTCACCAATAGAGTATTTTTTATTTCATGAGATATTGATATTTATTAATTGTATTTGATGGAGATATGGGTCCCACATATCCCTAGTTATAATGTTTCCACCTTCCATGGTTATAACATAACAACCTTCCTTGGCTATAACATAACAACCATCCTTGGTTATAAGGTAACCACCATTCTTTGTTATAACATAACCACTATCATTGGTTAGAATGTAACAATATTCCTTAGTTGTAATGTGACAACTATCAGATAATGAAAACCATTAATATGTGTTCTACAATATCATAAAATAGTCTTAATTTTAGAATCCATGAAAGTAAATGGTTTTCATAAACATTTCATCAAACTATAACCCATGGAAAAAATTGTGTTTCATAGACATTTCATCATACCATAACCATTGAAAAAGAAATAGGTTTCAAAAAAATTTCATTATTTTATCATAGTATAACCCATGAAAAAATAATGGGTTTCCTAAACAAACTTCTAAAAAATAATAAGGATGGTATCATTGGATCACATCCCTATAAAATCATAAGTAACATAAAATGATTTCTTCTCATATGGAAAATTATTTTGAAATATCACTTGGAACATTCTTGATGAAAATATCCTTTTTTACTTTAAAAAAACTTATAGAATATAATAAATTAACAAATTTTAAGGAAATAATTTTTTTGAAAGGAACCTTGAAAACTTTTAAATTAAGATTCAAAACAATGATATGTTGTGATGACGGGAAAATTTTTCCATGTTGTATTTGTTAAAAAAAATATATTTTACATTTTCATATAAAATGTAAAAAGGTACAGCATTTATAAAATGAAAAAAAAAATATTCCTTTTAAAACATTTTGGAAAAATTTAAACTTGGGTAAAAATGAATTTAAACCATCATAGTAGAATAGTAAAAAGCTTCTTTGAAATATTTTTATAAAACATGGACATGGAAGGAAAAAAAAATTCGACCGAAGAGCAAAATGATGTTGATTATCCTTAAAACATATATTTGGTTGCTTGAGTACTAAGGGTGTGGAAAATGAAAGGAAAACATGTAATCCTGATAAATAACTAATATAATAAATTTAATGTGATTATTGAGAGATATTTCATATTATTTCATCATCAAAGACATAATCATAAAAAATCCAAATAAAAAATGAGATTATAACATAAAAATATTACCATTATGGTAAATTTTTAGTCATAAGACCCCTAAAGGAAAAACATTAAATGGATATAAAAATACAAATAAAATTAATAATATTAATAATAAAATATATTCATTTGTAGTATATACACCACACAAAATAAACAAGTTGTGAATATAAAATATTCCTCCAATAAATAAAAGAGGCATGAAATCCCTTACCTCGAGTTCCACTTGATTTAAAGGAACTATAACCTATTGTATAAAAAATTTAATTTTAGAATAATTATATATAATAATCGTGTAAATATTTATAATATCACATATATCTATTATATACATATTTAGAATCATTCAAAAATATAGAGATAGAAAAATGAATTTTACTATTCATGATAAAAAAATGTTAATAATAACTCACCTTTTCCAAAATAATTATAATATCATATATATTGTATATATTCTTCAAATCTATCCCTATTAACATCTAATTAAAATATAAATGAAAAAAATCACATCACATTTTGGAGGTAGTAGTTCACACGTACGCATAAACGACATTATTTTTTCTAATGGTTTGGAATGTAAGAATGTAGATATGATACTATCATTAAAAATCATAATTATATCATAAATATTATATATAAACATTAAATCCATCATAATATCCATCTATGAAATATGGTGATTGAAAATGAATTGTTTTGATACAAGGAGATAATAAGTAGTAGGTACGTACAAGCGATGCTTTTACTTCCCATTTTATGTAAAGAGGGTGAATAAAGACGGTTTAATAATCCTAATAACATTTAACTATATTTATTATATTTAATTTATTATTTTATAAATAATATAAAATATTTATAAGAGGTAAAATAACAATTAAAAATAAACTAATCGGATAAGAAGATTGGATCTTATTTGAAACAACTCCTTTCTATCTTCTCTTAAGGGGTCTTGGGTTGGTCTTTTGGAAAGACCAGAACCACTAGAGTTTGTATAGGTAATTTTATAATATAACTTGGTAGATTTTTTTGATATAGAAGACTCACTGTGGTGTGAGTAAGAGAAAGGAGGGGTTCCCTTTCATAATTAAGGGTAGGGGTACTCTTGAAATTTCTTAAAATATTAAATTAATATAAATTAATTATGATATATTAATGGATCCAAATTTAAAATATTAAAACATAAAATGAGTATGAGTCAAAATAATCTCATAAAATAAAATTTAGAAAATTTTGAGTCATATTTTTACCCTTATCTTTTGTTTAACTCTTTATTAACTATTTTAACAATTACTGCAATATTTAAGTTTCCTACACATTAAGGGTTATTAATATTATTATAAAATGAAAAAAGACTCATAAATAGGCCATAGATGATGTTTAAAAATATATATCCTATTAATTTTGATAAATTTAGTATTTCTATGATTTTTAAATTATTTAATAAAATATTATTTATTATAAAATATCAATAATTTCATTTTTAAAACTATTCATTTAATTTGACTTTGAATGCATCAACACAAAGGGATAATTTGAATAAAATTCTTAAAAATAACACAAATATTTTATATTCATATAAAAAATTCATGTAATGTACTAAATAAATATAATAATATTACTTTTAATATTTTTAAAATCATTTTATATTTCTTTCATTAATTATAGAAATGTTTCATCGATGTTACATAATAATTTTATTTCATTATAAAATTAATAAAAATTATTAATAAATTTATATCATGAAAATAATTTTAATAATCAAAATAGACACTTATCTTAGTTTATAACTTTTTTTTTCCAATCTAGACACATAAGAGATATTTAAAACTAAGAAAGTGATATTTTGTAACTTTTTCTTATTTAAATATTATATAAGTCATTTTATTAGAAAAGTGTCTATTAAACAAATTAATTTCAAGAATACGGTGATAAGGGTCAAATTACATTTATACAATAATAATTAAGATGAAAAATGATGGTCTTATCACTTATTTTTAACCTTGACTAACTCAATTTACCTTTTACTGAGGTGATAAATTTTACCATAGTTACTATTCATATTGACAAAAAAAAAGGGTCCTATTTATTGAATTTGAGATCCTTAATTAAAAATTAGGAATCCTTTTTATCAAATTCAACTCATATAAGTGGTAGAAATTAAATTTAAAATAAGCATGCAAAATATGATAAAAACTACTTTTTCTAAAAATACAATTCTAAGAATAAAAATTAGCTTATTATTATCTCATGCTTGTAAAAATATTAAATGAATGTCAAAACATTTTATTGAATAAATAATATATATATTTTATTAAAATCATTCACCAAAAGTGTTTAATTTAATTTATTAACATAAAAATACATTATGCTACCAAACTGGTTTTTTTAGAAAAATATTTCTTTTTCTCTTAAATGATTTTTTTTCATTTATATAAAATTGATATTCAAAAAACTGATTTTATATATATATAACCATAAATGTTTCATAATTTAGTTTTTCTTATTCATACCCTTCAATATAATGGTCAATCTATAACTCCTACTTTAAATTATTATATTCTTGGTTTATTAAAATTTGGTGTTGCGTGTAACACAAGATAGTGAAGAAATTAAATTTATTTTATAAAATATTTCATAAAATATTAGGGTGTTATATGGGATATAGGTACAACACATCTTATCACTAATATGCACCATAAGGATGCCCCAAATAGGTCTCACACCAATATAAAATACACCTCCCTACTGAAATTCTTCTATAAAAGACCAACACGATCAGTCGAAGAAAGGGAAACCTCTCACAACACCATTGACTCTAACTAGAGGATCTGAAGGGATCCCCAATCAAAAAATATACAATTATCCATGAGCTGCACCACCCTCACATTAACCACTGCCTATATGTTGGGAAACTAAGGGTATTGGTTTTATCTAGTCACTTTAAACCTAACTTCAAATATCCCTTAAGTTTTATAGCATAACAGATCTTATAGTTGTCTATAATGAGACTTCCTAAATAGAGTTTCTTACATTCGCATTTTTTTTTATCATTTTATATAATTCTGATATTTTTAAGTGAATTTAAATTACTAAAGATAATTGTTTTATGTTTTCTAAGATATCTAAAGTTGATAAAGTTGTAAATATTAGATGATTTAATAAAATGGAAGAGGAGTGACTAGTACTGTTGATTATCATGGATCAATCTCTCTTCTTTGTTTGAAAAGAACGTCACAATTATAACTCGCTCAATGAACATACTGAAATATAAAATTATTCATTTCATTTAGTCTTTTAAATTTAGATCAACAACCAAATCTCACATATCAATGTCCTTCTAGTAAGAGTCTATCAAAGTACCCAGCAATCATCTAAAATAGTGACATATTCAAATCTCTATGTACTCACAATCCTCAATCGATGATTGAGAAATTTAAATAAAGATGATAAACCTCGAACTCATACATTGAATCAACTAAAATTCCTCGTTAAGTGATATCCATAGTCCAATTGGTGATGTATCATTATTAAAATGGAAGAAAAATTTTATGGAAATGGAAAAATAATTTAAGATCTATCAATGAATAAACTATAATGTTTTACAATCTAGAAATAATTAAAATTGTAAAATTAGAGGAGTGAAAACTCAAAAATATATCACCATTCAAATCCACTCTTTCCAACCACTATGATACTTAACCAGACATCATCTTAGTGCAGGATAAAACTCCAATCTTTATCTCTATAAGTGCAATCAATAATTGATCTATTTCAATCCCATCATAAGATATTCTAGTTCTTCTCTCCATGATTTGTTTGAGATATCTGTGTTTCCTTCAATGAAGAATAATAATAAAAATTATATTTCAAAATAATCTACAATTTTTAGGAATTATATCACATTTTATTTTTTCTGGTGTTAGTACTTGACTGGTATTTCAACTCCATTTCTTATGACATACATGCAGCCAAATTTTTTCTCTTATAACTAATAGGACCATCCCATGTGCATCTTTATTCAACTTAATGAATTAAACCTGGATGTATTTATAGGATTAAATATATTTTTGGTGGTTGCCAAGTAATTCTAGAAGCTTCCCCAACTCAGTTCTAATAACCCAAGTTGAGCTCCTCATGACCCTATTTTAGTAGCAGGCTCGAATATATTTCATCTTGTTAGGGTGGTGTAGTGTATCCCAGTCCACTAGAGCTTTATATTTCCTCTTAATTCAAACTCGCCATTCATCTTCATCACACCACATAATACTAACATAACTTTCATCGTAGCTCCATCCAAAACCATCATTCGTCCAAACCTAAAATTCCTTAGAGGACTACCCTTGAGCACCAATTTTATATGTAATCCCAAAATCATAGCTTCAAAAAATGTAGAGCTTGAGGACCCCAAATTCTTCTTTTCTCAAACTTGTATTAGAAAATAGAGCAAAAAAAACTCAACAACTTTGATAGGATAAAATTATTATTCTCAGATCCCTAATCACAAACTCGTGAGACCTTGAAAACTCAAGTGGTTTTCATATTCCTCAAGAGATACTCATATCCCATCTTTCGATGAAAAAATATCTGTTAGGTTCCCAAGAAACTCAGGTACAATAATTCATAGGTGAAATCCTTCAAGTACTGGACACAAATCCCCCTTAATCAAAAACGTTACAGCACTTGAGGATATAGAGGCCTATTCTTCACGCATATTCTAACCTGAAAAGAGAAAATTACAAATAGCATCACGGGTCTTCGCACTCGAATCATTCATAGATTCAGTTAACTCAGGTTCGATTCAGAATAGATCATATTTTTCTACCTTGAATGTACCTCAAAACTTCTCAAAGGGTGGAAAAATATTATCATCATTATAGGCTTTGGTGTGGCCTTATATAGAATATCATATCATCATTCTCCATGCTCAGTGCATCATTGTTCGAGCCATCGTGATTGTGGAACATCCTCAAATCATCTAAAACCAATTCTCCATCTTTAAAAAAACTTGAATATAGATGAGCAAGGTGAAATAAAAACCCTCAACTTTGGAATTGTTTCAGTGATCAATAGTAGAACAAATATGGTCCTTCAGTCATTATCAAGGGCCAATTCCACCGATTCGAACCCCTTGACTATAACTTGAGTTTTTTTAATATATGTTTTCTGCAAAAAAAATTAAATTTTTGGGATAATTTTAAAAAAAAATGTATACTAAAGGTGGTGGTGGCACTACCGCCTTTAGGTTTCAGGTGAAAGGAGGCAACCTAGATGTCGCCTTTTCTCTAAAAGAAAAAAAATACTTTTTCAGTATTTTAAAAGAAAAAATTATTTTTTTTGTTTGGTTTATTTTTATATATATAAATAAAACAAAAAAATCAAGAAAATTTATATTCTATTTAATATTCAGTATTACTTTAATTACATTAGTCTAGATTATGATAGAAGCTCTCACCCAGGGCTCACTTTTATAAGAGGGTTTTCCCTGAAAATCCTTCTGTATTTCCGATGTGGGATTCTGGTTCTCTCTTTCATTTATAGAACATTCTATATTTCTGATGTGGGATTCAGAACTATTTCATGTACGTCGATTTGAAAGACTATAAAATATAAACTATAAGACTAATATAAATAAAAAACATGGATCAAACATATAATAAATAGTTTAAAAGAAAAATAATTTCATAAAAAATATTGATGAAAAATAATTTATAAGCTTTCAAAGGAAAATACTTGAAACATAAAAATGTTTCATGTGACTTTGAAAGCCTATAAAATATAAACCATAAGACCAATATAAATGAAACTTAAAACATGGATTAAATATATAAGAAGTAGTCGAAAATAAAAAGAATTTCGTAACAAATGTTGATGATAAATAATTTATAAGCTTCCAAATCCACCAACTTGAAACATAAAAATGTTTTAATTATATGACTTTGAAAGACTATAAAATATAAACTATGAGATTAATATAAATATAAATTAAAACATGGATTGAACATATAAGAAATAGTTGAAAATAAAAATAATTTCATAAAAATTATTGATGAATAATAATTTATAGGCTCTCAAAACCACCTATTTGAAACTTAAAAAATGTTTCAAATATGTGGCTTTGAAAGACTATAAAATATAAATTATAAGAAGAATATAAATAAAACATAAAATATGGATTAAACATATAATAAATAGTTGAAAATTAAGTTGTTAACTAGTAATATAATTATTAATTATATAATTATTAATTATATAATAATTAATTATATAATTATTAATTATATAATAATTAATTATATAATAATTAATTAATTAATTACTAGTATAATTATTAATTATTAATTATTAATTAATTAATTAATTATTTAATTAATAATATCATTATTAATTATATATAATTAATTAGTAATATAATTATTAATTATATAATTATTAATTATATAATAATTAATTAGTCAATCAGTAATATAATTATTAATTATTAATTATTAATTATTAATTATTAATTATTAATTATTAATTATTAATTATTAATTATTTATTACTAAATAGCTAATTAATTTGTTAATTAGTAATATCATTATTAATTATATAATAATTAATGAGTAATATAATAGTTAATCATATAATAATTAATTAGTTCATTAGTAATATAATTTTTAATTATATAATAATTAATTTGTTAATAAATAATATAATTATTTATTAAATAATAATTAATTAGTTAATTAGTAATATGATTTTTAATTATAAATTAGTTAATTAGTTAGTTAGTAATATGATTATTAATTATAATTATTCATTATAATCATTCATTATTAATTATTAATAATTAATTAGTTAATTAATAATATAATTATTAATTATTTAATAATTAATTATTTGATTAGTAATATAATTATTAATTATATAATAATTAGTTATTTAGTAATATAATTATTAATTAGTTCATTAGTAATATAATTATTAATAAAATTATTAATTATTAATTAATAATAAATAATTTTTATTTATTAAATATTAATTATATAATGATTAATTAGTCAATTATATAATAATTAATTAGTTAATTATTAATATAATTATTAATTATATAATAATTAATTAGTTGATTAGAAATATAATTATTAATTATAAAATAGTTAATCAGTTAATTAGTAATATATTTATTAATTGTAAGTATTCATTATAATTATTCATTATTAATTTTTAATAATTAATTAGTTGATAATTAATGAGTTAATTAGAAATATAATTTTTATTTATAGTAATTAATTAGTTAATTGGTATTATAATTATTAATTATATAATAACTAATAAGTAAATTAGTTAATTAGTAATATAATTATTAATTATATAATAATTAATTCGTTAATTAGTAATATAATTAATTATTAATTATTAATTATTTAATTAGTAAAATATTTATTAATAATATAATAATTAATTATTTAATTAGTAATATAATTATTAATTATATAATAATTATTTATTTCATAATATAATAATTAATTATAATTTTTAATTATTTATTATTTATTATTAACTATTAATTATTAATTATATAATAATTAATTAGTTAATTAGTGGTATAATTATTTATTATTTATTATTTATTATATATTATATAATTATTAATTAGTTAATTATTAATATAATAATTAGTTATATATTAAATAATTAATAATGATAAATAAAAATTATATTAATAATTCACTAATTAATTATTATATAATTAATAATAATATTACTAATTTACTAATTAATAGTTAAACACTTAATTATAAAAACTAAAAATTAAAAATTTTAATCAATAATTATAATAAAAAATTAAATTACTAATTAACAAATTATCTATTATATAACTAATAATTATATTACTAATTAAATAATTAATTATTATATAATTGAAAAATATATAATTAATAATTATATTACTAATTACTAATTAATAATTAATAATAATATTACATATTAAGAAATTAATTATACAATTAATAATTAATAATTAATAATTATGTTCCTATTAACTAATTAACAATTATGTAATTAAAAATTATATTATTAATAATTATATTTCAAATTAAGTAATTAATTATTTACTATTTATTATATATTTAATCTATGTTTTAAGTTTTATTTATATTTGTCATATAGTTTTTATTTTAGAGTATTTCAAAGCCACATACTTGAAATGTTTGTAAGTTTTAAGTAGGTGATTTTGAAATCTTATAAAAAAAACTTCATCAACATTTTTTACGAAATTGTTTTTATTTTCATCTATTTATTATATTTTTAATCCATATTTTAAGTTTCATTTATATTCATCTTATCATTTATATTTTATAGTCTTTCAAAGCCACATATTTGAAACTTTTTTGAGTTTCAAATATGTGATTTTGAAAGCTTATAAAATATTTTTTATCAACATTTTTTATGAAATTATTTTTATTTTTAGCAATTTCTTATATGTTTAATCCATATTTTGATTTTCATTTATATTGGTCTTATAGTTTATATTTTATAATCTTTCAAAGTCACATACTTGAAAAAATTTTAATTTTCAGGTTGGTGCATTTGAAAGCTTATAAATTATTTTTCATCAACATTTGTTATGAAATTCTTTTCATTATCCATTATTTATTATAAGTTTAATCCATGTTTTAAGTTTCATTTATATTGGTCTTCTATTTTATATTTTATAGGCATTCAATGTCACATATTTGAAACATTTTTAAGTTTCAAGTAGGGGCCTTTGAAAGATAATAAATTATTTTTCATCAACATTTGTTACGAAAATCTTTTTATTTTCAACCACTTATTATATATTTAATCCATGTTTTAAGTTTCATTTATATTGGTTATATAGTGTATATTTTATAGTTTTTAAAATGCACGTACTTGAAACAGTTCTGAATCCCACATCGGAAATGTGGAATATTCTGCACAAGAAAGGTAGAATCAGAATCCCACATCAGAAATGTAGAATAATTTCTAGGGAAATCCCTCTTATAAAAGGGAGCCTTGAGTGATAGATTCTATCAAAAGTATTGGGATCAGCTTCTCCGAGAAAACATATAATAAAAACACTCACTATAACTTAGTTATTCCCTGGTGAACTCAACTCCAAAAAATCCCTAAAATAAGCTTGGTATTATTCTAATTCAATGAGAGTTAATCATATTCTATATAAAGATTGGGTTTGACTTTATTAGTTTCAAATACCGGTGAAACTTCAGCCTTAAAAGAATCAATCCCATCGTCAGCTTCGAGTTCAACTTAGTCGGTATTGCATGTCTTCTAGTTGAGCTCATTTTATCTCATGGTCAATTGGATCTTAGCATCATGGTCAATTGTACATCCATTTTCCATATTTACATTGGGAATAACCACCTTACTTATAAATCCATGGTCAATCCCAGCCTTGTACAAAATTTCATTCCCAAAATCTTAATGTGGATAGTCGTGAGAGAGGCACAATAGGACCTTTCTTTTGTGAAAATCTCAATCTCACGGTTACTTTAAATAATTAGGCATGATCTAACATTTCATTTTCCATGTTTTTTTAATACATGGTCATTTAAATAAAATATTGGGTTGATGGAATGTTCCTTTGTCTTAATTTTCACAAGGCATGGTCAATTTCCAAATCATGAAATCGCTTGAGGTGTAACATGGCCATTCTGGAAAATAAATTCAAACAAAATTAAATTAAATTATATCAAATTTAAAAAATTTAAATTAAATAACTCAAAGAAATTATTACCACTTTAATTATAAAACAAATTTAAGATAAAATATAAAAAATGTTAAAACAATAAAATTAATAATAAAGAATTAAATTCAAATTACATTAAGTAATCAATTAATTAATAAATAAATAAATAAAAATGGATAAGGAATAAACTAAACAAAGATTAAAAATTATAACTAAACTTAGCCAAAATAATAAAATTATAAAAACAAAAAACAAAAGGTTAAATAACAATTATATGTAATTATAAACTAATAAATAAATATATATATATATATTAAACATTATATCAATAGAACACAATATTTAATTTGAAACACTTTAAATTAAATATTTTAAAATTTAATTAAAAATTAAATAAAATACTAAAATCTTGAAACAACATATAATTTATTCATAGAAACAAAATTTTAATTAATTTAATACCTTAATTACAAAATAACTACTATATTATAATTAACCTATTAAAAGCATAATTTAACTTTAGAAACATAATTCAAACTAAAAAAGTGATGTGGAAAAATTCAAGTATTGAAGGCCACATAAAATTTTCCCACACTTAAGGAGTTTCTTGTCATAAAGCGACCACTTAACAAATATTCATTGGTAGAAAATAAATCTCAAGTTAGAAATTAGAAGTGCCATGATGTATTTATTTTCAAAAAAAAATCTATCCCGGATTCTCTCACGAATAAAAAGTGAATTCTCTCTCAAATTAAACATATTCAATAAAATATTGGTTACTATTTTATAAAAATGATTAGAAATTGAAAATTTCAAGGTGAATTTAACAAACTTTAATTTTCATCCAACTAAAATCCCAACTTCTCTTTACCTCTAGGAGAGCTTACTCGCATAATTTAAGAAGCCATAATATATAGAAAAATTGTTGGATGGGGTGGAGTGATAATTTATTGGTGAAATAAATAAATCATCCAATAGTTAATAAATACATAAATAAATAAGGGAGATAAAGAATAAGTATCTCTACCTAAATTATGATTTTTCATGTCATAATCCATTTGAATGCATATCTAATTAGTTAAATTCAAAATAAAAAAGTTCAAAGTCAATAATTATTGTTTTTATTTTCCCAAAATTTTATTCAAATAAAAAAAATTCAAAACAGAAAAAAAATGTTTTCCTAATTAAATCCATAAAGTATGAAAGATTAATCTCCTCATTGTAGAATCACATCCTTCAACTTTAAGAACAAATTTACAAGTGATGCTTAAAGACTTAGAATTTAGAAAAAATTTAAGGAGGTTTTGATGTGTTCTTAATAAATTATAGTTTATCCAAATTAATACCCACCCCCCCCCCCACACACACACAAACACACAAACACACTAAAAATCAATATTTTTCTTAATTTTTAATCTCAAAGTGAGACAAATATTGAATCACTTTAATTAAAAATGATTTGAAAATACAACATAGAGAAATACAATTTGGAGAGGTATCATGAAAGCCCATAAAAATTATCCACACAAAAATCACAATAAAAACATGCATAAATGGTCCCTAATAGGCACTAGTTTATGAAATTAATCACATAAAATGGTTTCCCATAATATTTTATGCAATATATGGATTCAAATAATTATTTTCAAAAGAACCATAAAAAAATGTAGTGAATTCATTACAAAACACAAAGAAAAATCAATTTAAGATAGTGACCATCATGTATTTCATAAATCTCAACAAGAATTTAAATAAAAAAACTTAATAAAACATGAATTCAACCAATAATATATTAAGATAATTAAGGTATGTCATGAAAAATATGCAAGATAAAACAATTACTCCCCTGAAAGAAGAAGTTAAATATTTCCTTTAAAGAACAGAATGTGTATCCTCCATTTAATTTGTTAATGAAACTCTTTGGTTAGAAGTTTAAGATCCTAAAAGAAGAAAAAATCATAGTGAAGTTATAGAAATTAAAGCTCAATAAGTAAAATAACCATAAGTATAGATCAGGGAGGTTTTATCTAATCTACTCTATTTTCATCTCCTTTGATCCTTGAGGTGTAGTTGATAAAAAAAATCTTTTCTATTCTATAGATCCAACCAATCAATAATTTGAGAACATCACCTTTCAACTCCAAATATTATACCCACATTAACTGATTAATCAATCATACCACCACTTGTTGAGTCAATAAGGTTTTCCTTATGATTTTTCCATTCCTTCTTGTTTTGAAAATCACAATCACTTTATCTTTAGGAAAATTGCTTTCTTAAGGAAAATTGCTTTCTTAAGGAAAATTGCTTTCTTAAGGAAAATTGCTTTCTTAAGGAAAATTGCTTTTATAAGAAAAAACGCTTTTATAAGAAAAACTATCCTTATCATATTTTCATCTATATTTTCTTAAGTATAAGATTCGGATTCATTTCTATTTTCTCGGAATCGTTGAAACTTTGATATGAAGTATTCTGTTTTAGGATCCGAATTCTGGACAAGAACTGTGATAAAGTTTCACTCCGAAATCCAGAATGAGAACTGTGAAAAAGTTTCATTCCGAATTCCGGATACGAACTCTGATTAATTTCTACTCTAGACTCAGGATATGAATCCTTATGAAGTTCGACAACGAATTCTCATTACGAATTCTGATGACGAATTCTCATTATAAATTCTGATGAAGAATTCTCATTACGAATTCGGATGACGAATTCTCATTCTGAATTCTCATTCCGAATTCACTTATTAAACAGAATCTGATCATCTTTGTTTTATACACTCTGAATTAATTCAGACTCTGAAAAATATTTTGGTTAGACTCTGAACTTTTATTCTTCTTACACTTCTATAATTTGTCTACTCTTTATTATTTTCATTACACTTCGAACCTTCACTCCGAATCATTCATTCCGAACTTTTGAGTTAGATTTTAAAAACGATTTCGTACATTCTGTTACACTTGTTTTGTTATAAAACGATGTCGTCTTTTTTGTTATAAACTAACCGTTGTCTAATTGACACGTGTACAGGTCCCTCCGATCTTTAACGAAAATATGACTGTTGAAGAAAGAGCCGACCTTACCTATAAATAGGAGCTCATTTGAAAGAGCTCGATACAGATGAACAACTTGGTTTTGTGCATACATGCTGTTGAAGTGATTTCTTGAGAGAGAGGATCTTATTAACTCTCAAAGCTTCGTGCAACTCCGAATGTTGGTGATTACATTCGAGGGCTTCCGGGGATAGGAAGACAGAGGTGCCGACTACCTTGAAGTTCGAGGGCTTCCTTGCTGAGGAAGACAGAGGTTTCCAACTACCTTAAAGTTGAGGGCTTGCGGGGATAGCAATACAGAGACTCCGATCTTCGTATCAAGGGCTTACCCTGGTGTGGGTAAGACAGACTTGCTTGAAATTATAAATCAAGAGACCTTTATCCAAGGTTGTTGGATACCCTTATCTTTGGGTTAAAAGACTGATATCTTGTTACTTGTAGTTTTACTACTTGTTTATTTCCACTGCATTTTGTATTGTAAGGAAAGTATAACTTTCTTATACTTCCTTACTTGTACTCTATTTCATTTAGATTCTATATGCTTTAAGGTAGAATCTCATTTTGTAATCTCCCATTAAGTTTCAATTTCTGGAACTATATTTCCTGAACCTACTTTCGGAATCTCTTTCAAAGTTTGCATTCGGTGTTAGAGGTGTTGTGAATTTTCTTAGTTTAACCTTGTTAAATGTAGTCCTTTCCTTTTCTTAAGGAAAACATAGTTATTCATAACTAACTTTAAAGGTTACAAAGGAATTTTTAAAGTATACAATTCACCCCCCCCCCCCTCTTGTATATTGAGCATCTAAATTACTATTTCGATCCTACAATTGGTATCAGAGCAGTTCTCTGAATCTACTTTTACTCACATACAAGTTTTTCTTTCTCACTTTTCCCATTCCGAACTTTCTCATTCCGAACTTCGTATCTTTTCTACTAACAAGTTTGTGTATACAAGGTTATTATAAGTATGACAGGAATTAATGTTGGTACGATTGATAATCTAAATCCTACAAGACCACCTATCTTTGATGGTAATAACTATGAATACTGGAGAGATCGAATGAAGAATTTTGTTATTAATACTAGAGTAGACAACTTTGTTATGCTTACTGGAGATTATAAAATTCCTGACAAGGAAGTCAGAACTTTTAATAACCAAGAAAAGCAAGAATATCAACTCAACCATAAGGTATGAAATACTTTACTTTGTTCAATGACTAGAAATATATATAGCAAAATTTCTTCTTGTGATGTAGCTAACTGTATCTGGAAGAAGTTAGAGGTTACACACTTTGGAACTTCTAAGGTGATTGAGACTAGAAGAGCTATGCTTAGAGCAGAATATCATGGCTTCAATTTTCCTTATGGAGAACCTATCTGTAAAGTTCAACAGAGATTTATGACTATATTCAACAGTCTACAGTCTATGGGATAGAAAGGTCTAGATGATGAATATCTTGTGGATAAGATAATTGATATTATGCCCAATGAGTGGGAATCCAAAAGAACTGCTATAGATGAGAACAGGAAGGTCACTCAAATTACTCTTGATGAATTATTTGGAACTCTTCTACAACATGAAACCAGAATGAAGAGAGATGCTGACAACATCAAAAAGAAGAATGGAAATGGAACTGTTGCTTTTACAACAACTTCAAATCAGATGAAAGCTAAGACTCCAGAGAGAGTAACCAGATCCAAGTCCAAGAAAGTTATTTTCCAATCTGAATCTAGTGAGAGTGAAGTCTCTGAAAATGAATTAGCAAATCTTGCTTGAAGGATGAACAAGATAGCTGGCCAGAGAAATTTTCAATCTAAGTATAAGAAAAAGGACAGGAAAGATAAGAAAGATGGAGAAGTTATTTGTTATGAATGCAAAAGAGCTAGACATATTAGACCAGATTTCCCTATGCTCAAAAAGAAAGAAAGGAAGGAAAGGCATTCAGACAGAAACATAAAGAAGTATTATAAAGCCAAAGCTAAGAAAGTTATGAAAGCTAATGACACCTAGAGTGCCAGTGGTGGTGACTCTTCAGAAGAATCTTCTGATTATGAATCTTCAGGACAGAAGAATCTTGTTCTTATAGCCAGATTACCTATTGATAATCATTGACCTATGGCTAAGGTACGAAATGGTGAATCATTGACCAGTGCTTCTTTAAATTCTAATGATAGTAAGTATTATAACTCTTCTGATGAAGAATCTTCTTCTGATGAAGAAAATACTTTACCTACTTATGAATAAGTCTCTAGGTTTGATGAACTTCTTGAAATTGAGAATTCCAAACTCAATAAAAAACTTGATAAGGAAAACACTAGGAATTCTATTCTTACAAAAGAGATATCATATCTTTCTAAATATCTTGATAAGAAAAATGTTGATTTTGAAAGTATTTCAAAAAATCTTGAGGAAGTAAGTTCTGAGAAGAACAAACTTTCTAAAGAATTAGAAAAGGTAATTTCTAAGAAAAATGTTTTCGAGCCTAACACTAGCTCAAAAACTAATGATTTTGAAGATAAAAACTTGGTTGTAAAACTCAAGTCCGGAATTTTTTCCTTAAAGAAGTGTTTATAAAACTTTACCCATGGTTAGGAAAATTTTGTTAAAATGTATTCTCAAATACGACCTTTAAGAAATAAATTCTTATTTGGTTATACCCATGCAAAACCAATTTTTAGTAACAATTATTTTGTTCCTCAAAGTGCCCCATTTTGTACTAAATGTCAATGTGGTGGTCACTAGGCCAAGAGTTGTTCCTTAAAAAAAACCAATCCTTAGGTTTTCACAAAGCTTACTTTTCTAAGAAGATGTGGGTACCTAAAATTTTATTATATGGAAATCTCAGATCCAAACAAGTTTGGATTCCAAAAGTCTAATTCTCTTCTTGACTTCAGGAAAACAAAGAGAGTACCAGTAAAAACACATGGTACATGGATAGTGGATGTTCCCGGCACATGACTGGTAACAAAAGCTGTTTTGAAAAGATTATCAAATAGAAAGGAGGAAAGGCAACTTTCGGAGATAATGCTAAGGGAGAGATTTTTGGTATTGGTAATATTGTTCTTCTTGGTAAAACCTTGATTTCAAATGTTCTTTTTGTTAAGGGTCTTAAGCACAACCTCATTAGCATAATTCAGTTATGTGATGAAGGTTACCTTGTGAATTTTAGGAATGATAAGTGTTTAGTTCACAATTCCAAGGAAGATTTTATTCTCTCAGCCAATAGGCAAGAGAATGTCTACACTTTGAACCTAGAAGACCTCAGGAGTCAAGATTTACCTTGTCTAAGTGCAATGGAAGATCATTCCTGGTTATGGCATAGAAGACTAGGACACTGTAATCTTAGAAACCTATGTAAACTCTCTAAGAAGAAACTAGTTAAGGATCTACCAGAGCTTAGATTCGATTCTTCTAAAGTTTTTGATCCTTGTCAATATGGTAAGCAACATAAATCTAGTTTTAAGTCAATCGGTGAAGTCTCAACAACCGATGCATTACAGTTAGTGCACATGGATCTTTTTGGTCCAACACAAACTGGAAGTATTGGAGGCAAATACTATGTGTTTGTTCTAGTTGATGATTACACTAGATTTACTTGGGTCTATTTTCTAGAAAAAAAGTCTGAAGTTTTTTCCTATTTTAAAAGTTTTAGAGCTCTAGTTAAAAATGAGAAAAACCTTCCATTGAAAACTATTCATAGTGATCATGGTGGAGAATTTCAAAATTCTGATTTTGAAACTTTTTGTAGTAGAAAAGGTATTACTCACAATTTTTCAGCACCTAGAACTCCTCAACAGAATGGTGTAGTTGAAAGAAGAAATAGAATTCTTCAAGAAATAACTAGAACCATGTTGAGTGAATATTCTATTGCTAGACATTTCTGGGCTGAAGCTATAAGTACTGCTTGCTATACTATAAATCAAGTTTTGATTAGACCTTTTCTTAATAAAAATCCTTATGAATTATGGAATAGTAGAAAACCAAGACTATCTTACTTCAAAGTTTTTGGTTGCAATGTATTCATTTTGAATACTAAAGATAACTTACATAAATTTGCACCAAAATCTGATGAAGGAATTTTCTTAGGTTATTCCACAACATCTAAGGCTTATAGAGTTTTTAATAAAAACACTTGTACTGTCGAAGAAACAGTACATGTAAAATTTGATGAGTCAGATCCTTTTGTTTTTAAACCACCTCAACCTACATCTTCGGATGTGTTTTCAAAATCTGATTATCAACCTTTGATAGAAGAACCTTCTGATAAGGATAATGTTCTAGAAGATACTTCTGAAACATTTACCCCAGAAGACTTTCTACCCTATGTTTATGAACAGGTTTTACAAAACCCAAATTAGGTGTTTCTTAAGAATCATCCCAGTGATAGTATCATTGGTGATGTAAATCAACCTGTAAGGACTAGAAGTTCCTTAAGAAATGAATTAGAACATCTAGCATTTCTTTCCCAATTAGAACCTAAAAGCACTGATGAAGCTTTAGGTGATGACTATTGGATCAAAGCAATGCAAGATGAACTAAATGAATTCGAAAGGAATAAAGTCTGGACCTTGGTTGAAAGACCTAAGGAAACTTCTTTTATTGGAGTAAAATGTGTATTCAGAAATAAATGTTATGAAAATGGAATCATTGTTAGAAATAAAGCTAGACTTGTTGCTAAAGTCTATAATCAGTAAGAGGGAATAGACTATGAAGAAATCTATGCTCCGGTAGCTAGACTTGAATCTATTCGTATTCTACTTGCCTTTGCAGCATTCTTTAATTTCAAACTTTTCCAAATGGATGTGAAATGTTCTTTTCTTAACGGTTATGTTCAAGAGGAAGTTTTTGTTGAACAACCTCCTGGTTTTGAAGATACAAAACATCCTGATTATGTTTTTAGACTTACTAAAGCTCTGTATGGCCTTAAACAAGCCCCACGAGCATGGTATGATAGACTCACTGGATTTTTTCTTCAAAATAACTAGAAATGCAAATCCAACCCTTTTTATAAAGAAAGATAAGAAAAATGTTTTGATTGTTTAAATCTATGTTGATGACATCATATTTGTCTCAACTCAGCAATATTTGAACGGCTCTTTTGAAAGTCTAATGAAATCTGAGTTTGAAATGAGTATGATGGGTGAGTTAACTTTTTTCCTTGGTTTTCAAATCTCTCAAAAACCAGAAGGAACCTACATATCCCAACATAAGTATATTAAAGATCTTCTTAAAAAGTATGGTTATGACAATACTAAGAGTATAAGTACTCCCATTGGTACCTCAAACTCTTTAGATCTTGATGAAGCTGGGAAACCAGTAGATCAAACATCTTTTAGAGGTATGATAGGAAGTTTACTATAATTAACAGCTAGTCAACCAGACTTAATGTTTTCAGTATGCTTATGTGCAAGATATCAATCCAATCCTAAGGAATCTCACTTAAAGGTAGTAAAAAGAATTTTTCGCTACCTTAAGGGAACCATGGATCTAGGATTATTTTATACTTCTGGAAATGATTTTGTTCTAAAAATATTTTCTGATGCTGACTTTGGTGGATGTAGAATGGATAGAAATAGTACATCCGGAACATGTCATTTCTTAGGAGATTCATTAGTTTCTTGGTCCTGCAAGAAGCAACATTCTGTAGCACTTTCCACTGCTGAAGCTGAATATGTAGCAACTGGAAGTTGTTGTGCTCAAGTGTTGTGGATGCAACACACACTCACAGACTATAGCTTGAGTTTTACTAAAACTCAAATTTTGTGTGATAACACAAGTGTCATTGCCCTTAGTAAGAACCCTGCACATCACTCCCGTGCAAAACACATAGATATTAGGCATCACTTTCTTAGGGATCACACACTTAAAGGAGATATTATTCTTCATTTTATTGGAACGCAAGATCAACTTGCTGATATTTTCATAAAATCTTTGTCTTCTGATAGATTTGAATATATTAAACAGAAGTTAGGAATGATAAATGTAAGGTAATCCTCCTTAATTAACTTTCTGTTGAAAAAGTCTCCTTACAGCAATACACTCCTTTTCATAGGGGGAGTACATTTTTTTGATAGAATAACAAAGTTTTTTTTCAAAGTTTGTTTTCAAACTTTTCGGAACGAAGATTTCCGGAATGGAAATGTCCGGAACTACAATTTTCCAGAATGGATATTTTCATATAAGAAAACTTCTAAAATAGAAATTTTCATATTGAAAAACTTCCGGAATGGAAAATTTCGTACTGGTATTTTCATAACGGGATTTTCGTACCGAATCCTTCATAATGACTTTTTATTTTTTTTTAATGAAACTTTCATACTAAGTTTTTCCTTATTAAGTTTGTTTTTCATACTGAGTTTTCCATACTGAGTTTATTTTTCGTAATGAGTTTTACAAACTATTTCATAGTAAAGTTTTTTTAAAAAAAATGTTACCAATTACGAATAATCCTCCTAAGACAATTCGAAAGGTATGATTTCCTTACTCATGTTTTCGTAGTCATACTTTACATGCTGGAATTTTCTTGTATTTTGTTTTCAGATTATAGTTTTCTTAATTCTTTGTTTTAATAAAAACCTCAAAAAGATCGGATTCAAGTTTTCTTGAGAATTCGTTTTTAACCGTCAGATTTGATCTCAACTTATCACAACTGTTTGATCAACCGAGGAAGTTGAACCGTCATTTCATTGCCTATATAAAGGGGACCCAAATACTCGTCCCACATCGGTTCTCAAGCTCTCACGTCCCGAATCTCTGCCTCTCTATTTTAAAGCCGTTCCGAACTTCAGTTTTCTCCATTCCGAGCTTCTCAGAGGACCTCAGCTCTGAATGTATGTGGAGTTAGCTTCTCAAGAAATGTCATCCACCAAGCCTATTTAACAATGGTTAGTTTACAGAGAAAGGCTAGTCCATCCGGATTTCTTCAAAAACTATGATTCTCTTATTTCGAAGAACATTAAGTTGAATGGCTGGGAAGATATTGTCGTATCCAACAAGGGGAATCAAGACGATGTTTTTTCGGAGTTACTTATTGAGTTCTATGAATCAGTTTCCTTCTTTAAGGAAGATAATAGGGAGAAGTTTTCTTTCAAGTCTTATGGCAAGACTTACAAGCTTTCTTATACCAAGGCAGCAAGATTGGTAGGGATGAACTATGAATGAGAAGCCGAATTTATTTCTCATGTGTTGCCGGACTCTAAAGGTAGCTTCGATAAGGAAAAAGCCTTGAAAACTCTCGGACTCTCAGACGACAAAGCTCCGAAGATTGCTAGTTTGCCTACAAATTTCCGAATTCTAGAGTTGTGGTTGTAAGGGCTTATCGTACCGAGGAAAGGTGATAAAGACAGGTTGAAGAAGAGTGAGATATATATCTTAGATTTCCTGATAAATCTAAGGAAGTTTAACTTCATGAGGCACATTCTTATAACCATTGAGAATCTTAAGAAAGGAAATCTCAGAGCCCAGATTGTAATGTACCCAGCAATTTTATCGAGGTTGATAGTTCGGTGCCTTGAGTCTTTCAAGGAATCTTGCAGATCTAAGCCAAGGGTCTGCAAAATATTGTTGTTCAGTGATGATACCCTTAAGAGGATGGATGTGGCTTTCAACAAGGAGACTGGTGAGTTCTTCGATTTACCTAATCAAGAAGAAGCGGCTCCGAAGGCTGCTGAACTGGAATCATCTAAAACAGTAAAGAAAATAAAGTTGAAAGAAGTTGCAGTTGAAGTAGAGGATCCTAAAGCTAAGGAAGTTCAAACCGCACCTCCCAAACCAAATAAGAAGAAGGCCTATCCTGATGAGGTTGTTACGAAGTGGTGAGCAGATAAAGAGAAAAGGAAAGAAGGGGATTCGCAGTTCGGATTGGACCCTACGGAGGCTAAGGCATTGAAGGAGAGAACTACTGATGATCTTGAAAAACAAGTAAAGGAAAAGAAGATCAAGAAGAAGATGACAGAAGCTGAGGTAGTCCAAGCATTGTTAAAGTTTAATGCGATGGTATCCAGAAGCATTCCAGTTCCGAGATCTTTCTCCTTGGAATATCTACCTGAGACTCCAGGAAGAAACCTTGATTTTCCGGAAGAGACTAGAGCTGAGAATGTTGAGCAACTCGAGCAGATTCAGCAAGTGGGAGAGGAACAAGTAGTTGGTGAAGGAATTGGTGAAACAAGAGACTTGTTGGAAGAAGTAGATGATTATAAGGGGTCGCCTTCGGAACACCTATCACTCCGAACTTCATAGGCTGAATCCTCTAAGTTAGTAACTCCAGAGAAGGATAAGAATGAGGAAGATGTTGTTCAAAAAGTTGTTGATGATATTATTCAAGTGTCTACTGGCGAGCAGAAAACTCCTGATCAAGAATCTATTCCGAAAAAGGACAAGGGAAAGCAACTCCTTATTGAGACTCCAAAATCAGTGGCTAGAAAGAAAAGAGAATATGGTGATTCGTCTAAAAGGAAGTTGGAGCTTATTGAGGAAGAAAATTCTCCAAGCAAAGTTTCATATTCGGAGTCATCCTCGTTGGGACATGACTTTGTTGTTCAATCTTTGAGGAAGTTAGTGGGTTCCATTCCGACCATCTCGACTATATATTCAATATACCAAATGCTCCAACATGCTCTGAATCAGAAATAAGATTCTGTATCCTTAGTCATGGATAAGTATGTCGAGGTAGAAGCCGAATTCAAATCTTTTCTTGTTGGCTATGAAGCCCACAAAATATCTTTCAAGATAATGACGAGCTGGTCGAGGAAGACTGTGGAAGAGATGATGCTATTCGATAAGTTTCAAGACAATATTAAAGATTCCTTTGAGACTGAGGATAGAAAGATAAATGAGTTAACTTCATCCTTTGAAGAGAAGCTGACAGATGAAAAGAACTTTCGGATTCAAGAAATCAGAGATCTGAATGGGAAGCTAAATTCCGTTTCTCAAAACTGGAAGTTTGAAAGGGATCATCGGATTGAGTTTGAACAGAAGATGAACGCTCAAGAAGAAAAGATCAAGGCTCGGGAAGAAAAGCTGAAAGCCCAGGAAGAAAAGATTGAAGCTCAATCTGCAAGAATAGTTCTCTTAGAGAAGCAAGCTGAAGAAGATCATAAAGACCTGAAGAAGATCAAGACTATTCTTAAGGGGCTCATTTCGAAGGAAAAAGATCTGAAATAACTAAATCCGATCTTTTTGTTGTATCTAGTTTTCTTTATTGCCGATATTTCAAACCTAATGAAAATTGTGTCTCTCGTTTCTTTTGTTGTTATTACTAATTTTTCAGGTACTTTGTTATTTTTTTCCATTCCCTCGATTTCTTTTTGAAAATCATAAAGGGGGAGAAGGAAAAGGTCCTTAAGAAAAATAAGAACTCCAATGAGAGTTTATCTAAAGGGGAGAAGGAAAAGTTCCTTAAAAGAAAAAAGAACTCTAATAAGAGTCTATCTAAGGGGGAGTTTTTCTTTAAAGAAGACTTTCTTATTCCTAATAAAGTATCACTCCAGAAATCTAGAATATGATCCTTAGTGTTTCAAAGCCTAAGGGGGAGTTAGTCGTATTCATCAATTTCCTTAAAGCCAAGGGAGATAAGCCTTAATGTTTTTCTTTCTTCTTAGAATTTCTTTTTCGTAAGGATGTTTGTGCTTTCCAAAAAGGGGGAGATTGTTGAGTCAATAAGGTTTTCCTTATGACTTTTCCATTCCTTCTTATTTTGAAAATCACAAACACTTTATCTTTAGGAAAATTGCTTTCTTAAGGAAAATTTCTTTCTTAAGGAAAATTGCTTTCTTAAGGAAAATTTCTTTTATAAGGAAAATCGCTTTTATAAGAAAAACTATCCTTATCATATTTTCATCTAGATTTTCTTAAGTATAAGATTCGGATTCATTTCTATTTTCTTGGAATTGTTGAAACTTTGATATGAAGCATTCTGTTTTAGGATTTGAATTCTGGACAAGAACTGTGATAAAGTTTCACTCTGAAATCCAGAATGAGAACTGTGAAAAAGTTTCATTCCAAATTCCGGATACGAAATCTGATTAAGATCTACTCCAGACTCAGGATATGAATCCTTATGAAGTTCGACAACGAATTCTCATTACGAATTCTGATGACGAATTCTCATTACGAATTCTGATGAAGAATTCTCATTACAAATTCGGATGATGAATTCTCATTCCGAATTCTCATTCCGAATTCACCTATTAAACAGAATCTGATCATCTTTGTTTTATACACTCTGAATTAATTCAGACTCCGAAAAATATTTTGGTTAGACTCCGAACTTTTATTCTGCTTACACTTCTATAATTTGTCTACTCTTTATTATTTTCATTACACTCTGAACCTTCACTCCGAATCTTTCATTCCGAACTTTTGAGTTAGATTTTAAAAACGATGTTGTACATTCTGTTACACTTGTTTTGTTATAAAACGATGTCGCCTTTTTTGTTATAAACTAACCGTTGTCTAAGTGACACGTGTACAGGTCCCTCCGATCTTTAAGGAAAATATGACCGTTGAAGAAAGTGACGACCTTACCTATAAATAGGAGCTCATTTGAAAGATCTCGATACAGATGAATAACTTGGTTTTGTGCATACATGCTGTTGAAGTGATTTCTAGAGAGAGAGGATCTTATTAACTCTCAAAGCTTCGTGCGACTCCGAATGTTGGTGATTACATTCGAGGTCTTCCGGGGATAGGAAGACAGAGGTGCCGACTACCTTGAAGTTTGAGGGCTTCTTTGCTGAGGAAGACAGAGGTTGCCAACTACCTTGAAGTTGAGGGCTTGCGGGGATAGCAAGACAGAGACTCCGATCTTCGTATCGAGGGCTTACCCTGGTGTGGGTAAGACAGACTTGCTTGAAAGTATAAATCAAGAGACCTTTATCCAAGGTTGTTGGATTCCCTTCTCTTTGGGTTAAAAGACTTATATCTTGTTACTTGTAGTTTTACTACTTGTTTATTTCTGCTGCATTTTGTATTGTAAGGAAAGTATAACTTTCTTATACTTCTTTACTTGTACTCTGTTTCATTTAGATTCTATACGCTTTAAGGTAGAATCTCATTTTGTAATCTTTCATTAAGTTTCAATTTCCGGAACTATATTTCTGGAACCTACTTTTGGAATCTCTTTCCAAGTTTGCATTCAGTGTTAGAGGTGTTGTGAATTTTCTTAGTTTAACCTTGTTAAACATAGTCCTTTCCTTTGCTTAAGGAAAACATAGTTATTCATAACTAACTTTAAAGGTTCCAAAGGAATTTTTAAAGTATACAATTCACCCCCCCCCCTCTTGTATATTGAGCATCTACATTACTATTTCGATCTTACACCACTTACTTCTAAATCAGTAAACAAGAGTGTATAATATAAGCATAGAATGATTCAAATTTCTTTAATTTGCAGCTTCTCATGATCAATAAAGATTTTAAAGTTTCTATAACAATAAGATGATAAAGTGGATAATAGACCCTAGTAAATTCTTTATGGTAAATAGAAAAATCAGTATATTTATAATAGGTTCACATTATTCTATACAAAAAAAATAAAGAAACAAAAAAAATACTTACACAAAAAATGGTTATTTCCTCTATCACACACTTATTCTATAAAATAAAAAGAATAATGTGAAGATAAATCATATAAAACTTATTGTTATTAATATTTTTACAAAAATAGATCCTCCACTAGAGGTTCCTTGATCTCTTATAGAAAAAACTTAATTCTATATCCATTTATAATGAAAGGATCTTTATTCTCTATATCTTTGATATATATAGAGAAAAATGGGAATACATGAGTCATGATAAAATTACTATCCCATTTAGAATTAAATTTTCCTTTAAAGAACATAATCCTAGAGTTTTATTGGATCACTTTATCTCTAATATAAAATTCTTTGTTCAAAAAAAAATCACGAATAGTATTTATTTTCTCTATAAAAATCCTTACATTTTATAGGAATTTTTCTTATTTATTCAAATTCTTGAAGACACAACTTCCTCTTCTGGCTTGAAACATATTCAGATTATAAGACATGATAGCCCAAAAATACCTATATTCAAACTTTATAGGAAAATTATAGGCTCTACCAAAGGATATCTAGTAGGGTGACATTCATATTGGAGTTTTATAGGCTTTCCCATACACCCAAAAAGCATCCTCAATACTTAAACTCCAATCCTTCCTATTCGGGTTAACTGTTTTTTCAAGAGTATGTTTGATCTCTCTATTATAAACTTCATCCATCCCATTTTTTTAGGACAATATGGTATAGGATCTTTACACCAAACCCCATATCTCTTTAAATAATTATTCCAATTTATAATTATATAAATGAGTGTCTTAGTCTGTAAGAATAAACCTTGGCACCAAAAATCTAAAAAATAGGTTACTCTTGAAAAAATGGGACACCAATCTAGCATCATCAGACCTAGTTGGTATATCCTCAATCCACTGAGACATATAGTCTATAATAATAATAATTTAATAATATCCAAATTAATTAGTAAAAGGCCCCATAAAATCCATCCCCCAAACATCAAAGATATCAAAAAACAACAATGGTTATTATGGCATCTCGTTTCATTGAGAAATGTTTCCTTGGAATTGAAAATATTTATAAGTCCTTCATAACTCATGATAATATTCAAAAATGGTAGGCCAAAATAACTCAGATTCCAACACCTTCCTATAAATTCTACGGGTTTCAAATTATGGTAGAATTTTAGCATTAAATAAATTTAAAATTTTTGGATACATATCCTAATAATCTAATCACTTCCCATATACCCAAAGTCAGGATCATCCTAGAAATATTTTCTGGAATTTCTAATCAATTTATGAAACTATTGTTTTGAAAATAAGTGAGTATTAACATTAACACCAAAGAAGATCAATTTTTTTGAAAACCATAGTGTCTTATATACAACGATGGAATACAATTTTTCTCCTAGGAAGAACTTTTTAAAGGGATCAATAGATATTTTATCCTTACAAAACTCAGTAGGTATCCAAATAATTTATCATTCATAATGTTCTTTATTTCATTCCAAAATTGGAAATCAATGTCAAATTCCAAAAGTAATAAGGTCCATCTAAATAGCCTTGGTTTCAACTCTTTCTTCCTTATTAGATACCTAAGAGTCAAATGGTCAAAAACAACCACAACCTTAAACCCCAAAAAGTAGCATATAAACATATCAAGTTCAAAAAAAATGGCTAGAAATTCTTTCCCTATGGTGGAGTAATTTGACTGGGAAGAATCTGGAGTTCAAGAAGCATAATCCTTGACAAGTGATTTCCTTTCTTCTCTCTACCTAAGAATTGCCCCTAATGGGAATTCTAAAGCATAATTTATTGATTCAAAAGATGATGCACAATTAGGTTATTGAACTATTGGGGGGAAAGAATATTCTATTTGAGTTAATTAAAAACTTATTTACATTCCCCATAAAAGAAAAAAGGAATATCTTCCTGCAAAAGTCTTTTCAAAGGAAAAGAAATCTGGCTAAAATCCTTTAAAACATCCCATAGAATCTAGCATGGCCAATAAAAGATCGAATACCTTTCATAGTAATTGTAAAACACAATGAGAAGATAATGTTAACCTTTAACTTATCCACTTTAACTCCATTCCCAAAAACATCATGACCAATCACAATGCCACTCTCAACCATAAAATGGAATTTCATATAGTTCAAAACAAGGTTTTTTTCAATGCATTCTCTAAGAACAACCCCTAAACTTCTCAAAAAACTATCAAAATATAACCTATTTGATAAAAAATCATTCATAAATACCTCCATAAATTCCTCAAGAAATGTATATTAAATAATATGGTTGAATATTTGGATGGTGGAATGGGTATTATATAGTCAAAATGGAATTCACTTATATGAAAAAAGTACTAAAGGGACATATAAAATGTATTTTATCCCAGTCCTTTAGATAAATATGAATCTTGAAATATCCAGAAAAACCATCTAGGAATAAATAATGGGATTTACCATATAAACTTTCATGTATTTAATCAAGAAAATCCAAGGGAAAGTGGTCTTTTTTATTCACTAAGTTCAGCCACCTATAAGAAATACATGCCCAATACTTATTAGGAAACCTAGAAGGAACACATTCTCTAAATTCATTCTTGAAAACTGTGAACCCACCATTTTTAGGAATAATAAGGAATATACTAACCCACTGGCTATTTTAAATGGGGTTGATTATACCAGAAGTTAACAGGGTAGTCACCTCCTTTTTAACAACCTCAAGAAGGGTAGCATTCAAAATCGTTTAGAATTATTTAATAGGTATGGAATTTTCCTATAGAAGTATCATGTTCATCCACACTAAAGGACTGATATATTATAATTCATCTAAATACCAACCTATATCCTTCCTATTCTTTATAATGAACTATAAAAGTTGGTTCTCTCATTCACTAGACAACCAATTAGCAACTGTGATAAGAAATTTTTATTCATCTCTCAAGTAGTCATACTTTAAATTTTAAAAAAAATCATTAAGTTCAAGTGTAATTGGGTTGTTGTCTTTATCAAAAATTGTTTTTATTCTTTGTTAGAGTTCAATTTCATTAACTAAAGCATTCTCCATCGCAGAAGTTTTACAAAACTCTAAAAAAGTAGTTTAATTATTCTCATACAATGTACACATGTCCACCTCAAATGTGGTATCAGATTCAAAATAATATATATGAGGTGACTCTTCAGCATCATAATGGGTAGTTTTCAAGTTTATAAGAGTGGATTCACATTAATCATTCTCAAATAAATCATCATTATCCATTGAATTTTCCTGTTGATAATATTTTCACTCTCTTTCATTATTTTCTCATAAAAATTCAATGTTTTAGGAGAAATTGATGTTTTAAAAACTTCTTTAAAATCATCATCCATCTCAAAAACATTTTAAGAAAAATACTCAGAAGTTTCATCATTTTTATTTTTTGAAAATTTAAAAAATAGGTATATTATTCAAAAACAGAATTTGTTTCAGAATATTTATAATTTTCAATATTTTCAATTTTAGAAGAATGATCATTATGAAAGACTTAATTTTCCAAATAATTCATTGGTTGATTGTTTTAGATAAAATTAGGGGAAAATATTTATAAAACCAATAAATTATATTAACTTTTTTGGTATAATGGTCTTTAAAAAAATTGATTCAAAATTATGAAAATTAACCACATAGCCTCTAAACTCTAATGAAAAATTTACTTTGTGATCATTTATTATAGCCTTACTAGTTTTCAAAAATTTCCTACATAGAATTAATGGTTCTTGTGCACTAAACCATCCATATTTAATATCTAACACATAAAATTTTGGAGGGAAAAAATATTTTACCCTTACCAAAACATCTTATATGACCCCAGCTAGAATAGCTAGACATCTATTAGCCAGTTGGATTAAAATTCCACATTTTTGGAGCTCTAAAATCTATATAGATGAAAATATATAATAAGGAAAAACATTTATAGTGGATCCTAAATCTTATATTTCATCCTCAAATTAATGTTCTTTAATAACACAAGGAATAGAAAAAATACCTTGATCATTGCATTTAATAAGTAGAGAATATTGGATCATGGAGGAAACATTCATCCCCTAGTTGACTTTCTCACCTCCCTTGAACTTCCTTTTGTGAGTTCACATTTCCTTAAAAAGTTATTATAACAAGGAATTTGTTTCATAGAAACAAACAGGTGAAAATTATCTTATACTTTCCAAAAAAATTCAAGAACTTCCTTTTGAATTTCAGTTTTAACATTATTCTTAACCAGGGAACTACCTAGATGGTACGTTGGTGGTTCCTTTTAAATGTTTAGGTCATCCTCACATTTTTTCATCCCTTTTTAAGATCCCATTAAATTCTTAAAATCTATATATGTTCATTCAAGCTTAATTTATTCATTTTTTTCTAGTTCTATAGGCTTGTGGATAGAAAGTTCATGAATAGATTTAGTATGTTTTCTGACCAGTTCAACAAGATGTTTTTTAACTTATTCATGTGGTTTCACATTTATTGCAAAATTAGGACCATCATTTTCAGTCTCTTGTTAATTAATTTAATCTTGTGTATTTTTAATTCTAGTTCCACTTTATAGAATAATTTCACTAACATTATCTCCTCCAATTGGGTTCACTTCAGCTTGTGATGGAAATCTACAGTTTCTTTTATTTTTATAACTACTAATTTCAGTTTTAATTTGACCCATTTGAGTTACCATATTCTTTAAAAAAACTTTTTTTTATTGATAAATTTATTTTTTTAACCATTTATACAAGGTATGAATCATTATTTTTTTTATTCTATGGTATATGGTTATCAAGATTTTGTAAGGAATTCAAATTATTCCAGTTTGATTACCAAATTGAAACAACTAATACCTATGTTGTGGATTGATATTTTGGAGTTTAAAATGCCTATTATATTGATAAAATTTCATAAAAATATTATAATATTGGTAATTCCATCCTTAAATAAAATTCATGTTGGGTTGAAAAGGCTTGGATTGATATTTTTGGTTAATAAATTTACTTTTTGTTTGTTATAAAACGGATTTCTATAAAATATCCCCATTAGAGGATTCAAGAATTTCTTGAAATTGTGAAAATTAATAATTAAAATGATCTTGAATTTAAAAAATTTAACATTGCATTTGTATTAGAAAAATTAGTTCATGATGATTTTTTGAGGGATGGAGTTAAATAACATTTTTCAAAGTATAATGTTAGGATTACTCAACTAGATTTTAATTCATCCGTAATCAGAATTGGAAGTAGATTCTTTCATCGAAGGTTTGAAATAAATCAATCCCCTGGTACTAATTTTTTATTAATTTTGGGCCACAATAGATATGATATTTCTATCTTAAATGGGTGTCTTATCTACAAAGCCTTCTCCTAAATCAACATCTATCATACTCATATCTATTAAGAATAATCCCTAATAAAAAAATTGAATTAGGAGTTGATCGAAAAGTTGGTGATAAAGACAACTAGAACACAGTTTCTTGAATAACTTCTGGTAATCATGTATAGTCTCCCCTTATAACTACCTAATGAAATAATTTTCTTTCCTAATAGAGTCATCCCTAGAAGCTGGGAATAATTTCTATAAGAAATCCCATTTGAGTTGATTCTAACTCCCAATGGAAGTAGATTCAGAGTAGTAAAACCAATTATTTTCTTCCCTATATAAGTAGGAAAAATAATTCTCTGAATTTTATTAGATCCTCACTAACACCATAGGTATTTACGGTAATTCATACCATGTCTAACTCTTGTAAGGAACTGTGTGGTTCCCCACCTGGTGATCCATAAAATTTTGGTAAATTGTGAATAAGTCAAGATCTATGCTCAAATCCAAGGGTTATCTCGGGGTATCCTAGATACTTCTATTGATTTTCAAATTCAATAGAATCTAGCACCATTAGGTTTCTTTTTTCAACCATTCTTCCAAAAAAATCAATTTTTCTATTTTTAAGAATTTTGTTTATGGTAATTTTGGTGTTGAATTTTCAACTCTCCCAAAAATTTTAGATTCAAAGACTTTTTATTATTTTTACTTTTATAAATTTCTTGATATCAAATTATATTAATTTTCAACTTATATATTTTCATGAATGTTATCATTCATATAAAAAAATTCTTTTTAAAAAAATACAATTTTTTAGTGAGCATATTATGTTTTTTTATTTTTATTTTTTTTTTTGAAAAAACCTTAGAAGCCTTCCTAGAAATGGCATAAATTAATGTGTTTGGTTTTATCTAGTTTATTTAAACCAAAATTCTAATTTACCTTAAGTTTTTCAGTATATAAAATACCAGATTTATCTCTAATGAGACTTCCTTTATAGAGTTTCTTACTATCATGTTATTTTATTATTTTATATTATTTTTGATATTTTGAAGGGAATTTTGATGAGCAAAGATAATTTTTATATGTTTTATGAGATAAATAAATTTGAAAAATATTTAAATAGTTTATAATTCAACAAAATGGAAGATTCATGACTAGTACTAGTGATTCTCACTGATCAATCTCTCTTCGCTGTTTGAAAAGAACATCAAAATTATAACTCTCTCAATAAAAAGAATGAAATATCAAATCCTGAATTTCATTTAGTTTTTTAAATTCATAAAAAAAACCAATATATTGGTTTCTAATATTCTTACAGTTTGATTCGATCAAAGAACCAAGAAATACCCAAGCATGATGACATGGAAAACTCTCTTTGTGATCACAATCCTCAATTGAGGATTGATAAATTTAAACAAAGAGGATCAGATTCAAACACCAAATCAAAAGAAAATTATAAAAAAAATCAAGTGACTAGAACACTCTAATTAGTAATGTTCCATTCTCAAAATGGAAGAAAAATACCAATGAAATGATAGAATAATTAAACATTAGTCAACGGTCAAATTACAATGTTTAATAATATAGAGAGAATTACAATTGTGAAATTAGAGGAATGAAAACACAAAAATATGTCACCATTTGAATGGACTAGTTCCATCCACTATGATATTTAGTCAGATATCATCCAGGTTTAGGATAAAACTCCAATATTTATCTCTATCAAAATGATCAACAATATATCTATTTTAAGCCCCCTAAAAGATTTAATGGTTCTTATCTCTATCATATATTCCATATGTGTGTGTTTTTTTCAAGGAAGATTAATCAACAAAATTTTATGTCAAAATAAAATGTATAGCTGTTATAAATTCTTTCACAGTTAATTTTTCTATGTGGTAGCAATTAAATCGTCTTTCTACTTAGTTTATTGTGAAAAACATGTGAACAAATTTTTTCTCTTCTAACAAATGTGATTCGCCCATGTGTATCTTTGTTTAACTTAATGGATTGAACCTGGATGTTTTTTTGGGGTCAAATAGATTTTTAATGGTTATAATATAATTCTAAAATCTTCTCTAAATCATCTTTGAGGACCCAAGCTAAGCTCCTCATTACCCTGTTTTAGCATTCAGACCATATATTATTTCTTTTTATGGACCTATGTAGTGTGTCCCAGTCCACTTGAGCTCGGGATTTCCTCTTAATCCAAACTCATTAGTCATCTTCATCACACATCACAATCTCAAAAAAAAATTATATATCAGGTATAATTATACCTCTAACCAAAACCATCAATTATCCAAACATGAAATTCTTGATAGGACAACTCTCTCAAGTCACTTCTACATCCAATTCTAAACCCATGACCACAACAATGGAGAAATCAAGGCACAAAAATTATTCTTTTCTTGAACCTATATGAGAAAATATAGCTATGAAAATAAACTCAAATAACATGTCAAGATGAGCTAAATTTTTTATAGATCCCCAATAATAAACTCATGAAACACCAAAAACTTTGGCGGTTGTCATATTCTTTGAGTACTACTTGAATCTTCACTATATTTAGTTGACTTAGGTCTAATTGAGACCATATCACCTTCCTCTATCTTAAACCAACCTAAACACTTCTCAAAGTATTGAAAACCATTATCATCATGATAGGCTTTAGTGCAACCTTGGATCAAAGCTTTTATCATCATCCTCTGTGCTAAGGACATCATCATTTGATCCATTATAAATGTGAAACAACCTCAAATAATTAAAAACTGATTCTTCGTATTCAACTAAAATTGAAAACATATGAATATGGTGAAATAAAAACCCTCAAACTCATCTATGTTTATGTGATCAAAAATATAAAACTCCCTTCATCCAAATTTAATCCTTCTGCCATTATTAAGGGTCAGTTTTTTCAATTCAAACCCCTTGACTATAGCTCTGTTATTCCCCCATAAACTCAACCCACAAGAAATCCCTAAAAAAGATTAGTATTATTCTACTTCAAAAATATCTCATCATATTTTTAATAAGTCTTGAGATCGTCTTCATTAGTTTAAAATATAGTTAATTTTTTGGAAATAGAAAAATAAAGTCCACTGTCTACTTCGAGTTCAACTTAGTAGTCCTTGAATTTCATCCAGTTAATCTCATTTTCGCCCACTATTAATTGGATCTTAGTCTTATGATCAATTTTATATCCCTTTTTCCAAATTTACATTAGGCACAATCACTTTTCATATAATGGAATGATAAATCCCAGCCTTATCCAAAATCCTATACATGAAAGCTTCATATGGACAGTCAAGAGAGAGGCATGGTAGGTCATTATATTTTATAAAATTATAATCTCAAAATCACTTGAAATAATATTTCATGCTCAAACATTTCATTTTTCATATTTTTTAACACACGATCGATCAAAGAAAATGAGGTTTTTATTATAATGCACGAAACAAGAAATCCGGCCTCAAGATTCAACCTGTGACTGCCACCCCAAACCCCAAACCATTATGCCACCACACCCACCTATATGGGGCTTCATAGTCAATCAAATAATAAATGTGGTTGATGGAATTTTTCTCTGCCTTAATTTCCATTGGTCATGGTTGATTACCCAGTCATGTGGTCGCTTAGGGTGGAGCATAATCACTTTTCCCCTTTTTCAAGTCCAGTGCAAATGAATCAACCATGCCGAAAAATAAATTCTAACAAATTATATTATATTATAAAGAAATTTAAACATTCTAAATTAAATAACTAAAAAAATTACAACCAATTTAATTATAAAAAATTATAACTTAAAATATAGAAGATTTTAAAACAATAAAATTAAGAAAACTTAAATTCATATTATATTAAATAAGCAATTAAAAAATAAATAAATAATAATTAATTGATAAAAGAATAAACCAAAAAAATATTAAAAAATATAACTAAACATTACCAAAATAATAAAATGTTAAAAAATATTAAAAGGTTAAATAATAATTATATTTTTTAATCAATTAATTCATAAAAAAAATAAAGAAACTAATTTTTAGCTTAATAGAAAACAACATTTAATTTCAAAAAATTTAATTTAAATATTATAAAAAAATAAAATTTAAATAAAAAACTCAAATCTCAACACATCATATAATTAAAAAATAAAAAATAAATTTAAACATAAATTTAATTAATTTAATACCTTACTTAAAAAATAACCATTATACTATAATTAATCTATTAAATTCATATTTTAACCTAAAAATATAATTTAAACTACAAAAGTGATGTGGTAAAATTTAAGTATTAAAGGTCACCTCAATAAGTAACTGGAACTACAGTAATGCCACAGTTCCCTGAATGAGGCCCCGTGTTACTCCAAGCTCACTGGAGTATGCAACCAACATCGCCTAGTTCTCATGGCATATTAATGATAAGTCAACACTTTAGATAGACTATAGGGAAGGAAACCCTCATCCAACCATAACACAATATAGGAACCCAACAAGCCAAATACACTCAAGGGATTAATAGATGACATCATATAGAAGAGTAACTACTATTGAAACTCTCTAACCACTATAAAACAAAATCAAAGGGAAAGAACATAATCATCTTGTACTCCATGAGACTATAAATGAATGAATCATCGTGTACTCCATGACATTCTAAAAACTTATTTCATAAAGGATATTCAGTATCTCATAGAAAGTACTTCTATAATATTATTGTTCTAAGAAATACCTAATATTTAGATTATGTATCTATATTTTCACATCAATTTTTATGTGAATTCGTTAAATATTAATTGATTTATGATGAGATCAATGCCTGAAATTTATGTTTTATATAATATTATACTAGACCATAAATTGGCTCATATGATGGAAAACATGGAATTTAAGGAACATAATGGAAGTGGCTTGGCATGACAACATAAAATGATGATGATGATAAGACTGATTATTAAATCTAAATAGATTAATACATCTATTAAATAAATGTTTCCCTTGATGTTGGATGATCATCAGATGTTCGAGAGGATAGGAACTAGAGAACCGGAGTAAACTAAAGTTTCTAGTGTTGAAAATTCATGTTTCACATCATGTATCATATACACAAAGTGTAAAATATAAAAGGTGAAAATATAATATAATACATGAAAACATCAGAAAAATGGCCCACACATTACACATCATGTAAATTTTATATGACATAAAAGCATAGGAGGGGCCCAAAAAACTGATTTTGACATATAATTCTGACAGTAAGTTCCTTATTATGAACCATAACATCATTAAATGATGTCTTTAACCCATGGAATCCAATGGATTATATCTGGACCTATATATATGGGATCTGGAAAGAGATAAAAGCATTACATTATATATGTGGAGAGGTTAGACTACCGGGAGGCTGCTATAGGTTTTTGACCTATCATTATTCATAAAGAGTTTTTATTTATTATTTTAATGTGATATTGAATTCTTTTAAGTTTAATTCAAATATACCTATTTTATTCATTCACTTTCTCATTCAATCTCTTCTATTCACTTCAATATTGTGTTATTGTTTATTCAACATTGGAGATTTCCTAATGTTGATCAGCTAATCCGCTTAGTGTTAGGGGTTAAGAGTAGGGGTGGCTGAAACCTAATGAATATCTAAAATCCAAACTGGGAAACCCTGTGGCTGGTAATTAGTTTTAAAAAAAATTTCAACCTCATGATTTTTCACTATCCCTGACCATCGGAGGTGAAAATTTAATGACTATGAACTAGATAGAGAAGATCAGGCTAGGCCCAATAGCCTATAATTCCTTTTGCCCAGAATCCAATCTTCATATGAATAGGTTATCAATTACTCTAGACCAAGGAGTCTTTTCCATCTTAGGTTGATCTAATTGGTTGGACCAAGATCAATTGGTGTCTTTTTCACCACTTTTCATTCCCAAGATAAATTTAGGATTATCCTTTGCATATACCCTAAAATTAACCCTGAACTCTTCCTTTCATCTATTTTATCCTCTACATTTTCTGACTATTACCTATGTTATTTATTTATTTAAATTTTATTTATTTATTTTAATAAAATCGAAATGAAATTTGGACGACATTACTGTTAGTCAAAATTCATCGGTTGTGTTCCCTACTCTATATGGGATCGACCATGTACTCCCACTATATTATGCCATTGTAGTTAGTTTGGTTAGAGTTTCATATAAATTTATAATATGATCATGCTTAGAGGAATCAATGATGCCTTATGGGTGTGTCAAATTTTGGAACCATTTTCGGGAAATAGTGGAGCATTGTAGATAACTCGAGACCAATTGCTTAGGACAAAGAATTTTCTTATCCCATTTATGTTTATTAATTTTAGTTTATCTTTTGATTCCAATTTTTTATTTTTATTTTTTTCATGCTAGGTAGTTTTTGGTATTGTGAGGGGTGGATTATGAAACACATTATTCTTATGTTGCACCACCACTAGAGTATGTTGAATATCAGGAGGATTATAATTCTTGTGTAACCCCAAATTGAAAGTGGTGGTCACTATAATAAAATATACATGATAAATACCAACCTCAGTAGGGGAACAAAAAATATCACCAAGCCAATGGAGGAGCAACCAAATATCAAGGATACCAAGGTGATTACTGGACTAAGCAGACCTCAGAAGTTTGACTAACATAATTACTTATTCAATACATTCCAGTGTTTGAAAATAGTATAGATTATCATGTGACATGAATTAGAGAATGGGGATGACCGACAACTCACCATGCTCAAATTATTTCAAATTTAAATTATCTTGTGAATAATCTACCTTTATTGTATAATGAAAGAATAGGTTGGTTTGAATAAGAAGAAGAAAAAGAGGTTGATGAAGTAAATAATGAAAAAAAAGAAAATGAGAAGCTAGAAGACAAAGAAAAATACTTGGATCATGTTGATATCCCTGAAAAATATAAAGCTATAAATTTAGAAGAAGTGTCATAACATGAGGGATCGCTTACACATAAAAAGACCTATAAGAAGAAGAGAAAAAGGAAACTCCAACCCAATATTTCATCCCTGAATGTGAACCTGCTGAAGACATGGAAGAATTTAAGGTGGGGAAAGAAAACTGCAAACTCTGTTCAGATTTCAATTTCCTGAAATTTTCATCAAATTTATCTGCAATATACAGCCCAACACAAGTACCAGTTATGAATGACCAATATAGGAGAAAGCGAAGGACTACCCTAGATGCATAACAAGCTAGTAGAAATAGTGGATTCAATGTTGAAGATATGGAATAATTTCTTATAAACCGATGTAAAATGTATATGTGGGAACTTTTTGGTGTCCATTTTAACATAAACCAATGCCAAAAAAAATATTTTTAATTTTTTCATTGGTTTTTCTAAAAACTGAAGCCAAAAACACCACTGAAGTTAATTAATGATGCTAGTTTTTTACAATAAATGACATCATAAATAAAAAAATTGTAGCATTGATTTTCATAAAAACTGAGGCCATAAATCAAAAAAAAAACTTTTCAAGGTCAGTTTTACTGAAAAATAATTCCATAAATGAAAAAAAACTATGTTGGTTTTTATAAAAATTGATATGGAAAATTTTATTAAAAAAAGAGATCTTGAAACTCTCATTTTTTTAGAACCTTGAAACCCTCTCTCGACTCACGATGATCCGGATGGCAACCCATTGATCCCAACAAATATTTTTGTTTATTTTTTTTGATATTTATCATCATTTCATGATATTTGGTCACAATTATTCTTCCTTTATCATTATCTCGTTATCTATGGAATTATTTATCTTCAAAAACCATTTTCTAGCTGACCATCATCTACAGTTTGATTTTATTTCCTTTTTCTAGTTTATTGTTCATTTCAACAAACATTTTTATTAGATCTTTTATTGTTTGTTCTTCCAAATAATTTTAGGGATATGATCAAATAGAAGAATTAATTCATGATTTAGGTGTTGAAACCATCAAAAAAATAGAAACTATTGAATTATTTTATGGATATTCTAAGAAACCATTATTCCAAGGTTGCAGTAAATATACAGTGTTATCAGTAGTTTTGAGATTAGATAACTAGAAATAAAGAAATGGGTGGAGTGATAAAAGTTTATCTAACTTACTTTATATTTTAAAAGAGCTACTTTTAGAAGGCAGCAAGCTTCCATATTCTAATTATGAGGAAAAAAGTATTATACCCATTGGTATTAGGGGATAAAAAGATACATTCTTTACCCAATGATTGTGTTTTTTATAGGAAAGAATATGAATATTTATCAAACTGTTCTACATGTGGGACATCATGATATAAGATGGATGAAAAATTCAACTAAGATTCATTCTCAGGTACTAAAATCTAACATCAAGTAAAATAAATTATGTATACTTTATAATAATTTCATCCAATAATACCTTTATAATTCCAATAATTCAACTATGATTCATTCTCAGATACCAAAATCAAAACCCTTGCAAAATAAATTTGGTACATTCCAATAATTCCTCATTTAAAGTTACTATTTGAAAATTCAATTAATACCAAAAAGGTTAAGATGGCCTTCATATGAGTTCATCTCCGATGATAACATACACCACCCTGTTGATTCACCATAGTGGAATAGATTTGATAAAAAATCATGATTTTGTAAGTGAAGTTAGAAATCTCAACATGGGATTCTGTACTGATGGAATGAATCTATATCAGAGCCAAAGTAGCCAACATAGTTCATGGCCTATTTTATTTCTAGTTTACAACTTTTTCCCCACATATTTGACTGAGGAAAGAATATGTTATGATGAGCATAATGATTTTTGGACCAAAATAGTTGAGAAATGATATTGATGTGTATATTTACCAGTGATTGATGATTTGAAACTGTTGTGGGAGGCTGGTGTTAAATTTTTCAATGCATAGAAGATAGAGTATTTTCTTCTTCGTGCTATGATAATGTTTACTATAAATGACTTTACTTAATATAGAGACTTATTTGGATACAGTTTTAAGGGACATAAAGCATGTCTAATTTATGAAGAAGAGACTTTATATTATCAATTAAAAATAGAAGAAAGATAGTGTATGTAATGACCCACCAATTCCCATTGTCTTGAGAGTACAATGAGTCATTACTATGCCTTAAGCGACATACCCAAGGTTCCAAAGGCTGTCAATAAATGCCGAATGGTTTCGATGAAAGTGGGGGATGATTTACCCTTTGGGAAATAAACCAACCAAAACATCACTAACAACCACTATATGATGCATGTTAATGAAACAACGAACTCATGCATTACCAAAAGAGAACTACACTTTTACACAAACCAATACAAAACCAACACAACATCATAGTACCAAGCGGAAGACTAAAAAAAGACCCAACACAAGCCAAGACACACTCCACGGCTCCACACTGAGCTCGATGCACCAAGCACCACCACATCTCCCAAGCATCACCACGAACCACCTGTAATAATATACTTTTCCATTACCTATGTCCCGGAATACGACATCTACAAAAGTACCAATGTGCCAAAGTAAGGGTGAGTATAAAACTCAGTAGGTTTCCCCCAATGACTTCCCTACTCACACCACTAGGATAGAAGAGTTAGCCACACTTATATAAAAACTGTTTATATAAAACATTTTCTCAAAATCAGTTTATAACTAAATATAAACAAGTTTCAAATACCATTCATAACCAAAGGCATTCCAAGAGAAATTTAAAAAAAAAATCCAGCACGTTATTTTTCCAAAAAAATAACCAAACAAGCTTTAGAACCTTTTCACAAACATTCAATTTTTTCATACCCAACCATTTCACAAACCTGTGAAATCAACCATGCATGATACTTTATGACAGTTCCATACTCATGAGTGGTCTCTTGTCAATCTACCAAGTCGTCACAATGTAATTATTTCCCATGTGCCATTACACCTTTCACACCAAGTACAAGTTCATATTTCAAACAAGCCCCATACATATAGTTACAAATGTGCCATTAAACGTTTGGCACCGAGAACAAGGCCCTATTTCAACCAAGCCTCATATATGAAACATGAACACACACCACCCATTCCCAAAAATCATTCTAAAACCATCCTTTCAATAAAACACCTTTTATTGAAAACTATTTCCATCAAAACCAAGTGTGTTCAATCAATTTAAACCATTTCAATAAAACTGTACTTTTATTGAAACCCAAGTAATAAACCAATTCTAACAAAGACATTTCAATACAAAACCATTTCAATAAAGCACCGTTTTTATTGAAAACCCATCTTTCATCAAACCATTTACAATCCCAGAAATTCTATAATTTAAAATCATCATTTTAAATTCAAGATGCCAAATACTTTGCACAACAAATCACCAAGATTTCACAATTTCACTAAAACCATAAATCATCACTAAAGAAGATATATTCCATGATTTTCACAATCAATTCAATTCGAATAACCCAATTTAAAACCAAGACAATCAATTCTAATAAGATGAGTCAAGAGAGAAGCCTCCTACCTCAAAGGTTTTGACGAAAAATCGCAACGGTCGAAGAACGCTCAAGAAACTCGGGTCGATTCTCCAAAAACCAGCCTTAGATATCTTCTACTAGCAAGATCAAGACCAAAACTCATCATGTTTGGCATCCACACACTTATATATGCCCATAACGGGCGTAGATCTAAGAAATTGAGAGAAGAGGAGAATTATATCTAAGTAGATCTGAGAAACCAAACAAGAACTATCACATACCACAAGAATCCGACTTAGATTCGTCAAGAGAAGCCTTTGGATCACCTCCAGAACGATGGGAGAACCCTCTTAGACCTTAGGAGAACCAAAATCCTGAGTTAGGGCTGCTTAAGAGGAAAAAAGGGCTACCTAGAGGCAAAAACGCATGAGATCCACCTTTATAGGATCTCTTTTAAGTGGCCGCACGGTTAGTTTGCACGTTTTGAAAAATCGTGTGCTAACCATTCGTTATTTAATGCCTTGGCCACCCATCTCGCACGGTTTGGCCGCACGGTTTAGACAAACCGTGCACATCCCGTGTGGAAACTACTGCCTCCAATACCAACTACGCACGGTTTGGCTACACGGTTTAGACAAACCGTGCGCTGCCCGTGAGACTTCCCCTTTTGCCACAAAACTTCATTCCAAGTTCTCCCGACTCTCCCATTCATCACCCTTAACTTTATAACCATTAAAATCATCAATAAATGGTTACATACTATAAACTAGGGGTACTAAAGTGTACATGGAATATCAAATATGTTTTCTAACTGATCACCCTTATCATAGATTAAAAAAATCATTTAATGGTTTATAGGAATACCAAATTCCCCCAAGACCATTATCAGTTCAAGAATATTACGAAAAGGTAAAAAAATATTGATTTTACATTTGTAAAGAAAATAAGTTTTGGTCTTCAAAAAAAATATCGAGAAGAAATAGTCTATCTTTTTAAACTACATTATTTAAGATTTTTAGAGATAAAACATAACATTTATGTTATGCATGTTGAGAAAAATATATGTGACAATTTTATTCAACCTTTGTTCAACATAAAATTAAACACAAGAGATGGATTTCATTCTATATTGGACTCGATATCAATGGGAATGTGTTTAGAGTTAGCTTCCACTATGAATGGAAACAAAACATATTTACCTCTGTCTTGTCACACATTAAGAAAGATTGAGAATATGAATTTTTGTTGGTGCCTTCATGGTATTAAATTACCCAGTAATTAGTATTCAAATGTGAAGAATTTTGTGTCATTTAAGGATTGAGAATTAATAGGTATTAAATATCATTATTTTCATGTATTGATGAAAAAACATATACCAGTCGCACAATATGGTATATTTCCTACATCTATCAGAAATATTGTCATCAGGTTATCTAATTTTTTCAAATCCATTTGTATCAAATTCATTAATCTAAATGTGTTAGATGTTTTGGAGAATAAAGCTTATCTTATTCTTTGTCTACTAGAAATGTATTTCCCACTTACATTTTTTGATATAATGGTTCATGTGGTGACTCATTTAGTATGTCACATAAGAGTATGTGGGCCAGTTTAATTACGATGGATGTATCCTTTTGAAATATATATGAAAATTTTGAAGGGATAAGTTAAAAATTCCTATGGACCAGAGGCTTATATTGTTCAAAAATATGTATCGAAATATGTGATTAAGTTTTTTACATATTATTTTTATGAATTAGAGCATATTTGTATCCTTATATATCGACATATAATAGTTTATAGTCAATGTAGAGGAATTCAAGGCTTAAAGGTATAGTTTTTTCCATGTGATAAAGTGATGAAGGAACATTTATACATTTTGAACAACATAGAAGAGGTTTAATCATATATATCATCGCATGTTATTGAATAAATGTTATGATATCTAAAAAGAAATAAAAATTGGATGATGATTGAGAATAAAAAGAAATTTTTTTCAAGGTTTAAAGAGAAATTAATCACAAATATATCTGTATCATAAACATCGAAATGGTTTCCAAGGGTACCATATCTTAATGTAGTCACTTGGTCTAGTTTTGATATTAATGGGTACACATTTTACACACAAAAATATAGATGATAAGAGTTCCATTCAAAATAATGGTCTAATGACCGTCTATGAAGCACTACATTTGTTGAGTGACAAAGATAAAAACCCAATTTTTTCAGAAATTCCATATTTTGGATATCTTGAAGACATTTGGGAAATTGAATATATTAAATTTAGAGTCTCCATGTTTAAGTGTAATTGGGTTACCAGTAATAGTGGTTTGAAAGATAATGAATATGGGTTTAAACTGGTGGATTTAAAAAGATTTAGTTACAATGAGGAACCATTTATCATGGGAACACATGAAAAACAAATATTTTATATCATTAATCCATTGAATGATTAGTGGTCCATCCTTTTCAAGAGAAATAATCCATTTGTATGATGAGGATGATGATGATGATGATGATATTCTGGATTTATATGAGGTTTCTTTGTCTATTACACAATTTCTAAATAATGATGACTATAACATAGACATAGTGCATGCAATACAAATTGACCATGGTGAAGAGATATGAGAAAATAATAAGTTACTCTGCTAATTAATCTGGTAATTATTTATTTTATTTTTATTTTTTGAAATTTAAATTTTTCAAAACAATATTATTTAATAACTATTTGATAATTAAATTTATAAATGTTTCTATCATTTTAGAAGTAATGTATATTTGTAATAGTTTACCTTCTATATTTTTTGGGTTAAGAATCATAACATCATTATTTTTTCTTGAACTTACACATTTGTGCCCTTTTTTACTTACATATTTTAGTTTTCATATTTTCTAATTATTAAATTGGATAATAATATTCAGTTCCACAAAAAATTCATTACAATCTCCTGTTTTAATGATGGATATAGATAAAGAGACAGAGGACCATGTACTGAGGTATTTTCCTTTTTTTCATATTATTAAATGTCCATTAATATAATGATTTAATAAAGAAAACTTTTAATTTACAAAAAATAATTACACGACTACTGATGAGACTTCATGGTGGAGTCATATACTTTTACAATTATGAAATCAAGTTCTCGAGTCAGTAAACATGGTATTACATGTTTTCTAAAAATGTCACTTTCTTATGGATATGAGTGATTACATATTAATTTTGATGATAATAATAATGAAACTAAACTAAATGCAACACAATTTATCAGCTATATCTCTATACAGAGCCATTATAGGATTATCATTTTATATCATGATTAGAATTATATCGACAAGATGGAAAAAGAACAACTTTAGGAGGCCATAACGGTATCTCAATTGACTTATTTTATCTTAGTTTACAAAAATGACATATTTTAAATGATTGGTATTTATTTTATTCAACTACAAATGACACTCAATTTTGAAGAAACAAATCAATTAAGAAAATATGTATTACTTTGGCGCAGTTCAATGGAGATATTTCAAAACAAAGTTAACAAAAAATTATGCTTTTTGAAAGAGACAAAATGAAAACCCATGGCTCAAGTATGAGTTTATAGATGAAAATACATAGAATAAATTTGTTTCTATATGATATGATGAAGCCTTTATAGTATGATAATTATATTATATTTTTAATTTTATATATATATGTACCTATTTACTTATTAGTTTACTTTTTTGTATAATAGGTCTCCAAGAAATCCCATCAAGACATCCAGTTCTATAATGTATACTCTCATATTTTATCATGTAGAGGGAATCATTAATTTGAGTAAAAATAATTGAGAAAAAGTTTGAATAACTAATAGATCACTCCACTAGTGGTTCTAAGGAGGTCCAGTTCGGTCCTCCATCTCCCCTCACTCACCATGAAAAATGGAAAAGAGAGAGAAGAATAAAAAATGAAAAATATCTTATAGAGAAATCTAAGGAAGTAGTTGAAACATTTATAAGTAAATATCATTTATTTTTCATGAATTTTTCTATTTTATAAATTAAATATAATAATATAACATTTTCATTTTTCATTTCAGGATGAACTTTGGGAGCAAGAGACATAGGGATCTTTTATCCTTGAGGGTATAATGGATATCCTAGCCACTACTTTAAGAAATCCAAAATGCCTCAACTGCATAAGAGGATTTTAGTCAGGTGTTAGTATTATTAAAGTTTTTGGTCATCAAAATAAGCAATTAAGAGACTAAGAAATCGAATCCTTAAAAGATGAGATGAAAGATATGAAAAATTCCATGGGAAATCAAATTCAATAAGCTATGTAGGCTATGTTAAAATATTTGATGAGATGGTCACAGTCTGCATAGCCTTCCCAGCCTGTCCAACCTACCCAACCTACCTACTCAGATCCTCCACCTATTTTCTTGGACCCAACCTTATAATGTGAGTTATATGTTGGAGATCCTCATATAATTATTATAGCATTAGAACTAATTAATTTTTTTGGGGGATTCTATACATCACCAGCCTAGGGAGATGGTTCAGGTTAGAGTATCATTACTTGGTATTATTGATCCTACTTCTCTACTACCACTTCCTACCGAGGAGGTTACTAGAGTTGGGGATTGTATGTGTTATTTTTTACTTTATCCATATGTCCTTCTTCATTATCTTTCATATGAGGTATGGGTTTTTTTTAATATTAATTACATCTTATTGAAAATTATTTATAATGTTTTACTACATTTAACTTATATAGAAGTATCTAAAAACAAAAGAAATGACACAAATGAATCAAAACGTTCAGGAACAAATAACTATAGATACTTCTGTTATTTCTATTAGGATACAAATATTATCTCAAGATTCTTCTTCCTTGAGTAATATCTATGATTTTTGGATGAAGTTTTATATATGCATTAGAGACTATCCATTAAGAATATTCATAAAAGATATCATGGATCTAATTGATTTTGAAGAGCTCAGTGTGCCTATGTTGCAGTTGTTTTCCATGTAAGAAAATTGATGTTTCAATTTTTATTTATTGAATTAAAGATGATTTAAATTGACTAACTATATTACTTTTTTAATTAGGTAATTATTCACACTTCTTATACAGAATGACAAAATAGGAATTTATGGTTTTATAGATCGAGAATTCATTTCCACTAATGTGAAATATGTGGAGAATCCTAATAGAATAGCATATATATGTGTGAGATTATCACAGAATGATATTGGATGTTAGTTTCTTATATTTCTTAATAAGTAAGAATACAAACATAATTATGAACTAATGTTAATTATAATGTCATTAATTGAGAAATTTTTGTATTGTAGGGGGTATTGGACGTTAGGCATATTCTTCTAAAGTGAATGCACCTTATATTGGTTTTTCTCTTTACTAGGTGGTGTTCATAAAAAATTTACCACCTTATTAAACAAGTAAATTTTCTTATTTTTTATAATTTAATTATATTAAATTATTATTGTATATATATGTATTATTAGTTGATATATATGAAAATTTAGGTCATGGATTAAATTAAACCAATATCACATGTCGATAAAGAACCCAAATGTAATCCAATATGTGAGAATAATGGTAATTATTTTTTATATTGGATATTACTCTGATTTTTGATATATATATATATAGGTTTTTATTATCAAGTTAATGTTTATAACCCTAGTTACATTGTCAACAAAGACTTGTTGGATGTGGTTATTATGTTCTATGATTCACATAAGAGATAATCACAACTACGGTGACTACTGAATTTGATAATGTTTGTTATATTAATTGTTTTATATTCTATGTCATATTATTCTATTTTTTAATCTCATATTGTTCAATGTTATTATAGACCTTCCATGATGTCAAGTATTATATGAAAAATGAACATAACCATCTTTAATATTTGTTTGTTAATTATTTGTTAAGTATGATTATGATTTAAGGTATATATATTCTAATGTTTATGATTAATATTAAATTTTCCTAATAAAATGTGTTCAAAAAATAAATTCACTTTTTATAATATGTGTTTGAATGTAATGATATCAAACAAAGACTTCCACAATAACCAGAAATGATCATGTTGTAAATTTTAGGTATGTTTTTTTAATTCTACTATATAATACAAATTCATAGATAATTGTTTTATTGACTAGATAAAAGTATTTATGTTTTGAGGAATTTTTAGTCAATGATACATGTTGTTTGATTGTTGTGTATTGTTTTTCTACTACAGAGATTTTAATTATTTTGGAGTGTAATATTCAAATATTTCTATTTTAAAAATTTCAGCATCATTTTTTATCGAAACCAATGCCAAATAATTAAAATAAAATAGCAAGGTTTTGGTGTTGTTTGATTTCATAAAACAATGCTGAAAACTAACCCTAGTATTCTTTTTAGTGTTAGTTTTTAAAAAACTGATGCTGGAAACCATATTTTTTCATCACCTTTGTAGACATCAGTTAAAAACAAACATCTAAATAGAATAAAAAGTGACATTAAATCATGTTTTTTAAAATCCAAGATGGTTATCTTTGTACCATGTTCTAATTAGCTAACTAAGCTAAAGGTCGAACTAAATGATAATAAAAGAGTAGCAACCAGGAGGCAACCAAGTTTTTAAAATTTATTTCTAGGACATATATTTATTTTATTTTATTAATTTAATTTCTTTCTGAATGGTTGAACTCTTTATGTTCTTGATCCAAATATTTTAAATTTTTAAAGGGATTGTAATTTCACTATTTAATTATATTTTGTAGGCTCATGGAAGTAAGAAGTAGAAAGAAAGTAATGTGACACATACAAGACCAACTTGCATCATGTCTTCAATTCACATTGTGAGATCATAGTTCACGTTATGAACCAAGGTCAGATAGAACCAGAGAAACCCATTCAAAAGAATCAATAGAATTGGAAACTTTTTAATTGTTTATATTTTTTCACCCACAATGTTTTTCCACCACATGATAAAAAAAATAAAAATTAATTGAATTATTGCATAAATTAAAATTGAATTTGATTCCCCCACAAAAATTCTTGAATTTTTTATCTTTTACTCACATATCTAAGAGACACCATAAATTAGGAAAAGTATGTCTTAAATGTTATAAATTTTTAAATATAATTCACATAAATGAGAAAGATATAAATGGATATTTTAATAGCCACTTATTACTTCAATTTTTTTTTTCCTGAAAATGATTACTAATATAATTGGATTCCTGATATTGATTCTTATAATCTTTCATTGAGTAAAATGGTTATTGATTTTCATGCCATGACCATATTGACTTATATTTTGTTTCTATTATTAAGAGTACTCTAGACCAAATATTTCTTATTTTTATGATCCTATTTCTTCAGGGAAATTTGAGGCATGTAACCTACTATAACTTTCATTGTTATCTTTTCAAATCTATGACTGAATAAATTCATTTTTGAACTGATTAAGAAATTTTATTGTTGATCTCATTTATCCTGAGACCCACCTGAACATTTTTCCTTCTTAGCCCATAGAATCCATAGATGACCTAGTTAGGATTAATCCACATTATAAGACATTATTTTTCTTTCCTACCTAGCTCCTTATATTTTTCAGGATATTAAATTGAATGAGTGCGGGGGATGGATTTTTCATGGTGGATATGGGATGTGGTATCTTGATGGAAGACTATAATGTTTTTTAATGGGGTTTTTTGAGAAGTTTTATATTTAAATTCATTGTAATTCATTATTGATCCCTCTTATTATAAGAAAATGAAAAAATAAAAAAATCATTTTGATTTTGGAATATCAAAAATCTTTATTGGTATGCTAATTATTTTTATTATGTGTGGTTATGTGGTGGATGTGAGGTTAATTCCAATCATGGATTTCAAAAAAAATCTATTTTGTGTTGTTTCTCAGGCAGTTCAAAAATCTCCTCTTTCAGATCGATGATCTCAAAATCATATGTGGTTAAGTGGTGGATGTCAGACATATCCTTTGTATAGATTTCAAAAAAAAGATGAAAAATAAAAAACAATAATATAAGAGGGTCATTTTTAATTATGATTCCATCGTGTATGAGCCTTCTCTTTTTGATTTGGTGGGTGCAAGATGGCATTATGTTTTAGTAGGGAGCATTTCATTGAGCTTTTCTTTTGAATATAGTTTATTATACATTAGGTTTTAGCATCCTCCTTGAACCTTACATGATTTTTAATATTACTACCTACCTACACTCATCCTCAAATTCATTTGATCGAAATTGAAAATCCCTCATGATCAATTGTAATATTTGTCCTTATCAGGTGAGAAAGTAGATTCAATGAAATACAATGGTTAGGATCATGTTCTTGAGTTTTGAGAATAACACCAATTAAATTTTTACCATTAGTGATGATAGAAAAAATTCATGGTGAGGTTGACAAAAAATGGCATGGGTGTTAATGGAAGGTTGAAACCTCTAAGAGAAAAGGGGGAAGTGTCTTGAATTGGAAATTATAAATAAAGTATGATTTATGAGATTATTATTTGGTATGTTTTGTGATTTTATAATCTTTATTTATAAATTGATTTTATGAATATAATATTTTAAAAAAATCTTTTTGATATACAGACCCTTTGTGTTTTGGTGTTGAGATTTTGCTCAAGGATGAGAAAAGATTTGACTATAGAGGTATTTTATATATATATTTTGTATCTATATTTTCACATCAATTTATATGTGAATTAATTGGATCTTAATTGATTTAATATGAGATTCATGTTTTATATTGATGTTTTTGTAATCTTATGCAAGACCTATATTTGGAGAATACGATGGAAAATAGGTTATTTATGGAACATAATTGTACTTTGTGTTGAGTTGCTTCATGGATCAACATAAAAATTTAAAAATACAAAGATTCTAGAACTGATTATTGAAGATAAATACACCAATACATTTATTCAAAAAAGGTTTCCAACGATGTTGGATAATCACAAGATGTTTGAGAGGCTGGGAATTGAGGAAATAGAATAAATTGAGGCTTCTCGCACTGAAAATTCATATTTCACATCATGTATTATGTATAATATGTATAAAATATGCAAGGTGTGAATATAATACAATATATTAAAACCTTATACAGATGTATCACTCATTACATGTTGTATAACTTTTTCATGATGTGAAAGCATGAGACATGCCGAAAATATGCAAATTTTGATGTATCATTTTGACTGGACTTTCCTTTTTACAAACCATTATGAACTAAATTGTATATTTGACCTATGTAATACAATAGATTATATATGGACCTATATATATGGGATATATAAATAGATAAAAACATTTCATTCTAGGAGTGGAGAGGCTCAACTACCGAGGGGTTGTTGTAAGGTTCTGACCCACCGTTCTTAATAGATAAGATTTCTTTATGCTTTTTTATTTTCCTTTTCTTTCTATAATTTAATGTTTAATTATTTATATTTTAATTCCAATCTCTCTATTTTATTCATTATTCATATCACTCACTCTAATCTATTATCTTCTATTATGGGTTATTGCTTAGTCATTGTTGGCTATTACTTAATAATGATCAGTTGATCCTCTTAGGGTTATGGGTTGAGAGTAGGAGTAGTTTGAACCTAATTAATATCTAAAATAATAAATGTATAACCCTATGGCTATTAACAAGGTTTAAAACAATTTTCAGTCTCAATCTTTTTCATTATCTCTAACGATCGTAGGTGAAAATTTAATTACTATGACCTAGATAGAGAAGATCATTCTAGGACCAATATCCTATAATTATTTCTCCCTAAAATACAAGATTCTTATTATTAGGTTTTAAATTAATCTAGATAAAGGGTTATTTTCTAGCTTAGGTTGATCCAATTGGTTGGACCAAGATCAATTGGTGACTTTTTCACCACTTTTCATCCCATTCATAGGTTTATCCCAAGTTATATTTAGGATTATCATTTTCCTATACCCTGAAATTGACCTCAAACAATTCCTTTCATTTGCTTTATCTTTTTTATTTTATGTATTCTTATATGAAACCCAAAAAGAACTAACTAAAAAGGTGTAATATGGTGTAAGTACAGGGTCGATCCCACAGAGAGTCGGGAAGGTAGCATATGACTTTTGACTAATGGTTAAGTCATCCCAATTTTAGTTTGATGTTATTAAACTAAATAAATAAGAAAAAATAAATAAATAAAATTTTAGGTAAACAAATAGAAAAGGTAGAAGAGAAATCAGATGAAAGGAAGGGTTCGGGATAAATATCATGGTATAGGAAAATGATAATCCTAAATCTTACTTGGGATAGACCTATGCATACGCTGAAAAGAATTGAAAAATAAACCAATTGATCTTGGTCCAACCAATTGGATAAACCTAAGATAGAAAAGAAAATTTGGTCTAGATTAATTGACAACCTAAGTGCAGGAATCTTGGCTTCTTGGAACAAATAATCACATGCTATTTGTCTCATCCTAATCTTCTCCAACTAGGTCAGGGTCATTAAATTTTCACCTCTTATGGTCAGGGATAGTGTAAAAATTTGAGATTGAAAATTATTTAATACCTAGTTTTTATCCATAGGGTTACATAGTTTCTATTTTAGAAAATTTTTTGGGTTCAACCCCCCCCCCCCCCACTCTTGACTTCTAACCCTAAGCGGATTAGTCGATCATCATTGGGTAATAACCAATGATGAATAAACAATAACCCATAGTAGAATAAAATATACAATAGTGAATGAGAAGTAGAATGAATAAAATAAAGATACTATAATTAAACTATAAATCATTCAAAATTAAATTGAATAAATAAAAGGAAATAACAAAGCATAAAAAATCTTTCTGTGAAGAACGGTGGGTCAGAACCCTATGGAAACCTCCCAGTAGTTGAGCCTCTCTTTCCCTAGAATGGAATTATTTTGACTCTTGATCGATCCAGTATATATATAGTCCCATATATAATTAATTGGATTACTTAGGTCAAATATCTAATTTAATGGCGTTATGGCCCATAAAATGGAAAATATCATTGAAATGATACATCAAAATTGTCATTTTTTGGGTCTGTCTAATGCGTTCAGGTCATGTAAAATTTACATGATGTGTGATGTGAGGGTCACCAATCTAAGTTTTTCAAATCATGTATTATATTCATGCCATATATATTTCAATCATCACGTACATGATACATTCTAAGAAACATGAATTTTCAATGATAGAAGCCTCATTTTTCTCCATTACTTCAGTTCTCATCGTCTTGAACATCTTCTGATCAAACAAAATCATAAAAATCCTTTATTCAATAGATTTATAGGTCTATTTGGCTTCAATAATGAATCATAAAATAATCATCATTTTACATTTTGGCATTGAACTGTGAAGTAGCTTAGTGAAAATTATCATTATGTTTCTTAAATTCCAAGTTTTCCATCAAATGCTCCAAATGTTGGTCCTGTATAAGATTCCACAAAACATCATTATCAGACATGAATAAAATATTAAATAAATTAATATACATTAAATCTAGTTATAAATTTATGTGAAAATATTGATGAAAAAAAGATATATCAATACACTTATTATAACCTTTCTTCATAACCTAGAGAAAATAGAGACATAAGAACGGTTAATATTATTTTCTAAATAAGGGTAATCATAGGAGATATCAATAAATGATCATAAGTGAGCATAAGGGTATGAGGACATGAACATAACATAATAATTTCATACAGAATTAGTAAAATATCATTAATCATTAATCATTAATCTTGAAATAAGTACTTTTCATAAAAAAATACAAAATTCATAAGAGTGTGGAATCGTAAATAATCGATCATGATCCATGGGAGCATATCATAAACATAGGAAAATGGTACAAGAATAATATTATAAAATTTTGAACATTTATAAATACTAACAGGTTTACTCATTAATTTAGGAATATAAAATCAAGTCCTTTAATAAACATATGGATATGAAACAAATTCCAAACATAAACGTATAGACATGAAACCAGGTCTATAAATAATATTGTGAACATTACATCACGTTTGTGCATAACATAGTTATATCATGAGTCATCCATCTTTAATAAATGCATTGGAGGGATATAACAGGCCCCCCATCACATAACCATAAAAGAATAAATGTTCCACAAAATCATAAAAACATTCATCAATTCATCATATCTTAAATCATGGAAAGTAAATGGGTTTCATTACATCATTACATCATAGCATAACCCATGGAAAAAAAATAAGTTTCATATCCATTTCATTATAACATAATTAATATGTGGAAAAGAAATTAGTTTCATATAATCATGCTTGAATGTTTTTCATTATAATCCATCCAAATAACTAAATTGAATATTATCATATTAATATCTCCCCAAAAAAACATAGCAATCCATAAAGGATGATAACATAGATGAAAAATATATTCAAAATATCATTTGAACCTTTATTGAAGAAAATTAAATTTTTATTTTGAAATCACTTATTTAAAATATAAAAAAAATACAGAATATTATGAAAAACAATATTTTAAAAGAACTATGGAAAGTTTAAAAGTAAGCTTCAAAACAAATAGTAGTCATGATGGTGGGAAAAGTTGTTCATAAAAAATATTTTTTTCACACCTTTGGTAAAAAGTAACTCGTTTTGAAAAATGATATCAAGATTCATTGTAAACCTTTTATAGAAATCCAAATATGGGTAAAAATGAATTTAATAAAACATATTAAAAAAGTAAAAACATTATTCAAAACATTTTAAAGAAAATATATGCATGGAGTAAGAAGATTCTTGACCAAAGAGGAATTAAAGTCAACATTTCATAATAAAATTTTATCAGTTGTTTTATATTACAAAAAGAGGGAAATTATGGAAAATAATTAGAATCTATAAAATAAATAGGTTAGAATAAAATATATGGGGTTTAAAGGATAATGATCTTATAATTTCCCTCAATGTAAATTTAATATAGATAGTCTTGAAAAGAAATGAGATTGTATCATAATTCCCTTACCCCAAGTCATGTCTTGCTTCATATATGGTTCAGAATCCTATAAAATAAATATAGATTTATTTTGAATATATTATAGAACCATATTCATTAATAATATACAATGTATCATTCCTTTATAATTTCTAATTACCCATTATTAACAATTTCTTCACTAAAATGAACATTTAGGTGAAAATTAGTCTGTATTCTATTTATGTTTCAGGCTGATGGTTTTAGATATTTCTTTTTTTTCATGGATTCATTATCTCATAAATATTAATCATGATATAATTATCATATTTATTCATTATATAAACATTTATAACCATTCAAGTAATGTATTTATTAATTACATAACTTCATGGAGATAGTAGTTTGTACGTACGTATGAGTGATGTTTCCATTTTTCGATGGATAGAATGAAATGAAGGTAAATAATAATTAAAAATTATAGAATAAAAATTATGTGACATATATTCATTAAATATAATCTTATTACCATCCATGTAAAATGGAAATATGAAACGAATCATATTTCTTCATGAAGGTGGTAGTCCACACAGACGCACGAGTGACGTTATCATTTTACAATGGATGGGTAGAAAAGAATAAAATTGAGGTATTATAATTAAATAAGAATAATTATATCATATATAAAAATTAAATCCCTAATAATAACCAACCATGAAATATATTTATAGAAAATGAATCATATTGCGATGTGGAGGTGGTAGAACACACATATGCACAAGAGATGCTTTAATTTCCCATTTGATAGAAAGGAGGTGAAAACTAGTTTTACCATAGTCATAATAACATAACATTATATTAATGATAATGTATTCACCATGTTATTATGGATACAATAGATTTATTGGAAGTGTTATAAGATAAACTTTCAAAAAGTTTAGTAAGATGATTACCTCTTCATTGAGAGACCTCCTTTTTCTAACACTTTAAGCCTTCTTAGGATGGTCTTATAGGAAGGACAGAAGAGAAGTTTATGTTCCCTTTTAAAAGTGAGGGAAGGGATACACTTAGAATTATTAAAAATATTTAAATATAATATATGTCATAATCATGTCAAGTGAAACCAAGTCACCCCCAATTAGTATCTAATATGTTATAGGGTCGAAATAATCTCATACCATTATATTTATATAAGTTTTGGAGACATTTGAAACCTTATACCCTAGTTGAACCACTTTAAACCCACTTTAACCTTAACTATGATAACTTAATTTTTTACCATGATAACATAATTATATGGAAATAATAAAGGGTGTATTATTAAAAAATTGTACATGATGATTCAAAATTTGGAATAAATTTTATTATATTCAATTTCTATAGGTGGTAGAAATTAGTTTTAAAATAAGAACACAAAATTCATGAAAAGTGTTTTTAGGAAGACACCTGATTTAAGCATAAAAATAATTATACATTGAAATTGAGTAAAAAAGTTGATTTCCAAGAATTTTTTTTGTTATTTAATTAAAAATTTACTTTTTTAAGACTTATGGATCAAGAAAATACTTATTGTAACCTTCCAACCATATCATTAAATTTAAAATACCAAAAAATAGTTTTTAATTTAAATAAAATATAACTTATGTTCACAAAAGTATAGTTTGTGTTCCCATGTTCAAAATAATGTTTGAAAGTAAATTATTTGACACCTTATAAAAATATTTGTTCCTTTAAAATGTTTTAAAATTTATGAATTCATGCTTACATCATAACAATGTCATAAAAGTGATAGTATTTTGAAAAATCGGTATTTTCATTATTCACCCAAAAATCAAATATTTTATAAAAATCATAAAAACTCTCCCTAAGATAATATTAACATTATGGTTTCAAAAATGAAATTGATTTAATCAAATAAAATTTCTATAAAATATTTAAATTAATTATAATGTATATGCACAAAATGAAATAAAAACTATTTTCGAAGAAAATATATTTTTGAGGCATAAAATGACTTTATTGAAAATTGTGTTTATGAATTAAAAAATAAATTTTAATTATATAAGACATCTATAAATTTTTATTATAATGTGGAAATTTTTATTTATATAAATAAATTAACATCTAGGTTATAATGGTCACATTTAAATAATAATATTTTTATAGTATATTAAAGTTTTTCTTAAATCTCAATGTTTCATGTTAAACAAGCCATCGAAATCCTAACATTAATAAAGATAAATTATATTATAAAATATTAGGGTTTTATATTTTATCCCCCTTATAATAATTTAACCCTTAAAATTTTTTACTCAAATACAAACAAATGAGGATACATTTACCTCATCACATCCTCAGCTTCCCACATAGCTTGCTCAAATTGATGGTTCCAACACAAAAAATTGGCCAGGTGAGAGATCCTATGTTGTAAAATATTCTCTCTATTATAAAAAATACCCACTATTTTTTTCTTATAAGAAATATCACGATACATTGGTATAACCTATGAATTCATTTCATGTAAAATATTAGGTATGTAATACCTTAAAAATATTGCACGCAACACATAATGAACTCGAGAGAGATTTGGTGGAAGAGACAGGTGACAACAAACCATCCTGATCTAATCACAAATCTAAAAAGGGAAGATATATATGGGGCTCATATTTCCTTTCTTTCAAAATCTCATAACCCTTTTCTATAGAGATATCCATAGAAACACCATTTCATAAGCTTCTAACTCTAAATCTCAATAATGATTATCAACACAACTTTCTTTTTGATTATGAGTTGACTTGATATGTTTTTGAATGGTTTTAAATATATTTCCCATTTATAAAACTATCCCACGTATCAATTGATTTCTTTCTCCAACTTCATTCCAATACATTGGATTACTACATCTCTTACCACATAGGGCATCAAAATTATAAATTTTAACAATCAGTTATAAACTATTATTGTAAGAAAATTTCACAAAAGGAATGTGTTAGTACCAACTACCCTTGAAATCCATAGAAAAAGATCTCAATATACTCTAGGGTTTGAATGGTTATCTTAGACTATCCAACTATCTAAGGATGATAATCATTACTGAAACTCAAATTCCTTAATATATATACTAAAAATATGATAAAGTGATAAATCTTATATAATGGAACTAAAATGTGATTATTTTATAAGGTAATCAATTATAACCCGAATAGGATTTTAAATTTTTGATGATTTTGGGATTCCATGGAAGAAATCCATGGTGATATTTTTCCATTTTTATTTTGGTGTGGGTAATGGTTGTAACATCCCCTTATACTTTAGTCTCTCTACCTTAAATTTATGACATACCAATCATAGATATACATACTCTACAATATCCCTCTTCATTTTTCCCCACCATAAATACTCTTTTATGTCTCTTTAAATCTTCATAGTTCCATGATGAATTGAGAATGATGAACTGTGAGATTATTACAATAGTACCTTCTTTAATTATTTTATTTATTGGAAACATACTCGGTTCATGATAATTATTATTCCATAATGATCATGGTTAAACTCAGGAACCTATCTCACTATATTTTATAGTTCAACATCCTTATTTTTCACCTCTTTAATCCTTTCACAGATGGATGGTTCAACATTAATCTGAGAAAGATATGATATGTTCCATTTCCTAGTGATTTTAAGATCCATATTCTATAAATCTATAAATATAATATGTTTTTCGATCCTCATTATGGAAAAAATCGTGTGGTACTTACAACTCAAATCATCATCCACCTTGATTGCTTTCCCAAGGTGGTAATGTTTTGACAAGTCATAATATTTGATCAACTCCAAACATATTATCTAGAACATATTCAACTATTTATATTTCAATATATACTCCAATATTTTATGATTCTTATGTATATAAAACCTTTCACTATATAGATAATTCCTCTATATTTTCAATGAAAATATTACCACTGTTAGCTCAAAATCAATTATTAAGTAATTTTTATCATGAATTCCTGTATGGGAAGAGGCATATTATATACCCATATAATTATGAAAAATAATATATCATGATCCATTTTCTAATTCATCACCATATATATAAACCCTTCTCTTTTATAGGGTAGTCTAAGTACAGGTGTATTGGTCATCCTTCTCTTTAGTTCCTTGAAATTTTCTTTACATACATAAGTCCAAAGGAAACTAGATCTTTTCTGAGTTAATATAGTTAGTGGATTAGATAATTGTGAAAAATTAATCAAAAATAATTGTTAATATACATCCAATCCAATAAAACTATGGGTCTCAATCTCTATGGTTGGTCTAGTCCATTTATCAATAATTTTCTTCATTGAAGGATCCATCGATATACCCTCACTTTAGATTATATAACCTAGGAATAAAACATTATCAATCCAGAATAAACACGTGGTAAATTTAGAATAAAACTTTTCCTTAATTAGGTTATTTAAAAAAAATCCTCAAATATTATTTATTCTCTTTCTTTCTCTTAAAATATATAATAATTTCACCTAAAAATACTACCATAAACTATTTAAGGTAATATTTAAATACTCTATTCATTAAATTCATGAATATGTAAGGATCATTGCTAAGAAAAAATGGAATTAATAAAAATTCAAAATTACCACACCTCATATGGAATGTTTTCTTGGGTTTATACTCATTTTTTACCCTTATTTGATGATATCCAAGTCAAATATCGATTTTGAAAAAATATTTTTCTACTTATAATTGATCAAACAGATCATCGATACAGTGTAGAGGATACTTGTTCTTAAGGGTGATCTTATTAAGTTCCTAATAATCATTGAAAATAAAAATTAATCCATGTTTATTCTTAATAAAAATAATATTTGAACCCCAAGGTGAATCACTAGTATGAATGGTTCCCTTATCAATATTCTCCTAGAGTTTATTCTTAAATTACTATAACTCAATCAAGGTCATTCTCTATAGAGTCTTTGAAATAAGTATAACACCATGTATAAGTTATATTGAAAACTCAAATTAACTATTTAGGGGAACACTAGAAAATTCATCAGGGAATACATCATCATATTCCTTAATAATATGAAAATTTTATACATTGATTCTCTCCCCAACCATTTAAGATAAATATCCCTTATGAATAGGTAGAAAAACTCATATGATGGAATTTATTTCCATTTAAAGCCTGTATTCATACCTAAATTGATAAATGATCTTAGGTTGAGTATTAATATCAAATGTGACTTCCTTATTATAGAAATATATTATGAATCTATGAAGATAGAAATAATCAATGCTCAAAATCACATCAAATTTCACTAAAGGATGAACAATAAGATTTAACTAGGGAACATTTTTACGAACTTCAACATGTCATCCCAAACACTAAAGTAGAGTATTAATATTCCTTAACCATAATTATTCTCTTCAATGACTAGTGTAATATATTCCATTACTTGTTTTAAGAGTTAGACTTTGTATTGGGGAATTAACTCAGATAATTACCAAGTTCCCCGCACATAATACATTGAATTATAAATGGTACTTTATGATGTATTTTATTTCCCTAATTTGAACTCTTCATTTTTACCCAGTAATAATTTTCTTTATGTCCTTATTTTTGAACACATAAATAATATTCTCATTCCTTTGATACATTTCCCTAGGTTCTTCTTCCTGAATTATCAATACATAGGAAGCTTAATATTCTTTCCTCCAGAGTATTCATCAACTGAACTCATGTGAAACAATATTTTTCTCTTATTATGTGTGTAAGAAACTCACCCATGTTTAGTTTGTTAATTAAATATTGATATATATGGTTAGGAATGATCATAAGGTTTGAAATTATTGTTCCCATTTCATTTACTTTCCATTAAGTATGGTTGTTTCATTATCCATCATGTTCATTGTTCACATGATTACTTATGGTTCCATCTATTGACTAATACCAAAATCATAGTATAATAATAAATCTATAATAATATAAGTGAACAATTATATATTCTTGTAAATTATACCTAATATTTACTAAATTATAACATTTTAGGTTTATCCTAGGTTATCAATGGTCATCATCTATTCAAATCCTTCATAATGGTTTATAAAGAGAATGTGGATTAAATAAATTCTATCCCTTGTGAGTGTCTATAAGGGTGTGAAATATAAGGCCTAATCATCATTCACTAGTGACAATTGAGTTAATACCGAATCTACCAGATTTATATTTGTTAAACCTAGGAGAATCTATGCCATAGCCACACCCACTTTACAATATCTATATAAGTATTTATTTTTTAGGAAAACACACAATCTCTACTTTACCAAAACCTTAGGATATTATCCTTTACTTTCACTTATCCCTTGGATTTTCAAAAAAATTTATAACCCTAATATCTAAAAATAACTAAACTCTTATCTAATAGAAACTAAGGTGACCCAAGTATTACATACATAAATATTACATCATTTAAGATGCATATTCAGTACATTTCATAGCAATAAACACCTTAGAACAGAAAAGGTTTAATGTTTCTATAGACAATATACATAAAAAATATTTCATAAATGATATTCAATATCTCCTATAATGTTTTCTTATTATAGTACTCTTATTAAATATACCCTACTTAAAACAAATTCTTCGTATCCTGAGGAAAATGGAAATATAAGAATGGGTGAGCGTAGATTCTTAGTAATTTTAAACATAGTATATGTTAATCAATGATCATAAGTGAGCATAAGGGTATGATAACATGATCATAAACTATGAAAGTCATACCTAATGAATTAAATGTCATTAATCATGAATAATGGAATAAGTATTTACCATAACAAAATACAAAATTCAAAAGAGTATGTAATCATCAATAATAAATCATGATACATGATAGAAAATGATAAACTTAGGAATGTGGAACAAGCATAAGACTATCATATTATGAACATGTATAAATAGTAATAGGTTTACTTATTATGTTAAGTAAATAAAAGTATATCCTCACATAAACTTATAGTCATGATATCAGGTAAATTCATAAACATATGGACAAAAAATCATGTCTATGCATAATGTTGTGATCATGAAATCAGTTTCATGTATAACATATTTATATCATGAGCTTTCCATCTATTGCTAATGAATTATAGGGATATAATAAACCAACCCTTCATATATGCTTAAAACATAAATGTTTCACAATTTCATAAAAACATTCATCAATTTATCATATCATAACCTATGAAAAGGATTTTGGTTTCATTCCATCATTTCATCATAGCATAACCCATGCAAAATAAATGAGTTTCATAATGATTTCATTGTAACTTAATTAACTCCTAGAAAAAAATGGCTTTCATAGAATCATCCTTGAAACATCATCATCATCATAATCCATCCAAATAAATAATTTTTATGGAATCATAACATCATATCCACAAGGAATCATATAAATCCTTAAGGATGATGATATAAATGAAAAATATCTTTAAAATATCATTTGATCCTTTCTTGTGGAAAATACCATTTTCAATTTGCAATCAATTATTTAAAAACTAAATTTTTATAGAATATTAGGAAAAACATTGTACTTGAAAAGAACCATGTAAAAAATTAAAGTGGGGTTCAAATAGAATATTATTCATCACATTTGGAAAATTCATTCATGCAACATATGCTAAAACAAAGATTTTTTTCACACCATTAGTAAAAAGCACCTCATTTAGAAAGAAAAAAGATGATTATTTTTAAACCTTTTTATAGAAAGTAAAACATGGGTAAAAATGATTTAATCAATCATTTTAGAACATAAAAATAATTCTTCAAAAAAATTAATGAAAATATAGACATGGAAGAAAAATAATCTTGACCAGAAAGAAAAGAAAGTCAAATTTTCTTAAAAACATTTTCTTAGTAATTTTATATACAAAAGAGTGTCTAATGGAGGGAAAACATGGAAAAACTAGAAATAAATATATGATAAGAAAATATATATTTTTTAAATGATAACTCTCATATAATTTTCCTCAATGGAAATTTATCATAGACAATCATGAAAAGAAATGAGTTTTTATCATAATTCCCTTACCTCAAGTCATGTATTGCTTAGTATGTGTCCAAACCTCCTGTATAATAAATATAGATTTATTATAAATATATTACAAATCCATATTAATTCATAACTTACTATGTATATTTTTGTTATCATTTCCAATTATCCTTTATTAATAATTTTCACATTAAAATGAACATTCGGGTGAAAATTGCTCCATTTTCTATGAATGTTTCAGTTTGATGGTTTCTTTAATTTCACCTTGATTGTGGTTTAATTATATAAAAAATATTAATAATGATAAAATTATCATACTTATTAATTATATACACTTTTATAACCATTCATGTAAATTAGTGATGAATTGCATCACTTTATGGAGATGGTAGTCTGTATATATGCAAAAGTGATGTTTCCACTTTTCGATAGATAGAATGAAAGAAAGGTAAATAATAACTAAAATTTAAAAAATAAAATCATATTATATATATAAAAATTAAACCTATCCTTATCATTATTCATGTAAAATGGAAATAAAAATCGAATCACAACGCTTCGTAGAGGTGGTAATCCACAAGTATGAGAAATGTTATCATTTTCTAATAGATGTGAAGGAGTAAAGATATATAAGGTATTATAATTACATAAGAATAATTATATCATAAATATAATATATAAATATTAAATCCATCATAATAACCAACCATGAATGATGGTGATGGAAAATTATTTTTTTGCAACGTGGAGGCGGTAGTCTACACATATGCAGGAGCAATACTTTCATTGCCCATTTGATGAAAAGGAAGTGAAAATAATTTTAAAATAATCATAATAATATCTCAATATATTTACAATATTTGATTCATAATTTTAGGATAAATACAGTAGGTTTATAGGAAGTAGGAGAAGAAATAAACTTTAAAATAGTTTGATAAGATGATTACCTCTTCTTCGAGAAACCTCTAATGTCTTCAAACTTAATCCTTATTAGGATGCCCTTATGGGAATAAAAAACTCTATAATGAATTTTAGGAATCTAATAAGGTGTTAGGTTAGTTATTTTATGATTTATAGTTCTCAAACATTGTGAATAATGGATAATAGAAGGTTCACTTTATAAGTGAGTGAAAGGACACACTTGTAATCACTTAAAATATTAATTTATATTATATCTCATAATCATATAAATTGGAAACAAGGAACCCAAAAATTAATAAATAAGATGTTATAATTTCTAAATAAAATAAAAAAAATCACATTTAGATAACTTTTTGAGACATTTTAAGTCTTATCTCCAATTTAAACCACACTAAACCCATTTAGAATCAATTCTACAAAGATAACTTACTTATATGAACAAAAAAGTATTATAACCAAATTTAAACATGATGATTATAAATTTAGAATCAATTTTATTATATTTAGTTTCTAAAGGGTCATAAATTACTTTTAATATAAGAACACAAAATGCATGAAAATAACTTTTAGGAAAATACCTGAGTTAAGTGTAAAAAACATTTTACATTGAAATAAATTAAAGAGTTGATTTCAATAAAAAAAAATTATTTATGTAGGTTTTTATACTTTTGGATTAATCCAAAAATAAATGGAACCTTCCAAACATACCATTTAATTAAAAAACAAAAATTGTTTTAAATTTGAATAAATTATAACTATATTAACAAAATTCATACTTGGGTTCCCAAATTCAAAATAATGTTTCAAAATATATTATTTAAATTTTTAAAAACATATTTGGTAAAGAAAAATGTTTTAAAATTTATTAATTTTTTATTACATCATAATAATGTCATAAAAGTGATATTATTTTGAAAAATAGATATTTTCACTATTCACCCAAAGATAAATTATTTTAGAAAAGTATAAAAAACTCATCGTAAGATAATATTGACATGATGGTTTCAAAAATGATATTAACTTTATCAAATAAAATTTCTAAAAATGATGGAAATTAATCATAATTTCTTTGAACAAAATGAAATAAAAACCATTTTTGAAAAAAATGTATTTTTGAAGCATAAAATGACTTTAATAAAAATTGAGTAATTATTTGTTATGAATTAATAAATACATTTTAATTATATAAAAAATTTATATTTATTTTTTATAATGTGGTTATTTCTATTCTTACTACTAATTTAACAGTTATATTATAATGGTGGCATTTAAATAATAATATTTTTATAGTATATAGTGGTTTTCTTAAAGCTTGATGTTATATGTTAAGAATCAAGTTGAATAGAGTGTTGATCATGATTATATGAACACCTTTGTATGTGACCCTCCATTATCTAAGATACCAAAAGTCACCAAAAACTCTTATAGGGTACTGGTCTATGAAACAATAAAGGGTCTCATACCAAGCGTACATTGCACTATAGGAAGAGTCTCCAAGCCTTGAACCTACTCTACTCTAGAATCAGGATCTCATCATTTCATATAATGGATTAAGATAAAAAAACAAACCCCAAAACATCACATCAATGACCCTTAATATATTATATTGACCTACCATCGAATCCTACATGGAAAGATACTGAAAACAAACTCCTTTTATGTTTGAAACCAGTTCTGGGGTGATAAAATTTGCTAACCCAGAAGAGTAGGGTAGTATATTGTGTGTACTCAGAGTATACAATGTTCACTCCCAAATATCTATCCATTGGAATGTATCCAGGATAGATTGTCATGTACATCCCTAGAATATGTGGTTCCCCTAAAACAATGTGGTGTCAGTTACATGAGTTCCTATACATTCACCATAACCCAACCTGTATCATGTTTCTTGATGTGGCATGTACTTGTACACACCATATACCATGCATGGGTATTTGTTCATGAATATTTTCAAACCCTGAGTCGTATTCCCTAGTGTCCTACATGGTGTGTCCATCTATAAAACACACCATGTGGACATCATTTTCCTCCTGAGACACATCGGACAACTATAGAGAATGTGTTTTTTAGAACACATACTGAGTGGCCAAGATTCCAAATTATGTCCTTCCCAATTCACCAAAAACAACCTAGAAACAACTTGAAACACTTCATGGGAAAAACAAAATGCAATATATATCTCCAAACAAAAAACAACAATGACTTTTGAATTGAAATGAGGTCGGACTGAAATAACTATCCCTACCACTTGTAGGATCAATTTATCTTCATAATCACATGTTTTGTATATATGATATAAGGTCATTTTATTCATATACATCCTCAATAAATCCCTTCAAAAACCACCTTAAATTCCTCTCTCTCTCTCATTTCACATCACTAAAGGGGGGAGGATGTAATCACCTTCCTATGAACATACCCAGAATTCAAATAGGAATTAGCATCATTTAATACCCAAATCAGTTAAATTGAATACCCATTAAATGGGGCCAACCTAGGGCTTGATACATGAATGTATTTTATACCTCAAATAGTAAAAACCCCTTATTTAGGAATCAACCTCAAAGTCCAAATTCCAATATAGAGCTCTATTTATAAAATATCAATATTTGAACCTGTGGGATATAATTTAATATTTATTAAATAAATATTTAATATCCCAATTTAATCATGTGTCTCTGAATATCGCCAAATTTTTTCTAAGGGTAAACATCACATTCTTGACTCAAGGGAATCATTGGGAAAAAATTATTTCATTCTTCCATGTAAATTGATCATTTTACCCTTTAAAAAAGTGTGGGTATTTGAATATATCAAATGAATATGTCCTTTAAATAGGAAAACCCTAATTTATTAAATTCTCCTCACCTTAAGTCTTTTCATCCTCAAAAAAACCATAGTAGATCTCAGAGGATCCATCAATCTAGAATCATCTATGCGATAAGAATATCGTCACACGAGCTCCTCCATATTAGGAAGTTCATTATATATAGGGATCTCAAACATATCCCACTCAGGAACACATTGTATCCTAAAACTTTTATCATGGATGATACCTCCAAGATCTTGTTTCCTCCATCACCAACCACCTTAACCCATTATGGGTGAAAGCTTCAACCCATGCATAACTTTCCTTGGGAAAAATCACTAAGGATTCCCACACAAAAAACTTTATCTTCCTAGGATGAGATATTAAAAATAAAATTATAAGTGATTCTATAAACCATCATCATCATCAGAAATATGTTTATTCACTACATCACATTTTGGGGAATCACATTCCATGCCTTAAAGGGTAAACCCCAATACAGTATTTTAGAGACAATCCAATCACACCAACACTCGCTCTTAGGAATATCAACGTGAGTGCCACACCATGTCAAGATATCCCACTGTGACTCATGATAAATAGTATCCAAGTATACACATCAAAACTGACTAGTTTATGGAATAAGGGTAACATAATCCCTCTCATAAATGGATTATAGGAAAACACATCTGCACCATTAACCCTGTCTAGGTCCTCGCCCATAATAGATAAAAAGATACCTTCATCCCAAAACTCAAGCTCAATGTCTTATTTCATTCAAACACCTAAAATTATCCAATAAAACATCCAACCACACCCACATGTATATAAAGGATACTAGGTAACTCAACCAAAAATGCATTCCACACCACCAAAGAGGGCACATAAATAAAATCGATTTTCTTATGTTCATCTTGATACTCCTATCTACTAAACTCTCATGGTCCAGTATGTCTCCATCCAAGTGCACAGTAAAGTACAATTATGAGGGTATCAAAGGAAACTACATGCATGGATCCATTCATTGACAACCATGAATTAGAAAAATAACCCAATACCTACCTCAAATCCTTAGGAACTACTATAACATGCCATTTATACGGATTTAATGATTGGTTTCTTACTCATATCGAGAAAATAAATTAGGAAAAGGGAAATTTTCCTAGTCCTATGTTTCAGTTCAGACCCTCCAAAAACTACAGAATATAAAACTAAGATTGAAAACCCCTAAAGGAACTAGTTGAATCCTTCAAGTTTTAATCCCACTCACTAGCTTTGTCCCACTCCTATTGATGTAGACTGTGATCTGTATGCTCAATCGAAAAAACTCCTTAAAAACAATCACACACTCGAAGCCAATCTTAGGATGATTTCCCATCTCCATGACAACACAACTAGGCATATCTCCCTACCATGATATAATCCTAAGGAAAATCATTACCAAAATCATCCATCACTAGTGATAGAAACAAGGATAAATGGTCACCTCTAAGTAGCACTTCCAACCACACAAAATTGGTCTAAAGACCCTATGGGACTCCCCAATCAGCAACTCAACCTCAAGATAAAATAATACACAGGTACTAACAGATATGTGCATTCTAACAAATGGTCATAGGTAAAACCTAAACCTTATCATACATTATCTAGTCAATCTATTCATAGATTGCACTATGAATCTATCATCACGGTGATCATCATCAATATTATGTCTTCTATTCTTCAGATAAGGTTTCATAACAAAGGATTCCATGCTTTAATGAGGGGATCATCCTTCTATATAGGGATCACAATCCAAAAATGTAGATCTCTACACTTGTCACTCTATGAATAAGATATCCCTTTAGATAGAACTAACTTGTACCAAGGGTCTTCTTGTAAAACAATAATGGTCTGGAAATCACACTAAACATCACTCCAATCCAAACTAACATCAATTATAACCTATGGTTGAGGACAAACACCTCAAAAAGTGTTTATATATTAGTCAAGGTGATACTGATCTCAAATATAGTATATCTTTTTCCCCATATTGTGTAGAAAGTATCAAATAATAAGGGTAGAATAATCATACAATACATTTTTTCAAACACCAACCTTTATATATGGAGGACCCACACCCTGCCTCATAAAGGGGTACCAAACCCTCTATAGTATAAGGGACACACACCTCATTATGATTGAGGTTATAAAGACCTCATTTCTAAATTTAATGTGTGTCAAATTAAGGGAAACCTACCCCTCTTATGAAGGGACTATGCCATGTCACATAGGGTGTACGGACACACATGGTCAAACGAACAATATACAATCACAATGAAACCACTAACCCTTGAAAATAGAGGACTAAATCCCTACTCAATAGTGGGTACAAACCACTCTATATAGCATAGTATACCCACACCTAATCAAAATCAAGAGACTATGGACCCCATGCTAGAATGGAAGACCCGTACTCCATAAATGGTAAACTTGGCCCTTGTATCTATGGGGGGTGTTGAACTCCACAATACCATATAGGGGACCCACACCTCATTAGATATCACATGATATATTAGGGGTTTCAACCACAATGGTGTAACCTAACCCATCTAATATCATTAGAAAAGTGGAATACCAACTCCATAGATAGAGGATCCTGTACCCTCATCTAAAACTGAGAGGGGGGAATTTTAACCCTATATAAATATGGTAATGACCATTAGAAATTTTGAGAGAGATCTTTTTAAAACTCCCACATGTTTTTGAGTAGTATCAAGTATATTTACATACATATAAGGTCTATTATCACCTCTATTGGAAGAATTTATATGAGTGAAGTCAATATCCTCATTGAATAGTGCTAATATCTTGATAGGATATCACCCCCATGAAATCAAAAAATGCATAGACCACTATATAATGTATGAACCTATAGAACTGTACCCTAAAACCCATGATATAATCACTCAAGTCATTCACTCATATTATCAGAGCACATATGTAGGAATGAATGAAACATCACACCCTATCCAGTTTCCCTGATCTGAAAACTAATCCTAATAACTTAAAGCATTATCACCCAATATATCCCAAACTAATATCATGGGACTCCTATCTCCAAGATTTTTCCCTAGGAAATACTTTCATTGATTCCAATTTTTCATGAATCGACTCTCTAAGACCCACTTAGACTAGTGGTAAACCAAGAGTGACACCCCTATCCCCCCTCTAATAGGTTAGTGTATGGTGATTAACAAAGAGTGGTAATAATAAACAAATAAGAGGCCTTATCCTAAATAACCTTCATGAAATAACAACCACCAATACAACAATAAATAAAACAACCATGCATGATATACATAACCTTTTGAAAAGTAAAAAAATTCATGAATATACCTGCTAACCATCTAGCGATATACAAAGAATAAGATGGTACATTGAAAGAGTATGATTCCCAACAATCCATGTTACACACTGAAACAAGTTCCAAGTGAAGAGGAGATCACCATGTCATTCCATCCTCTAAAGTGGTCATTGAATGCAATGAACCTGTTAGACACTCATGTTACCTAGCTCCACTAGCTCCACTCACTCTACTATCTCCATGTCTTTAGAAGACAACATCAACCTGTACATCATCTTCATAGATACAACACGTGTTAGGAATAGGGCCCGTGTAGAGGTGAGTATAAAAATACCAATTAGAATGCCTCAAAAACAAAAGGAAATAGGGATGAACTATATGACCTCCCAAAAAAACCTAAGAGAACACCACTCTAAGAGAAACTATCACCCAATTCTTATATAATATTTATACCTTATTCAATAAGGTAAAATGAGAGACAACCCAATTTCTCACTCATCTACACTGTAAGGATCCCCAGATAGGTCCCATGCCTTAAGTGAATACAACTCCCTACTCAAAATCATTCACAGAAGACTGAATCAATTAGTATGGGAAAGGGACACACCTCACAAAACTGTTGAATGACCCTTGTAAATCTAATGGGATCCATGTTCAATAAAGGTGCACTAACCCATGAGTTACACTTACCTTATTAGAACCACCTCTAACATTTTGGGTGAGTAACTAGAACTACCATCAGGCTATCATTCCCTGAACAATGTCTCATGTCACTATGAGCTCATTGGATCATGTAACGTCTATCACACAACTCTTATAAGAAATTAAACATAAGTATACACTACATAAAACCTGTGGAGAAGGCATGCCTCATCCAAATGGAACACAAGATAAGAACCCTCTCACCCGCTCTTCTCCAAAGTCCATGTCATGTTTTCACCTCTAAGGGATTAAGATCTACAAAAAAACCAAAATTTCTCACTAATTGCATGTAATAGAATAGAGGGACCTGCCATAATTTTTTATTTGGAAAGATACTCAAAAATAACTCCTTTTATTTCAAAAACTAGTTCCAATGTCAGATAATATAGAAACTCTAAAGAGTATAAAATTATGTGGAATGTTGTAGGAGTACATGATATACACTCCCAAAAACCCATAATTGAGCATATATCTAGGCCAACCCATGTACTTACCTATTACATGGGGATTCCCAAAAAACAAGTGGTATGGGATACATGGGTTACTAGCCATTAAACCAAACCTATCTTGTCTTATGTTTCTTAACATGGAATATAAATGTATATGCCATGTACCGCACCTAAGTGTCAGGACATATACATGGAAAGACCATAATTCATGTTCCCTAGGGTCCCACACTACATGTCCATCTATTCCATATGTTATGTGGATATTGTCTCTAACCTTAGATGCATCGAAAAACAACACAGTGTGTATTCTTGAGAGCACATGACATGCAGTCAGGATTTCCTGACACAATATGCCTACGACCTACCCAATTATCACAAACATTGGGGAAATGATCTAAAACACTTTGTGTTAAAAACAATAGACCATATATATATTGAAAAAAAAAGTAAAAAAATTTAACTTAAATTAGGTATATTTAATATAAAAATACCTACCTCTTAGTGGATCATCATAGCTTCATAATCACATATTTATTATATGTGATCTATGGTTGTTGCATCATTATATGGCCTCAATCAATCCCAACATATTCCTCCTCGAACACCCCCTCTCTCTCTCAATCATAATTTATAAAGGGTGAAGGAGGGAATATCCTTCCTATAAATGTGCCAAGGAGTTAAATATGAATTAGGGTAATTCAATACCAAAATTATTTAAATTGAATACCAATTAAATGTGCCTAACCTAAAGTCTGATACCCACACAGAGCTTATATCCCTCCTAGGTAAAACAACTCATTCCAAACTCAATCAAAAAGTTATAATTCCAATATAGATATCTATTTAGGATATATCAACATTTTAATCAATGAGATATAATGTAATATTTATTTAATAAATATAAAATATCATAATTTAATCGTCTGGCTCAAAATTTCATCAAATTTTTAGACATGGGTGAATGCCATATTCTGATATCAAAGGAATCATCATAAAATTTATTGAGGTCATGATCTAAGGTAAATTAACTATTTTATGCATTATAAAGGTCTGGGGTGTAGAAACACTAAAACTAGCTAATTATTTAGCATAGGAAGAACTCAAATCAATAATATGATAATATGTTGGGATATCAATTCTATCTACATCAATAAGGTGTTTGGTGTAGAATTCAATAGTTTACTCAACAATATATGGATCTTAAATACAGCCTCTAGCCAACTTTTATTTTGGATGTAACCTTTCAAAATATTTATATAACATTTAATGGATTACATACATATATAATGTATAGGACCATAAATTAATATCTCTTTAACCAAGTTATTCATTAAGTAAACCATTATATCAAAGAATAGAGATAGGAAGAATATCTTCAGTTCACTTAATATGAAAATAATTTACTTTTCCAATGTTGGAAACATTTTTGGGTTAATAACTTTATTGTATATATCTTTCAAAAGAAAAAAATATTGTTTAATGAGTGTTAGACATTCTGAAGTGGAATGCAATGTAAACATATAGGCATTAAATCTTGCATAAAAACATAACAGACATGTGATTTTAATTCCTTTAACTTTAAATAAATCATTAACATGATACTCTTAATATTTAATGAATTCCCCTTTAGAATCTATTCAACAGTTTTTAAGTTTCAAAACTGATATTACTCTTTCCTTGAAAGAGTGTAAGATATAGGGGGAATAAAATTCCTCCTTTTACCCTTCTCTAGTTCCAACACTTCCCTTATTTCCAAGTCAATCTGTCCAACCTAGCATTAATGTCGTCCTTTATTTTGTCAAGTGCATTTAGTAACGTGTCAATGACGTTATCACATAAAATTTTTTCTATGTGCATAAAATTAATAAAATTTATGATTTATAAATAATTCTAGTATGTTAATTCAAAAAAATACCACTTTTTCTAACCCATTTTATTAAGGTTTTCAAAAAGGTTTACCAAAAATGGTGACCATATTATTTACTTTCTCAAAATGTTGATAAACTATTAGTGGATATGGTGTCGTACAATATTCTTAATTCCCATCAAATGATGTTACCTAGAATTATTATTTATGTTATTGGGTTTAAAATTTTTGATTTCCTCAAAACACAGCCTTTGAGGAATGTTTCAATCTAACTAAGTGTGTACATTCTTCCCAAATAGGGCACCATAACATTCCTTTAATGTTATATCCTAAAAAAATACATAATTAGGAAAGGAATTTAGCATACCATATAACATGGACATCAATGTGAAGTCTTCATTTTTATAAGCATTATACAACATAAGTCTTGAATCCCATGTTAATTTCATTTCATTGATCAATGGAGCTAAATAAATATCAATATCATTACCTCTTTGTTTTGGTCTTGATAAAAGTAAAGAAACCATAATGTATTTTATCTTCATTCATAACCATGTTGGAGATTTATAATTTACCAACATAATGTATAATGTATAGTGAGTGCTAATTTTTACACCTAAATGATTCATTCCATCTATAAATAGCACAAGATAGAGGTTTCTCAACTCATTTTTAAATTCATGATGCCCATGATAAATTTTATTTCACTGAGTGTCTATTGGGTGAAAAAGTTACCAATAATTAATTATTGTATCTGAATTACATGCTAATTCCCTTTTATTATCATCACTTCTATATATTCACTTAAACCTTGGAATTTTTAGAAAGTACCAAGCAAATTTCAAAGGAATTGATTTATATTTCTTGTATCGAGACACACCACACCTGCGGACTTTTTAAGTGATTCATAGTCCTTGAGAAATAATAAAAAATCATTTTGGTATACATTTATTCATTAAAAGATCATAACCTTTGAATATAGCTTTCATTTAGCGTTATATGTTTGGAAAGAAAGATTATTATCTTCTAGTAGCATATCATTCAACAAATAAAGTAGTTCAGTATAGATGGTGTCACTCCATATCTTTTTAGATTTAAAATTATATAAATTTTGTATGGATGAAAATTTTTTATATTTAGTACAATCAAAAAATAGTGACATATTTTTCTAGCTCTTCATATTCTCAAATATATTTGGTAAATATCAAATTTTATCTTTAACCCTATCCTCATACAATTTTTTCATATGATTACAATCCATCCATTTTCGATTCATATCCATCCTATTTGATTTAATAATATTCATATTTAAAAAAAATACATAGAATGTGTCAGTTTAGAATCCTACGATTATATTATTCATACACACACACACATAGTGTTATCCTACTTGATATAAATTTTCATTGCATAATAACTTATTAGAACATATAAAGATGTGGACTTATATGAATATAAATTATAATAACACTTATTTTTTTATTACAAGAATTTGTATATCATAAATCATTATATTTTTTAAATGGGTTCATCAAGGGTGATAATTAACTCCTTTTCACTATCAATGTTAACAATAAACCTATTTATTTATACAACTAAATAAGTATTAGGTTATACATAATAAAAAATCACAATCAAAAAATTACTTTTTTATCAATTTTTCTACAGTGTTTAAAATAAATAAATCACATCAATTGTGGTTATTAAATTTGTAAATTTATGAAAAATATCATATTCCATCCACAAACTAGAATTCCCAAAGAGTTATTTTCTAAATTCATATTTTGAAATCATACTTTATATGCATGAAACTTTTTTTCATCTACTATTTTGAATATTTTCTCACTATTTATTTTTTATATGGTTTAAGAATATAAAATTTTAAAAAAAAGATTACAAGTAAATTATGAGGTATGACAACCCATTTAAAATTCTTTATGGAAATAAAATATTCGTAGAAATAATAAAATCACATGAAGAATACTTAGAAATGTTTGAAATAAAAATTCCATATGGATTATCAAAAACTAGACCTGCATGCCTTCATTTCCATTTAAATTGAGATTAAAAAGAGATAAAACCTTGACATTTGAAATGAAATTAAATAAACCATTATCTATTGAATATTTTTTTTAAATTAACTTTTATACGACATCAACAACAACCATTCATTTAATATAATATTCATTATAAAATAAAATTCCTAAAACCATATTTTTATTGGTTCCCATCCCGGAGATCTACTTAAGAATATTTTTTCTTGATATAAAATAGCATGCCTCCTCCCATTCATTAATTTACCACAAGGTCATAAAATAATGTAAAATTTCATTGAATAAATCATAATTTCCAAAAATCAACACCAACTTTAATATTGAAATCTTACATGCCTCAAAAATAATTTAATAGATTTTCATTCTAATAAGAAACCTCAAAAATTAAAACCCATGGATTTTAAACTCAATTTTTCAACATTATAACTAAAATTTATTGTAAAATTTATATTTTAACACCTCTTATACATAGATATAGAATTTAAATCCCAAACTATAATCATTATATCACTAAGATTTATTTTATATGGTGTCGATAACCTATTACTCTGAAAGCTCGAAGGCCTTAGATTTTTATTTATTTTTGGATAATCCCCCCTTTAAGGGTTGAGGGGGAACCCTTACAAGACCCATAGGCCCAATTCCCAATGACCATAAATTACCTGAAGTCCCATTGGTACAAGGGACAATACATGACCATGAAGGCCTAATACCTGACAACACTTGAACCAACCCCTCCCCAGCATCTCTATATTTGAAGGCACCTAGATCCCCACCTCAAATGACTGATCGGCTAGAATTGGAATGTGAAGAGATCCACAGTGCTTAGTACCAATGGAAATTGTCGAACCCTCTCATTCTTCCAATCTAGTTAGCTATTCTTTTGGTTCCTACTTCCTATAAATCCTCTTCTGAGCCTGGTGTAACGTCCTGACTCGGCTCACCTCTAAGATGGTGGTCAGACCAGTGCATCACATGACCTCAAGAACATCTCCCTAAATGAAAGAGGTTGCCGACTAGTAGCAAGGGCCTTTTTAACATATCTTTGGGGGAGACTATGCCCTCATAGGTAATGGGTAATAGGTAATACACAATGTAAGTAAACAAAAATTAATAATAAATAGCATAAGAATATAAATGAATAAACTACAGCAAAAAGGAAATAAATAATACCAACTGAATACATAATAAATACAGAATCTGATAATTGAAACCAGGTACAAAAATGATGTCATTCCATGATTTCTGTCTAAACTAAATCACAGAAAACAGAAACTCAAGCACACTATCGACTAAAATTAAAGACACAAAGTGCAACAAGTGCATCATGAGCAAGGATCAATCCACTGCCCTATTTTCCATCCTAAGAAGTAAGAAATAATCAAGCATCAGAAGCATTATGCTTCCCTTTGTAAATACCTCCAAGTATATAATCTACTCATGTGTCAACGACGCCCAAGCAGGGGGTGAGATAAAATCTCAGTAGGTTGACACCCACGGTGTCTAAACCTTTCCATTTCTGTAGTAATAAAATGCAGTGTGTAATTATATAATAAATATAGATAATTAATTATGTGAAATAAAGTAAAATAACTCATCCCAAGTTCCCAAAGGCACCCATTCCTAATCACCTGCTTCAGCCTAAGCTGGAAATCTGAAAGGAGTACTTATAAGCAGGATACACATATGAATGTATATAAGTCTGGAAAAGAAAGGTAATACAAGGAAAAGGTATACCCCCCAAGCTTGTGTTTTAACTGGGGGGCTAAGTCATGTGTAAACCAGGTGTGCTTCAACATACTAGAAAAATATCACAATCTCAAGAGAATCATAACGACATTAATATAACCTTCAGTGCATCATTATTAAAGTTCAAGTTGAGAGTTGGAGTTCGAGCTTGTCCCAAAGGTATTGCTTCAAAACATCCTTCAAATTATCCAATACCACCAAGTTCATCCAAGGAAATATTTCGGAAGATCAAGTATTGCTCGAGGCATGGCTTTACCCTGAGTCTGTCTTGATCTCGCAAAAAGGGGTCGAGCGTCATCCGAGGACGGATTAGCCACATTGCCAATGGATCTGTCTCGATGGGCCCTTTGGGAAAGGGAGTCACTCATAAGTATTATGAATACTGAGGAAGTCTCGGCTCGGAAAACCCAAGGACACCTCCCCCTGGCAAATAGAGGTAACCAGTCAGGAATGGAGAGTCTAAGCATGGACCTAAATACAGGACCCATTATGACAACCTTGCTCTTTATTACACACTTAGACATGATTTATTACATTAAATTCACTTGATACAATATATAAGATCTAGATTTCTAGTGTCTTTGTGGCTTAGTATCATTAAATAACAACTTAAAATAGGAAATAGAATGTCTTTATTGAAAACTTATTTCACATGACCACTACATTCCCTCGTACTTAGCATTGCATGGGATAACCTAAGGACATGAATAAGAAAAGGGTGATCTATAAAGACCTGTAAGGGAATAAACATGGAATAACATGAGGAATATAATACATGTTATAAAATAGGCATATCAATAGATCACAAGAGAAGCATGAACTTAAATGCATGAAAAATCATGATAATCATAACATGGAAATGTGTCACCAACACTTAACATGGAATTTAGCATGAGCTAAGGCTCATTGCACATGGAGAAAGATTAAATCCTTATTTCACATAAAGCGTGAGTAAACCCTCATTGCACTTGAATTATCAGGAGTAAACACTCATTACACATAACGTATCATGATACTATACTTTACCCAATGCATTGGATCACTATTAAGGCGCACCCTTATTAAACATTTCATTTCATGCATAGGTGTGACACATGGATCATATATGATGGAATCAATCAACATCATAAGTTATTACCAGATTAAGTAATGTGGAATAAATAAATGAAATTACCATTCAAAATGTATATGTGCATAAAGTTGAATACCCTTGATAGAGACATGGGTATGGTATTCACTACACAATGATCTTGGCTTGGAAAAACACGGTGCAATTTCGATAGCATAACGGCATGACATAAGGATTCATGAAAATGGTTGATGACAGAGAAATGGGTATCTCATCATATTTACAAGAAATTGACAATAAGGGGGTCATATATAAACATGTCCCAACAAATTTAATGGAATTTAGATGCATAATACAAAATATTTACTTGGATGTAAAAGAGGAGAGAGAAATCCCTTAGAGAATTCTGGCATTGTAACAGGTGTACATGAGAGGCATTAATGAGAGATAAAGGGGTATCCCATCATCCAAACATAAATAGGGTAGTATTGGTTAGGTGATAAATCATACCCCAACATTTATAATTGAAAATAAAAGGTCATAACAATATTAAGAAACTTGGATAAAAGAGGAAAGAATGAATCCCTTACTTGGAAATGTGATCCCAAAGGCTTGGGAGTGGCTTGAGAGAGCCTTATTGGGAGATTGGGGAAACTTTGAAGGATTATAGAGAGAGGATAGAAGAGTTTTGATGGACTCCAAAGTCTTTGAGTGAAGAGGAGGTGGGATCTTGGGTGGGTTTATATAGGAAAAGAGAGGAAATTATTTATTATTTGGGTTTGGGTCACCACACATTAAACTAATCAATACCACAAACCAGCCCATGGTTTTTGCCCATGGTTTTTTCAAAAGGGGAGTGGAAAATAATATTTTATAAGGAAAATGGCCTAATATCTTAAAATAATAGGGTTTCTTGTGTGGAGATGAGTCATACTCTAAAGGAAAACAATTTAAAAAGGAAAAATGTTTTATAAGCCTTGAAGGGTCCACCAAAGCTTTTTAAAATAAATAAAACAAACCCAAAATCACATAATTTTAATGGTAAACATATATTGTCCAAACAAAATGTTTATTTTATTTTATTACATAACTATTTGGTCTTTATAATGCCATAAAACACATTATATATTTAAATGGTATTTAATTTTTACCTAAAAAATTGATTGTCTCAAAAAATTATGAAAAATTAACGATTGGATAAATTTGACATCATGATTCCAAAAATAATATTCATTTTATCTAAATAATTTTCAAAATATGTGTATTTTTACTTTTAAAATAAAAACCGACATTTATCAAAAATTCATGGGTTTTGACAAAAACAGGTTTCAAACCTTAATAAAAATTACAATTACATTCATAAAATTATATGATCATTTATATTTAATAAAATGTAATTTAAAAATAATAATAATATTTTATTAAAATATTATTTAATTCAAAAATCCATTAATTCATCAAAATAGATTTCTTAGTTGAATATTAACTACAAATATTATTTGCGCTTTAAAAACTATATAAAAGTAACAATAATAAAATGAATGCACATTATTTATACAAAAATAATGTACATAGTCATAGTTATAGGGTCTTATTACATTACCCCTTATAAAACCCGCATAAGACTGAAGGGTAAGGTGTGCGATGGTGATAGACTCTTGGGGTGGCTCGGATAACATCGCTCGGGTGGTAATCTCAATGAACATCCACTTCTCCCATAGTCAGTTCTTCTCAAACTTAATGTGTTCAACCTAAACTTGGGCTTGGTCCAGAGCGAAGCCCAATGATGCCACCTCCTTTCCGAGCTCTGAAAAACGGGCTTCGTATGGGGAAAGTCTACTAGATGAGTTCATCACTTTCTTGTTATAAGTAAATTGGATTTGTTAAATATCTATATTTATATTAATCATGTGAACAATGTTCAATGGGTATATTAGCAATGGTCACAATTCATAATAGTATTTTAAAATCAAAAAACATAAAACCAATAAAGTTTACATTTATATAAACAACTTACATAATGAGACATTGAATCAGATCAAGAGAAATTTTCATTAATGAAAGTTTGGGTCGTTACAATCTTACCCCCTTAAGAAATTTTGCCTCCAAAATTTCCTTTTACCACACTAAAATAGATGTGGGTAACTCTACTTAATCATTTCCTTCGATTCCCACGTCACTTTTTTAAACTTTTGGTTTCACCAAAACACCTTGATGAGGGACATTGTCTTACATCGTAGAACTTTTTCTCTACGATCTAAGATCTTAACTGGTTGCTCCTCATAAGAAAGATCATCCTATAACTTTACCATCTCTGAAGAGAGTACATGTGAAGGGTCAGGTGTGTACTTCCTTAAGAGGGATTCATGAAATACATCATGTACTTTGGCCATGGTAGGTGGAAGTGCTAGTTAATAGGCCACAGCCCCGACACGATCAAGAATCTCGAAGGGGCTGATGTACCTAGGACTTAACTTCCCTTTCTTTACAAACCTCATGACCTTCTTCCATGGAGATATGCATAGAAATACCATGTCTCCCACTTTAAACTCAAGGTCTCATTGACGGTTATCTACATAACTCTTCTGTCGACTCTGGGTTTCCTTGATATGCTGCTGAATGGTTTTCACATTCTCCACCATTTCTTCAACCATTTCTAGTCCTAGAATATTATGCTCACTAACTTCATCCCAACTTTTCAGTGTTCTGCACCTCTTCTAATAGAGGGCTTCACAAGGTGGCATTCGGATGCTTGAGTGGAAATTTTTATAGTAGGGAAATTCAACCAGTGAAAGATGTTGGTCCCGCCCTCCTTTGAAGTCCATAGAACATGATCTTAACATATACTCTAGTGTCTGAATAGTTCTCTTGGATTGGCCATCCGTTTGAGGATGATAGGTCGTACTAAAGTTCATTTTAGTATCCAGATCATGTCGAAGACTCTTCCAAAACATATAGGTGAATATTGGATCTTGATCGGATACAATAGATAGTGGTACTCCCTACAGCCTTATCACTTCCCTCATATATATCTATATTCTAGTTGATCCAATGATAAATGACCCTGAATTGCAATGAACTGTGTAGAATTTGTAAAATGAACCACAACAACCTAGATTTCATTGTTGCCTTTGGATGTCTTCGGAAGTCCAGTGACGAAGTCCATGGTGGTGTTCTCCCATTTTCATGCTGGTATGGGCAATGGTTGCAACATTCCCTTAGACTTCTGCCTCTCTACCTTTACTTGCTGACACACCAGGCACTTTGATGTATACTTAGAGATCACCTTCTTCATATTATCCCACCAATAATTCTCTCAGAGATCTCAATATATCTTTGTGTTTCTTGGGTGAATAGAGAAATTTAAACTATGTGCATCATCCAAAAGTTCCTTCTTCATCTCCAAACATGATGGAACACATAGTATTTTCACAAATCTCACAATTTCTTCTTCATTAACATTGAAATCTAGGTCTTTCCCTTTTCTGATAGCTTCCACTTTCTTCTAAATTCCCATATAATCCTTTTGCGCATCCTTTAACCTTTCCAAAAGAGATGTTTGTGCAATCATCTGTAAAATGATTGATGATGTTCCCTTATTTATGATTTCCATGTCCATCTTCATCAAATATAAAAATATTGGATCCTTCTCAATTCTCATCAATGATAGAATCACTGGGTCCTTTCTACTTAGAGAATCTGCCACCTTGTTCATTTTCCCAAGGTGGTAATAGATTGAGCAGTCATAGTATTTGATCAGCTCTAACCATCTTCATCAGTGCATGTTCAACTCTTTCTATATGAATATATACTTGAGGCTTTTGTGGTCCGTATATATTTCACACTTCTCTCTAAAGAGATAATTCCACAAAACTTTTAAAGTGAATATCACCACAGCCAACTCCAAATCATGTGTTGGATAATTCTGCTCATGAACTTTCAATTTCCTTGAAGCATAGGCAATGACTTTTTCATTTTTAATCAACACATATCCCATACCCTTCTACAAAGCATCACTGAATACCACACCACTTGTGAAAAAAGTGAGCATGGGAAAATTGATAAGCCTCCTTTTTAACTCCTTGAATCTTTCTTCGCATTCATCACTCCAAGCAAACTTTACTCCCTTCCGAGTTATCTTGTTAAGGGGGTTGGAAAATAGTGAGAAATTTCTCTCAAATCATCGATAATATCCAGTTAACCCCAAGAATCTACAAATATCTGTTATCGATGTTGGCCTCATTCATCCCTCAATTGTAGTTATCTTGGAGGGATCCACAAATATCCCATTTCTTGTGACGATATGGCCCAAGAATAAGAACTCCTTCAACCAGAACTCACAATTTCCGTACTTTGCATAAAGTTTCTCCTTTCTCAAGGTCTCTTGTATAGTTCTTAGATGCTCCTCATGATCCTCCTTGGTTTTTGAGTATATGATAATATCATCTATAAATACTACCACAAATTTGTCAAGGTAATCTCTAAAGACTCTATTCATCAAGTCCATGAATATTGTTGGAGAATTAGTGAGTCTGAAAGAAATTACTATGAATTCATAGTGCCCGTATCTTGTATGAAAAGAAGTCTTGGGGATATCTTCCTTATTTACCCTTACTTGATAATATCCCGACCGTAAATCCACCTTGGAGAAGTATTGATCTCCACACAACTGATCGAACAAGTCATAAATTCAGGGGAGAGGATTCTTGTTCTTTAATGTGATTTATTAAGCTCACGAAAATCGATTCAAAGGCGCATTGACCCATATTTCTTTTTGATGAAGAGGACTGGTGCACCCCATGGTGAAGCACTTGGGTGTATAAATCCTTTATTCAGATTCTCCTGTAGTTGTTTCTTCATCTTCTCAAGCTCCACAACATCCATTCTATATGGAGTCTTGGATATTGGCAATGCCCCAAGTATAAGATCAATTGTGAAATCAATAACTCTTCTAGGAGGAAGACTAGGAAATTCCTTGGGAAACACTTCAGCGAATTCCCTCACAATAGGCATGTCTTCAATGATGGTTTCCTCTTTAGACTCAATCATCTGAGCCAGATATTCCTTCTCATAGGGCAGTAATATCCACGCTTGGGATGATAAAGCTAGAGAAGATTCATCTTCAACCTTTCACTTGTATAGAATCAGGAATAAACAAGGAATAACATGAGGAATACAATACATGTTAGACAATAGGCATATGAATGGATCACAAGAGAAACATGAACATAAAGGCATTATAAATCATGATAATCATAACATGGAAATGTGGCAACAACACTTAACATTGAATTAGCATGAGCCAAGGCTCAATGCACAATGAGCATGATTAAACCCCCATTACACATGAATCATGAGTAAAGTCTCAATTCACTTAAATTATAATGAGTAAACACTCATTGCACATGATGTATCATGATACTATACTTTACCCAATGCATTGGAGTGCTATTAGGGTGCACCCTTCTTAAAAATTTCATTTCATGCATAAGTGTGACACTAGATCATAGAACGTGAATTCATAAAACATCATAATTTATTTCATTGTTAAGGAATGTTGAATTCATACATGAAACTATTACATAAATATGTATTTGTTTATAAAGGTGAATACCCTTGATAGAGAAATGGACATCGTATTCACTACACAATGATTTTGGCTTGGAAAATTGTGGTGCAATTTCGGAAGCATAACGGCATGACATAAGACATAATAAAAATGGTTGATGAGAGAGAAAGTGGTGTCTCAATGAAATGGTCAATAAGGTTATTCATATAGATATATGTCCCAATATAGGTAATGTAATTTAGATCCATAATACAAAATAATTTCTTGAATGTAAATGAGGAGATAGAAATTCCTTACGGAATTTCAGCATGGTAACAGGTATATATGGAAGGCACTGATGAGAGAGAAATGGTATCTCATAATTCAAAAATAAATAGGATAGTATATGGGTGGTGAGAAATCAAACCCCAACATTTATAATTGAAAATAAAGGGGCATAATAATATTAAGAAACTTGGATAAAATTAGAAAGGAAGGAATCTCTTGGAAGTGTGATCTAAAGGGCTTGGGAGAGGCTTGAGAGAAGCTTATTGGGAGCTTGAGGCACCTTGGGAGGATTATATAGAGGAGGGAAGATGTTTGACCAACTCCAAAGGCTTTTAGTGAAGAGGAAGTGGGATCTTGGGTGGGTCTATATAGGGAAAGAGAAAGAATTCTTTATTATTTTGGTTTGGATCACCACACATTAAAATAATAAATACCACAAACCAGACCATGGTTTTTGGCCATGGTTTTTTCCAAAGGGGAGTTCAAAACAATATTTTATAATCCCAATGTCCGAAAATCTTAAAATAATATGGTTGCTTATGGGCAGGTGAGTCACACTCTCAAGTAAAACAATTTAAAAAGACAAAATGTTTTATAAGACTTGAAGGGTGCTCTAAAGCTTTGTAAAATAAATCAAACAAACCAAAAATTGAATTATTTTAATGGTAAAACATATATTTTCCAAACATAATTTTTATAGTATTTTATTACATCACTATTGGGTCATTATGATGTCATAAAACACATTATATATTTAAACGGTATTTAATTTTTACCAAAAAATTCGACTTTCTCAGAAAATTATGAAAACTTCACCATTGGATAATTTAGACATCCTAATTCCAAAAATAATATTCAATTTATCCAAATAATTTTCTAAATATGTAAATTTTTACTTTTAAAATAAAAACTAACATTTATCAAAAATTCATGGGTTTTGACCAAAATAGCTTTCAAACCTAAATAAAATTTACAATTTCATTCATAATATTATATGATCATTTACATTAAATAAATATTAATTTAATAATAATAATAACATTTTAATAAAATATTATTTAATTCAAAAATTTATTAATTCATCAAAATAGATTTCTTAGTTGAATATTAACTAAAAATACTATTTGTGCCTTAAAAACTATTTACAAAGTAATAATAATAAAATAAATGAACATTATTTATACAAAAATAATGTACATAGTCATAGAGCTAGGGTCTTGTAAAATAACCACTTATAACACCTGCAAAACACTGAAGGGTAAGGTGTGCAGTGGTGATAGACTCTTGGGGTTGCTTAGATAATATCTCTCGAGTGGTAATCTTGATTAACTTCCACTTCTCCCATACTCGGTTCTGCTGAATCTTAATGTGCTCAAGCTAAGCTTGGCCTTGGTCAAGATTCAAGCCCAATGACACCACCTCCTTTAGGTGTGGAAGATAAGGGCACATGGCTATTAACTGTCGGCAAGAAAAACCCGCAGCTGTGACAGAGGATAGGAACACTCTACTCTACTTTCAACACATTGTTCATTGTTTTAACTGCAAAGAACTAGGGCACATTGAAAACCAGTTCCCTAAGCCAAGGGCTTTCATAGGCAACCAACAACCTCCAAGGAAGTGAGGGTGAGCTTTTTCCATCACTACTGCTGAATTGAACCCTGGCAATGAAGTGGTGATAGGTATGCTAGTTATTCATTCAAGAATAGCAAACGTACTTTTTTATTCCGGTTCTATGCATTATTTTATATCCTGAAAGTTTAGTAGAACAATATCATCACCACCAAAAATCATGGAAGTGAAGATGTCAGTGAGTACAGAAAATGGGGTAATCATTTCATCCCATGAATATAACTCCTACCCTGTCATAATCGGTGGATTGAACTTCCCAGTGAACCTCATCATACTCCATCAAGTAGAATTTGATGCAATTATTGGCATGGATTGGATTTCCCTATATAGAGCCAACATAAATTTCCATGAGAGGGAAATCACTCTCCATGTGGAGAATCAACCCCTGATTCTATACAAGTTCAAGGAGGAAGATGAATCTTCTTTAGCTCTATCATCTCAAGCATGGATATTACTTCCCTATGAGCACGTGTATCTAGCTCAGATGATTGAGTATAAGTAGGAAACCATCCTTGAAGACATGCCTATTATGAGGGAATTTTCTGAAGTGTTTCCCAAGTAATTGTCTGGTCTTCCTCCTTGAAGAGATGTTGAATTCTCAATTGATCTTATACCTGGGGAATTTCCAATATCCAAGACTCTATATAGAATGTCTATTGTGGAGCTTAAGGAGATGAATAAAAAACTATAGGTTAATTTGGATAAAGTATTTATACACCCAAGTGCTTCACCATGGGGTGCACCAGTCCTCTTCATCAAAAAGAAGGATGGGTCAATGCGCCTTTTCATCGATTATCGTGATCTTAATAAAATCACGATAAAGAATAAGTATTCACTCCCATGAATTGATGACTTGTTCGATCAGTTGTGAGGAGCTAAATACTCATCCAAGGTGGATTTGAGGTCTGGATATTATCAAGTAAGGGTGAAGAAGGTTGATTTCCCCAAGACTACTTTTCATACAAGATACGGGCACTATGAATTTAGAGTAACGCCTTTCGGACTCACTAATGCTCTAGAAATCTTCATGGACTTGATGAATAGGGTCTTTAGAGATTACCTCGACAAATTTGTGATTGTATTTATAGATGATATTTTCATAAACTCCTAAACCAAGGAGGATCATGAGGAGCATATAAGAACTGTACTAGAGACCTTGCGAAAGGAGAAGATCGATGAAAAGTACAGCAAGTATGATTTCTAGTTTAAGGAGGTCCCTTTCTTGGGACATATCATCACAAGCTATGGGATATCTGTGGATCCCTCCAAGATAGATAGAATTGAGGGGTGTCTGAGGCCAACATCGGTAACAGATATCCGTAGCTTCTGGGAGTTAGCTAAATATTATCGACAATTTGTGAGAAATTTCTCGTGATTGTACAACCCTCTTACCAAGCTAACTCGGAAGAGAGTAAAGTTTTCTTGGAGTGATGAATGCAAAGAAAGCTTCAAGGAGTTCAAAAGAAGGATTATCACTACACTTGTTCTCACTTTACCCACAAGTGGAGAACTTTTTGTGGTATTAATTGATGCTTCAAAGAAGGGACAAGGATTTTTGTTGATGCAAAATGACAAATTCACTGCCTATGCTTCAAGGAAATTGAAATTTCATGAGCATAATTACCCAACACATAATCTGGAGTTGGATGCAGGGACATTTTCCTTAAACATTTGGAAGTATTATCTCTTTGGGGAGAAGTGTAAAATATTTACGGACCAAAAAATCCTCAAGTATAAATTAACACAGAAATAATTGAACATGTGCCAATGAAGATAGTTAGAGCTGATCAAAGACTATGACTACTCAATCAATTACACACTGGGAAAGTGAACCAGGTGGCAGATGCTCTAAGTATAAAGGACCCAGCGATTCTATCATTAATGATAATTGAGAAGGAACCAATCTTTTTTGATTTGATGAAGATGGACATGGGAATCATAAAGAAGGGAAGATCATCAATCCTTTCACAATTGATTACTCAACCGTATCTTTTAGAAAGGTCAAAGGATGCTCAAAAGGATGATGTGAGAATTTAAAAGAAAGTGGAAGCTATCAGAATAGGGAAATCCTTAGAGTTCAATGTTAATGAAGAATGAATTTTGATATTTGGGAAAAGACTATATGTTTCATCAAGTCTGGAGCTAAATAAGGAACTTTTGGATGATGCCCATAGTTCAAATTTCTCTATTCACCTAGGAAACACAAAGATGTATCAAGATCTCTAAGAGCATTATTGGTGGGATAATATGAATAAGGAGATCGTTGATTATATATCAAAGTGCTTGGTGTGTCAGCAAGTGAAGGAAAAGAGGAAGATTTCTAAGGGGATGATGCAACCATTGCCCATACCAACATGGAAATGGGAGAACATCACCCTAGAATTTGTCACTGGACTTCTGGAGACATCCAAAGGAAACAATTCAATCCGGGTTGTTGTGTATCGTCTTAAAAATTCTACACACTTCATTGAAATTTAGGAGGATTTCTCATTGGATCAACTAGCATGGATATATATCTGGGAAGTGGTAAGGCTGCATGATGTGCCACTATTTATGGTATCCGATCGAGATCCAAGATTCACCTCTAAGTTTTGGAAGAGTCTTTAACATGCTATGGATACTGAACTGAACTTCAGTACGGCCTATCATCCTCAAACGTATGTCTAATATGAGCGAACTATTCAGACAATAGAAGATATGTTAAGATCGTGTTCAATGGAAATTAAAGGAGGTTGGGATCAACATCTTCCTCTGGTTGAATTTTCCTACAATAACAGTTTCCACTCAAGAATCTAAATGGCACCTAATGAATCCCTGTATAAGAATAGATGAAGAACACCAGCATATTGGGTTGAAGTTAGTGAGTATAAGTTGCTAGGACCAGAAATGGTTGAAGAAATGGTGGATAAGTTGAAAACCATTCAGCAACATATCAAGGCAGCCCATAGTCGACAGAAAAGTTATGAAGATCACTATCGATGAGACCTTGAATTTAAAGTTTGATACATGGTATTTCTATGCATATCTCCATGGAATAAGTTCATGAGGTTTGGAAATAAAGGGGAGTTAAGTCCTAGGTATATCGTCCCCTTAGAGATTCTTGATCGTGTCAGGACTGTGGCCAATTGACTATCACTTCTTCCTACCATGGACAAAGTACATGATGTCTTTCATGTGTCCCTCTTAAGAAAGTATATACCAGGCCCTTCACATGTAATCTCTTTAGAGATAGTACAGTTAGAGGATGATCTTTCTTATGAGGAGTAACCAGTGAAGATCTTAGATCATAGAGAAAAAGTTCTATGAAATAAGACAATTCCCCTCTTTAAGGTGTTATGGATAAACCACAAGTTTGAAGAAGTCGCGTGGGAATCAGAGGAAATGATAAAGCAGAGTTACCCACCACTTTTTTAGTGTGGGAAAATAAAATTTTTAGGATGAAATTTCTTAAGGTGGGAAGATTGTAACGACCCAAAATTTCATTAATAAAAATTCTTCTTAATCTGATTAAATGTCTCATTATGTAAATTGTTTATATAAATGTAAACTTCATTGGATAGATTTTTTAGGATTTTAAAATACTATTAAGAATTGTTACTATTTCTAACATAACCATTGAATATTTATCAAATTATTAGTATAGATATAGGGATTTAACAAATCCAATTTACTCAGACAAAGGAAGTGATGGCCTCATCCAGTAGACTTGCCTTGTACGAAACCAATTTGTCAAAGCCTGGAAAGGAGGTGGCGTCATTGGACTTCACTCTAGACAAATCCCAAGCCAAGCTTGAACATGTCAAGCTTGATTGGAACTGACTACAAGAGAAGCAGAATTTAATGGAGATTACCACCCGAGCAATGTTATCCGAGCCACCCCAAGAGTCTGTCACCATCGCACACCTTACCTTTCAGTCTTATGTGGGTGTTATAATGGGTTATGTAACAAGACCTTAGCACTATGATTATGTGAATTATTTTTTTATATAATAATGAATATACATTAATTTTATTATTGTTACCTAATAAATAGTTATTAAAGTGCAAATAGTATTTTTAGTTAATATTCAACTAAGAAATCTATTTTGATGAATTAATGGATTTTTGAATTAGATAAAATTTTAATTAAATATTATTAAATTACTATTTTCTCTTCCTGAGGACTTACTATCTATAATTATTGTGAATTCAAGCTCACATAGCATCAAAACCTTTTCCAATGTCCAACTTTCTTGCAAGATGCTATGAGACATATCAAACACCTCCTCCATACCACAGAATCATCAAGGATCAGGGCACACCTATGAACTAATATTAAGCTTCCAACTCTACCACTTTTCAATACAAGGGAGGTACCATCAAGGTGTTTTCAAATATTTCCCCCTATCCAGAGAGTATGATTCACTATTTGATTTTAGAATAGTTTCTGAAGAGGGATACTTCTGAGTAGCCAATATATATAGTCTTTTCTTCCAGTTTTTTTGGAAACATAGACAATATATTAGAAGAATTACATTTCAAACATTTCAAATATGACTCTATCAAACTATTTTACAAAAACCTATTACATGGTGATTCTTTGAAACTATACGTTAGAAACAATTTTTTTCAAAAAGTGCATCATGTTTTTGGTCGGTACGATCCAAGTTGCACAGACTGCGTCTGGACTAAGGAAGTGGAAGAATTTGAATGTGCATTAAAGTATTGTTGCAATAAGTGGACCCCATCTCTCTGTGATCAATGTATTAATTATTTTTGAGGAATTCTTAATGGTGTTGGGTAAGAAACCCTATAGTTGTGTTTAAATTTTAGAGTTCTTTTTGTATGTAATCAAATTGAGAAGACACAATTTTTCTTAAGGGGGGAGATTTTAAGAACCCAAACTTTCATTAATGAAAATTTCTCATGATTTGATTAAATTTCTCATTATGTAAATTGTTTATATAAATGTAAACTTCATTGGTTTTATGTTTTTGGATTTTAAAATACTATTAATAATTGTGATCATTGATAATATAGTCATTGAATAGTGATCACATGAATCGTATAAATATAGGGCTTTAACAAATCTAATTTACTCAGACAAAGGAAGTGATGGCCTCACTCAGTAGACCTGCCCCGTATGAAGCCCAATTTTCAAAGCTCAAAAAGGAGGTGGAATCATTGGTCTTTTCTCTTGACCAATCCCAAGCTGAGATTGAACATGTTAAGCTTTAGCGGAACTGACTATAGAAGAAGTTGAAGTTAATAGAGATTACCACCCGAGCGATGTTATCTGAACCACCCCAAGAGTTTGTCACCATCGCACACCTTACCCTTCAGTCTTATGTTGGGGTTATAAGGGGTTATGTAACAAAAACCTATCACTATGATTATGTGCATTATTTTTGTATATAATAATGAATATACATTCATTTTATTATTGTTACTTCGTAAATAGTTTTTAAAGCACAAATAATAGTTTTAGTAAATATTCAACTAAGAAATATATTTTAAGGAATTAATATATTTTTGAAGTAAATATTATTTTAATAAAATATTATTATTATTATTCAATTACTTTTTATTAAATATAAATTATTCTGTAATTTTATGAATGCAATTGTAATTTTTATTAAGGTTTGAAAGTTGTTTTTGTCTAAACCCATGAATTTTCAATAAATGTCGGTTTTTATTTTAAAAGTAAAAATTAACATATTTAGAAAATTATTTAGATAAAATGAATGTTATTTTTGGAATCAGGACATTGAAATTATCCAATGGTGAATTTTGCATAATTTTCTGAGATAGTCGAATTTTTGGGTAAAAATTAAATATTATTTAAATATATAATGTGTTTATGACATCATAATGACCCAATAGTGATGTAATAAAATACTATAAAATTTATTTTCGTCCAATATATGTTTTAAAATTAAAATAATGTGATTTTGGGTCTGTTTTATTTATTTTAAAATGCTTTAGTGGACCATTCAAGGCTTAAAAAACATTTTGTCTTTTTAAATTATTTTCCTTGAGTGTGACTCACCTCCAAATAAGAAACCCTTTTATTTTATAATGGTCAGACATTGGCCTTATAAAATATTTTTTTCCACTCCCCTTTGTCAAAAACCATGGGAAACCCCATGGGCTTATTTGTGGTATTGATTAGTATAATGTGTGGTGACCCAAACCTAAAAAATAAAAAATCCCAATCTTTTCCTATATAAACCCACCCAATCTCCCACTTCCTCTTTACTCAAAGCCTTTGGAGTTCGTCCAACCAATTACCTCCTCTCTCTATAATCTTCCCAATGTGCCCCATGCTCCCAAGAAGCCTCTCTCAAACCTCTCCTAAGCCTTTGGGATCACACTTCCAAGTAAGGGATTCCTTCCTTTCTCATTTTATACAAGTTTATTAATATTGTTATACCCTTTTATTTTCAATTATAAATGTTGGGGTATGATTTCAAACCAACCCTATACTATCCTATTTATGTTTGAATGATGATATACCCCTTTATCTCTCATTTGTTCCTTCCATCTATACCCATTACCATGCTGAAATTCCATAAGGAATTTCTCTCTCCTCATTTACTTTCAAGAAATTATTTTGTATTATGGATCTAAATTCCATTACCTATGTTGGTAAATGCATATATATGACTCCTCTTACTGTTTATTTCATGTACATATAATTATACACCCCTTTCTCTCTCAGAAACCATTTTTATGAAGTCTTATGTCACGCTGTAATGTTGCCGAAATTGTACTACAATTGTCCAAGCCAAAATAATTGTGTATTGAATACCATTCCCATTTCTCTATCAAGGGTATTCACTTTTATGCACATTTACATATTCATGTAAGAGTTTCATGTATGAATTATACATTCCTTAATCATGGAATAAATTCTGATGTTTTATGAATTCAGGTTCTATTATCTTGTGGCATTGGGGCTTTGGATCATTACATAACAACTTAAAACATGAAATACAACATCTTTATTGAAAACTTCCTTTGTATGACCACTACATTCCCTCGTACTTATCATTGCATGGGATAACCTGAGGACATGAATAAAAAAAGGTTGATCTATAAATCTTAGTAAGGGAATAAACATGTAATAACATGAGGAATACAATACATGTTAGACAATAGTCATATCAATCGAGCACAAGAGAAACATGAACATAAAGGTATGATAAAGCATTATAATCATAACATTGAAATGTGGCAATAAAATTTAACATGATTTTAGAAAGAGACAATTATAATTGCACATTTATCCTGAGTAAATTATCATTTTACTTGAATTATAATGAGTAAACCCTCATTTCACTTGACGTATCATGATACTAATCTTTACCCAATGCATTGGAGTGCTATCAGGGTGCACCCTTCTTAAACATTTCATTTCATGCATAAGTGTGCCACATGGATCATATAACATGCAATCAATCAACATCATAGGTTATTCAACAATTAATTAATGTGGAATAAATACATTAAAGTACAATTCAAATTGTATATGTTCATAAAGGTGAATACCCTTGATAGAGACATGGGTATGGTATTCACTACACAATGATCTTGGCTCGGAAAAACATGGTGCAATTTCAGCAGCATAACGGCGTGACATAAGGATTAATGAAAATGGTTGATGAGTGATAAATGGGTGTCTCATCATATGTACATGAAATGGAAATTAATTGGGTCATATAGATATATTTACCAACAAACGTCATGGAATTTAGATGCATAATACCAGATAATTACTTGGATGTAAAAGAGGAGAGAGAAATCCCTCACGAAATTTCAGCATGGTAACAGGTGTACATGGGAGGCATTCATGAGATAGAAAGGGTTCTCTCATCATCCAAACAAAAATAGGGAAGAATGGGAGAGTTTTTAAATCATACCCCAACATTTGTAATTGAAAAAAAAGGCATAACAACTTAAAGAAAATTGGACAAAAATGAGAAAGAAAAAAATATCTTACTTGGAAGTGTGATCCCAAAGTCTTGGGAGAGGCTTCTTGGGAGATTTGGGAACCTTGGGAGGATTATAGAGAGAGTATTTCATTGGTTGGACTAACTCCAAAGGCTTTTAATTAAGAGGAAGTGGGATTTTGGGTAGGTTTATAATGGAAAGGAGATGGAATTATTTATTATTTTGGTTTGGGTCACCACACATTAAACTAATCAATACCATAAACCAAACTATGGTTTTTGACCATAATTTTTCCCAAAGTGGATTGTAAAACAATATTTTATAAGTACAATGCCCTAATGTCTTAAAATAATAGGGTGGCTTATGTGGAGGTGAGTCACACTCTCAAGGAAATTCATTTAAAAAGTGAAAATATTTTATAACTCTTGGAGGGTCCACTAAAGTTTTGTAAAATACATCAAAAAAACCTAAAATAAAATTATTTTAATGTTAAAACATATATTGGCTGAACATATCATTTATAGTATTTTATTGCATCATTATTGGGTCGTTATGATGTCACAAACACATTATATATTTAAATGGTATTTAATTTTTACCCAAAAAATCGACTCTCAGAAAATTATGAAAAATTCACCATTAGAAAATTTTGATGTTCTGATTCCAAAATTAATATTAATTTTATCTAAATAATTTTCTAAATATGTGAATTTTTACTTTTAAAATAAAAAATGACATTTATTGAAAAATCATGGGTTTTGATAAAAATAGCTTTCAAACCTTAATAAAAATTACAATTGCATTCCTAAAATTATACGATAATTTATATTTAATAAAAATTAATTTGATAATAATAATAAAATATTATTTAATTAAAAAATCAATTAATTCATCAAAATAGATTTCTTAGTTAAATATTAACTAAAAATACTATTTGTGCCTTAAAAACTATTTATAAAGTAACAATAATAAAATGAATGCTCATTCTTTATAAAAAAAAATAATGTATATAGTCACAGTGCTAGGGTCTTGTAAAATAACCCCTTATAACACTCTCATAATACCGAAGTGTAAGGTGTACGATGGTGACAGACTCTTGGGGTGGCTCGGATAACATCACTCAGGTGGTAATCTCTATTAACTTCGAATTCTCCCGTATTCGGTTCCTCTCAAGCTTAACGTGTTCAATCATGACTTAGGCTTGGTCAAGTGTGAGGCCCAATGATGCCACCTCCTTTCCAAGATCTGAAAAATGGGCTTCGTACATGGTCAAGTCTACTGGATGAGGCCATCACTTCCTTTGTCTGATTAAATTGGATTTGTTGAAGCCCTATATTTATATTAATCATGTGATCACTTTTCAACTGCTATATTAGAAATGGTCACAATTATTAATAGTATTTTTAAATCCAGAAACATAAAAACAATGATGTTCACATTTTATATAACCATAATAAGACATTTAATTTGATCAAGAGTAATTTTCATTAATGAAAGTTTGGGTCATTACAATCTTCCCCCCTTAAGAAAAAATGTATCCTAGCAATTTGATTACATATAAAAAGAACTCTGAAATTTAAACACGACTACAAGGTTGCTTACCCACCACCATTAATAATTCCTCAACCCTAGTTATCACATCTACCATGGAGATCTAGGGTCCACTTAGTGCAATAATACTTCAATTCACATTCAATGTATTCCACTTCCTTAGTCCAGATGTATTCTGGGCAACTAGGATTGTACCAATGGAAAATATGATGCACTTTCTGAAAAAAAAATTATTTCTAACGTATAGTTTCAAAACATCACCATGTACCAAGTTTTTGTAAAATAGTCTGATATAGTCATATTTGAAATTTTTGAAATGTGGTTCTTCTAATATATTTTCTATATTTCCAAAAAAACTGGAAGACAACACTACATATATAAATTCTACACAGAGGTCTCCCTCTTTGGAAGCTATTCTAAAACCAAATAGTTAATCATACTCTCCGGATAGGGGGAAATATATGAAAATACCCTAATGGTACCTCCCTCATCTTCAAAGGTGGTAGAGTTGGGATCTTAATATTTAATCATAGGTGTGCCATGATCTTTGAGGATTTTGTGGTATGGATGATGTGTTTAATATGTCGTAGAGTGTCTTGTAAGAAAGTTGGACATTAGAAAAGGTTTCTATGATATGTGATATTTACTTTATAATAATTATTTCTAGTAAGTTCTTAGGAAGGGACAAGAGTGTTGTATGAGGTTCTTCCCCTTCCATCTCAAAACTATCCTTTATCCTGCTAATGAAACGTATCAAATTTTGAGTTACCCACTATACATGATAAAATTATGATATAAAACAAATTGAATTTTAATGATTTATTATACCTTAATGAAATTAAAATTATAGGTAACACATAAAGGGTAATCCAAGGACAAAACTGATGACTTATAAATAGCTTTTATTTCCTTAACTTATGAATTTATAGGCTTCAATCTATTCTATTCATGATCTATTTTCTAATATATATTCTTAGGGGAATTTTTTTAATTTTCCTTAATAAGGGTTCATACTAAGCTTTTGAATTTACCAAAGTATATCTGGCAGGAGTTTCGTAACCAAGAGTTTAGAAAGTCTCGTTGTCTTGTATCAGGATACCCCAATTCAAGACCTAAACTCCTTGTCAGGGTTTTTACCCAGAGGTATATCTATTCCAGAGCCACCTCTACCTTCTCGTATCCAGACAGGGATGTGTTTTTTTGATAAACCACTTACTCAGTACACACCAAAACTTAGGGATGTTTTCATACTTAGTCTTGTCTCTAAGGATTTATTAGGTTTTTCTAACCCTAATCCCAAAAATAACTAAACCTATCCTCTGTTACCAACTATGATAACCCTATTATTTATTACAAACTAAATCATGATTTATTACATAAACATTACCTGTTACAATATGTAAGATCAAGAGGTGTAGTGTATTTGGTGCTTAGTATCAGTACATAACAACTTAAAACATGAAATACAACATCTTTATTGAAAACTTCCTTTACCAGACCATTGTATTCCTTCGTACTTAGCATTGTATGGGATAACCTGAGGACATGAATAAGAAAAGCGTGAGATATAAATCATAGTAAGGGAATAAACATGGAATATCATGTTAGAATAAAATAATTGTTATAAAATAGGCATATCAATGGATCAAAAGAGAAACATAAACATAAAGGCATGATAAAGCATGATAATCATAACATGGAAATGTGGCAACAACATTTAACATGATTTTAGCGTGAGTCAAGGATCATTGCACATGGATCCTGAATAAATCCTCATTTCACTTGAATTATCATGAGTAAACCCTCATTTCACTTGACGTATCATGATACTAATCTTTACCCAATGCATTAGAGTGCTATTAGGGTGCACCCTTCTTAAACATTTCATTTCATGCATAATCGTGCCCCATGGATCATATAACATGGAATCAATCAACATCATAAGTTACTCCGTGATTAAGTAATGTGGAATAAATAAATGAAAGTACCATTAAAAATTTATATGTTCATAAAGGTGAATAACCTTGATAGAGACATGTGTATGGTATTCAATACACAATGATCATGGCTTGGAAAAACGCGGTGCAATTTCAGTCGCATAACGGCGTGACATAAGGATTCATGAAAATATTTGATGAGAAATAAATGGGTGTCTCAACATATTTACATGAAATTTAAAGTAAGGGGGTCATATAGATACATGTCCCAACAAATTTCATGGAATTTAGATGCATAATGCAAGATAATTACTTGGATGTAAAAGTGGGGAGAGAAATCCCCCGTGGAATTTTGTCTTGGTAATAGATGTAAATGACAGGAATTATTGAGAGATAAAGGGGTCTCCCATTATCCAAACATAAATAGGGAATTATGGTAGATGTGAAAAATCATACCCTATCATTTTTAATTGAAAAACAAATGGCATAACAACTTAAAGAAAATTGGACAAAAATTAGAAAGGAAGAAATCCCTTACTTGAAAGTGTAATCCCAAAGGCTTGGGAGATGCCTGAGAGAGGCTTCTTGGGAGCATGGGGTTTTTTGGGAGTATTATAGAGAGAGGAGTTCAGAGGTTGGAAGAAATCCCAAGCCTTTAACTGAAAAGGAAGTGGGATCTTTGGTGGGTTTATATAGGAAATGAGAAGGAATTATTTATTATTTAGGTTTGGGTCACCACACATTAAAATAATCAATACCAAAAACCATACCATGGTTTTTTCCCATGGTTTTCACCAAAGTAGAGTGGAAAATAATATTTTATAAGGACAATGTCCAAACTTCTTAAAATAATAGGGTGTCTTATTTAGAGGTGAGTCACACTCTCAAGGAAATTCATTTAAAAATTGAAAATGTTTTATAACTCTTGGAGGGTCCACTAAAGATTTTTAAAATAAATAAAACAAACCCAAAATAACATTTTTTTAATGTTAAAACATATATTTCCCAAAAATATCATTTATAGTATTTTATTACATCACTATTAGGTCATTATGATGTCATAAAACACATTATATATTTAAATGGTATTTAATTTTTACCCAAAAATTCGACTGTCTCAGAAAATTATGAAAAATTCACCATTGGATAATTTAGACATTATGATTACAAAAATAATATTAATTTTATCTAAATAATTTTCTAAATATGTGAATTTTTACTTTTAAAATAAAAAAAATGACATTTATTGAAAAATCATGGGTTTTGATAAAAATACCTTTCAAACCTTAATAAAAATTATAATTGCATTCATAAAATTATATGATAATTTATATTTAACAAAAAGTAATTTAATAATATTAATAAAATATTATTTAATTCATAAATAAATTAACTCATCAAAATATATTTCTTAGTTGAATATTAACTAAAAATATTATTTGTGCTTTAAAAACTATTTACAAAGTAACAATAATAAAATGAATGCACCTTCTTTATACAAAAAAAATAATGTACATATTCATTGTTCTAGGGTCTAGTAAAATAGCCCCTTATAACACCTGCATAAGACCGAAGAGTAAGGTTTTCGATGGTGACACACTCTTGGGGTGGCTCGGATAACATTGCTCAGGTGGTAATCTCTATTAACTTCCACTTCTCTCATAGTCAGTTCCTATCAAGCTTAACGTGTTCAATATCGGCTTGGGCTTGGTCAAGTGTGAGGACCAATGATGCCACCTCCTTTCCGATCTCTGAAAAATGGGCTTCATATGGGTCAAGTATACTGGATGAGGTCATCGCTTCCTTTGTCTGAGTAAATTGGATTTGTTAAAATGGTGACATGTATGCTAGTTATTCATTCAAGAATAGCGAATGTACTTTTTGATTCAGTTTCTACATGTTATTTTATATCCTAAAAGTTTAGTAAAAAAATCCCAACACCACCACAAATCATAGAAGGGAGGATGTCAGTGAGTACGGCAAATGGGCCAATCATTGCATCCCATGAATATAACTCCTCCCCTGTCATAATCGGTGGATTAATCCTCCCGATGAACCTCATCATACTCTCTCTGGTGGAATTTGATGCAATTATTGGCATGGATTGGCTTTACCTATATAGATCCAACATAAATTACCATGAGAGGGAAATCACTCTCTATGTGAAGAATCGACCCCCAATTCTGTACAAGTGCAAGGAGGAAGATTAATCTTCTTTAGCCCCATCATCTCAAATGTGGATATTACTTCCCTATGAGAACGTGTATCTGGCTAAAATGATAAAGTCTAAGAAGGAAACCATCCTTGAGGGCATGCCTATTGTGAGAAAATTTTATGAAGTGTTTCCTGATGAATTGTTTGGTCTTCCTCCTAGAAGAGATTTTGAATTCTCAATTGATCTTATACCTGGGGCGTTTCCAATATACAAGACTCCATTTAGAATAGATTTTGTGGAGATTGAAGAGTTGAAGAAATAACTATAGGAGAATCTAGATAAAGGTTTTATACACCCATGTGCTTCACTATGGGGTCCACCAGTCCTCTTCATCATGAAGAAGGATCGGTCAATGCACCTTTGCAACAATTATCACAAGCATTACAAAATCACGATAAAGAACAAGTATCCTATCCCACCAATTGATGAATTATTTGATCAGCTGTGTGGAGCACAAAACTTCTCCAAGGTAGATTGGTGTTCAGGATATTATCAAGTAAGGGTAAAGAAGGAAGATATCCCCAAGACTGCTTTTCGTATAAGATACAGACACTATGAATTCATAGTAATGCCTTTCGGACTCACTAATGCTCCAGCAATCTTCATGGACTTGATGAATAGAGTCTTTAGAGATTACCTCAACAAATTTGTGGTAGTATTTATATATGATATTCTCATATACTCCAAAACTAAGGAGGATCATGATGAGTATCTAAGAACTGTACTAGAGACCTTGTGAAAGGAGAAACTCTATGAAAAGTATAGCAAGTGTGAGTTCTGGTTGAAGGAGTTCTCTTTCTTGGGTCATATCATCACAATCAATGGGATATCTGTGGATCCCTCCAAGACAGATACAATTGAGGGGTTACGGGGGCCAACATAGGTAACAGATATTCGTATCTTCTTGGGGTTAACTGGATATTATCGATGATTTGTGAGAAATTTTTCACGATTGTCCAACCCTCTTACCAAGATAATTCGGAAGGGAGTAAAGTTTTCTTGGAGTGATGAATGTGAATAAAGCTTCAAGGAGTTGAAAATAATGATTATCAATACACTCGTTCTCACTTTACCCTCAAGTGGAGAAATTTTTGTGGTATTTAGTAATGCTTCGAAGAAGGGATTGGACTGTGTGTTGATGCAAAATAAAAAAGTCATTTCCTGTGATTCAAGGAAATTGAACGTTTATGAGTAGAATTATCCAACACATGATCTGCAGTTGGTTGTGGTGATATTTGCCTTAAAATTTTGGCGGCATTATCTCTTTGGGGAGAAGTGTCAAATATATACGGACCACAAAAGCCTCAAGTATATATTCAAACAGAAATAGTTGAACATGCACCCACAAAGATGGTTAGAGGTGATCAAAGACTATGACTGCTCAATCAATTACCACCCTGGGAAAGAGAACAAGTTGGAAGATGCTCTAAGTAGAAAGGACCCAGTGATTCTATCATTGATTAGAATTTAGAGGGATCCAATCTTTTTAGATTTTATGAAGATGGACATGGGAATCATAAAGAAGGGAGCATCATCAATCCTTTCACAAATGATTTCTCAACCGTATCTTTTTGAAAGGTTAAAGGATGCTCAAAAGGATGATGTCAGAATTCAAAAGAAAGTGGAAGCTATAAAAAATGGTAAATCCTTGGATTTAAATATTAATGAAGAATTAATTAAGAGGTTTGGGAAAATAATGTGTGTTCCATCAAGTCTGGAGTTGAAGAAAGAACTTTTGGATGATGCACAAAGTTCAAATTTCTCTATTCACCCAGGAAACCCAAAGATGTATAGAGATATCTAAGAGCATTATTGGTGGGATAATATGAATAAGTAGATTCCTGAGTATACATCAAAGTGTTGGGTGTGTTAGAAAGTGAAGAAACAGAGGCAGAAGTCCAAGTGGATGATGCAACCATTTCCCACACCAACATGAAAATGGGAGAACAACACCATGGACTTTGTCACTGGACTTTCAAATAAATCCAAAGGAAACAATGCAATTTGGGTTTTTGTGGATCGTCTTACAAATTTTTCACACTTCATTGCAAATCAGGATGATTTCTCAATGGATCAACTAGCACGGATATATATCAGGGAAGTGGTAAGGCTACATGGAGTACCACTATCTATTGTATCTGATCGAGATCCAAGATTCACCTCCAAGTTTGTCTTCAACATTCTCTAAATATATAACTGAACTTCAGTACATCCTATCATCCTCAAACAGATAGCCAATCTGAACAAACAATTCAGACACTCGAGGATATGTTAAGATCATGTTCTATGGACTTCAAAGGAGGGTAGGACCAACATCTTCCATTGGTTGAATTTTCTTACAATAATAGTTTCCACTCAAGCATCTGAATGGCACCTTATGAAGACCTTTATGGGAAGAGGTGCAGAACACCGGCCTGTTGGTATGAATTCGGTGAGTGTAAGCTTCTAGGACTAGAAATGGTTGAAGAAATGGTGGAGAATGTGAAAACTATTCAGCGGCTTATCAAGGTAACCCAGCGTCGACAGAAGAGTTATGCAGATAAATGTTGACGAGACCTTGAGTTTAAAGCTGGAGACATGGTATCTCTACAAATATACCTATGGAATAATGTCATCAGGTTTGGAAAAAAGTGAAGTTAAGTCCTAGGTACATCATCCCCTTCAAGATTCTTGATCGAGTCGGGACTGTGTCCTATAGACTGGAACTTCCACCTACCATGGCCAAAGCATATGATGTCTTCCATGTATCCCTCCTAATTAAGTACATACCTGATCCTTAACATGTACTCTCTTTAGAGGTGGTATAGTTAGAGGATGATATTTTTTATGGGTAGAAACCAGTGAAGAAATTAGATCATAGAGAAAAAGTTCTACGAAATAAGACAATGCCCAACGTCAAGGTGTTATGGCGAAACCAAAAGTTTGAAGAAGAGATGTGTGAATCAGAGGAAGTGATGAAGCACAATTACCCACATCAATTTTAGTATGGGAAAAGGAAATTTCAAGGGAAAATTTTCTTAAGGGTGGAATATTGTAACGACCCAAACTTTCATTAATGAAAATTCTTCTTGATCTAATTAAATGTCTTATTTTGGTTGTATAAAATGTGAACACCATTGGTTTTATGTTTATAGATTTTGAAATACTATTAAGAATTGTGACCATTTATAATATATTCGTTGAATTGTGATCACATGATTAGTATAAATATAGGGCTTTGACAAATCCAATTTACTCGGACAAAGGAAGCGAAGGCCTCATCCAGTAGACTTTCCCCATACGAATCCCATTTTTTAGATCTTGGAAAAGAGGTAGCATCATTGGGATTCACTCTTGACTAATCCCAAACCAATCTTGAACATGTTAAGATAGAGTGGAACTAACTACAGGAGAAGTGGAAGTTAATAGAGATTACCACCCGAGCGATGTTATCTGAGCCACCCCAAGAGTATGTCACCATTACACACCTTACCCTTCGGTCTTATGTGGGTATTATAAGGTGTTATGTAACAAGACCCTAGCACTATGACTATGTACATTATTTTGGTATAAATAATCTGCATTCATTTTATTATTGTTACTTTGTAAATAGTTTTTAAAGCGCGAATAGTATTTTTAGTTAATATTCAACTAAGAAATCTATTTTGATGAATTAATGGATTTTTTAATTAAATAATATTTTATTTAAATATTATTATTATTATTAAATTATTTTTTATTAAATTTAAATGATCGTATAATTTTATGAATGCAATTTTAATTTCTATTAAGGTTTGAAAGTTGTGTTTGTCAAAACCCATGAATTTTCGATAAATGTCGGGTTTTATTTAAAAAGTAAAAATTCACATATTAAGAAAACTATTTTGATAAAATGAATATTATTTTTGAAATTAGGACATTGAAATTATCCAATGGTGAATGTTTCATAATTTTCTGAGGCAGTCGAATTTTTGGGTAAAAATTAAATACAGTTTAAATATATAATTTGTTTTATGACATCATAATGACCCAATAGTGATGTAATAAAATACCATAAACATTATGTTCGGACAATATATGTTTTAAAATTAAAATAATTTGATTTTGGGTTTGATTTATTAATTTTACAGAGCTTTAGTGAACCCTCCAAGAATTATAAAACATTTTCACTTTTTAAATGAATTTCCTTGAGAGTGTGACTCACCTCCACATAAGCCACCCTATTATTTTAAGAAGTTCGGTCATTGTCCTTATAAAATATTTTTTTCAAATCCCCTTTGGCAAAAACCATGGGCAGAAACCATGGGCTGGTTTGTGGTATTTATTAGTTTAATATGTGGTGACCCAAACCTAAATAATAAATAATTCTCTCTCCTTTATTATATAAACTCACCTAAGATCCCACTTCCTCTTCACTCCAAGCCATTGGAGTTCATCCAAACTCTTCCCTCCTCTCTCTATAATCCTCCAAATTTGCCCCAATCTCCCAATAAGCCTCTCTAAAGCATGTCCCAATCATTTGGGATCACACTTCCAAGTAAGGGATTTATTCCTTTCTCATTTTTGTCCAGTTTTCTTTAAGTTGTTATGCCCTTTTTTTTTCAATTAAAAATGTTGGGGTATGATTTTTCACCTCCCCTATACTAACCTATTTATGTTTGGATAATTGGAGACCCCTTTCTCTCTCATAAATTTCTCCCATGTACACATGTTACCATGCCGAAATTCCATGAGGGATTTCTCTCTCCTCTATTACATCCAAGTAATTATTTTCTATTAACCATCTAAATTCCATTACGTTTTTTGGGACATGTATCTATATGACCCCCATTACTTTCCATTTAATTTACATATGATGAGACACACATTTTTCTCTCATAAACCATTTTCATGAATCCTTATGTCATGTCGTTATGTTGTCAAAATTGCACCGCCTTTTTCTAAGCCAAGATCATTGTGTAGTGAATACCATACCCATGTCTCAATCAAGGGTATTCACCTTTATGCACATATATATGTTGAATGGTACTTTCATGTATTTATTCCACATTACTTAATCATGTAATAACTTATGATGTTGATTGATTCCATTTTATATGATACATGTGGCACACTTATACATGAAATGAAATGTTTAAGAAGCGTGTGCCCTGATTGCGCTCCAATGCATTGGGTAAAGTATAGTATCATGATACGTCATATGAAATGAATGTTTACTCATTAAACTAATCAATACCATAAATCAGACCATGGTTTTTTCCCATGGTTTTTTCCAAAGGGTATTGAAAAACAATATTTTATAAGTCCAATGGCCAAACATATTAAAATATAGGTTTGCTTATGTGGAGGTGAGTCACACTCTCAAGGAAATTCATTTAAAAATTGAAAATGTTTTATCACTTTTGGAGGGTCCACTAAAGTGTTGTAAAATAAATCAAACAAACCTAAAATTAAATTATTTTAATTTTAAAACATATATTGGCCTAACATATCATTTATAGTATTTTATTATATCATTATTGGGTCATTATGATGTCATAAAATAGATTATATATTTAAACGGTATTTAATTTTTACCCAAAAATAAAACTGTCTCAGAAAATTATGAAAAAATAACTATTGGATAATTTCAACATTCTGATTCCAAATATAAAATTCATTTTATCTAAATAATATTATAAATATGTGAATTTTTACTTTTTAAATAAAAAACCGATATTTATCAAAAAAAATCATGGGTTTTGATAAAAAGAGCTGTCAAACCATAATAAACATTAAAATTGCATTCATAAAAAATATATGACCATTTATATTTAATAAAAATTAATTTAATAATAATAATAATGATAATTTTTTAAAATATTATTTAATTATAAAAAAATCCATTAATTCATCAAAATGGATCTCTTAGTTGAATATTAACTAAAAATATTATTCATGCCTTAAAAACTATTTACAAAGTAACAATAATAAAATGAATTCACATTTTTCATACAAAAATAATGTACATAGTCATAGTAAAAGGGTATTTTTACATAACCCCTTATAACACCCGCATAAGACTGAAGGGTAAGGTGTGTGATGGTGACAGACTCTTGGGGTGGCTCGGATAACATCACTCGGGTGGTAATATCAATTAACTTCCACTTATCTCGTAGTCGGTTCCGCTCAAGATTAACGTTTTCAAGCTCAGATTTGGATTGGTCAAGAGTAAATCCCAATGATGCCACCTCCTTTCTAAGCTCTGAAAAATGGGCTTCGTATGGGGAAAGTCAATTGGATGAGGCCATTTCTTCCTTTTTCTGAGTAAATTAGATTTGTTAAACCCCTATATTTATATTAATCATGTGATCTTTTTTCAACATCTATATTAGAAAAGGTCACAATTCTTAGTATTTTAAAATCCAAAAACATAAAACCAATGATGTTCACATTTTATATAACCATAATAAGAAATTTAATTAGATCAAGAGTAATTTTCATTAATGAAAGTTTGGGTCGTTACAATCTTCCCCCTTAAGAAATTTTGCCCTCAAAATTACATTTTCCTACACTAAAACAGATGTGGGTAACTTTGCTTCATCACGCCCTCTGATTCCCACATCGCTTCTTCAAACTTGTGGTTTCTCCATAACACCATGACGAGGGGAATTATCTTATTTCAAAGAACATTTTCTCTATGATCTAAGATCTTCAATGGTTTCTCCTCATAATAAAGATCATCCTCTAACTCTACCACCTCTGAAGAGAGTACATGTGAAGGGTCTAGTATGTACTTCCATAATATGGATACATGAAAGACATCATGTACATTGGCCATTGTAGGTGGAAGTGCTAGTCGATAGGTCACAGCCCCGACACAATCAAGAATCTCGAAGGGTTCGTTGTACCTAGGACTTAACTTTTCATTCTTTTCAAACCTCGTGACCTTCTTCCACGGAGATAAGAATAGAAATACCATATCTACAACTTTAAACTCAAGGTCTCTTTGACGGTTATCTACATAACTCTTATGTCGACTCTGGGCTGCCTTGATATGCTACTGAATGGTTTTCACCTTATCCACTATTTCTTCAACCATTTATGGTCCAAGAAGCTTACGCTCACTGACTTCCTCCTAACATGTCGATGTTATGCACCTCTTCCCATATAGTACTTCATAAGGTTCCATTTGGATTTTTGAGTGGAAACTATTATTGTAGGTAAATTCAACCAGTGGAAGATATTGGTCCCACCCTCCTTTGAAGTCCATAGAACATGATCTTAACATATCCTCCAGTGTCTAAAAAGTTCACTCATATTGTCCATCTGTTTGAGGATGATAGGCCATACTGAAGTTTAGTTCATCATCCAGATCATGTTGAAAACTCTTCCAAAACTTAGAGGTGGATCTTGGATCTCAATCAGATACAATAGATAGTGGAACTCCATGTAGCCTTACCACTTCCCTGATATATATATGTGCTAGTTAATCCAATGATAAATCCTCCCAAATTGCAATGAAGTGTACAGTCTTTGTAAGAAGATCCACAACAACCCAGATTTCATTGTTTCCTTTGGATATCTTCAGAAGTCCAGTGACAAAGTCCATCGTGATGTTCTCTCATTTCCATGCTAGTATGGTCAATGGTTGCATCATCCCCTTAGACTTCTACCTCTCTTCCTTCACTTGTTGACACACCAGGCACTTTGATGTATACTCAACGATCTTCATCTTCATATTGTCCCACCAATAATGCTCTAGGAGATCTCGATACATCTTTGTGTTTCCTGGGTGAATAGAGAAATCCGAACTATGTGCATCACCCAAAAGTTCCTTCTTCAGCTCCGGACTTGATGGAACACATAGTCTATTCCCAAATCTCACAATTCCTTATTCATTAACATTGAACTCCGGGGATTTCCCTTTTCAGATAGATTCCACTTTCTTCTTAATTCCCACATCATACTTTTGATCATCCTTTAACTTTTCCAAAAGAGACGATTGAGCGATCATTTGTGAAAGGATTGATAATGTTACCTTATTTATGATTCCCATGTCCATATTTATCAAATATAGGAAGACTATATCCTTCTCAATTCTCATCAATGATAGAATCGATTGGCCCTTTCTACTTAGAGAATCTGCCACCATGTTCATTTTCCTAAGGTGGTAATGGATTGAGCAGTCATAGTCTTTGATCAGTTATAACCATCTTTATTGGCGCATGTTCAATTAGTTCTATGTGAATATATATTTGAGGCTTTTATGGTCCGTATATATTTCACACTTCTCTCCAAAGAGATAATTCCACCAAATTTTTAAAGCGAAGATCACCGAAGCCAACTCCATCTCATGTGTTGGATAATTCTGCTTATAAACTTTCAATTGCCTTGAATCATAGGCAATGACTTTGTCATTTTTCATCAACACACAATTGAGTCCCTTCTTTAAAGCATCACTGAATACCACAAAAATTTCTCCACTTGTGGGTAAAGTTAGAACAGACGCAGTGATAAGCCTCCTTTTTAACTCCTTAAAGCTTTCTTTTCATTCATCACTCTAAAAAAACTTTACTCCCTTCCAAGTTAGCTTGGTAAGAGGTTTGTACAATCATGAGAAATTTCTCACAAATTGTTGATAATATCAAGCTAACCCCAAGAAGCTACAGATATCCATTATCGATGTTGGCCTCGGCCACCCCACAATTGTAGCTACCTTGAAGGGATCCACAAATTTCTCATTTCTTGTGATGATATGGCCCAAGAAAGAGACCTCCTTAAACTAGAACTCACACTTGATGTACTTTGTATAGAGATTATCCTTTTGCAAGGTCTCTAGTACAGTTCTTAGATGCTCCTCATGATCCTTTTTGGTTTTGGAGTATATGAGAATATCATCTATAAAGACTACCAAAAATTTGTCGAGATAATCTCTAAAGACTCTATTCATGATTTCCATGAAGATTTCTGGATCATAAGTGTGTCTTAAAGGAATTGATAAAAATTTACAGTGCTCGTATCTTGTATGAAAAGCGGTCTTGGGGATATCATCCTTGTTTACCCTTACTTGATAATATCCCGACCCCAAATCCACCATGGAGAAGTATTGTGATCCACGCAGATGATCGAACAAGTAATCAATTCTTGGGGGAGGATACTTGTTATTTATCTTGATTTTGTTAAGCTCACAATAATCGATGCAAAGGTGCATTGAACTATGCTTCTTCTTGATGAATAGTACTGGTTCACCCCATGGTGAAGCACTTGGGGGTATAAATTCTTTATCCAGATTCTTCTGTAGTTGTTTATTCAGGTCCTCAAGATTCACAATAGCCATTCTATATGGATTCTTGGATATTGGAAATTCCCCAGGTATAAGATCAATTTAGAATTCAACATATCTTCTAGGAGGAAGACCAGAAAATTCCTCAAAAAACACTTCATCGAATTCCCTCACAATAGGCATGTCTTCAAGGATGGTTGCCTCCTAAAACCAATCATCTGATCCAGATACACATGCTCATAGGGAAGTAATATACACACTTAATTTGATGGAGCTAAATAAGATTCATTTTCCTCATTGCACTTGTATAGAATCAGGGGTCGATTCTCCACATGGAGAGTGATTTCCTTCTCACGGAAATTTATATTGGATCTATATAGGGAAAGCCAATCCATGCCAAGAATTGCATCAAATTCCACCTGTGGGAGTAAGATGAGGTTTACCGGGAAGTTCAATCCACCAATTATGACAGGGGAGGAGTTATATTTATGGGATGCAATGATTTCCCCATTTGTCATACTCACGGACATCTTTACTTCCATGATTTGTGGTGGTATTGGGATTCTTCTACTAAACGTTCAGGATATAAAAGAATGTGTAGAACCTGAATCAAAAAGTAAGTTCACTATTCTTGAATAAATAACTAGTGTTCCTGTTACCACTTCGTTTTTGGGGTTTACTTCAGTAGTTGTGATGGAAAAAATATCACCCTTTCTGCCTTGGAGGTTGTTGGATGCCTCTGAAAACCCATGGCTTAGGGAATGAGTTTTCAAAGTGCCCCAGTTCTTTTTAGTTGAAGCAATGAACAACGCATTAAGGGTTTCACGGAGTGTTCCTCTCTGTTGTCGCAGCCGTGGGTTTTTCTTGCCGATAGTTAATATCCAGGTTCCCTTCTCTTCCACACCTAAAGCATTTCCTCGTCCCTTTCAAGTAATTTTCAGGGTTCTTCTTTCCACACCTTTGTCAAGTGGAGTGATGGATCTTCTTAGCATCATTAGATTTATCCATCGGATCACCATCATTGATGTCCACCTTACACTTCTTATCCCCTTGATACCCCTAAGATTCTTTGATCTCCATTTCAATATTGAGGTAATATCAGACAATTTCCTCATTGCTATCGAAGTCCTGAATCGTCATCCCTTTCTGTAGGCTAGGTTTTAGCCCACCAAAGAAGCGTCCAACCTTGCATTCAGGGGTAACGACAAAGTCAGAAGCGTATAGTGCAAGACTTGTGAAGTTTTCCTCATACGTTCCAATGGATTCTTCGTCTTTTTTCTTGAGGGCAAGGAATTCCCTTTCCATTTTAAGTTTGAGGGTGTGCGAAAAATATTTATCAAAAAACATCTTCTAGAAATCCATCCATTCCAACACCTCGATCTCTTCCTTAGAATTCGTATTTTTTATCAATATCCACCATTGATCGGCTTCACCCTCTATACGATAAGAATCCAGAAGAACCTTCTCTTATTCGGAACATTGAAGGATGGAGAAGATCTTTTCAATGGAGTTGATCCATTTTTTGGTGATTGAGGGATCGGATGATCCATTAAAAGTAGGAGGTCTTTGTCTCCTGAAAATCTCAGTATTGACTTGTTCTTTCTTAGGGGGGTTGAATATTCCTCTTGACCCATGTTTCTATTCAAATATTAAGTTAACTAAGATATAATCATGACAAAGTTTGTGATTCCCGCACTCATCAGATTATACATCTCATTATCATAGTCATCACATTGATCTTCACATCAGTTGTTGGACCTAGTCCTCCTATTATCGTCCATTGGTTGGAATAAAAGGAAAGTTAGGGGTAACACATAAAGGGTAATCCAAGGACAAAACTGATGACTTATAAATAGCTTTTATTTCATTAACTTATGAATCTATAAGCTTCAATCTATGTTATCCAACATATATTCTTAGGGATTTTTTTAACTCTCTTAATAATGGTTCATACTAAGCTTGTGAATTTACCAATGCATATCCTCCAGGAGTGTCATAACCAAGAGTGAATTAGGGCCCGTTTTCATGTACCAGGATACCTCAGGTCAAGCCCGAAACTCCTTGTCGGGGTTTTCACCCCTAGGTACATCTGTGCCAGAGCCACCTCTACCTAATCGTATCCAGACAGGGATGTATTTTCTTGATAAACCACTTACTCAATACCCACCAAAACTTAGGGATGTTTTTATTATACTTAGTATTATCTCTAAGGCTTCACTAGGGTTTTATAATACTAATCCCAAAAATAACTAAACCTATCCTCTGATACCAACTATGACAACCCTTCTCTTTATTATGCACTAAATCATGATTTATTACATAAAATTCACCTGTTACAACATGGAAGATCAAGAGGTCTAGTTTATTTGGGGCTTAGGATCATTACATAACAACTTAAAACATGAAATACAACATCTTTATTGAAAACTTCCTTTACATGACCACTACATTCCCCCGTACTTAGCATTGCATGGGATAACCTGAGGACATGCATAAGAAAAGAGTGAGCTATAAAGCCCAGTAAGGGAATAAACATAGAATAACATGAGGAATACAATAAATTTTAGACAATAGACATATCAATAGATCACAATATAAACATGAACATAAAGGCATGATAAAGCATGGTAATCATAACATGGAAATGTGGCAACAACACTCAACATGGAATTTAGCATGAACTAAGGCTCATTACACATGGAGAATGAGTAAACCCTCATTGCACATGAAGCACTAGTAAACCCACATTGAACTTGAATTATAATGAGTCAAAAATCATTGCACATGACGTATCATGATACTATACTTTACCCAATGCATTGGAGTTCTATCAGGGACCACCCTTTCTTAAACATTTCATTTCAAGCATTAGTGTGCCACATGGATCATAAAACATGGAATCAATCATCATTATTAATTCCATGATAAAGGGATGTGGAATACATACATGAAGATTTATAATCAATACATAAATTTTCATAAAGGTGAATACCCTTGATAAATAAATGTGCATGGTATTCACTACACAATGACAATGGCTTGGAAAATCATCGTGCAATTTCAGAAGCATAACAACCTAAAATAAGAACTCATAAAAAATGGTTGATAAGAAAGGGGGCGTCTCATCAAATTTAAATGAAATGGCCAATAAGGGGGTCATATAGATACATGTACCAACAAAAATAATGGAATTTAGATGAATAATACAAAATAATTACTTGGATGTAAAAGAGGATAGAGAAACCCTCACGGAATTTTAGCATTGTAATGGGTCTGCATGGGACACATTAATAAGAGAGAAATGGGTATCCCTTCATCCAAACATAAATAGGGCAGTATGGGGGAGGTTTTAAATCATACCCCAATATTTTTAATTGAAAAAAAAGGTCATAAAAACTTAAAAAAATTGACAAAAATGAGAAAGGATGAAATCCCTTACTTGGAAGTGTGATCCCAAAGGCTTAGGAGGGGCTTGAGAGAGGCTTATTAGGAGATTGGGGAACCTTGGGAGGATTTTAGAGAGAGGAGGGAAGAGGTTGGATGAACTCCCAAGGATTTTAGTGAAGAGGAAGTGGGGGATTGGGTGGGTTTATATAGGAAATGAGAGGGAATTCTTTATTATTTATGTTTGGGTCACCACACATTAAACTAATCAATCCCACAAACCATCCCATGGTTTTTTTTCCATGGTTTTTGCCAAAGGGGGGTGGAAAAAAATATTTTATAAGGGAAATGGACGAAGTTCTTTAAATAATAGGGTTGTTTATGTGGAGGTGAGTCACACATTCAAGGAAATTCATTTAAAAAGTGAAAATGTTTTATAACTCTTGGAGAGTCCTCTAAAGTTTTGTAAAAAAAATAAAACAAACATAAAACCACATTATTTTATTTTTAAAACATATATTAGACAAACATAATATTTATAGTATTTTATAAATCACTATTGGGTCCTTATGATGTCATAAAACACAATATATATTTAAACATTATTTAATTTTTACTAAAAAAATCAACTGTCTCAGAAAATTATGAAAAACTTACCATTGGATAATTTCGATATCCTGATTCCAAAAATAATATTCATCTTAAATAAATAATTTTCTAGATATGTGAATTTTTACTTTTAAAATAAAAAATGACATTTATCGAAAATTCATGGGTTTTGACAAAAACAGCTTTCAAACCTTAATAAAAATTACAATTTCATTCATAAAATTATATGATCATTTATATTTAATAAAAATTAATTTAACAATAATAATATTTTATTAAAATATTATTTAATTCAAAAATTCATTAATTCATCAAAATTGATTTCTTAGTTGAATATTAACTAAAAATACTATTTGCGCTTTAAAAACTATTTACAAAGTAACAATAATAAAATAAATGCAGATTATTTATACAAAAATACTGTAGATAGTCATAGTCCTAGGGTCTTGTTACATAACCCCTAATAAAACCTGCATAACACCTAAGGCTAAGGTGTGCGATGGTGACAGACTCTTGGGGTGGCTCGGATAACATCTCTCGGGTGGTAATCTCTATTAACTTCTACTTCTCCCGTAGTCGGTTCCGCTCAAGCTTAACGTGTTCGAGCTCGTCTTGGGCTTGGTCAAGTTTGAAACCCAATGATGCCACCTCCTTTCCGAGCTACTACAAATGGGCTTCGTATGGGGTAAGTCTACTGGATGTGGTCAACGCTTCCTTTTCCTGATTAAATTGTATTTTTTAAAGCCCTATATTTATACTAATCAGGTGATCACTATTCAATGGCTATATTTTCAATGGTTACAATTCTTAACAGTATTTTAAAATCCAAAAATATAAAACCAATGAAGTTTACATTTATATAAACAATTTACATAATGAGACATTTAATCGGATCAAGAAGAATTTTCATTAATGAAAGTTGGGTCATTACCCCCACCTCCTTTCCCTGCCCTGAATTTAATTAATTTTTCACAGCAACAAATATGACATAATAAGCATATGAAATTACACCTTGAAATCTAAATAGATACACTCATGCATCACAATGTATAAATTACATATTGCATCACAAAAATCTTAACAAGGAAAGATACCACATCAACATAAGCAGATAAATACACCTTTTAATAAATAAATAATTCAGCATAAACAACTGCCAAATATCCAACAATTCAAAGTTCGTAATTAATCTAAATTAATTATTTAAAATAAGAACAACAAAAATAGGTTGCGCGACACATGTAGTTAATTAAATTAAATGCTCGGGCATGAACATTTAAATAAATAAATAATTCAGCACAAACAACTTTGAAAGATCCAACAATTCAAGGATCATAATTATTCTAAAATAATTATTGAAATTAAACACACAAAAAATAGGTTGTGAAACACATGCAGTTAATTACATTAAATGCTCGGGCATGCACATTTAAATAAATAAATAATTCAGAACAAACAACTACCAAAGATCCAACAATTAAAGGTTCATAATTATTCTAAAATAGTTATTTAAATTAAACACAACAAAAATAGGTTGCGAAACACATGCAATTAATTAAATTAAAAACTCGAGTATGCACATTTAAATAAATAAATAATTCAGCACAAAAAACTTCTAAGGATTCACCAATTCAAGGTTCATAATTATTCTACAATAATTATTTAAATTAAACATAATAAAAATAGGTTGAAAAATACATGCAGTTAATTATATTAAATGCTCGGGCATGCACATTTAAATAAATAAATAATTCAGCACAAACAACTACCAAAGATCCAACAATTTAAGGTTCATAATTATTCTAAAATAATTATTTAAATTAAACACAACAAAAATAGGTTGTGTAACACATGCAGTTAATTAATTTAAAAGCTCGGGCATGCACATTTAAATAAATAAATAATTCAGCATAAACAACTTCCAAATATCCAATAATTCAAGGTTCATAATTATTCTAAAATAATTATTTAAATTAAACACAACAAAAATATGTTGTGGAACACATGCAATTAATTACATTAAATGCTCAGGCATGCATGTTTAAATAAATAAATAATTCAGCACAAACAACTACTAAAGATCCAACAATTCAAGGTTCATAATTATTCAAAAATAATTATTTAAATTAAACACAACAAAAATATGTTGCACAACACATGCAATTAATTAAATTATAAACATGGGATAATGGAATTTATATTGACCATGTCAGCACACCCAATGGGTTTTCTGACCACGTTGAAACAATTTAAACAATTTAATTTATGATAATTATGGATGAAACAATTAATCGGAACAATTAAATTAAAAAATTAGGTGAATTTGCACAATGTCAGTAGGCACCAATGAATGACACAATCGTGCGTTTTTATAAATCGCAATGAAATAGAGGTAAAGAGAGTATACGCCCTACCTTATGGTCGTAGATGATCCTATGATCCACTATAGGATTTTATTTGACCTAAAATGGAAGAAAACAGATGATTATAAAAAAACCCCAAAATATGGTGAATTCTTTCCATGACGAACTACGCAAAGGTTAAAGAAGGAGATTGTAAGATTCTTGGTCTGTGGGATAAGCCTTACTGAGAGGATCACAGCTCACCTGACAGCGGAGAAAACGGACGATGAACAGAGGCACAACGATCATCCGAAGGGAGGAGAAGGTGGTGTGCACCACCTAGGGAGGAGGGATGCGCCACGTAGAGGAGAGGAGGAGAGGAAGAAAAGAAGGAAAGAAAAAGGAAAAAAAGAAAAAAAAAGAAAAAAAAAATAATAAGGGGAAAAGAAAAATAAAATAAAAAAAATAAAAGGGGAGAATTAAAATAAAAATAAGAATAATAAAAATGCTTAGTCCTATTTTTAATTATTTTACTATTTTCACCATTCCCACTTTTAATTTTATTATTTATTTTCATTATTTTTCCATCTATTTTAATTTATTTAAAATTTATTTAATCCTTTTTAATTATTTTTAACCTGAACGCTACGCTAGGGCGCAGCGTAAAAATTTTACATAAAGGCCAAGCAATTATTTAATTAATTTAATAGCAGTCTGGGACCCGCAACAGGGTGCACAAACATGCGACTTGGGTCGCTTTAAGAATTTAGACAACAAAAACTTAAATGACCAACACCTTAATTTAATTTGATTCATTAAAATAATTAAATTATTATTATTTAATATAACTCATCAATGGCACCATTAATAATTTAAAAAATGACAAAAAAATGGATAACGATCATTAAATAAACCTTGATTGTGCATTTGTATTTAATTGGAACAATTAATAATATCATATTTATTACATTACCCGATTATTATTTACACCCCGGCATAATTTATTAATTATGGAATTACATTTTTATTTTTGTTTTCAAAACAAATAATAATATAATATTAATAATAAAATTATTATTATTATTTCCAACTGCCCAACAAAATATTTATAACCCAAAATAAATTAGCTTCGGGTGCGATCTGACAAAACGTCTAATGCTCTCAGATGTTATACCCTGCCTAGGGTAAAACCCACATCTTGGAACTATCGGTGGTCTCAGATTTCTCATTTGATGCACCATTTGTGAGAAAATAAATATTTATTATATAAATAATGGAATAATTAATTAATTAAAAATAAAGATGGTATTATCATGTACGAGGATGCCAAAACCCCGATGCGAATCCAGGTTATACCATGCCTAGGGTAAACCCGACGTTCTAGACCTAACGGTGGTCTCAAATTTCTTATATGACGCACAGTTTGAGAGTTATTTCATTTTTTTTAAGAAACAAACACGCGTATGAATAAAATAAACTTAATATTTTTATTTTATCAACATCGTAGTGTTGACTATCAGAATAAAAAATTTTGACGCTCGGTTTTTAAAATCGGCCTTCCCAATTAACGGGAGAAAAAATTTAGTTTCCTTCTATTTTCATCCAGTTCAAAACATGGAACGTTACACCTGGTCCTGTGTGGTCTACCCCGGCTACTTCTTGGTATATATGGCCACACGACCCTATGGCCTAAAGGCTATTAGTTTCCTAAAACACCTATGGACCTATAATGACCCAGGATTAACATACATGGATATTACATCATTTAAGATGAATTTTTGGTATAGTACAAAAATACAATCCCTAGGACCATAACAATTTATTGCCTTTAGAAACATGGAAACAAAATCTTCAAACTTGGTGAAAAATCTTAAACATCTCCCATGAAGATCTACACCTTATGTAATACTACCTAAAACATTTCTTCATAACCTGTGGAAAAGAAACATAAGAATTCGGTGAGGTGAAATGCTCAGCAAGTGTAAATAAAGTAACTACATAAGCATAACATGAACAAAAGGGTATGAAACTTGAGCATAACATTTGAAGATCATACCCTTCATATTAGAGATCATATTAAATATTGGAAGTTCATAAGACATGTATCATAAGAAAATTAGGATCATAATTCATGAAAGTATAACATAGGAATAAAACATAGAACTTGTGGCATAAACATTAGTTTATAACATTGTGAACATTTATAATTAGAAATTGGCTCACTCATTAAGTTAAGGACATGAAATTAGGTTGTCACATTAACTTATGGACATGAAACCAAGTCCATACATAACATTTTGAACATGTAATTAGGTTCACACGTAACCTTATGGACATGAAACCAGGTCCATGCATAGCATTATGAACATGTAATCAGGTTCATGCATAACATTGTGAACATGTCATCAGGTTCACGCATAAACTTATGGAAATGAAACTAGGTCAATTCATAACATTGTGAACACATGATAAGGTTCACTCGTAACATTGTGAACATGTAATAAATTTCATGCATAAACTTATAGACATTCAACTAGGTCTATTCATAACATTCTGAACATGTAATTAGGTTCACATATAACATTGTGAACCTGAAATCAGGTCCATGCATAACATTTTGAAAATGAAATTAATTTCACACATAATAGTTATACTCATGACTCGTCCATAATTACCCAATGAATTAGAGGGAGATATAGATCAAACCCAATATATAAAAAATCATACATATGAGTGTCACGAGATTATAAACAATAATCATATTATAACCCATAAAATGAGATAGGCATCATGAAAATTTAATCATATCATTACCTATGGAAAATAGGTAGGTCTCATAATCACCACTCATGAAAAGAAGTGGTTTTTGAAATCATATAACCCATGAAAGAGAAATGGGTTTTGTAAGTATCATTCCATAAAAATGTAAACCATTCAAGAAACAATATGAATGAAACCTTTGGAGTATTTCCTATAAGGGCATGAGTAACATCAATGGAATTCATCTTAGAAGGAAAATAACATAGAAGGATCTTGAGGAAAATGTGATTTATTCTTTGAAAAACTATATTTAAACAAAAAAAATATGTTAAAAAACATTTTCTTGAAAATAATCTTTAAATCTTAAAAATAAATATTTTAAAACCATTTGGAAACCTTTTTCTTTTAAAACATATAAAGAGAGCTTTAAAACATTTTGAAAACCATTTTCCTTAAGAACTTATAAAATGAGCTTGAAAATATTTTGAAACCCATTTCTTTGAAAATATATTTTAAAAAAATTCATAAAAATTAACCTTTAAACATGAAAAAAAAAATCTTTAAATTATTTATGGTGTATAAATATTTATTTCCTATACGAGGTAAAAAGAAAATTCCTTTTGCACGGTAAAAAGGTTAGAAAAATACCTCATTTAGAAAAAAACAAGAATATTCCTTTGAAAGAATTAGTAAAATAAACCAAGGGTAAAAATGTATTTTTTTTGTCATAGGATATTAGTATAATATTTTTTGAAACCCTTTTTAGAAAACATGCTTTTTAGGGAACACATATTTCTGAACGAAGAGAGTGTAAAGTCAGGCTTTATTAACAATACTTTCTTAAATATCTTATGTGCTAAAGAGTAGAAAAATATTTCCAATATATGAATATATCATGAATGAATATATTATAAGAAAATTAATGAGTTTTCTTGATATATGGGACATAATATTTCATCAAAGGAAGTATAATCATCAACAATATTGAAAATCAATGAGATTGTTTCAATAAACTCTTATCATTTGGTAATTTGGGATTATACTCTCCATGTAAGAAAAGGAAATTAAATGAAGCTTATAATATCATGAAAATAATTATATTCATGATATATCCTGTAAAATGTAATTATATACACCTCAAAATAAATTTAGGCACATAGCAAAACATGAGTCTCAAAGAAGGAAAATTGAGACAAAACTATTTTACCGATTTGGTAACTTTTGAAAATTAAACCCCTATGAAATAAAGTTCATGGAAGGAATATGTAAATATCCATAAATTTAACTATAATAAACATTTAATATATCCATGGGGAGTATATATTCCACAAACAAGGAATGTGTTGTGAATAAAGCATGTATCTCCCAGAAATAAAAAGTGAGATGAAATCCCCTTAACTTGTATCTTGAATCTAGTTGTACTCATTAAAACCACCTGTATAATAAATATAAATTTATTATATATCTTTTAAAAAACCATATTCTTATATATAATACCATATATGGTTTTATCATGACATTATATTACCCTCTTGTTAACAATCCAATGTTAAGGTTTCACTTCGGGTAATATTCGCTTTGTTCTTTGCATGTGTCTTAATTTGTTACATATTTTGTCCTTATACTTATATCATGATTATAAAATGTAAACCATGATATAAATATAATTTATATTAAATATATTTGTATTATAATAATCTATATAATATATAATTATGAAAAGAAATACACCGTTCATGGAGGCAGTAATCCGAACGTACACATGAATATTGTTTCCATTTTTATTATCGTATTGAAAGTAAGAAAGAAAATAAACTATAAGTATATATGTATATAATATAATTATAGTAGAATTAAAATGTTATATATATCATATAATATTAATAAACCCATCCTTAATACATTCCACGTAGTGTGTGAATGAATCAAATCGCTTTGAATGGGTGGTAGTCCACACTTCCTCAAATGAAATTATTGTGCTTACACAAAATTGAAAGTAAAAAAAGATATGTGTTGTAAAATGAATAAAAAATCTTAAAGAAATAATAAATATAATTTATAAAATACATAAACATAGTTTTCTTCATAATTTACACCATGAAATTTGGTAAAGTAAAAAATGGACAATCATCATTTAGTGAGGCGGTATAGTTCACCGTACACGTAAAAAACATGTTCGTTACCCATTAGATGGAGGTGTGTGTATGTGTAGGTATAACCCTTTGTATAAAAACAACCTATTATATTTAGGATAATGGTTCTATTATAAAATCAGGGAATAAAGATATTGGATTGGTGGAGATGGAAAATAAAATAAATGAGCTTGAGAGAAGGTGTTACCTCTTAATCGAGTAACTCCTTTTGGTTTATACCAAAAGGATTCCTTGGGAGACTTTTTGTCCAAATAGAGTCTTCTAGGAGGAAGGGGTGGATGTTGATAAGTGTATTGGGGAGATCTTTTTCAAACCTAAGAGGTTTTAGAGGTGTGAAGAGGAGGGAGAGGTGGTGGCCTTTTATAGGGAAAGAAAAGGACTCACTTGGAATTTTTGAAAACAATTTAGGTGTACACATGTTCTTCCCAAAAAAAAGTCATACCAAAACAACCAAAATAAAGAATAGAAGGTTTATGGTAGAAATATGAACATCCAATGGGTTTTGGACAAGTTTCTAGGTCATTTAGGCCCCTAATATTATGGTTTAGTCCCTAATTAAGCTTAATTTGATCTTAATCATTGTGATTAATTTTAATCACTTTTACTAATCATTTTGGTCAAAAATAAAAATGATCTAATTTGACTCTAAATATTATATTGATTACAATGGTGTTTGTCCATTTTTCTAAATTCAATTCACAGAATCGATAAAATTTAGATTGATGTTAATCCTGTAGATGGGATGAAATAACGGGTTTTTTAAGTAGAAAAATGTTCAAAAGTTTGTTATGATTTTATATTCAATTTAAAAGTGATGTTAATTATAACACTACCACATATTCAGGAAAGGGATGCACCAGATTTCATCAGCGTTAAGAAGAAAGCGTAGATAAAAGGGGCACCATTATCAGTGCTAGCTAGATGCACTGATAAATGGTACACCTTTATCAGTGTTATGTTTTTCACTGAGAAAATTTTTAAAAAAATATTATTAATTTATATAAAATTATTATAATTATATGTTTAAAATATATATATATATATATATATGCTTCCAACAAACTGGTCAATTGAGGCTTGAAAATAATTGATATTCATATATATGTTATGCATTCATCATGAATGTTCATTTATACATTATACTCTCATTACAATTCATATTGGCCATATATATGATGACCTGTTTTTTATGATCTTTAATTTACTCGATGTATATGATTCATGTTACCATGAAGCTATTATGTTCTCATAAATACTTAAAATCATGATAAATATATTTAAATAAAAAATGTATTTATTATATTTATAATTATAAATATTTAGTTATACATAAATACTTTTTAAAATATTTATATATATAACTATATATATATATAAATGATTATAAAATTATAATAATTTTTTTAATTAAAGGATAAATATATATATTTATTATATTTATAATTATGTATGAATATACTTTAAATATATTTATTTATAATTATAATTATAATTATAAATATATATATATATATTTCTTTAATGAATATACATATATACATATATACATATATACATATATACAAATATTTCTACATATATGCAAATATTTATATTTATAAGTATAAATAATATATATATTTAAATAATTATAAAATTATAATAAATATATTTATTATATTTATAAGTATAATTATAAAAATATTTATTTATTTATATATAGTCATCAATATAAATATATATATATATACTTATGAAATTAAAATGAATATATTAATTATATATATTTTTTATAATTTCATTATTATTTAAATATATATATATATATATATATATATATATATTTAAATTGAAATAATTATAAAATTATAATTAATATATTTATTTTAGTTTCATTATTATAAAAATATTTATTTATTTATTTATATTTATGACTATAAATAAATATATATTTATTAATAATTTTAATTATAAATATAATAAATATATTTATTATACTTTTATAATTATTTAAATATAAATATTTATTTATTTCAATAACAATGAAATTATAAAAAATATAAATAATTGATATATTTATTGTAATCTCATGAGAATTTAAATATATATATATATATATATTTACTTATATTTATGACTATATATAATTAATATATTTATTTATAAATATTTGTATATATTTAAAAATAAATTTATTTAATGATATTTATTTATTTAATAAATATACTTATTATAATTTTAAAATTATTTAAATATAAATATTTATTTATTTGAATAATTATAAAATACTAGTGAAATAAATATATATTTATTATAAATATATATATTTATTACATATATATTTTAATTATAAATAAATACATATTTAATATATAAGGAAATTTATATTTATTTATAGTTATTATTATAAATAAATAAATTTATATTTATTATACATATAATTTTATAAATATATATAAAATATAAATAAATTATTTACATTATAGTTTTATTAGCGCTTTCTAATTTAGTGCTGATAAAACCTACCTTTATCAATGCTTTTTAGCTAGTGCTGATAAATTATTTCCCTGTTTTATAAAAGTAAACTAAGAGTCTCCTACCAACGAGCTCGTACCTGAGTGGTAAGGGCTCCTTGGCATCTAAGAGACCCAGGTTCGAAACTTGGTGGAGGTGAATTTCTGGTATTGTAGCAATATTGTAGCAGGCATTGTTCGGTACTGTAGTAACCGGAACTATTCACCCAATTTGGGCCTTCGGGTCATCGGTTTGGACCTACGGGTCTCAGGGCTTTCAGGTCATCAAAGGTCGTAGGGCTTCAGGGCCTTCAAGCCATAGAGACCATGGAGTAGCCAAGTTCACACAGAGCAGGCCCCATAAGAAGATTAGATCAAAGAGCAGTCACCAAAAACAGAACTAACCGGATTGGAAAAATGAGACGGTATGGCAACCGCCATAAGGACCAGGCACCGTACATCTTTGTACGGGGCATTGCTATCTGATCAGAAATTCAAAGGTAGGGGAGCTAGGCGATCAATTATGCAGAAGCTAGGGAGGGGCATTTCTAGTGGGTTGGGCCTACAGGTCATGTAATAGGAATAATATGCATCTAGGCCTTCAGGTCATGTATTGGTGTTCGGGTCATGTCAGGCCTTATGCCTTGGACCTACGGGTCATGTAAGGGTTCCCCTTCAACCCTTAAAAGGGGTATTATCCATAATAAAATAAAAATAAATACCTTTGGGCCATTCGAGGGTTAATAGTCTCCTCTTTCCTTCACACACCTCAAGCTCTCATAGAAGCCTTACCTTTCCGTCGTTAATCCTCCTCCTCCTCCTCCTCCAATTCCATCAAATCCCCCTCCTCCTCCTCTGGTACTACCGCTGACTGCTCCTCCTACTCACCTCCACAAATCCATCATCCACCGTCGTTGGTAAGCCCTACTCTTCCACTGCGTGATCCCTCCTTTGCCCTGTCGCTGTAAAGCTTTCCTCCACCACCGTACAAAGCTTGGGTACTTTTTTAAATCTCACTACATTTTGAGTTCCCTTACACACTGCCTTATGAGTACCCTTACACAATTCCTTCTGAGTTCTCTTAGTGAAAACCCATGGAATTTAGAGGACTTTTGCATGAATTAACTTGTTTCATCCCCTTATCAAGCATACTAAAGGTTTTGGGATACTAAAATATTTATGTGTTAACTGTTGAATTATAAATTCTATTAAAAGTGTAGTTTAATTGAAATTTTAATGAGTAGGTGACATAAAAAGGGTAAGATATAGATTATATGTTTTTATAAGTATGTCTAAAGTTAAGATGTTTTCATGAATTATTATGAAATCACTAGTGTATATTTTCTCAATCATGTTTATGTGTTGATCATGTTTCACCAAAGTATGAAAGAATATGTATGTCACCCTTTAAGTAATATGGTGGTCTATCTCCATGGTAGTGAAATGTTTAATGCTTGTTATTTCGAGCATGTCAAGAATAAAGCATGAAATTTAATCATGTGAATTTTTCATTTTATAATCTGGAAGCAAGTTTTAGTGATATTATTGAATTAAAAAGTATGTTATTTTAAAGAATTTGAGGTATTTATTTTCATGTTCCATTTTATTATTGCTTCCATAAGGTGTTGATATTTTTTTTTGGTAACCTGTTTTCCTAAAACTAGAATTTGATAATCTAAAGGCTATTTAATATGAATTTTACTCTTTATTAAGTGTATGTATATAATTTCTAGGATAATTCATTTAAATCTGTGTAAAGTTATCAATTTTAGTGATATTTCCTCCTATCATGATTATGTGTTATTTATCTGATTGAATTGGTATGGTCACTTTCCATAAAAGGTTAATCTTTTAAAGAAGTTAATGAGAAAGCTATTTAGAAATCAATAATTTAGTGATGATGTTGTATTGAACACACTTAATGATTATGAAAATAATTATGAAAGGGGTATTGGCTGTTTTGTTTTATTATTGGTTTTGTTGGGGTTGGTTGTGTTACCTTTGTTGTTGGTTTTTTAGTCTTAGTTGGTAATTATTGTGGTTGTTTTTGGTGTTGGAATCTGTTATGAAGTAGGTGTGGTGGTCGGTTTCATTAATAATCCTAATAAGTTGTGATTATTGATATTGAAGTGTTAAATAGATGGTTTTGTCACTGGAGTGATGGATGAACTATTTTTTTGTGATATTGGGGTGTTATGGTTGGTGGTATAAGAAGGAGATAATTTTTTTTGGTTGTTGTAGATAATTTTAAGTGGTGATGAGTTTTGTTGTTTCATTTGGTTTGTTATGGTTTTCATGAGGTGGTGTAGTTTATATGAAAGAGGTGATATGATGTTGTGAATAATTCCAAGTGGTGAAGTGGTTATATGAGATTTTGTGTGGATGTGATTAATAGGAATAGTGGAAGGATAAATCTTAGGTAGTACATGATTCAAGCATCAAGTGGAAGATGGTTTCACACTTTGAAGACATGTGACTTTATGTTCCAAAGTATCATGGCCAAGTTACACTTATGTCTTTATTTATCACTTATTCACTCATTAGTAGTATTACAGGAGTAAACTATAGGATTTATATTTTTTTATTCCTGGGAAACATGATAAACCTTTTATAGGTTTATATTTTATAAAATATTTGTTATTTTTTATTCATGTATCCTTTATAAAGTGTCTCTATTGGGATTTATGTCTTTATGAAAATTCCTAAGTGGATATTTTAAAATGATAAGTGTTCTGAAATGTTTCTTAAAAAATTATATGTGTTCAACATACCTTTTTTTTGTTTTAAATAACTTTAAAATGATTTAAACCCTTTACATAGACTTAGGTTTCATTTCAAGTGTTTGTCAACCCATCTTACTGGATTTCATAAAGGGATGTGGGTGTTTTTAAAGTGTATGTAATACTGGTTTCAATTTAACAAGGGGTGTGTGTGAAGTTTTAAATGAAAATTTGTAAAATATAGAGGGTTGTCGCTCATTTTAAATGATTAAGATTATTGGTTCATGAAGTTTCCATAAATGCTTTATAAAAAAGGAATTGGGGTTTTGAGAAATAGTGTTTGAAATTGATTGGTTTATTTTAAAAAGGGTGTGTCATTTTAAAGAGGAATTTGTGTAAATGGTTGGTTTTTTTAATGGTATTTCAACTATGGTTTTATAAATAGTTTTCAAAGGATACTTAAATACTATAACTTTTTTTAGCCTTATTTAATTTTTATATCAACATTTTGGGTATTTATTTTGTCAAATATTAATATTATTGAATCAAATGGGATGGATATGAATATAGAATGGATGGATGCCAATCATTTGAAAAAATAGTATGAAGATGGAGTGAAATAGTTCGTCAAGTTTGCAAAATATCATGCATATGACCCTTCTTAAATCATTTTTCCATGTTTACATTGTTGTTATTCAAGAAAATTAAGTCCAAAGGAGTTAGAAGAACACTTGATCTGTCACATAATATATCAAAGTTATAAATATTGGAATAAACATGGGAAAAAATTGAACGTAGCTAGGGGTTGGTATAGAACTACATTTTATGGATCATCTGATATGATTACAAGTGTGGAAAATGAAGAAGATTTCATGAACCAACCCGGGTCGACCCTGAACTGGTCACTCGATCCGGTCTGCGACAAAGCCTGAGAGGTGTTCCCAATCCTCCTGGGCTGGCGACAAGCATCGAGGCATCAACAGAGGTTGTAGGAACGATTTCGCCCAATATAAATAAATAAAGCAGTAGAAATAATACAGAGCAACACAGAATAAGTAAACAAAAAAAAACGACTAAATAGGAACAAAAGAAAAATAAACTAGCCAAACATGACGTCCGAACTAACTCTGTGTGACCTCGCGGGTCACTCTCCGACTCAACGATCAAGCGTCGCCCTAGGCAATTTCACTCAAGCTGTAACCTACACAATCACTAAAAACAGAAAAGATCTATAAGAGTGAGTATTAAAACTCAGTAGGCTAGCCAGATATTTATTCCCAATTCACTACCTTTAAAATAAAAGAAACATCATTTCAAGTTTGAACTAAAATTTATAAAAGTATATTTTTATAATTATTTTTCTTAAAAGAAAATTATGAACCATTGGCCTTAACCTTTTCCAAATTTGGGCTCATTTAATTAGTGTCAATGTATTTTTAGAAAGGGAAAGTAATTTTTATATTTTCAAATTTGTACAAAGAGGATTAAACACTTTCATTTGAAAATCATTTCTAGAAAACAAGTCAAAACCAATTTATCAATTTCTAAGGAAAACAATATACATAAATGCACAAAAGTAAGTACACAATAAGGGAAATGTAGAAATACATACAAGTACCAAATCATCACTGCTAGTAACTGAAAAGTCACAGACATGGGTGAAACTAGGAGATCAAGAATAAACCAGAAGATAGCAATACATGAGATATCATCCTCATTGACATGTCACACACGATGAAATCAAAACGCTCGATATGCTTGACCATCCTTTCTCAGGCTGGCCGAGGGAAAAATCCCAGAGTAATAAACCCAACATATTTACCTACTATGGACCACTAGTCAGTACCATAACCTACCAGTGCGGCACTCATTCTTATAATAAGCTCTTAATATGTCAGATTCCCATGTCTCAAATATTTAGTATAGGGCGTGAGCCAACCGATGTAAATCGAGCATCCAATCACATATATATATATATATATAATGCACAACACGCATCACCTAAATCCACTCCATGGGACAACCTCTTGCCTTTAAACCATTCGATCACTCGGGATCCTCTAAGCATGGGCTCCCAAACAATCAGTTGCAACCATGGCCGGAGAGTTATACTAGGAGGGTATTTATCAAAACAATTACATCATTTTCCGTAAAGTGTCAAATGGGCATTAAACACCTTTCACAATCACCACTTTAAAAAAAGTACCACTTCTTTATAAGACCAAAACTAGTTTGAAACTATTTAAGGAGCCTCAAAACACTACTTCACAGGCTACCAATATTTTTATAAAACCAAACCAAAACATTTTATTTTTCCAAATAAACTATAATATCCATCCAGGAAATTTCTCAAGAGAACCAAAATACTTGTTCATGCTTCCAAATAAATCATTTATCATTAAATGAAAACTACATTGGTTATTTTGTGAATTATGTTTAAAAGACAAACAAACATTATTTCACTATTTTTTGTCCTCTCATCAAGAAAATATTTCAAGTGTTGTGTATAAAATAAACAGAACTTTTTACATCGAGTAACTATTTAAAAATTAATTATCTAATACTATTTCACATTTATTAAAATTAATAAAATATTTAATTTAAAAATTAGTGTGTGTGAAAACATTACAAAATGACACCATTTTTACACCACAAGAATTAAATTATAAATTTTCATAATAAATGGATTAATCACAAATTGAATAATAATATTTAGTAGATATATATATAGATAGGGTGAAAACAGAAGGAAATAATGTACTTAAATTTTAAAAGCATTGCAATGAGAACCTACCTCGGATACATGACGTGATGAAACAACGTGCGTTTGAAAATGCATGGTAAAGTCCAACACCCTACATAATAAATATCAAGGACTCAAAACACATACATAAACTCCAATTAAATTTTGTGACACCAAGCGGCGGGAAGAAACACTCACCTTGAAACTGAAGTTCGGTGATGACGCAAACCCAAAAACACCTCGCGTAGGTATCAAAAAAAAGGAACACTGATTCTATTAAGAAAAACTATCAATCATCAAAACCCCTAACAAAACAAAGATAAAAACAAGAATAAATTATAAGGAAGATATTATACCTATGGGGAGAAAAAAACATCAGTGGGGGAAGATGTCAGGGAGGCACGTTCTGGTCGGAGGAGCAGGACCACGTCTGGGCTATTGCCCAAGGAGAAGCAGGGGAAAGAGGATGGGGCGTCACAACCGAAGATCAGGAACGCTGGAAGGAGAGGGCGTCGGGCTTTATTGGGTCTATAGATCAGGGGGAAGACTACTGAGAGGGACTTGAGAGGGAGTAACATGAAAATAAATCCAATGGCTAGGGGGTGTGTGTAGCTTGGAGTAAGAGTTTTGTGGCTCTATGCAAGGAAGGTTGACGGACAGGAAGGAGGGGGAAGTCGGGATGACGCCAATTGGGAGCTTCTGTGCAGGCTGCTGCAAAGGGGAGGAAGAGAAGAGCAAGGTCGAGGTGGGCTGATGATGGATGCAATGGTAGACAGAGAGGGAGCCGAGTGGGCTGGCTGTGTGAGGGAGGGTGAGCAGGAGTCCACGACGGGGCGGCCAAACCAGTGTTGCGGGGCAAGCTGCAAGGCCAAGGGGTCGGGGTCAGCTGCCACGACCGGAGTAAGGGAAGAGGAGGTCAGGCCACTGGGTTAGTACAGGGGGGTCGGGGGAGAGCCGATACGTGGAAATCTGGCTAGGCAAGGATGGCGCGCCACTGGAGGAGTGCCGCTGGGTCACACCATAATGAGAGAGCCGAGGCGAGGTGGGGTGAGGTGTTGTTGCTGGATTGCGAGGGGAAGGAGGGAGCAGGCGCTACACTGGGGTAAAATGCACCGCCAAGGAAGAAGGGGGAAGGATAATTCGAGATATAAGAAAGAAAAGGAGCCGCCAAAAACCCAATAGAAAAAAAAGGAAGAGAAAAATAAATAAATAAATAAACACAACCAAAGAAAGAAAAAAATGATAATAATTAAAAAAATTTATAAATTAATAATAATAATAATACTAGTAATAACAATGATAACATGTAAAGATAAAATTAAAAATAATAAAAGAAGTCATATTATTTCAATAATAATAAAATTCTTAACACAATAAAATTTAAACGACACAATAAATAACGTTCATTTTAAATATAAACACTTTTTATTTCAAATTTCTGACGACAACGGGATGCACAGTTTCCTGGGAAGAGCCACGTGGGTTTCCAAAACGCGCTCCGCTCATGCACCCAACAACGTCAAATATAAAAAGTGCATTTTTTTAACGCAACTCAAAAATTCGTTCGGGACTCACCCCGGACCCCAGCAAAATATTTAAAATCTGAAAATAAATAAAATAAATCATAGGTCAGGGTGTGACAGAAGACCATATTGAGGATGTGATTACATATGTGAATTGTGATGAAGATTATGTTGAGGAAATGACAAGGACAGTTGAAGATGAACTTCAGAATTTCCCAAAATTATTTGATCAGTTAAAGAGTTGTGCAAAGACACCACTATATAGTAGTTTCACTAAATATACAGCATTGTCAGCTATACTGAAGTTGTAAAATTTGAAAATATTCAAAAGATAGAGTGATACCAGTTTTATGTAATTACTTACTCTCTTGAATGAAATTCTCCCAAAAGATAATGATCCCTAAATCCAAACATAAGACACCAAAAAAATGTTATGATCAATGGGTATGATCTCTGAAACAATACATGCCTATGAAAATGACTGTATACTATTTCACAAGGACCAAAAATCACTTAGAGAATTCCCAATGTGTGGTGCTTCTTTATATAATAAAGATAAATCTAGTCCTATGAAAGTTGTATGGTACTTTCCAATCATTACAAGGTTTAGATACCTATATTGAAGTAAAGATATTGTAGGGAAATTGACGTGGCACATAGATATAATAAATAAAGATGGGAAACTATGTCACCTGGTAGACTCTCCTCAGTGAAAGAGAATCAATCCTGAGTATCCTGATTTTGGAAATGATCTGAGAAAACTTTATCTTACGTTATCTATAGATAGAGTGAATTGTTTTGGTTTTCAAAGTAGCACTCATAGTACATGGCCAGTTATGTTGGTAAATTATAACCTTCCACTGTGGTTATGCATGAAATGAAAAAACATCATGATATCTATGCTTATATTAGGACTACAACAACTGGGTAATGATATTGATGTCTATTTGGCTCCATTGATTGAGGATTTGAAATTGTTGTGGGATTCAGGTGTTACATTGTATGATGCTTAAAGAAATGAATATTTCACATTGAGAGCCATGTTGTATGGGATGATAAATGAATTTTCTGTTTATATAAATTTTTCATGATATATCATTAAAGGAAATCATGCGTGTCCCGTCTATGAAAAAGTTACACAATCAATAGGGTTGAAATATTCATATAAACCATGTTTCTAGGACATCAAATATTTCTACCCCAATGACAGAAGTACCGATCTTGGATGACATCATTCGATGGAATTTTAGAAGAACAAACAACACCATCTCCACCAACAGGTGATCAACTATTTGATAAAGTAAAATATGTGTACATTGCTTTTGGTAAACCATTTTTAAAAAATCTTATGAAAACCAGTTGGAAAAATATATTAGTTTTTTTTTTGAATTACCATACTAGAATTTTTTGTACATCAGAAACTTTCTTGATGTTATTCATATTGAAAAAAAATGTATGTGATAGTTTCATCAGCACATTGCTAAATGCACTAGGAAAAACAGAGGATGGAATTAAGGCTTTGTTAAACATGGTTGACATAGGAATATGAGAAGAGTTGGTTCTAGTGAAGGGTGAAAAATGAAATTTTCTTCCTCTATTTGCTTACACTCTTTCCAAGCATGAGATGTTTCAGTTTCTCAACTTCTTGAATGATGTAAAGGTTCTAGAGGGGTATTCATCAAATATAAAGAACATTGTGTCAATGACCGACTTAAAGTTAAAGGGTCTAAAATCACATAACTGCCATGTTTTGATGAAATATATAATTCATATAGATTTACATTGTATTTTTCTCAATAATCTCAATCATATATTAACCAAAATTTGTTTCTTCTTCAAAGATATATGTAGCAAAGTTATAGACCTTGTGAAATTTCCAAGTATGGAAAGAGAAATTATTGTCATATTCTATGAATTATAAATGTTCTTCTTACCAAAATTCTTTGATATGATGGTTCATTTGATGGTTCAATTGGTGATATTGATTTGAATATGTGGTCTTATACACTATAGATGGATGTAACCCATTAAATGTTATACGAATATTTTGAAAGGGTGTGTCAAAAATCAAAGTCAACCAAGGGGTTGTATTGTAGAGTGATATATTGTTGTGGAAGATGTTGAATTCTATACCAAATACCTATCTGCTGTGGAAAGCATTAGTGTACTAAAATATCTTCACATTGGGAAACTTGTGGGTGAAGTAACTTATGGAAGAGATGAGGTCACAATCAATATTACAGATCAGGAGTAGGCCCACCTTTACGTTTTTCATAACATTTTGGAGGTTTCCCCATATGTAGAAACCCAAAAAAAAATTCTTAGGCATTTGAATCCATCAAGGGATAAAAAATGGATATCAAATACACATAATTAATAGTTTATAGGATGGTTTCGGGACCATATTTTAAAGTATTCAGATGAAAATACAGATTCAATTTCAGAATGACTTTGATGGCTAGCCTAAAGACCAAGTGTGTATGTAATATCTTAAAATGGTTATGTAATTAATGGTTATATGTTCTATACAAATGAGCATGATGAAGATAGTACCATGAAAAATAGTTGAGTTACACTCATGGTTGAAGTGATGAATGTTTCTAGTACTAAGGATAGAAATCTAATTTATGTGAATATGTCATACTTTTTCATCATCAAAAAAATATGGGAGTTGAATTATAAAACATTCCAAGTGACAATTTTTTAATGCAAGTGAGTTGATAAGAGGAGGTTCATTAAAATAGATGAATTGGGATTCATAAAAGTTGATTTTAGTAAGGAAGGGTACAAAGATGAACTGTTTATAATGGCATCATAGGTAGTACAAGTATTTTATGTTACAGATCTGGAAAACTAAAAGTGGCCAATTGTTCTATTATCGACCAAAACCACTAAAGTGTTAGATGAAAATTCAACCGAGGATGACCCTTTATTTCAAACATCACAATAATTTCATAGAGGTCCCAATGCAAATGAAATTTTTTATGTTAGAAGAGACCATAATGAAGGGGTTTGGATTATCAATAGAGGGATCAATTCCCTTTATACTTTAAAATGGAAAAAGTGAGTTTAATAATCATGTTACATTTTTTTTGTAATATAAATCATATTACCTCATGCCATTATCCATTTTCTGCTAAATTTATGTACTATAAATTAAATGTTAAACCACTTATTCATATAATGAATTCTTCACGTGTTGGTTCTCCCAATACTGAGGAAAAACAGGTCTCTAAACCTTCTACTACTCGCAGTGTAGAGGAACGACCTTCTGCATGTGATGGTGCTTCCATTCCTGAGGAACAACATGTTTCTCAACTTGCTGCTACTCCTAGTGCAGAGGTACAACAACCATCTACACATGCCAATACTACCACTCCAGAGGAACATATTTATGATGTTTATTCTGGGAAAATGGTAGGTGATAAAGGACTAGTGTTTCAGAAAAAATAGAAGCACTGTAGTTTTACTTTTTTAGCAAAAATAATTAAGGAAAAATTCAAAGGCCTAAAATTCAAGGTTGTATGGAATGTGAGGGGTCAGTATATTAACCTCAAAATTTCCATGTTCATAACTTATATTGGAATCATCACTTAGCAACATGTGATAATTAACATAGATTCCTAATACCATGTTGTGCTTGAGATGAATACACTGATATTGGAAGAAATCATAGTAACATTATGATATAATTTCTTTATTTCACTAAAAAATAAAATAACAAAACATTGTATTACTATTAAACAGACATTGTAGAGTGAATTTATAATAGATGAATCCCATAAGAAGTATGTATTAATGCTTTCTAGAAGGATTCATAGAGTATTTCACACAATCCTAACAAGACATTATCTTAAATATTTTGAAGGGAAAATAAACTTACACCCACCGGTTATCTATGCACACCTAATAACCCAAGAAGCATGAGATGCATTTACTAGATGTTGTGAAGATGTATCTTTTCAAGTAAATTTTGGTCAATAATACATTGTTTGAAAATACATGTATTCATCACTTTTATTTACAATTTTTTATTTATGAAACAGCAATTGAGTGCTGGAAATAAGGAATGAGCAGAAAAACCATTGTACCCCTACCATAAATAAAGGATGGGTTGTGCTTCACTTGAAAAAAAATTGATACCTATTTTAATTAAAGCGTAATAATTTTATGTGACATAAAACAACATCATAATTATATTCCTCTATTTATATGAAGACTGATGACTCAAAATACAAATACACTTTGATACCACACCATGTGTAATGGAAGGGGGAATATGTATATAAAGATGGGACACTAATATATGAGAACACACAAAAAGTGTGGGAATCATTTTTAAGTATTAGATAATAAAAAAATCTCTTTGAATCGCTATTACGTAACAATGATCACTTATTTTCCTATATTTTCTATCCAAAATAGTCATAAGAATCAGCAACACCTATTCAGGATGAACACATATTGTCGGTTTCCTTGAAGCGGCCAGAACAGTATGGTCACGTCAGAGGTGCAAGTTTTGGGGTGACACCCCAAACATATTTTGAGAAAAAAATATACGATCAAAGTGAATTAATAAAACATATGAAAGAAATAATATCTACCCTTGAATGAAAATTCTAATGGTAGAGGGATATGCTTGAAACTTTAATGAGGGATAGGAAAAGAGAAGAATCCACTCAAGAATAGCCACTGCCTGGAAATCCCCCCACCACCACCACCACCACCACCAACTATGGGGCTAGCCATTCCCCTCAAAGAGATGTCTTAGTAGAGGTAACAAATGTCCTAATAAATGTTTTTTTGAAATTTGAATTAGACAGAAACTTATTACTTTACTGTGATGCTATTATACAGGGTGATAATGACTATTATTTATATCTATTAACACCCACCCATCAACTTATGGTGAGGGTTATGGTGTTCAATATTAAAAAGGACATACTACAAAACAGACCACTTCCAACAAGTCATGTGCGAGTGTCAACCATCATATCCCATGATCTGATCATAGAGCTACCTATTCTAGTTCATGAGGATGATATTAATATAGTCGAAAAATCTATTAGAACATTAATTGCATGATCATAACATCTTGTAAAAAAGCATGGCGATAATGAGGTATTCATTTTGAATTTACTTTTCAATCTAAACCTTTAACAATTAAGAAAAAAGTTCTGAACCAATGAATGTTATTTCCAATGGACAAATAGAAGGGGATGAAATGAAATCCCATCTCAAAACCAACTAAATGATCGACCAACCGATCAAAAATATCTATCAAAAGCACAATTACCCCACTCATTCTATATCCACGTTTACTAGAATTCAAGGATCACGTGGATACAAAGTTAAAATATGATCTCAATCACATAGTTGATTTTGAAGAAAATATATACGGAGAGAAAGATAATGACTTAATTGGTGTTTAGAGTGTAATTGAAATCCTCAACTATGACTAGCTAGGTAACTTAGTTTTAAATGTATACATGAGGTATGTTCTCATGATTTCATTTTCCAAAAGCTGGTATACTGTGTTAATTATGACTAAATACATTTCATATTTTTGATATGAGTATATATGAAAAACAACTAAATGGATTTTATCATGAGAAAAATTTTGGCATCATTAGTCCCCATGTCACCTCAACAGAACAAGATAAAATAGAACCCCAAAAAAAGGATGAAATAGTGGAAGTTCTGATCAAATCTTTTGAATGAAAAATTTCAGATGACATACTCAATTTAATAACAAAGATGCAGGGCTGAGACTCGATAATTTACTCATATAAATTTTATTTTCATTTCTTTAATTACTTATTCCTTTTGGGTTTTTAGGCAACATTGGATGCTCATTGTAGTAAATTTGGATACTCCAAATATTTACTTCCTGGATTCAATGTATGGATATCCAAAAAACCATCCACGCATGATGGCATTTGTAAATTTGTAATACACTACATCCAACATTTTAGAACTAAACATCAAGTTATATAATTTATATTATATTTTAATGAGGACTTTGATATTATATGGTGTTTTATGACTATCATTTAAAAATAGGAATGAGGCTAGGGGCTAAGGATAAGAAAGAAGACAAGTACTACGAATAGATCAATATCAAGGTATATATAGTAATATTTCACAATCTAAACACATATAAAAACAAATTAGTTATTCTCTTAAATGTTTTGGTAGTTTCTAAAACAAATCAATGGAAAAGATCATAGTTATTACGTTTGTAAATTTATGAAAGATATCATATTCCCTGAACAAACTAGCATATCTGAAGAGGTATTTTTGAAGATAATTACTATTTCATTTGAAATATTTAATAATACTTTGTGAATTAATATTTTTCTAGTACTACCATGATTTTCAAAAAAAAATGTATTCACACGACAATATAGATATTCTTAGAAACGAATGGCTAGTATACTTGATGAAAGAATGTACACAAATAGCATGAAGATGTGACTTCCATATATGGGGTATTAGTTTCTAAAGTTAATATCACCTTATAACATCTTTATACTCATGTTATCCTTATATGATAATTTATATATTCCTTTTTTATACTTATTGAACATTTATGATCACTCTTTACTATGTTTCAAATCCTTAGGTTATGACTCAAAATGGGTGTTTCTAGTTTGAAATGACATTTTAGTAAAAAAAATAGAACTGACATAATGATAATTGAGAAAACATATTCAGATTGTTTTGATACTCTATGAAAATGATTTATAAGTCATTTGTGATGTGTAGGAATCAGTTACACCTCAATATGACACACGGTGTGATCGGTATAACTCAAAGTGTCTCTTTTTATTTGAAATTGACATCCATTTAAGTAAAAACAACAAGTGACATTCTGAGAACCGAGAAAAAAAAATGGATTGTTTTTTATACTCTAGGAAAAAGATTTATAAGTCAATTTTGATGTATAGGAATTAGTTTCCCATTAATCGTACACATGATGTAGCTGGTATGACTCAAATTGTTTCTTTTTATTTAAAATTGACATTAATTTATGTAAAAAAGAACAAGTGACGTAATAAAAACCAAGAAAATGCATTTGGATTGTTTTTATACTTTAGGAAAAACAATAAATGAGTCATTTTTTGACATGTATGAATCATTTATACCTCAATACGATGCACAATGTGACTGGTATAACTCAAAGTGTTTCTTTTTATTTAAAATTGATATTAATTCATGTAATAACAAAAAGTGACATACTAAAAATTAATAAAACACATTTTTATTGTTTTGATAATTTAGAAAAATGATACATGAGTCATTTGTGATTTATATGAATTAGAAAAACCTCAATCCAACACACAGTGTTCCTGGTATCACTCAAAGTGCCTCTTTTTATTTTAAATTGACATTAATTTAAGTAAAAACAATAAATGGCATACTGAAAACTAAGAAAAGGAATTTGGATTGTTTTGTTATTTTATAAAAATGATATATTAGTAATTTTTGACATGTGGGAATCATCTGCACCTCAATATGATGTATAGTGTGGCCAGTACAACTCAAAGTGTCTCTTTTTATTTAAAATTGACATTAATTTAAGTAAAAACAACAAGTGACATACTAAAAATCAAGAAAATGCATATATATTATTTTGATACTTTAGGAAAATTATCCATGAGTCATTTTTGACATGTAGGAGTCAACCTCATCTCAATATGACACACGGTGTGACCAGTTTCACTCAAAGTGTCTCTTTTTATTTAAAATTGACATTAATTTAAGTAAAAATAATAAGTGACATAATGAAAATTAAGAAAACATATTAAGATTGTTTTGATATTTTAGAAAAAATATCTATCAGTAAATTTTACATATGGGGATAAAAAGAACCTAAATATAATTCATGGTATGTCTGGTACAACTCAAAGTGCCTTTTTGTTTAAAATTGATATTAATTTAAGTAAAAAAAAGTGACATAGTGAAAACTGAGCAAACGAGTTCGGATTATTTTGATACTTTAGGATAACAATAAATGAGTCATTTTTAACATTTAGGAATTATACTCACTTCAATTTGACAAATGTTTTGACCATTATCACTCAAAGTATCTATTTTTATTTAAAATTGACAATAATTTAAGTAAAAACAACAACTGACATACTAAAAACTAAGCAAAAACATTCAGATTATTTTTATATTTTAGCACAATGATCTATTAGTAGTTTTTTATGTGTAGGTATCATCTACACCTCAATATGATACATGTTATTCCTGGTATAACTCGATGTGTCCATTTTTATTTAAAATTGACATTAATTTAAGTAAAAATAACAAGTGACATATTAAAAATTGAGCAAACACATTCATATTATGTTGATAATTTAGGAAAATGATCTATTAGCCATTTGTGACATGTAGGGTTCATATGGACCTCAATATGACGCATGGTGTGTCTGGTATTACTAAAATTTTCCATCATCAGTTTAAAATTGACATTTAATTTCAAAAAATTTCACTCACTAAAAAGCAAGAAAACACACTCTGATTATCTTGATAATTTAGGAAAATGATTCATAAGTCATTTTTGATGTGAATGAAGAATTATCATGTCAAACCAATGCATGATATGACTGGTATGACTCAAAATTCCTGTTTCCAGTTTGAAATAATATTTTAGTAAAAAAACACAACTAACATACTGAAAATCAAGAAAACACATTCATATTTTTTTGATACTTTAGGACAATGATCCATCGGTAATTTATGACAAGTAAGAATCAGTCACACATTAATACGATGCACGGTGTGGCCAGTATAACTCTAAATGTGTCACTATTTAAAATTGACATTAATTGAATAAAATAATAGGTGACATACTCAAAACCAATCAAAAGCATTCATATTGTTTTTATATTTTAGGAAAATGATCCATAACTCATTTATAATGTGTAGTAATCAACCCCACCTCAATAGGATGCACGGTGTGACCAATATAACTCCAAATATGTAATTTTTATTAAATATTTAATTTTATTAATATGTTCTTTCATATTTGTCACGACCCGTCCTCGGGGCCCGTGCCGTGACTACCCCAAGCCCGCCTTCCATAGGCCAGGGGCTGGAGACTAGCACCAAGGCGTAATTCCCGATAAATAGGGAAGGCATTTCCTTTGTAAATTAAACAAACACCACAGAACAAGCAAGCAGAAGTAAACACTAAGTAAAAAATGGGTACAACAGTAAGTGCGGAAAAGTAAGTGGGCCAGAATACAAACCCAAACTGAAAGTAAAGTACAATTGAAAAAGGGATTACAGCAATATAAAAGTAAAGTCGCAGTGTCGAGCCGTCCACTAGAAGTCCCACCTGAAGGGTGGGTACATATAGCCTCCACAGCTCCTCGAGTCCAGCCGTCCACTCCGAGTACGTCCCGCCCAGTGGTCCACCTCCGGGTACCAATCTGCTCCTCATGCCTCAACCACGATCAGCGTTGTGCATCGTCTGCAACCAACACAACGTAGTGCGGGCATAGCCCGTGCAGGGGTGAGTATAAGCTACTCAGTAGGGACCCCGAGACCCCCGAAGGTCTCCCAGAATCCACAAAGGATAATCCAAAAAGGAAAGATACAATCACAAAGTAACATCCAATACTATATAGGTATATGCCCATACATAAACCTAAGTCATCAATTCGCGTTCGGCTCCAACATCCGAGCCCGAGTTCGATCACATCCACACAAGATAGCACAACACAATCCACATAGAAAAGCAAATCAAGATTCAACTCACACAGGTATACTTCTTTGTATGATGACAGAGATGATCAGATATAGTCACTGATTCATCTAAGCCGTCAGACCCACAAAGGATCGATAGGTACTAACCCCTGCAATGACTCACACAGGATCGATAGGTAACTAACCCCCGCAATGACCCACACAGGATCGGACCCACGCAGGATCTGTAGGCGTTGTCCCACACAGGACTACTGAGCGCTGACCCACATAGGATCGGTAGCACTGATCCACGTAGGATCGCTGAGTACTGTAGTCGTCGTCGTCGAATCCACGGAGGATTTCTGCATAGTCGTCATCGTCGTCGCAGTCGCAGCCATCTAGGGTACCCGCACACAGCAGGCTCGTTCGGGAGGGTCCTCTCCACGAGCTGAGGGGATAATACATCAACTGACACATAGTCCAGAGTTGATGTATCCAAAAGTTTTGTATTTTCAATAGGAACTCAACGTCACAGACGGCGCGTCATTCGGACGCCCGGTCTGAGAATTATTGGATTTTTCGTCCCAGGGGCCCGGTTGGTTTTTAAGTCAAAACCAACCCGACCATACTCCAACTGTGTCCAAACCTCGAGCGGATTAATCCAAAAGGTCTATCTCACTTAGAGGAATCCATCAAATTCGACGGCACATCAATCGGACCTCCGGAGCTCAAGTTATAAGTGTTTCCGCTCCGAGGGCCCGGTTGGTTTTGTGTACGAACCAACCCGGCTGAACCTAAAGTACTTTGAAACCTTGAGTGTAAAATACTGAAACGACCGTCTTGATCCAAGGATCGCTACGCAACTGACGGTGCGTCAATCGGAGTTTCGTAGCCCAAGTTATGGGTAACAGACCGAAAAAGGTTCGGTATTAGGGGGTTTGGGCCCGGTCCGACCCGGCCCGATACCCCCAGGGTCGGCCCGAACCAGGTAGAACCGAACCGGGTCCGGGTCCGGCCCAGCTGGCGCGGCCCGCCCGGCCTGGGTATGGCCCGGCGCGTTGGCGCGGCTAGTCGGCTCGGCCGTAACGGTCGAGCGGTGAAGGGGGGGGCGCTGACCCCCGCATTGAGAACCCACGAACCCCATGTGGGGGGCCGCACCTGCTGGCCGACCGGGGGTTACGAACCCCCGGTTTTCCCCTGACTGGCCAGCCCGCTCTGTCCGGCCGGCTGCAACCACCACGGGACAGGCGCTGGCCGGTCCCCCTGCTCCGACGCCGGCGGCCCGAAATCGGCCGCCGGTCTCCCCACTCCACCGCGGCCCAAGCCGCGGCCTTGGTCCGTCCGGCGCGGTGTGATGGCGCCGAGCCCCTCCGCCGCGGCCCCGCTCCATCCATGGCAATTTTTTAGTTCTCCGGCATGGCGCGACCGTTCCGCGTCTTTGGTTCGTCTTTAACGGCGCGACGCAACGGCGCCACTTCTCCCCATTTCTTTAATATTTCCGCGTGGTGCTTCGGCACCGTGTTCCCTTGTTCGTGCCGCAAACAACATCAAACAACCAAAGGGGAGAGGAGGGTCGGCCGTGTTCGTGTGGTCTGACCCCCTCCCATTATTGCGGTATCAGGCGGCTCCAATAGAAAAGAAGAAGGGAAACGGAAGAATTCACGAACAACAATTAAAATAAATCCCTACCTCATCGAATTCGATGAGCGAGGACTCATTACGGAAAATAACCGTCGCGGAAGAAGGCATCGCGGAGGGAGGATTATCATGGAAGAAGTGTCACGGAAGAAGCGTCGCGGAAGAAAGAACGCCACGGAAGAAGTGTCGCGTCGTCGATCTCCGAGGATCGGGTGTTCTTCGTGTTCTTCATCGAGGAGGGAGAACTTCACGACTTGAGAGAATTCTCCCCAAACCCTCTTGCACAACCAACCCCTAATAAAATAAGAGTTATCTTATTTTATTAATGCACAAGACAACATTTTAATTCAAAATAAATAATCAATTAAAATACTTAATTGCAACGATTTAATCGCCCAAATTAATGCGGCGTTTATTAACCAGAGAAACGCATGGGTTTACTTCATTAAAAAGGGGGTGCGGGTGCGTTTCTTAATTAAAGGAGGGGGGGTTGAAAAAAAAGTGGGGATCGTGTGGGCCCCACCCCACAAATATCCTACCTAGTGGTGTAGGATATTGTGGGTCCCACTTTAACCCCTTAACTTAGGTTAAACAACTTAAATAAAATAAATGGTGCGACCAATTTATTTTATTCATTTACTTAACCCGAAAATTTAAAAACCACACCCGAGCAAACGCAACTCCGGAAAAGGTGTTTCTAAGCAATTACCGGAGCTGCGATTCAAACGGTGCCCTCGGAATATGATTTTGAGAACCGGTTCAAAAGTTGGAAAAACCCGCTCATTCGTTCACTGAACGTACTCGAGCTAAACTTCCGAAAAAGATTTCGGGCACACCGGGCCTCAGAATTATGTGCCGTCAGAAACTGTATTCTTGTAAAATTCCCAAGAGAATTAAGAAAAAAAATTCCTTGAATTTTACAGGTCTTTACATCACTCCCACCTCAAGACTTTACGTCCCCGTAAAGATACATCAAAAACTAGGGAAACAAATGTGGGTACTGAGCACGCATCTGAGCCTCCCGCTCCCAAGTGATCCCCTAGAGGTTTCTATGCTGCCATCTGATGCGCACTAGAGGAATCAACCATCCATATAGGACCCGCTCCTATCGATCCTCAATCTCCACTGGGACCTCTGCAATAGTCGCCCCATCATCAACATCCAGCTCCCCATTTTCAATGATATGTGTCGGGTCGTGCACGTACCTCCTCAGCTGGGATATGTGGAAGACGTCATGCACCCGGTGCAACTGAGGTGGTAGAGCCAGGCGATAAGCCACCTCGCCAACCCTGCTGAGGACCTGGAAAGGTCCGATGAAGCGCGGAGATAACTTGTCGCCTCGGCCAAATATCCGTAATCCACGTCGAGGTGAGACCCGCAAGAAGACATGGTCGTCATCCTCGAACTCAAGTGGCCTCCACCTCTTGTCAGCATAAGACTTATGCCGGCTCTTATCTGTCCTCATCTGCTCTTGGATGACCTGGACCTTCTCTGTCATGGCCTGGACCATCTCCAGTCCCACAAGTGCTGACTCCCTAGGGTCTGTCCCGCACAGCGGTGATCTGCAAGGTCTGTCGTACAACGCCTCGTATGGTGCCATCCTGATGGTGGAGTGGTAGATGTTGTTGTACGCGAACTCCACCAAGGGTTGGTGGTCCTCCCAGCTGCGACCAAAGTCGAGGACACATGCGCGGAGCATGTCCTCGAGAGTCTGAATGGTCCTCTCCGTCTGACTATCTGTCTGAAGGTGAAAGGCGGTGCTCAGAGGCAGTTGCGTCCCGAATGCCTCCTACAACCCCTTCCAAAGCCGGGAAGTAAAGCGAGCATCTCGATCGGAGACGATAAATGATGGCACACCATGAAGCCGTACGATCTCCTGAACGTAGAGAAGTCCCAAGATCTCCACTGAGCCCTGCTCTCTGAAGGGTAAGAAGTGAGCCGACTTGGTGAGTCGGTCGACAATCACCCAAATAGAGTCGTGACCTCTGGAAGTGCATGGAAGTCCAGTCACGAAGTCCATAAATATGTCATCCCACTTCCACTCCAGGACCTCCAAGGGTTGTACCAAGCCTGCTGGTACCTGGTGCTCTACCTTCACCTGCTGGCAGGTGAGGGATCGAGAAACGAACTCTACCACAGCCTTCTTCATGCCCAGCCACCAGTGCTATCGTTTGAGATCCTCATACATTTTCGCCACTCTAGGATGTACCACCAAAGGGGAAGTGTGAAACTCTCTCAGAACCTCCTCCCGTAAAGCAACTGGTACCAAGGTACGTCCTCTAAAAAGGACGTTGTGCTCTCCTCCTAAGGAGAAACCATCAGGTGCCTGTCCTGAGGATATCTACGCACGCCGCATCTCGCAGTCGGCATCCCCACATTGTGCCTCTCTAACCCGCTACAGTAGTGGAGGAGTGACTGTGAGTAACTGAAGAAAGGTTGCTCCATCTTTATCCATGAAGGATATCTACAAAGCGGCTAGCTGCTCTGTCGCCTCCCCAAGTAGCTGAATGCCCGTCCTCCTGCTGAGAGCATCGGCTACTACTTTCCCCTTCCCATGAGTATAGACTATCTCAAATTCATAGTCCTAGAGGAACTCGATCCATCGCCGTTGTCTCAGGTTCAGGTCCTTCTGTGAGAAGATGTACCTGAGACTCTGATGGTCAGAATAGATAGTAAAGCACTCGACAATCAGATAGTGTCGCCACATCTTCAGAGTGAAGACCACTGGTGCTAACTCCAGGTCATGGGTAGCGTAGTTCTATTCATGCTGACTCAAATGACGTGATCCGTAGGCGATCATGTCCCACTCCTGCATCAAGACACATCCGAGTCCGGTCCCTGATTCATCGCATTAAACTACATACCCAACTCCCTCCTCCGGTAGCCTCAAGATAGGCGCGCTGGTCAATCTCTGTCTCAGCTCCAGCAAGCTCTGCTGACATCTGTCTGAACACACAAAGGGTTTACCCTTCTTCGTCAAGTATGAGAGTTGTTCCGCATCTCTGGAGAAGTCTGGCACAAATCTCCAGTAGTACCCAGCTAGTCCCAAGAAACTTTGCACCTCTGTCACGCTCCCGGGTGGCTCCCAAGCTAGCACTGCCTCGATCTTCGCAGGATCCACCGCAACTCCCACCTCAGAGATGACGTTTCCCAAGAAGTGGACCTCACGTATATAGAACTGACACTTCGAGAGCTTTCCATAAAGCTGGTGCTCTCAGAGTGTGTCAAGTATAAGCTGAAAGTGGTAGGCGTGCTCCTCCTCATTCGTCAATTATATCAAAATGTCGTCAATGAAGACCACGACAAATAGATTGAGGAATGGCTGAAATATCCTATTCATGAGGCCCATGAACACTACTGGAGAATTGTTTACGCCGAATGGCATAACCAAGAACTCATAGTGGCCATACCGACATCTGAAGGCCGTCTTCTGCACGTCCTCGTCCCGAACTCTGAGCTGATGATAGCCTGACCTAAGATCTATCTTCGAGAACCACCGGGATCCCTTGAGCTGATCGAAGAGGTCATCAATCCTCGGTAGTGGATACTTGTTACTCACTGTCACCTGGTTCAGGCGACGATAGTCGACACAAAGTCGCAAGCTCCCATCCGCCTTCTTGGCAAACAATATCGGGGAAGCCCAGGGTGAAACACTGGGTCGGATGAATCCTTTGCCCTGCAAGTCCTCCAGCTGTACCCGTAGCTCTCAAAGCTCAGCGGGGGCCATCTGATATGCTGGAGTGGATATCGGGGTTGTCCCGGGGTATAGATCAATATAAAAGTCTACCTCTCTGTGAGGAGGTAGTCCTGGAACGTTGTCGGGGAAAACGTCCGCATATTGATCCACCACTACATGAAAACTAAGACCCCGCACATCAACTGCTCCTAGGATGAGGCTAGCCAACTGATGAGTGATGGGTTGTCCTCTCCTCTGCGATAGTCCATCATGTGCTTCGGAGGCTCCCTTCTTGCCGGTGAAGGTGAACCTCCTCCCGTCGGTGCGTACGCACCGAACCTTGCGCCCAATACAGTCAATCTGAGCATGGACTGTAGATAACCAATCCATGCCCAAGATGACGTCGTAAGGCCTCGACGCCCCTACAAGAAGATCCCAGCCGAAGCTCTCACCTCCTAGAGTAAACTCACATTGTCGGCACCAGTGCGTAATCGTCGATTCTTCTCCCATAGGAGTCTCTAGCCGTAAGGATCGAGCCAACGGCTCTGTCGGAATCTCCGAGATCCGAACAAGGGAAGTGGCTATGAAAGAATGACTCGCTCCTCTGTCTATAAGAACTGCAGCAAGGGTGTAATAGACACAGATAGTACCTCTAATCATCTCGGGCGCACCGTGGTCGTAGGCCTCTGCTGCCTGAAGTTGTGCCTGTCTCTGCCCACCAGCTCCCTGTGGTCAGGGTGGACCTCCTGGTGGTGGTGGTGGTAGAGCCTCAAAGCATCGCCCACCACCTACTGCTCGGCCAGCTCTTCTGCCTCGTCCGCCTGCTCCCTGCGGACCGCCAAGATCGACCCTCTGCCTCTGCCTGGGTGGTCCCTCAACTGTTTAATGCTCCTCGTCATGGAGGGTCGGGCAGTCACGAGCCATGTGTCCCTGCCCACCGCATGCGTAGCACTGTCTGCCTCTCGAAAGATTGGTTCCGCGCTGTGTGCCCCGCACCACTGAGCCAGTGTCCTGAGGTCGCATGCCTGAGGTTCTGGTCTGCCTGGACCCATGAGTCATCTGTCGACTGCCTGCTGCAGAAGACTCTACTACGTGTCGCCCTGCGGCAGGTCTCGCTGCTGATGTAGGCTCAGTAGGGAATCTCTCGATGAGAAGGGCTCTCTCTAGTACCCCTGCTTGTGTCGGAATGCTGAGGGAGATCAGCAATGACCTGATCTCATGCCTCAATCCCTGCTCAATGGTCCGGGCCCGGAATAATGGGTCTCGTACCATGTCCATCGAGTAGCGCGAGAGATCGGTAAATCTCGCCAAGTACTGGGTGACCGTCAAGTTGCCCTACTATAGCTGTAGAAGCTCATGGATGCCCACCGCACGGAGGGTGGCTGGGACGAACTCCGAGCGGAAGAGGCTCTCAAAGTCCGTCCAGAGGAGAGATGCCTCATCGTGCACCTGGAGCATCAAGCTCCACCATCTTCCTGCTGCCGCATGCAGGAGGCTCGCTACGAGGATCACCATGAGGTCTGATGGTGTCCTCACTAACCTTAAAACCTGTACAACTGCCTCCAGCCAATCCTCGGCTGCCTGAGGGTCCATCTCCCGGCAGAACCTGGGCGGTCATTGGGGCTGAAACTTGTGCAGTGCACTAAGGCGACGTGAATCGTCAACGGATGGGGCTGGTAGCATCAGTGTCTTGGCGGGTAGAGGTACCGCCAGTGCCTCTGCTATCAAAGGGCCCTGTACCAAGGCCTCGTCGCTCGATGGGATGTCGTCACGCACAACACTCGGAACCCTAGCTGGCTGCCATCATGGGGCCATCCTGGATAGAAATAGGTGTGCCACGGTCAAAAAATATTCCTGGTGAGCTGACACAAAGTAATCACAAATAAAATTTGAAACATACATGCAATCAATGTTTTTGTGCATTAAGTCAGAAATCAGAAGTCAGGGTCCTGGTGTATGGATACGTCGGCCGCCGCACCAACACTGGACTCCCTAGACTGATAACCACACTCAATACTCTTAAAACTATTGCTTCACATAGAAAAAGATCAGAGTCCTGAGTTCTGTGGTAGAACCAAACTTCTCAGATACCAATTTGTCACGACCCGTCCTCGGGGCCTGTGCCGTGACTACCCCAAGCCTGCCTTCCATAGGCCAGGGGCTGGTGACTAGCACCAAGGCGTAATTCCCAGTAAATAGGGAAGGAATTTCCTTTGTAAAGTAAACAAACACCACAGAGCAAGCAAGCCGAAGTAAACACTAAGTAAAAACTGGGTAAAAAAGTAAGTGCGGAAAAGTAAGTGGGCCAGAATACAAACCCAAACTAAAAGTAAAGTACAACTGAAAAAGGGAGTACAAGAACTGAAAAGTAAAGCCACAGCGTCGAGCCATACATTGGAAGTCCCACCTGAAGGGTGGGTACATATAGCCTCCAGAGCTCCTCGGGTCCAGCCGTCTGCTCCGAGTACGTCCCGCCCAGTGGTCCACCACCGGGTACCAATCTGCTCCTCGTGCCTCAACCACGATTAGCGTTGTCCGTCGTCTGCAACCAACACAACGTTGTGCGGGCATATCCCGTGCAGGGGTGAGTATAATCTACTCAGTAGGGACCCCGAGACCCCCGAAGGTCTCCCAGAATCCACAAAGGATAATCCACAAAGGAAAGATACAATCATGAATTAACATCCAACACTACTTAGGTATATGCCCATACATAAACCTAAGTCATCAATTCGCGTTCGGCTCCAACATCTGAGCCCGAGTTCGATCACATCCACACAAGATAGCACAACACAATCCACATAGGAAAGAAAATCAAGATTCAGCTCACATAGGCATACTTCTTCATATGACGATAGAGATGATCAGATATAGCCCCTGATTCATCTAAGATATCAGACCCACAAAGGATCGATAGGTACTAACCCCCACAATGACCCACAAAGGATCTGACCCACACAGGATCGATAGGTAACTAACCCCCGCAATAACCCACACAGGATCAGACCCACGCAGGATCTGTAGGCGCTGGCCCACACAGGACAACTGAGCACTGACCCACACAGGATCGGTAGCACTGATCCACGTAGGATCACTGAGTGCTTTAGTCGTCGCTGTCAAATCCATGGAGGATTTCTGCACAGTCGTCATCGTCGTCACAGTCGCAGCCAGCTCTAGGGTTCCTGCACACAGCAAGCTCGTTCAGGAGGGTCCGCTCCATGAGCCGAGGGGCTGATACATCAACTGACACATAGTCCGGAGTTGATGTATCCAAAAGTTTTGTATCGTCAATAGGAACTCAACGTCACAGACGGCGCGTTATTCGGACGCCCGGTCTGAGAGTTATTGGTTTTTTCGTCCCGGGGGCCCGGTTGGTTTTTAAGTCAAAACCAACCCAACCATACTCCAACTGCGTCCAAACCTCGAGCGGAGTAATCCAAAAGGTCCATCTCACTTAGAGGAATCCATCAAAGTCGACGGAACGTCAATCGGACCTCCAGAGCTCAAGTTATAAGTGTTTCCGCTCCGAGGGCCCGGTTGGTTTTGTGTACGAACCAACCCATCCAAACCCAAAGTACTCTGAAACATTGAGTGTAAAAAACCAAAATGGTCGTCTCGATCCAAGGATCTCTATGCAACTGACGGTGCGTCGATCAGAGGTCTGTAGCCCAAGTTATGGGTAACATACCAAAAAAAGGTTCGGTATTAGGGGGTTTGGGCCCGATCCGACCCGGCCTGATACCCCCAGGGTCGGCCCGAACCGGGTCGAACCAAACCGGGTCTGGGTCCGGCCCAACTGGCGCGGCCCATCCCTGCATGGGCGAGGCCCGGCGCGTTGGCGCGGCCAGCGGCTAGTCGGCTCAGCCGTAACGGTCGAGCGGTGAAGGGGGGGGGGGGGGGGGGGGCTCGCTGCCCCCCGCATTGAGAACCCGCGGCCCCCATGTGGGGGGCTGCACCTGCTGGCCGACCAGGGGTTACGAACCCCCGGTTTTCCCCTGATCGGCCGGCCCACTCTGGTCGGCCGGCTGCAGCCGCCATGGGACGGGCGCTGGCCGGTCCCCCTGCTCCGACGCCGTCGGCCCGAAACCAGCCGTCAGTCTCCCCGCTCCGCCCCGGCCCTAGCGGCGGCCTCAGTCCGTCCGGTGCGGCGCGACAGGACCGCGCCCCTCCGCCGCGGCCCCGCTCCGGCCACGGCGCTTTTTTAGTTCTCCGGCGTTGCGCGACCGTGCCGCATCTTTGGTTCGTCTTCAATGGTGCGGCGCAACGGCACCGCTTCTCCCCCTTTCTTTAATATTTCTGTGTGGTGCTTTGGCACCGCAATGCCTTGTTCGTGCTGCAAACAACATCAAACAACCAAAGGGGAGAGGAGTGTCGGCCGTGTTTGTGCGTTCCGACCCCCTCCCGTTATTGCGGTATCAGGTGGCTCCAATAGAAAAGAAGAAGGGAAACAGAAGAATTCACGAACAATAATTAAAATAAATCCCTACCTCGTCGAATTCGATGAGCGAGGATTCGTCGTGGAAAATAACCGTCGCGGAAGAAGGCATCGCGGAGGGAGAATCATCACAGAAGAAGCGTCGTGGAAGAAGCGTCTCGGAAGAAGCGTCGCGGAAGAAGGAACGCCACAGAAGAAGCACCGCGTCGTCGATCTCCGAGGATCCGGCGTTCTTCGCATTCTTCGTCGAGGAGGGAGAACTTCACGACTTGAGAGAATTCTCCCCAAACCCTCTTGCACAACCAACCCATAATAAAATAAGAGTTATCTTATTTTATTAACGCACAAGACAACCTTTGAATTCAAAAGAAACAATAAATTAAAAGACTTAATTGCAACGATTTAACCGCCCAAATTAATGAGGCGTTTATTAACCAGAGAAACGCATGGGTTGACTTCATTAAAAAGGGGGTGCGGGTGCATTTCTTAATTAAAGGAGGGGGGTTGAAAAAAAAGTGGGTCTCATGTGGGCCCCACCCCAAAAATATCCTACCTAGTGGTGCAGGATATTGTGGGTCCCACTTTAACCCCTTAACTTAGGTTAAACAACTTAAATAAAATAAATGGTGCGACCAATTTATTTTATTCATTTACTTAACCCAAAAATTTAAAAACCACACCCGAGAAAACGCAACTCCGGAAAAGGTGTTTCTAAGCAATTATCGGTGCTGTGATTCCAACGGTGCCCTCGAAATCCGATTCCGAGAACCGGTTCAAAAGTTATAAAAACTCACTCGTTCGTTCACTGAATGTACCCGAGCTAAACTTCGGAAAAAGATTCTCGGCACACCGGGCCTCAGAATTATGTGCCGTCAGAAACTGCGTTCTTGTAAAATTCCCAAGAGAATTAAGAAAAAAAATTCCTTGAATTTTACTGGTCTTTACAATATTAATGTTTATTTTTTTTATTTATAGTATTACTAACATAATATTTGTTTTCTAATATAGGTTGAATCTTTTTCTCAAGTTGAGGTGATTTGTTCTGAAACTAATACCATGGGCGAAGATTTTTTAGAGGGGATCATGGGCATCAAAATATGAAATATGAATGTTTTTTAATGTTTGTTGGACAATTGTAATTGTAATTATATAAAACATTTTTTTGATATGTAAATAGAAGTGTTTATTTTTTTATATAACATGGGTGGATAGTTTTATATTCATGATGCCCATTAAATGTATATAGTAGGTTTTCTTCTGGGTGTATTGTGTTTAGTATTCAGGTTTGATTGTAGGTTCTATTGGGTGTTATTTTATATAAATAGAACACTTGTAGGTGGGTAAACCTTTATCAGCACTGATAAAGGCCCCCTTAATCAGTGATTTTTTAACGTTGATAAAGGGGACCCTCCATTTATTATCACTGGATTAACAGTGCTTTTTTAACACTGTTAAAGGCCACATGTGTAGTATTGTAATCACCTAAATGGTATTAATATAGATCTAATGTGACCTTAAAAAAATTAAATTATAATTTAAAATTAATAATTATTTAAAAAAAGATGGTTATTAACTAAACTGCAATATTTTTCACTATTCATCAAAAATGAAGCTTCTCAAAAAAATCCCAAAAATTTACCCTAAGATAATTTCGGTATACTAAATTCAAAATTGAAGTTTATTTTATCAAATTTAATTTATATATATTTCTAAAATTAATTTTATTGTTTTTCATAGAAGAACATGAAATGTAGTTCATTTGATAAAATAACATTTTTAAACATATAAGTTCCTTACCAAATATAATATCTTTCATTATCAATATGTTTTATTTCTATAAAACCATTATAAACAATATTTGAAAATCATTTATTAGTATTCATATTACTAAGTTTGGTGGCTAGGATTTAATTATATAATTTAAATAATTATAACAGTAAAATGATGTTTTGTAGAAACATCAGTGTTGTGTGTAACGTACACTAAGTCAGTGTTGCGTGTAACATACACCAAGTCGTGGTTGTGTGTAACATATGCCAAGTTGATGTTATATGTATCATATGCCGAGTTGGTATCATGTAACATATTCCAAGACAATTTCATGTGAATGGAATGTTTGAATTAGTGATTTAATAATAAAAAACTATTTTCAGAGTTGTGTGAATTGAAAAATATCAAAATATTAAATTAATTCAAAAAAAATAATTTACAAAATCTCAGGGTGTTATAGGCATAAATGCCAAGTGGACCAAAGGCCTTGGTGGCCCAAAGTACTTGGTGACCCAAAGTCCCTAAGACTCGTAGGCCCAAACCAAGGGCCTCAAGGCCCAAATTGAATGAATAGTTTTCGCTACTACAGTACCACACAGCTCCTACTACATTGCTGCTACAGTAACCTAGAAATTTACCCACACTCAGATTTGATATTGGGTCTTTCGGATGAAAAACAGGAGCCTCTACCACTCGGGTACAGGCTCATTAGCATTGATAACCCATTAAGCAAATAAAAGGATACTTCAAATTTTTCATCAAAATCATATCCTATATTACCCCATTCCTTCAAATAAAAACCACATATGCACCAAATTAAAACCAATTCATGAATTTTAATTAAATTGAAAAGTATTTCAAAACCAATGAAGGGGTGGTAAGTGGACCATCATGAGAATAGAATAGATCCATATTAGAGAAGGTAAAAAGAGAATAATCCCTACCACAGCAACAATAAAATAAGAATCTCAAGTAATTAAAACCAATGGTTCAAGTAGAAGATTATAAATAGGGTGTCGTGCCCACTACTATTCAGGAAAAACAACCCTAAAATGTCAATCATTTTTGAGAAATTCATAAAAATAAGATTAGAGTATCATAACTTTAGTTTTGAGGGTCTTGATTCATCCAAAATGTTCAATGAAATCACAGTCAGGTTTGGCTTCCACAATAAGCTTGAACAATGAAAGAGGGTGTGACACGACTAGGATTCTTGTAAAAGAACAAAAGAACTTTATAAGTTTTAGTAAAAAAGTGATGATATGTGACATATTTATCAGCTCCAAATGTGTAAGTGCTGATAAAAGTATATTATATCAGTGCTAAAGTAAGTGATGATAAAGAATAACTTTTATCAATGTTAAAATTGGTGCTGATAAAAGAATTTTATATCAGCGCTAAATTTAATACAGATATAGGCCTCTTAAATATTAAATTAATAATAATTAAAGATTAAAAATTAAAATTAAATATAAAAAATTAAAAATAAATTACTAATTAAAAATGGATAAATAATAATTGTATAAATTTTTAAAAACAAAAAAAATGAATATATAATAAAATTGAATAAATTTAAATTATATAAATTTCAACCATATTAAAAATTACTAGATAAATATAAAAAAGAATAAATTACAAAAATATTATTACTGAATAAATTCAAAAAATAATAAATAAAATTAAATGAATAAATTAAAAAAGTATTAAAAAATCATTAAATAATATTAAATATATAAAATAAAAATGAAATAATATTAAAAAATAAAATTAAAAAACCAAAAAATTACAATAAATTACTAATTAAAAATGAATATATGATACTTTTATAAATAAATTTATAATTCTTAAAATAAATATTATAAATAAATGCATTAATAATATAATAAATTTAAGAAAATGTAAAAAATGAATAAATAATATTAAATGTATTAAATGTATTAAAAATGTATAAATATTATGATAAATTTATTAATAAATATTTTAATATTTTAATAAATGTTTTATTGATAAATATATTAGTGAATGTATTAATTATAATTAAAAATATTATTGTTTATATAAATGAATAATTGTTTTATAAATATATCATTAATAAATGAAAAAAAAAGTAATATTGTGTATAAATATTTTTCATAATATATAATTAATTATGATTCTATAAAATTAAATATAATAATTTTAATAATTATATTTAAATATATAAACAATTTATAATATATATATATATTAATGATTAATTATATAGATGTATGTATTGTGTTGATTATATATAAAAAATATAATTAATTATTAACTATGTTTAAAAAATTTTATAAGAATTAAAAATATTATCATCTATTTAAATTTATAAATATTTTTTATATGTATACATATTAAAAAAATTAAAATATACATTACTAATTGCTTAAATATAAATATTAAATAATAATGTTATTATTATAACAATATAAAAAATATATTTTTAAAATTACTAAAATTATAAATATATGTTCATTTTATAATTTAAATTCATTTAAATATATGAAGTTACATTTTTTCAATTATTGGTATGTGTGTGTGTGTGTGTGCGTGTGACCATTTATTTACATATAAATGTGTGTGATAGAGAGAGAGTGTGTGTCCGAAGAACCCAAGTACATGCGTGTCTATGTGTTATATAGGTGAACAGCAAATACTTGGGCATATCTAATTACATACACACATACATATATACATACATAGACATACACAAACATACATACATACATACATACACACACACAGATATACACATACACAAATACACGTAAATATATACGCATACATATACATACATGCATATATATTTATATCTATAGTTCATATGATATTTTATATTAATATATATTTATTGTTATATAAATCATATATTTAATAACATTCAAATATGTATATAAAATATATATCATACGAGCCTAGATACACTTTTCCGGGAGGACAATTCAGTTTATATATTCATGAAGGATATTAGGCAGTATAATCCCCCAAACTTGGTGGTGATGGGTCGTCATTTGAAGTTCAACTTTCACCCTTGCTAGAGACCCCATCTGTTCTCTTCATCTTTTGACAGTATTTTTTTGTTTCTGCTTACTTAGCTCTCCATCCGTTAATCTCTTTCGACTTGGTTTCAATAATATGTTTATGTGTGGGTATGATTATAATTATGTATATAGTTATATATAAGTATAAATTAATATATATATATATATATATTGTATTTGTAAATATATATATATACTTACTGTTCTATAAATCATATATATATTGTATTTATAAATATATATATATATACTTATTGATATATAAATCACATTTAAAACTTATAAATATGTATATATAAATTAGATTATTCTGAGTGATTTTTATTAGTTCTTTTTTAACATTAATAAAATACATCATTTATCAGCACTAAAAAGGGGATTATAAAGGTTCACCTTTATTAAAGATAAAAATAGATGGTAAAGGGTGTACTTTTAACATCACTTTTAGTTAGAACTAATAAAATAAATCACTTAATAAATGTGAATCTATAGTATTGGGATTAAATCGTGTAAATACAAAGTAAAAGTGATGAAAATATAAGCTCTATCACCATTTTATATTTGAGGTAGTCACCATAAAGAACCTATTAGGAGACAATAAGGATTTCAAGAGTTAGCCTCAGGGGTAAGTGATCATACCTTCCTCATGAGAATTCACTTTATGATATTAGTGAAACACCCATGTCTCGTACATGACCTGGACACAAAAAGGACATATCACCCATATTGGGGGTGAATGTTGTAGAAATATCATGTGTTGTTCTCTATTTACTTTCTATTTTTCAAGTTTATTTGTGTTTCATGATTTGTACTACATCTGGTCATCCTAATAGGTGTAGAGGTTTGAATTGATATTGTGAAAATAATTTATTAAAACATTAATCACACTAATTCACCTCTCCCCCCCCCACACCCTTAGTTGGTGTGATTTCATGATCTAACAAGGCATGACACTAAAGGTATATCTATAATTGGTGGACTTATCTAGGTCTGTTATAAGTTACTCCTCATCTTTAAGAAGTTATTTTTATTTTTCCAAAAATATTTCACAAAACATTTTAGTAATAAGAACATATTTATCATTAATTACCAAGGCATAAGTTTTCATTAAACTCTTACATTTTTCCTTAACCTCATTTACTTATACCTCAATAATAGTATAATATTTTTCTAAATTATCATTGAATATAATAGATTCATCATGAATATAACTTTCAAAATAAATATATGTAACCTTAATATAAAACACATATTGGTTTTTCAGTTTTTATTTACTGTCATTATTTTTATAATTAGTTTAGTTTTCTTATAAAGAACTCCTACATATCCTTATTAGTAAATTTTTCCTTCTCGTGTTTCTCTTATTTCAAATTGAGATAATCTTTATTAGTGTTTTCTTTCAACTTACACTAATAATAGGTCACTTATCTCGGGGTTCCATCATTATTCTAGTTACCCTTTTTATTATATTTACCTTTGAGGTTGGATGATCAATTGATGATTTTATTCTTCCTATATAAATTTATGAATATCCTAGCTAAAAAACTAGAGAAATTATGATGAAATTGGATTTAATTATTTCTAGATGTCATTTTAGGGGTATAAAATAATTTAGATTTTTTTTATCCATTTAGAGATGTTTGGAAAAGTTTGAAATTATAATGAAATTGAGAAGAGATATTTCCACAACCTGTATAAGTGAGAAAATATAGAATCTGGGTTGCAAAGTGAGATTTATCATTACATAAGTGGGTCTCAAAAGTTCAAATAGAAACTTTAGATTGGATTATATTTTTTATTGTCCTCATAAGTATTAATTGAAGCTATATAAGAATGGTTTGAGTTTTAAAAATCACACATAAGTGAAAATTGAAGCTATGTATGATTGAATTTTATTTCTAAAGGCTTACATATGGGAAAACTAAGGAAATGTATCATTAACAAGATGTTGCAAAATATTTTTAGTTGAAAATAATGGGAATATTCGAATTGTTTTAAGGAATGATTTTTATGAGAAACACAAAGATAAATATTAAAAAATATTTTTAGATATCATTAAACAAGATTTTTGGAGATTAAAATGAGAATAATTGTCTCTATAGTTTGAATCTCAATGATGTAATGTTTTTAGTAGGATTTTTTACCATACTTTATTAAATATATTTATATTGTATTTCATGGAAATTCCAGAATTTAAAATTTAGAAACTATTCATGAATATATGCATGTTTCTTTTAAGTTTACAAAAATTAAGAAGAAGAAAAGAATATATAAAAAGGTGAGGAATTTTTGTTGAATCTATGACACCCATGGTGTCACTTATTTTTATATTTTTTATTGATTATTGAGTTCCTTGAGTTTTAGGGTGTTTAGGGTAAAACCTTGAATTTTATTTAACTCTTATAAGGCCACATGGTTAGGTTCATAGTTTTTGAAACCATGTAGTGGAAATCATGTGACCTTGGTAATTTTAGATAGTGGTTATCATAAGGCTACCACACCTTTTAGTAAACTGTGTTCCCTACTCGAGTTTGTATATTTTATTCTTTTAATTTTCTTTTTTATTTTAGGTTTCTCCCCCACTCTACCCCACTCAAACTCCTCCAACTTAGGTGCCTCCCAAGGTCCTTTATCCTCCTTATAATGGTCTCCAAATTGGATTTTGAGTGATTTATTAGTGGTTTTTTATATGGATTGAAAGGTTGGGGATACTTTATTATTTTCCCTTGGTTTCCTTCTATTTTCTTCCCTTACTCAAACCCTAGTGGACATGTGAGATGATTTTCATGGATGCTATTGTTCTAAAATTGAGTATTTTTGTATCTAAATGTTTTAATCCATAATAAGATACTTAATCTAATTATTTCCATTAAAGGAGACATGGTTTCATCTTTTGAGGTAATTGTTTTCATTCCATTGAATTTTATTTAAGATTTAATTTGTTTATTAATGTTTTAAATGTGTTTTTTAACTAAAGTGTAGATATAGATATATAGAAATTTTTATTTTCAAAGGTTTTCTATATTTTTTTGGTTTTTCACTTTAAAAAATGAGGTTAATTTTATGGTTTAATGAAAATTTGATTTCAAATGGTGTTTTATGCATTTTAAACTATTGAAAAAATACCAAAAATTGTTTTCTTGAAGAAAAATAATTTTTCATGAATTTAAGGATTAAAATAGATTTATAAATTGGGGTAACCTTTTTGTTTGAAAAGTTTTTTACATTTAAAAATGGTTTGTTTAACCTATGGAATTGTTTAGTGATTTATTTGAATTTATTTTGTCTATGTTTCGGTATTCCTTCATAAATTTACTTGGATTTGTGTTTGGATTCAAAATGGTTTTAAAAATGGATTTCTAAAACATATATATATTAAGTATAAAGTAAAGGCCCATTTATCACTTTATGAAATTCCATTTTATTAATTGGTTGGAGGTTTTCTTAGTGGGCCCCATTGTATTTGTTGTTTATGTTTATGTATATCCATGTGATGGGTGACTGAATTTTAATTCGTTCTTGTGTTTATGGGTTGGGGATTTTGTTAAGGGGTGTTTGAGATATGAAGGATATGATTGTGATGTTATCCTTGGGATTCATTTTTGTCATGTGATTGACATTGTCTTGGAAGTGTCTCAACTCTTTTATTTATTTCATAAAGAACTATAGGACACTAAGTGGTAGATCTAGGTATGGTTGATTCACTATTTGATTGTTTTTTCTGGATAGGATCCATTATTTGAGATTTATATAGCTATACTGTTTGTCTTTGATGAGGCTTGTTGAGGGTGATTTGGGTGACAAGTGTCATACTATAAGACTTGTAAGCCACGGGTTCCACCTATGTATGTCATTTATTATCTTGTTGGTACCTATGGAATTTCCTCATGATATGTATCTTATGTTACATTATCATTATTTCATATTTAGCATATGAGTTTCTTACCTATTTATTTTGGATTACTTTTATTTATTGGTTATTTGGTTGGCCTTGGGTAGTTTTCATTATCTTTTTAACTTTATATGGTATGACATCTCTCGTGGATTTTTATTATTCATTATTATCCTAGATGAGTGTGTAAAGGTTTTAAGGAAAAAGATATGGGTTGTTTCTAAATTTTTATTTCAAATTTTGAAAGTAATGGTTTAATTTTTGTTTTCAAAGGAAAATGTTTAAGATGAGCGTATAAAGTGTTGCTTGTTTTGAAACAACAAAAGTGGAATGAAAAATTATTTGATTTTATTTATTTTCAAACTAGTGGACTTGAATTCTTTTATAAAAGGAATAAGACTCATGGTGGTATCCTACTAGACTTTTTCTCACATCCTATATACTCACATTGGTGGGTATGTAGTATTCATGTATTGTGTAGGTTCTATGGTGTTGACTTCAGAGTTTGGTTAGTCTGGTGCTGCTATCCTTGGGAATTTTATAGATGTTTAGTTCATAGAGGTGAATTTAAAGTCACATTGTGTAAATATTTTTAGTCTCTTGGGTTTTTTGTACCCATTGGTTTATGTTGTTTATTGGATTCCTCGACCTATTTAATTAGTTTGTAGTTTCTTGTTTATAATGTAAAATATTTGTAAAAAACTATTTTTTCTAGTTGTATATGTTTTAGTAAAAGATTTTTCTTATCATTTATCATTATTCCTTTTTTTCTTAGAATTTGATTATTTTTAATGTTTATTTATTTGGTTATATTGGCCAATGCTTGGATACCTCATGTTAGGTTATCGGCTGGAATATATTATATATATTTGAATTCTTGAGGGTGAAATCATTACCATGTTGTAACTTGTGATGCCCTGGAGTTTTTTCCCCATCAAGGTGATTGGGAACATGCCTCATGCCTTATAGTGGAACATCTCGGGTTACAGGTCAAGTTAACCAAGGCTAGTTCATTGAAAAATCTATGAAATGAAAATTTTATATGAATAAATCATATTGATATTTTATGAATAATATAAGTATCTTGAGTTTATTAAAATTGAGAGTTTATTTATGAATGGGGGTCTAAATAACATCACAACTGTTATGTAAAGAAGATATACATATTTATGTTAAAGCATTATATGGTGGACTAAAGATCATTTTCATTCAGGTTATTATAATTCATTATAAACATGAGGATTCTTGTATACATATACAGAAGATAAATTTCCAGGATATGTGTTAGGACCCAAATTTTCCTCCTTAATTAAATATTATGTTCGATGAATTTCTCCACACACAATAAGGACCTAACCTTAAATGTTATATAATCTTTGGTTTTATGTCAAGAATTAATTCTCTAAAATTTAAGGATATTTTCAGGTTTATAGTTTTAGAGAATTAGTTCATAACTCATATATAAAAAACATAAATTAAAAAGTGTAAAGTTATTATTAGTATCCATTTTCTCCATAATAAAAAACATTTAAAATAAAGCATGATTTCTTTTCATGAAAAATCTTCATGACTTTTGACACGACTTCTTCCTTTATATTAACCATCCTTAAACCCTATGAAAAAAAATAAAACATATAAGGAGCATAAAAAACTTAGTAAGGTACAAAAAAAGAATAATTATGTTAGTTTAGTGAAAGATATGAAAACCCATGAAAACCCTTTTCTTAAAAAAACATACCTCTTTACCATAAATGTCATCATTTTTCATTAAAAATATCATTATCTTTCCTTTTGAAATCAAATGATTTCCATGAAAACTCATTAGAAAACATATAAAATTCAATTAGTTACCTTGGAACATAAACTCATATAACTATTACAAAACCCTTACAAAACCACTACATATTGAAATAATCATACAAACAACATCCGAAATAATTCTCCAGAGAACATAATCATTTCCCAATGCATTTGATCTCTATCTAGGTACACCCATTATATAAGTTATAACGGGATAACCTTGAGTTATAATGGGGATCAACCCTTTGTAAACAATTTCCAAACACCATATCATGAATAAAACATTTTATTCCATCACTTTTTTATCATAAAACATTTGAAAAAATCTTTTAAACTCGTATACAAATCACTTTTGGATATTAAAATACCTATTTCTTTTAAAAACCCATTTTCAATACCCAAATACCCATATCCTTTAAAAACTCATGTTCAATGCCAAAATATCCATAAAAAGGGAAGGAGGGTCTTTCTTTTAATAAAACATTAAATCTTATAAATTAATCCAAGCTTCAAATAATGGTTATAGTGGTGGTAAAATTCATTGTCATCACATATGTTAAAGTAGAACATTCCTTTTTTAATTTGTAAATAAAGTCAAACATTTCATACAAAGATTCCAATTTTTAAAAAAAATGAAATAAATATATAAATTTTATTTATAAAACTATCATTTCCATAATAAAATCATTTTAAAAACATGGAAATGGATGAAAAATAGAATTAGATGGAAAACATTAAAAGAGAATTTTTTTAAGAAAAGTCTATTATCACTTTGGAAATATTTGAATCATAATCCCCATGAAAGAATAACATTAAAAAACATTAAATACCATGAGAATAGATAAATTCATTATATAATAGTTCAAAGCGGCTGTATATATACCTCATAAAATAATATACATGTATAACATCAAAATATGCCTCAATGAAAGGAAATTGAGATGAAGTCCCTTACCCCGAGTTCGATTGAACATGCTCATTATTTATATTCCTAAATAATAAAACTATATTAATTATTTAATTAATTAAGAACCTTTTTCAAGTTTATTATTCCTTTTGTTTAACTTATTACCATGTAATATACAAATACTTAATCAATTAATTTCATGTCGGGTGTTTTGATGATATTTGGATTATGTATAAAAATAAATTCAATAGGTTGACTATTTTTATAAGTAGTCATTATTTCAAAATCTCCAAAATAATAATCATAAAATTTTTATAATATTTATATATCAATTATACTTTTAAAACTAATCATGAATTATGGTTATGAAAAATTAACTATGTTGCAATCATGGAGATGGTGGGTCGTACGTACGCATGAGTAAAGTTTCAATTTTCCAATGATCATATATACTATATAATTTTTTTAAATATACTTATATATATCATTCTTGTTATTTGGTGAAGAAAAAAATGAATCACATTGCTTCGTGGAGGCGGTTGTCCACACGTATGTGATCGATGTTATCATTATCAATGTAACAAAATGATATATTTTCTTTTTTTAATGATAAATATATCATTAATATAATAATTATTTATTTTATAACACATATATTTATTAAATTTACCATTATTACCTTCCATTTAAAGTTTTATTGAAAAATGAATCGCATCGCTTCACGAGGCGGGAGTCCACCGTACACATGAGTGACGTTATCATATCCCCCACATAATGGAAAGTAAGAAGGTATGTGTGATATCATAAAAATAAAAGTATAAATATTTTAAAAATATAATATATATATATATATAATTTAAATCCATCGTTATAATAATCCATGAGAGGTGATGATGAAAAACAAATGACATCGGTTCACAAGGCAATAATTTGTCGTGCACATGAATGATGATTTAATATCCCATTTGATGGAAGAGGAGATTTATTTTGGTTATTACATTAACAAAATAACATATAATTATATGGTAAATATTTTTTTATTATATAATCATAATTGAAGAAGATTTTAAGGAGGTGGAAGAAGAAATAAAATAAATATTCTCGGTAAACCATGATACTTATTCTTCAGACAACCTTATTAGGTAAGAACCAAAATCCTTCTTAGTATGTATTTATGATCAAAATAAGGGCTCTATATCAAGGATTGGTAATTTTTGAAGGTATTTTGGTAGGTACTGGATGAACCAAATGGATTTTAAGGTGTGAAGAAAATAGGAAAAGGGGTGGCCTTTTATAACTGAGGTGAGTGGCACACTTGTAATTTTTTAAAAGAAAATGGTGTAACCACATTTTTTACAAGGAAAAAGGATAAAAAATTAACCATTATATATACTTAGACATTATAATTTCTAAATATTTTGAGATAATATATTTTAGATAAGTTTTTAGGTTATTTTAATGATTATATTTTTAGTTTAACCCCTAGTAAATCCATTTTTACCTTAACCGTTGTAATTAATTTTTACTATTTTCACTATTCATTATTGTCAAAAATTAATATGAAATTATTAGATAATATAAATATTATTATTAAAAATATGGTATCCATTTTACTAAATTCAATTCACAGAATTTTTAAAATTTTAATTTTAAATTATACCCACAAACGTAGTGAAAAAGCATGTTTTCTGGAAGTATATTTTTCAAGCAAAAGATGATTTTATATTAACTCTATGATTAATAATAATCATTGTATGAATATAAATTAATATTTATTGATATATAATATATAAATTTTAATTAAAATATTACTCATTAGTTATTAGTTTAATTAATTAAAATTGATAAACATTATGCCCTTTAAAACTGTTTTTAGAAAAATCCATTTTTAATCCAAAAAAAAATTATACTAAAATATAATTTAAAGTTGACTAAAAAGTAATTAAGTGGATTAAATATAAATAAATAATTATTATGTCACTTTAAATCATATTCAAAATATAATGGGACTTTTAAATTACTTAATTTATTGAAAATAAAAGACTTGTTTACAAAAATCAGTATTTTTCATTATTCACTGAAAAAATAGTATTTTTTAAAAAAAACCAAATTTTTACCCTAAGTAAATTTTTATATGATTATTTTGAAAATGATATTGATTTTTTAAAATTAAAATTCTAAACATTAGTAATTAAAAATTTAAATAAAACCTTATAATAAAAGTGCTTAATTAAAACTATTTCCTTTTTGAATTAAAAAATCACTTAATATTTTTATAATAAAAATAACTGTATTAATAAATATTAAAGTGATTTATTCTATCAGTACATGGGTTTTTACATTCTTCCCCCATTTTTTAAATTTCATCTGCAAAATTTTATTCACTTATTTAAAAAGTGGGTATATCTTTCCCTCATAGCATTTTTAGATTATCATATTACCTCTTCAACCATATTGTTTTTTCATAAAACCTTAACCTAGTTAATCACCTTGTTATGAAACCATTTCTATCTATGGCTGATAATATGAACAATTCATTCTTCACAAGAAATATTATCTTCCAACTTAACTACTTCAGGGCTCAAAACATGAGATGAATCTGGCATATATTTACTTAGCATTAAGATATAAAAAAACATTGTATGCATGGGATAAACTCAGGGTAAAAGATATTTAGTATACAACCAATCCTTATTTATCCTGGATTTAATACAGTTTAATGAACCGTGAACTTAGATTCCCCTTTTTACCAAAACACATAACACTTTTCCATGGAGATACTTTAAGAAAATCATAATCACCTGCCTTGAAAGAAACATATTTCCTCAAGTTATCTACATAACTTTTCTGCCTTCTCTAAGACGTCCTTGTATATTGATGAATCAATTGAACCTTTTAATCCATTTATTCTACTAAATATGGTCCCATAAACTTCCTTTATCCTACTTCATCCAAAAAAAATTTGGGCTTGACACCTCTTTCAATACAATACCTCAAATGGTGTCATCTATATACTAGAATGAAAATAATTATTATAAGAAAACTCAAAAAAATAAAGATATTGATCCCAAAATCCCATATAATCAATTGAACAAGAATGAATCATATCATTCATTCTATGAATCATATTCTTAGACTAACCATAATTTTGAGGATGAGAATATGTATTGAAATTCAATTCAGTACCCAAATATTTTTGAAGTCCTTTAGAAAAATTAGATGTGAACTTGAGATCATGTTCTGATACAATAGAGAGAGTAACTCTATGTAAACTAAATATATCCTTTAAATGAAGTTGATAAATATAATCTAAATATATAGTATCTTTAATGGTAATTAAATGTAAATATTTATTTAATTAATTAATAATAACCCAAATCGAATTGTTAGCTCAATTAGTATTTGGTAATCCCACCAAGAAATCCATTGATATATTTTTCAAATTTCCACTTTGGAACTAGAAAAGGTTGAAGCATTCTCTTTAGTAATTTTCAATCTACTTTAACCTACTAAAAATTCACACACATAATCATAAAGTCATCAATATCTTTTTTCATCTCATCCCACCAGTAATACTTCTGAAGGACTTTATACATCTTAGTGATGCTCGGATAAATAGAAAAAAGAGAAGTATGAGCTTTACTCAAAAAAATTTCTTCAATTAGGAATCATAAGTCACACAAAATATTTTTAAAAATAATAAAACACCTTCTTAATGAATATTAAAATCAAGAAACTTTCCCTTATTAACATATTCTACCTTTTTCTTCAAAGCATGATCCTCCTTCTGAGCTTGCTTAATTATTTCTGACAAAGTTGATTACATTGAAACATGAAACAAAACAGACGATATCCCTACATCAATAACTTCTAGGAAAAAATTCATCAAATCATTAACCAAAGGTTCCTGTTATAAATATAACATGGTTAATGTAGCATTATTTTTCTGAATCAAAGCATCATCCACTTTGTTATCTTTTTGGGATGTTAATTAATTGTGCAATCATATTCCTTGATTAGTTTTATCCATATTCTTTGAATCATATTAAACTATTTATGAGTGAATATATACTTAAAACTTTTTTAAAAATATATATTTCACACAATAATCCATATAAATGATTCCTTCAAAAATTTTAATGCAAAAAAACCACAGTAGGTAATTACAAATCATATGTAGGGTAATTTAACTCATGAGGTTTCAAAAGACATGAATCGTATGCAATTACTATATCATTCAGCATCAAGACACAGCAAAGCATCTTCAATAAATCATCATTCCATATGTCGAATTTTCCATTTTGGGAAGGTATGTCCAAAAATGGATCATTCACCGATCATATTTTTAGTTCCTTAAAAAAATCACCACATTATTTTATCAAGATGAATTTTACTTATTTTCGAGTTAACTTATTCAGTGTACTAGAAAAGTGAGAAAAGTTTTCAACAAATCACCAATAGTAAGCACATAATCCAAGAAAACTATGAATATCTATGATATTTGTGGGTATTTTCCATTCTTCAACAAAATTTGTTTTAATAGGATCAATAGTTATGCCTTCTTTAGAAACAATGTGTACAAGGAAAGAAATTTTTTCAACCAAGATTCACACTTACTAAATTTCCCGTATATTTTATTTTCTTTAAAGGTTTTTAAAAAAATACTTAGGTGTATTTAATGTTCCTATTTAATTTTAGAAAATACTAAAATTTCATCACTAAACACAACCAAAAACTTATCAAAGAACTCATAAAAAATCTATACATAAGGTCCATAAATAAAACTGGTGCATTAGGAAACCCAAAGGGAATAGTTACAAACTCATAATGCATATATCTAGTTTAAAATTTTATATTTGAAATTTCATCCTCCTTCACCTTTAGCTAATGGTACCTAGACCTATGATCAACCTTCAAAAAATAATGAGCTCCCCAAATCTAATCAAACAAATCATTGATATGAGGTGAAGGATACTTGTTGTTAATAGTGATGTTATTCAAGGCTCTATAATCAATAAAAAGTCACATTAAAACATCTTTATTTTTAATAAACAAAACCAAATCACTCCATGGTGAAGTTATAGGTTTAATGAAACATTTATTTAGAAACTCATTCAATTTAATTTTAAATTTGAAAATTTATACATGATCCATCCAATGAGGGGGTTTTGAAATAGGATTAGCATCAGAAACTAAGTCAACATGAAACTCAACCTCTTAATCAAGAATAAATCTAGGAAAATTATCAATAAATACATCCATTTATTCATTCACTAATCAAGAATAAATAATTTTAATAGCTTCTTTCTTTTAAAAAATATGATCTAGGTAAATTTCATTATCATCTCTAATCAATTTCTCAGCATCTTGGTAAGTTATTAAAGGCATAAAATCTTTCAACATAATTTTCTTAGATCTAAAATATATCTTAGCATAATAAAATTAAATCCAATCCATACCAATAATGATATCAAACTTTACTATGTATAGTTCAATAATAATTTTATGAAATACCATCCCACTGATAACAATGTGAAGATTCCTATAAATCTTGGATGCTTTAATATTTTCACCCAAATTTTTCACCAAAAGTTATATCTTATTTTCATGTGGTGATATTAAAATTTTACTTTAAAATTTTATATAAATGAAATAATTTGAAGATTCAATTTCAAATAGAGCATTAGCATAGCTTTAATACAAAAGTAACATACCTATCACCACTTAATTTGATGGCCCAATATCAATTATACAAGTAAAAAAAATATTTCTCCACAACATTTAACTATTATAAATTCTACCTATACCAACTCATTTATACCAACGGTTTGTAAAAACCATTGGTATAGGTCCTCTTTCCCAAAAGTTTCCCAAAACCATTGGGATGGTCCACTTTGAGACCACTTTTCACAATGGTTTTGGAAAACTATTGGGAAAGGGTATGGTTTTCCCAATAGTTTTCCAAAACTATTGGGAAAGACCACTTTGAGATCTCTTTTTCCAGTGGTTTTGGAAAACTGTTGGGAAAGGGTATAGTTATCCCAACGGTTTTCCAAAACCATTGGGAAATCCTACTTTGAGACCAATTTTTCCAAAAAAATTGGAAAACTATTGGGAAAGGGTGGGTACCTATCCCAATGGTTTTGAGAACTATTGGGACTAGTACCATTATTTTTATGAATTCTTTTTTTGAATATCGTTAAATAAATCAATATATAAATTACATGTATATATATATATATCAAAATATATTCACAAATGTAACTATATGATGACGGTGAAGTATTTGATATATAATGTTCAAGTTGTGGGTTCAAACCTCCTCTGTAAATTTTTTTTAGATTTACATATCCCAACGGTTTAGTGAAAACTGTTGGGAAAGACCTATCCAAATGGTTTGGGAAAAATTATTGGGAATGACATATCCCAATGGTTTTCCCCAAACTATTGGTATAGGTCTATCCCCACACCAAATCACTCAATGGATTCTCAAACTGTTGGTATAGGCTATACCAATGGTTTGGGGACCTATACAAACAGTTCCAAACCAGTGGTATAGGAAATTTTTTCATTAGTGTTTTTCTTCTGATCTTGATGATTTCTATTATGAGTTACTAACTTTGATCACACATTAGCATAATTACACAAATCATTATATCTAAAACATCTCACTATTGGATGGATATTTATTACCCTATTCTTAGATTATTCAGTATTATTTTACTTTCATTCATAGGCCATATATCCAAACTTTCCACATGGGTAACACTTTTCTAATTTCATAAAACATTATATAGGGTTATTCTTACCAAACTTACCATAAGATGGGAGCTTCATTTTCTTATATCCAAATTTCTTTGATGTATTTTTCCCCGTTTCCTTCTATCCTGATCACTTCTTACTTTCATCATCATGAGGTTCATAAGTGTCAGAAAAATATATCTCAACTTTTTCATCACAATGAACAACATTATCATAGATTTTAAATTCTCATTAATACACTTCATAGACTTGGTTTCAATCTTGAGTAAAATCTATTAATTTTACTATCAATGTCCCAAAAAAAGTATGGTATGTACCTAGTCATTCTTGTAAAATTGGATTCAAATGTAGCCATAGAATCATTATCTTTTTTCCTCAATTCAATGATTTTTTTCATCCAGAGTCAAACAACCTTAGGGAAATATTTCTCAAGGAAAATATCCTTAAATGTTTTCCATTTCATGGATTCAAGATCATATTTATATCTGGTATTCTTAACTAAATACTACCATAGATCAGGTCCACCTTCAAAATGATAAAAATAAAGAGTTACATTTTGACATTTCGAACATCCCATGAATTAAAATATCTTTTCCATTGAATTGTTCCATCCTTCAGATACCATTAGGTCAGATGATCTACTGAATGACGGGGGATATTTCCTTATTAAATTCTCAACTATAGACATGTTCTTTCATGGTAGATCGGGTCCCTCTATAGCATGGGTACCACCACCATTTATAGCTTGAATCAACTAATTCAATACTACAACAAACTATCATGTACCAATTACAACCATCTTGGGATGATGATTTGGAGGGATAATTTTCTCTTAGTGCCTTCCAACTATAGATTCTCTATTTACTCTATAAAAAACCATTCTAAATATTCATATTTTAAATGAAGAAATATGGTAATATTAATATTATATATCATTTAAACTTAACCATAAAGTAAAATATTTAAATGGAATACTATTAACAATATCTTAACCTCTAAAGTTATCTAAATCATTCTATGATACCAACTTTAAGGATCCAAGCTTAAACATTACATAATATTGAGTTTTATGTTAAGATTTAATTCTCTTATATTTGAGGATCATTGTAGGTTTAGAGTTTTACAGAACTAGGTCAAATCTCATACATAAAAAACCTATAAATTACAAAGTGGACAATTCTTATTTGTATCCATTTTTCCGATAATATTAAAATTTTAAAATAAAACATTATTTATTTTCATTAAAAACCATCATGACTTTTAACTTGACTTCTTAATTTCCATTTCCCATCCTTAAACCCTATGAAAAAAAATTAAAACATAGGAAGAGCACAAAAATCTCACACAATTAAAAAACACACCTTTAACAGTACTGGTAATTATCAGTGCTATAACAAAATGTTGATAAATGGCATATTTATCAGTGCTAAATAAAACACTGATAAATTTAACCTTTTATAAGCGTGTATTTTTTAGAATTGATAAATAAAACCTTTATCAAGGCCTTATTTTTAGCACTAATAAAGGTATTCTTTATCAGCACATTATTTTTAGTGTTGATAAAGGGTATCCTTTATCAGTGCTTTATTTTTAGCATTGATACAGGGTATCCTGTATGAGCATTTTAATTTTAGGGTAGATATAGGGTATCCTTTATCAGCACTTTGTTTTTAGTGTTGATTAATATTTATATAAATAAAATGAAATAATTAAATAAATTAAAAAAATGTGTTTATTAAAAAAATATTGAAAATTTTATTAATTTAATAATTATTGATAAAAATGAATAGATTGATTATACATTATTAATTATTAAACATTTTATTAATTAGATAATTATGATAATTAATGTTATTAAATTGTATATATTAAACATATAGATATATATTAATGTATATTAATATGATTTATATATTACAAAATATTTATACACTTTACATTAAATAGTCATATGTTTGTTTAATAATGGTTTATAATTAAAAATTAATATAAATTAAAATTATTGACTATAATTGCATAATACTCGACATATAATTGAATATCATTTGATTTTTCAATTTAACATAGATCAAATGTGTGTTATATTTATTTTACATATACATAATTAATGCATTTTTATATACAATGCACAGACACCAAACTTATCTATTTTTTCAATATTGTTAAAGTGTACTTATTCTTAATTTATTCAATTTCACTCAATTTTAACATAGATGTATACACCTAAAAGGAGATATTCATTAATAATGTTAAAAAAAATATTTGTAAAAAAATATTTATAAATAAAAATATTTATAAATGTACAATCACTATATTTATACAATTATATATTTATAATTATAAATAAATAAATATTTTTTTAAAATTATTTATATAATTATAAATAAATAAATATGTATATTTAAATAATTATTAAATTTATAATAAATTTACTTAAATAATGAATATATTTACTATATTTATATTTTTATATATGTATTAAATATAAATGTATAATTATATAAATATATATAATGATATAAATAATATTTTTTAAAAAAATTCTATAATTAGAAATAAATAATTATAAAATTATAATAAATATATTTAAAAAGGAATATATTTACTATATTGATATTTATATATATTTATTAAGTATTTATAAATTTTTACAATTTTTTTATTTATATTTATAATTATAAATTCTTTAACTTCATTAATAAGCACTGATAAAAGAATCTTTATCAGCGCAAAAAAAAACGTTGATAAAGATGAGAATTTATCAGCACTAAATAAAGTGATGAAAAAATGAAGATTTATCAGTGCTCTAATTTTAGAGTTGATAAATATTGGTTTTATCAGTACTTTTTTAGCACTGATAAAAGGTCTATTTATCAGTGCTTATTTATAAGTGCTAATAAAAGTTTCCTCGTCTATTTTAAAAAACCTAACCATTTGGGAACTCATCGCGATATCAGAAGATTTCTATGGAACCCACCTACTTCCAGCACTTCTCCTCGCTGAATCAAAGCTCAAATCACACCACTCGACTGTTGTTAGTGCTTCAATTGCACGAACATCTCATCTGACATTTGGTTATCGATTGCGGTTGCAATACAGGTGGGGTTTCACATCACTTTCTGGCAATTTCTCCACCAGAGGTAGGTTGTTCCATGCCCTAACACTTTTAGATAATTTAATTTTCTTTATTGGTTAATTTTATCATGCTCTATAGTTTATTTTGGTGGTGTGAACATATTTTGAAAATGCTTTGACATGCATTGCTTTTGAAAATAAATTTTCTAAAGAGAAGTTTTTATGTTTCTATATAGTCCTTGGTGTAAAAAATTAGTGTAAGAGTTCAATTATTTTTTTGAGTAGTGAGAAATATATTTTGTGGGTGCTTAAGATGCGTGTGTGTTGAAAATGTATTTTTTACAGGAAATGGATCATTGTGGGAATGTAAATCTTGTTCTATGCTTTTGAGTATGAGTTGTGAAGTGTTTAAATAATGAATAATATGTTTTAGAAATGAAATTTGAGATGTGTAAATAGTTTATTAAATGGTTTGAGTGATGCGAAATGTGTTTTCAAAGGGTTTGGTATGCTTTGTGTTGGGTTTGGGTTTTGTAATAGAAAATGGTTAAGTTGTGTGTGTGTGTTTTAGTGTGGTGTTCCGTGCAAGGGTTTTATGGGTTGTTTGAAAGGTTCAAATCATATTTTCAAAGGTTCATAAATACAGATAGGTTTGGAAGTAAGTTATTAAATGAAATTGACATAATTTTCCATATTTAACATGTTGTACCATTTTTTATGTGAATTATAAATTTTTTTAAAGGTTGGAAGACATGTTTTGAAAATGATTACAAGTTTTGTAAAAATTTGTAAAAATATGGACTTGCTATGGAATTGGTTGTGAATTGGTGTAAACTTTGGTTTTTTTAATTGTAATTATTTTATAAATTAGTTAATAGATTTATTAAATTATATAATTGTTGAAAATTATGTTCGATACAGTTATGTGGTGAGTTTGATTTTAAAAGTAGCATTTTCATGTGAACTTGGGTGTTTTTTTATGTAAAGCCTTGAGGTGCCTCTAGGGGTTATTTTAGAAAACGTTTTAAATGAATTATTAATATACATAATAGGTGTGAGTCATGTTTGTGAAATTATTTGGTGTGTGTATGTTTTAAAATGGGGTTTGGTTGTGCAAGTAGTGTCAAACTATGTGTACTTCGTTTGGAATGAATTGTGTTTATAAATGTGTTGTGTTAGTGACATGTGAATGTGAAACTTGATTGAGCACAAATAAAAGGGAATCCTGGGTAATTGGTTAACTTAATTGTGTTGTGTTAGGGAATCTTGATGTTTTCACAGTCAAATCATTGTCCATAGAATTAATTTATTATTTCATATTTATGTTTAATTTATTCCTTTTTAATATTACTAACATAATAATTGTTTCCTTGTACATGAGGATTATTTTGTTCAAGTTGGGGTGCTTTGTCCAACTTTCATGCTTCTTATCCCTTAAAATCTTTTCACCCATGTAGTGGTGAATTTATCACTTTCTTTCAATTTACCTCCACTTCCTTAGAAGGAAGAGAAATGGCACTTCCTTGCTCAATCATAGAGGTAATCTTGATGTTTGTATAGTAAAATCATTGTCCATAGAATTAATGAATTATTTCATATTTATGTTTAATTCATTTATTTTTAGTATTACTCACATAATAATTATTTTCTTGTATTGGTGGACTCTTTTTTTCGAGTTGGGGTGCTCTTTCCAACTTTAATGATCCTTCTCCCTTAAAATCTTTTCACCCATGCAGTGGTGCATTTATCACATTCTTTCAAGTTACCTCCACTACCTTTGCAAGAATAGAAACGATGCTACCTCTGCTTAATCACAGGGGTAATATTGATGTTTACATAGTAAAATCATTGTCCATAGAATTAATGTATTGTTTCATATTTATATTTAATTCATTTCTTTTTATTATTACTCACATGATAATTATTTTCTTATACAGGTGGATTATTTTCTTTGAGTTGGGGTGCTTTATCCAACTTTCATGCTTCTTCTCCTTTAAAATATTTTCACCAATGTAGTGATGCATTTATCACTTTCTTTCAAGTTACCTCCACTTCCTTTGTAGGAAGATCAACGATGCTATCTCTGCTCAATCACAGAGGTAATCTTTATGTTTTCAAATTAAAATTATTTTCCATATAATTAATGTATTGTTTCATATTTATGTTTAATTTATTTCTTCTTAGTAATACTCACATAATAATTGTTTTCATATATAGGTGGATTCTTTTATTATTGTTGTTGTGGTTGTTCGAAGCTACTCATGCAGTGTTGGAAGTTCAACAAAGAAATTCAATGTAAATCATGGTAACATTGAAAGTTCGGATTATTTTTGAATGTATATAATAATTTTTATTTATGTAATTCTATAAAAAATGATTGAAATGTCTATAATATAATGTTTTTTTTTGTTATTTGTGTTATAAATTTCATTTCATTTAAATTCAGTATTGGGACTATTTTTTTGTTGATATATTTGGTGTGTTTTTTGTGCTTCTGGTGTTGTGGTGTGCTATAACAACACACTACAGTATGGTTTTTTACCATCACTTTTGAAAGTGCTGATAAATGTGTTTTTTATCAATTATTTCTAAATAACTGATAAAGGTTACATTTATAAACTCTTTTATTAAAACTGATAAATGTTCCATTTATTAGTGCCTTTTCAGTGCTAATAAAATTCATTAGCTTTTAACATCACTCATGTTGTCAGTGATTTTCTTGCATTGATAAAGGCCATTTCTAGCACTGTCAAAGGCTTTTTTTGTAGTAGTATCAGTAAGGGACATAAAAAAGAAGAAGTTTGTTATTCTAGTGAAAAACATGAAAACCCATGAAAAAAATCTTAAAAAACATACCTTTTTTCAGAAAGGGCATCATTTTTCCTTAAAAAATATCATTATATTTCCTTTTGAAATAAAATTATTTTCATGATATCTCATTAGAAAAACATAACAATTCATGTAGGTGACTTGGGGCATCATCCCATATAACCCTTATAAAACTCTTACAAATTTGAATAACTATATGGCCAACTACCAATATAATTCTCTGGAGAACATAATCATTACTCAATTTATTGGATTTCTATCTAGACACACCCATCGTATAAGTTATAATGGGCTCACACATATGCCATAATGGAGCTCAACCCTTTATAAACAATTTCCAAGGACTATATCATGAAAAAAAAACTTTCTATTAATTCACTTTTTTATCATGAAACATTTTAAAAACACTTTTAAACTTTTATGAAAATCACTTTCAGATATCAAAATACTTATCACTTTTAAAAACCCATTTTCAATACCCAAATTCCCTTTTCATTTAAAAACCCATATTCAATAACAAAATACCTAGAAAAAAGGGAAGGATGGTTTTTATTTGAATAAAACCTGAAATCTTTTAAAGTAATAAAATCTTTAAATAATGGTTATGGTGGTGATAAAAGTCGTTGTCATGATATATGTCAAAATAGAACATTTATTTTTGTCATTTGTAAAGAAATTAAAATATTCCATAAAAATATTCCATTTTTTTAAAAACCATTGAAATAAAGACATATATTTACTTTATAAAACTCTCATTTTCATAATAAAATCATTTTAAAAACATGTACATGGAAAAAATATAGAGTTAGAAGGAAAACATTGAAAGGGATTTTTTTAAAGAAAATTCCCTTATCACTTTGGAAATATTTTAATCCTAATACCCATGAAATAATAAAATTAAACAAAACTTTAAATAAAAATATAATAGATAAATTCATGATATAAATTTCAAAGGTTCTATATATACACCTCATAAAATAATATAGGTACATAACATTAAAATATTTCTCAACTAAAGGAAATTAAGAAGGAGTCCCTTACCTTAAGTTTGATTCATCATGCTCATTATTTATATTCCTAAATAATAAAATTATGTTAATTATTTAAATTATTAAGAACATTTTTATATTTTATTATTTATTTTATTTCTCTTATTACCATGTCATGTACAATTAAATTTATGTCTGATGTTTCAATGATATTTGGTTTACGTGTCAAAATGACTTCGGTAGGTTGACTATTGGTCTAAGAGGTAATTATTTCAACATATATGGAATAATAATAATAATGAAATATTTATCATATTTATACATCAATTATAATTTTAAAACCTATCATTAAATATGGTTATGAAAAATTAATTATGTTATGATCATGGAGATGGTAAGTCGTACGTACGCATCAATAACATTTCCATTTTTCAATGATCATTATGGAAAAGAGGTAAGTAATATTTTATCTTAACATAATTATAATAATATAATATATAACATATTATTTTCTTAAATATACTTATATATATAATTCTTGTGAGGTGGTGATGAAAAGAAATAATCACATCACTTTGTGGAGGCGATAGATCGCACGTACACGAACGACATTGTCATTTTTCATTATAATAAAATGATATATTATTTTTATGAATGATAAATATGTCATTAATATAAAAATTATTTAATTTATATCTCATATATTAATTAAATTTATCCTTATTACCTTCAATTTAAATCATTAGTGAAAAATGATTCAAATCACTTCGTGAGATGGTAATCCACAGTATACACGACTGACGTTGTCGTATCCCCCATGGATTGAAAAGTAAGAAGGTATATGTGATATAATAACTATAGAATTATAAATATGTTAAAAATATAATATATATATATAATTTAAATAAATCATTATTAAAATTTTTGAGATATGATGATGGAAAACAAATGACATCAGTTCGCGAGGTAGTAGTCCGTTCTACACATGAATGATGATTTTGTATCCCATTTGATGAAAACGCAGATAGATTTTGGTTATTAAATTAATATAACAACATATAATTGTATGTGATATAATTTTTTTATTATATAATCATAATTGAAAAATATTTTGAGGATGTTGAATAAGAAATGAAATAAAGACGCACAGCAAAGCATGATGCCTCTTCTTTAGACAACCTCCTAAGGCAAGCACCAAAAGTCTTCTTTAGATGGATTTATAATCAAATAAATGGATATAGGTAATTATAATAGAATTTATGATGTTATTTTGTTAGGTATTATCTGATAAAAATGTATTATAATGGGTGAATATGATAGGAGAGGGGTGGCCTTTTATAAGTGACGTGAGTGGCACACTTGTAATTTTTTAAAAGAAAAGGTGTACTCATGTTTTTCACATTCCCCAAGGCTCCAAAATTGAACATTATTTAGACTTATACATTATAAGGTTTAAATATAGAAACAAAATATATTTTAGACAAGTATTTATGTCATTTTAACCCTTATCATTTTAGATTAACCCTCTGGTAAATCCATTTTTACCTTAACCACAGTAATTAATTTTTATTATTTTCACAATTCATTATGGTCAAAAATTAAGTTGAACTTATTAGAAAATATAAATTATTATGATTAAAAATATGGAATCAATTTTACAAAATTCAATTTACATAATTGTAAAATTTTAATTTAAAATTAAACCTGCAGACGCGACAAAAAAGATGGTTTTCAGGAAGTGTATTTTTCAAGAAAAAAATGATTTTATATTAAATCTTTAATTAATAATAATAATTTTATGAATATAAATTAATATTTATTTATATATAATAAATATATTTTATTTAAAACATTCCTAATTGGGTATTATTTTCATTAATTTAAATGGAGAAACATTATGTACTTTAAAACTGTTTTTAGAAAAATCTCATTTTTAATCCCAAAAACAAGCTTATACTAAAACCCAATATAAATTTGATTCAAAATTAATTAAGAGAATTAAATATAAATAAATAATAATTATTTTAATTGAAATAATTTTCAAAAAATAATGGGAATTTTCAGTTACATAATTTATTGAAAAGAAATGACTTTTTAAAAAAATCGGTATTTTTCATTATTCACTAAAAACCTAATATTTTATGAAAAATCCCAAATTTTCACCCTAAGTAAATTTTTATATTATGATTTCAAAAATTATATTCATTTTTTATAATTAAAATTCAAAAATTTAGAAATTAAACTATTAAATAAAACCATATAATAAAAGATTTTAATTGAAACTATTTCCCTTTTTATTTAAAAAATATTTAATATTTTTATAATAAATATAAATATATTAAAAAACATGAAAGTGATTTATTATATAATTACCTAGGTTGTTACATACAAAATTGGAACAAAATAAATATAGACCATTATAAATTATACATAAAATTAAAAGGTATAAACAGTAGTAATGGAATGATGAAATATAGATAAATAAATATATTTATAAAAAACAAAATAAAACAAAATAAAATTCACTTTAAATATTAACATGACTAGTACAGATAATAAAATAATAAAATATATTCTTATACTCAAAATTTATTTTATAAATAGATATTTTTCAATTTTGATATATTTATGATTTTTACTAATTTTAAAACAATAGTTAATATGAAAAAGAATGATTTCTTATAAAAAATTGTTTTTTAAAATATTTTATGATTATATTATAATGTTATGTTTATAAATTTTTGGATTTTAATTTGTTAAAATTAACATCATTATTTGATTTATCAAATTCAAATTTTCTTAAGATGAATTTTTGGTATTTTTTGGAAATAATTAATTTTCAAGTGAATAGTTAAAAAAACCCTTTAATTAATGATGCCATTTTTATGAAAATATTTTATTATATGAATATGTTTAAAGTTTTTAAAAGTTTTTTCTATTAAATTATATATTTTAAATTATAATAAATCATTTTAAAATATTATTTTAAATTTAAAAACCCATGCTCAATAATTTAAAATTTTATATAGTGTTTTAATGAAAATTATTTTTTCACTTTTTTTTAATTAATTATAACATGATAAAATTAATTTTTTGATTTATTTTTTTGTTAAATAAATAATACTTTAATAATATTAATTATTTTAAATTCATTGAAATCAATTAAATTGATAATTAAACCCTAATCATAAATCTTTTTTCTTAAAAATAAACTTTTTCAAAAAATAGGTTTTTTTACATGTTACATGCCTTTATGTTATAATTAATTTTCTATACACAAAATATTTTTATTTTATAAATTTTATTTAATATTTATAATTATTGGGTCTAAATTATCTAATAAGGATCATTTTTTTATTCTTAAAGGATAAATTACTTAGGCGAAAACAAGTTACTGTGGTGAAAACTAAAATGGTAAAAGAGAGTAACCTTAAAGGTAAAGGGAATAACGTGTTTAAAACATGTTTATTTTCAAATTTTGGAGGTTTTTATCATCCTTATTTTCCCTCCAATACATTATTTATCAATATTGGAGGAACTTTTCTTGAGAGTGACTTCCCGTTATTGATCGCTTTGAGTATTTACAAAATTGACACTCCTTTTCACTTATAAAAGGGTAAATCCTCTCCTCACTTATCCTCACTAAAAAATCCTTAAATTTTGGCCTATAAATTAACCAAAAATATTCTATACACTATTTTCCACCTTAATTAGGTTATTTTCTTCTCAAAATACTACCCCTCAAAGGTTTAATCCCATTCGCAAAGGCGATAATCCAAGAAGTGATGTATAATTTCTTAAACCTCTCTTTCTTTTTGTATTTATTCATATGATTTTATTATTCCTAAAATTTACTTTTAACATATTAAAATGATAAAATAAATGTAATTTGTATACTTTTATGTTATTATAATGATGGTATAAGCTTTAATCACCCCCTCTCTTTTCATTAATAAAAATGATAACATAAGTCATGTGGTGTGCAAACTACCGCCTCCACGAATAAACATTTTTTTTTCATAACTTCCAAACATGGATGGTTTTATTTTATATTTTATAAGTATATATGATATTTATAATTAATAAATATCATTAATTTGGTTATTTTTTAATAACACAAAAAAGTAATGATTGTTATAAGGTAATCTATCGATGGTAGTAAAAAAACCCAAAACTAGTTCTTCTTTGTTTTCATTTTCACAATACATGACTAAAAATCCCATGTAATGTAATCATAACATTATAATTCTTTATGAAACATAAATTATAGGTCCTTTATTTTTTTTAAGTTATGTTCATTAGGATAAAAATTAATATGAACACTACTTTTATGAACCTAGTTCAAAATGGTTAAGATTATTAACACTTGATGTTGAAAATAGATTACAAAAATAAAATATATAAAGATAATTTTTGTTAATTAAGAGTATAAATATAATTATATAATAATAATTTTAGTAAATATTTAATTAATATTTTTATCTTTATGATATATGAGGTTAAATCATTCCATGGAAATCAAGGTAAAAGGTAAGGGACTTGCTAACTCAAAATATTTTCTTTGAGTTACGTAATTTATTATTGAACATAATTTTTTTAAGAAATTCCATTTTGATTTATGTTTTCCCTTTATTTTTCTCAAAAAATATTTTTTGATCCAAAATAAATTTCACATAAGGTATTCTTTCCATTTCTCTTAAAAACAAATGAGACTTTTTAAAAAGGGACTCATAACTTTGACTTTTACAATAATGAATACAAAATAATTTCAAAAAACTATTTTCATGATTTTTTTATCATTATATTCAAATGATATATCTCCCATGAAGTGATTTTTTATAATTTATTATGTTATGAACCCTTTTTTATAATTATATTTTGATATCTTTTGATTTATTATGTTCATGTTATGTGATATTTTTAAGAAGCCCAAGAAACTCATTATTTTTTAGGGGTTATTTAATTTATGATGATGACTATTTTTAAGTGGCACAAATATAATGGATAATTATGGGTATGGTCCCATATCTCCCTAAAATTTAGTGGTATAATCTTATATCTCATGTGATAGTTAGGTGTGGACATAATGGGTTTGTTCACACAGGCATGGGCATGATGGGTTTGCTCATATTTTTATGTGTGGACATAATGAGTTTGTTCATATAAGAAATGGGTTTGATCACACAAGTTTTCTTATGCTTATAGATGTGCCAAATTTTTATATTATCAAGTTATGACACATTTCCAAGATGTTTATCAAGTTATTCAAAGTTTCAAGATGCATTTTACTTCCAATAAATTTCATGTTTCATGATTATGCATTTTCAAGTATCATGCACCTTATGGCATGTTTTCATGTTATATTTTTTATCTATTATGCTTCTTTAACATTATTTGTATGATCTTATATGGATCCATCATGTTTTTTAACTATCATACATGGAATTATGATCTATTATTTAGATATTTATATTATCCACATATTCTCTTCATGATTATGATCTAATACTTTATGATATGTCTTTTCCCTTACTGAGTATTTGATCTCCCCTCTATAGTATGATTTCATTCCCCAAATTATAAATATGATTACATCTTGTGAGATTTCTAGGAAAGGGTCTAGAGGATCACAATTATGAAAAAATGTTAGAAAGTGTTATAAAATAATATTTTTATGTAACTAATTTCCAAGACACTAAACCTTTTGATCCTTGGATTATATGACTGTTATGTGATGTTTTATTTAAATCATAAGATTAATATATTATTTAAATTATGTTTAGCTTGGGTTTCTATAGTTTGTATCTATTAACACTCTGTTTTTTCAAGAAGGATGAAAATATTATAAAGAGAACATCAAGCATGTTAAAGTTCTAAAAATTCCAAAAGAGAATCAAAGGACTGGCTAAACCTAGGCTAAGCACATACATATGTGCATCAGAAGGATGGCAAAGCCCCCTCCACACCACCAAAGGGTAGGTCACCCCCTATTTTAGGATCCAACACTGGGAACCTATGCCCAACAACTGCATGGGAAAACTCCTCTGACCAGGGTCCCCTTATTTCCTATAAATAGGATCCTTAGGCTCTTCATTTGGAGAATTAAAAAATCAGAAAAAGCCCCAAGCTTTGGATGCATAGCCCCTTCACCCAGGTCTCTATAAAATTTCTCTATTATCTCTCCAAAACCTAAGATAAGAGATAATTTATGTGGATAAGTGAGATTAAAATCCCTTCAGGGTCCCAAACACAAGACACCTATACAAGGACATGTTCTCCCCTAGTTAGAAACCACCTTCATGAGGAACATATCCCTAATAAGGGAACTATACGAGACCCCTATAGGGACACCAAAGGAGACCCAGGGTACCTTGGATAAAGACTTTACCAAGTTTTTTTCCCATTGGTCCATTTCCTAAGGAATACCCAGATCGTGAAGGCTTATACACCCCTGCACGAAGCACATATAATTCCTCCCTAGATCTATGTGAGGCACCTCTTCCCTCTAATCCAGGACTTGTGTGATCCCCTCTTTAAGTCCTCTTCCCAGACACCAATGGTAGGACTCCACTTCCCTTGGTTCCCTTACCCTAAAGGGACCAATTTGAAACCTCCACCAAGGCCTAAAGACTTGAAATACCATGTATAAAGTCACACCAACATGTCTCCCATTTGTATTTGTATTCCTTTGGTTGGAGGTTTCTTATACTTGTCCTACGAGATGGTTAGGGTCCGCCGGGTTCATGTTGTTTTGCATTCCCTCAGTCAAAAGAACCAAAACCCTAAGGATAGTGTCATGGAATTCCCAATCTTGGATACTAGGGTTAAGAACATATCCTAACCTTGTTATCTCTAAGACTTGGAGCCTCTAATTCCAATAAGGTAGGGAGAGGATTACACTTGTTTTCCCATTCAACGTGGAATGAGATCCTCCTCCCTCACTGCACAACCAATTTTAGGGAATCCATTCTGGAGTAAACCCCTATCCTTTCTTATAAGAGGTTTCACTCCTACTCCTCCTCACCCCCTTGGATATTGGGTTAGATAGAGGAGGGGCACTGGAGGCCTCTCCTCTCTCTCCCATACCCTCGGCCTCTTCCACCAATAGAGGAGGAGAAGTTTGATTTGACGGATATTCCACTTCCTCTTGTTTCTCACATTCCAACATGAATCATCATGAATTGTGGGCTTATATGATATCCATGACCATGGTACCCAAAACACCTAGATTCATGTTTTGTAATAGGATCATCCTTTGAATATTCCTCTCACTTTCCTTTAGGGTACTCCCTCAGTGTGAGTGCTCAAGGACATGTATCCAATATCAGGGTAAAGAAAATTGTGTGGTTTCCCAGATCTTCTATTCCCTCTTATTTATCACACCGATCATGACTCATTTGGGCTTAGAGGATAACGGTTTTCATGACATCCATGTGATCCCAAACCAATCCATGGGAATCCTCCTCAAGAGTAATCCCCAACTATAAAAATCCATGGGAATTCTTCTCAAGATTAATCCCCAACTATAATAATCCATAGGAATCCTCATTAATAGTAATCCCCAACTATACTAATACATGGGCATCTTTATCAAAAGTAAGATCCAACTATAATAATCCATGGGCATATGCCTTAGAAGTAAGTCCCAACTATACTAATCCATGAGCATCCTCTTAAAGAGTAAGCCTCAACTATACTAATCCATGGTAATCCTCATCAAGAGTAAACTTTAACTATACTGGTCTTTAGGCCTCATTCTAAGTGTAAGCCCCAACCGATTAAGGTAATCCTCCTCAGTAATAATCCCTAATCATAATCCCCATTAGAAAATATTAATTTTTAAGCCCTGGAAATTTCTTAAACTATGATAACTCTAATTCCTACTATAATCAGGATACGTAGGACACCTTCCTAAGGACCAAGATCAATGGGCCTCTTTAGGTGTGAGACCCAAACAATCCTCCAAATAACCACGAGATGAAACATCACTCATATACCCCTTTCCACAGTGTGCCCTTCTCAGGAGTAAGCCCCAATTTAATCTTATAAAAGGTCCACACTCTCCTGTGAGACCAACCAAACTACGTGGGCTTTGATTTCTGTCCAAATGAGATAAGTAGGAAGCCTCCCTGAGTTCCAAACCCAACACCCTACATTAACCCTATTCTCTCTGGTTCACATTCCCAATAGGTTCTAATTCAACTTGGAAATCCACATCCCTTCTAGGTTCCCTAGGTTGCTCCAACTTAAGTCCCAAAACAATATTTGACTGGGCACCTTCCTCCTAAATTTCCTTGCCACATTATGTCAAACCATATGGTTAGGTTCTTATAACATGAATTTAAAAGGTATTATATTCCCCATTAAGAACCAATGAACTATATGGGTTTTGATTCATTTAATGAGGATACATAAGAAGAATATCACATGGGTTTGATCCCAATGTAAAAACAACTCCTATATACTAGGATGAAGATACACTCTAGAGCGCCCCACTATGTGGATAGAAAACTAGCATCATTGTAATAACAACCAAATAATATCTAATTAGTACACAAGATGACACCATTAATGGAGAACCTTGGATACATATAGATATATCTATTAATGAGGAGTCTTGGATACATACAGATGATTCTAAATTCTACGCATGCTAATAATTGATTGTTAACTCTATGGAAACCCATATCATACTTGGGAATTAATAAAGGATTCATTAACACATCTAAAATATATAATAAAGTCCCATAGTAGGAAATAATTCCCCTTAAAAGGGTGTTATGATCCTGAAATCCTATCCTCTTGACCAATGTGAGTTCTTAAGTATCATTGGCCAAACTTCCCAGAGAGTGCCTACCATTGGAAAGAAAGTCTCTGACTCATCATAGATATAGAACTAATGGGTGTTTCTGGTTCTGTGAACAAAACCGATTTGAAATAATTTGTAAATAGTTAAGACAACATAAATGATTGAACATAACTCAACCCCTTTAAATAAATCATTGGGTGACTTATTTTCCATCAGAAACAAAAAATGGTGAACCCGATGTGAATCCTTAACCAAGATGATAATGCCACCCATCTGTTAGGGCCCTTTCACTTGATAAAAGAGGGTTACACAAGACAATAGATCATACATGTGTTCATTCAAATGAGATGATACTTTGATGGGGTTTTCTTGTTTGTGTTTGTCAAATAATCAGGAACTTCTTTTTAGAACTCCCCTAAATCCAATGGAGTCATACCAATTCTCACTGATGCATACCCCGACTATTGTTAAAGATGGATCTTTGCCCATGAAAAGGATGGTATCACCAACCTAGCATCTTCAACTCTGGGTCTCAAAATTTCTAGTCTAGGAGTATCATCATCATGGTACTATGTCGACCCTGGAGGTTGCCCAGCAGGCCTTCCAACTCACCAAGCCCCACCGCTCATCTGGTTAATGATGACCAGTGGTCCAGAAGTAGACAACACGACTATCATCTTTAATCATTTTGGGATATTATACCCAAAACATGACAACCAGTACCACCCTTACCTTATGAAGGTGGATCAAGAGGTTTCATATGACCTCATCCAAAAGACATAGGGGTCCTTATCAAGGGATCCTGCCATCATTTACTGCTTCCAATGTCATGCGGTAGTGAACCCTCAATATGATGAGTGTGTCAACCTTGTTCGACCGGACCAAGTCATACAGACCTAGAAATTAAAGATGGTCTATCGAGGGAAGGAATAATCCAACATTTAGTAGGTCCACACCCCTAACCCATTCTTATATGTCCTTTGATCCAATTTGGTGGCCAAATGTGAGGGAGAATATACATTTTCCCGCCTTAATTCAGCCTGCCAATAGCCTCGTCTAACAGGATCCAAGGAAGCCCACCTACCAAATCTGATGGCCAACTATGGTCAAGAATATACACCTTTCCACACTGATCAATCCTATCAGTAGACTCATATAATAGTACTCAAAAAATCCTACTAGTCAATTTTGGTTTCAAATCGCAAGTAAGTGCACACACCTGCTGGCATTCATCAATCCTATAAGTAGTTTCATCTCAAAGAACATGGAGAAGTCAGTCATAAAACTCTGATGAAGAGAAGGGGGTATGCTAAAATCTCTACCACCACACATGATTACTGTTAGTATCCACTGGCAGGAAATGGAGGACAAGAGTAGGAACATACACCTAATCCAAATACAGAATGGGAATATATCCTTGTTCCGACCGCTGAAGTCGCTAATAATATCCTAGAAATTGTGAAAGGGTAGATCCAAATCCCTTCCCACATCCTACAAACTTTATAGGAAAACATAACGGTGACGAAAGCAGTGCTTGAGGGATGGACACACAACTTTGTCCCCACAAATGGGGTGGTTCATCAACATGTCACCCCGGAAAAGACACACAACTCTGCTCTCATTGAGGAGAGTCATAGGGAAAACTCCACCATGTTATATGGACAACCGAATCACTAACATACACCCATTCTAATTTTAAATCAACGACCTATCCTAATGACCACTCCAAGGAATGCATCAACACCTACCCACAAAAACCACTTCCCCTAAAAAGTAGCCCTAGTTGCTTACAAGAATCCATCTAATAAGAAGCCTCATAAAAAATTATTGGAAAATCAAAATAAGATTTGTCATCCCACTTTACTTAATGTTGGAGTTCTTGAATCCCTTAGATTCTTATTAGTGGTAGATCAAGATCCTACTCTCCCATTTCCAAATTATAGGATAAATAACAGTAATTTCAAAGTTCATCTCTAGACACCTCACCATGAAGGCTTGATTCATGACCAAAATCTCATCGATCTTGATATCCCATCTCCTGATGAGAGTCACAACAACCCTCCACATAGCCAGAAGATCAAGGAGAAATGGGGTCTTCCCCATACTGTAATCCACCATGGTGTTCCTCTCCATGATGGTGTCCACTGCAAAAGTTCTCTCTACAGTATTATTTCATGTTGTTAAGAGAATTATCCAATTGGAAATGTAGTGATGAGAAATCCCTCCTATCATGAGGTACTTGAGAAAACAATTTCAGTCATGTCTGATACCTTATCATTGGTAGGTGAAATCCTTTCTCTACTAAAAGACAACCCAAGGCAATAGTCATTCTTTGAACCCCCCTTGGGTCACCTACCTTTTAGTGTAATAGAGGAACTACCCACCAATCTCACCACTTATGATAAAGTGGAAAAAAATGTCCACTCTGGTCAGACTAGGTAGAGGAACATCTAGATAAAGATAATGAAGATATTATAACATGAGGAAACATTTGGATAAAGATGATATACTAGTCATGTCCTGGCCTTTATCCACCCCTCAATACATCATTCCAGAGGTGTTGTTGGAATATTTTGTGCACGACATCTGCCTCAATATATAGAAAACTCTTCATCACTTGAGAAAAAAAATCATTGCCCTACAATGAGTATTGAAGTCATGTTAAAGTAGTAGAAGGGTTGAAATTCCAACTTGGTTTGGAAGCACTTCTAGCTTCACAGTATCCAAATATTGAGAAACAGCAAGGATCCCTTCAACATGCATGCCTCAGTGAATTAATGAGATTGAAACAAAATATCGATGATACCCTATCTAGTTTTCATATCAGAGGATGGGGTGAACATTTAGCATTAAATTTCACCATGATCCATAACTAACAAAGTCTAATAAAAGTTATAATATGGAATGTTATAGCTTCAGGACAACATAAAAAATGGAATATATTCATAACCAAAGACATGATCAACAAAAACAGGCCCCAACCAACTCTCACTGATGTCAAGACAGAAGATAGTAGGCTATTAAGAGAATTTTGCATCAGGCATCTCATAATATCAAGAAAGCCTCCCATTTAGGATAAATCCATTTCTAGATAACACAAATGTTATAAATAGAATAATGTTATTTAAAATCAGGTGATTTAAGTGTGTTTAGAATTATGAACTCGGTCCACATTCGAGAAAAACTCTATAGAATCATAAGGCCAGCCAAAATAGTAGCATCCATGATAGTTCGGAATAAACCCTAGGTCATAAGGTTGGGGTGATTTTTTAGCACAACCCTCAAGGTCAACAAACCAAGCCTGAAGGGTTGTGAAAATGGAAGAGGAACAGGCCTATCCCTCATGGATGGTGGATTTTTCACCTCAACACCCCCTCCTCATTGGAAATCAATCATCTTATAATTAGGTAAAGTGTCACAAAATGGATATTCCCATTTTGTCCCATTCTGTGATTCGGCACCTTCACTAGAGACACGTACAACTGAAATGTCTACAAATTCTATTCAGATTATTGTCTTCCAAGAAGCTCCCATAGAATTGAAAAAGGAGAGAAAAATGCCTCATGGAGGGTGTAGAAGAATACAGACTCGCAAATACAATGATAGAATACCTGAAATGAATTTTGTGTTAGTGAATGTCATCAATGTCTCCCTTTAAAATTCAACATAAATGAGTCCCATTCAGAGGAGTCAAAATAGGAAATTCTAGTTCATAATGTGGTCCACACTGAAACAATTGAAGGAGGTGTGATAACCTGAAACTAGAGGCTTGCCCTTAATCTAAGAATTCCCTAAGACAATCCATAATTACTCCCTCAAAAGGAATCCAATAGAGAAAAGGGTAAGGGTAAAATTATACCTCACCTCTTTCTCAAAGAGATTAATCCCCTTTCTCTAGAGGAAATATTTTCTCAATAGAAGGAAGATATGAAAGAATTGATAAGGCTCAATGTAGATCTACTTTGAGGCATCCCTCTTACTGGATATGTTCTATAAGTAGATCCTAAATCCACACTTTTAGCTGGCGCACCTCAACAAAGAGGGTTTTCCACAACAACTTAAGAATTTCTAGAACATCTGCTCAATGTGAGATACCAACCACAAATATACTTGGATCCTACAACAGCATATCAATAGTTATTTCTATTGGGTGTGCAATCATAACAGGGTAATACAAATCCTTACAATCTTTCCTCTACAGGCTACCCATAGAAAGTACCAGCAATGCCGCAACCAATGGCCCTACTAATCACTACACCTATTCAGGATCTAACCCATACAAACATTACTTGAATACTTATGAACACTATTGAGTCACTACTAGATTTATTGGAATCCATAGAGGAATGACACATGTCGATACAGTTGGAAAATAATTCAAGCCTTGAATGGGTAAATCCAACTATTCCCCCACTGAGCTTTGGAAATCTTATATTTCCAATCATAAATGGATCAAGAGACCCAGAGCAACACTTGATGCATTTCATCTCTTACTGTGATCTAATAATGGGTACCCATGAACAACAGGAGATGGTTAAACTCATGTGCTTCTTTCAATTGATGTAAGGACCAGCCTTTGTGTGGTATAAAAGTTTGCAATCTCGATTAATCACGGGGTGGGAATACCTCCTTCAGAAGTTTCTCTTACAGTTCAGATCAACGCTATAGAAGAAAACAATCTTTGACCTTTAGAACTGCAAGTAGTGGGAGAATGAAAGAGTCTCATATTTTATTGCTTGGTGGAAAGGGTTTACACACTTCCTAAACCTACCACTACCTTAAGAAGTGTTGTTTCTCATCTACATAGTGAATCTTCATGATGAGTTGTGCACACCAATTATCCCTGTAAAATATATAGGAGGATTTCAAGACCTTTCTTCAATCAGTCAAATATTATAAGTCTCTATCATAGAGACCAAAGCTAAGACCCGAGCAATTCAATTATCTCAAGTAAAGAGAGTATGGGTAGAAGAGGTTGCTACTGTTACACTTAAGCAAGCCCTTGTACCTTCTCCCACTTCAAATCCCACACCATATTGTGTAGATCCACCTCTTGAGTGTTAGTAACAATGTCTACCTCATCAGGATTATCAAAGATAACAGAGGTGAAAATAGTTTTAGGAGATTAAAAACATGGTTGATTCATTTTGAAATGACCAAGTCCATAGCTACTTCATATCAACTTTGGAAAACAACTTAGTCAAGTTTTCAAAACCTATAAATCCCATAAATAAGGTGATGAAGATCTCCCAAATTATTTTCCATTCTATCAAATGTTAGGTCACCACATCCAGGATTGTTTTATTTTCAAATACCTCTTGAAAAATATGGTGGAATCTAGAAAAGTGAAGTATAAGAATTTTCATTATCAGGTTACGTATGTTTCTGCCACTAATCCATAGGAGGGAAATGAATGGAAATAAGTTAAGAGAAAGAGTATGTAAAATTATGGTGACTGGATAGTCATAAAAATGATCAATAGAACTCATGATATTCTTTGAGAATAGTTAAAATAGTCGGTTGTGCCTCTTGCTACTTCTAATACAATACATCCAACTTCATTAATAGCTTAGTCCTCTAAAATAAAATCCTCCAAAAAGAAACATGTCTATAAGGGTAATAAGAAATCTCAGGAAGATGAGCTCTTGTAAAGGCTAAATTTAGATTCAAACCTAGTGGACTTCATGCCTACACTCCCAAAAGCATGGTCACCACCCCACTAAATGGTACAACAATAGTCAACCAATCAGATGGAATCTTAATCAGATGAGGAGTTAATCTTTTGTTCCATTAATGTTATTATCTTAATGGATCCCTTCATGGATGATGAGAATAATTATGAACTCGATTTTCCTACACTTGATTGAGGAACTGGGGGAAGAGACTGTCATATTAGAGGGTATAGGGGAGGATACAGTCGTTCCAGGAGTCACTACTTTAACCACTCCCCTGCTAAAACCATCTATGTGGTCGAAACTCATGGGAAAGATCTCCAGTGAGCTTAGTGGGAAAAAGGGAGTTCTTACCCCACACATGATAGGGTCTATGCTGAAATGATCATCCTGGAAGGATAGTTTGAGGATATTCCACTGCCTAATCAACCTTGTTATGTAGGCAGACCTAGTCATCCAAATCCACCAAGATCAAAAACACATTTTCCTCATATTCTAAGGGATGACTTGTCTACATCAAGAACATCGGTTTCTAAAGAAACTATGAAAAAACATCCCCATAATGGGAATTGAAGACCTTTGGACTAGAAATATGGTGTTTTGAAGAAGTAAGCATTAGGGTTAGCGAAGTTTTCAATCCAAAATATTTTGAGTCAATCAAAATATCTTCAAGAATCACTCATAGAGTTCTTATCAAGCCCACAGGAGTTTGAAGTTGAGTTTTTTGCTATTGAAGTATATAATGCATATAATTATCCTAAATAATTCTATATGGTAATCTCTTTCATAGAACAAGACAATGATGATATCATACAAGGACATTTTAGGCCCTTTTATATATCTGGTATGATAAATTACATTGATATCTAATGAACCTTTATTGACAATGTCTCAGGAGTCAACCTCATTCTGGTCTGGGAACTTCAACAAATGGGTTTCAATTAATATCACTTGTCCCCCTATACTCTAATGTTACAGGTTTATGAAAAGAATGAGAAAAAGTCTCTTGGTGAGATTACACTCAGAACTCAGTTCTGGGATCTCAAGTCTGACTCATAATTCATGGTTGTTTGGTAGGATACGGCCTTCAATGTCCTGCTGGGAAGACCTTGGCTGCATTAGCATGTGGCCATTCCTTTTTCATACCACCAATGCCTCAAATATTATATCAATGGTAAAATTGGGACATTTCATGGTGAAAAACCCCCCCATTAAAATATTGTGAATCATAGTACATTTATGCGGGATTCTACCATAAGGAAGGAAAATAGTCTATGGATAATAATATCACTCAGATCAATGCCTCAAATGGCATAGAGATGATCCCAGCTAACCCTCTCAATAATCCTAGTGTAGAGTACATGCTAAACATAAATCAAATTGAAGGGGTGAGGCTAAATTTAGACACTCATTCAGGGAATTCCTTAATTCCAGTTATGAAAATTGAACTCGATAGCATAGGATAAGTTTTCAACTCTCTAAGTAGTAATGAAATCCTAGGTGAAAATGTATTCATTCCATCCCTTGAGCTTCAAAAATCCTTATTTCTTCAACCAAGCTGGAAGAAGTTGTCACGTCAATGGGAGAAGACAAATATTATCATTATCAGTCCCCCATATCCTCTTCAGAGCTCCAAAAAATACTCACACCATTGATTAATATAGAAATGATTGCTTCATCTTCTGAATGTCCAAATAATGAATTCTCCCCTAACTCTGAGAATCTTACTTCATAACCTACTTTCCAAGAAGTGAAGAAATAAGTAAAGCATTAGGAAGAGGAAGAAGAGGAAGACCTCGGGATTCCCCTCCATCATTTGAGGAAGGAATCTCTGCCACTATGGATGAACTCGGAGAAATAAATTTGGGTACGGATAAAAATAAACAACCCATTTTGATCAGTACGACCATGAATTCTTAAGAACAAGAGGTATATACTTCCTTACTGAAGCATCATTGGGACATGTTCACTTGGATTTACATAGAGATTCTAGGTCTTAACCCTGAGGTGGCCACCTATCACTTGGGTTTTCTATAATACCATTGAGGGTAAAAACATATAGCTAGAAGGACATACCTTACTCGTGCCTCCAAAATTGAGGCTGAAGTGGATAATCTCATCAAGGATGATTTCATTTGAGAGGTACAGTGTCCAAAATGGCTAGACAAAATATTCTTGGTAAAGAAGAAAAATGGTCAAATCAGAGTTTTCATCGACTTCAAAGATCTCAACTAGCATTATATGAAATATGAATTCCTAGTTTCAATCATAGAACTCTTAATCAATGTAATGGATGGTTACCAATCCCTCTCTTTCATGGAAGGATATTCATGGTACAACCAAATTTTGATGGCCCTATAAGATGAATAATACATATCCTTCAGAGCCTCCAAGGAATATTTTTCTATTGGGAAATTATTTTTGACTTGAAGAATGTAAGTTCCATATACTAACATGCCAAGCACTGCATCTTCAAACCCTTTCTGGGAAAGTTTGTTGAATTCTATGTTGATGATATAGTGGTCAAGACCTAAAAATGTTCCAATCACTTGGCTGACCTAGGGACTATCTTCAAAAATCTATAGAAACATAACTTGAATATAAGTCCCTTAAAACGTTCTTTTGGGGTAACCCTGGGGAAGTTTCTTGGCTTCATTGTATGCCATCGTGACATCAAAGTTGACCTAGAGAAAACAAAAGTTATCCTTATCATGTCACCTCCTTGAAACCTTAATGAATTGAGAGGACTTTAAGGACACTTTGTCTATATCTAGTGCTTCATATCCAAACTTCTAGGTAAGTTTTTTCCTTTCACGAAACTAAAGAAGAAAGGGGTCACATATTAGTGGAACAGTGACTACCATGAGGTGTTCGATAAACTCAAGAAGTACCTCTTAATACCACAAGCATTAATGCCACCTATTGAGGGAAATACACTCATCCAATATGTGATGACCCTAGAATGATCACTGGGAATATTTCTTTCACAAAAGAACAATGCTGGGAATGAAAATAGCCTTTATTATCTTAGTCAAACCATTCTTGACACTAATAATTGTTATTATTATATCGAGAAGGGTTGTCTAGAACTAATCTTCACAATTAATAAATTGAGGCACTACATACAACACCTTGAGGTCCAATTAGTCTCTCATAATAACCAGATCAAATATATCCTCAGTCATCCAATCTTGAAAAGACATTTGGCATGGTGGGTGGTTATTCTTTAGTAGTTTGATATACAATTTTTTCCTCGTAAATAAGTGAAAGGCTAAGCCTTGAAATATTTCCTTTCAAAACACCTATCAGCATAAATGACGTCATTAAATATTTAACTATCAGATTAAGAGATATTATTCATTCAATGTGTCGCCTAAACATGGGAAATATATTTTGATAGTGCTTTAGGATCCCAACAAGGAAGATAATGGAAGACCCTAAGCTCAAAAAATTTGTTTTAGGGAGTATGCTTATTTCCCCAATGAAGGAAATATTACTATACTCCTTTATACTATCAGAAGGTTGTTCCAGTAATGAGGTAGAATTACAGGACTAGGACTGGAACTCCAAATACCATTAGACCATTTATAAGTGAAAGGTGATTTAGAATTGGTAATCAATAATATCAATGGGGATTACACCATTAGAAAAGAGGATCTAATTCCCTAATTTGACTGTGTGTGAGGGTTAATGGTAGATTTCCCCTTAGAACCAATATTGACTCACACCCCACGATCACAGAACACCTAGGTAGATGAATTGGAAAATACACCTATAGCTCTGGAAGATCTGAACCAGGATGAAATAATCATTATCATTGCCCACAGTAGGATGGTCTCACCTTTTTTCATATCAGAATAGAATAAATTAATGAAATCAATCTCATACTTGAGCCATATGGACCTACCACTAAGTGGATGATTCTAATCATGTACTACCTTTAGGATGAAGTTCTCCCACTGGATATATCTTGGAAAGATCAAATCTTATAGTGAATAATTAACTTCACTCCTTATGATGGCCTAAATCACCAGAAAGTACTCTATAAACAAGGTTTTGGTGGAGTCCTTCTCAGATGCGTCAACAGAGAAAAGATTGTGACTATTATGGAAGAAGTACATGTAGGAGCCCATAGTTTCCACTAGTTTGTGTACAGGATTTCTGATCAAATCTTAATACTTGGATACTTTTGGCCTTCGATGGCACGAGATTGCACAGAATTCACTAAGAAATGTCATTCCTACCAAGTGCATTCTCACTTCATCCATCAACCCCTGGAGTTGTTATATATATCCAAATAATCATGTCCATTTTACATATGGAGAATGGATATTTTGGGGCCATACCCTCCATCTATGACCAAGAATTTCAAATACATCTCTATTGCTACTAATTTCTTCTCTAAATGGGAAAAGGTGATACTCATCAATGAAATTGAGGAAAAAATCATTGTTAGTTTCATCAAAATTAACATCATTACCAAATTTGGCATCCCTCATATAATACTGATGGAAAACAGAAACAAATTTTGTTCTACTGAGGTGGAAAAGATATATTAGGATACAATATCAAATCCAACCATTCATCCTACTATCATGTAGCAGTTAACAGACAGATAGAGGCTTTCAATAATACTCTATCAAACATACTCTAGAATATGGTGGATAAAGAAAAAAAATTGTCTTGAAAAAGTCTTGCATACTTTATGGGATTATCATACTATAACCTGTATTGCTACATGGGAAACCCCATACTCACTGGTATATAGAACAAAAGTAGTTTTTCCTATTGAGGTTCAATTACCATTGCTCTCTATTTCCATCTATGACCATTTATCTGTAGATGAGTAGTCCCAGAAATGATTGGGTGAATTGGAGTGACTGGATGAAAAAAGATTGCATACCTTTCATCACTTGGAAGTCTATCAAAGTCAAATAGCATGGGCCTTTAAAAAAAGGTTTACCTCCTTTCATTCCTCTAAGTATAACTAGTATTGGTTCTCAAGACTCCAATGATACCATAAAATAAGACTCCAGAACTTTAGATGATGTGGGAGGGACATTACTCCATTCACAAGGTCCACCCTAACAGATCTTATTCCTTGATCTTAATGGATAGAGAAATCATCATGAATCCAACCAATGAAATGTTCTTGAAGAATTATTTCTTGTAATCACTTGAAAATCATCCTATTTACAGGACATTAAACTACATATCATCATATACATCCCATTTTCATGACGTTAAAATATATAGTTGGTCTTTGTAGCATGCCCTTAAAAGGCATGACATAATGTATGTTCTGCATGATGTTAAAACTATGTGGAATCATCATCCTTATCATGCGATGTTAAAATACACAACATATAATCCTAGTAGTATGACTTAAATTTGAAAGATTCCATTCATCCTCATCACATGACATTAAACTGCATGGTTAACTTTTCTCTCATTTGACTTTAAGAAACACCCAAAATACCATGAGCTTAGATGCTCCTCATGATCCCTTAAAAATGGGCCTCCATCTCAGGTGTAAATCTCAATCACACCCCTCTAACCCCTTAGTAGGTAGAGATTCCCTCTTGGACATACATGATGAAGAAATTATGGGAATATCCCATGCATAAGCCTCACTCACATCATTTCCACTCCATAATGGCATTTGGGCCCCCATTATAGGTATAAGCCCCAATATTATCACATCCTTACTGCAAGACGGTAAACTGTACGGAAAAATTCTTTGTCACGTGATGGTAAACTACATGATATGTCCAAGAACTGTGTGTGTCTTGATTCGTGTTCCAATGGGATACATAGTGACACCTGGATCTCTAATCCCGGGTCCAGCCACAACAAAAAATATATAGCCCCTTTTCCCTGTGTACGAATCAAATTGGAACAGGGTACTTTCTAAGAACTACATCTGGATTGATTTTCATTATAATGAGATACATATTGATGACTGGATCTCCAATATTAGGTCCATCCACGACCAAAAAAATTACATTTTACCTATGTATGAATCAGATCTACACAATGAACTTTTTCAGAATATATGGCTTGATTCTCATTATAATGATATGTATAGTGACACATGGAACTCATGTCTTGGGACCGACCATTATTTTGGAAAATATTAAAACCTATTTCCCCATATCAAATCCTGATTTATGTGTGAAACAATTTTCAAGATCTACATGTGGCTTGATTCTAATTATCATGAGATACGTAGTGACATCCAAATTCAATCCTATAGCCCAACCACAACATTTGTATTCTTTCATGTCAATTCATCGTCTTCATTACCACATGACATTAAAATACATGTGATTTCAAGAAATACGTGTGGATTGATTCTCATCCCCATGAGATATGCAGTGATGGCCAAATTCCATTCTCAGGCCCAACCGTAACATTTCTGTTCTTTCACATCATTTCATATTCATCCTTACCACATGATGTTAAACTGCATAGGATTTCAAGAACTATGTTTGGTTTTATTCTCATTCTCATGAGATATGTAGTAATGATCAGATTCTATCCTCATTCCCATTTGCAACATTTTTGTTCTTTCACTTCGATTAATCTTCATCCTTACCACATGACGTTAAACTACATAATATTTCAAGAACTGTGTATGGATTGATTCTCATCCTAATGAGATACGTAGATACACCTAGATCATATCTCCTGGACCAAACACCATAGAATCTAAATTTCATTATCCTTTACTTGTGCTTACTTAATTCCATGGAATAAAATTTATCCACTCCTTATTTCTCACACCAAGCATAACTCACGTGGGATTAGGATATTTTCTAAAAAAATATTCTATGCATAATTAAGTCATATTATTCACATTGGGGTTACCATGGCCTTGGATATAGAACCATAAAAGGCACACTAGATGTCCTCATCGCATGATAATAAATTGCACAATTTATTCAAGAACTACGTGTGTCTTGATTCACATTCCAATGATATATGTAGTGATGTTCAGATATTCAACAATGGTCCCAACCATAGCATAATACAAAAAATGCCCCCACTCTCACATGCATGCATGAGTCGGATCAACATGAGGGGATCCAATACAAGTTCTCACCCTATGCATGAACCCGTATCCAAAAAACCCCCATGTACTCCACACATGAATTCAATCAGTGTGGGGGCCTTTATTCTTAGAACAACATATGGCTTGATTCTCATACCATTGAGATATGTAGTGACTCATAGGTCTTAATTACTACTTCCATCCATAGGGTAAAGAAAAATTCCCCCTCTTCTCCATATAAACAAAGATCTGTGCAGATGATTTTAATTTAGGTCCTTTCATCAAAGGGTCCACTAATGAAATGGAGATTCCCCCTTCTATATATGAGTTAGATCTATGAAAGGGAATCCACACTTCATGGATGATATTGGTCCAAACATTTTCTTTATGTTCGGACAATATCCTTTCCATATTTTATACTCCTAATCTTAAACACTTTCAAATCTCCACAACCTTTCTCCATCTTTCGATGGTAGAATTTTTGATACCCAAAGACTTTTTTCCTTACTATGCTATAAAATTCCCCAATTGTATTTGAATAAAATATCCCACAAAATGCTTTTTTCTGCCGAAGGATTCCTCTATTGACTATATTGTAACATTCCCCAGTTGTCTTTGTATAAAATATACCACAAATGGGTTTTTCAATCAGTGGTAAATTCTCCCTCGAGTGAATCCTCTTTTGTCTTTGTCATCTTTGATGACATTATGTTGGAACCCATGATTCAAATTCGGTTTGTGTTCATCCCTCGCATACATTTCCTATATCCTCTCTCCAGATCCAAGAACCCATAAGAAAATGGATTAAAATTTTCTCCCTCATTTCTGAAGTATGCAGAAATGATCTTGTTTTGGTAAGTGACATATCACCTATCGTTTCCATGACTCTATGGCCCTAGGAATATGACCTAAAACTACAAGAACCATATTTACCTACATCAGATCAGAATTGTATAGGAAACCTCTTTTTTTCTGTTCTTGGGTAATTTTGACTTAAATTGATCCTCCCATATTCAGGTACTTTCCTCCCACAAATCAAACTCTGTGCCTGGGGAAATACAAATCTCCACAAACTTCCATCATATTTTAGCGATAGAATGTCAAAATTCCTAAGAAATTATTTTCCTAACTATGTTGTAACATGCCCCAATTTTATTTTCATAAAGTATCCCAAAAAATAGGTTTTTCGGCCAAGGGTTGCCACTATTGACTATGTTTTAATACACCCTAGTTGTCTTTTAATAAAACATCCCACAAAATGGGTTTGTCAATCAGCGGTGACTTCGTTCTTTAGAGAGACCTCCTATATCGCTATTATCACTTTTCCCCGAACCACTCTTTGAATCTAGGGATCCCCAAATCACGGCTTACAAATTTCTCCTTTCATGCCTGAATATGGTAGAACATTTTCAGATAAATTAGAAAGAAATGGGAAAACAATTAACCTTTCATTCAAAGCTAAAGACCTTAAATTATATCCCCTTGATGTCCTTTTTGTATGAATTTAAATAGTATATCATAATGTCCTTCTTGTATGACTTTAAACTGCATGGAATAACATCCTATTCATAAGATGTTAAACTATAAAAAACCATCCTTATCGTAAGATGTTAAACTAAATGGTTAATCTTCTGGTCACATGACATTAAACTACATGATATTTTAACCCTTTTCAGAAAGTGGATTTCCCTTCTGACATAAATCATCTAACAAAATGTACCCTCCTTCACTTGATTCAAATTTGTCTAGGAGAATTTTCCCTTTCACAGATCATGCCAATACAGATATTCCCTTCATTCTTAGACATTTTCCCTTGAAAAAACCACCCATCATGGTCTTAAGAAATCTGAATCTTCATAAACTTTAGTCATCAATGATAGAATTTAAGAATTCCTAAGAACTTCTTTGTCTAACTATTCTATAATACACCCGAGTTGGATTTTCATAATTTTCTCATAAATTCTAAGGAATTTCAGTCAAAGGATTCCGTTATTTGACTATGTAGTAACAATCCCTAGTTGGATTTTCATAAAACAACCCACAAAATGTGTTTTTCAACCAGTGGTAACTTCATCCTCAGGAGAGACCTCCTTTATTCCCTAATATCATGTTTTAGATTAGGAAACCAAAAAAATAATGTCTCAAGATTCCCCATCAAATATTTTAAGAATTTAGGAACTTTCTTGGCTAATGAGCCTCATTTGGGTCATAATTTTAAAACTTATAGTCATAGATGTTCAACCTAAAACACCAGTCTCATTAGTACAACATGCATGACTTTAAACTGTCTGAAAAAAGAGACATGGTACTTGCTAGGTTGAAAACCCATAAAGGGATCTCTGGAAAAAAGTTGAGTATTGGCTCACTAAACCTACACTCTGTATGGTTTAGGAAAAAATTGAGAAATGAAAAGGTAAAAGGTTCAAAGCTTATTAGGCTAAAAACCCACAAAGGGCGGTCTAAGAAAAATCCAAGCCTTGCCCTCTAATTCTTCTTTATGTTGGACTTAGTAAAAAATTAGGGTGATGACATAAAAGACAAAAAGTTTGTAGGGTTATCCATATGAACCTAAAAATAGTCAAAATACACTCACTAGGACTCATGGATTAGAAAGAAATTAGAGCATTTCCCCATCCTTCTCACTATGGTTATGACTAGATAATATAAATATGTCTTACTACACAAATCAGCTTCAATGTTATATTATGATCATAGAAAGAAAATATATATGAAGATACAAGTGATTGGGAACCAAAAATCTTTTTTCATTTATGTTTCGAAATGCAGGGGATCTTCCACATGCTAGAGCCTCTCTACCAAATTTTACAATTTACCCTCGACATAGGATTTGAGAAGTTGAACTGTGACCTAATAAATTTCTATAGCTTGACAAATCGTGGTTGTTCATAGAGTGTTAGCTTCCTCATCTTTACAGAGTTTCTCCAACTTGACAATGTCAGTATCCCTTCTTTATGCCAAATCCCCTACTAGGGATCTATGGGGTTGGAATACCTCTTTATTTACGGCATTTAATTCTTCTTCAAGGTGAATTATTTGGAAATAATTCTCATCAAAGTGATCTTGGTACTCCTCCGCCTTCTTGGAGTGGCTGACATCATCTTGGATTATGGCAGCTCTGATTTCCTCAAACTGGTCTGCTTGCTACATGTTGACCTACTGTAACCTTTTCTCCTCTTTCCTTTTTTGAATAATTATTTTCATTGTATTATAGATCTCTCATTTATTAAATCTACCATATCTTAGTATAGAAATATTGAATAGAAGTTGGTGAAGTCATGATGACAGTTCTTCAAAAGGCATCTCCCTGATTATCTTCCAGATATCTCGCCAAGACAAAGGGAATATAGTTTGGAAAGCCTCATGTGTCTCCAAATCAGACTCATATATTCTCTTGGAAGGACAGACATAATCTGGGATTAGTGCACTCAGTGATCCACCTTGTTCTTTTCCCTCCAAAATAGCCTCATATTCACCTACCGATGTTGGTGGTGCTAGCATGGAAGCCCCCATATCAAGCCCAGTTGTCGAAGACGATGGCGCTGGATAATGGGTGAAACTTCTCATCAACATCATATGGTCAACAAGAGGTAAGGATATCAAAGTGACTAAAATAGTTGATGAAACTCACCCGTTGTTGGGTTGATCATTGAGATTAATCCATCTTTGATTCCCTCAAGATCAATTCTCAGAGAGGGAGAATTATCTTGTGTTTTCTCCGTAGAAAGAATTAGAGGCTCTTAAGGATCCCCCACTTCAGGAATCTACACTACCATAGCTGGCATCAGTGGCTCTTGAGAATCTCCGACTTCATAATTCTCAGCCATCACCCCCACAGTAACAAGAGTAGGGTTGATTTGGATGCCTTGTTCTTTAAGAGACTTGGAACCGTTCTCTATAGACAAATCTACACAAGTTGAACTTTGATGTGACGCATCAGGTAAAAAAATTAACTATGCTTGGAAAATGCAAGAATGATAGAACTCACATCCTTATAATTCCTTATAGAAATTACTGAACTCTTTGATGGAACCTGGAATATCAATCTCTAAATTAATTATATCTCATAGTTCATGATACATAGATTCAAGTCTCATAGCATCCTCACCAGTGAGGATATCTGAGACATGATTCTCAAGACCTGAATTGGCTTTGTCAATGATCCCCTCTATTGACTGCTCGGCAGGCATAGCATTGTCATCCCCCGTAGACTTAGAGTCATCATTAAAACCTTCACTGGACCATTTGAGATCCCAATCAGCCCCTTCCAGGGATACAATGGGATCAACATTAACTGTCGTAGGGTCCTATGGTGTGTGCAATGGATTTAAAATATCATGAAGAAGAGAAAAGTTAGATACAACACATAAAACTTCAAGAAGTGCATTTGAAATTACCTTGGTTTTCCCCCTCTATATAAATGAGGGAAGATGTGGCTGCATCTCTGGATTCTTCGTCAGTCAAAATAATGGATTCATCAGCCTAAATATGTGCCTCCCCTGGGACATCATCCTCGATCCTTGAAGGATCATCTCCATACCCATTAAGGGAGGAAAGTGAATCAGATTATACAAAATATGAGTAGGGTCAGAGGGAGTATGTCAAGCATGTCATGATATCAAATAAAGAAAAAAAGGCTTACTGTAAAGCATGTGTCAGGCCAAATTTAATGCCCTTCTTCTCTTCCTCTCTTGAGATTGTGAAGGGTCTATCCCAGTCCTCTTGGAAATAAAGACTTGTGGGGATAGTCAAGGAGTTCTCGTCACCATATCCTCTATCATGGTCCTATGGCCCAGGGATGGTTTTGGGGATTCAAGAGTCTCATTCAATGCCTCAATGGGGGTGCCCATGGGCCCATACCTCAACAACTCAATTGCCTCTGTTACTGCTCCTTTTTAGACTAGTTCTTCTTCTTATTCTCCCCTAATGAACTAAAAAATGAAATCCCCTTAAGATTAATGATGGTGGATAAAAGAGTAGAAAAGAGAAAGAGAAAAAGATAAGTACATCATTAGGGTTGAGGTAAATGTCTCATTCATCCTCAGAATGAATAGTTACCCCCTCAAGAACTCCTCATTCAAGCATGTTAGACACTCGCTTTGTATTCAGGGTCTAATCATCAGTTGCATATATTCAAGCCTCCAACTCCTAAAAGTACATCATCACCTCATCCAAATCACTATCAGGGTGGAGATCGAAGGGTTCTCTGATATCTCCCAACTCTAGGATTCGCAGGCTAGCCTGGAGAAACTCCCATGCATCTCTAACATCATGAGTTATGTTATCCCAAACTCAAATCACTAGGGGTCATACGTAATCTGGGTATGATATAGATAGTTACAAGGAATACTTGACACCCTTCGATTTGGAATCTTTTTCAGTCCTATTTGATTTCATGGGAGAATAAGGATATGGAGTATGAGCTTCCTCCCTATGGTGACAACTAGACCTACTCGACACAGGAGGAGTGGCCTTATCAACCATATCCTACTTGGTGCTCTTTATCCAAGAATTCTTTAAAGACTCTAGATTTAGCATCTTCATCTTCAACTCAAGCCTTTTTACCATGCATACCAAGACCATTAGTTTTTGTGTCTTTGACACAATATATTCCCTTCACCAATACCCCCTAAGGATACAAATAGATTCACACCTTGGCATGCCCGGCCTCCAACTCAATTGATGCGTTCGATGGAGGCAATGTGATTGACATTTTAGACATATCCATGGCCATTAGAATCCAAATATATTGAGATTCCATTGTATGCTTCTCCATCCTAACGTGTATAGGGGGAAATATTCTTGAATTTTGAATATATTTAAGTTGTATCAAAAATTGACATAAATCATAAGCCTCATAGATGATCTCACTGTCAATACGAGCCACCAGTATGTTGTCTCTAAAGGCTATCATGTACAACCTCAAGTCATGATTCTTTTCCTTTCCATCATCTGTGAATGTACCTATCAGTGGTTTATCATGAAGAAAGAATTTAAATTTCTCTAACACATTTATTATCTTCAACACATCATCATAATTTAGGTTTGAAGGCTAGATTCCAAAGACAGCCTGAACAAATGGCTAGAATTGGTTGTCAGGGATCTTAACTAGGATCAACACCACATATGAACTAAATTGTTCCATGATCCACCCCCATAACACTTAAAACGACCCTGAAATACTAAACAGTGTCTTCCCATTGTATGTATACAACAAACAATGGTAAATTCTTGCCAGGAAAAGTGCATCCAACCCTATATACCTCCCCACTACCATTTTGGATGCTATAAAAGAATTATTTGGCCTCACACCTCCATTGGAATCATAGAATGAAATAAGATAAATTCTTATCCACGTATTGAGGAATCCACCCAATCGAGTCTTTACATCAACCTTGGGGTTGACCTTATAACCCCAATGGGTAAACTCACACTTCTCCAGTGTGGGCCAGAATGTGTTGGGAGCACCCCGATTATCTATAGTGGAACATACAATAGGGCTACTGTAAGTGGGATCTTCTCCAAAAAATTCTAAAAAATCCTTCATTCGTGTTCTTGAATGGATGTCATCTCTAGGGTGAGGGTCTTTGTTCTACAATTTCTTCACCATCTTGAAAATCTTGTGGGCCAATAGCGGTGTCCTTTCAGCATCATCTCATTTTATCTTTAAGGGGATGAACTCATCGTACATCTCCCCTAGAATGGGGACCCCAAAAATTTAGTAGATGTCTCACAGGGTAATATAAACTTCATCATGTTTTAGGTGGAAATAATTTTTCTATGGAATCCATAAGCTCGGTAGTTCGAGAATGATATATGGGTTCTTGTAGATGTAGGTTTGTTCTACCCAAAAAACTCATAGATATATATGTCTTGTATATTTTTATTGAATTATTCACATGTTCGGTGCACCCAGTATGCCCACATCCACTCAGGCCTGACTCCTCCCCCAAGGAAGAAGTCCCAATCCTCCTTCCAGCCTTGAGTTTGATCTGTCTATAAAGCACAGAAGTTTGAGTCCTAAAAATGAGGCATCAATACTTGGATATGTGATTTTAAATATAGAGTAATATAAACACCCTTAGAGGAGATATTATCATAAGGGTAGTTTGTGTGCTTTATAAACCAAGACTTCGGGAAATAACTCCAAACCCCAGGGATAGTATCATCCATCAAAATCTCATGACCATAAAATGGTAGGTAATCACTTCATAGGTAATCACATTGATATGGTTCCAAACACTTTTCTAGATCTAGCAGAGCAGACTCAACCACATCGTAGTAACTTGGCCCAACAACTTTGATCGTCTCGGAAGAACGTGTAGTAGCTTGCTCAGTGGAATTCATAAAAGAATCCATTTAAAACCTACAAATAAGGAACCAAATTCTCCCATTATGTTAAAATATTTACTTAGAAAAGTTAAAATTTTGACTTATAAGAATCCCAAATTTTGGCCGAGGAAAGAACTCATACATACCCTTTGACTATGTCTGGTGCACGGTCCCTTCAACAAGGTGCCTGGTGCAAGCCCCTAGATCAGTTCCTTCAAAAAGGATCCTCGATGAGGTCCTCCCCACATAGCACCATATACCAAATTATTTTTACCTTGGGAAGCTCTTCATGAGACCTTCATGAAAATAGAAATGTGGTAGAGATGAGCAGAATACCGGCGCGGTGAGAGCGAAAATCTGAAATCTAAAATCTGAGGAAGACGAAAAAGGGGGAAGTGGTATTTATAGACTCCACTAGATTGTGCCACAAATCTTCGCACCTAGTCTATTTCGGGTACCTTCACACCATACCTATGTCGTAGCCCTGCACCAAAGACCTACGTGGTTTTCCTAAACACCCTTCATAATCTTTTCCCTATTCTACCTCAGGACTAGACCCTCCTCTTTAGATTGAATCCAATCCTAAGGGGGATTTTTTTGATACTTCGTTCTCTCAAGAGGGATGAAAATATTATTAAGGGGAACTTAAGAATGTTAAAGTGCTAAAAAGTACCAAATAAAATCAAAGTACTGGATTAACCCAAGATTTGAACATAAACTTATGCATCAGAAGGTCATCACATCCCCCTATGTGCCACCAAAGGTTAGGTCGCCCCCTATGTCAGGAGTCTACGTCGGGAACCTATTCTTGGGACCTACTTGGGAAACCTCCTTTGAACAGGGTCCCCAGGTTTCATATAAATAGGACCCTTGGGATCCTCATTTTGGAGAATTAAAAAAAAATCAGAAGAAGCCCCAAGCTCTGGTTGACACAGCCCATTCACCCAGGTTTCCAGAAAATTTCTCAGGTAGATCTCCAAAAGTCGAGAGAAGAGAGAATTTAGGGGGATAAGTGATATTGAAGTAACTTCAGGGTCCTAAACACAATACACCTACACGAGGACCCATTCTCCCCTAGTGAGCATCCACCTACATGAGGCCCCTCTCCCTAACAAGGGACTTATGTGAGACCACTCCAGGGACACCATAGAAGACCCAGGGTTCCTTGTATAAAGCCTCACCCAAGTGTTGTTGCCCCGGTGTTCTATTTCCCAAGGCATACCCAACATGTGTAGGCCTATACCCCCCTATTCAAAGAACTTATAATTCCTCCCAGGACCTGCATGAGGCACCTTTTACCTCTAATCTAGTACTTGTGTGAGCTCCTCTTTGAGTCCTCTTTCAAGCCACCAATGGAAGGACACCTCTTCCCTTGGTTCCCTTACCTGAAAGGGACCAATTTGAAACCTCCACAAAGCCCTATATACTTGAAATACCATGAAAAATTGAACATCATTATGTCTCCCATTTGGATTTGTATTCCTTCATTTAGAGGTTTCTCGCACTTGTCCTACCAAATGGTTAGGTTCCTCGGGGTGCATGTGGTTTTGCACTCCCTCGGTCACAAGGACCTCGACCCCAGGGATAGTGTTAGGGAGTTCCTGGTCTCAGATACCAGGGTTAGTACCCTATCCTAACCTTGTCGTCTCTAAGACACAGAGCCTCTAGTTACAAGTAGGGAGGGAGGGATTACACTTTTTATTCCATTCAACATGGAATGAGATCCACCTCCCTCACTACAAAACTAATTTTAGGTCATACCTCCTAGAGTAATCCCCAATCATTTCTTGTAGTAGGTTTCACTTATTATCCTCCTAGACCCCTTGGATACTGGGTTAGAGAGGGGATTGGAATTGGAGTCCTCTCCTATCTCTCCCATACCCTTGGCCTCTTCCACCAACAGATAAGGAGAAGTGTGGTTGTCCAGATCTTCCACTTTCTCTTGTTTCTCATGTTCAAGAATGACTCATCATGACTTGTGGCCTTAGAGGATAGCCATGACCATGGTACCCATAGACCTAGATGAATTTTTTTGGAAGAGTATTATCCTTTGAATCTTTCCCTCACTTTCCCTTAGAGTACTCCCTCGACGTGAGTCCTCAAGGCCATGTATCCAATCTCAATGAAAATCTGATTGTGTGGTTTCATGAATCTTCTGTTACCTCTTTTTTCTCACACTAAGCATGACTCACATGTGATTAGAGGTTAAATGTGGTCATTAAATCCACATGATCCCAAACCAATCCATGGGAATCCTCCTCAAGAGTAAGCTCCATCTATATTAATCCATGGGAATCCTCCTCAGGAGTAAGCCCCAACTATACTAATCCATGGGCATCCTCCTCAGGAGTAATCCCCAACTATACTAATCCATGGGAGTCATCATTTGGATTAATATTCAACTATAATAATCCATGGATATCCTCCTCAAGAGTAAGTCCCAGCTATACAAGTCCTTAGGCCTCATTCCAAGTGTAAACCCCAACCGATTAAGGGTGTCCTCCTCAAGAGTAAGCCCCAATCATAACCCCCATTTACCCAAAAAATATTAATGTTTAATCCCTGAACTTTTATTGAACTATGAGAACTCTGATTCCTGTTATAATTAGGATACGTAGGATGCCTACCTAAGTCCCGATATCAATGGGCATCATCCTTAGGTGTAATCCCAAAAAAAATCCTCCAAATCACCATGAGCCGAAATATCACTCATGGACCCCTTTCCAAAAAGATTCCTTCTAAGGAGTAATCCCCAATTTAATCCTCTCAAAGGGCCACACTCCCCCTGTGAGACCAACTAAACTACATGATCTTTGATTCCTGTCCAAATGGGATATCTAGGAATCCTCCCTAAGGTCCAAACCCAACAACTTATATCAACCCTTATATCTCTAGGACACATTTCTAGTAGGGTATAATTCAACCTGGAAAACCACATCCCTTATAGGTTCACTGGGATGCTCTAGCATAAGTCCCATGCTAAGATTTGACTAGGAACCTTCCACCTAAACGTCCTTTCTATATGATGTTAAACTATACAGTTTGGTCCTTATCACATGACCTTAAAAGGTATGATGTTCCCCATTAAGAAGCACCAAACTACATGGGTTTTGATTCCTTTCATGAGGATATGTATAAAGCTCATAACATGGGTTTGATCCCTACATCAAAACAAATCCTACCTCCTTGGATGATGATACACTCCAGAGCACCCCACTATATAGCTAGAAAACCAGCATCATTGTAATAATGACCAGAGAATCTATAATTATTATATAATAGGACACCATAAATGGAGAACTGCAGATACATATAGATATCTCCATTTATGAGGAACCTCTAATATATACAGATGATTCTAGATTCTACGCATGCTAATAATTGATTATTAACTCTAGGGAAACCCACATCATACTTGGGAATTAATAAAGGATTAATGAACATATCCTAAATCTATAAGAGAGTCTCAGAGTAGGAAATTATTCCCTCCAAAAGGGTGTGATGAGCCTAACCTCCCATCCTCCTGACCAATATGAGTTCTTAAGTATTGTTGGCCAAACCTCCCCACAAGCATCTGGCTTTAGAAAGCTGGTCCCTGAGTCATCATGGATATAGAACCATTGGGTGTTTCTGGTTATGTGAATAAAACCCATTTAAGACTATTTGGAAATATTTAACATAACATGAATGATTTCACACAACTCAACCCCCTAAAATCAATCATCTGGAAACCAATTTTCCTTTATAAATAGTATCAAAGGATGGTTTTGTTAGTTTGGAGATTTTTTTAGTTATTTTTTTGGATTAGCTTTTGAGAACTTTAGTAAAAAATATAATTAAAATTCTTAGATATTAGTCTAAGTATAGGATAACATCCTGATGTTTTAGTAAATTATGGATTATGTGGTTTTCCTATAAATGCGTTCATGTATGGATACTGTAAGTGGACGTGGTTTTGGAACAGATGAAACTAGGAGTGAAAACCCTGAAAAGAGATGGTTGAGTATATCTCATCCATAATTTTATGTATAGTGAATGGTCCCTTACTGTGCACCTGATTTGACACTATTGGTGGATATTCTTTGGTTAATAACATTATCTTTACAAAAAAATATAAAGTATTTGTGTGTGTGTATATATATATATATAACTAGTTCACTTAGAAACCCAATCATGGATATCCTATATTGAAACCCATATATTCATAGGCTAACATATGCATTTCATTTATTAAATCCTTCTTCTAAGATTTATAAGTATGATCAAATTAAGAGTTTTGTGAGGATACTTCTTGAAAATCAAATTATTCTTCCTTTGGTTTAATGTGACATAATATTGGGTATAGACTAGCTTTCCCTATATAAAACACATATCAACTGTTGGGATAAAGAAGTCTCATTTCATATCCCAAATCATATTATTATCAAGTATCGACACAAGGATGATTATGAACTCCCTATAGAATAAAATTATATAGTATGGTTTATGGTACCCAATAATATAGGACTCTTGGCTCAAATAATCAGGGAGGATGTCAGTATTGATAACATGCCTATTTTAAAGTAATATATTAATGTATTTTTGGTTGAACTTATTAGTCTTCCCCCAGAGTGTGAGGTTGATTTTTCAATAGAAATCATACATGGATCCATTAATATCTCAAATATTCTGTATTGAATGGAACCCATTGAATTATAGTAGTTAAAGAAGAAACTGAAAGACAATTTATATAAGGGTTTCATATTCCCTAGTGTTTCACCATGGGGTATATAAATCCTATTTGTTAAAAAGAAATATGTATCAATGAATCTTTGCATTAATTATGATGAGCTTAATAAAATCATGATAAAAAATTATCATCTACCATGTATCTATGATTTATTCGATCAACTCCAATGAGATCAATACTTCTCAAAGATTGACCTTTGATATGAATACCATCAGTTAAGGGTGAAAAGGGAGGATATATCTCAGATAAATTTTTGTACAAGGTATGTACATTATGAGTTTATATTGATACCATTTGGACTTACCAATTCCCCTTTTGTATTCTTGGATCTAATGAATAGAGTCTTTAGAGACTAACTTGAAAAAATTTGGGTTGTCTTTATATATGATATTATTATCAATTCAAAGATAAAGGAAGAGAATAAAGATCATTTAAAAATTGTTTTAAAGACCTTGAGAAAGGATAATTTGTTTGCCAAATTCAGAAAATGTTAATTTTGGCTATAAAAGGTTTCATTCTTGGGTCATATAATCAAAATCAAGTTCATATCAGTAGATCCATTAAAAATAGATGTTATCAAAAATGGCCTAGTCCAACCACTGTAACTAAGATCCATAGTTTTATTGGGTTAACAGGATATTACTGATGATTTGTGATAAATTTATTACAACTATCAAATCCACTAACCAAGTTGAAATTGAAGGGTGTAAGGTTCCTTTTTTATAGAGAAATGTGAAGAATGTTTTAACGAACTGAAGAATAGGTTGTTCACTTCTCTTGTACTTTATTTCCCTATAGTGGGAAGGGTTTAAAATGTACAATGATACTTCAAAAAAATGGTTTGTTTTTCATCCTCTTGTATAATGATAAGGTAATCGCTTATGGTTCACCCAAATTAAAGACTCATGAACAAAATTACCCGATGTATGATTTAAAGCTGGTGGTAGTGATCTTTTCATTGAAGATTTGGAGACATTATCTATATGGAGAAAATTGTGATGTATATATTGATCACAATATCTTGAAATATATATTCATGTATAACAAATTGAATATGCATCAAAGGATGTGGTTGTAATTGATAAAAGATTAGGAATTCTCAACACATTACCACACATGAAAAATAAGGTGGTCGATGCTCTAAGCAGGGAAGATCATGATAATCTATCCATGATTAGGATTGTAAAAGACCCAATACTCATGGATTTATAGAGGATAAATCTTGAATTCGTAATAGGGGAGATAAATTCTATCTTTACCAACTAACTACTCAACCCACCATTCACATAAAGATCAAATAATCCTATAAAGATGATGTATATCTATAAAAAAAAGGTATCAAATATTTCAGAGTTCGACTTTGATAAATATGGAGTTATAATATTTGGAAACAAAAATTTTTACCCATCAAATCCAGAATTGAAGAAGGATATTTTAGATGATGCTTATAACTCATCAATATCTATCCATCATGGAAGAAAAAATATGTATATATAACTAAAAAAAACCTCTAGTGGGATAATATAAAGAGAGAGATTATAGAATACATATCTTGATTCTTGGTATGCTAGAAAGTTAAGGTGGATGATTAAATTATAAGGGTATGTTGCAAACATTGCCCATAACAGTATGGAGATGGGAAAACATCACCATAGACTTCATTGCAGGACTCCCCAAAATGTCTAATGGTTATAATGTTATTTGGGTTGTAGTAGACTTCCTTACAAAGATAGTGCATTTTATTTCCATAAAATAAGATTTATCACTTCAATAACTAACAAATATATACATAAAGTAAGTGGTGAGGCTACATGAAGTACCAATATCCATTATATCTGATCAAGATATGAAATTTACCTTGAGGTTCTGGAGAAGTCATCAGAAATATTTGGAGATAGAGATAAGCTTTAGCACTACATATCATCCTCAAAAAGATAGTCAGTATGAGTGGACAATTTAGAATCTATAGGATATGTTGAGATCTTTTTCAATGGATTTATGTGGATTTTGGGATCAATACCTCCCCTGGTATAATTCTCATATAATAAAAATTTCTATTCTAGCATTCATATGACACCATATGAGGCTCCCCATGGGAAGAGATGTAAGACTCTAACATGTTGGTATGAAATTGGAGAGTGGAAGTTGATAGATCATGAAATTATCTAAAAAATGTTAGAGAAGGTTAAAATCATTTAGTGAAAAAATGCATATAGTCTTCAAAGAGATTTATATTTTGAATTTATTGATAAGGTGTTCCTTCAAATATCTCTATGGAAGTGAGTTATGAGATTTGGGAAATTACATACCAGGCCCTTCACGTGTGCTAAGCTTGAAAGTCGTGTAACTGGAATATGATCTCTCATGTGAGGAAAAATAGGTGGAAATTATTGATCAAAGATATAAGGTGTCACAAAACAAGACAGCTCATATAGTCGAGGTTCTATCAAAAAATCACAAGTTTAAGGAGCCTACATGGGAACATGAGGGTATGATGAGTGTAACGACCCAAACTTTCATTGATGAAAACTCCTCTTGATCTAATTAAATGTCTTATTATGGTTATATAAAATGTGAACATCATTAGTTTTATGTTTCTGGATTTTAAAATAATGTTAAGAATTGTGACCACTGCTAATATAGTCATTGAATAGTGATCACATGATTAGTATAAATATAGGGCTTTAACAAATCAAATTTACTCAGACAAAGGAAGTGATGGCCTCATCCAGTAGACTCACCTCATACGAAACCCATTTTTCAGAGCTCGAAAAGGAGGTGGTGTCATTAGGCTTCGCTCTTGACCAATCCCAAGCTGAGCTTGAACATGTTAATCTTGAGCGGAACCAACTACAGGGGAAGTGGAAGTTAATAGAGATTACCACTTGAGCGATGTTATCTAAGCCACCACAAGAGTTTGTCACCATCACACACCTTACCCTTCGGTCTTATATGAGTGTTATAATGGGTTATGTAACAAGACCCTAGCACTATAACTATGTACATTATTTTTGTATAAAGAATGTTCATTCATTTTATTATTGTTACTTTTAAATAGTTTTTAAAGCACAAATAGTATTTTTAGATAATATTCAACTAAGAAATCTATTTTGATGAATTAATGGATTTTTTTTTGCAATTAAATAATATTTTAATAAAATATTATTAATAAATTACTTTTTGTTAAATATAAATGATCGTTCAATTTTTATGAATACAATTGTAATTTTTATTAAGGTTTGAAAGCAGTTTTTGTCAAAACCCATGAATTTTCGATAAATGTCGATTTTATTTTAAAAGTAAAAATTCACATATTTATAAAATTATTTAGATAAAATTAATATTATTTTTTGAATCAAACCATCAAAATTATTCAACAGTGAATTTTTCATAATTTTCTGATACAGTCGAATTTTTGGGTAAAAATTAAATACTGTTTAAATATATAATGTGTTTTATGACGTCATAATGACCCAATAGTGATGTAATAAAATACTATAAATGATATTTTAGGCCAATATATGTTATAACATTAAACATAATTTGATTTTGAGTTTGTTTGATTTATTTTACAAAGCTTTGGTGGACCCTTCATGGCTTATAAAACGTTTTGTCTTTTTAAATTGTTTTCCTTGAGAGTGTGACTCACCTCCACATAAGAAACCCTATTATTTTAAGATGTTCAGCCATTTTTCTTATAAAATATTTTTTCTACTCCCCTTTGGAAAAAATCATGGACAAAAACCATGGGCTGGTTTATGGTATTGATTAGTTTAATGTGTGGTGACCCAAACTGAAATAATAAAGAATTCCCTCTATTTTCCTATATAAACCCACCCAAGATCCCACTTCCTCTTCACTCAAAGCCTTTGGAGTTCATACAAACTCTACCCTACTCTCTCTAGAATCCTCCCAAGGTTCCTCAAGCTCCTAATAATCCTCTCTCAATCCTCTCCCAAGCCTTTGGTATCACACTTCCAAGTAAGGGATTTCTTCCTTTATCATTTTTTCCCAATTTTATTAAAGTTGTTATGCCCTTTTTTCAATTGAAAATATTGGGGTATGATTTTTCACCTCCCCCATACTGACCTCTTTATGTTTGGATGATGGGAGACTCATTTATCTCTCATTAATTCCTTTCATGTACACCCGTTACCATGACAAAATTCCGTGAGGGATTTCTCTCTCCTCTTTTACATCCAAGTAATTATTTTGTATTATGAAAATAAATTTCATTACGTTTGTTGGGATATATATCGATATGACCCCCTTACTGTCCATTTTATGTAATTATGATGAGACACCAATTTCTCTCTCATCAACCATTTTCATGAATCCTTATGTCACATTGTTATGCTGCCGAAATTGCACCGCATTTTTTACAAACCAAGATCATTATGTAGTGAATACCATACTCATGTCTCTATCAAGGGTATTAACTTTTATGAAAATATACATATTTAATGGTACTTTAATTTATTTATTCCACATTACTTAATCATGGAATAACTTATGATGTTGATTGATTCCATGTTATATGATCCATGTGGCACACTTATGCATGAAATGAAATGTTTAAGAAGGGTGTGCCCTGATAGCGCTCCAATGCATTGGGTAAAGTATAGTATCATGATAAGTCATGTGCAATGAGTTTTGACTCATGCTAATTCAAGTTCAATGAGGTTTTACTCGTGCTTCATGTGCAATGAGGGTTTACTCATGCTCCATTGCAATGAGCCTTGGCTCATGCTAATTCCATGTTAAGTGTTGTTGCCACATTTCCATGTTATGATTATCATGATTTATCATGCCTTTATGTTAATTTTTCTCTTGTGCTCTATTGATATGCCTATTTTCTAACATTTATTGTATTCCTCATATTATTCCTTGTTTATTCTCTTACTGGTCTTCATATCTCACCCTTTTTTATGCATGTCATCAGGTTATCACATGCAATGCTATGTATGAGGGAATGTAGTGGTCATGTAAAGGAAGTTTTCAATAAAGATGTTGTATTTTTTGTTTTAAGTTGTTATGTAATGATCCTGATCCCCAAAGACACTAGAACTCTCAATCTTCCATGTTGTAACAAGTGAAGGTTTTATGTAATAAATCATGATTTAGTGTGTAATAAAGAGTAGGGTTGTCATAGTTGGTATCAAATGATAGGTTTAGTTATTTTTGGGATTAGAATTAGAAAACCCTAGTGAAGCCTTAGAGACAAGACTAAGTATAAAAACATCCCTAAATTTTGGTGAGTATTGAGTAAGTGTTTTATCAAGAAAATACATCCATGTATGGATACGAGCAGGTTGAGGCAGCTTTGGCACAGATGTACCTAGGGGTGAAACCCCCGACAAGGGGTTTCAGGCTTGACCCGGGATATCCTGGTACACGACAATGGGCCTTTCTTCACTCTTAGATATGACACTCTTGAGGGATATGCATTGGTAAATTCACAATCTTAGTATGAACCATTATTAAGGGAATTAAAAAAAATCCCTAAGAATATATGACGGATAACATAGATTGAAGCCTGTAGATTCATAAGTTAAGGAAATAAAAGGTATTTATAAGTCATCAGTTTTGTCCTTAGATTACCCTTTATGTGTTACCCCTAACTTTCCTTTTATTCCAGCCAATGTATGGTAATAGGAGGACTCAGGCTAACAACCGATGTGAAGATCAATGTGATGATTGTGCTAATGAGATGCCCAATCCGATGGGAGTGGGAATTGAAATATTTGTCATGATTCTCTCTCAGTTAACTCAAGCTTTGAATAGAAACATGGGTCAAGAGGAATGTTCAACCCCCCCCCCCAAGAAAGAACAAGTCACTATCGAGAGCTTAATGAGACAAAGGCCTCCTAATTTTAATGGATCATATGATCCCTCAATCGCCGAACAATGGATCAAATCCATTGAAAAGATCTTTTCCATACTTCAATGCTCAGAACAAGAGAAAGTTCTCTTGACTGCTTATCGTATGGAGGGTGAAGCTGATCAATGGTGGAAGTTGATCAAAAATAAAAATCCTGAGAAGGATATGGAGGCATTGGAATGGAAGGATTTCCAGAATATTTTTTTGATAAATGTTTTCTGCGCACCCTCCGGCTTAAGATGGAAAGGGACTTCCTTGCCCTCAAGCAAAAAATACGACAAATCTGTCAGAGCGTATGAGGAAAACTTCACAAGGCTTGCATGATGCACTTCCGGCTTTGTCATTACCCCTGAATGCAAGGTTGACTGCTTCTTTGGTGGGCTAAAACCTAGCCTGTGGAAAGCGCTGGCGATCTGTGACTTCGGCAGCTATGAGGAAATTGTCTGATGTTTTCTCAAGGTTGAAATTGAGACCAGCGAAGCTCAGGGTATCATGGGGATAAGAAGCATAAGGTGGACTTCAATTCTGGAAGTCTGATGGATAAATACAACGGTGCTAAGAAGATCCAACACCCCACTTGCCAAAGGTGTGGAAAGAAGCGCCCTAGAAATTGCCTGAAGGGGACAAGGAAATGTTTTAGGTGTGGAAGAGAAGGGAACCTAGCCATTAACTACCGACAAGAAAACCCGCAGCTGCGATAGAGGAGAGGAACGCTCTGTTCGACTCTCAACGCGTTGTTCATTGCTTCAACTACAAAGAACCAGGGAATCTTGCTAATCAGTGCCCTAATCCAAGGGTTTTAGGAGGAAACCAACAACCTCCAAGGCAGCAAGGGCAATATTTTTCCATCACTACTACTGAAGTGAACCCCGACAACGATGTGGTGACAAGTACGCAAGTTATTCATTCAAGAATAGCGAACGTACTTTTTGATTCAAGTTCTACGCATTATTTTATATCCTGAATGTTTAGTAGAACAATCCCAACACCACCACAAATCATGGAAGTAAAATGTCGGTGAGTACGGAAAATGGGGAAATCATTGCATCCCATGAATATAACTCCTCCCCTATCATAATCGGTGGATTGAACTTCCCGACGAACCTCATCATGCTCCCTCTGGTGGAATTTGATGTAATTCTTGGAATGGATTGGATTTCCCTATATAGAGCCAATATAAATTTCCATGAGAGGGAAATCACTCTTTATGTAGAGAATCGACCCCCAATTCTATACAAGTGCAAGGAGGAAGATGAATCTTCTTTAGCTCCATCATCTCAAGTGTAGATATTACTGCCCTATGAGCACACGTATCTCACTCAGATGATTGAGTCTAAAGAGGCAACCATCCTTGAAGACATGCCTATTGTGAGGGAATTCGCTAGAGTTTTTCCCGAGGAATTGTCTAGTCTTCCTCCTAGAAGATATGTTGAATTCTCAATTGATCTTATACCTGGGGCATTGCCAATATCCAAGATTCCATATAGAATGGATGTTGTAAATCTTGAGGAGCTGAAGAAACAACTACAGCAGAATATGGATAAAGGATTTATACGCCCAAGTACTTCACCATGGGGTGCACCAGTCCTTTTTGTCAAGAAGAAGGATGGGTCAATGTGCCTTTGTATCGATTATCATGAGTTTAACAAAATCACGATAAATAACCAATATCCACTCCCACGAATTGATTACTTGTTTGATCAGTTGCGTGGAGCTCAATACTTCTCCAAGGTGGATTTTTGGTTGGGATATTATCAAGTAAGGGAGAAGAAGGAAGATATCACCAAGACTGCTTTTCGTACAAGATGCAGGCACTATGAATTCATAGTAATTCCTTTACGACTCACTAATTCTCTAGAAATATTCATGGAATTGATGAATAGAGTCTTTAGAGATTACTTCGAAAAATTTGTGGTAGTATTTATAGATGATATTCTCATATACTCCAAAACCAAGGAGGATCATGAGGATAATCTAAGAATTATACTAGAGACCTTGCAAAAGGAGAAGCTCTATGGAAAGTACATCAAGTGTGAGTTCTGGTTGAAGGAGGTCTCATTCTTAGGCCATATAATCACAAGAAATGGGATATCTGTGGATCCCTCCAATACAGCTGCAATTGAGGGGTGGTCGAGGCCAACATCAGTAATGGATATCCGTAGCTTCTTGGGGTAAGCTGGATATTATCGACGATTTGTGAGAAATTTCTCACGATTGTCCAACCCTATTACCAAGCTCACTCGGAAGGGAGTAAAGTTTTATTGGAGTGATGAATGCAAATGAAGCTTCAAGGAGTTGAAAATGAGGCTTATCACTACGCTCGTTCTCACTTTTCTCATAAGTGGATAACTTTTTGTGGTATTCAGTGATTCTTTGAAGAAGGGACTGGGTTGTGTGTTGATGCAAAATGAAAAAGTCATCGCCTATGCTTCAAGGTAATTGAAAGTTCATGAGTAGAATTACCCAACACATGATCTGGAGTTGGTTGTGGTGATCTTCACCTTAAAAATTTGGAAACATTATCTCTTTGGGGTGAAGTGTGAAATATATACAGACCACAAAAGACTCAAGTATATATTCACACAGAAAGAGTTGAACATGCGCCAATGAAGATGGTTAGAGTTGATCAAATACTATGATTTCTCAATCCATTACCACCCTAGGAAAGCAAACAAGGTGTCAGATTCTCTAAGTAGAAAGGACCCAGTGATTCTATCACTAATGAGAATTTAGAAGGATCCTATCTTCTTAGATTTGATGAATATGAACATGGGAATCATAAAGAAGGGAACATCATCAATCCTTTCACAAATGATTGATCAACCGTCTCTTTTGTAAATCTTAAAGGATGCTCAAAGGGATAATGTGGGAATTCAAAAGAAAGTGGGAGCTATCATAAGAGGTAAATCCTCAGAGTTCAATGTTAATGAAGAATGAATTGTGAGATTTCGAAAAAGACTATGTGTTCCATCAAGTTCAGAGCTGAAGAAGGAACTTTTGGATGATGCACATAGTTAAAATTTCTCTATTCATTCAGGAAACACAAAGATGTATCTAGATCTCCGAGAGAATTATTGGTGGGATAATATGAATAAGGAGATCGCTGAATTTACATCAAAGAGCCCGGTGTGTTAGCAAGTGAAGGCTGAGAGACAGAAGTCTAAGGGGATGATGCAACCATTACCCATACCAGCATGGAAATGGGAAAACATCATCGTGGACTTTGTCACCGGACTTCCAAAGACATCCAAAAGCAACAATGCAATCTAGGAAGTTGTGGATCATCTTACAAATTCTACACACTTTATTGAAATTCAGGAGTATTTCTCATTGGATCAACAGGAATGGATATATATCAGGGAAGTGGTAAGGCTGCATGGAGTACCACTATCTATTGTATCCGATCAAGATCAAAGATTCACCTCTAAGTTTTGGAAGAGTCTTCAACATGATCTAGATACTGAGCTAAACTCCAATATAGCTTATCATCCCCAAACTGATGGCTAATCTAAGCAGACTATCCAAACACTTGAGGATATGTTGAGAGAATTCTCAATGGACTTTAAAGGAGGATGGGATCAACATCTTCCTCTGGTCGAATTTTCCTATATTAACAGTTTCCACTTGAGCATCCGAATGGCACCTTATGAAGCCCTATATGGGAAGAGGTGCAGAAAACCAACATGTTGGGATAATGTTGGTGAGTGTAAGCTATTAGGACTAGAAATGGTTGAAGAAATGGTGGAGAAGGTGAAAACCATTCAACAGCATATCAAGGCAGCCCAGAGTCGACAGAAGAGTTGTGCAGATAGCCATCAACGAGACCTCGAGTTTAAAGTTAGAGACATGGTATTTCTACGCATATCTCTTTGGAAGAAGGTCATGAGGTTTAGAAAGAAAGGGAAGTTAATTCCTAGGTACATCGGCCCCTTCGAGATTCTTGATCGTGTCGGGGATGTGGCCTATTGACTAGCACTTCTACCTACCATGGCCAAAGTACATGATGTCTTTCATGTATCCCTCTTAAGAAAGTACATACTAGACCCTTCAAATGTACTATCTTTAAAGGTAGTACAGTTATAGGATTATCTTTCTTATGAGGAGCAACCAGTGAAGATCTTAGATCGTAGAGAAAAAGTTCTACAAAATAAAATAATGCCCCTCGTCAAGGTGTTGTGGTGAAACCACAAGTTTGAAGAAGCGATGTGGGAATCGGAGGAAGTGATGAAGCAAAGTTACCCACATATGTTTTAATGTGGGAAAAGGAAATTTCGAGGGCGAAATTTCTTAAGGGGGGAAGATTGTAACAACCCAAACTTTCATTAATGAAAATTCCTCTTGATCTAATTAAATGTCTTATTATGGTTATATAAAATGTGAACATCATTAGTTTTATGTTTCTGGATTTTAAAATACTGTTAAGAATTGTGACCGTTTCTAATATAGTCATTGAACAATGATCACATGATTAGTATAAATATAGGACTTTAACAAATCCAATTTACTCATATAAAGGAAGCAATGGCCTCGTCCAGTAGACTCGCCCCATACGAAGCCCATTTGTCAGAGGTTAAAAAGGAGGTGGCGTCATTGGGCTTAGCTCTTGACCAAGCCCAAGATGAGCTTGAACATGTTAAGCTTGAGCGGAACCGACTACAAGAGAAGTGGAAGTTAATAGAGATTACCACCCGAGCGATGTTATCTGAGTCACCCCAAGAGTCTATCACCATCGCACACCTTACCTTTAGGTCTTATGTGGGTGTTATAAGGGGTTATGTAAAAAGACCCTAGCACTATGACTATGTACATTATTTTTGTATAAAGAATGTGAATTCATTTTATTATTGTTACTTTTAAATATTTTTTAAAGCACAAATAGTATTTTTAGTCAATATTCAAATAAGAAATCTATTTTGATGAATTAATGGATTTTTTGTAATTAAATAATATTTTAATAAAAATATTATTAAGAAATTACTTTTTGTTAAATATAAATGATCGTTCAATTTTTATGAATACAATTGTAATTTTTATTAAGCTTTGAAATCAGTTTTTGTCAAAACCCATGAATTTTTTGATAAATGTCGGTTTTATTTTGAAAGTAAAAATTCACATATTTAGAAAATTATTTAGATAAAATGAATATTATATTTGAAACTAGATCATTGAAATTATCCAACGGTGAGTTTTTCATAATTTTCTGAGACAGTCGAATTTTTGGGTAAAAATTAAATATCGTTTAAATATATAATGTGTTTTATGACATCATAATGACCCAATAGTGATGTAATAAAATACTATAAATGATATGTTCGACCAATATATGTTTTAACATTAAAATAATGTGATTTTGGGTTTGTTTTATTTATTTTACAAAGCTTTCGTGGACCCTTCAAGGCTTATAAAACGTTTTGTCTTTTTAAATTGTTTTTCTTGAGAGTGTGACTCACCTCCACATAAGAAACCCTATTATTTTAAGATGTTTGTTCATTGTCCTTATAAAATATTTTTTCCCACTCCCCTTTGGAAAAAACCATGGGCAAAAACCATGGGCAGATTTGTGTTATTGGTAAGTTTAATGTGTGGTGACCCAAACCTAAATAATAAAGAATTTCCTCTTGTTTCCTATATAAACCCACCCAAGCTCCCACTTCCTCTTCACTCAAAGCCTTTGGAGTTCATCCAAACTCTACCCTCCTCTCTCTATAATCCTCCCAAGGTGCCTCAGGCTCTCAATAAGCCTCTCTCAAGACTCTTCCAATCCTTTGGTATCACACTTCCAAGTAAGGGATTTCTTCTTTTCTCATTTTTGTCCAATTTTATTTAAGTTGTTATGCCCTTTTGTTTTCAATTGAAAATATTGGGATATGATTTAGCACCTCCCCCATACTAACCTCTTTATGTTTGGATTATGGGAGACCCTTTTCTCTCTCATTAATGTCTCCCATGTACACCTGTTACCATGCCGAAATTCTGTGAGAGATTTCTCTCTCCTCTTTTACATCCAAGTAATTCTTTTGTATTGTGCATCTAAATTCCATTATGTTTGTTGGTAAATGTATATATATGACCCCCTTACTGTCCATTTTATGTACATATGATGACACACTCATTTCTCTCTCATGAATCCTTATGTCACGCCGTTATGCTGCCGAAATTGCACCGCATTTTTTCAAACCAAGATCATTGTATAGTGAATACCATACTCATGTATCTATTAAGGGTATTCACCTTTATGCACATATATATATTGAATGGTACTTTCATGTATTTATTCCACATTACTTAATCGTGGAATAACTTATGATGTTGATTGATTCCATGTTATATGATCCATGTGGCGCACTTATGCATGAAATGAAATGATTAAGAAGGGTGCGCCCTGATAGTGCTCCAATGTATTGGGTAAAGTATAGTATCATGATACGTCATGTGCAATGAGTGTTGACTCATTCTAATTCAAGTGCAACGAGGTTTTACTCGTGCTTCATGTGCATTGAGGGTTTACTCATGCTTCATGTGCAATGTGTCTTGGCTCATGCTAATTCCATGTTAAGTGTTGTTGTCACATTTCGATGTTATGATTATCATGCTTTATCATGTCTTTATGTTCATGTTTCTCTTGTGCTTCATTGATATGCCTATTGTCTAACATGTATTGTATTCCTCATGTTATTCCTTATTTATTCCCTTACTGGGTTTCATAGCTCACCCTTTTTTATGCATGTCCTCAGGTTATCCCATGAAATGCTAAGTATGAGGGAATATAGTGGTCATGTAAATGAAGTTTTCAATAAAGATTTTGTATTTCATGTTTTAAGTTGTTATGTAATGATTCTAAGCCCCAAAGACACTAGACCTCTCGATCTTCCATGTTGTAACAAGTGAAGGTTTTATGTAATAAATCATGATTTAGTGTGTAATAAAGAGCAGGGTTGCATAATGAGAGAAAAGTACCCTAACTTGTTTTCTTCCATGTAATGAAATTTTGAGGATGACATTATTTAAAGGGGGTATAATGTAATAACCCAAGTTTTTCCTCCTTAATTAAATACAGTGTATGATGACTCGCTCCACGCACAACACCGAGAAAAAATATAGACCGTTATAAGGTATTCATAAAATTAGAAGGAATAAACAATAGTAACATAATTATGAAATATATAGAAATATATATATTTATAAATAACAAAATAAAATTAACTTTAAATATGAACACAATTAGTTCAGCTAAGAAACTAATAAAATCCTTTCATATGCTCAAAATTTATTTAATAAAATGTATATTTTTCAAGTTTGATATATTTATGATTAGAACAATTTTAAAATAATACTATGCAAAAAAATGATTTCTTATAAAATTCTTTTTTCATGATATTTTATGATTTTATTTTAATGTTATGTTTATAACTTTTAGGATGAGTAATTGAAAAAAATTAACATTATTTTTGGATTTATCATAGTCGTAATATCTTAAGATTATTTTTTTGGGATTTTTTGTAAATAATTAATTTTGAGGTGAATAGTGAAAATAATGATTTTATTAATGTCGTCACTTTTATGAAATTATTTTATTGTATGAATACATTGAAAGTTTTTGAAACTTTTTCCTATTAAAAATATATTATAAATTACTGTAAATAATTTTAAAATGCTATTTTTAATATATAAACTCATGCTAAATATTTTGAAAATTTATGTCGCGTTTTAATGAAAACAGTTTTTTGACTATACTGTTTAATTAATTATTACAAGGTGAAATGAATATTTTGATTTATTTTATTGTTAAATAAATAATATTTTAATAATATTAATTATTTTAAATTAATTTAAATAAATTTAATTTATAATTTTACCCTAATAATAAATATTTCTTCTTAAAAATAAACTTTTTTTAAAAAAAACAGTTTTTTTGCAAGTTACGTGCATTTGAGTTAAAATTAATTTTCCATTCACATGGGATTTTTATTTTATAAATTGGATTTCATATTTAGAATCAGTGGGTCTAAATTATCTAATTAGACTCATTTTTTTTTGGCTTAAAGGGTAAATTACTGGGTAAAATGTAATTACCATGGTGAAAACTGAAATAGTAAAAGTAAGTAACATTAGAGGTAAAGGGAAAAACATGTTTAAAACCTGTTTCTTTTTTAATGGTGGAGGGGTTACTCGAACTTATCTTATATACACTTTATTACTAATCAATTTTGGAGGCACTTGGCTTTTGATTGACTCCCCATTATTGAATATTTTTGAGTATTTACAAAAATGTCACTCGTTTTCAGTTATAAGGGGGGCACTCCTCTCATCACTCCCCTTCACTCCAAAAACCCAAAATATTGTCCCATACTTTTCACAAACCTCTTCTCTATACTCTTATTCACCTTAAGGAGGTTCTGGTATTCGAAAAATATCACCCCTCAAAGGTTTAATCCTCTTTACAAAGGTGATAATCTAAGAAGCGAGGTATTAATTCTTAAACCGCTCTTTCTTTTTCTATTCCTTTGTATGTTTTTCTTCTTCCTCAAATTTCATTTCACCATCTTAAAATTATAACATGAGTATCATTATTCTATTGTTATGTTATTATAATTATGGTACAAGAATTAGTCACCTTCCCCTTTTCCATTAAAAAAATGAAAATGTGAGTCGTGTGTTGTGTGGACTACCGCCTCCATGAATAAATGTGTTTCGTTTTTCTTTTACTTCTAAACATGGATAGTTTTAGTTTATATTTTATAAGTATGTATGATATGTATATGTAATATATATCATTAATGAGGTTTTTTTAAAACAAAAAGTAATGATTGTTATAAGGTAATCCATTGATATTAGTAAAAAGCCTGAAACTAGTTCTTCGCCATTTTTGTTTTCATAAAACATGACTAAAAAATCCATTTAATGGATTTATAAGATTATAATTCTTTATAAAACATCAATTCCAGAACCTTTAATGGTTTGGAAATGATGATATTTGGTAGAAAAAGGAAGATCAACATTGTTTTGTGATCCTAGTTCAAAATAGTTAAGATTATTAACACCTAATGTTGAATAGTAATTACAACAATCTAATACATGAAGATATTTGTTATTAATAAATAGTATAAATAAAATTATATAAGAATAAGGTTCTAAAATAAGTCATTAAGATTTTTATCTTTGTGATACATGAGGTTAAATAAATTCATGGAAATCAAAGGTGAAGGTAAGGGACTTAGTAACTCAAAATCCTTTCTTTGAGTTATGCAATTTAGTATTGAACATCATTTTTTCAAGACTTTCCATTTTTATTGATTTTTTTCCCTTATTTTTTGGGAAAAGGAGTTTTTGAACCAAAATTAATTTCATTTAAGGTATTCTTTTAAATTTTTTTAAAAACGAAGGAGGCTTTTTGAAAAGGGATTCATAATTATGACTTTTACAACGATGGATGCAAAGTGTTTTCAAAAGACTCTTTTCATGATTTGGTTTTCATTATCTTCAAATGATCTCTCTCTCATGAAGTGATGTTTTATAATTTATTATGTCATGAACCCTATTGGATAATAAGATTTTGATATCTTATGATTTCTTAAGTTCATGTTATGTGATATGTTTAAGAAACTCATTCTTTTTCCATGGGTTATTTAAATTATGATAATGATTGTTTTTAAGTGGCACACATATGTACGGATGATGACAAGTGGGGTCCTATATCACCATCCAATTCATTGGTATAACAATATATACATATTTTTTATATATTCACACATAAAAAATTAATTTTATAAATAAATAATTAAAAATATTTACATATAAAATATATTTCTCAATATACAAGGTTTATCTAAATAAATCCTAATATCCATTTTATTTAAAATACAAAAATATGAATATTTATATACCTATATAGTGTGTGTGTGTGTGTGTGTGTATTTGTGTGCGTCTGTATTAACACTATCTATATATTCTAACATATGTATATACATATTAATATATAATATATGTAAATATATATAAAGGGTGGGGTGACTTGGGCGTGCGGGCAGGGGGGCTTCATAGCGTTGTTGGGGGTTCAAGCGGTGTTGAAACCCTTTGATTTGCAGAAATATTTTTTATTTTTTTTAACTTTTATCAGGGCTTTTAAAAAAACGTCGATAAATGATCCTTTTCTCAGCGTTTTTTTAATGATGATAAAAGAGATCTCTTTTAATAGTGTCTCGATTTTCAATGTTTTTTTAACGCGGATAAATCTTTTTTAGTGGTGATAAAACCCTATTTTTTATTAATGGCCATATAATATCTGTTATTAAAACTCAATTTTGTTGCAGTGCATGTGATTTTTATTTTTATATGTTCATTGTTTTATTTATATTTATATGTGTTGCGCTTTGTGCTTTATAAAAATGTGTCATATATGTGTTTTATGAGTAAAAAAATAACTTCCATTCTTTTTTACGTTTCAATATTAATGTTATGGGCAAAATAGCCAATCACAAAAAAAAAAAAAAAAAAAAAAAAAAAAAAACTCATGTCCACTATTAATTCCCGGATGACCAGGTCAAGACGATCGGCTGCCGGGCAGCTTACCCGCAGTTCGGGAAGCAGGGCACCGTCGACGACGCCAAGCGCGAGATCGCCGCCTTCTTTGCGCACGCCACTCACGAGACTGGAAGTAAGCTCCGCTCCCTCATTTCTCCTTGCTAATGACAATCTCTGTTGTTTTAATAGACGGCGCGTGTGTATAGATTTCTGCTACCAGGAGGAGATCGGCGGCGCGTCGAAGGACTACTGCGACGAGAAAAACACGGAGTACCCGTGCGCGGCGGGGAAGGGTTACTTCGGTCGGGGGCCGCTGCAGTTGTCGTGGAACTACAACTACGGGCCGGCGGGGAAGGCGATCGGGTTCGACGGGCTGCGCAACCCGGAGAAGGTGGCGCAGGACGCGGTGGTGTCGTTCAAGTCGGCGCTGTGGTTCTGGATGAACAACGTCCACTCCCGCGTCTCCCAGGGGTTAGGCGCCACCACACGCGCCATCAACAGCATGGAGTGCGGCGGCGGGAACTCCGCCGCCGTCAACGCCCGCGCCACTTTTTTCAAGGAGTACTGCGCCAAGCTGGGCGTCGCCCCGGGCGACAAACTCACCTGCTAGATCCACGCTGGCTCTGGTGCACGCGCCTTTACTACTCTAATAATGACGATGAATAATGAGCCGTCCCTTCCCACCCTTGCTCGGGGTGGGGCAGCAGGCCTGGGTGCGTTTTTTTTTTTTTTTTTTTTTTACTTTTGGAGTATACTAACATTTTAAATAAAATAAAAAATGATTAAAGATATATTGAAGATAATATGGACATTTTTTTTTAATGGAAATGACACTTGTCCACCCAATCAAATTAAAGACATTGTTTGGCAGGGGTGACTGTGCGTTGCCCTATCCCCTGGTATACCGTAGGGTAGGCCTCACAAGCTCTTGGGGCAGGGCACCACACCCCTGCCAAACAATCCTGGAACAAAGGGATCCTTTCACTGCACCAAACTCACCAATAAGAGCAAATTTTTAGTGTTCATCTTGGGCAGTGATGTCACCTCGGTCGGTAATCAAGTATCTATCACTACTACCCAACCTGATCCGGTGTACGTCACTACCCAACCTGATTAAGTAAAATCTAAATAATATAATCTAGTCTATATAGTATTAGAGTAGTGAATTTAAGATTGGATTAATATTTGAACAAGGTCCCTACATTAGTTTTAATAAACTGCATGCAGATGATCTTTCGAAGCACCATCTAGCTAGGTTGAGTTAAAAGCCCCTTCATTTTGGAACAATTTCACTATCAGTACTAGAAAGTTTGGTGTTTTGCGACGGGCAAATGACTCATCGCAATTGCTCTTCGTATAACAACTATTTGCGATAGATGATTTATTTCATCGTAAATAGTAATTATTTGCAATGGAATAAACCACCCGTCGCAAATAGTTTTGGCGGGACTTCCCACCACCCAACGTGAAACGCAATTGCAACAAGCATTTGCAACGGACATTAATGTTCATGGCAAATGTTTTTGATGAAAAATTAATTGCGACAAAATTAATTCCACCACAAATAGTCAATTGTAATAAATATTTAATTATAACTTAACGCATCCTCATTCTTCCTCCCCTCCTCTTCTTGTCCTCTCAAATCATTGTGATGCATGGCGCCCAAGTCGCCCCACTCCGACGTACTCCGTTGCAACCAAATTATCACAGATCCGACTTCAAACCACCTTGGTACGAATTCCTCTCCCTTTTCATTATTTTTTGATTTTATTCATTTTATCCGCAATGGCGACAATTGCCCCCCTAGATTCCCAGTTTTCCAGTTGTTCTCCCAGATTTCCAGAGTTTCGTCAGTGACGGCCTACCAGGATCCTAGTTTTTCCAGATCTGCATCTGCAACAATTTTCCTTTTGTCCGACCTACGTCTGCGACTACAACTGCAACGGGGGTTCTCCCAGTTATCCAATCATCAGCTTCATACCTGCAACGGGTTTCTCCCGATTTTCCACTTCACAAAGGCACTCTTGATTCAGGATCTTGGTCTCAATCGTTGTGGTGACCGAGTTCCTGGATCTTGCTCTCAGACGATCGTGATCCTGGATATGGATCTTGATCAAGAATGTCGTGAAGTCTCTTTTGATCCTAGATCTTGATCTCATGTAATCACCTTTGGCCCGGTGACTGAGTTTCCTTTTCTGGTGATCGAGTTGTCATCATAACACTTCTGGATCTGGTTCTCTCAAAGGCGCAGTGGTTCCTTTGCTTCATCGATCTTCTCTGTGTTTGGATCGCATACTCCCCTTCAAAGCAGCTTCTCCTACCCACACTCGTTTCACATCCACCCCCTATCCAGGAGAACCGGGTTGCAGGCAACGACGACCAAACCAAAGGTTTTCAGGAAGGTGTGGTGAGTCATGCTGGTGTTTCTTCATCTATTCCCTCAGCAATTATGGAGGATGATATGCTTAATCACTGGGAAAAGTTTTCAATTACCAATTGGGAAAAATCGACATTGGAAGTATGTACTGCATAGGACATTAATCTCTAGAATTTCTTGTCCTGCCTTCCGATGAGAAAGCTTTCATCTAACAGATCATATAACTTGAACACCCTGAAAACACGATGCAGTCGATATGGAGATTGGAAGGAGGAGTTTCTATTAGGTAAATCGTGGTTGGGATGATTATTTTGGAATTCCCTATAAAGTCTAACAAGATCAAAGTTTTAAATGGATGCTCGTGGTCCTTTGACAATCACTTGATTGTGATCAACAACTTCACAAATGGATTTAATATCTACCGGATAGTTTTCTCCCACTCCCCTTTTTAGATCCAAGTTAAAGGCATTCCCTTTATCAGTAAAAATGAGCAAGTCATGCACGAGATTGGGAATTCTATCGGGAAGTTCATGGATTGGGATGATTCAGACCCAATCCAGTGGGGACCCTCTGTATGGATTAGGGTTATGGTGGACATTTCCCAACCTCTTATGTGGAGTTTGTTTTTGAAATTATCAGAAGACAAGATTTGGGAGACTCTTGAATTCAAAAAACTCCCTTCCTTCAGTTTTTTCTGTGGCATTATCGATCAAGGGGTTAAAGATTGTCGAACAAATAAATCATATTTAGAGGGACGTTTGACATTGCAGTACAGCCCGTGGCTATGGGCTAAACCTCCAGAGTGAAATTCCACTTTGGAGGCTGAAAAATAAAATGCCAAGGTTATGCTCAATATACGGGTGGTCCTAAACCCCTCAGCTGATAAGGCAGTGATAATCCCTTTGGGTCCGCCATCTTTCCCCATTGCCCCAGATAGCTTGAACCGTCATCGCTCGGTGGTCCCATGCCCCTCAGCACGTGAGTTTTCTCCCCAGGGGCTAATCGAGAAGGGGCCTCGAGGCGTTGAGGTTTATTTCACTGGGAATAAAAATATGAAGATGTCTAGCCAACCTTCTTCCCCCGCTCCCACTTTGGTTGTTCATGAGGTTACGAAGGCCCACTCTCATGAAAATATGTTGTCATCTGTGGTGGTGGGGGTATCACTCTTACCTATTCCGAGAGAGGTGACATTGTCAAACCCCTACCCCTAACTCCTAAAGTTCCAAACCAGAAAGGCCCTCCTCCTTGTGCACCTTCAACAATTCGCCGAGGCTTGACAACTGAGGCTTTGATGATATATCCCCAGAATGCTTATAGTGGCTTTATTATTTTTCATACTGGAGAGGATATTTCCCATACATAGTTGGTAGCTCCACCTTCACATACTGGAACAGGGTTTGAGAATTCATCTAAGCCCCCTACAAGCTAATTCGGATTTTTTCTGACCCTCCAGACCCAGGTCTTTCTCCTTTTACAGATCTTTCTTTTCCCTTACCTTAGGATGATGTCATCTTTCATGGTGGAATGAGGTCAGGTGCTAGAAATCATCACACATGTAAGAGAGTTTACAGAGGGGATTCAAGCTCTTTAAGTCATTATCTGGTTCTATGTGGCTCTAAGAGGATCTATGAGGCCTTGTTGCTAGAGGTACGTCTCCAAAAAATATGGAGAGTGGTGGGTGATGGTTCTCTTATTGAAGTTTTAGAGGTGGAGGTCGACTTGAACTAACTCCACCTTCTGTAATGAAAACCTTTTACCAGAACGTTTGTGGGCTTGGTAACCCATAGTCCATTCGTTTTCTCTTCTAATGGAGATCTAAGTACAACCTTGACATGGTATTCTTGTCCAAGACCATGCTGGAATGCAAGGACATGAGAGGAATTACTTCGAATGATGAGTTTCATAACTGTTTCTTGGTCAGACAGTCGAGCCATACTGGAGGCCTCTGTATCTTGTGGAGAGAGGACTTCAACGCTTCAATGGTTGAATTCTTTGATCACCACATTGTTGTCTCAATCCATCAGTTCGGGGAACCTGCATGGCACTTTGTGGGTTTTTACGACTAGATGGGAGTGAGTGATAAATGGAGATCCTAGTAGTTGGTCATTTCTCTTAGGAATCTATTTCAGGGACCCATTTTGTTTGGAGGGGATTTTAATGAGGTCTTGTATCACCATTAGAAGATGGGTGGTGCCAGTCGAAGTTCTTCTTCCATGCATCTCTTTCGGGGTTGTTTTCTTCAGGATGGTCTTTCAGATCTTGGTTTCTCATGGTGCTTTTTTACTTGGTTTCGCAGACGTGACCATGCCTCTAGAATTTCAGAAAAGTTGGATAGGTTTGTGTCTTTTAATGACTGGATGAAAACATTCTCTAGGGATGATTTTTATCATTTCCCTCTGGTCTCGTCTGACCATTTCCCCATTTTTCTCCAGCCATAGGTTGTGCCCTCAAGCGATAAACCAATGCCGAGTTTTCATTTCGAATGCATGTGGCACCACAATAATAGTTGCAGGGATGTGGTCGAAGCTTCTTGGTCCTCCTCTAATGACCAAGTTTGGGATAAAACTAAGGAGGTGGCTGCTCATTTGTAGTGCTGGAGTTGATAGCACTTCAGAAATTTTGACCAGAGAATCCCCTGGCTCAAGAAAGATCTTGCCAGATGCTATGAAAAACCTTATTCTATTTTTTCTTTAGAGAAGGTTGTGTCTCTGGAAAAGAAGTTGGATGAATCCCTGAGAGATAAATAAATCTATTAGTTCTCTGGGTCAAGGGATGCCTTTATCAAACAACGAGACCAAAACAGTAGGTATTTTCATCAAAATGCCTCTGTTGGAAGAAGGAAAAACCTCATTTCCAAGTTGGAGGATGGGAATGGAAACATCACTTTTGATGAGGCAATTATTTTGATGCTGATTGATTCCTTTTATAAAAAAAATTGTTTCAAGAGAAAAATCTTTTAGGGGGACTTTTTTGAGTTGTGTGGAGCCTAAGGTAATAGAGTCCATGGCTTCGAATATCGAGGAAGATATTTTAGGAGAGTAAATTGTGGCAGCCCTGAATAGAATTCATTATTTAAAGGAACCAAGTCTGGATGGGTTCCATGCCCTTTTCTTCAAGTGTTTTTGTCATATTGTGGGCTCAAAAATTATTTCTCTAATATGGGGATTGTGGGATGGTTCTATTTGTATGGTGAAGGTTAATGAAACTCTTATCATGCTGATCATGAAATTTTTAGGTTCAGTTAAAATTTCTAATTTTAGTCCTATCAGCTTATGTAATGTGGCCTACAAGATCTTTTCAAAAGTACCCTCCTGTCACTTAGGTAGGGTCCTCCCCTTTATTATTTCTGAGAATCAAAGTGCTTTTGTTCCCAAGAGGCTTATAATAGATAACGTAATTGTGGCCCGTGAAATATTTCATTCTATGGAAACTTGTTCAACCTCTAAGAGGTGGATTCTAGCTATGAAGATGCATATGTCAAAGGCTTATGATATGGTGGAATGGGCCTTCCTGGAATAGGTTATGAGTAAACTGGGATTTGTCCCAAAATGGGTGAGAGTGATTATGAGCTGTGTTAACATTGTTTCCTATAGCATCAAAGTTAAATGGTTTACTCACAAAGAACTTCAAACCATCCAAAGGCCTTTAGCAGGGTGACCCTCTTTCCCCTTACTCATTTCTCCTTATCGTTGATGTTTTCTCTCATCTTTTATCTAAAGTATCTCTGGATGGACTCATCTAGAGGGCCAAGTTTTTATCAGAAAATTATTCCTATTAATCACCTTTTCTTCGCTGATGATTGCTTCCTCTTTATGAGAGAAACTTCTCGAGAGTGATAATAGATTCTTAGAATCATTAACACTTTCACCATTACCTTAGGACAACCTATCAATTTCACTAAATACAAGATATCCTTTATACAAGGTGTGCAAGAAGGGATGAGAGATATTATTGCTAGTTTGTGTGGTATTGAGGTTGTGGAGAAACATAAAAAATACTTGGGCCTCCTGATAGTCTTTGGATGTTCCAAAAGAGAGATGTTTTACTTCATTCTTGATAAAGTCCATAGAAAAAATCCAGGGATGGTTCAGTAAGAATCTTTCCAGGGCCGGAAATGAGGTTCTCATTAAAGTTGTGGTCCAAGCTGTTCCTTCTTATGTAATGTCCCTCTTCAAGCTCCTGGAGTTCTTCATCCATCAACTTCATTCAACATTTTCTAATTTCTAGTGGGGCCATGACAATGGGAAAAATCATCTACATTGGCTCACTTGGGAGAGGTTGTGTGCTCCTAAGGCTTTTGGCGACATGGGATTTCGAGATTTGAGTATTTCTAACAATGACTTTTTGTTCAAGAAAGGATGGCACCTCTTATAGAACTCAGATAGCTTGTGTGCCAGAGTTATCAAAGCTAAGAATTTCCCTCATACTAGTTTCTTGTTTTTTAGCTTGGGTCCTAGGTCGAGTTATTTTTGGAGGAGTGTTTGGGGATGAAATTTTGTCTTGAACCGTGACATTTATTGAAGAATATCTAGCTATGACTTTGTTAATATTTGGCACGATCCTTGGTTGCCTGGTTTAGATGGTTTGACTCCCACATCTTCGCCTACACCCGATAATGAGCATGCTGCTGTGAGAGAGATCCTAGTTTATAACCTTTCTAACCAGGACCTTTAGAAGCTTGATCTTTAGTTATATGATCTCGATCACAAGGCTATCCCAGTGGTTCTCGTGGTTCATGATGAAGGCCCACACAAGCCGCGCTGGTCTCATGATTTCTCTGGCTGCTACACAGTCCACTCATGCTACAGGTTGTGCATTGCAGGTGAAGAAGGTACTTGGCTCCCTTTGTGGAAACATCTATGGAATCTGAATGCACTGCCAAAGTCCAAGATTTTCGTTTGGAAATTTTGTAGGGTAATCCTCCCTATTTATGCTCGCATGGACAATAGACACCTCTTTGATAACGACCTATGTCTGATCTATGGGGTTATGATGGAAACAAATATCCATGTTATTTTTTCCTGCCCTTGGGTCACCAGGATTTGGTTGACGTGTGTGGAATATGATCTCAACCTTTAGAGAAATATTGAGGAAATTGTACTTATTATGGGGGATTGGTTCATTCTATACTCACACTATAATAGGTCTGTGTATCTGTATTTTGATTATATGGTTTTGTCATGATGCCTTCATTTTTTAGAGCATTGTTAAAGACGAAAAAGTGTGGCTTGCTAGGATGCAAAAATAGGGATCTCAGTGGGTGGATGTTGAGGGGTTCTTCCACCTATGCTTTCACAATCCCCTCATGCCAGATGGCTTCCTCCCCCTCCCGGTGTTTTCAAACTTAATAATTATGTGGCAATTCCTGGTGATGGTTTGGTTGTCCTTGAGGTAGTTCTCTGAGACCATGTTGGCTCTAATATTACGGCTCATCATTCCTCAAAAATTTCATATTGGTCTCCTCCTGTAGATGAGTCCAGGGATATTTGGAAGAGTTTTTAGTCCGTCTCATCTCTGGGTTGGAAGGATATTGTGGTTGAATCAGACTGTCAAGTTATTATCAATGCTTTGGAGGTGGAAGGAGGCGACCACCAAGTTTTTGCATCTATCACTGACACCATCAGATCTTTGGTGACCTCTTTTTCTTCGTGTTGTTTTTCCTTTTTCAAAAGAGAGGGAAATCATGTGGCACATTTTATGGTTGCTTTTAGGAATGATCGAGGGTCTTGTTGTTTCCTTTCATGCTTTCCCTCAGAGTTATGTAATTTGGATTTGGCTGATATCTAAGTTGAGGTTCGTCTTCAAAAAAAATATAAAAACGTTTAAAAAAAACATGTAAGATTTTTAATATATATATATATATATATAACATTCAAGGTTTTTAATATATATATATATATGTATTTATGTATATGTATGTATATTAACATGTGTGTATGTATATAAGTTTTAAAAAACGTGTAAAGTTTTTGATACACACACATATAAACATTTGAAAAAAAGGTATAAGGTTTTATATATATCTGTGTGTGTGTGCGTGTATGTATATATATTTATCTGATATGTATAGTTTTTTTAAAAAGAATGTAAAAATATATTTGATTAAGAAATCATGTAATATATATATATATTAATATCTAAATATGTATATATAAACATTTTAGAAAACCTGTAAGGTTTATTATATATATGTATGTTTATATAGATTTGATATGTATATTTGTTTAAAAAGGAGTCATAATATATTTGATGTACACTAATAAAAATATGTCCTTTAACAATGCATAAAAAGGCCTTTAACAACGCTAAAAAGGTATTGTTTCCCTTAGCGTCATTAAAGGGTGGATCCCCTTTATCAGTGCTAGAAATAGCGCTAATAAAGGCCCAGCCTACTCCAGTGTGCTATTTGTATAACACCACATTGCATCAAAACTTGGAACCTGTGTATGAATAATATATAGTTTAATTGAAATAAATTGGACATCATGAATACAGAAAAAAAAAACTATTATATAAATTTTAAACAATGTTTTGTACAATTACATTTACATTTATCCAAAAACATTTAAAAACATTAATGTTTCATATTTTTTGGCTCCCATGATCCCCTCTCAAAAAATTCCACCCATGGTATCAGTTGCCAAACAAATCACCTCAATCTGAGAAAATGAACCCACCTATATAAGAAAATAAATTTTATGACAGTAATACTATAAATAAATAAATTAAACATTGATATGAAAGAATACATTAATAAAATGTCAATTTTAAACAAAAAGACACACCTTGAGTTATACCGACCACACCGTGCAATGTATTGAGGTGGGGTTGATTCCTACACATCACAAATGACTTATGGATCATTGTCTTAAAGTATCAAAACAATCCGAATGCATTTGCTCAATTTTGAGTATGTCACTTGTTCTTTTTACTAAAATTAATGTCAATTTTAAATAAAGACACCTTTGGAGTTATACCAGTCACACCATGCATCAGATTGAGGTGAGACTAATTTCTACCCACCAAAAATTACTTATATGGGTCATTTTCCTAAAGTATCAAAACAATTTGAATGTGTTTTCTTGGTTTTCAGTATGTCACTTGTGTTTTTCACTAAAATGTCATTTCAAACTGGAATATTTATATATAAACATTTAAAAAAATTGTAAGGTTTATTATATATATATATATATACAGATTTGATATGTATATTTATTTAAAAAAGACTCTTAATATATTTGATATACACTATTACAAATATGCCCTTTAACAGTGTGCAAAAGGGCCTTTAATAGCACTAAAAAGTGTTGTTGTCCTCAACACTGTTAAAGGGGGGGTCCCCTTTATCAGAGCTAAAAAAAAGCACTGATAAAGGCCTAGCCTACTGCAGTGTGCTATTTATATAACATCACACTACAGGAAAAACCTTTAACATGTGTATAGAAAAAAGGTAGAAAATATTCCAAAGTTCAACTTTGATAAACATAGAGTTGTGAGATTTGGAAACCAAATTTTTTCCTCATCAAGTCCAGAATTGAAGAAGGATATTTTAGATAATTCTCATAACTCATCATTATTTATCCATCATGGAATCAAAAAGATGTATATATAACTAAAACAAAACTTCTGGTGGGATAATATGAAGAGAAAGATTATAGAATACATATCTTGATGCTTGGTATGCTATAAAGTTAAGGATGAATAATGAAAGTATAAGGGTATGTTGCAACCATTACCCATATCATTATGGAAATGGGAAAACATCGCCATGGACTTCATTGTAGGACTCCCCAAAACATCTAATGGTTATAATTTTATTTGGGTTGTAGTCGACTGCCTTACAAAGATAGTGTATTTTATTTCCATCAAAGAATATTTATTCCTTGAATAACTCACCAGTATATACATAAGGTAAGTGGAGAGGCTATATGGAGTACCACTATCCATTGTATCTGATCGATATCTAAAATTTACCTTGAGGTCATGGAGAAGTCATCAGAAAGCTTTGGAGATAGAGATGAGCTTTAACATTATATATCATATTCAGAAAGATGGTCAGTCTGAGAGGAAAATTTAGAATCAAGAGGATATGTTGAGATCTTTTTTGATGGATTTCTGTGGATGTTGGTATCAATACCTAACTCTGTTAGAGTTCTCATATAATATTAGTTTTTATTCTAGCATTCATATGACACCATATGAGGCTCTGCATGGGAATAGATGCAGGACTCTAACATGTTGGGATGAAGTTAGAGAGAAGAAGTTGATAGATCATGAACTTCTCTAAGAAAATTATGGAGAAGTTTCAAATCATTTAGTGAAAAATGATGATAATCATTGAAGAGATCTATATTTTGAATTTGGTGACAAGGTGTTCCTTCAAATATATCCATGGAAGTGAGTTATGAGATTTGGGAAGAATGGGAAGCTAAGCCCTAGATACATTGGACCCTTTGAGATCCTTGATCGTGTAGAGGTTGTAGCTTATTGCTTAATGCTCCCTCCACACCTCTCCTAAGTGTAAAATGTATTTCATGTATCTCTTTTGAGAAATTACATGCCAGAACCTTCACACGTGTTAAGATTTAAAGCTGTGTAGTTGGAATATGATATCTCATATGAGGAACAATAAGTGAAAATTCTTGATCGAAGATATAAGGTGCTACGAAACAATACAACTCATTTAGTCAAGGTTCCATAAAAAAATCATAAGTTTGAGGGGCCTACATGGGAATTTGAGGATGTGATGAGAGAAATGTACCCTCACTTTTTTTCACTACTAGAAATAGGACCTATACCAACGGTTTTGGCCAAACCATTGGTATAGGTCACTAATTTGGAACTATACCAATAGTTTGACCAAAACCATTGGTATAGGTCCAACTTATGCCAATGGTTTCACCAAAACCATTGGTATAGCTAAAAAAACAAATAACTTATACCAACAGTTCTGAAAACCATCGGTATAGGTCTATACCAAAGGTTTTGAGAACCGTTGGTATAGGTACATGTAAAGACCCGGAATTTTCAAGGAAATTTTTTTTCTTAATTTTTTGGAATTTTACGAGTCTGTAGCTTCTGACGACACTTGATTCCGAGGCCCGGTGTGACCGGAATCAATTTCTGAAGTTTTTTTCGGGTACATTCAGTAAACGTACGTGCGAGTTTTTCTATCTTTTGAACTGGTGCTCAGAATTGAAATCGGAGGACACCGATGAACTCGCAGCGCCAATAATTGCTTAAGGGAACCTTTACCGCAGTTGCGTTTTATGCGGGTTGAGAGTTAATTTTTGGGAAAATTGGAAATAGTTAAATAAAATTGTGTGCAAATTTTATTTATCTATGGAAGTTAATTCCTCCCATGGGAAGTTATTGGTGGGGCCCACACCCACATAACTTCCCAAGTGTGGATATTTGAGAGGTGGGGCCTACACGAGCTCCAACCTTTCATCTCCCATAACCTCCCTTTAACCCCCTCATTAATCTCATCTTCATTAAGTTGACAACTCCCCCTCATTTATTATATGGAGCCTCTCCAACTTCCACCCATTGATTGTGCCACCCCACCTAATGAATTAATTAATCTCTTAATTAATTAATCTATGTGTCAACAATTCATTTTTGAATTGTTTTGAATTGGTGGACAATTATTTTAAAAGAGGGGAAAACCTTTTCATTTGTTTTGGTTGGCAAATCTTGGTGGGAGAGCTCTTGAGATGATTTAGAAAGAAGTGTTCTTTTCTGACGAAGAACACCAACCTTCAACGAAGAACGACTCCAACGAAGAACGCTGAAGACTTCTCCATTGATGTTTCCCTTCGGACGCACCCTAACGTCAACGGAAACGACGTCCATATACCGTGACGCCCGACCTCCGCGACGCCGTCTTCCGCGACGCTCGACTACCATGAACCTTTATTCGAGGTAGGGGGTTTGTTTCAATTTTTAATTGTTTAAAAATTGTGCTTCATCTTTCGTTGAAACCATGGATTGTTATTGGCCATGTGATGCCGCCTAACGCGGAGGGCGCGGGCCGAACGAACACGGCCCGACGACCCTCCGTTGATCTGTGTTATTTTTCAATGGCGACGATGACGGAAGGGATGGCGGCGACCGGAGAAAAAGCGGCAGCCGTATGCCGGCCGCGTGGAGAGGAACCGCGGCCCACAACCGCGGGTTGCTCGACCGACAAAGAACCGACCGGCTAAAGCCGGCCGGACTTAAGGAGAACTGCGGCGCCACAAGGGGTGTCGCGCTGCGGAAGACCACGGACCACGTTCCACGGGCCGCTCGGTGGGCGAACTGGCCGGCAGGCGGCCGACCGGGCTGAGCAGAAGCGCGGTGCCGGGAGGGCGTCGCGCTGGATGAACTGCGGCCCGCCGAAGCGGGCCGCTTGGGCCATGAAGACCGTCCGGCTTCGGTCGGCCAGTTAGGGAGGGCGGCGCCGCTTGGCGTCGCAGGTTCGGGCAGTCGGGGGGGCCCACCCCCCGCCACGGACCGCTCGGCCAGCCGGCCGAGCCGCGGCCTGCCGGGCCGCGCTGCGCCCCGCCGGGCTGGGCCGGGCCGGGCCGCGCCTGCCACCGGGTCGGGCCGTGTTTCTTTAGACTGGGCCGACACCCCATGTCGGGTCGGACCCGCCGAACCGGATCGGGCCGACTCGTCAGCCCACTGGGCCTAACGGGTCGGGCCCGTACGCTTAAATGTGAATAACTTCACGACCGTGCGTCCGATCGACGCGCCGTCTGCGGCACTGGGACCCTCGCGACGAGGCGGTCCTTTTGCGATACTCTAAGTGAGTTTTGGACGACTTTGGAAAATGGTCTGGTTTGGAACGAACGTAATTCCAACCGGGCCCTCGGAGCGGAAACACTTATAACTTAAGGACCGGACGTCTGATTGACGTGCCGTTGACTATGTTGTTTTTCTTTTGATGAGACGGTTCTTTTGGCATACTTCACTTGAGGTTTGGACGCAGTTGGAGTATGGCCGGGTTGGATTGTACCTGAAATCCAACCGGGCCCTTGGAACAGAAATGCTAATAACTCACAGACTGGGCGTCCGATTGACACGCCGTCTATTGCGTTGAGACCCCTATGACGAGGCGGTCCCATTAGATACTTCCACGTGAGATTACGTGACACTTGGAAGTATCGACCAATAGTTCGTGGAGCGGATCCTCCCGGAGACGAGCGTACGGAGTACGAAGACCTTGAAGCTGGCTGAGACCTGATGACTGCTTGTCCTATTCGATTCAGAGTGACTTGACTAGCCCAGCGGGGAACACTACTGTGTTGGGGCGGCAGACCCATGACGGAGGAGCGCTACTGTGTTGGGGCGGCAGACCCTCAGTACTCGGCATGAGGAGTACCTCCGTAGGCTATTAGGGGGAGCGCTACTGTGTTGGGGCGGCAGACCCGCGATACTCGACAGGAGGAGTACCTCAGCAGTCTAAGGTTAGTGAGTAGCACCTCAGAGTCGTGACAGGACTACTGTACTCGACACAGGAGGAGTTCTCCAGCAGCCGTGGTGTCGACATCGTGAATAAAAATCCTAGTTTGAGCTGAGTCAATAACCTTTGTATTTTCCTCATGATTGAGATGAGTTACTTGATAATTTAGGTATATATATGGGCATATACCTAAGTAAAGGTTATCTGTTGAGATCTTTCTTTGTGGTTTATCCTTGATAGATTTAATGAGACCTTGAGGGTCTCGGGGTCCCTACTGAATATTGTTATACTAACCCCTGCACGGGCCATGCCTGCACCTCGTTGTGTTGGATGCAGACGACGGACAGCGCTGACCGAGGCAGAGTGTACAAGGACTGGAAGGTACCCGGAGGTGAACACTCGGCATGATGGCACACGGAGCGGACCGATAGACGCAGAGTGCTGAGGAGGACATCTGTACCTACCCTTCAGGTAGGAACCCGGAGGACGATCCAGGAGCTACTAGTCACCTTCCAGCTGTTTGTCTTTCAGTTGTACTTTCTTTCAGTTGTAGCTATACCTTTCTGTTGGACATGTATTTTCGGCCCCTTTGTAATTTCAGCACACTTGTTTACTGCTTTACTTAGTGTTTGCTTCCGCTTTTACTCTGGATGTGTGTGTTACGTTTTATAAAGGCAATGTCTTCCCAGTTTTTAGGGAATTACGCCTTTGGTTCTAGTCGCCAGCCCCTAGCCTATGGAAGACGGGCTTGAGGTAGTCACGATACGGGCCCCGAGGGACGGGTCATGACAATACACATATTTTTTATGGAATATTTTGCCAAATAAAATTAAATAAATAAAAAGTTAAAATACTTATGAATATACATATATATATTTATGAAATTATGTTCGTAGAAGTCATGTTAGGTTAGTGGTTAGTTCATTGGATTATAAACAGGAGGTGCTGGGATCAAAACCAAGCTGGGATTTTTTTTGAATTGTCTATACCAACGATTTTCTCAGAACTGTTGGTATAGACCTATCCCAATGTCAAACCAGCCAACGGTCCTCCAAACCATTGGTATAGGCTATACCAATGGTCTGGAGACCTATACCAACAGTTCCAAACCATTGGTATAAGGTATTTTCTATTATTGTTTCTTCCATGTAATGAAATTTTGAGGATAGAATTCTTTTAAGGGGGTCCAATTTAATGAACCAAGTTTTTCCTCCTTAATTAAATACAGTGTATGATGACTCGCTTAACACGCAACACCAAAACCAAAAAAATGTAGACCGTTATAAGGTATTCATAAAATTAGAAGGTATAAACAGTAGTAATAGAGTTATGAAATATATATAAATAAATATATTTATAAAAACCAAAATAAAACAGAATAAAATTCACTTTAAATATCAACACAATTAGTTCAGCTAAGAAACTAATAAAATCCTATGCTCAAATTTTATTTAATAAAATTTATATTTTTCAAGTTTGATATATTTATGATTAGAATAATTTTAAAAGAATAGTATGCAAAAATGATTTCTTATAAAAAGATTTTTTCATCATATTTTATGATTTTATTTTAATGTTACATTTATAATTTTTAGGATGTGAAATTTAAAAAATTAACATCATTTTTGTATTTATCATAGTCATGTTATCTTAATATGGTTTTTTTGGATTTTTCATAAATAATTAATTTTGAGGTGAATAATGAAAATACTGATTTTATTAATGTCATCACTTTTATGAAATTATTTTATTATATGAATAAATTGAAAGTTTTTGAAACTTTTTCCAATTAAAAAATATATTATGAAGTATCATAAATAATTTTAAAATACTATTTTTAATTTTGAAACTCATGCTCAATATTTTGAAAATTTATGTAGCGTTTTAATGAAAACTATTTTTTGATTGTATTGTTTAATTAATTTTTACAAGATGAAATGAAGATTTTGATTTATTTTATTGTTAAATAAATAATATTTGGATAATATTAATTATTTTAAATTCATTTAAATAAATGTAATTAATAATTTTACCCTAATAATAAATATTTTTTGTTAAAAATATACCTTTTCAAAAAATAGTTTTTTTGCATGTTACATTCATTTGTGTTAATATTAATTTTCCATGTACATAGGATTTTTATTTGATAAATTTCATTTCATATTTATAATTAGTGGGTATAAATTATCTAATAAGGCTCATTTTATTTTTAGGCTTAAAGGATAAATTACTAGGATAAAAAGTAGTTACCATGGTGAAAACTAAAATGGTAAAAGTGAGTAACCTTAGAGGTAAAGGGAACAACAAGTTTAATACATGTTTATTTTTTAATGTTGTAGGGGTTACTCAAACTTATCTTCTCTTTACTTTATTATTAATCAATTTTTGAGGCACTTGTCTTGAGAGTGACTTCCCATTATTGAATAGTTTTGAGTATTTATAAAAATGTCACTTGTTTTCAATTATAAAAGGGGCACTCCACTCCTCAGTCCCCCTCACTCCAAAACCCCCAAATTTTGGCCCATACTTTGCACAAACCTCTTCTCTACACTCTTATCCACCTTAAGGATGTTCTGGCCTTCGAAAAATACCACCCCTCAAAGGTTTAATCCCCTTCGCAAAGGAGATAATCCAAAAAGCGAGGTATAAATTCTTAAACCTCTCTTTTTCTATTCCTTCATATGCTTTTCTTATTCCTCAAATTTCATTTCACCATATTAAAATTATAACATGAGTATCATTATTATATTGTTATGTTATTATAATTATGGTACAAGAATTAGTTACCCTCCCCTTTTACATTAAGAAAAATGAAAATGTGAGTCGTGTGTTGTGCAGACTACCGCCTCCACGAATAAATGTGTTTCATTTTTCCTTTACTTCCAAACATGGATAGTTTTAGTTTATATTTTATAAGTGTATATGATATTTATATTTAATATATATCATTAATGAGGGTTTTTTTTGAAAAAAAACAAAAAGGAATGATTGTTATAAGGCAATCCATCGATATCAGTAAAAAACCCAAAACTAGTTCTTCACCGTTTTTGTTTTCATAAAACATGACTAAAAATCCCATTTAATGGATTTATAAAATTATAATTCTTTATAAAACATCAATTCCAGAACCTTTAATGGTTTTGAAATGATGATATTTTGGAGAAAAAGGAAGACCAACACCGTTTTGTGAGCCTAGTTCAAAATAGTTAAGATTATTAACACCCGATGTTGAAAAGAGATTACAAAAATCTAATACATGAAGATAATTGTTATTAATAAAGAGTATAAATAAAATTATATAAGAAAAAGGTTCTAAAATAATTCATTAATATTTTTATCTTTGTGATACATGAGGTTAAATAATTCCATGGAAATCAAGGATGAGGGGAAGGGACTCGGTAACTCAAGATCTTTTCTTTGAGTTACGCAATTTATTATTGAACATCATTTTTCCAAGACTTTCCATTTTGATTGATTTTATTTCCTTATTTTGGGGGGAAATGAGTTTTTGAACCAAAATCAATTTCATTTAAGGCATTCTTTTCATTTTTTTAAACAAAGGTGGATTTTTGAAAAGGGACTCGAAATTATGACTTTTACAACGATGGATGCAAAATGTTTTCAAAAGACTCTTTTCATGGTTTGGTTCTCGTTATCTTCAAATGATCTCTCTCTCATGAAGTGATGTTTTTTTTAATTTATTATGTCATAAACCCTTTTGGGTAATGATATTTTGATATCTTATGATTTCTTAAGTTCATGTTATGTGATATATTTAAGAAACCCATTCTTTTTCCATGGGTTATTTAAATTATGATGATGATTGTTTTTAAGTGGCACACATATGTATGGATGATGACGAGTGAGGTCCTATATCACCCTCCAATGCATTGGTATAAGCTTATATCTCATGAGATAGTCAGGCGTTGTCATAATGGGATTGTTCACACAGGTGTGGGCATGATGGGTTTGCTCACATTTTTAGGCGTAGACATGATGAGTTTGTTCACATTGGTGTGGGCATTATGTGTTTTGTCACACAAGTTATCCTATGCTTACGAACGTGCCATATTTTCAACTGTATCAAGTTATGACACATTTCCAAGATGTTTCTCAAGTTATTCCAAGTTTCACGATGCATTTGATTTCTAAGAAATGTCAAGTTTTCATGATTATGCATTTTCAAGTATCCTGCACCTTATATCATGTTCACATGTTATATGTTTTATCTTTTATGTTTCCTTAATGATCTTTTTATGAACTTATATGTCTCCATCATGTTTTGTGATTATCATGCATGGTCTTTTGATCTCTTATTTAGATGTTTATGTTTTCCTCATATTCTTCTCATTCTTATGATCTAATACTTTATGATATGTCTCTTTCCTTACTGAGTGTTTGAGCTCACATTTTTCTTATGTCTCTATCAAGATGCATTTGATTTCCAAAAATGTTTGCAAATGTTATAAAATAAGATGTTTGTGTAACTCATTTCCAAATCACTAAACTTTTTGATCATTAAATTATGTGAATGTTGTGTGGTGTATTATTTAAGTTGTGATATTAACGTATTATTTAAGTTATGTTTAGTTCGGGTCATTATAAGATGGTTTTTAGGCCGAGGATGATATATTACCATTTTGTATTCATTGTATGAAGTCAGTGGATAATGTGTTCATTGATTATACCAAGAACTAAGACACCCAAATTGTGGGGTGGGGGGTGAACCATGTAAAAATGTTGTGTTTTTATTGTTTTTTTTTTACATACAAGTGACGAAGAGTTATAAAGATTTGATGGAATCCAAACTTTAACTAGTTACAGAGGTTGATTTTAGAAAATTGTAAAAATTAGGTAACAATGATTGAATCCAACCCCCTCTCGGTGTCCTTAATATTCACCACCTCTTGTGACTCTCTCACCACACAATGGTTTTTGTGCTTGAATGCACATATCTAAAAGGTTTCCACAACATTTGTGGGCATGTAGTGAGTGACTTTTTTACATCATAAAACATGTGTTATTAAAACTCAATTTTAATGTATACCATGTGGTTTATATTTTTATGTGTTCATTGTTTTATTTATATTTATACGTTTTGCGCTTTGTGCTTTATAAAAATGTGTCATATATGTGAAAAAATTAAAATTTAAAAAATAATTTAATATTTGAAAATTAATTAAAATTTATAAGAAAATAACTTCCATTCTTTTTCAGGTTTCAATATTAATATTATGGGGATAATAGCCAATTACACAAAAAAAAAAAAAAAATGCACGGCCACTATTAATTCCCGGGTGACCGGGTCAAGCCCGGCGGCTGCCGGGCTGCCCACGTTTCCGACTCTCGCGACACCAGATAAATATATCTGTGAAATATTACTAGATTGTATCCTGATATGTGGCTATAAATACCCCCCTCCGCCAACCCAAACTCGTCCTAAGCTTCCTTTGCAGCTATGGAAAAACAACCGATAACCATCCTCCTCCTCGCGGCGATCTTCGCAGCTTCTGTGGCGACGCACGCCGTGGCCCAGTGTAATTGTGCCGCCGGACTCTGCTGCAGCCAGTACAACTACTGCGGTACCGGAAACCAGTACTGCGGCGTCGGCTGCAAAGGCGGCCCCTGCTACAACAAGCCCGCTCCTTCCGCCGGCGGAGGCGCCGGCGTTTCCGTCCCCATCACGGTGACTCCGGCGTTCTTCGACGCGATCATCGCGAAGGCGGCCGCCGGTTGCGCCGGGAAGAGTTTCTACACGAGGGCGGCGTTCATCAACGCCGCCGCAGCTTACCCGCAGTTCGGGAAGCAGGGCACCGTCGACGACGCCAAGCGCGAGATCGCCGCCTTCTTTGCGCACGCCACTCACGAGACTGGAAGTAAGCTCCGCTCCCTCATTTCTCCTTGCTAATGACAATCTCTGTTGTTTTAATAGACGGCGCGTGTGTGTAGATTTCTGCTACAAGGAGGAGATCGGCGGCGCGTCGAAGGACTACTGCGACGAGAAAAATACGGAGTGGCCGTGCGCGGCGGGGAAGGGTTACTTCGGGCGGGGGCCGCTGCAGCTGTCGTGGAACTACAACTACGGGCCGGCGGGGAAGGCGATCGGGTTCGACGGGCTGCGCAACCCGGAGAAGGTGGCGCAGGACGCGGTGGTGTCGTTCAAGTCGGCGCTGTGGTTCTGGATGAACAACGTCCACTCCCGCGTCTCCCAGGGGTTAGGCGCCACCACACGCGCCATCAACAGCATGGAGTGCGGCGGCGGGAACTCGGCCGCCGTCAACGCCCGCGCCACTTTTTTCAAGGAGTACTGCACCAAGCTGGGCGTCGCCCCGGGCGACAAACTCACCTGCTAGATCGCCGACTCTGGTGGCCGCACCTTGCTAATGTAATAATGATAATGAATAATGGGCACTCCCTTCCATCCTCGCTCGAAGTGGGCTAGCAGTCCTGGGTGTTTTTTTTTTTTGTAACTTTTGGAGTATACTATCATTTTAAATAAAATAAAATAAAATATGATTAAAGATATATTGAAGATAATATGGACATTTTTTTTTATGGAAATGACACATGTCCACCCAATCAACCCCTGGCATACCTTAGGGTAGGCCTCACAATCTCTTGGGGTAGGGCACCACACCCCTACCAAACAATCCCGAAACAAAGTCATCCTTTCATTGCACCAAACTCATCAATCAATTAAGGGCAAATTTTTAATGTATCTTGGGTATACGTCACTACCCAACTTGATTAATTAAAATCTAAATAATGGGTAATCGTGAATTTAAAATAGGATTAATATTTGAATAGGGTCCATACATTATTTTTAAGAAACTGTGTGCAGATAGATGACGTTACGAAGCACCCTCTAGCTAGATTGAGTAAAAGTCCTTTCATTCTGGGGCAATTCCACCATCATCGCTAGAAAGGTCTGGTATTTGCGACGAACAATTGCCGCATCACAAATGCTCTCCAAACAACTGTGAAAAGTAGTTTTTGGACGTTTTAATAAATAAAATAAATTGAAAGATTTATTTTATTTTATCGTTTCGCAACGACACTGCGACGTTTCTTTTTAATTAGCAAAGATCCAGGGTTAGACTCATAACCATGGAATTTCCTGGAGGCTCTGGACAGAACCCTGGGGAACCCTCTCGGTAGTGAACGATGACGAAACTTGGATCAGAGATCGACGGACGCCGTTCTTGACGGATCTCGCCAACGACAGAGACATAGCGACCAATCTTCGTCAATGAGTGATCCCAACCAAAGGTAGGGTGTGTTATTTGGATTTTTCCCCGTTTCTGAATTCAACGACGAACGAGGACTAACCCACAAACAGGTTGATTTGTGCTTCAATCGTTCTTGCGGGATGGATATATATTGCAAGATTATTATCGGGGTTCATTTATCAAGCATTGCTTTTGTTTTCTTGATCGTTCTTACTGAATGGATCAAGGTCGAAACGAACAACGACCGAGGTTCGTTCCTTGGGCTCATTGTCTTTTCTTCTCCTATGATATTCTTTGCGTTCTTCGTTCTTCGTGGTTTATGAATGAACGATCATTGCGCTTTCGATTCTTGGCGCAACGATCTAAAATTGAAGATCCAACTTTGTGACGAACTTGGGAAGGTGCGACGACGATGGCGAAAGACGAATCAAAGTGATTCAGGAATACCCGTTCTTCGGATGATTTACGAGCGAATGGACAGAATCGGTTTTCGAGGCCGATTGAACGCCCAAAACCCACAGATTCGGTGTTGCAATGGCGAGACGACCTTGGATCTCAAATTTCGAGGCAAACAGAGCTTTGGATCGAACACCGGAGCATCGGCCGAGGCACGCGAAGGAAGAACGGTGGTTCTGGGAATTTCTGAAGAACACGGCGTGTAGTTTTGGGCTACACAGTGTGTGACCCCCACAGAGTGGCGACTAGGGTTTCGAGAGGCGGTCAAGTGCCACACAATGTGTGACCCCTGTCACACAATGTGTGACCCCTGTCGCATGACGTGTAGGGCCTTCTCTGAGATTCGGCATGTATCTCAGGAGATACACGAACACAGGGCGAAGTACACAGGGTTCTGACACAACGTGTACTCCCCCCCACAGCTTTGTTGGACCGGTTATGCAGATTACCCCGTGTACTGGTACACGGGCAAAGCTACACGGGTTGACACCGTGTACAAGCACACAACCAGAGTACACTGGTGGACTCTGGATGGAAGGGCATGACGTGTAAGTCTTTCTACATGTTGTGTACTCTCTTTTTACACGACATGTTCTTTTGACACTGGATGTTGTACACACACAGTACCTGGGGTCAAGGGACACAACGTGTGACCCTAATACACACCGTGTACTCTCTTCTACATGGCTTGAGCCACTTGTCCACCATATCTTGGACAAGTGTTGTTAAGGGTTTGTTTCTATATCCTTCCCCTGAAGGTTAGTTGGTATCGTTTCCTACTCATAGAAGTATGATCCCTTCATTGAGACTTTCTGGATAGAGTTGTTAGAATCCCCTCTGAGATGCCCGGAGCAGGATCATCTATTCATTCTTCGTTCCCTAGGTTGAGTCCTTGGTATTGACATGACCAACTCCACCAGGAGTTAATCCTATACTTAACAGGTTAATCTAGACGGAGTCCAGAGCAAACCAGGATCAAACAGAGCTTTGTGAGTTCAGGCAGGCCTAGGTGTTCCTACGACTTTGAGCAGCAGTCCCAGTACCTATTTTGTTTTCAGGTTGGATTTTGTAGTTTACAGACTCTTTCTTTTTGTGGGTTTGTTTTCTGGTCCAGTTTACTTTACTGCACTTTACTTTTCTGTTGTACCCAGTTGGTCGAGATAGTGGTATGCATGTATTTGTTTCTTAGTGGTTTTTACATTTCAACATTGTGGGCTTAGAGATACGTGTGTGTGCATACAGGTACATAAGCAATGCCTCCTATGTTAGTGATATGCCTACTCGGTGCTAGTCACTATCTCATGACCTATTGGAGGCGGGCTTTGGGAGTCGCGACACGGGCCCCACTGGGACAGGTTGTGACAGAGTGGTATCAGAGCTGGTCGGTTCTACTTTAGGACCAAGAGTCTGCGAGATTGGTTTGGGGTGACAATGTTAAGTGTTTAGAGTTCGGCTTTCAGGCCAGGGACTCTAGTGTTGGTGCGGGCAGCCGACATATCCATACACCAGGACTCTGATAACCTGCTTTTTGACTCGGTACATGAGAACACTGGTTGAAGGGAAACAATAATGGTATATGCATCATATAGGAATGGGTTTTGGTTTCCATGTCCTTCTTTAGTCAGCTCTCTAGATATACCCATTGACCATGGTACATCTTGTCTTTCTTACAGAATGCATCGACGATGCATACCAATTAGGATTCAACTACTTGATCACGAGGATGACCCCCTCGGTGGTAAGGCTTCAACACATGGGTCAATTCCCTAGATGTTTCCTCCAGGTGGTGCACTAGTTGTACCACCACTAGTGGAGAAACACATGGTACCTACAGTACCAGCAGACAAGGAGCACAGGCTGAGTGCGCTCCATAAGTTTCAGAGACAGTGACCCCTCAGGTTTCGAGGTGAGCCCGACTCTCAGGCGGATGTGGACTGACTTGAGGCAGTGACTAGAGTTTTCCATCTAGTCAGGGCACAAGTGGACCAGATGGTGATCCTGGTGGCGAGCCTTCTTCAGGGTTCGGTAGGGAGATGGTGGAGTTCGGCCACACAGACTCATGACAAGGCGACTCTTTTGTGGACGAAGTTCGAGCGTCTCTTTATGGAGGAGTTCTCACCGGTTACTCTAAGATCAGTGCGTATACAAGAGTTTCTTCATCTTCAGCAGAGTAGCTTGACGATGACTGACTGTTCATCGAGGTTCACCAACCTTTCCAGGTACTCGATGGATATGGTCAGATATCAGTACTTTAGGGTTCAGTCCTTTGAGTAAGGTCTGAATAGAGACATCTCAGCCAACATTATACCTCTATGAATACTAACTTATGTTGGAATGCTCGGGCAATCTTTGGTGGTCGAAATCTTCTTGGCTTAGCAGATAAAGCCAGTGACAGTCAGCAGTAGGCGTGTCACGAACCAGCCCGGGTCGACCCCAAACCGGGCACCCGAACTGATTTTTGGCATGGCCCGAAGGGTGTTCTCGATTCCCACGGGATGACAACTAGCACCAGACATCAACAAAGTACTCAAGGGAACAATTTCGACCAAATATAATCAAGAACTAAGCAACAGAAAGAAATGGATAGCCCAACATGCATTTATATAAAATTGAACTGAACATTATTTATACAATAAACTGAAAGTATAACTAAAAAATACAACCAACTGACCAAACCTGATGACCAAACTAACACCATGTGACCCCATTGGTCACTCTCCAACACAACTAATACTCGTCACCCAAAGCGACTGAACTCAAGCTGAAACCTGCACAAGGGCTAAAAATAGAAGAAAACTATAGACACGAGTATTAAAACTCAGTAGGTTAGCCTGATATTCTATTACCAATGCACATCCTTTAAAATAAAAGAAACATCAATTTCAAGTTTGAGATATAATATATAAAAATATTTTTTCCAAATGAGGTTCCATGCTATAAAAATTACCAGACAAAAATTTGCAAATTTTATAAACAAGAACACGAGTAACAATTTTTCAAAGAGGTGCAACTTCAAAATGAAAATAGTTTTCAAGAGTGCTGCTTTAAAGAATGTAAACTTTTAAATAAAATACACATGATTCTGAATTTACCAACTAAACACACCTTATGTCGGTGATGAGTACAAAATATCCAATGATCACAAGTCACGAGAACACCCCTAGGCACCAGTTCATTGTGGGCCCCAGGTACCTCGTATCTCAGTGTAAAAGTAACCATAAAAAATATCTGTTCTCATGCACAAGATCCACTAGTAGGATAATCATCCATAACCTAGTGGTCCCCAACATCATCATAATCATAGTTAAGTTAGTGTTGTCATATTCAAACTTGCTATGTGAAATAGGGACAAAACCCCTCCGGATCACTAGCATACTAGTACACGTCCGCCCAACTAGATACCCAAGTTTTCTATTTTTGTGCTCAAACAAGTTACACAACTATAAAATACATTTTATCATGAATATTCCATTTAAAAATCATACACACATCAAAAATACCACAAACATGTCTCACATTTCTTTCACGGATCAATAAACAACCTAAATTTTATAAAACAGTTTCAAGAAGTATAACGAGGCCTTACACATAAAACCCATTAAAAATAATCTTTTAAGGAAAAAAACCAAAAAAACCATATAAAACCAGACTTGACAGTCCTAAAACCATTTAATAAATCAATTTAATTGACCATAAAATGGATCCAAATGATACAACATGAAATACACATGGAAACCATTTTTACAAGAAAAATGTCAAACGAACCTTTAAGAATTTCTCAAAACTAACATTTTCCAAAGGTAAAAATTTCACTTTTAATAAATAGTCACAAACCATTTAAAACAAAAAACCACTTTCATAAATCCCTTAAAACATCCAGGTTACACATCCAAATCATGACCATTTTTATAAGGATGCCAAATGGGTCATTTTCCAGCAACTCGGGGCAAAACATGTTTACCACAAAAAACCCATTTGTTTATAAAACCAAAACTACTTTGGACAGCCATAAAAGGACCCCAAAATACCATTTTTGATGCTACAAATGTATTTATAAATCCAAACAAATCATTTTAAATCTCACTAAGCACATAAAATCCAACCGGGCAATTTACTGAACACATGACATGCAATTTTAACAAAACAACTTATTTTAAGCACTTGAAAATGGATAAAATACCATTTTCATGCCATAAATTTATTCAATCTACTGAACCATGCTCAAAATACCATAAACCAGGTGTGTAAGCTAACAGAACATTTAAGTAAGCAAGTGGTGTACACGTTTATAACAAAACAACACTACTTTTCACAAAACAAAGCTTAAACAACCATTTTGCACACCAGGAAAATTATCCAAAGGATGAAAAACAATAATAAAAATATATATCAGGTTATAACAATAATAAAATGATGAAACTTAAATGATAAAAGCATGTTCAAGGGATATCCTACCTCAAAACCATGGTAAAAAGGAACCAAATACCCGATATCACCCGTCGCGGTTACCAACACTCTAGATCTATGAAGATCAGACCTAAAAGAACCAAAAACCCATAAAAATCATGGGATAACATAACCCTAGGTCTTAAATAACCAAGGGAGAAGAGGAAACCAAAATAAAGTGGAAGGAGAAGGAAGAGGGAGGATAAAGGAGAAGGAATCTCACCTTGGAAACTAGAAAACTCTTCATATTCCCTTAAATATACACCCTTATAAAAAAGGGAATAGATTGGAACTTCTTGGATAGGCTCTTTAGCTCTGTAAAAACCAATAAAAGAATATTTGGTGGGAAAATAAAAAAAAAATTAATGATTCATAAAAGAAACAAATTACCATACCAAATTTAGACGATTTGAGAAGCCTTGAGAAATTTTACCCTAATACGCGACTAAGATGAGATCCAAAGAGAGAAAATGGAATTTGGGGGTGCACCTAGGGTTATTGGGATCGAGTTAGAGGTGGAATCACCGAAAAAATATAAATAATTGAATAAGATATAAAAGAAAAAATATATTTTTTAAACTAGAAATGAGCTCACGGGTTGACCCAATACCTGAATAAATAACCCAAATCCACCATGATAATGAATTCCTAAGGGGGTACAAAAGGATATGGTGGTTTGAATAGGTCATGGGAGGACAATTGGGAAGTGCAATGAGTGAAAAATGTTGAAAAAAATAATGAGTTAAAAAAGAAACAAATTTTATTTTTAAATTTGGAAATGAGCTCACGGTTGGCCCAAATCTTGAAGTAACCACCCTTTTCTCCAAAAACACCCAAACAAGATACAAGACACCCATGGTAGGATGATTATACATAGATGTAATTTCAAAACTCATCATTCATCTCACCCAAAAACCCAATAAAAGGATTGGGATTTTCAACGCACTGGATCAAAACCAAGACACGAAAAACTGGGTGTGACAAGGAGGGAAGGTGTAGAGACCTCGACAGTAGGGAGACAACGTCATACTCAGGGACCTAGATATGAAAGACATTTTAGGAGGTCCCAGGATAGGAGATATACTATTTGAGGATCTCAAGATGTATCTAGTTAGCCTATGGAGAGATGATGCTACACATGTGACAACATGAGACATCTCGCTTGAGATTGTCCAACCCGTCGAGCTGATGACAGGGAGACGGTGCACCGACCACTAAGGTGGAGGCATAGACAAGAGTAGACAGATCCTATGGGTGTAGTATGTGGCAGAGGAGTAGGGAGAGTAGTATAAGGTGTCAGGCGTTTTGACATGTTACCACCACCACCCCCAGGAGGTCCATGTCAGGCTTAGGGAGCTGGAGGACAGGAGTGGGGACAACTGCATGTGGTCAAGGCATATGAACCAGGGGCTATGGTAATGATTCTAGGTATGATCTGTATCTTTTCTACTCTAGATTCAGTATTAATATGAATAAGTTCTAGTCATTCATTTCTCACCACATATCTTGTTCAAGACCTTGAGATTCTTGTAGAACCGTTGACTCGACCCTTACACTTGGAGACACCTACAAGAGGAGGTTCGATGATCACACACTTATACTGACAGTATGAACTAACCCATGGAGGAGAGAGTTTTAGTTAGAACCTATTGATGTAAGCGTCGATGACTTACAATGTCATTCTTGGTTTGGATTGATTATCTTCATTCCATGCCTAGATTGACTATTTTAGGCCAAGGGTGCGGTGTGACCGCAATGATGGAATGAGGTTTTACTTTGTTGGAAAAAGGGAAACCCAAAAAACATAGTATGGACTCATGAATAGGAGGGTGAAATCGATTACTCATGTGTTGGCTAGCCTGACCCTCAGAGCAACATATATTATGAATTTTCAGTTCCCAGTAGTAGTAGCAGAGTATGAGGACATCTTTCCAGAAGATGTTCTAGGTTTACCTCCTTATTGGGAGATAGAATTATGCATTGAATTACACCCCATGATGACACCAATATCAACACCATCATATTGGATGGCTCCCACAGTGCTTTGCTAGTTGAGTGTGTATTTGGAGGAATTGTAGAGGAAGGGCTTCGCGAGACCGAGTGTTTTTCCCTAGGTGGCCCCAGTTTTGTTTTCCAAAAAGGAAGATGAGAGCTTGAGGTTGTGTGTAGACTAACAACACTGGAATTAGGTGACCATGAAGAATCGGTATCCACTACCAAGAATCGATGACCTATTTGATCAGTTGAGAGGGGCATGATGGTTCTCAAATGATGAACTTGTTGGATTTGGTGCCCTAGAAACCAATTTCTTTGTACTTTATTATAAACATGTATTCATTGGATGAATATTAATAAACTACTTATCACATAATGATTTTTCTTCTACGTGACATAGTATGTGATAATGTCCTAAGAATAACTGTCGAATTAAAAGGTCATAGCAGATCCTTGTTATGATGAGAACCCGGAAATGTCATGACACTATTCTTGAATATCTGTTCTATGGTTATATGATATCATTTGAAGGTACACAAATGATACATGCTATTAGGAGTGGAGACTCATGAAACTTTTAGGAACCTTCTCATAGTGTGCGCCCTTGGTAATATTTAGGAGGATATTATGAGAACAAGACCCGCCAGTAGGAAATCCACATTCATAAGTATTATTGGATGTTCCTATATGAGGATGTGTGTATTAGTCCTTAGACTTTAAGATTATTATTAATGTGTATTATGAATCGTACACTTATATGTATTGACAAAAACCGTGATGAAAGATGTTCGCGGCAAGGTAGAATACGTTGGGTGTGTCAAGAGTAATACTACATTAATGAATAATTCAAGAAAGGATTTGTCACTTCTATGGAAGTAGATATCTCAAGCCCTTTGATGGAAATGATATAGACTAACTAAATCCATGGACATAGTTTTCTCTTAAAAAGTTCAATTCCAGAAAGTCAAAGAAAGTGAAATCGAGCACATGGGTTGATGAAACTTTTATGCAACCCGCTTGATTAGAGATATCGGTGGAAAATGATTATATTACACGGTAAGCATTCGTATGAGGTGACATGTCGTTGCGACATCGACTTCTTTCTCTTGGGTGCCATGACCCATTGCTAGACAGTAATCTTGGACTTTAGGCAAGTCCACCTAATGCCAACGAGAAAGAAGCCTAGAGGGTTAAACACTAAGTGTAGCCAGTATCTCAGTTAAATAATTTATTTATTTAACGAGTTGAATAAATATTATTCCTGGTTGTGGTTTAATAATTATTCAAGTATACCTCATCACATTTATTTAATCACTAGTTATTCGAGAGAATGTATTACGGATGAAATATTTATTTATCGGTGAATAATGAAGTTGTATTTATTTAATAAATAAATAGTTATTATTCAAGGCCCGATAAATATTGTGGAGTATTGGCGGATCAAGTTATGGGCTCGGTGAGAAATAATATTAAATAATATTTGGTTAAATAATATTTAAATATAATGTTCAAGTTAAGAACATGTCATGGAAATAATAACATTGCTATTATTATTTGACATGGGGTTTCACATGGAATAATAAATTAAGTAACAAAACCTATACTAATTATTTATTATTACCTGGTGAATTAAATTCCCCGTTATGTTATTATTTTCTAAATTGTCCAATGGGTCATTCAACTGGCTAACCAATCGTTGTGTGCACAACATACTTGGAGAAAAGCTCTCAAGCCTAGAGAACTCTTTCCTCTCCAAGAACGCTCTCAAGAACGAGAGAGATCCTCCTCCACCGGATCGAGGAGAACACTTTGGAAGCAATTCTCAAGGCAATCAAAAGCGAACATCGCAAGCACAAGGATCTTCCACGCTAGCACCCAGAGACTCCTTTGGTGAAATCCAGAGATATATGGAGCACATGTGGATCACCGCTAGAGGATTACTATCCTTGGATTATACATCACAACGAAGCCGCACCTCAGACCTGTGGTCGAACACATCAAAAAAGAAATAATAAATTTGGAGGTAATTCTATAATTAAATTAAATTAATTATAAACAAAATATGTCGATCCTCTATTCTCGGTTCCAAGTTTCTCTCATTTGTCTTTTATCTTTGATTCAATTCCATGGATGCTGACATTCATCATTGTATTGATCCCAGTTTAATCATCGATTATGGCAATTTGTAAAGTTGGGTACACACCCATCTTGCGATTTCGCTACGCCTGAAACCTACAAGTGGTATTAGAGCATTCATATTTTCATTTATAATTATTTAAATAATTTTTTGATGATTTAATCTTTAATAATTTAGTTTTTCAATTCATGTTTAATCATTCTTGTAATCAGAATTTCGAGATATGTTCCTCCCTTATCATTTCTCACAGATCTTACAGAAAGAAAAAAAATTATGATTAAAATTAAATTGAGGATCTCATCAGGAGGTACCGACAGTTCTTTCCAGATAACACAAGAATACATGTCGTCTAATCGGATCTACATACTATGTATTCGTGTTAAATATATCAGGAGTAATTCAGAAATTACTCAAGCCGTGTGCATTAATGACACGTAGTGTATTTAATTATTACACCACGTGTTGACTAGGACAGACTAGCACACGGTCAGCTGGACTACACGTCGTGTGGACCACTGGACACGGTGTGTAGTCCCTTTGGGTCAGGGTTAAGTCATGTATCCCATGCATGGCTTGCCCGACTAGTGACCTTGTAATGTGGAGTTTACACAACATGTGGCCCACTGGACATGCCGTGTACTCTGAAGATTTCTGAATTACACCTTACACACTGTTTCCTCAGGCGTATACTTCAGATGGACAGTGAGGAGGGTACACATCGTGTAGTCGGATCTACACGCCGTGTACTATTTCCAGATTACGCAGATTTAAAAATTTATTATTATATTTTGTAACCCTTGAGACATGTACCTTCATGTGGGCATAAATATAGGATACAACATGTGATAGGTGTTATATATATATATAATTAAAATCTGCGTAATGTTCAAAGATCTTCACATCATGTATGAGTTGTATTACAATTATAATTCTGTGTGCATGAAACATGTCACAAAGAATAAAGTATATACAAGTATAAATACAAGTTGGGTAGTTTTGGATGGGTATCAACTGAGTTACTTCCAAGGTACAAGTTATGTACAAGGTTATGGATGAAAATCTCAATGAAATTCAGAAAAGGATTAAGATAAAAAAGGATTGACTAACTGAAAATTACTTTTTTTATTATTTAGTCACTTTTGAGGAAAAAGTGAGAAACCATACAAGACTTCAATGACTTAAGACATTCAATGCACCACGATACAAAATTTAAGAGCAAACAACTCATTCAATTCCACAGAATAGCTCCTACCTAGCATAATAAAAATAGTTCAATTTCCTATTACTCGTCGCTTCACAGAAAGCAATCTCGTTCATGGATGCACGAGCACAGAACCGATGGAAAAGCCATACCCTCTCAGACATCCAAATCTGAAAGCAAAAACTAGGAAAAAACTGCTGATATGAACCCCATCTGGATTAATTCCTTGTAAGATAAAAGTTGCAATGACTCTCAAACCTCATAACGTAGGCCACCAAAATTCCACCCTTGAACTGGAGACCACCAGCCACACAACAACACCATGAAAACCAATCACACCCCATAACATAATCCTCACTGAGAAGAAATTCATAAAAATAGAATACCATCACCAACAATTCCTACACTAAGAAAAAAAACGCATCACCCATCGCCACCCACCAGATCTCACATAGAGACTACAACGGACCACCCACACAGCGTTCCATCATCACTAAACAAGGGGTAGCAACCCAAATTCACACCAAATCTAGAAAAAACACAGATATGGATTCGACGCACGAGGACAGGAGCATAAGATCAAAGTTAGAGACCCTCCACAGCCGACGACACCCAATCCATCGCCACCACAGACCGTCGCAGCCAAGCCAACCCGTAACAGTGCCAGCGCAGGTCTCCAGAGATGCTTCGACGCACGAAGCCAACCAAATCCTCTGCAGAAAGAATCCAACTTCCATAGCCAATGACCAGAAGTCAAATCTTCCACCAAGAGAGCCAAGGCGAGCGAGAGGAGCACCGAATCCCGAAGTCAACCACAGAAATTTGAAACCACCGCAGAGAGATTTCACTGCCTGAAGTCGACTAAGACCTAAACGAGGGGTGGAAAACACCACCATGGAGATGGATCGCTGATTCTCGCTCAAATTTACCCAAAAGAAGAAGGTAGGATGGTCCTTGTAGTCTAGCTTGGGTTGTCGAATCCACAGAGACCTAATAAGTAACCTATAGACACGCACATTCTAAGGACTGTTTTTGGCTATGAAGTGACCAAATTGGGTTGATTTTAGATGGTTTTAAAGGAAATATAAGAGAATTAAGTGAATTCAATTTAAAATAATGAGTTGATCCTAGGTTATCGCTCGGGGTGGATTGGACGTATTTCCTTTTTAATGATTTCAATTTCTTATATTTGAGATGGGTTCATTTAAGGAGATAAAACAACATAATCACTTACTAGTTTAATTCCTACACCCTTTAATGCTAATCACCTATACACTTGAAGGATCAAAGTTTTGAGCACTTCAAGGTAAAGTTTAGTATTAGCACTTGAAGTGTGTGGCCTTAAATTCATCAAGGACGATGGAGTTTAAAAATCATCAAATGAAAATCTCAATTAAAGAAGTGATTATACATTAATGAGGTGATAAATAACATCCAATCCAGCCCCTTTCTACTCCCTTGGATCAAACCATAACTGGGTTATCCCTCCATTGATCCCATGGTTTCAATGGAAGCGGAAAGTAGACTCGTGAGGGAGGAAATGGAGAAGTAAAGAAAACAACAAAAATAAAATGATCACTCCACCGTTGTGTGAATAATTTCACAAGATTTGGTGTGAATAAATTCACACCTTGAGGAAACGGTATCAAAGTGAGATGTATAACAACAGAATAAGAGGATAAGAATAACTTTTATTAAGAAACTAAAGTGAATTGAACAACTTACAAGTGAAAGACAAATTTGAGACAACAAAATTGCAGCATAACATTACAATTGAACAAAGCATCCAAGATTCTTCAATCCTCAAACACAACTGCCTTAAATAGGAATTTTTGAGCCCTTGGGTCGACCCTCCAACAGTCCAAGTCTCCTCAATTAATTTTGATAGGTCATCGGTGGGTGGAAAGTAAGGGTGAGTTGATTTTTCCACCCTTGACCCGAGGTGGCAGCCAGCTTTCCTTCACCAAACAGACGTGCTTGTAATACCTTCTAGATGGCCGAATAAGAGTGGGACATAGAATATGAAAATGGAACTCCATATGTCTTCTAATAGCCTGTAAAATTTGGGCCCATCTGGAGTTGTGGATTCCGAGATATGATCAAATTAGTGGGATGTTTTTCTGGGCCGTAGAATCTGGCCCAGGATTTTATCTCTAACTTGGGCCGCCTACATTGACACCATGGAGGACGAATTATCATTGTATAATGAAGAGTGATTTGTTCCTATACATGTCTTCTAACATCTCCAAAAATTTGGGATTCATTGAGCCTGTATGTTGGGCCCCAAAGTCTCATAAGTGGGCCGGTGTCCAATCTGCCTTCTCTAGAATTGCTTCCATTCATCTCCAAATATATCCATCATCGTTTATGAATCATCCATTGATCCCTGAATGAAAATTTTTTACATTTAAGTGTAGATATAGTTCCCAAAATATCAAATTAAAATATTGATAATTACATTCCTTAGAATCAGATGACTCATTGGGACTAAATTGGTGTATATTAGGCATGAAGTGCACAAATGATGAGAATGGATGTTCATAATGAAAATGCACTAACTCAGGCCCATAATATCAAAAATGAACATTTAATACCATTAAAATTTAATTAAAATATGTGTTTTTATTGGATAATCACCCCCCCCCCCAACTTGATATTTGCTAGTCCCGAGCAAATAATTCAATGATTTTATTTGAATTCCTTTCTTCAAACACATTATAACAAATAGTGCTCACAATGTAAACTGCACACAAATATATTTTTATAACCTATCAAGATAATTTAAAACAAGATGAATTTAAAATCATATCACAATCCCAATCCCATTCCTTTGATCAAATCCATCATCATACTTCATCCAACTCAATTAGGTGAAATGATGTGTTGTGAATCACAATAGATATGGGGGTTCATTTTCATTCAAGGGGGAAATCATAGAAGCGCTAGGTGGAATCACATTTAATACTAATATGATTATTATTCATTCCTTTTTTTTGATTTTTTTTTTGCAATATTGCTATAGTAATTGAGATTGCAGTTAATCAAATTAACCATTGTAGCAAGACTTTGCCGATGACTCCCAGACTCAAAGGCCTTAGGGCACCAAGTAAAGCCCACATACTCGGGTATCGTCTCGAGTTAAATTAATCAAAAACAAAGTCATATTACCATAAATAGAGATAGATTGAAAAACTCAGGTCTAGAAAACTCTGGAGTCACGATCCCCAAGTGCCGAAAGCCTCGCATTTTATCAATCCATTGCTCTACACGCAAATTTTTTATTTATTTATTTATTATTATTTTTTATTTTTTTGAATACTCATATTATTCATAAAAATAAAACCAGCCTATGCTATTTATTATGGGACCCCAAAAATTCAAATTAGTACCCCACAGTCTAGAGGACGTGCATTGTGGCATTTTGATTTAATGGATGAAAATAAAAATGATGAAAATTTTCATTGGACAACCAAACTTCCAAAATCAATGCTTTTAAACTTAACCATGAATTAAATTAAGAGTCAAGGAAATAAAATTTATTTGCTATGTAGTTTTAATGTGAGCAAAGATGTTATTATATGAATGATAAAGGAATTTTACTTCTTCTTTTTATCATTGTTTTTTTTAAACAAACATTTTGTTTCCACACCCCCCAACTTAGAATGAAATTGTCCCTAGTTTCGTAAAAATAAAATTTAGAATGGGGTAGAGGAATAAAAGGGGAGTTCAATATGGAAATTGAAATATGAGGATCATGGAATGAAGTCACCTGGTGGTTGAAGTTTGAATTTCTTGTCGCTCGAATTTAGTCCTTTGATATCCATGTCTCTTGCAAAGTTCCCTAGTGGAAAAATGAAAACAAACAAACAAAATAAAACAATATATATATATATAAGTAAAATATAAGTATATATATATAAATTATAGAATAAGGAAGCACAAAAAGCCGTAGGTCAGTGGTAAGCGCGTGCCCCTATCTCCCTTCGGTCCCGGGTTCGAATCCCTGCGGCTTCGCCGGTTTTGACGGGGTTTGACCCACGACCCACGACGTGTCCCTTTTTATTATTATTATTATATTTTTATTTATATTTTTTTTGTATTTTTATTTTAACCTATAAAAACATTAAAATAATATAAACTGATGATACATTGTCTTCTTTTTAAATTTCTGGGTAAGGCATTACTCAAGGATCACACCACGTGACACGGATGAATATGGTGCTCCCCTTTCGTACCCATCCATACTCATAATAGAAGAACAGGTCAACAGTATATATATTTTTTAAATATAAAAACGATTTATTAATCCAATTTAAAATATAAAATTGATTAAAACAACAAAATGATTGAAAACTTGAAAACCATAGGTTGCCTCCCATGCAGCGCTTTGTTTAACGTCGTTAGCCCGACATGGAACCCCTAAATTACCCAATACCAATTTTCAAAATTTTAAGGACCACATGTTTCACCACTTCTACTAGGTTGAGATTCATTCTATTTTTAGAATTTGTTTCATGCACAAACCTATGTTCTAAAATGAGTGGTAAAATCAAAGGAATATCATAAATGGTTGATCCAGTTTCCTCTGTAGTCTTTCCTAAGACATCAATGATCATTCCAACTTTTTTGGTTTCAAGAGAAGAATTAATTCCAATTGAAAGGTCATGATTATAACTTATGAATGGATTCTTTATAGGGGAGGGAAGGACAATAATTTTGAGCTCAGGTTGGATAGGACATTTAAACACAAGTTGATATTTTGAATCCAACTCAGTTTCATTTTCCAAATTTATCAACAAAATTGGTTCCTTTTGAATAGAAGATTCAACCACCAAATTATAAAGATTAGTTTCAGGAATGGGTATGGACACAAAGTTTGTGATTTCTCTTAATGTTTCAGTGATTTGTGTTTTTGAAAAATCATCAATGGAGTTAAATTCATGAGACTCAATCCATGATGTCAAACTTCCCTCTTATGAATACAAAAAATCAGTTTCCTCTTGATTTAAAAACCCATCAACAATTACTTGATCCTCTTCATCTTCCCCAAATCCAAAGGTTTTCTCTTCAGTGAATTCATGAGAGGTTTTTGGGAAACTAGACACTTCACATAAGGTTATGGAAGGAACAATTTGTGTAGGGATGGGTTCCTCACAATTTTTAATGCTTTGTAGTTCTAACCTCAATGATGAAACCTCAAAATTCATTATCTCTATTTTTTGACACAATTTTTCAAGTAATGGATGTGGATTAGGATGGATAAGGGGTTGAGATAGATGGTCTATTCCAGGTGGATAATTAAGTTGTTGGAATTGCATAGGAGGGTGTTCAGATTGGATTTGTGGGGATTAAAACTCATTATATGCTGGAATGTTTTGTGGATCATAGGAGTACAAACATTTTTTTCATTAGGTTGTTTATTATCCCACAAGTAGAAATTAGGATGGTCATTGTACATCACACATGGGGTTGGGTGATCAATGTAGGGAGAGGTTCCCCATGTTTGGATTTGTTCAAAAGGGTTTTCTATAGAAGTGAGGGTGTGAGAACATAGAAGAGGGATAAAAAAGGATGATAATGTCTAAGATGACTTACTTAGGTCCCTGGAAATGGTGCCAAAATTTTATTCTCGCTCAAATTTACCCAAAAGAAGAAGGTAGGACGGTCCTTGTAGTCTATCTTGGGTTGTCGAATCCACAGAGACCTAAGAAGTAACCTATAGACATGCACATTATAAGGACTATTTTTGGATATTAAGTGGCCAACTTGGGTTGATTTTAGATGGGTTTAAAGGAACTCTAATATAATTAAGTGAATTCAATTTAAAATAATGATTTGATCCTAGGTTATCGCTCGGGGTGGATTGGACGTATTTCCTTTTTAATGATTTCAATTTCTTATATTTGAGATGGGTTCATTTAAGGAGATAAAACAACATCATCACTTACTGTTTTAATTCCTAAACCCTTTAATACTAATCACCTATACACTTGAAGGATCAAAGTTTTGATCACTTCAAGGTAAAGGTCCGTATTAGCACTTGAAGTGTGTGGCCTTAAATTCAACAAGGACGATGGAGTTTAAAAATCATCAAATAAAAATCTCAATTAAAGAAGTGATTATACATTAACGAGGTGACAAATAACATCCAATACATCCCCTTGCTACTCCCTTGGATCAACCCATAAGTGGGTTAGCCCTCCATTGATCCCATGATTTCAATGGAAGTGGAAAGTAGACTCATGAGGGAGGAAATGGAGAAGTAAAGAAAACAACAAAAATAAAATGATCACTCCACCGTTGTGTGAATAATTTCACAAGATTTGGTGTGAATAAATTCACACCTTGAGGAAAGGGTATCAAAGTGAGATGTAGAAAAACAGAATAATAGGATAAGAAGAACTTTTATTAAGAAACTAAAGTGAATTGAACAACTTACAAGTGAAAGACAAATTTGAGACAACAAAATTGCAGCATAACATTACAATTGAACAAAGCATCCAAGATTCTTCAATCCTCCAACACCACTAACTTAAATAGGAATTTTTGAGCCCTTGGGTCGAGCCTCCAATAGTCCAAGTCTCCTCAATTAATTGTGATAGGCCAAAGGTGGGTGGAAAGTAAGGGTGAGTTGATTTTTCCACCCTTGACCCAAGGTGGAAGCCATCTTTCCTTCACCAAACAGACGCGCTTGTAAGACCTTCTAGATGGCCGAATCAGAGTGGGACATAGAATATGAAAATGGAGATATTTATGTCTTCTAAACTCATGTAAAATTTGGGCCCATCTGGAGTTTTGGATTCCGAGATATGATCAAATTAGTGGTATGTTTTTCTGGGCCGTAAAATCTGGCCCAGAATTTTATCTCTAACTTGGGCCGCCTACATTGACACCATGGAGGACGAATTAGCATTGGATAATGAAGAGTTATTTGTTTCTATACATGTCTTATAGTATCCCACAAAATATGGGATTCATTGGGCCTGTATGTTGGGCCCCACAGTCTCATAAGTGGGATGGTGTCCAATCTGCCTTCTCTAGAATTTCTTCCATTCATCTCTAAATATCTCCATCATCGTTTATGAATCATCCATTGATCCCTGAATGAAAAATGTTAAAATTTAAGTGTAGATATATTTCCAAAAATATCAAATTAAAATATTTATAATTACATTCCTTAGAATCAGATGACTCATTGGGCCTAAATTGGTGTATATTAGGCATGAAGTGCACAAATGATGAGAATGGATGTTTATAATGAAAATGCACTAACTCAGGCCCATAAGATCAAAAATGAACATTTAATACCATTAAAATGTAATTAAAATATATGTTTTTATTGGATAATCAATTGCCACAGATGACGCTGAGGATATGCGAAGAACACTAACTCTTGAAGCCAACTGCAAAGACCAAAGCCGTCGTAGATTGAGTTTGATGCACGATGCAGACCGAGACCAAAACGAGGAAGCGGGAAGAGGCCACCACACACTCATTATAACCGAGAAGCACCACCGAGGAGAAAGATTGTAGCCAGAACTGCGCTGAAACTGAATAGGCGGTGACGGGAAACCCTACTGCAAGCAACACTCCTTACGGGCCCATCAATCCCTAAAAGAACCTAAAAAGGATTGATTAATTAAAGATAATGATTAATTAATTCGAGAGTAATTTATTTTAATAAGAAAAATTAAATAATTTAATGTTAGTTTTATTAAATGCGTAATTCATTGCATGTATGTGGATGATCATGAGCTAGACCAGACCTTTGTATGTGATTGGTTCCCTTTTAATTTATTTATTAAATTAAAATTGTTGGTATGTGTGACTCCTCCTCATTAATATATAGGGCCCATTTTCCCTTTTAACCCTCACCTGCATGTGAGTTAAAAACATATGTAATGGATGGAGCTCCCAAGTTAGTAGAGGCAGTTCAAGTTAAGAGCCGAGGAGAAACCAATCCAAGGAGATACAAAGGTGGATAGGTGGAAAGATGTAAACACGAACCTTAAATAGTTCAAGGTATTTCTCCCCTAAGTTAGAGTTATTTTATCAGCTTCTGGATAAACTAACCAATAGTAAATCTCATGATTATACCCTTTATTTTATTTCTATCAGTTGTATGGTTATTCATTATGGATGTTTGACGTGATCACATAATTAATGTACTAACAAGAATATAGGATGGAACTAAAATAAAAATGGCTTATGCATAAACATTATCTATACATAGTTAATCACTTAAGTATATCCCAATTAACATTAACAAGTGCGTGAAAAGATAATAAGTGGAAATTTACGCATAAAGGATAAAATCCCTCAATTAAATATTAAGTCAGTATAACCTTCCATTACTTCGGTTTGAATTGAACCATAGTTCAAAGTTCTTTACCAACCCTAGTTGGGGTGCTTTCAATTTTTGGGGAATTAAAATTTGAAGTTTTGGGTTGACTTAACTTAGTTTAAATCACTACCACAAAATAGGTCAAGGGAAGCACTGCCCTTTATCAGCGCTAAACAGAAAGTGTTGATAAAGGGGTATGCCTTTATCAGCGCTATCTAAAAGCACTGATAAATATTACATTTATCAATGCTAAAATAAGCGCTGATAAAGGATACACCTTTATCAGTGCTTTTATTTTAGTACTGATAAAACATACCTTTATCAGTGCTTTTAACGAGTGCTGATAAAGGTTCCGTTGGTTTTTATTTAATAACCCTAACAGGCCATCCTCACTCGCACGCGGTCAAGCTTTCGCAGACGCTAAACCAGGCCCCTCGCCGCCGCGACCTCGTCCTCCTCCCCCTCATCCTCCTCGTCCTCCTCCTCCTCGTCCTTCCTCCTCCTCGTCCTCCTCCTCCACCACTGCCGCTGCCGCCGCCGCCTCCGCCCCCGCCCCCGCTGCTGCGACCGCCGCTGCCTCTACCGCCTCCACCCCCACTGGCGTGAGCACCGACACCTCTGTCGCCTCCGCCTTTGCTGTCGTCACCGCCTTTACCACTGCCGCCGCCTCCACCTCCGACGCTGCCTCCGCCGCCGCCGCTACCAGTATTGATACTCGTTTTTAGGTAATTTTTTTTTCTACCGCTTGAATTGAACGTGTGAAATCCTGATTTAAGGTGTTATTTCAAGAGTCAATGGATGATATAGTTGATAATGGTTTTGGATTCATGGTTCCCTATATATTATAGAATTATGGAGGAGCACCAGAGACCTGTGTGGTTGTTTTAGCCATTAAACATTCAGGTATAGAAAGAGATGGTGCGGTTGATCTGGAAGAATTTAATCATTACACAGAGTCATAATAAATTCAATATGAACCATTGGAATCAATTTATGGTGTTTTATGTTAGTGATTAGGTCTTTATCATAGTTTCACATCACTTGGGACATCAACGGCTAGGTTATCAATGTCTATTTACACCGAGTAATGGGATAAACATAATGATTTTTGGTCACTAGGGAGTATTTCTTATTGGTTTCAGTTACCATCTAGTTTGATAACTATCCATGATGTGTTTAATATTTTCCATTTGAGTAGGTATATACCAGATCATTTACATGTGATTAGACGGGGGATGTTGATCTTGATCCCGATAATACTTTGGTTCCCCAGCCAATTCAGATTATGAATCTGGAGTATAAGGTACTACATGATTAAACGACCCTGAGTCTAGTTAATGTGGTAGTTCAGACAATATATCCATTATACATGGGGGAATGACTCGTTGATGAGGTAGCAGTGTCCTTCTTCATTAGAGGATACATGATCTTGAGGGATTTCTGGGGGAAAATCATTTATGTTCGGGAGATTATAAAGTCTCATTACATTTTATGTGAGGTATGTTTTAACAGTTTTTTGGATTTTTTTTGGTTGAGGAATGCTGAGAAAGGATTTGGAGGATACATGTATTGGTAAATTTAGTGATCTTTAGGGAATTTTTATAAACAAAACAATATTTTTTACTATATTCTGAGAAATTACATGATTTGTAAATGGAGTACATTATATGTAATGACCTCCAAAAATAACACATTAATTGGATGCACAATGTGAAAATTTTACAAACTTTATAATGGTTACATATCATTTAAATAAAAAATATAACGTTTTAAATAAAAATTGACTTGTTTTTTAGTCAAGAGGATTACACGACGTGTAAATGTATTACATGTAGTGTCAATGTCACAGAAAAGGTTTTTTTGGGATCCATAGAGTTCTTGAAGTTTCATATTTTTTTACAAAATTATCCTCTTGGATAGATCTTTATCCCGATGATATTTTGGGTCACTCCCTCCCATCTAGTTCACATTGTTCTATGCTTGATCACTATTATGGTTGGATTTCTTTTCTCGAGGTATGTGATCCTTCTGATTCCTATTTGGATTTGTTTTCACCTATGGTTTGGATAAAAATTAGTGATCAGATAGTGATTTCTATCAATAAATTTAAATTTATTTTCATGCATTATCTTTTGGGGTTTGTGGGATGTGGTAAATGGTGTACTCGGTTTTAGATTATTTTATTCTCATGGGTTTCCCCTATTTTATGTTTTCTTTTCAGTTGGAAATATCCTTTGTTGTGCGCCTCTCCTCTGCCACAAACACACCTCTTCCGTGTGCCTAACGACACCTTCGTGGTGAGTTTTCTCCTGTTACTCATTGGTATCCTCTTGTTCGCATGTTATTACTGTTTGATATTGATGGTTATAATGTGAAATGTACGGGCTAAACGCCCCGCTGAAAATCATGGCCGTTGGTGGTCCTTGTTTGCGAACTAAATGAATTGAATGTTGGTTGGTTATTGTTGAACATTGGAATATATAAATTGGTAATTTACGTATACTTGACTTATGAATGAACACCCCAGGATGATAAAACTTCTGTGATAACCCCTAAATTAACAAACAAAATTGAATAAGGGATGCTTTGTAAAATCTAAAAGTTTGATTGTTTAGTTTGTATGGTCTTGAGATTGTGACCACGATTGTGTTTTTGTATGGTGTTGCGGTTGTTGGCATGATTGATATGCCAGTTTTTTTCCATGTTGTAGTTCTTACACCATTAAATATCAATCCAAAATTTACCCATTTGAATGGCACCACCACTTTGTTACTAGTGAAATCCCACTGAATCCTAGAAAACCACTTCTAGAGGACTCTATGAGACACTTTAAAATACATGGAACATGCTTCACCATACATGGATTTTATATAGATTTTAATGCCACACAACATTTATCTCAAAAATGTACACCACATGACTAATCTTCTAACTCAAACTTGGAATAAGTTTCATTTTAAATGTTACATGTCATGTGAACCTAGGTCACACACAATGTATCTCCAAGACATATAATTCAGAATGAAACCATGTACATGCCATGAAATAATGGTAGAACCATATGACATGTGTTTTACTTCACTCACACCATGTATAGATACCATAGAGACTTGATGTGTATAGACTATACACCCCTAGTGGTCATGTAAGGAATACACACCGTGTATTCCACAAAAATGTGTTTCATAGCTGGTGAGGTGACTCAATATGTATCTAAAGTACATGCCTTTAGCTCAAGTTGTAAATGTCATGTATTTTCAAAGGCATCATTCAGTATTTGTAAGACTAACTTTGAATAAATTTGATATATGTCAGATTAAATCAGGTATCTTATACATACACAATGTTCACCCTACTGGACACACCATGTATATGGATTTCACATGTGTTTAAAGGAATTTTTACCATGATTTGTTTTTATAAAACCCAAACAATGCTACCGGATTAATTAAAACATAATATTAGGTAAGTTCGAGATCGAACCCATAAAGATGATGAATATGAATAAAGAATGGATGAATGCCAATCAGTAGACAAAAGAGTATGAAGATGGAGTGAAAGATTTTATCAAGTTTGCAGAATATCATGCATGTGACCCTTCTTAAATCCTTTGTCCGTGTTTACGTTGTTGTTATTCAATACAAATTAGTCCAGACGAGTTGGAAGAACACCTGATCTGTCATGGAATAGATCAAAGTTATACATGTTGGAATAAACATGGGGAAAAAACGAATGTAGGTAGTGACTCAGAGAACACGACATTTTATAGATCATATGATATGATTAGAAGCATGAATAGTGAAGACAATCGTATGGAGGGTGTGATTACAGATGTGAATGATGATGAAGATTGTATTGAGGAAATGACAAGGATAGATGAAGATGAACTTCGTGATTGCCCAAAATTGTTTGAGAAGTTAAAGAGTTGTACAAAAATGCCATTGTATGCGGGTTGCACTAAATATACAACATTGTCATCCGTATTGAAGCTGTATAATTTGAAAGCAGGCAACGGGTGGAGTGACGCCAGTTTTACGGAACTACTTGCTCTCCTGAATGACATGCTCCCAGAAGATAATGAACTCCCAATCTGAACATACGATGCCAAATGAATGCTACGATCTATGGGTATGATCTCTTAAAGAATACATGCTTGCCCAAATGACTGTATATTGTTTTTCAAGGACCAAAAATCACTTAACGAATGCCCAAAGTGTGGTGCTTCCCGATACAAGAAAGATGATTCTAGTCCTACGAAAGTTGTATGGAACTTTCCAATCATTCATGGGTTTAGACGCCTATATGGAAGTGAGGAGACTGCAAGACAATTGACATGGAATGCAGATACAAGAATTAAAGATGGGAAACTACGTCACCCGACAGACTCTCCTCAGTGGAAGAGAATTGATCACGAGTATCCTGAATTTGGGAATGAGCTGAGAAACCTTCGTCTGGTGTTATCTACAGATGAGGTGAATCCTTTTGGTTTTCAAAGTAGTAGTCACAGTACATGGCTGGTTATGTTGGTAAACTATAACTTACCGCCTTGGTTATGCATGAAACAAAAATACATCATGTTATCTATGCTTATATTAGGACCAAAACAACCGGGTAATGATATTGATGTTTATTTGGCCCCATTGATTGAGGATTTGAAAATATTGTGGGATTCAGGTGTTACGCTCTATGATGATTACAAAAATGAACATTTCAATTTGAAAGGCATGTTGTACGGGACGATAAATGACTTTACTGTGTATAGAAATTTGTCAGGATATAGCATTAAAGGAACTCAAGGGTGTCCCATTTGCGAACAAGGTACACAATCAATTAGGTTGAAACATTCATTGAAAACTGTGTTTCTAGGACATCGCTAATTTCTACCCCGACGACATAAGTACCGATCTTGGACGACATCATTCGACAGAAGTTCAAAAGAACGTAAAACACCGTCTCCACTAACAGGTGATCAATTGTTTGAGAAATTAAAATATTTGGACATTACTTTTGATAAAACGTTTTTGAAAAACCTTACGAAAACTAGTTGGAAAAAGAGATCAGTTTTTTTTTGAATTACCATACTGGAATTGTCTGTATGTTAGACATTTTCTTGATGTTATGCATGTTGAAAAAATGTATCTGATAGTGTCATCAGCACGTTGCTAAATGCACCTGGAAAACAAAGGATGGAATTAAGGCTAGATTGGACATGGTTGAGATGGGAATACGAGAAGAGTTGAGACCAGTGAAGGGTGAAAAACGAACATTTCTTCCTCCTGCTGCTTACACTCTTTCCAGGCAGGAGAGATATCAGTTTTGCAACTTCTTGAATAACGTAAAGGTTCCAGAGGGGTATTCATCAAATATTAAGAACATCGTGTCAATGGGAGATTTAAAATTAAAGGGTCTGAAATCACATGACTGCCATGTTTTTATGCAAGATCTAATTCCTATAGCTTTATGTTGCATTTTGCCCAAGAATGTTTGTCATACATTAACGAAGCTCTGTTTATTCTTTAAAGCTATATGCAGCAAAGTTATAGACCCGGAGAAATTGTCAACTATGGAAAGAGAAATTGTTGTCATATTATGTGAATTGGAAACGTTATTCCCGCCAACATTTTTCGATATGATGGTTCATTTGATGATTCATTTGGTGAGAGAGATTCAACTATGTGGTCCTATACATTATAGATGGATGTACCCCATTGAACGGTATATGAAGATTTTGAAAGGGTATGCCAAAAACCAAAGTCGTCCAGAGGGTTGTATTGCGGAGCAATATATTGTTGAGGAAGCTATTGAATTTTGTACCGAATACCTGTATGGTGTGGAAATTGTTGGCCTACCGAAATCTCGTCACACTGAGTGACTTGAGGGTGAATGAATTTCTGGAAGAGAGGTTGTCACAAAAAATATTACAGATCAAGAGCAGGCCCACCTTTACATTTTGCATAACAGTTTCGACGTTGACCCATATGTTCAAACCCAAAAAGAAATTCTTAGGCGTTTGAATCCTTCTAGGGCTGAAAATGGATATCAGATACACATAATCGATAGTTTATAGGATGATTTCGATACCATATTTTTAAGCAGTTAGATGAAAATCCAAACTCAATTTCAGAACGACTTCGATGGCTAGCCGGAGGAGCAAGTGTGTACGTATTATCTTACAATTCTTATGTAGTTAATTGTTATACATTCTATACTAATGAACACGATGAAGACAGTACCATGCAGAATAGTGGGGTTACACTTGTGGCTGAGGCGATGCATGTTTCCAGTGCTAAGGACAAAAATCCAATTTATGCGAATATGTCATACTTTGGCATCATCAAACGAATATGGGAGTTGGATTATACAAAATTCAAAGTGCCAATTTTTCAATGCAAGTGGGTTGATAATAGGAGTGATGTTAAAATAGATGAATTAGGATTCGTGAAAGTTGATTTTAGTAAGTAAGGGGAGAAAGATGAACCATTTATAATGTCATCACAGGCAGTACAAGTATTTTATGTTCCAGACCCCGCAAACCGAAATTGGTCAATTGTTCTGTTATCGACCAAAAAAAAACTGAAGGGTCAGATGAAAGTTCAACGGAGGTTGACCCTTTTATAGGGACTTCACAATCATTTCACAGCGGTCCCAATGTAGATGGTGTTTTGTATGTTAGAGGAGACCACAATGAAGGGATTTACATAGTCGATAGAGGAGTCAAATCTCTTCAGCCTTTAAAGAAAAAAAAGAGAGTACAATAATCAGGTTATTTGTTTATTGTAACATACATTGTGTTACGTTATGTTATTATTTGTTCGCTGCTGTTTTTATGTAATCTAAATTAAATATTAAACCACTTCTGCAGATAATGACTTCTGCACCTGCTGATGTGCCCAATCCTGAGGCACAAAAGGTCTCTCAACCAGTAGCTGGTGGTCCCACTGTAGAGCAACAACAGGTTTCTCAACCATATGTTGGTGGTCCCAGTGTAGAGCAATAACAGGTTTCTCAACCTGTTGTTGCTGGTCCCAGTGCCGAGGTACAACAGGTTTCTCAACCTGTTGCTGCTGGTCCCATTACCGATGCTAGTTCTCTGGGGGGAAGATATTGATGCTACTTCTGAGGAAATGGTAGGAAATGAAACCCTAAAAGCGCAAAAAAAACAAGAGTGTCGTAGTTTGATAGTGTTAGCCAAAATCCTTAAGGAAAAAGCAAAAGACATCAAATTTGAGGTGGGATGGAATAAGCGAGGCCAATATGTTAACCCCAACAGAGCCATCTTTAGTAGATACATTGGAATCGTCACTCGGCAACGCGTGCCGATTGATGTACAGTCGTGGAACCATGTTGTCACCGGGCTGAAGACACTAATGTGGGAAGAGATTATGGTAACATTATGATATCATTTTTTTAATTTATTAAAATAAAATAAAATACCAAAACATTGACTTACTCTTCATCATCCATTGTAGAGTGCATTTATAGTAGATGCATCGCACAAGGAATATGTATTAAGAGTTTCAGGAAGGATTCATAGAGGTTTCCGCACAATTTTAACGAAATATCATCTTAAAGATGAAGAAGGGAAAATCAAGTCGCACCCACCTCCTCTTTATGAACACTTGATATTCAAAGGAGCGTGGGATGCATTTAGCCACCGTCGTGGGGAGAAGACTTTTCAGGTACATTGTGTCGGGTAATACGTTTTTTGACATTTTCTTGTATTAATAACTCTGATTGGTAGTTTTTTATTTATGAAACAACTACTGAGTGCTGAAAAAAAACACGCAACAGAACCAGCGCACCCCTACCGTAAAGCAAGGATGGGGTATGCTGAACTTGAGAAAAAATTGGTACATCTTTTAAATCTACCCTACTACTAGTATGTGACATAAAACAACACCATAACCATGTTTCTATGTTTATATGTAGATTGATGAATCGAAATTGAAATCCATATCCATCCCACACCATGTGCTATGGAAGGAGGCTCGTGTAAATAAAGAGGGGATACTGATAGATGAAAACACACAAAAAGTGTGGGAAACATGTGTAAGTATGACATAATATAAATTTTATTTTATTTAAATCACTATTACATTACAATAACTACTTTTTTTTTATATTTTCTATCTAACATAGCCACAAGAATCAACAACAACTGCACCAGATGCAGACATACTTTCAGCAGCCTTAAAGCAGCCAGAACAGTATGGCCGCATCAGAGGTGTGGGTTTTGGGGTGACACCCCGAACATATTTTCAAAAACAAAAACAAGTGGAGGATCAAAATGAAAAAAATGGAAAAGCTGCAAGAACAATTATCTATTTTTCAAGAAGAATTACAATACCAGAGAGAGATGATAGAAAAATTGATGGGGGGGAGGCAAAGAGAAGAAACAACTCAACAACAACCCGTGCGTGATGATCCCGCCCCACCCCCACCAGCTTTGAGGCGAGCCATTCCCCTAAAAAACATGACTTAGATGATGTAATCAATGTTTTAATAATTGTTTCTGTGAAATGTGATTTACATAGACACTGATACCTTTCCTGTACTAATATTCCACAGGGTGAAAATGACTGTGATTTATATTTATCAACTCCCACATATCGCCTTGTAGCGAGGGCTACGGTGTTCAATACGCAAAACGACATACTACAAAACAGACGCTTCCAAAAGATCATCTTAGAGTATCAATTAACGTAGCTAATGAGCCGAGTGCCAAGCTACCTATTCCAAATGATGATGACGACATTCATACGGTTGAACAAGCTGTTGGAACATTCATCGCATGGCCGACAGTTCTTCTAAAAAACATGTCGACAAAAAGGTATCCATTTCCAATTTATTTTTCAAGCTAGACCTTTAACATTTAATGAAAAAAGGTCTGAACTGATGAATGTTATTAGAGAATGACAAAGACTATGGGGTGAAATGAAATATCAGCTCAAAACTATCTCAAGGATCAACCAACCGATTGAAATGGTCTACTGCAAGCACCTTCACCCCGCCCATTCTATATCCACAGTTAATATCATTGCAGGATTATGTGGATACAAAGTTGAATGACAACAATACTCACATAGTTGATTTCCAAAAAGATATGTATGGAGAGGAAACATCATATTTCATTAGTGCTGAAAATATAAATGAACTCCTCAAGTATGAATGGCTAGGCACCTCAGTTGTAAATGTATACATGAGGTATGTTTTCATGATTTGATTTTACAAAAGCTGATATACTCTGATAATTATGACTAAATACATTTTATATTTGTCGCAGACGTATATATGAAAAAAAATTGAAGATATTTCCCCATGAACAAAAATTTGGACTCGTTAGTCCTCACACCACCTCTTCAAAAGACGAAATATATTCTGATAAAGAGGCTACAATAATGTTATCCCTACTCAAATCGTTTGAAAACAAAATTACGGATGCCAAACTCTTTATAATACCAACGATGCAGGGGTAAAACTCTACAATTTAATCATATCAACTATATTTTCATTTATTTCTTTATTTATTCCTTTTTGTATTTTTAGAGAGCATTGGATGCTGATTGCAGTCAATTTGGATACTCCAAAGATTTATTTTCTGGATTTAACGCATGGATATCCAACAAACCGACAATGCATGATGGCGTTTGTTAATTTTTAATACACTAGATCCAACATTTTAAAACTAAAAATCTAGTTATATAATTTATGTTATCTTTTAATGAGGATTCTGTTATGATAGGGCGGTGCATCAATATCGTCTAATGCATGGAATGAATCCAGGGCATAAGGATGAGCAAGCCTACAAGATCTATAATTGGAAAAGTATCTGGGTATATATAATAACATTGCACTATCCAAACACATATCAAAACAAATTACTTATTGTTGTCGATGTTTCTGCAGTGTCCAAAACAAATGGAAAGGACTGTGGTTATTATGTTTTTAAATTTATGAAAGAGATCATATTTCATCAACAAACTAGCATCCTTGACGAGGTATTTTCAAAAATAATTATGAGTTCATTTAAAATATTTATTAATCCTTTGTGTATTTATATTTTTTCAGTACTACCATGACTGTCGCAAAAACTCATACTCAGAAGATGATATACATGTGTTTAGAAACGAATGGGCAACATAACTGATGGAATATTGTACACAAATAGGATAATGGTAAATTCCTACTACTTATGTTATCTATATATGATCATTGATTATCCTCCAACCTTCTTTGGTGAATTGAGAATAATCTGATGTATTGAAATCTTAATTTATTACTCAATGTTTTCTATCACCGGATTCATATTATTGATATTTGAACAAATCAATATTGAATTAAGTCATGATGGTGTGTAGTGCGTATGGGGTGAATGACGAAACCACCGAGGATCAAAAAAATCCATTTTCCAACAAACGATGGATGGAAACAACAAATATGGTCTATATCCACCATTTTTAGTTAGATATAAGGCCTAAATATAAATATTGCTGAAATAAAAGTAGAGGGATCAGATTCAACATGCAGAGATAGTATTTGAGCACAAGTGTACCCCTTGGTTCATTTTTAAGAAATTTCAATGTTCTGTATCTCTTTTTTTTGAACTTGTATTTGAGCACATGTGTTGTTGTTTGACTTGCACAATTATTTCTAGGTAGATGTATGAGATAATCAGTATCATTGAGGGATTTTTTGGAACCAAAATATGTGTCCCAGTATAATTCAAGTAAGGGAAAGGCTAGTTGAGATGAAATCCAAGCTCAAACGACCAGTACATCATCAAAATAATCAACCCTATGATGCACCATCATGTAGAATCTGGTCCTCGTGATGTTTTGAGGTGTTTATGGAAGGTATGGGGAGTCTGATGAGCCCCATGGCCACCATAAATAATGTTTACAGATAGATCCACATGTTTTTTATGCCTCGTGCCTCTTTAAAAGGATTATGTCATTCACATGGTCCATCTTAGCATGTATGTCCCATTCATCCCATTGCTACTCATGGAAGAACCTGGGAATATGACAATTCATAAGCCCCACAAAACCCATACTCATCCAACCAAGAGTATTCTTAGTGTGAAGGGAAGCTAACCATGGGTAATACCCACACCATACCTCTTTTAAATATATGGGTTTTGATCCTCGTATTCTAAATAGGGTACATAGGAAGCCTCCATAAGGTTAAATCCCAACCAATGGTAAACCATGGTGACCCCCTCACTGGGGTACACCTTCGCTTATTTTCCCTCATGTTTTTCCCTTAGTGGCATCCGAATAAGTTTTCAAAATGAGAAACCTTACCTTTATGGGATACACCACACTTGGGCCAGACCTCATTGGACGTTTTGATCCATCTATCAGGTAAACATTCCAGGTGCTCCCTCTTAGAGATGTACCTACCTGATCCACCTTTATAAGTGTTTTGATCAACCCATTACATCTCTGTAAGACATTAAATCATGACACCATATCCTTGTGGTATGTTAAACTCATGGAATACCACAAGTTAAACATGGGTTTCCATTTCGTTGAGAATCCCTTTGATGACGATGAATACATGTGACCAATGTTCTAGTGTACATACATTCCACTGATTCCCAATGTGAATACTTTTCTAACTGAAGTATTATGCCCTGGAATGACCCTTTGGAATGTCCTAATATAATCATTGTAATTAACCATCATCCATAAAGAGATGGAACCAGGAACAAGTTTCACGAACAACACCTTATTCTATATGGGAGACTCATACTAGGTAATGAATTCTGAGGAGGAATCCATGGATGGAATGAACAACATCCCATAACCCTGTTTCAATAAAGGAGAATACATCTCTTTATAAGTGATGAATTTCACTCACCTTTGTAATGAATGAATGTGTGGTACAATGCACCGCCATCGAAAGTCAACATGCTCCAGGCAACATGCCCCTGCATAAAGTGTCAGAAACATATGTCATGCTCAATCATACATGGCATCCCATTTTCTCATAGGGACCTCTCCAAAAACAAGATGTAAAATGAGGTTCTCTATAAAAGACTATAGTAGAATTAAATCCATGTAAAAAGATAATCTCAATTAAAAATTGAATTTTGATTTTCTTATAATTTTTTTCATATAAAATGTATATAAATTGAGATTATTTGGTCATCCAATTGATCAAAACCCACATTTAATTATTCCATCGAGGGGTACACGAAAACCTAACCTAATATCCCACAGAAATCTTGTCCCACTTCCATGTCAGAACTGGAAGTAGTTGAAGAAAACCTGAAGGTCTCTAATGCTCAGATTTGATGTGTTGGTATGTATAATAATGAGATAAATTTTCATTGATATCTCATATAATACATGGACACAAGAATATTCATGGTATATCATATAACATCTGACTAGTACATTGGTACACTTCCAATGGGGAATTATGGAATTCCATAATAACAAAAAAAATCATCGAAAAAGGTACAATATACCAGTTCTAATAGGTGTTTCAGACATGTATTGGGGCTAGAGGGATGTCATTGGATTTTGGGAGGATATCAAGGATGATTTGGGTAGTCATTATATTGAAATGTAGTAGCATTAGGATACTCATAGTGTGAAAGGGTAATTCACAACATGAATGCATTTAATAGGGTGATAATAGTCGTGAATGGGGAAAAGGGGTCAAGTAAGGGTTTGGACCCAAAATATAGTGATGTCACCATTTGGTTCATTTCATGTAACATGATTTAAAACTTATTTTTATGTGGGTGATGGGTTTATAAAGTATAAACCTCCTCAGGTTTCTTCGTTTGGGAACCAAGTTCTTAGGGGGTGGCCAAACCCCATTCCCCTCCTTCCTTCCCCTTAGACCTGAGTGGATTATCGGTTGTTCGTCATTTCAAATCAATGTGGTATATTCTTCTACATCTTCCTTGATTCTCTAACTTCTTGCTCAAAGATTTTCATTCAGTTTTTAGGGTTCTAGTTGTAATTATTATACCATAGTATGGATAAATCATTGTTCTTCATGGGACTTTTATATATGACTCTTAGAGCATGTCTCAAAATTTCATAAACTAGTAATCAATCATTATTTGATGCAGATTATATTTTGTGGAAGATTTATTTATGGGTTTTCAAAAATTTAGGCTTAATTTGTCATAAATTTAGTAATATAGATTGAGGATTTAGTGTTTTCTAGGCTTAGGGGTGCGTCAGGAGTGGATTACACCTAGTTTCTCAGCATTCTGGCTTTGTTGGATTACATGATGAGTTTGGAACCTATTATACCATGCTAGTTTTTTGGTTAAAATTAACTAATTATGTAATTTAATTTTGTTGGAAATTAATACATGTGATCATGGACTCAGTTGTGGTTGGTATTAACTGAAGATAGTTTATTGGACTTCTGGTTGAGGTAAGGGCATTGACCTAATTCTGTCTCTTGGTTAATTGGTTTTTTTATGTTTTGTGCCTCAATAGTATAATTCCATTTAGTAACCCCATTATTTATTTCATTATTGTATTACTAACATAATATTTGTTTTCTTATGTAGGTGAAATCTTTTTCCTCAGTTTGAATGCTTTGTTCGGAAACCGCAGCCATGGACGACAGTTTTTTAGAGCGGATGGATGCAAAAAGGACGGAACATAATTGTTTTTTAACTATGTTGGATAATTGTAATTGTAACTAAATTAAACATTGATTGAAATGTATGTAGCAGTGTGTTGTTTTGTATTCATGATTTCAAGTAAATGTATGTAGCATTTTTGTTCTTCTGTGCTTTGTGTGTGGGTGTTGTTTGTGCTGTGTGCAGGTGATATAATTTGTCCAGGTTCTGTGCAGGTTTTTGTTTTGCACAGGATCTTTGGCCTTTATCAGCGCTAGTTAAGCACTGATAAATGGATAATATATCAGTGCTATTTTGAGCGCTGATAAAGGTAGTTTTTATCAGCGCTCAAAATAACGCTGATAAAGGTAGTGTTTATCAGCGATATTTTTAGCGCTGATATATTATACATTTATCAGCGTTGAAAATAGCACAGATAAAGACTACCTTTATCAGTGCTTTCTTAGCGCTGATAAAGGAGCACTTTTATCAGTGCTAGTTTTAGCACTGAAAAAGGGGACTCCCTTTATCTTCACCAAGATTAACAGCATTTTTTAGCGCTGTTAAAGGCGGTTTTTAGCGCTATTATAAGCCATATTTGTAGTAGTGAATCAAGGGTTTACTGCCTTAGTAGGACTTGGTGTAACTGAGAGGAAAATGTTGATGAAATCCAAAATTAAGGATTTTAGGATTGGGGGGATTCCACTCAATAGATCAAGGAGTTGTGAGTTAATAAAGTTGGCATTTGGAATGCAAACCTAAAACCTTTCAAGTTTCTTGAAAAAACCTAGTTGGGGTAATGCAAAGGGAAATATGGATCATTGCCACTAGAATTTCCAAGAAATAGGATATTCTGAAGCCAATGGTGAGGGCTATTGTGTTTCGAAAAAATAGTGGGATACTAATAAATATTAATTTATTTATTTGTCTATATTTATCAAGATTAAGTACTAAAACTCTGTTCATCTTAATTTGTATAAAAAACAATCAAAATGATATCAAACATATCATTTCAATCCATACTCGATAAGTAAAACCTTCTCAGTAGCACTAATTTCTAGGAGTGATAATGGCACCTTCGAGTTATTCTTCGCCATGTGAAGAAATTTTATGTGTTGGAAGAGCCTTTTCCAATCATGCTTGGAAATGAGGCGAGTGATGAGGAACTCTCTATTTATGAGAAACATCTGAATGATGTTATGGATGTTCAGTGTCTCATTCTATCATTCATGAACAATGAGATCTTGAAGCAACATGAGGAAATGGATACTTATAGCATGATGTCTCACCTTCGAGATCTCTATCAAGAGAAGGAGAGACATGAGAGGTATGAGATATCCAATGCTTTGTTCACTACTAAGCTTGGAGATTCTGCACTAGCTGGATCACATGTAGTCAAGCATATTGACTACATTGAGCATCTAGATATCTTAGGGATTAAATTATCAGATGAGTTGTGTACATATCTCATACTATCATCACTGCCTAAGACCTTCTCTAGTTTTATTGTGAATTATAATATGAGCAATAATGAGAAGATCCTATTAGATCTTCTTACCCCAATTCACCAAGTTGATAAGGACATGGGACATGAACAACCCATAGTAATTATGGTGAATAGGAAGAGGAAGGACAAGGCAAATGGGCCTAAGATTTATAAATAATCTAAAGCCTATGAGAACCGTCTGACTAAGAAGAAGAAGATCCAGAGGCAGGACAAGGAAAAGGAGGCAGTATGCTTTACATGTGGCAATTCAGGCCACTGGAAGAAGAAATTCACCTAGAGGAAAGAGGAATCCATAGTTGAATTCATTATCTAGTGAAATATTTCCATTTCTACACATTGGGTATTAGATACATCTTGTGGGGTTTACATATGTATTCAAATACAGGAACCAAGTAGATTCCAGAAAATTTCCATAGGAGAGGTGGATCTACGAGCTACCAATGGTGCAAGGTTGGCTACTCTTTCCATTAGTGACTACCACCTCACATTGCTGATGGGAATGATTTTGGTTTTACATGGCTGTTATTATGTACCTAGTGTTACCAAGAACATAATTTCTGTATCAAGTTTAGATACAGATGGATTTATTATCAAGTTTGTAAATAAATGTTGTTACTTTTATAGAGACAACATATTTTATGGTATGGTGCATTTAAATAATGGTTTTTATGTATTAAATTAAAATAACCAAGTGTTAGAAATTGATAATGAATCAAGTTCACATGACTCATACAACACCCAGTTGTGGCATCACTGCCTTTGTTATGCAAATGAGAAGCACCTGAAAAAGCTATGTCAAGATGGTTATTTAGACTCTTCTAAGATAAAACCACTTGATAGATGTCACACTTATTTACAAAGGAAAATTACCAAATCACTATTTAGTGGATAGGGTGAAAGTTCTATAGAGATTATAGGATTGGTGCACACTAATGTGTCTGGACCATTTCTAGTAGAAGCTAGAGGTGGATATTCTTACTTCATTAATTTTACTGATGACTTGAGTAGATATGGATATGTCTACTTAATGAGGTAAAAGTATGAGTCCTTTGAGAAATTCAAGGAGTTAAATAATGAATTAGATAATCACCTTGGTAAGAAGCTAAAGAAGCTTCGATCAGATCAAGGTGGAGAATATCTTAACCAAGAGTTCATCAACCTTTTATAGGAGTCTGTAATTCTATCTAAACTCACTCCACCTTATATACCACAGTGGAATGGTGTTAGTGAAAGGAGGAACCATACCTTGTTGTAAATGGTAAGGTCAATGATGAGTCATGTAGATCTTCCATTATCATTTTGGTGATATACATTGCAAACTATGGCATACACATTAAACCAAGTACCAACTAAGGCAGTAAATGGGATTCCCTTCGAGCTATGGAGTGGAAAGAAACTCACTTTGTCACATACACGTGTATGGGGATGTGAGGAATTTGTTAAGGATTTCTTAAGAAAAAAAATAGCACCCTGGGCACGAAGTGTATCTTTATAGGGTATCCTAAGGAAACAAAGGGATACTACCTATATAACCCCTCAGATAAGAAAGTGATTGTCTCTAGACAGACCGTCTTTCTTGAGAGGGAGAACATCCTAAAAAAGGATAGTGGGAGAAAGATTGAATTCGATGAAGTTGATGCTCAATGTACACATGATTTGGTATAGGAACAAGTTCCACAGGTCCCCGTGGAAGAGGTAGTTCCTAAAGCACAAGTACTACATATGAGTACAAGAGAGGTAAGGGAACTAGAGAGATATGGTTTCCTTGTCACCAAGGATGGTGAATAATTATTGGTGGAAAATAATGAACTTATCTCCTGAAAGGAAGTGATAGAAAGCTCAAAAGCTACAATATGTCTAGAAGCTATGAATTTTGAGATGGATTCCATGTATCAGAACCAATTCTGGATTCTGGTCGATGTGCCATTTGATGTAAATCCTGTTGGATGTAAATGGGTATTTAAGAAGAAACTGGACATGGAAGGTCAAGTTGGTACCTATAAATCAAGACTAGTGGCTAATGATTTTAAACACCATCAAGGAATTAACTATGATGAAACCGCATTTCCAATTTCCATGTTTAAATATATAAGAATCGTACTTTACATAGTAGCTTTACATGACTATGAGATTTGACAGATAGATGTCAAAACTGCATTCCTTAATGGGAACCTTCAGGAAAATGTCTATATAACAAAAACAAAAGGGTTTTTGATGACAAGTGATGCTAAAAGGGTATGAAATTTTCAAAGATTCATTTATGGATTAAAGAAATCATCCAGGTCATGGAACATTCGATTCAATGAATCCATAAGAGAATTTGGTTTCATTAAGAATGAATGTGAGGCATGTGTTTACAAGAGGTTTAATGGGAATGCAGTCGTTATCCTAGTAGTGTATGTTGACGACATATTTCTTATTGTAAATGACATACCAGTCTTGTAGTCAATCAAGGATTGGTTGAACAAGTGCTTCTCCATGAAGGACTTAGGAAAAATAGCCTATATTCTAGGGATCAAGATCATTCATGATAGATCCAAGAGTATTCTTGGACTAAGTCAAAGTACATACATTGACCAGATACTAAAGAGATTTAGTATGTAACAATCCAATAGGGGATTGGTTTCAGTGTCACATGGCATACATATTTTTAAGAAAATGTGTCCCCAAACACAACATGATAAAGATAGGATGAGTAAGATTTCATACGCTTCAGTGATAGAATCTATCATGTATGGCATGTTATGTATCAAACTTGATGTTGCCTATGCACTGATCATGGTAGGAAGATATCAAGAAGATCTAGGAGAACAACATTGGACTGCTGTCAAGAATACCCTTAAGTATATGAGAAGAACTAAGGATATGTTCCTAGTGTATTGAGGATATGTAGATCTTGTCATCATAGGGCATGATGATTCTAGTTTTCAGACAGATCATAATGATCTAAAATCGTAATTAGGATATGTTTTCTATCTCAATGGAGGATTTGTGAGCTAGAAGAGTTCAAATCAGCCATTTTTCATTGATTCTATAGTGGATTTTGAATATATAGTGGCTTCTGATGTAGACAAGGAAGTAATATGGATTCAAAACTTTTTCCAGGATCTTGATGTGGTTCCTAGTAGTAAAGATCCCATTACATTGTATTGTGATAATACTACAATGGTGTCTCTTGAAAAATATCCAAGGTCATATCAACGGAAAAAGTACATACTCCATAAATATAACCTCTTGAGGGATTTATATCAAAGGTTTGAATTTTCAGTGAGTAGAGTGTCCATGGAAGATAACATGACAAACCCCTTGACTAGCCTATCTCAGTAGAAGCATGAATATCAAGTGATAGCTAGCAGACTGAAGGTTGTTAGCAATTGGATCTAGTGTAATTGGGAGTCTGTTAGAGTTGGTTACCTAGAAACCAACTTCTTTTTACTTTATGATAAACCTATATAAATTGGATTAATATTAATAAACTACTTATCACATCATGATTGTTCTTCTGTGTGACATAGTATGTGATAATGTCCAAAAAATAACTATTACATTAAAAGGTCATAGTAGATCCCTACTATGATGAGAACCTAGAAGTACCGTGACACTATTCTTGAATATATGTTCTATGGCCGAATGATATCATTTTAAGGAACACAAATGATATAGGCTATTAGGGGTGGGTACTCATGAAACTTTGAGGCACCATCTCATGGTGTGTGCCCTTAGTAATATCCAGGAGGATATTATGAGAACAAGACCCACCAGTAGGAAATCCAAATTCATAAGTTTCATTGTATGTTCCTATCTATAGATGTGTGTATTGGTCTTTAGACTTTAAGATTATTATTAATGAGTATTATGAATCGCACACTTAGATGTATTGATTAAAACCATGAGGAAAGATGTTCGTGGCGAGGTAGGATATGTTGAGTGCATCACGAGTAATACTACAATAATGAATAATGAGAGAAAGGATTTGTCACTTCTATGAAAGTAGATATCTCAGGCCATTTGATGAAAATGATATAGCCTAACTAAATCCATGGTCATGGTGTTCTCTAGGAATGTTCAATTTTAGGAAGTCAAAGAATAATAAATCAAGCACATGGGTTGATGGCACTTGTGTGCAACCTACTTGATTGGAGATATTGGGAAAAAAGGATTATATTATATGGTAAGTGTTCATTTGAGGTGACATGTCATTGAAACATCAACTTCTTTCTCTTGGGTTCCTTGACACGTTTTTATACATTAATCTTGGACTTTAGGCAGGCCCGCCTAATGCCAACGATAAATAGGTCTAGAGGGTCACACGCTAAGTGTATCCAGTATCTCAGTTAAATAATTTATTTATTTAAAAAGTTGAATAAATATTATTCATGGTTTTGGTTTAATAATTATTCAAGTATGCCTGATCACATTTATTTCATTGCTAGTTATTCAAGAGAAAATATTGCAGATGAAATATTTATTTATCAGTGAATAATGCAGTTATATTTATTTAATAAATAAATAGTCATAATTCAAGTCTTGGTAAATATTGAGGAGGATTGGTGGGCCAAGTTATGGGTCTGGTGAGAAATAGTATTAAATATTATTTGGTTAAATAATATTTAAATATAATGTGAAAGTTAAGCACATGTCATGGAAATAATATCATTGCTATTATTATTTGACATGGGGTTTCATATGGAATAATAAATTAAGTAACGACACCTGTGATAATTATTTATTATTACCTGATGAATTAAATTCCCCGTTATGTTATTATTCTCTAAATTGTCCAAGAGGTCATTCGACTGGCTAACCAATCGTTGTGCGCATAAAATCCTTATAGAAAATATCTCGAGCCTAGATAACTCTTCCCTCTCCAAGAATTCCCTCAATAATGAGAGTGATACTCCTCCACCGGATCAAGAAGAGAGCTTTGGAAGCAATTCTCAAAGTGATCAAAGGCGTACATCACAAGCGCAAGGATCTTCTACACTAGAACCCTAAGACTCCTTTAGTGACGTCTGAAGATACATGGAGTACATGTGGACCACTGTTAGAGAATTCCTATCCTTGGATTCTACATCGCAATGAAGCCAAACCTTAGACCCATGGTTGAAAATATCAACAAAGAAAGAATCACATTTGAGGTAATTCTATAATTTAATTAAATTAATTATAAACAAAATATGTCGATCATCTCTTCTTAGTTCTAGGTTATCTCTTTTGTCTTTTATATTTGATTCAATTACCTAGATACTAGCGTTTTTCTTCATACTTATCCTGATTTAATCATCAATTATGTCAATTTGAAAAGTTGGGTACATGCCCATCATGCGCTTCCACTGCGCCTGGAACCTACAAACCTTCGATCAGGACCAGCTGTGAGTATGGGATGATGATGTACTGAAGACGATATTAAGATGTTGTTATGGTCACTATGAGTACTTGGTGATGCCCTTTGGCATGATGAATGCTCCAAAAGTGTTCATGGGACTCATGAACCATATTTTTCAGCTTTATTTAGACCGGTTCATGGTATTCTTCATCGACGATATCCTTTTTTTCTTGACGTATGAGGAGGAGCACGCGAGACACCTAAGGATGGTTTTGGATGTACTATGAGAGTACCAACTTTATGGGAAACTCTTGAAGTTCTAGTTATAGATTCAGGCGGTCCACTTTCTAGGACATGTTATCTTAGCGGATGGAGTGGCAGTTGACTCGGCCAAGGTGGGGGCAGTGTTATCATGGGATCCACTTAGGAGCGTGATGGAGGCGCAGAGCTTCCTTGGGCTTGAAGGCTATTACTGGAGATTCATACCTAATTTCTCTAGGATATCAGCATTGATGATAACTTTTACTTGAAAGGGGAAACGTTTTGTGTAGACAGAGAAGTGTCAATAATCTTTTCTACAGTTGGGGCATAGTTTGATGAGCGCTCTAATCTTGAGATTATCGGAGGTGGATATTGAGTATGTAGTGATTTGCGATGCATCAGGGACTGGACTTGGTTGTGTCCTAATGAAGAGGCAAGCAGTGATTGCTTATGGTTCATTCTAGTTGAGGCCACATGAGGAGAACTATACGACCCACGATCTTGAGTTAGCAGTATTAGTCTTTGCATTGAAGATGTGGCGACACTACCTAATGGGTGAGAGGTTTATCATCTACTATGATCACAAGAGTCTCAAGTATATATTCTCTCAGAAGGATATGAAGTTGAGATATAGACGATGTCTAGAGATCATCTAAGACTATAACTTTTAGATTATCTATACTCCTAGGAAGGGTAACATGGTGGAAGATTTTATCAACAGAAGATCTAGTTTTCAGTTGCTGAATAAGGAATCCAAGAAGTTGGCCTCGTTACAGTTATCTTTTGTGGATGGATATGGAGTATCTTACCTCCAGTAGATGGTTGTCACCCCTCCACTCTTACAACTAGTCAGGGAGGCACAACTTGGGGATGCCGATTGTGAGACCCTACGTGCTCAAATGTCCATAGGACATGTGCCTAATGGGTATTCACAATGTGGGGAGCACATCGTCTTTTTCAAAGGATGCACAATTTTACCAGTGGCATTGTGGGAGGAGGTTCTATGGGAGTTTCATACATCCCCTTTGGCAGTACATCCTAGAGTGGAGAAGATGTACTAGGACCTATGACATCAGTTTTAGCGGACATGGATGAAGAAGGTAATGATAGAGTTCATTTATTGATGCCTTACGTGGTAACAAGGGAAGGTTGAGTTCCAAGTTCCAATAGGTTTAGATCAACCCCTTGAGGTTCCAGAATGAAAGTGGGATGGTATATTGATAGACTTTATGACAATTTTATCACATATTTACAAGGGATATGATGCCTTCTCGGTGACTGTTGACCACCTCACCAATTCGTCCAACTTCATAGCTATCTAGGAGTAGAGTTTAGTAGAGGTCTTGGGACGCCTCTATGTGCAGAAGATATTTCTTCTCCATGTAGTCCCATTGAAAATATTTTCTGATTATGATGCTCATTTTACATTCCGGTTTTGGAAGGGATTATAGGAGGTGTTTGGGACTCTGTTACACTTAAGTACAATTTTTTCACCCCTATAAAGATGGCCAATGGAGCGAACCATTCAGGTCCTGGAGGACATGTTGTAGGATTTCATGTTGGAGTTCAGACATATTTGGGAGGATCACCTACCTCTTGTGGAGTTCTTGAACAACAACAACTACTACCATTCCGCCATTGGTATGAAACTATTAGAGGATTTGTATAAGCGGCCCTGATGGTCACCCCTTTACTGTAATGACCTAGAAGATTCATCACTCATGGGCTCAGAGTTGGTGCGAGAAACTACTGAGAATGTGTAGATTATCCAGGAATGGATGAAGACTACAAATATCCATCATAAATCTTATGTTGACAGGTGGTGGAGGCCTTTGGAGTTCGAGGAAGGATACCATGTATTCCTTCGAGTTTCACCTCGACGGGGATTGAGGATATTTGTCCGGGGCAGGAAGTTATCTCCAAGGTTTATTAGCCCTTTTTAGATACTATGTAGAGTTGGAAAGGTGGAATATCACTTGGCTCTACCCCTGTAGTTAGACCGGGTACATGATGTCTTCCATGGGTTGTAGATGAGGAGGTACGTGCATGACCCATTGCACATCATCGACTGGGGTGAGATGGAAATTGATGATGAAGAAAATTTTACTGAGTACCTAGTGGAGATCATGGATCGGTAGGAGAGGATCCTACGTGGGTGATTGATTCTGTTGGTGCATGTCCGGTGGCGGAACGAGAATCTTCAAGAGAGTACATGGGAGTGGGAATCTCAGATACCTGTGCAGTACCCACATCTTTCTAAATAGCCTTTTTTTTGTCTTTTCAGGGATGAAAATACCCAAGGTGGGAAGAATGTAATGTCCTAGATATTTTCCATGTATTATTTTTTAAATATTACATGCAATTAATTCGAGACTAGGTACTGAGACGATGTGTGATTCTGAGGCACATGGTGCCTGGAATAAATGTTTGAAATATATTAAAACACTAAATAGCATGTGCACGTAGTTTTCCTAAAAAAGTGAAATAACATCTAAGAGGGTACCCAGATCAGAAATCTGAGGGCACTGTTGTGTTCAGAGCAATGATTTTACCCTAGGCACGACCTAACATCGGCCGGTGTGGGTCAACTGTGAAAAGTAGATTTCGGGTGTTTTAATAAATAAAATAAATTGAAAGATTTATTTTATTTTAACATTTTTCAGCAACGTAATGACATATCTTTTTAATTATCCTTTTAAGTAGGGATCTAGGGTTAGACTCATAACCCTGTAATTTCCTGGAGGCACTGGAGAGAACCCTAGATAACTCTCTCGGCAGCAAATGATGAAGAAACTTGGATCGAAGATTGACGAACACCGTTCTTAATGGATATCACCAACGAAAGAGATGAGGGGACCTATATTTATTAGCGAGTGATCCAAAAAAAGTTAGGGCATGATATTTGGATTTCTTTTCCCCATTTTTGAATTCAACGATGAACGTGGACCAACCAATGAACAAGTTGATTTACGGTTCGATCGTTCTTGTGGGATATGTTTATATTGTAGGATTATTTTTGAGGTTCGTTTATTGAGGATTGCTTTTGTTTTCTTGATTGTTCTTACAGAATGGATCGAGGATGGAATAAACAATGGCCAAGGTTTTTTCCTTCGATTGTTCATTGTGTTTTCTTCTCCCCCGATATTCTTTGCGTTCTTCGTTCTTCATGGTTAATGAACGAACGATTGTTGTGCCTTCAATTATTGGTGAAATGATCCAAAATTGAAGATCAAACCTCATGAAGACCTATAGAAGGTGTGAAAATTATGGTGAAGGACTAATCAAGGTGATTTAGGAATACCCATTCTCTAGACAATTGAAGAGTGGATGGATGAAATCAGTTTTCGGGGCCGATTGAATGCCTAAAACCCATCAATTCAGTGTTGTAATGGAGATAAAACCTTGGATATATAGTTTCGAGGTGAACTGAGCTTTGAATCAAACACTAGAGGATCAAATGAGGCGCACATAGGGAGAATGGAGGTTCTGGGAAATTCTGAAGAACACGGCGTGTAGTCCGGGTTACATGGCGTGTGGCCCCAATATAGTGGTGGATAGGGTTTGAGAAGGTGGTCAAGTGTCACATGGAGTGTGAATCCTATCACACGGTGTGTAGGCCCTTCTCTGAGACTCTATGTATATATCAGGAGATACACGGACATAGGGCAGAGTATACGGGGTTCTGACATGGCGTGTACTCCCCCACACGGCTTGGTTAGACCGTTTACGCAGATTACCCCATGTACTGGTGCGCGGGAAGAGTTACATGGCTTGACACTGTGTACTGAAACATGGCCAGAGTACACGGGTGGACCCTGGTTGGAAGGGCATGACATGTAAGTCTTTTTACATGTCTTGTACTCTCTTTTTACATGACATGTACTTTTGACACGATTCGTTGTACACGGGAAGTACCTGGGTTCAAGGGACATAGCGTGTGACCTTAATACACTCCATTTACTCTCTTATACATGGATTGAGACACTTTTCCATCATATCTTCAACAGGTTTTGTTAAGGGTTTGTTCCCGTATCCTTCCCCTGAAGGTTATTTGGTATCATTTCCTACTCATAGGAGTATGATCCCTTCTGTAGGACTTTCTAGATAGAGTTGTTGGAATCCCCTCTGAGAGGCCCAAAGTTGGATCCTCTATTCATTCTTCATGCCCTAGGTAGATTCCTTGGTATTGACATGACAAAATTTACCGGGCATCGATACTCTACTTAGCAGGTTAATCTAGATGGAGTTGTTGGTATTACCCCATGGCCCGGGCTGTGATCCTCATCTTTGTATTGTATCTCTTTTTAGATATATCGGTGTATCTCTCTCATGATGGTTTCTGATGAACATTACTTCTTAGACAGATGTATTCAATGCTATCAAACTTAGGAGCGTGTTCTCCCGAATGAGTGCTTCATGGAATCTTTGAGCTTAATCCCTAGTGTGAGTATGGGTTGGTTGTGACTTACCTCTAGAAAATGCATCTTGGTTTGATTATAATAGGATGTTCTTGTTATATGTTCCATAGACATATACCTCTATAGAGATTAATAAACCTTTCCTTTGTGTATTGATTTGTGGTTTCAGGGTGTCCTACTGAGTATTATTATACTCACCCATACATGGAATTTTCCCGCACGTGTCATGTCTTGTGCATACGAGCGACCTTTTGACAGAGTTTAGGGTGGACTGGGACCGGATAGAGCTTTGTGACCTCAGGAAGGACAAGGTGTTCCTACGGATTCAAGTTGTAGTCCCAGTTCCTATTTTTTTTACAAGTTGAACTTTGTAGTTTATAGACTCGTTCTTTTTTGGGCTTGTATTCTGGCACAGTTTACTTTACTGCACTTTACTTTCCTATTGTACTCTGTTGGTTGGGATAGTAGTATGCATGCATTTATTTCTTAGTAGTTTTTACATTTCAACATTTGTGGGCTTAGAGATGTGTGTGTGCATACAGGTACATAGACAATGCCTCCCATGTTAGTGATATGCCTACTCGGTGCTAGTCACCAACCCCTAGCCTAATGGAGGTGGGCTTGAGGAGTCACGGCAAGGGCCCCATTGGGACGAGTCGTGACAATATATATATATATATATATATATATATATATATATATATATATCCGTGTGTGGGGGGAGTGTGTGTGTATTAACATGTGAGTATATATATATATATAAGTTTTAAAAAAACGTGTAAAGTTATTGATACACACACACACATATATAAATATTTAAAAAAACGTATAAGGTTTTTGATAATATATATATATATATATGTATGTATGTATGTATCTATCTATCTAATATGTGTATTTGTTTAAAAAACATGTAAAAATATATCTAATTAAGAAATCATGTAATATATATATATATATATATATTAACAATTGAATATGTATATATAAACACTTTAAAAAAACCTATAAGGTTTATTATATATATGTGTGTGTGTGTGTGTGTCAGTTTATATAGATTTGAATATGTATATTTTTTAAAAAGGGGTCAGAATATATTTGATGTATTTATATTAATTAAGAAATTGTGATATACATATATATAGTAATGATTAAAATGTAATAATAATTTAAATAATTAATAATATTCATTAAATAATTTATAATAACTAATAATTATTTAGTCAATATTATTAATAAATAGTAATTATTAGTGTTAATTACAAAATAATATTAATAATTTGAAAATTTGAATAAATTACGAAAATTTGTAAAAGAAAAAATATGAAATACTAGTAATTGTTAAAAAATAGTAATATTTATTATAAATCAAGTTAAAATAGTAAATAATTAATATTACTTAATAAATAATTTTATCAACTAGTAAAAATTAAAAAAAATATTTATAATAAATACTACATTTTTTGTCCAACCTTGCAAAAAAAATATAAAAAATAATAACTATTAGAAATTCACAATAATTCGTATAAATGTTGTATGAATTGAAATAATTTTTATTAATAATTTTTATAAATGTTGTAATGTATATATATATATATATATATAATATTAATACAAGATTAAAAATGATACCCTCACGTGAGATGTAATGAAACACCTGACGCACATGGAATAACCCTTACACAAGGAATAAACCCTTACACATAGACTAAACTTTTGGTCAACTTCCATCTTTGTAGTACCTAATGCATTGGAGAGCTATAATGGGTCTCGCCCATCATATCTTGAGCTATAATGGGCTCAACCCAACATATCTTGAGCTATAATGGGCTCAACCGAACATATCTTGAGCTATAATGGGGACCACCCACCATATCTTGAGCTATAATGGGCTCAACCCAAAATAAATAATGTCCAAGGAACATATCATGAATAAGTCACTTCATAACTCATTTACACCCTTGAGCAAAACACACTCACATTGCAAAATACCCTTTTTTCGTATAAAAACAGTTTTAGAATATAAACATCACGCACACAATAATGAAATAATATTATTCAAAAATAAATATAAAAACATATAATGGAGATATTATAGAAATAAAACATCATAAAATCAGAATATAACACTCATGATATTAATAAAAAAACAATATCTTTGTATTTCATAAAGGAGACATTTAAAAGGATTCAAGAGGAATGTTCTTTACAAATACCTTAACATTAAAGAGAGAATTGATTAAATGAATGGATTATGTATATATATTGTAAGTACACATAATAAAACATAATATAATCAAATTAAATTTCAAAAATCCTCTTATCATGATAAAACCATTGATGTTGAAGGTTAACCCAAAGAATGGAAATTGGGTTTAGAATTCACTTGGGAAATTTCTTCATGGTAACAGGTGTACATGGGAGGGATTAATGAGATATAAATGGGGTATATCATCATTAATATATCATTAGGGAAGTATGGGGGAGGTTTTAATACATACACTATCATTAGGAATAATCTGGAACATATTTTCTCAACATCAAAATTTGAAAAACATTGTGTACCTGAAACAAATTCAGAGGAAATGCTACTCGGTATGCAACTAGTCCCACTTTCTCCAAGATTTAAAAAGGACATATGAACCATGGAATTAGATTTCCTTTCTTACAAAAACACATCACACTTTTCCAAGGAGAGATTTTAAGAAAAACATAGTCACCTACCTTGAAAGAGATGTCTTTTCTTCTGTTATCTGCATAACTTTTCTGCCTACTCTGATTTATCCTCATGTGTTGCTAGATCATATTCACTTTCTCAGCCACTTCCTCTACTAATTCTGGCCCAATCAACTTTCTTTAACCGATTTCATCCCAAAACGCTGGAGTTTGACACCTCTTCCCATACAATGCCTCAAAATGTGTCATCTGTATACTAGAATGAAAACTGTTATTATAAGAAAACTCAACTAATGAAAGATGTTGATCCCAACTTCCCTGGTAATCCATTTAACAATCTCAAAGCATGTCCTCCAGATTCTTAATCTCCCATTCTGACTGAGGATGAAAATCCGTACTGAAATTTAATTTTATTCCCAATGACTTATGAAGGCCCTTCCAAAAGTTATAAGTGAACCTGGGATCCCGGTCAGATAAAATGGAAAGAGTCACTCCATGTAACCTGAAAATATATTTTAGGTACAAATGAGAAAGATGATCCAAAGACATTGTATCTAAAATAGAGAGAAAATCTGAAGATTTAGTCAGTCGATCAACAAAAACCCAGATTGCATTGTTACCTCAAAAATTCTTCAGTAGTCCCATAATGAATTCCATAGATATATTCTCTCATTTCCACTTTGGCACTGGAAAAGGATGAAGCATCCCCTTCAGTAACTGCCACTCTACCTTAACCTATTGTCATGTAAAACATTTCATGGTAAAATTAGCAATATCCCTTTTCATTCCATCCCACCAGTAATACTCCTAAAGGTCTCTATACATCTTAGTGCTTCTAGGATGAACTGAAAATAGAGAACTATGAGCTTCACATAACAATTCTTTCTTCAACTGAGAATCACAAATCACACACAACATTTTTCCAAATCATAAAACACAATATTTATCAAGGTTAAATTTTGAAAACTTACCCATTTTAACCAATTATACCTTTTTCTGTAGCTCCCCATCTGTCTTTTGTGCTTGCTTTATTCTGTCTGAAAAAGATGACTTAAATTAAACCTGAAATAAAATAGAAAAATTTCCTGCAACAACAACTTCCAAGACAAAGTTTATCAAATCATTTACCAAAGGATCACATTCCAAATGTATCATGTTTAATGTGGCATTAATTTTTCTACTCAATGTATCATCCACTCTGTTTGATTTCCCAGGATGGTAATGAATCGTGCAATCATAATCCTTAATTAGTTCCAGCCTTCTTCTTTGTCTCTTGTTTAATTCCTTTTGAGTAAATATATACTTCAAGATTTTATTGTCAGTATAAATTTCACATTTTACTCCATACATATGATTCCTCCAAATTTTAAAAGCAAAAAACCATAGCTGCAAATTCCAAATCATGTGTGTGATAATTTAACTCATGATATTTTAGTTTTCTTGAAGCATAAATAATTACCTAATCATTCTACATCAGAACACAACCAATTACCTTCAAATATGCATCACTATAGATGAAAAATTCACCATTTCTGGAAGGCAAGGCCAAAACTGGAGATTTCACCAATCTCTTCTTTAGTTCCTAAAAACAAACATCACATTATTATGTCCAAACAAATTTAACCCATTTTGTGTTAACTTAGTTAACAGGATAGATAAATGTGAAAAGTTTTTAAAAACCCGTTAGTAATAACCTGCTAATACAAGAAAATTATGAATCTCTGTAATGTTTGTAAGTCTTGGCCATTCATCAATCACTTTTTTTGTGGGATCAATTGTTATTCCATCCTTATTTACAATTTTCCCAAGAAAATAAATCTGTTGCAACCAAAAATCACACTTTCTAAATTTTACATAGAGTTTCTTTTCTTTTAAGGTTTGAAAAACAACCCTTAGATGTTTTTCATGATCTTATTTGATTCTAGAATATACCTGAATTTCATCAATAAACATAACCAAAAACTTATCTAATAACTCATGAAATATTCTATTCATAAGATTCATGAATACAACGGGTGCATTAGTTAACCCAAAAGGAATAACTACAAATTCATAATAACCATATCTAGTATGGAACATAGTCTTTGGGATGTCTTCATTCTTTACTTTCAACTAATGGTACCCCCACCTCAGGCCTTCGAAAAATATTATGTTTCCTAGAGTTGATCAAAAAAATCATCGATATGAGGAAAATAATACTTTTTTTAACAATAATGTTATTCAAGGCTCTATAATCAATGAAAAGTCTCATTGAACCATCTTTCGTATTAACAAACAAGATATAAGCACCCCATGGTGAAGTGCTAGGTTGGAGGAAGACTTTATCTAATAATTCCTGCAACTGCTTTTTTAATTCTAGAAGTTTCATTTGAGACATTTGATAAGGGGGTTTAGAAATTTGCTTAGCATTAGGAACTAAGTCAATGGTAAACTCAACCTCTAGATTAGGAATAACACTAGGAAAATCATTAGGAAAAACATCTAGGTATTCATTTACCAATGGTACATCATTAATCTGGATAGTTCCATTTTTTTTAAAAATGTGAGCAAGATAACTTTGATTTCCATCTTTTATTAGTTTCTTAGCTTCCTAATATGTTATCAATGGTATGGGTTAATTCTTGTACACAAACCAAAAATCTTCCTGAAAAAAAAAACATCTTTTTCTCTCCAATTTATCTTAGTGTGATAAAAAGAAAGTCATTTCATACCCAGAATAACATCAAACTCTACCAGAGGCAAAACAACAAGGTTTGAAGGTAAAACCTTTCCATATAAAAAGATAGGTAGATTCTTATAATTTCCTTTTTCCACAATATTTCATTCATGTGTTTTTACCATGAGTTTTTGTTTCATTTCATGAGGTTTAATTCCTAATTTTTCCAAAAATTTCTCAGAAATGAAGGAATGAGTAGACCCCGAATAAAACAACACATTTGGGAAATCTGTAAAAAGAAAAAATGTACCTGATACCACCTCATTTTATGGATCAACTTCTATTGAAGTGGTTGAAAAATATTTTTCAACACATTTATTATTCCAATATTGCTAATTTCCTACCTAAGTGACTAGCTTTGGAGAAACATTAGCAAAATGAACCAATTCCTTATAGTTGAAGCATCTCACCATCGACTTCTCATTAATTTTCAGATCATTTTCCTTGTAATCACGAGACATGTGTACAAAATTTCTACATCAGCATCATTTCCCATAATTTAAAAGAAATTCAACAGGATGCCTTTTACCACACTTTTCACAAGAAGGGAGATTGATTTTATTACCTCCAGATTTCTTTGATGAATTCTTCCCCAAAGCCTACCAACCTGATTGCTTCTTATTCTTTTCATCACGAGGCACATACGTGTCAGCAAACTCCATCTCCAATTTTTCAGCACAACGAACAAGTTTCTCATAGCTTTTAAACTCTCATGAAGCCAAATCTCTTAGAAAAAATGGTTTCAAACCAGAGTAAATTTTATTAATTTTACTATCAAAATCCTGAGTAAAATCCGATACATACCTGGCTAGTCTTATAAAATTGGCTTCATATGATTCCATAGAATCATCATCTTTCTGCTTTAGTTCCAAGAATTTCTTCTCCATTCTGAGTCGAACAGTTTTAGGAAAATATTTTTCTAGAAAAAGACTCTTAAAATCATCTCATTCCAAACTTTCAATATCATCTATTTCTATCGTATTCTTAACCATAGACCACCATTGATCGGCTTCACCTTCCAAATGATAAATGGATAGTATTAAATTTTGACATCCCGAACATCCCAGGACATCAAATATCTTTTCTATAGCATTGATCCAGCCTTCAGTTATCACTACATCTATGGTTCCACTGAATGCTAGAGGATGATGCCTCATAAAATGATCCACAAAAGACATGTTTCTTCATGGTAGATCATGTTTCTCTCAAGAATGGATAACACCACCATTTATTGCTTGAGTCAAATGATCCATTTCTGTAACAAATTGCTCGGTTTTTATTACCACCATTCTATGATGTAGATTCGGACAGACATCAGCCTCTTGGTGCCATCCTACTTTAGCATCTCTGTTTCTTCTATGGAAAACCATTCTGAACAGACATATCTTAGAAGAAGCAACATGGTAATCTTTAAATGATATAACATTTCAAATTAAACACAGAGTAAAATCATTTATGGTATTCTCTTAACATCATCACATCCCCTAAAGTTGTCTAAACCATCCTTTGATACCAACTATAAGGACCCGACCTTAAAACGTTACTTAATATTGAATTTTAGTCAATAGAATACATTATTACACAATAAGGATCTTTTCAGGTTTATAGTTTTAGAGAATTAGGATATCTTACATACATAACATACCACATTCATACAAATGGGATACCACTAAAAATAGTATCCATTTTTTTTTAAAATATTGAACATTAAAACTTAAAACATGATTTATTTGACAACACTCCATATCAAACATCAAAACTCCCTTATTTCTCTTACCAATCCTTATATCCTGTGAAAAAACATTTTAAAAACTTGGGATGAGTATAAAACTTAGTATGGGATATAAAGAAAGAAACTTTTAGTCGAGTGATAGCATAAAAACCAATAAAACCCATAATCATAAAAATACATATCCATAGAAACATAATTTAGTTGACTTGGGACATATTTACCATATCACTCTTACATTCACCCTTACACATGGAATAACCTTTTGGTAAACTTCCATCTCTAGAGTACCCAATGCATTAGATAGCTATAATGGGGCTCACCCATCATATCTTGAGCTATAATGGGCTCAACCCAACATATATTGAGCTATAATGGGATCAACCCAACATATCTTGATATATAATGAGGATCAACCTTCATATATTGAGCTATAATGGGATCAACCCAACATAAATAATGTCCAAGGAATATATCATGAATAAATCACTTCATAACTCAATTACACCCTTGAGAAAAAAACATCCACATTTCAAAATACTATTTTTTCGTATAAAAATGGCATTAGAATATAAACATCGCACACACAATAATGAAATAATATTATTAAAAAATAACTATGAAAACATATAATTTAGATATTATAGAAATAAAACATCATAAAATCATAATATAACACTCATGATATTAAGAAAAAGAACAATCTCTTTGTATTTCATAAAGGAGACATTTGAAAGGATTTAAGAGGAATGTTCTTTACACATACCTTAACATTGAAGAGAGAATTGATTAAATGAAAGTATTATTTATATATATTGTAATTAAACATAATAAAACATAATATAATCAAATTAAATTTCAAAAATCTTCTTATCACAATAAAACCATTGATGTTGAAGGTTAACCCAAAGAATGGAAATTGGGTTTAGAATTCACTTGTGAAATTTCGGCATGGTAACGAGTGTACATGGGAGGGATTAATGAGATATAAATGGGGTATATAATCATTAATATATCATTAGGGAAGTATGGGTGAGGTGATAAAACTTACACCATCATTAGGAATTGAAAATTAAAGAGCATAACATATGGGTGATTCTTGAATAAAAGTGAGAAAGAGAGGATCCCTTACCTCAGGTTAGACTTTCGTCAAACATGTTTAAACCTCATGTATGAAGGTTAAAATAGTGTTATTAATATTTTATAGAAACATATTCATGTTTATAACACCTTTAATGATCATTTTATACCATCATTCCACCCATTCATTAATAATATTTTGTTAATTCCATTGTTTTTGGGTGCGTTCTTCATATGGTTTCCATGATCGGTTCATGATGGATATTCTTGTCGGTTGGAAATGAAACTCCAGAATTGGAATGGAAAGATATTTAAATATTTCTAGAACCATAAATTATACCATTTATCATTTTTAATTCTAACATGAGGATGATTCATAAGTTAAAACATTATTGATATTTGTTTAGGTCATTTTGGCAATTCTTCGATCACAATGAACTCATTTTGTTTTTTAAATTAATAACATGTGTACAAAAAAGATTAAAGAACCTTATATAAGATATAATACATAAATTATAACCTGGTTCAACCATAAAAATGGTTTCATGACCATTATTGAAGGGATTAAATGAAATTGAAAACACATCTTCCACGATGTTGGTAAATCGACACATCACGAATAGTGTTTTAATTTCTAGAATAAGTGGGAGAGAAGAATAAGTATAATGGTGAATCTTACATAAACATGATGAAATACATAATATGTAATATATTTTATCATTAATTCCTCTTGGATAAGTGGTAGTGAGTAAAGAATAATAATAGAAAAGAAAATGAAAAAAGAAAGAAAGAAAAAAAAAGAGGATGTTTACCTCTTGATCTCTTATCCTTGAGATCCTTCTTAAAGCCCTTGGTTTTGGCCTTTTGGTGAGACCAGTAGGTATTGGACTTGGGTAAGGGGATTTATAGGAGTATTTAGTAGAACTTAGGCAAGTATCAAGGATTGAGAGGTGTGGGATGAAGAGGGGGGAGTGGATGGTATTTATAGTGGAGGAGAGGAGGAGTTTTATATTATTTTAATCATTATTTTATTATTTTGGAACAAGATAAGAAATAGTTATGATTCCTAGATCAGAAATAGTAAATAGTGCATGTTATTTCTACATAATGGTCTTAAATAAGCCATACATCAGTAGATGACATCATAATTCATGAATTTAGCATTTATCGTAAATTATCGTGTTTTACTATTAACCAAAATTTCAAGTATTTCAAAAAAAATCCCAAAAATTCACCCTAACCATTTTTATATGTGTAGAATTAAAAAATGAACTCAATTTTTTGAAAATAATTTTCTAAATATGATTAATTTAATTTTTAAATAAAATAATATTTTATTCCAAAAAAAAATTTAAAACATTTATTTACTTATTCCATGATATGGGTATATCATAACTTCAATTAAATATTATATGTATACTATCATAGGTGAGGTTACTATTAATAATGGTATGTTACTATTTATAAGGGTTACATTACTATTCATAAGGGTATGTTATTATTCACCAAAAATTAAGTTAGTCTTATCATACTCTAAATAATTTACTGATTGCAACCGTGTATATCCATTTTTAAAAATTCAAAATATAGAAGTGGGAAAATTAAGTTTTGTTCTAATTATAACTATCTACTTAAAACAATGTTTCATGCATTTAAATTTACTTTTAAAAACCTTGGGGTGTTATAGAAGGTGAGGATAAGAGAAGAAATGAAATGAAATTGAAAATAAATTAAAAGAAAAAGGAAGAGGATTTTACCACTTGGATTTATCCTCCTTGAGAACCTCCTTAGGAAAAATGCTTTGGTATTTTGATGAGACCAAGATATCCTGGGCATGGGATATGGGCTTGGTAAGAGGTTTGGGAAGAATTTGTACAATACTCAAATCTTGATAGGTGTGAGGAAATTAAGTGGTGAGGGTTGGTATTTATAGTGGAGAAGAGGGGTGTTTTCTCATTATTATATTCATTAGTTTATTATTTTTTGGATCAAGACTATGAATAATTTGAGAATTTTCACTAAATATATTAAACTAATGAAGGGAAGGTCTAGATTATGGTGCTTATATCAGCACTGACTCAAATAATATTGTATTTAACTTATAATGTATATATATCATAAATTACCGGCCTGGGAGTGCAATGTAGCTCTCAGGGAGAGAACTTCTCGTGTAGTTAGGGTTTCAGCCGCGGTATCACCCCACCTCTCCTCTCACTCGCTCTACCTCTGTTGCACGTCGTCTCCCCCTCACGTGTTGTAGCAGCTCGAACGCTCCCTCCTGGTGCGTTGTCCTCCCCCATGACTCCCCGAGCTGTTGTTCGCGACGGTGACGATGCCTCTCCTTTTCCCATTGCCACAAGGTCTCTAGTGTCAATGGATTAACCTTCTTCTCCCCCACCAGTGGTTTTCTATTCTCTTTCGACGACGGCATAGGCATCCCGAGCCTCCCTCATGGTTCGCTGTGTCTCACTCCCACCAATGGACTCAACTTGCCAGCAGTTCAGATCCAGACTTGTGCGGACTCGTCATCCAGATCTAGGTGGTGGTGGCGGATCTTATTTTTGATGGCTCATCCCCTTCCCAGAATGATGTCCCCTGGCCTGAAGCAGCCTCGGATGGCCGATGTGGAATTTGATGCTCCTCACATCATCTTGGCACGACTTATTCAGGTTTCGTAGTGTTTGTAGTGGCTTTTTTTGTGAGCTTGTTGTGGACTAGTTTGGTTTTGTTGGATTCTTATTGTGACAGGGTCATCATCGACAACTTGGGCCTATACGCGGATGCTGATGGTCATCGTAGGAATGCTCGGTTCCAGTGGTGTTCTTCTCCTCTTCAAATCGATTCACGATTCCCTACGGGTTTGAACTTCAGTGATTTTGTTGTTTATTTGTGCCTCGGCTCTGCTTATCCTTGTTTCCTCTGCCATTTTGTTGTGATCCTTCACGCACGACCCCGTCTTGGTTGTATGGGATGGATTCCACGATGTTTTGGATTGTGTTAGTGGCTTCGGTGAAGTTCGATATGTTGGGGTGCTCTTTTGGCATGGTGGTGTTCTTTGGTTGTGGTTCTTCTTATTTTGGTTTTTGGTTCTCACTTAGCCTGAAAGTGATTTTGTTAGGTTCTCACTGATCCATAAAGTGTTTTATTTGAAAATACAAAAAAATGTTTGAGGATAAAATTATTGTATTTTATTATTCACTAAAAATTCAAGTATTTTAGAAAAATATAAAAAATTCACCCCAACCATTTTTTTACAAGTAGAATTCAGAAATGAACTCCATTTTATGAAAATAGTTTTCTAAATATGAGTAATTTATTTTTTAATTAAAATCATCATTTACTTGGAAAATACAGATTTTAAAATTATAACTGATTTTTGTAACACTTTTAAAAATTACTTAAGGTATCATAAAATTATCTTAAAACCATAAGACATCAAAATATTATTTATGGATACATTTTATGAAAAAAAATTAAAAATTATAAAATTAATCATAAAATTATAATTAAATATTTATGATTTACAAAAATACCAATACTTAATTAATAATTTTTGAAAAGTTTATTTACTTAGACTATGATATAATTATATCATACTTTCATTTATAAGATGCTTAAATTTTATTTATACCTTCATGGGTGAGATTACTATTCATTTGACCAGTTTACTATTCATAAGAGTTATATTACCATTCCTAAGGTCAAGTTAATATTGCATCTGTATTGGTTCCTTAACTTCTAGAAATCATTCTTATTTCATTAATTATTCATTTATAGAGTTTTTATTATGGTCTATAAGTGATTTTATGTGATTTATACTATATGACATTACAATAAGAAGGGAGAAATTCCATTGATAAAATTTTGGGTTGTTACAGTTCAAGTGAAGTGGAAGCATGGGCGAATTCAGGAGGAGACCTGGGAGAGGAAGTCTAATATGCGAGCACAGTGGCCAGACTTCTTTATTAAGACCCCACAGTGATGCTTGGAGTAGCTCGAGGATGGGCTATTATATGGTGGGGAGGTTGTAATATCTCATCTTTTTCTTGGTATGTCTCTCTATGATTTTTTTCATTAAACTTATTTCAATTTAGTTTTTTCTCATATTTAAGCCTTGGAGGTTGTGTTTCAGCATGGATAACTATATGTTTGAATAAATGCATACTTGGGTTGTGATGAAAGTTGAGAAAATTAGAGATTATCCATGTGGGGACCGGTTCAGGGATTATGTTTGAATTAAGGGAGTTTGGGTATAAATGGGTCAAGTGTTACCAAGGGTTCTTGGTAAGTTGAGAATCCTTAAAAGAATTTTGGGTTTCTATAGAGAAATTGGGCCAAAAACTATCTACAAGACATTTACACACTGCATAAATGGTTTACATGACATGTAAAAGCTACTAGACTCATGTTGTGAACCGATTCATGACGTGAAATGGTTACACATTGTGAACCAATAACATGACATAAAATGTTTAGGAGAATTAAATATTCCTCCTAGGTGATGGGTTTTTCGGTGTATCCCTCTAAAAATAAATACATGGCATGTAAATGGGTTACACACTATGTAAATTCCCAACCTCTGGTTTTAAAGGTGGCATGTGTGAGATTTATAACATCCCTACTCTTTATTTCATATTTAAACGTGATTTATTACATAAAATTTCACATAATATGACTCAGAAGATTGAGATTTCAAGTGTATTTTGGGTTTATGAACATTACATAACAACTTAAAACATGAAGTACAACAAAAACTATATTGAAAACTTCTTTAACATGACTACAACATTCCTTCATACTTAACATTTCATGGATAACCTAAGGAAAAACATAAGAAAGGGGTGAGATATAAAGCCCAGTAAGTAAATAAACAAAGCATAAAATGATGAAGAAAATATATGTTATACAATAGGCATATCAATGGTGTATAAAAGTAACATGAATAAAAAGACATGATATTTCATGGTAATCGTAACATGGGAAATGTGGCAACAACTTAAAACACTCCATCATAAACATAAGTCAAAGCTAAACCACCAAGACTTCATGGTGGATAAAATTCCCATAAAGGAATCGGGTAAACCCCCATACCAACATAACATATCATGATACTAAACATTACCCAATGCATTGGAGCGCTATTAGGGTGCACCCTTCATAAACATTTAAATCTCATGCTTAAGTGTGCCACATAGATCATATAACATGGATTCATTCAACATAATAATTTTATTCCATGATATATAAATATGTAATACATAAATTTAAGTCCCCAATCAATAGGAGTATGTTCATAAAGGTAGATACCCTTGATTGATAAATGGGTATGGTATTCACTACACAATTATTTTGGCATGGTAAATCGTGGTGTAATTTCAGCAGCATAACAGCATCATATAGAAATTCATAAAATGGGTTGATGGGAGAGAAATGGGTATCTAATCATTTAGACATGAAATGGAAAGTAATATGGATATTTAAGGACATTCCCAAACATATTTAATTGGAAATAGAAGGCGTAATATAATAAATAATCTTGAAGGAAGAGGAGAAAACAAAAGAACCCTTACAAAATTTTAGCATGATAACGGGTGTACGTACATGTTCTTAGGAGGGTTAAATGAGAGTGAAAGGGTCTCCCATCATTTATAAAACTAGTGTACAGTATGTGGGATAGGTAATAATGTATCCCAGTATATAAAAATAAAAATTAAAAAGGCATATCATAAATGAAGTGCTTGATTAAAAAAGGAGAGAGAGAATCCCTTACAGAATTTTGGTATAGTAACAGCTTAGGTAAGGGTCCAAATAAGGGGGGATAAATGATCCCTCATAAAAATAACACCAATTGGATATTAATTTAATTATTATAAATGAATTTAAATATAAGAAATTGAAATTAAAAGAACTAATATCAAAGAAGGTGCTTAAATTAAAAGGTGATGAGAGAAATCCCTTACTTGGATGTGTGACTCCAAAGGCTTGGGAGATACTTCTTGTGAGTTTGGGGGAACCTTGGTAGAACTCTATGGAGTATATGGAAGAGTTTGGATGAGATTAAAGTAGTTTTAGTGAAGATAAATGGGAGCTTGGGTGGGTTTATATAGGAAATAATGGAGATTTATTTATTATTTTGGTTTTAGACACTACCTAATAAATTATTCAAAACCACAAACCATACCATGGATTTTGACCATGGTTTACGGAAAAGGGGAGTGGATTAAATTATTTTATAAGGAAAAGGGATGAATATAATAAAATATTTCCCTTGCTTATGTGGAGGTGAGTCACACTTTCAAAGAAATGATTTAAAATCTTAAAATATATAATAAGTCTTGAAAGATTCACTAAGGATTTATAAAATAAATCAAATAAACATAAAATTACATTATTTTAAAGGAAAAAAATATATTTGTTCTATTATACCTTTTATAGTATTTATTACATCACTATTATCTATTATGATGTCATAAAACACACCATATATTTATACGGTATTTAATTTTTACCCAAAAATTTGACGGTCTCCGAAAATTATGAAAAATTCACTTTTGGGTAATTTTGACATCCTAATTCCAAAAATAATATTCATTTTATCTAAATAATTTTATAAATATGTGAATTTTAAATTTTAAAATAAAAACTAACATTTATTGAAAATGATGGGTTTTTGACAATAACGGTTTTCAAACCCTGATAAAAATTACACTTGAATTCATAAAAATCATATGATCATTTATATTTAAAAATAATAATTTAATAATAATATTTTATTAAAATATTATTTATTTCAAAAATCCATTAATTTATCAAAATAAATTTCTTAATTGAATTTGAATATAACCAAAAATATTATTTATGCTTTAAAATTCATTTACAAAGTAACAATAATAGGAAGAAAATATATTCATTATTATATACAAAAATAATGTACATAATCTTATTGCTAGTGTCTTGATACATATCCTTTTATTACACCATCATATTCCCTAAGAGTATGGTGTGCAATGGTGGGGCTTTCATGGGGCCGTTCGGTGAACATGGTTTGGGTCGTGATCTCGATGAGCTTGAACTTATCCCGTAAATGGTTTTGCTCATACTTAAGTTGTTGGATTTCATATTGAGCTTGGTCTAGGGAAAATCCCAGAAATTCTATGTCCCTTAGAAGCTCTAATATATGGGTTTCATCGGGTATGATCCTACTGGTTGAGGTAATCACTTTCTTTGTCTGTGCCAAAAGGATTTATTAAAACCCTATATTTATACTAGTCATGTTATCACTATTCAATAGCTATATTATAAATGGTGAAGATACTTAATGGTCATTTAAATCTAATTGTATATAAAAAAATAAGTGCATATTTTTTCTATATCCATATGAAATTTAATTAAATCAAAAATAATAATTTTATTCATAAAAGTTCATGTTGTTACAAGATTGATCTCATTCCTTCACATACAGCTTCCTCCTATTAACCCTAGGGTAGATTATAGGCAATTTTGGAGTGCCTCTCTCCATTCCGAATGTCCCATTTGTGTGATCGTTCCCCGGTGAATGGTTCTGCTTTGTTCTCCCTTCTATTCTGGTCATTGTGGTGTAATGTCTTGACCATGGTCATTGTTGGTTTTGATCTTGATCGGTTTTGATTAAGGTTATCTTGGTGATCTTTTGAACCTTTGTCTTTGTTGGCATTTTCCATTGGAAACATTTTGTTCTTCTCTGGTTAAAGGTAGGGGTTTAAATCTTAACACTATGGTTTGATTTTCAATTTCTAAGTATATGAAATGGTGTGATCACGCTAACACATGTGCGTGATAATTAATTAATTAAATAGAATGTTGATAATGCTATGTTGTATTCTTCATTGGATCCCTTTGGATTCAATTGATGATGTGACATGGATTATGGATACCCATTGGGTGAGAGAACCTTTGAAAGTAATGAATTATAAATGTCTTAGTGAGTCTCATACTAAGTGTTTCTATTGATCTCGATTAAATTCTATTTGAATTTAATTAATGGAATAAATATTATCCTCAAGACCGATGAATAATTTTATCCACATTTTATTTATCGTAAATGTTTATAGATGAATGAAATATTTAAATTAAATATTTATTCGGGTTTTCAATAAATGATGAGGGGGGTGAATGAATCAAGATCGTGTTCGTTGATAAATATTTATTTACAAGGTGGTAAATATTATTTATCATTGCACGTACTGGCGCATGTCACAAAAATAATAATAATAATAATAATAATAATAATATTATTATTATTATTATTAGTATTATTATTATTATTATTAATATTATTATTATTATTATTATTATTTTTATTATTATTATTATTGTTATTATTATTATGTGGCATGTGGTTTGTTGAAAATATAATATTATTTTAATGGTCGGCATGTAACTAAATAATATTTCTTAACCTAAACTCTAACTTTATAAATAGACAGTTATGTCTTTGTGTAGAGTGGTGTGAAAATAGAGAATTGCTGCTCACAATGAAATTCTCTCTCAACTCCTCCTTCTCTCTCCCTCTCAAGAACAAGAAAAACAAGAAAGGTTCCTTCAAAATTGAAGGATGAATGATCAATAAGAACAACGCAAGACAATCGATTCATTGCATAAGCACCTAAAAATTGATTAGCATTGCTCGAAGAACAAATGTGCAGGTGTGGATCACTGCTAGAGTAATTCTATCCTTGGATCCTCACAACGCAACAAAATCAATCTGATGGGGTTTTTGGAAGATCAACATTGTTAACAAAAAAAATGGATCCTAATCCAAGGTAATAATTTAAAAAATTTGGTACTGCCGCAAGTGCACCACACAACACTACAATAAAATTTCAAATAAATTGTTGGCCCGGGGACTCAACCCCGTAACTATTCCCCAAACCCCAAACCACCCTCACTACCCCAGCCGACTGCAGGGGGGGGGGGTCTAAGCCATGGTAATCATTTCTTCCAATCTTAAACAATTAATTATAAATTTAACGTGAAATATCCTCTATTGGGGTTTTAGGGCATTTTATTTAAATAAAATTCTAATACTACGCCCACCAAAAGCATTTTCACTGCGTCCGGAACTTGCATATTTGACCAGTATTGATTGAAGATATTGTTTTTGTTTTTCATAGAAATTCCAAAATTCAAATTTTGGAAACTATATGTGATTATATGTTTGTTGATTTAAATGGGCGAAAATTAAGAAGAATAAGAAAAAAAAGTAAGATATAGAACGATGGGGAATTGTTGTTGAATCTATGCCATACAAATTTTAGAGGAAGAAATCATATTCATATTTTATGAATAATAGAAGGCATGTGAGTTTATTACAACCAAGTGTTTCTTTGTGCATAGAAGTCCAAATAAAATTGTTTTTGTTACTAAACTCTTGGTGTGCGAAGAAGATATGCATATTAATGTTGAAACATTCTAGGGTAGAGTGAAGATCTTTTTTATTCAGATTTTTATAATTTATAATAAACGGAAAGATCTTGTATAAACGGTCTAGAGGCAAACTGTATGGAGATGGTTATTAGGCCAAAGATGATATATTCCCATTTTGTATTACCTTCATGAAATTAATATAAAATTTGTGGCTCAAATTTCACTGATTATGCCAAGAACTTGGTCACCCAAATTGGGGGAGCGAAACTTGTAAAAATCTTATGCGCTTATTGATATTATTTAATTTTTGCATATGGGTTTTAAAGATTCGAGGGAATCCAAACTCTAATTAGTTACAGAGGCCGATTTTAGAAGAAATTGTCAAAATTAGGGAACATTTATTTAATCCCCACTTCCCTCTTAGTGTTAATGATATTCAACCCCCTCGTTGTGGTTTTTGTGATTTAGTTCACATGTCCAATAGGTTTCTACACCATTTGTAGGCGTGTGGTAAATTACTTTTTGACATCATAAAATATATGTTGTTAAAACTCAATTTTATTGTAGTGGAATATATTTATATATGTTCTATGTTTTATTTAGATTCATATGTTATTTTCTATATGTTTTATAAAAAAGAGTCATATATGTGTTTTATGTGTACACAAATTAAAATTTAAATAATTAAAATTAATAAGAAAATAACTTCCATTATTTTTTACATTTCAATATTAATGTTATGAGGATAATAGTCAATCATGATAGGATTTAACTCAAAACCATGAAGTCTTTAAAATGAGAAGCAGCTAATGGTGATCAAAGTGCTTCTCAAGATGTAGTCCACCGAGATTAAGAGGAAAGAGGTCACCATGCTTGTGGCATCCCATGTGGCTCCACTCCTACAAAAATGGGCTTTATCAACGCTCAAAACGGGCTTTAAAAGTGCTAAAAAAGCGTTGTAAAGATCATTGCTGATAAAGGTGTGGGTCCCCTTTATCAGCGCTTTTTTAGCGCTATTAAAAGTAGACTTTATCAGTGCTAAAAAAGCGCTGATAAAGGCTCCATTTATCAGTGCTAAAAAAGCACTGATAAATGCCTTGCCTGTTGTAATATAAAATCTGCAGCAGTACACCCAAACAAGACCTGCAAAAAAATCAGCATATCAACAAGTATACCCATACAAAATTAACATATAGTTCATAAGGTGATTTCAGAAAGTATACCCATACAACAAGTGTACCCATACACCATTAACACATAATTCATAAATTATTTAAATACATAAAGAATTCAATTCAGAATTCAAGGGTTTGGGGGCTGTTCAGGATTTTGGGGTGGTTGTCCAAGGGGGTAGGGGTGTCCAAGGGGGTGGGGGTGTCTGGGGGGTGGGGGTGTTTGGGGGGATGGGGGTGTCTGGGGGGATAGGTTTGTCCAAGGGGTGGGGTGGTGTCTAGGGGGGTGGGGGGCTATCCATGGGGGTGGGGTTGTCCAGGGGGTGGGGGTGTCCAGGTGGTGGGTGGTGTCGAGGAGGGGTAGGGGAGTACAGGGGGTGGGGGTCATCCAGGGGGATGGTGGGGTGTCCAGGGGGTGGGGGTGGGGGGGCTGTGTATGGGGGTGTCCAGGGGGTGGGGTGGTGTCCAGGGTGTTGGGGGGCTTTCCAGGGGTGGGGTGGTGTCTAGGGGGGTGGGGGCGTTCCAGGGGGGTGGTGGGGTTGTCCAAGGGGGGTGGGGTAGTGTCCAGGGGGTGGGGGTGTCTGTCCAAGGGGGTGGGGGTGTTTAGGGGGTGGGGGTTTCTAGGTGGTGGGGTGGTGTCTAGGAGGGGTGGGGGTGTCGTCCAGGGAGTTGGTGGGTGTCCAGGGGGTGGGGTTGTCCAGGGGGTGGGGGGGCTATCCAGGGGGGGTTGTCCATGGGGGTGTCTAGGGGGGTGGGGGTGTCCAAGGGGTTGGGGGGATTTCCATGGGGTGGGGGTGTCCAGAGGGGTGGGGTGTCCAGGGGGTGGGGTGGTGTCCAAGGGGGTGGGTGGGGCTGTCCAAGGGGGGTGGGGTGGTGTCCAGGGGTGGGGGTGGTTGTCCAAGGGGGTGGGGGTGTCTAGGGGGTGGGGGTGTCCAGGTGGTGGGGTGGTGTTTAGGAGGGGTGGGGGTTCCATCTAGGGGGTTGGTGGGTGTCCAGGGGGGTGGGGGGTTGTCCATGGGGGTGTCCAGGGGGGTGGGGTGGTGTCTAGAGGTTGGGGGGCTTTCCATGGGGTGGGGGTGTCCAGAGGGGTGGGGGGTCCAGGAGGTGGGGTGGTGTCCAGGGGGTGGGGGACGGTCCAGGGGGTTGGTGGGGCTGTCCAAGGGGGGTGGGTGGTGTCCAGGGGGTGGGGTGGTTGTCCAAGGGGGTGGGGTTGTCCAGGTGGTGGGGTGGTGTCTAGGAGGGGTGGGGGTGCCGTCTAGGGGGTTGGTGGGTGTCGAGGGGGGTTGGGTGGTGTTCAGGGGGTTGGTGGGCTTTCCAGGGGGTGGGGGTGTCTAGAGGGGTGGGGGTGTCCAGAGGGTGGGGTGGTGTCCAAGGGGTGGGGGCGTTCGAGGGGGTTGGTGGGGCTGTCCAAGGGGGTGGGGTGGTGTCCAGGGGGTTTGGGGTGGCTGTCTGTGGGGGCGGAGGTGTCCAGGGGGTGGGGGTGTCCAGTTTGTGGGGTGGTGTCCAGGAGGGGTGGGGGAATCCAGGGGGTGGGGGTGTCCAGGGGGTTGGGGGCGTCCAGGGGGTTGGGGTGTCCATTTTAAACAAAAGAGAGACACTTTGAGTGATATCGGTCACACCGTGCCTCGGATTGAGGTGGGGTTGGATCATACACATCTCAAATGACCCATGGATCTTTCCCCTAAAGTATCAACACAATACGAATGCGTTTGGTCAGATTTTCGTACGTCACTTGTTGTTTTCACTTAAAATTCTGTCCATTTTAAACAAAAGAGAGATACTTTGAGTGATATCGGTCGCACCATACCTTGGATTGAGGCGGTTTTGACTCGTACATGTCACAAATGACCCATGGATCGTTCCCCTAAAGTATCAACACAATATGAATGCGTTTGGTCGGATTTTCGTACGTCAGTTGTTGTTTTCACTTAAAATTCTGTCCATTTTAAACAAAAGAGAGACACTTTGAGTGATACCGGCCACACCGTGCCTCATATTGAGGTGGTGTTGACTCGTACAAGTCAAAAATGACCCATGGATCTTTCCCCTAAAGTATCAACACAATCCGAATGCGTTTGGTCAGATTTTCGTACATCAGTTGTTGTTTTCACTTAAAATTCTGTCCATTTTAAACAAAAGAGAGACACTTTGAGTGATACCGGCCACACCATGCCTCGGATTGAGGTGGGGTTGAATCTTACATGTCATAAATGACCCATGGATCATTCCCCTAAAGTATCAACACAATAAGAATGCATTTGGTTGGATTTTCGTACATTAGTTGTTGTTTTCACTTAAAATTATGTTCATTTTAAACAAAAGATAGACACTTTGAGTGATACCGGCCACACCGTGCCTCGGATTGAGGTGGGGTTGACTCGTACATGTCACAAATGACCCATGGATCGTTCCCCTAAAGTATCAACACAATATAAATGCGTTTGGTCAGATATGAAGGTATTTTGGAGATTTTACTGTTTTTTCTTATCCAAAGCCCAAAGAAAAGTGGTGCATCATTCTTGCATGTTGCTGGTGCATTTCATTTGTTAAAATGGGAAAATGACTCATTGGAGAAAGTATGTTTTATTTAATAACAATTACATTTTTCCTACAAACATTTACATACAACAATGTTTCATCTTTTGATCCCCTTAACCCCTCTCAAAAATGACCGCCAATTGTACACGTCCCCAAGTCAGATCTTTATGCTATTTGTGTACAATCTTCCATCTGGTATGCGACCCACTCATTTATGAAAAAATCTATATCATCTTTTGATTATGAGGCATTTCGACATTCATAGTAGTACTATAAAATATATAAATAAATAATTAATAAATAATTTAAATGAAATAGTAGTTGTTTTTGAAAATACCACTTTAGGGATGCTAGTTTGTTGATGAAAAACGATCTCTTTCATAAATTTACAAACATAATAACCGCAATCATTATCGTTTTTTTGTTTTGGACACTGCAAAAAATTTGATCATTAAGAGAATAAGTAACTTGTGTTGATATGTGTTTAGATAGTGAAATTTTATTATATATACCCTGATATTTTTCCAGACGTAGTAATTTCTCGCCTCCTTATGCTTAGCCCCTATCCTCATTCCTTTTTTTAAACGATAATGATACACCGCCCTATAATAATATAATCCTCAGTAAAAGATAATATAAATTATATTACTTGATGTTTAGACCTAAAATATAGGATGTAGTGTCTTACAGATTCACAAACTCCATCATGTGTGTTCGGTTTGTTGGATATCCTTTCATTGAATCTAGAAAATAAATCTTTGGAGTATCCAAGTTCACCGCAATTAGCAGCCAATGTTGCCTAAAAACACAAAAAGGAATAATTAATAAAAGAAGTGAAAATATAATTGATATGATTTAATCGTAGAGTTTTACCCCTGTATGGTTGGTATTAGGAAGAGTTTATCATCTGTAATCTTGCTTTCAAATGTTTTCAACAAGTCGTTCACTATTTCATCCCTTTTTGATGGCTCTAATTTCGTTAGTTGTGTTGATGTGGTATTAGGACTAACGAGTTCGAATTTTGGATCATGGGAAAATTCCTTCAATTGTTTTTCATATATACGTCTGTCAATAATATAAAATGCATTTAGTCATAATTTTCACATTATATCATATTTTAGAAAATCAATTCATGAAAACATACCTCATATATAAGTTTACAACTGTGACGCCTAGCCAACCGTATTCAAGGATCTCATTTACATTTTCAGCAGCAATGAAATATTGAATTTCCTCTTCGTATATATTCTTTTCAAAAACCACTATATGACTACTACCACCTCTTAGCTTCGTATCCACATGAGTCTTCAATGCTAGTAAATGTGGATAAAGAACAGGTGGTGTTATTGTGCTTTCAGTAGCTCTTTGAGATCGGTTGGTCGATCCTTTATATGCTTTTGAGCTGATGTTTCTTGTCACCCCCTTCCCTTTCTCCGTCTATAATAACATCCATTGGTTCAGACCCCTTTTTCATTAATTGTTAAAGGTTTAGCTTGAAAAAAATGGAAACAAATACCTCTTTGTCCACATGTACTCTTACAAGTTGTGATGGCCATGCAATAAATGTCCCAATATCCTTTTTGACCGTATGAATATCATTGTCATCAAGTGGAATAGGTAGCTTTGCATTTGGCTCATGAGCTACAGTAATCATCACTTTCAGATGATCTTTTAGAAGTGGTCTATTATTTAGCTTGTCCTTTGGGATGTTGAACACCATAGACCTCGCTATAAGGTGATAGGTGGGTGTTGACAGATATAAATCACATTCATTATCACCCTGTAGAAGATCAGTATAGGAAAAGTATCAGTGTTTGTCTGATTCACATTTCATGGGAACAATTATTAGAATATTGATTACCACGGCTAAGACAGTTCTTTGAGGGGAATGGCTCACCTCAAAGATAGTGGGGGTGGGGCAGGATCTTCACGCACTGGTTGTTTCAGAGTTGTGTCTTCTCCTTGCTTCCCACCCATAAAAGTTGCTAGAAACTCTCCCTGCCATTGAAATCGTTCTTCAAGATTTTCTAGTATTTCGCTCATTTGTTTCATTTTTTCATCTCTATCATCTGTTTGTTTTTTTCTCATAATATACTTGTGGTGTCACCCCAAACCTCACACCTCTGACACGACTGTATTATTATGGCCACTTCAAAGTCGTCGATAATAGGTCTGTATCCGCTACAAGAGTAGCTGATTCCTGTGACTGTCAGATATAGGAAAATAACTAATTATTTTTATGTAATAGAAATTTAAAACAAATATTTTTATCGTGTCATACTTACACATATTTCCCACACTTTTTTGTGTGTTTTCATCTACTAGCTTCCCTTCCTTATTCACACGTGCCTCCTTCCATAACACGTGACGTGAGATGGAAGTGTCTTTGGTTTTAGACTCATCAATTTACATATAAATATAGAAAAATAATTATGATGCTTTTTCTTGTCACCTAACAATATTTTTGTAAATTTAAAATACGTACCATTTTCTTTTCTAGTGAAGCGTACCCCATCCTTGCTTTACGATAGGGGAATGTTGGTTTTGATGCATGTTTTTTATTTTCAGTACTGATTTTCTATTTCATAAATGAAATATTGACAATCAAAGTGATGAATAAACGTATCCTCAAAAAACATATTATCAGCCACAATGTACCTGAAACTTCTCATCCCCACAGCGGCCAATAAATGCATCCCATGCTTCTTGGGATATCAGGTGAGCGTAGACAAGGGGTGGGTGTGGGTTTATTTTACCTTTGGAATCTTTTAGGTGACATTTTATTAAAATAGTGCGAAAACCTCGATGACACCTTCCTGCAAGACTTAGTACATAATTATTGTGTGAATCATCTACTATAAATGTACTCTGCAGGAGATTGAGAAGAGTAAGACATTGTTTCATTATTTCATTTTCTAGTAAATTAAAGAAATAATATCATAATGTTACCATAATTTCTTCCCAGATCATAGCCTTCAGCCCGGACACAACATGGTGCCATGAATCTATGTCAATCGGCACACATTGCTGAGTGACAATTCCAATGTAACTACTAAACATAGCCTTGTTGGGATTTACATGTTGGCCCCGTGCATTCCATCCGACATCAAATTTGATGCCTTTGATTTTCACCTTAAGAACTTTGGCTAACACCGTCAAACTACGACGCACCTGTGTTTTCTGCGATGTCGGTCCTTCATCCCCGACCATTTCATTAATATCAACATCATATATATGTTCATCTGAAATGATAGCAACACCATGTGCTGATAGTTGTTGGACCTCAACACTAGGAGCAGTAACAGGTTCAGAAACTTCTTGTTGCTCTGCACTGTGAGCAGCCGTAGCAGCAGCAGCAACAACAACAACAACAACAACTTGAGAGACTTGTTCAGCCTCAAGGTTAGGAGCATCAGAACGTGCAGAAGTAATTATCTGCAAAATTGGTTGAACAATTAATTTAGATTACATAAATTTAGTAATGATAAGATAATAACATGAGATAACAAGATCTATATTACAAACAAAATATAACCTGTTTGTTGAACTCTCTTTATTTTTTTCAAAGGCTGAAGGGATTTGACACCTCTATCAATTATCCAAATCCCTTCATTGTGGTCTCCTCTAACATATAAAACATCATCTACATTGGGACCACTGTGAAATGATTGCAACGTACCACTGAAAGGATCATCCTCATTTGAATTTTTATCGGACCCTTCAGTAGTTTTGGACGATAACAGAACAATCGACCACTTTCAGTTTTCAGGATCTGGAACATAGAATACTTGTACCGCTTGTGATGCCATTATAAATTTTTTGTCTTTGTACCCTTCTTTACTAAAATCAACTTTCACAAATCCCAATTCATCTATTTTAACACCACTATTGTTATCAACTCATTTTCATTGAAAAATTGGCAATTGGAATGTCGTATAATCCAACTCCTATATTTGTTTGATAATGCCAAAGTATGACATATTTGCATAAATTGGATTTCTGTACTTACTACCAGAAACATGCATCGCTTAATCCACAAGTGTAACTCAACTATTTTTCATGGTACAATATTCATCATGTTCATCTGTATAGAATGTATAACCATTAATTACATAACCATTGTAAGATAATACATACACACTTGGTCTGGCGGCTAGCCATTGAAGTCGTTTTGAAATTGAATTTGGGTTTTCATCTAACTCCTTAAAAATATGGTCTTGAAACCATCCTATAAATTGGTGATTATGTGTATTTGATATCCATTTTTCACCCCTTGATGGATTCAACTGTCTAAGAATTTCTTTGTGGGTTTCAATATATGGAGCAACCTCCCAACTGTTATGCAAAAAATAAAGGTGGGCATGCTCCCGATCTGTAATATTGATTGTCACAACATTTCGTCCAAAAATTCTCTCACCCTCAATGCGTCCAGTGTGACGAGATTTCGGGAGACCAATGCTTTCCACATCAGATAGGTATTCAGTACAGAATTCAATGGCTTCCTCAACAATATATTGCTCCACTATACAACCCTCTGGACGACTTTGATTTTTGATATACCCTTTCAAAATCTTCATATATCATTCAATAGGGTACATCCATCTATAGTACACAGGACCACAAAGTCGAATCTCTCTCACCAAGTGAAGCATCAAATGAACCATCATATCAAAGAATGTTTGTGGGAAGAACATTTCTAATTCCCATAATATGATGAAAATTTCTCTTTCCATAGCTGGAAATTTCTCCAAGTCTAAAACTTTGCTACATATAGCTTTGAAAAAACACAAAGTTTGGTTAACGTATGACGAACATTCTTGGGAAAAATGAAACGTAAAGCTATAGGAATTAAATCTTGCATCAAAACATGGCAATCATGTGATTTCAAACCTTTTAACTTCAAATCATTCATTGAAACAATGTTCTTGATATTTTATGAATACCCCTCTGGAACCTTTACATCATTGAAGAAGTTTCGAAACTGATATATCTCCTCCCTGGAAAGAGTGTAAGCAGCTGGAGGAAGAAACATTCGATTTTCACCCTTCACGGGAGTCAACTCTTCTCGTATTCCCATGTCAATTATATCCAACCTTTCCTTAATTGCATCCTTTATTTTGCTAGTAGAATTTAACAATGTTCCGATAACACTGTCACATACATTTTTTTCCACATGCATCACATCAAGAAAATGTCTGACGTACAAACAATTCCAGTATGGTAATTCAAAAAAAACTAATCTCTTTTTCCAACCGATTTTCGTAAGGTTTTTCAAAAATGGTTTACCAAAAACAGTGTTCACATCTTTTACTTTCTCAAATAGTTGATCACCTGTTAGTGGAGACAGTGTTGTGCGTTGTTTTGAACTTCCATTGAATGATGTCATCCAAGATCGATACTTATGCCGACGAGGTAGAAATATACAATGTCCTAGAAACACAATTTTCGATGAATGTTTCAACCTAATTGATTTTGTATCTTCTTTGCACATGGGACACCCTTGAGTTCCTTTAATTCTGTAGCCTGAAAAATTTCCATAATAAGGGAAATCATTTATCGTCCCATACAACATCGCTCTCATTGTGAAGTATTCACTTTTATAAGCATCATACAACATAACACCTGAATCCCACAATAACTTCAAATCCTCGATCAAAGGAGACAAATAAATATCAATATCATTACCCGGTTGTTTTGGTCCTGATATAAGCATAGATAACATGATAAATTTCCACTTCATGCATAACCAGGGTGGCAAGTTATAATTTACCAACATAACAAGTCATGTATTGTGAGTGCTGGTTTGAAAACCAAAAGGATTCACTCCATATGTAGATAATGCAAGAAGAAGTTTTCTCAGCTCTTTTCCAAATTCAGGATACTCATGATCAATTATCTTCCATTGAGGAGAGTCGGTCGGGTGACATAATTTCCCATATTTATTTCTTTTATCTGCATTCCACGACAATTCTCATGCAGTTTCTTCACTTCCATATAGATTCCTAAACCTTTGAATGATTGGAAAGTACCATACAACTTTCGTAGGACTAGATTCATCTTTCTTGTATCGAGAAGAACCACACTTTGGGCATTCTGTAAGTGATTTTTTCTCCTTATGAAATAGTATACAGTCTTTCAGGCAGGCATGTATTCTTTCAGAAATCATACCCATCGAGCGTAACATTCGTTTAGCTTCATATGTCCGGTTTGGGAGCTCATTATCTTCTGGGAGCATGTCATTCAAGAGAGCAAGTAGTTCCGTAAAACTGACATCACTCCATCTGTTGTCTGCTTTCAATTTATACAACTTTAGTACAGCTGACAATGCTGTATATTTAGTGCAACCAGCATACAATGGCGTCTTTGCACAACTCTTTAACTTCTTAAATAATTTTGGGCAATCACGGAGTTCATCTTCAACTGTCCTTGTCATTTCCTCAATATGATCTTCATCATCATTGACATCTGTAATCACATCCTCCATACGGTCTTCTTCATTATCCATATTTGTATTCATATCTGATGATCCATAAAATGCAGTTTTATCCCAACCAGTAGCTACATTCTCTTTTTCTCTGTGTTTATTCCAACATTTATACCTCCAATATATTCCGTGACATATCAAATGTTCTTCCAACTCCTCTGGAGTAATTTGTCTAGAATAACAACAACGTAAACACATACAAAGGATTTGAGAAGAATCCTTTGTGTGATCCTTTGCAAACTTGATGAACTCTTTCACTCTGATCTCATACTCTATTGTCAAACGATTAGCATTCATCCAATCTTTATTCATCTTCATCCTATTTGAATCTCAAATATTAGAATTTATGATTCAAATACACAAAACAAGACTTCCAAATACAGTAGAATAGAACCACTTCCTTATAAAAATAGATATTAATAGATCCTACCATATACCTAGAAAATAATTGAAAAAATTAGGAAAAATAGTTTCTTGTACCTATTTCTAATAGTACTGCAAGAAAAGTATAACGAACATAGATCGTACCTACAAACACTCATGGAGCCTCCTGGTAAAAAGACTCTAGTGACTATAACTATCCGAGATTATAACCACTAACTTCTCAATATAGGAGTGTTCTACTTAGGGGTAGTATTAATAGAATCAAACCAAAGTTCCATCCACCTCATGTTGCTCCCCAATCTCCTTCATCACTTTAGTGTTGTACAGACCTCCTTTCTCGAGTTCCATCCTCTGCCTAGGCTATTCATCGACTGCCTCTCTGACTGTAGCATGAATGTTAATAAAATGCAATGCTATATGTCTATACCCATCACAATCATATTAAATTACTTGGAGTAATGGGCTATCATTGAGGTACCTATGAATGACAGTGCCTCCTGAGATGAGACTTGCATCACACACCTACTGTGGGTGGGTGATGCTAACCCTACATCCCAGAAGATCACTACCTTAAAAGATTATGATATCAACTCAAACCATATGCATAGTCATAGAACACTAATATAGCCATCCAAATCTTAGTATTACATGTTGAATTCCCCCAAACCACTAGAGGTCGGTCTATGAATTGATCAACATAAATTAATGGATTTAATAAAAAGATCTGAAATAAAATCCAACCAAGTGAAATACATTTACAATCTCCTGAGAATAAATTCATCCCCCATCACATAATCGGGTTCTCCATAATGTAGGTGTACTTAACCAAAATCACTTGACCTGACACACCAAGGGTAGTTCTTTACTAGAGCAGTATCTATTCAAAATAACAATCTTGATACCCATAATAGGTATCAGGGAAGAATCACTATCTACCCAATGAAGTGCATGGTGTCTCCCCATTTTCAAGAAAAAACCTTCTAGACTAGCACCTAGAAACAACTGGTCATAGAGGTTCACTAAGTTGACACCACCCTTAAATTGTCCTTGACATAAAAGAAAGATGTGTGGAATTTACCATTGATTGAAGTCAAGAAATATCTCACAATCCTAAAAAGAATTAACCACTCAAATACAATTGCTCACATGTTCATACCACTATCTAAACCCAAAGTAGATGCTTAAATTCCAGAAGAAAACTACATAAAAATGTGCCAGATTATCACCTTTCCAACAACCAAGCTGGAAAAACTTATACAAAACCATTTATTATAATTGATAGGCACTTTAAACAATTATAAATATGTTTTTTCAAGATGAACCCCAAGTGCAGTCAAACATAGCCTTATACACAATCAATTGTGATCAGTTGTGAGCACTTTTCAATAAGTGATGTCAAACATAAACTATGTAACCTATAAACACTTATACAAAATCATTTTTCATAAATGGCGTCACACACTTTTTTGTAACTATCAAAAACAACCTACTTAAATGATAGACAACTAAGAACAGACACTAAGTATATGGAAAACGGCTAGAGAGCTACAACCGAGGAGGAAGAAAACTGAAGAAAACACTATGAGAGAGATCCCACCCAAACCGAGGCCAAGTCCAAGTCTTGCAGCCGATTCCTACTCAATTTTCTCTACCTCTCCATCGCTCTAGCCTCCCTATATAACAACCCTAGTGAGGCCCATCCCAAAGTAGAACCTTCCCCATAAACACAATCATAAATAGAACCTTCCCCATAAACACAATCATCAGCACATCATGACACCCACAAAGTGTAACCAATTAATAATGAGACGGGTACTATCAAAAGTCTTCTTTTTCATGAAGGGGTTTACAAAAAGACAACTTTCCTCGGTATAGATACACCCACCAGAAGGATGAGGAAAAACACTCAACATTAATAGAATATTCATGTATAACAAGGTCTAGCTTGAGGTTGCACAAGAATATCAAACCCTCATACATATGACACTTGGTGAAAAATAAATTCTAGTTCCAAACATCATAAGGACCCATGGGGAATCATAAAAAAGTCATACTTTAGTTCAAATCATCTGCTAACCAAGTATAAGAATCCACTACGTGTGTGATTTTGTGATATAGATTGTTAGAACTCTATGTTAGTTAGCATCTAATCCAAGGGTGGTGATCATGGGGAAGAATCCAAACATCACCATCATGAAAACTACTCTCACAAAACCTATCCACCAAAAATAAACCTAAAAGGAGAAGTGGGAGACTTACCTAGAGTAGATCGCACCCGCGATGGAGGGAGAGAAGAAACGTCGAGCGGTCAGGGAGCCTTCTGTGCTACGTCGGGAGGGGAAGATGCGACTGCGAGGGGGAGGTGCAAGGGAGGAGCTGCCACCGTTGAGAAATGGAGTAGGGTTTGCGGGGAGTCTAGCGGAGTGGAGGAAGTAGGGTTTGCGGGGAGGAGGATCCGCGGAAGGGGTTCGAGGCGGAGTAGGAGGAGTAGGGCTAGCGGCGGAGCTCCGGAAAAGAGAAGATCGCGGAGGGAGGGGAGTTGTCGCAGGGGTACAACACCGCGAGGGCTTGAGGACGCGATAAATAGAGGATATTGTGTACCGAATTTTATAAAATATGGGACTATGGTTTTATCAGTGCTAAAAAAACGGTGATAAAGATATTCTTTATCAGCGCTTTTTTAGCGCTTATAAAGCGTACTCTTTATAATCACTAAGAAAAAAACGTTGATAAAGAGCTTCTTTATTAGCCCTTTTGTCTTAGCGCTGATAAAAGGTGGCGCTTCTCTTGCTCGTTTTTGTAGTAGTGCTCGTTGGCAATGGTGAACTGGGCATCGACGGTGAATTTACGATGGCGAGCGATGAGATTGTTTATTGGGGTCATATATCAAAATTCTTCTTGATTGTGATGATCATACGACATGTCCCAGTTGACGATTGATGATACATCATGATGGTGAGATCATAAGAGAGAAAACATTTTTGGGGGTCGCAAAACATTGCAAGACTACGCGTATTCAGATAAAGATCTCCGAGGTAGTGCGGTTTTGTCGACAAAAGAGTGACATGTTGTCGCACATGGATCTTTGAGCATTCAAGTTCTACTTTGATTTTGTACTCTTTGATTTATAGTGAATATTTTGGTGTTGGGGGTGGTGATTCTTAGATCTCTCCATTTTGAGTATTTTTCCACGTTCGAAAATCTTGCATGTTAATTCCTTTTATTTGTTCCGTTAATTTTAATTCCATTGTTTGATTGGATTTCTCTACTCAATCGATTTTTGACCTGGGAACGGGACCACCCCTCCCCACGTTCATTGCCTCTCGTTTTCATTTTTTTTTTGTTTTACCGATTTAATTCCGGATGACCGGATCAAGTCCAGCGGCTGCCGGGCTGCCCACGTTTCCGTCTCGCCGCACCAGATAAATATATTATTATTGTTTTATACTATCATTTTAAATAAAATAAAAAACGATTAAAGATATATTGAAAATAATATGGACATTTTTTTTAAGGATAGAAATGACACTTGCCCACCGAATCAAATTAAAGATATATTGTTTGGCAGGGGTGACTGTGTGTTGCCCCATCCCATGGCATACCTTAGGGTGGGCCTCACAAGCTCTTGGGGTGCCAAACAATACAAAACGACGGGAAACAAAGACATCCTTTCACTGCAGTTATAAAATTATTTAAAATATAATTTATTTACTGTAATTTTGAAACAATTGTAAAATTATATAAAATAGTTAACCGAATATTTTCAAATATAATAGGAAAATAAATGGGTTGAGTTGATTAAAGTTTTTGAAGACTAAACTCATCAGGGCTTGGGCATCCCAAATTTCACAACCCATATATTATATTGGTTTTATTTTTAAAACACATAAAACCAATATATTATATTTTGAAAAATCATTTCATAATTAAAAGGATTTAGATATTTGACTTTAACATGTAGATTTTAAAATTCATTTGTAAATCAAATATGGATTCGAATTCAAATTAAATAAATAGATTTTATAATTTTATTTTCATTTAAAAATATAAAAAAATCAAATGATTATAGATAATTTATTAAAATTCAAGGCCGTTGCCTTTAAAGTCATATCCAGAATTAATCAAAATCTTAATTGGGTTTTTAGTTCGGTGCCTTAACAAATTCAAAACCCCACTAACCATAATTCAGACCCTATTCAATGTACCAATTTACATCACATCATCTTATCAATGTTTCAAAATAAACACACATCATTATCACCTGCAAAAAAAATATACATATATATATAAATATCGTCACAAATACCTCTATTCGGGCTTCACGTCACTTTTTCAACTCGTGGACAAATGATAAAAACATTGTCGTTTTGCATGAAACGTGGCCTGCAAATCAGCTGCACTACCACAAATAGGCTCTTTAACGGCGCGTAAGATGAGATTTAACAGCGCTAAAAAAGCGTTGTTGTCCTAAACTCTATTAAAAGGTAGGGTCCTGACGCTGATAAAAGACGCTCTTTATCAACACTTTTGTTAGCACTGATAAAGATCATACTACTACAATGTGCTATTTGAATTACAGTACATTACAACAACAACCTATACATGACAATTTCACACTAATTTTTTAAAAATAAAAATTATATTACAAATACATAAAAAAACATTATAGTATAGACATTTCAAACAATATTTTGTACAACTACATTAGGGAGTGCTATCACAAAAAATTCAAAAACATCAATGTTTCATTATCTTTGACACCCGACCCCCTTTCAAAAAAGCACGATCATGGTATCAATTGTCGAACAAACCATCCCAAATCGAGTAAAAGAATTCACTAGTATAAGAAAATAATTCTTATGTTAGCACACCCGAATGGCCCGAAAGCCTTCATTTTTATTGATTTTTGATAACCCCCCTTTCAAGGGATGAGGGGGAACCCTTACAAGGCCCGTAGACTTAGGAGATTACATAACCCGAAGGTCTTAGGGAATTCAACCAGACTATCTACAAGGAACTACCCCTCCCCAGCATCTGCATCATGATAGTAGCTCTCCACCTTCGTATTACCGTCTGACTAGGCTTCTCATGCAAGCACATGTTGGTCCTGATGGCATAGTCATACCCTCTCATTCTGAAAAATCTATTTGACTCTGCTCTGGTGAGTGCACCTGTTCTGAATCCTCTTCTGGGTCTGCTCCTTTTTTGTAGTGTGTCTGGGGCAACTGCATGTGGCCCGAAGGCATTGAGGTGACCTGATTGCCTTAAAGGTGGCCCGAAAGACCTACTGACCCGAAGCCCTGGGTGACCCGAAAGCCTTAAGGACTCCAAGCCCAAACCGGTGACCCAAAGTGAATAGTTCCAGCTGCTACAGTACTGTACAGTATACAATGCTGCTACAGTCCCGCACAGTGTACAATACTGCTACAGTACCCCCCGGAAATATGCCTCTACCTGGTTTTGAACCTGGGTCTTGTAGATGCACTTAAGGGTATCTCACCAACTGGGCTGAGGCTCATGTGCAAAACAATTCTTATGTTAGTAATACTGTAAAGAGATAAATTAAACATAATATGAAACAATACATGTATAAAATGTTAATTTTAAATAAAAGGACACACTTATTCTTATATGGGTCATACCATGCATCAAATTAAGGTAGAGATGATTCTTACACATCACAAATGACTTACGGATCGTTATTCTAAAGTATCAAAACAATCTGAATACATTTGCTCAGTTTTGAGTATGTTATTTGTCTTTTTTTACTAAAATGTCACTTTAAACTGAAAACACACACTTTGAGTCATACCGATCACATAGTGTGTCGGTTTGACGTGAGACTGATTCGTACATGTCAGAAATGACTTATGAATCATTTTCTTAAATTATCAAGACAATCCAAGCATGTTTGCTCGATTTTCAATGAACGACACACATTTTGAACTAAAATGTCATTTTTAGACTGATAACACACACTTTGAGTCATACTAGGAACATCGTGCATCAGATTGAGGTGCAACTTATTCCTACACGCCGAAAATGACTTATGGATCATTTTGGGTCAGAAGTTTGATTTCTCTGTAAAATATTACTAAATAGTATCCTGATCTGTGGCTATAAATACGGGCCGACGGGGAAGGCAATCGGGTTCGACGGGCTGCGCAACCCGGAGAAGGTGGCGCAGGACGCGGTGGTGTCGTTCAAGGCGGCGCTGTGGTTCTGGATGAACAACGTCCACTCCCGCGTCTCCCAGGGGTTAGGCGCCACCACACGCGCCATCAACAGCATGGAGTGCGGCGGCGGGAACTCTGCCGCCGTCAACGCCCGCGCCACTTTTTTCAAGGAGTACTGCGCCAAGCTCGGCGTCGCCCCGGGCGACAAACTCACCTGCTAGATCGCCGACTCTGGTGGCCGCACCTTGCTGATGTAATAATGATAATGAATAACGAGCAGTCCCTTCCATCCTCGCTCGAGGTGGGGTAGCAGGCCTGGGTGTTTTTTTTTTGTAACTTTTGGAGTATACTATCATTTTAAATAAAATAAAATAAAATATGATTAAAGATATATTGAAGATAATATGGACATTTTTTTATGGAAATGACACATGTCCACCCAATCAACCCCTGGCATACCTTAGGGTAGGCCTCACAATCTCTAGGGGTAGGGCACCACACCCCTACCAAACAATCCCGAAACAAAGTCATCCTTTCAATGCACCAAACTCATCAATCAATTAAGGGCAAATTTTTAGTGTATCTTGGGTATAAGTCACTACCCAACTTGATTAATTAAAATCTAAATAATGGGTAATCGTGAATTTAAAATAGGATTAATATTTGAATAGGGTCCATACAATATTTTTAAGAAACTGTGTGCAGATAGATGACGTTACGAAGCACCCTCTAGCTAGATTGAGTAAAAGTCCTTTCATTCTGGGGAAATTCCACCATCATCGCTAGAAAGGTCTAGTATTTGCGACGAACAATTGCCGCATCACAAATGCTCTCCAAACAACTGTGAAAAGTAGTTTTTGGACGTTTTAATAAATAAAATAAATTGAAAGATTTATTTTATTTTATCATTTCGCAGCGACACTGCGACATTTCTTTTTAATTAGCAGAGATCCAGGGTTAGACTCATAACCATGGAATTTCCTGGAGGCTCTGGACAGAACCCTGGGGAACCCTCTCGGTATTGAATGATGACGAAACTTGGATCAGAGATCGACGGACGCCGTTCTTGACGAATCTCGCCAACGGCAGAGACGTAGCGACCGATCTTCGTCAACGAGTGATCCCAACCAAAGGTAGGGTGTGTTATTTGGATTTTTCCCCGTTTCTGAATTCAACGACGAACGAGGACTAACCAACAAACAGGTTGATCTGCGCTTCAACCGTTCTTGTGGGATGGATATATATTGCAAGATTATTATCGGGGTTCATTTATTAAGCATTGCTTTTGTTTTTTTGATCGTTCTTACTGAATGAATCAAGGTCGAAACGAACAACGACCGAGGTTCGTTCCTTGGGTTCATTGTCTTTTCTTCTCCTCTGATATTCTTTGCGTTCTTCGTTCTTCGTGGTTTATGAATGAACGATCGTTGCACCTTCGATTCTTGGCGCAACGATCTGAAATTGAAGATCCAACTTCGTGACAACCTAGGGAAGGTGCGACGACGATGACAAAAGACGAATCAAAGTGATTCAGGAATACCCGTTCTTCGGATGATTTACGAGCGAATGGACATAATCGGTTTTCGAGGCCGATTGAACGCCCAAAACCCACCGATTCGGTGTTGCAATGGAGAGACACCCTTGGATCTCAAATTTCAAGGCAAACAGAGCCTTGGATCGAACACTGGAGCATCGGCCGAGGCACGCGAAGGAAGAACGGTGGTTCTGGAAATTTCTGAAGAACACGGCGTGTAGTTTTTGGCTACACGGCGTGTGGCCCCCATAGAGCGGCGACTAGGGTTTCGGGAGGCGGTCAAGTGTCACACAATGTGTGACCCTTGTCACATGACGTGTGGGGCCTTCTCTGAGATTCAACATGTATCTCAGGAGATACACAAACACAGGGCGAAGTACACAGGGTTCTGACACGGCGTGTACTCCCCCCCACACCTTTGTTGGACCGGTTATGCAGATTACCCCGTGTACTAGTACACGGGCAAAGCTACACGGGTTGACACCGTGTACAAGCACACAACTAGAGTACACTGGTGGACTCTGGATGGAAGGGCATGACATGTAAGTCTTTCTACATGTCGTGTACTCTCTTTTTACACGACATGTACTTTTGACACTGGATGTTGTACACACACAGTACCTGGGGTCAAGGGACACAACGTGTGACCCTAATACACACCGTGTACTCTCTTCTACATGGCTTGAGCCACTTGTCCACCATATCTTGGACAAGTGTTGTTAAGGGTTTGTTTCTACATCCTTCCCCTGAAGGTTAGTTGGTATCATTTCCTACTCATAGGAGTATGATCCCTTCATTGAGACTTTCTGGATAGAGTTGTTGGAATCCCCTCTGAGATGCCCGGAGCAGGATCATCTATTCATTCTTCGTTCCCTAGGTTGAGTCCTTGGTATTGACATGACCAACTTCACCGGGTGTTAATCCTCTACTTAACAGGTTAATCTAGACGGAGTCCAGAGCAAACCAAGATCAAACAGAGCTTTTTGAGTTCAGGCAGGCCTAGGTGTTCCTACGACTTTGAGCAGCAGTCCCAGTACCTATTTTGTTTTCAGGTTGGATTTTGTAGTTTACAGACTCTTTCTTTTTGTGGGTTTGTTTTCTGGTCCAGTTTACTTTACTGCACTTTACTTTCCTGTTGTACCCAGTTGGTCGAGATAGTGGTATGCATGTATTTGTTTCTTAGTGGTTTTTACATTTCAACATTTGTGGGCTTAGAGATACGTGTGTGTGCATACAAGTACATAAGAAATGCCTCTTATGTTAGTGATATGCCTACTCGGTGCTAGTTACCAGCCCATGACATATTGGAGGCGGGCTTTGGGAGTCGCGACACGGGCCCCACTGGGACAAGTTGTGACAGAGTGGTATCAGAGCTGGTCGGTTCTACTTTAGGACCAAGAGTCTGCGAGATTGGTTTGGGGTGACAATGTTAAGTGTTTAGAGTTCGGCTTTCAGGCCAGGGACTCTAGTGTTGGTGCGGGCAACCGACGTATCCATACACCAGGACTCTGATAACCTACTTTTCGACTTGGTACATGAGAACACTGGTTGAAGGGAAACAATAATGGTATATGCATCATATAGGAATGGGTTTTGGTTTCCATGTTCTTCTTTAGTCAGCTCTCTAGATATACTCATTGACCATGGTACATCTTGTCTTTCTTACAGAATGCATCCACGATGTATACCAACTAGGATTCAACTACTTGATCACGAGGATGACCCCCTCGGTGGTAAGGCTTCGACACATGGGTCAATTCCCCAGATGTTTTCTCCAGGTGGTGCACCAGCTATACCACCACTTGTGGAGTAACACATGGTACCTACAATACCTGCATACAAGGAGCGCAGGCTGAGTACACTCCATAAGTTTCAGAGACAGTGACCCATCAGGTTCCGAGGTGAGCCCGACTCTCAGGAAGCTATGGACTGGCTTGAGGCGGTGACTAGAGTTTTCCATCTAGTCAGGGCACAAGTGGACCAGATGGTGATCCTAGTGGCAAGCCTTCTTCAGGGTTCGGTAGGGAGATGGTGGAGTTTGGCCACGTAGACTCACGACAAGGCGGCTCTTTTGTGGACGAAGTTCGAGCATCTCTTTATGGAGGAGTTCTCACCGGTTACTCTAAGAGTAGTGCGTATACAAGAGTTTCTTCATCTCCAGCAGAGTAGCTTGACGATGACTGACTGTTCATCGAGGTTCACCAACCCTTCCAGGTACTCGATGGATATGGTCATAGATCAGTACTTTAGGGTTCAGTCCTTTGAGAAAGGTCTGAATAGAGACATCTCAGCCAACATTATACCTCTATGAATACTAACTTATGTTGGAATGCTCGAGCGGTCTTTGGTGGTCGAAAGCTTCTTGTCTTAGCAGATGAAGCCAGTGACAGTCAGCAGTAGGCGTGTCACGAACCAGCTCGGGTCGACCCCAAACCGGGCACCCGAACTGATTTGTGGCGTGGCCCGAAGGGTGTTCTCGATTCCCACAGGATTTCAACTAGCGCCGTACATCAACAAAGTACTCAAGGGAACAATTTCGACCAAATATAATCAAGAACTAAGCAGCGGAAAGAAATGGATAGCCCAACATGCATTTATATAAAATTGAACTGAACGTTATTTATACAATAAACTGAAAGTATAACTAAAAAATACAACCAACTGGCCAAACCTGATGACCAAACTAACACCATGTGAACCCATTGGTCACTCTCCAAAACAACTAATACTCGTCGCCCAAAGCGACTGAACTCAAGCTGAAACCTGCACAAGGGCTAAAAATAGAAGAAAATTATAGACATGAGTATTAAAACTCAGTAGGTTAGCCTGATATTCTATTACCAATGCACATCCTTTAAAATAAAAGAAACATCAATTTCAAGTTTGAGATACAATATATAAAAATATTTTTTCCAAATGAGGTTCCATGCTATAAAAATTACCAGACAAAAATTTCCAAATTTTATAAACAAGAATACGAGTAACAATTTTTCAAAGAGGTGCATCTTCAAAATGAAAATAGTTTTCAAGAGTGATGCTTTAAAGAATGTAAACTTTTAAATAAAATACACATGATTCTTAATTTACCAACTAAACACACCTTATGCCGGTGGTGAGTACAAAATAGCCAATGATCACAAGTCACGGGAACACCCCTAGGCACCAGTTCGTTGTGGGCCCCAGGTACCTCGTATCTCGGTGTAAAAGTAATCATAACAAATATCTGTTCTCATGCACAAGAGCCACCAGTAGGATAATAATCCATAACCTAGTGGTCCCCAACAACATCATCATCATAGTTAAGTTAGTGTTGTCATATTCAAACTTGATACGTGAAATAGGGACAAAACCTTTCCGGATCACTAGCATACTAGTACACGTTTGCCCAACTAGATACCCAAGTTTTCTATTTTTGTGCTCAAAAAAGTTACATAACTATAAAATACATTTTATCATGAATATTACATTTAAAAATCATACACACATCAAAAATCCCACAAACATGTCTCACATTTCTTTCACGGATCAATAAACAACCTAAATTTTATAAAAAAAATTCAAGAAGTATAACGAGGCCTTACACATAAAACCCATTCAAAATAATCTTTTAAGGAAAAAAACCGAAAAAAACCATATAAAACCAGACTTGGAAGTCCCAAAACCATTTAATAAATAAATTTCATTGACCATAAAATGGATCCAAATGATACAACATGAAATACACGTGGAAACCATTTTTACAAGAAAAATGCCAAACGAGCCTTTAAGAATTTCTCAAAACTAACATTTTCCAAAGGTAAAATTTTTACTTTTAATAAATAGGCACAAACCATTTACAACATAAAACCACTTTCATAAATCCCTTAAAACATTCAGGTTACACATCCAAATCATGACCATTTTTTTAAGGATACCAAATGGGCCATTTTCCGGCAACTCGGGGCAAAACATGTTTACCAAAAAAACCCATTTGTTTATAAAACCAAAACTACTTTGGAAAGCCATAAAAGGACCCCAAAATACCATTTTTGATGCTACAAATGTATTTATAAATCCAAACAAATCATTTTAAATCTCACTAAGCACATAAAATCCAACCGGGAAATTTACCAAACACATGACATGCACTTTTAACAAAAAAAATATTTTAAGCACTTGAAAATGGATAAAATACCATTTTCATGCCATAAATTTATTCAATATAATGAAACATGCTCAAAATACCATAAACCAGGTGTGTAAGCTAACAGAACATTTAAGTAAGCAAGTGGTGTACACGTTTATAACAAAACAACACTACTTTTCACAAAACAAAGCTTAAACAACCATTTTGCACACCAAGAAAATTATCCAAAGGCTGAAAAACAATAATATAAATATATATCAGGTTATAACAATAATAAAATGATGAAACTTAAATGATAAAGGCATGTTCAAGGGATATCCTACCTCAAAACCATGGCAAAAAGGAACCAAACACCCGATATCACCCATCGCGGTTACCAACACTCTAGATCTATGAAGATCAGACCTAAAAGAACCAAAAACCCATAAAACATCATGGTATAACATAACCCTAGGTCTTAAATAACCAAGGGAGAAGAGGAAACCAAAATAAAGTGGAAGGAGAAGGAAGAGGGAGGATAAAGGAGAAGGAATCTCACCTTGGAAACTAGAAAAATATTCATCTTCCCTTAAATCTACACCCTTATAAAAAAGGGAATGGATTGGAACTTCTTGGAGAGTCTCCTTAGTTCTGTAAGAACCAAGAAAATAAGATTTTGTGGGAAAAGAAAAAAAATTAATGATTCATAAAAGAAACAAATTACCATACCAAATCTAGACGATTTGAGAAGCCTTGAGAAATTTTTCCCTAATACGCGACTAAGATGAGATCCAAAGAGGGAAAATGGAATTTGGGGGTGCACCTAGGGTTATTGGGCTCGAGTTAGAGGTGGAATCACCGAAAAAATATAAATAATTGAATAATATATAAAAGAAAAAATATATTTTTTAAACTGGAAATGAGCTCATGGGCTGGCCCAATACCTGAATAAATAACCCAAATCCACCATGATAATGAATTCCTAAGGGGGTCCAAAAGGATATGGTGGTTTGAATAGGTCATGAGAGGAAAATTGGAAAGTGTAATGAGTGAAAAATGTTGAAAAAAATAATGAGTTATAAAAGAAACAAATTTTGTTTTTAAATTTGGAAATGAGCTCACGGTTGGCCCAAATCTTGAAGTAACCACCCTTTTCTCCAAAAACACCCAAACAAGATACAAGAAACCCATGGTAGGATGATTATAAATAGATGGAATTTCAAAACTCAGCATTCACCTCACCCAAAAACTCAATAAAAGGATTGGGATTTTCAACGCACTGGATCAAAACCAAGACATGAAAATTTGGGTGTGACAAGGAGGGTAGGTGTAGAGACCTCGACAATAGGGAGACAACATCATACTCAGGGATCTGGATATGAAAGACATTTTAGGAGGTACCAGGATAGGATATATACTATTCTAGGATCTCAAGATGTATCTAGTTAGCCTATGGAGAGATGATGCTACACATGTGACAACATGAGACATCTCGCTTGAGATTGTCCAACCCATTGAGCTGATGACAGGGAGACGGTGCACCGACCACCGAGGTGGAGGAATAGACAAGAGTAGATGGATCCTATGGGTGTAGTATGTGGTATAGGAGTAGGGAGAGTAGTAGAAGGTGTCAGACATTTTGACATGTTACCACCACCACCCCCAGGAGGTCCATATCAGGCTCAGGGAGCTGGAGGACAGGAGTGGGGACAACTACATGTGGTCAAGGCATATGAACCAGGGGATATGTGAATGATTCTAGGTATGATCTGTATATTTTATACTCTAGCTTTAGTATTAATAGTAACAAGTTCTAGTCATTCATTTCTCACCACATATCTTGTTCGAGACCTTGAGATTCTTGTAGAACCGTTGACTCGACCCTTACACTTGGAGACACCTACAAGAGGAGGTTTGATGATCACACACTTATAATGACAGTAGTATAAACTAACCCATGGAGGAGATAGTTTTAGTTAGAACCTCTTAATGTAAGCGTCGAGGCCTTACGATGTCATTCTTGGTTTGGATTGATTATCTTCATTCCATGCCTAGATTGACTGTTTTAGGCCAAGGGTGCGGTGTGCCCGCAATGATGGAATGAGGTTTTCCTTTGTTGGCGAAAGGGAAACCCAAACAACATAGGATGGACTCATGAATAGGAGGGTGAAACCGATTACTCATTATTTGGCTATCCTGACCCTCAGAGCAACAGATATTATGAATTTTTAGCTCCCATTAGTAGTAGTAGAGTACGAGGACGTCTTTCCAGAAGATGTTCTAGGTTTAACTCCTTATTGGGAGATAGAATTATACATTGACTTACACCCCATGATGACACCAATATCAACACCATAATATTGGATGGCTCCCGTAGTGCTTCACTAGTTGAGGGTGTATTTGGAGGAATTGTAGAGGAAGGGCTTTGCGAGACCGAGTGTTTTTCCCTAGGTGGCCCCAGTTTTGTTTTCCAAAAAGGAAGATGAGAGCTTGAGGTTGTGTGTGGGCTACCAACGCTGGAATTAGGTGACCATGAAGAATTGGTATCCACTACCAAGAATCGATGACCTATTTGATTAGTTGAGAGGGGCATGATGGTTCTCAAAGGATGACCTTGTTGGAGTTGGTGCCCTAGAAACCAATTTCTTTGTACTTAATGATAAATATATATTCATTGGATTAATATTAATAAACTACTTATAAAATAGTGATTTTTCTTCTACGTGACATAGTATGTGATAATGTCCTAAGAATAACTGTCAAATTAAAAGGTCATAGCAGATCCCTGTTATGATGAGAACCTGGAAATGTCATGACACTATTCTTGAATATGTGTTCTATGGTTAGATGATATAATTTGAAGGTACACAAATGATACATGGTATTAGGAGTGAGGACTCATGAAACTTTTAGGAACCTTCTCATAGTGTGCGCCCTTGGTAATATTCAGGAGGATATGACCCACCAGTAGGAAATCCACATTCATAAGTATTATTGGATGTTCCTATATGAGGATGTGTGTATTGGTCCTTAGACTTTAATATTATTATTAATGGGTATTATGACTCGTACACTTAGATGTATTGACAAAAACAGTGGTGAAAGATGTTCACGACAAGGTAGAATACGTTGGGTGTGTCAAGAGTAATACTACATTAATGAATAATTCAAGAAAGGATATGTCACTTCTATGGAAGTAGATATCTCAAGCCCTTTGATGGAAATGATATAGACTAACTAAATCCATGGACATAGTGTTCTCTTAGAAAGTTCAATTCCAGAAAGTCAAAGAATGTGAAATCGAGCACATGGGTTGATGACACTTTTATGCAACCCGCTTGATTGGAGATATCGGGGAAAAATGATTATATTACATGGTAAGCGTTCGTATGAGGTGACATGTTGTTGCGACATCGACTTCTTTCTCTTGGGTGCCTTGACCCATTGCTAGACAGTAATCTTGGACTTTAGGAAAGCCCGCCTAATGCCAACGAGAAAGAGGCCTAGAGGGTTACACACTAAGTGTAGCCAGTATCTCAGTTAAATAATTTATTTATTTAATGAGTTGAATAAATATAATTCCTGGTTTTGGTTTAATAATTATTCAAGTATGCCTGATCACATTTATTTCGTCGCTAGTTATTCGAGAGAATGTATTACGGATGAAATATTTATTTATCTGTGAATAATGCAGTTGTATTTATTTAATAAATAAATAGTTATTATTCAAGGCCCGATAAATATTGTAGAGGATTGGTGGATCAAGTTATGGGTTTGGTGAGAAATAATATTAAATATTATTTGGTTAAATAATATTTAAATATAACGTTCAAGTTAAGAACATGTCATGGAAATAATAACATTGCTATTATTATTTGACATGGGGTTTCACATGGAATAATAAATTAAGTAACAAAACCTATACTAATTATTTATTATTACCTGGTGAATTAAATTCCCCGTTATGTTATTATTTTCTAAATTGTCCAATGGGTCATTCAACTGGCTAACCAATCATTGTGTGCACAGCATACTTGGAGAAAAGCTCTCGAGCCTAGAGAAATATTCCCTCTCCAAGAACTCTCTCAAGAAAGAGAGAGATCCTCCTCCACCGGATCAAGGAGAACGCTTTGGAAGCAATTCTCAAGGCGATCAAAAGCGAACATCGCAAGCGCAAGGATCTTCCACGCTAGCACCCAGAGACTCCTTTGGTGAAATCCATAGATATATAGAGCACATGTGGATCACCGCTAGAGGATTCCTATCCTTGGATTATACATCACAATGAAGCTGCACCTCAGACTTGTGGTCGAACACATCAAAGAAGAAAGAATAACTTTGGAGGTAATTCTATAATTAAATTAAATTAATTATAAACAAAATATGTCGATCCTCTCTTCTCGGTTCCAAGTTTCTCTCATTTGTCTTTTATATTTGATTCAATTCCATGTATACTGACATTCATCATTGTATTGATCCCAGTTTAATCATCGATTATGGAAATTTGTAAAGTTGGGTACACACCCATCTTGCGCTTTCACTACGCCCGAAACCTACAAGTGGTATTATAGCATTCATATTTTCATTTATAATTATTTAAATAATTTTTTGATGATTTAATCTTTAATAATTTAGTTTTTCAATTCATGTTTAATCATTCTTGTAATCAGAATTTTGAGATCTATTCCTCCCTTATCATTTCTCACATATCTTACAGAAACAAAAAAAATTATGATTAAAATTAAATTGACGATCTCATCAGGAGGTGCCGACAGTTCTGTCCAGATAACACAAGAATACATGTCGTCTAATCAGATCTACATGCTATGTATTCGTGTTAAATGCATTAGGAGTAATTCAGAAATTACTCAAGCCATGTGAATTAATGACACGTAGTGTATTTAATTATTACACCATGTGTTGACCAGGACAGACTAGCACATGGTCAGCCGGACTACACGTCGTGTGGACCACTGGACACGGTGTGTAGTCCCTTTGGGTCAGGGTTAAGTCGTGTATCCCATGCATGGATTGCCCGAATAGTGACCTTGTAACGTGGAGTTTACATGACATGTGGCCCACTGGACATGCCGTTTACTCTGAAGATTTCTGAATTACACCTTACACATCGTTTCCTCAGGCGTGTACTTTGGATGGACAGTGAGGAGGGTACACATCGTGTAGTCGGATCTACACGCCGTGTACTATTTCCAGATTACGTAGATTTAAAAATTTATTATTATATTTTGTAACCCTTGAGACATGTACCTTCATGTAGGCATAAATATAGGACACAACATGTGATAAGTGTTATATATATATATAATTAAAATCTGCGTAATGTTCAAAGATCTTCACATCATGTATGAGTTGTATTACAATTATAATTCTGTGTGCATGAAACATGTCACAAAGAATAGAGTATATACAAGTATAAATACAAGATGGGTAGTTTTGGATGGGTATTCACCGAGTTACTTCCAAGGTACAAGTTATGTACAAGGTTATGGATGAAAATCTCAATGAAATTCAGAAAAGGATTAAGATAAAAAAGGATTGACTAACTGAAAATTACTTTTTTTATTATTTAGTCACTTTTGAAGAAAAAGTGAGAAACCATACAATACTTCAATGACTTAAGACATTCAATGCACCATGATACAAAATTTAAGAGAAAACAACTCATTCAATTCCATAGAATAGCTCCTACCCAACATAATAAAAATAGTTCAATTTCCTCTTACTCATCGCTTCACGGAAAGCAGTCTCGTTCATGGATGCATGAGCACGAAACCGATGGCAAAGCCATACCCTCTCAGACATCCAAATCTGAAAGAAAAAACCAGGAGAAAACCGCTGATATGAACCCCATTTGGAGTAATTCCTTGTAAGATAAAAGTTGAAATGACTCTCAAACCTCATAACGCAGGCCACCAAAATTCCACCCTTGAACCGGAGATCACCAGCCACACAACAACACCATGAAAACCAATCACACCCCATAATATAATCCTCACTGAGAAGAAATTCATAAAAACAGAAGACCATCACCAACAATTCCTACACTAAGCAAAAAATGCATCACCCATCGCCACCCACCAGATCTCACATAGAGACTACAACGGACCACCCACACAACGTTCCATCATCACTAAAAAAGGGGTAGCAACCCAAATTCACACCAAATCTAGAAAAACACAGATATGGATTCAATGCATGACGACTGGAGCATCAAATCAAAGTTAGAGACCCTCCACAGCTGACGACACCCAATCCATCGCCACCACAGACCGCCGCAGCCAAGCCGACCCGTAACAGTGCCAACGCAGGTCTCCAGAGATACTTCGATGCACGAAGCCAACCAAATCCTATGTAGAAAGAATCCAACTTCAATATCCAATAACCAGAAGTCGAAGCTTCCACCGAGAGAGCCAAGGCCGCCGAGAGGAGCACCGAATCCCGAAGTCAACCGTAGAAATTCCAAACCACCGTAGAGAGATTTCGATGCCTAAAGTTGACTAAAACCTAAACGAGGGGTGGACAACACCACCATGGAGATGGATCGCCACAGATGACGCTGAGGATATGCGAAGAACACCAACTCTTGAAGCCAACTGCAAAGACCAAAGCCATCGCAGAAAGAGTTTGATGCACGATGCAGACCGAGACCAAAACGAGGAAGCGGGAAGAGGCCACCGCACACTTGATATCACCAAGAAGCAACGCCAAGGAGAAAGATCATAGCCAGACCTACGTCGAAACTGAATAGGCGGTGACGGGAAACCCTACCGCAAGCAACGCTCCTTACGGTCCCATCAATCCCTAAAAAAACCTAAAAAGGATTGATTAATTACATATAATTATTAATTAATTCGAGCGTAATTTATTTTAATAAGAAAAATTAAATAATTGAATGCTAGTTTTATTAAATGCGTAATTCGTTGCATGTATGTGGATGATCATGAGCAAGACCAGACCTTTGTATGTGATTGGTTCCCTTTTAATTTATTTATTAAATTAAAATTGTTGGTATGCGTGACTCTTCCTCATTAATATATAGGTCCCATGTGCCCTTTTACCCCTCACCTGTGTGTGAGTTAAAAACATATGTAATGGATGGAGCTCCCAAGTTAGTAGAGGCGGTTCAAGTTAGGAGCTGAGGAGAAACCAATCCAAGGAGATACAAAGGTGGATAGGTGGAAAGCTATAAACACGAACCTTAAATAGTTCAAGGTGTTTCTTCCCTAGGTTAGAGTTAGTTTATCAACTGCTAGATAAACTAACCAATAGTAAAGCTCATGATTATACCCTTTATTTTATTTCTATCAGTTGTATGGTTATTCATTATGGATGTTTGACGCGATCACATAATTAATGTACTAACAAGAATATAGTATGGAACTAAAATAAAAATGGCTTATGCATAAACATTATCTATACATAGTTAATCACTTAAGTATATCCCACTTAACATTAAAAAGCATGTGAAAAGATAATAAGTGGAAATCTACGCATAAAGGATAAAATTCCTTAATTAAATATTAAGTCAATATAACCTTCCATTACTTCTATTTGAATTGAACCATATTTCAAAGTTATTTACCAACCCTAGTTGGGGTGCTTTCAATTATTGGGGAATCCAAATTTGAAGTTTTGGGTTGACTTAACTTAGTTTAAATCACTACCACAAAATAGGGTAAGGGAAGCGCTTCCCTTTATCAGCGCTAAACAGAAAGCGCTGATAAAGGGGTATGCCTTTATCAGCGCTATCTAAAAGCGCTAATAAATGTTACATTTATCAGTGCTAAAATAAGCGCTGATAAAGGGTACACCTTTATCAGTGCTTTTTTTAGCGCTGATAAAAGGTAACATTTATCAGCTATCTAAAAGCACTGATAAAGGGTACACCTTTATCAGTGCTTTTAACGAGTGCTGATAAAGGTTCCATCGGTTTTTATTTAATAACCCTAACAGGCCATCCTCGCTCGCACGTGGTCAAGCTTTCGCAGAAGCTGAACCAGGCCCCTCGCCGCCGCGACCTCGTCGTCCTCCTCCTCCTCGTCCTTCCTCTTCCTCGTCCTCCTCCTCCTCCACCACCGTCGCCGCCTCCGCCCCCGCCCCTGCTACCGCGACCGCCACTACCTCTGCCGCCTCCACCCCCGCTGCCATGAGCACCACCGCCTCTGCCGCCGTTTCTGCCTCCACCTCTTCCGCCGCCTCCGCCTTTACCGCCGCCGCTGCCTCCACCTCTGGCGCTGCCTCCGCCGCCGCCGCTACCAGTATTGATACTCGTTTTCAGGTAAATTTTTTTTCTACCTCTTGAATTGAACGTGTGAAATCCTGATTTAAGGTGTTATTACAAGAGTCAATGGATGATATAGTTGATAATGGTTTTGGATTCATGGTTCCCTACATATTATAGAATTATGGAGGAGCACTAGAGACCTATGTGGTTGTTTTAGTCATTAAACATTCAAGTATAGAAAGAGATGGTGCAGTTGATCTGGAAGAATTTAATCATTACACAGAGTCATAATAAATTCAATATGAACCATTGGAATCAAATTCTGGTGTTTTATGTTAGTGATTAGGTCTTTATCGTAGTTTCAAATCACTTGGGACATCAATGGCTAGGTTATCAATGTCTGTTTGCACCGAGTAATGGGATAAACATAATTATTTTTGGTCACTAGGGAGTATTTCTTATTGGTTTCAGTTTCCATCTGGTTTGATAACTATCCATGATGTGTTTAATATTTTCCATTTGAGTAGGTATATACCAGATCATTTACATGTTATTAGACGGGGGATGTTGATCTTGATCCCGATAATACTTTGGTTCCCCAGCCAATTCAAATTATGAATCTAGAGTATAAGGTACTACATGATTAAACAACCCAGAGTCTAGTTAATGTGGTAGTTCAGACAATATATCCATGATACATGGGGGAATGGCTCGTTGATGAGGTAGTAGTGTCCTTCTTCATTAGAGGATACATGATCTTGATGGATTTCTGGGGGAAAATCATTTATGGTCGGGATATTATAAAGTCTCATTACATTTTATGTGAGGTATGTTTTAACATTTTTTTGGATTTTTTTGGTTGAGGAATGATGAGAAAGGATTTGGAGGACACATGTATTGGTAAATTTAGTGATCTTTAGGGAATTTTTAGAAACAAAACAGCATATTTTACTATATTCTGAGAAATTAAATGACGTGTAAATGGAGTACATTACATGTAATGACCTCCAAAAACGACACATTAATTGGATGCACAATGTGGCAATTTTACAAACTTTGTAATGGTTACATATCATTTAAATAAAAAATATAATGTTTTAAATTAAAAGTGACTTGTTTTTTAGTCAAGAGGATTACACGACGTGTAAATGTATTACATGTAGTGTCAATGTCACAGAAAAGGTTTTTTGGGATCCATAGAGTTCTTGAGGCTTCATATTTTTTACAAAATTATCCTCTTGGATAGATCTTTATCCCGATGATATTTTGGGTCACTCCCTCCCATCTAGTTCAAATTGTTCTATGCTTGATCACTTTATGGTTGGATTTCATTTCTCGAGGTATGTGATCCTTCTGATTCCTATTTGGATTTGTTTGCACCTATGGTTTGGATAAAAATTAGTGATCAGATAGTGATTTCTATCAATAAATTTAAATTTATTTCAATGAATTGTCTTTTTGGGGTTTTTGGGATGTGGTAAATGTTGTACTCAGTTTTAGATCATTTTATTCTCATGGGTTTCCCCTATTTTATGTTTTCTTTTCAGTTGGAAATCTCCTCTGCTGTGCGCCTCTCCTCTGCCACAAACGCACCTCTTCCGTGTGTTTAACGACACCTTCGTGGTAAGTTTTCCCCTGTTACTCATTGGTTTCCTCTTTTTCGCATGTTATTACTGTTTGATATTGATGGTTATAATGTGAAATGTATGGGCTAAATGCCCCACTAAAAATCGTGGCTGTTGGTGGTCCTTGTTTGCGCACTAAATGAATTGAATTTTGGTTGGTTCTTGTTGAACATTGGAATATATAAATTGGTAATTTACGTATAATTGACTTATGAATGAACACCCCAGGATGATAAAACTTCTGTGATAACCCCTGAATTAACAAACAAAATTGAATAAGGGATGCTTTGTAAAATCTAAAAGTTTGATTGTTTGGTTTGTATGGTGTTGCGATTGTGATCACGATTGTGTTTTTGTATGGTGTTGCGGTTGTTGGCATGATTGATATGCCATCTATTTTCCATGTTGTAGTTCTTCCACCATTAAATATCAATCCAAACTTTACCCATTTGAATGGAACCACCACTTTGTTTCTAGTGCAATTCCACCAAATCCTAGAAAACCACTTCTAGAGGACTCTATGAGACACTTTAAAATACATGGAACATGCTTCACCATACATGGATTTCATATAGATTTTAATGACACACAACATTTATCTCCAAAATTTACACCACATGACTAATCTTCTGACTCAAACTTGGAATAAGTTTCATTTTAAATGTTACATGTCATGTGAACCTAGGTCACACGCAATGTATCTCCAAGACATATACTTCAGCATGAAACCATGTACATGCCATGAAATAATGGTAGAACCATATGACATGTGTTTTACTTCACTCACACCATGTATAGATACCATAAATACTTGATGTGTATAGACTATACACCCCTAGTGGTCATGTAAGGACTACACACCATGTATTCCACAAAAATGTGATTCATAGCTGGTGAGGTGACTCAATATGTATCTAAAGTACATGACTTTAGCTCAAGTTGTTCTAAATGTCATGTATTTTCAAAGGCATCATTCAGTCTTTGTAAGACTAACTTTGAATAAATTTGATATATTTCAGATTAAATCAGGTATCTTATACATACACGATGTTCACCCTACTGGACACACCATGTATATGGATTTCACATGTGTTTAAAAAAATTTGTACCATGATTTGTTTTTATAAAACCCAAACAATGCTACCAGATTAATTAAAACATAATATTAGGCAAGTTCGAGATCGAACCCATAAAGATGATGAATATGAATAAAGAATAGATGAATGCCAATCGGTTGTCAAAAGAGTATGAAGATGGCGTGAAAGAGTTTATCAAGTTTGCAAAAGAACATGCATGTGACCCTTCTCAAATCCTTTGTCCATGTTTACGCTGTTGTTATTCAAGACAAATTAGTCCAGAGGAGTTGGAAGAACACCTGATCTGTCACGGAATAGATCGAAGTTATACATGTTGGAATAAACATGGGGAAAAACGAATGTAGGTAGTGAATCAGAGAATACGACATTTTATAGATCATCTGATATGATTATAAGCGTGAATAGTGAAGACGATCATATGGAGGGTGTGATTACAGATGTGAATGATGATGAAGATCGTATTGAGGAAATGACAAGGACAGTTGAAGATGAACTTCGTGATTGCCCAAAATTGTTTTAGAAGTTAAAGAGTTGTGCAAAAACGCCATTGTATGCGGGTTGCACTAAATATACAACATTGTCAGCCGTATTAGAGCTGTATAATTTGAAAGTAGGCAACAGGTGGAGTGACGCCAGTTTTACGGAACTACTTGCTCTCCTGAATGACATGCTCCCAGAAGATAATGAACTCCCAAGCTGAACATACGATGCCAAACGAATGCTACGATCGATGGGTATGATCTCTGAAAGAATACATGCTTGCACGAATGAATGTATATTGTTTCGCAAGGACCACAAATCACTTAAAGAATGCCCAAAGTGTGGTGATTCCCGATACAAGAAAGATGATTCTATTCCTACAAAAGTTGTATGGTACTTTCCAATCATTCCTAGGTTTAGATGCCTATATGGAAGTGAGGAGACTGCAGGACAAATGACATGGCATGCAGATACAAGAATTAAAGATGGGAAACTACGTCACCCGACAGACTCTCCTCAGTGGAAGAGAATTGATCACGAGTATCCTGAATTTGGGAATGAGCCGAGAAACCTTCGTCTGGCGTTATCTACAGATGGAGTGAATCCTTTTGGTTTTCAAAGTAGCAGTCACAGTACATGGCCGGTTATGTTGGTAAACTATAAATTACCACCATGGTTATGCATGAAATGAAAATACATCATGTTATCTATGATTATATCAGGACCAAAACAACCGGGTAATGATATTGGTGTTTATTTGGACCCATTGATCGAGGATTTGAAAATATTGTGGGATTCAGGTGTTACACTCTATGATGCTTACAAAAATGAACATTTCACTTTGAAAGCCATGTTATACGGGACGATAAATGACTTTAATGCTTATGGAAATTTATCAGGATATAGCATTAAAGGAACTCAAGGGTGTCCCATTTGCGAACAAGGTACACAGTCAATTAGGTTGAAACATTCATCGAAAACCGTGTTTCTAGGACATCGCAGATTTCTACCCCAACGACATAAGTACTGATCTTAGACGACATCATTCGACGAAAGTTCAGAAGAACGTACAACACTATCTCCACTATCAGGTGATCAATTGTTTGAGAAAGTAAAATATTTGGACACTAATTTTGGTAAACCATTTTCGAAAAACCATATGAAAACTGGTTGGAAAAAGAGATCAGTTTTTTTGAATTACCATACTGGAATTGTCTATATGTCAGACATTTTCTTGATGTTATGCATGTTGAAAAAAATGTATGTGATAGTGTCATCAGCATGTTGCTAAATGCACCTGGCAAAAAAAAAGGATGGAATTAAGGCTGGATTGGATATGGTTGAGATGGGAATACGAGAAGAGTTGGAACCAGTAAAGGGTGAAAAATGAACATTTCTTCCTCCTGTTGCTTACACTCTTTCCAGGCAAAAGAGATATCAGTTTTTCAACTTCTTGAATAATGTAAAGGTTCCAGAGGGGTATTCATCAAATATCAAGAACATCGTGTCAATGGGAAATTTAAAATTAAAGGGTCTGAAATCACATGACTTCCATGTTTTGATGCAAGATCTAATTCCTATAGCTTTACATTTCATTTTTTCCAAGAATGTCTGACATACATTAATGAAGCTCGGTTTCTTCTTCAAAGATATATGCAATAAAGTTATAGACCCGACAAAATTGCCAACTATGGAAAGAGAAATTGTCGTCATATTATGTGAATTGGAAATGTTCTTCCCGCCAACATTTTTTGATATGATGGTTCATTTGGGGAGAGAGATTCGACTATGTGGTCCTGTACATTATAGATGGATGTACCCCATTGAACGGTATATGAAGATTTTGAAAGGGTATGTCAAAAACCGAAGTCGGCCAGAGGGTTGTATTGCGGATCAATATATTGTTGAGGAAGATGTTGAATTTTGTACCGAATACCTATCTGGTCTGGAAATCGTTGGCCTACCGAAATCTCATCACACTGAGCGGCTTGAGGGTGAAGGAATTTCTGGAAGAGAGGTTGTCACAATCAATATTACAGATCAGGAGCAGGCCCACCTTTACGTTTTATATAACAGTTTCGACGTTGACCCATATGTTCAAACCCAAAAAGAAATTCTTAGGCGTTTGAATCCTTCTAGGGCTAAAAAATGGATATCAGATACTCATAATCGATAGTTTATAGGATGGTTTTGATACCATATTTTTAAGCAGTTAGATGAAAATCCATACTCAATTTCAGAACGACTTCGATGGCTAGCCGAAGGAGTAAGTGTGTACATATTATCTTATAATGCTTATGCAGTTAATGGTTATACATTCTATACTAATGAACATGATGAAGACAGTACCATGCAGAATAGTGGGGTTACACTTGTGGCTGAGGCGATGCATGTTTCCGGTGCTAAGGAGAAAAATCCAATTTATGTGAATATGTCATACTTTGGAATCATCAAACGAATATGGGAGTTGGATTATACGAAATTCAAAGTTCCAATTTTTCAATGCAAGTGGGTTAATAACAGGAGTGCTGTTAAAATAGATGAATTAGGATTCGTGAAAGTTGATTTTAGTAAGGAAGGGGAGAAAGATGAACCATTTATAATGGCATCACAGGCAGTACAAGTATTTTATATTCCAGACCCCACAAACCGAAATTGGTCAATTGTTCTGTTATCGACCAAAACAACTGAAGGGTCATATGAAAGTTCAACAGAGGTTGACCCTTTTATAGGGACTTCACAATCATTTCACAGCGGTCCCAATGTAGATGGAGTTTTGTATGTCAGAGGAGACCACAATAAAGGTATTTACATAGTCGTTAGAGGAGTCAAATCTCTTCAGCCTTTAAAGAAAAAAAGAGAGTACAATAATCAGGTTATTTTTTTATTGCAACATACATTGTGTTACGTTATGTTATTATCTGTTCGCTGCTGCTTTTATGTAATATAAATTAAATATTAAACCACTTCTGCAGATAATGACTTCTGCACCTGCTGATGTGCCCAATCCTAAGGCCCAAAAGGTCTCTCAACCAGTGGCTGATGGTCCCACTACAGAGAAACAACAGGTTTCTCAACCATATGCTGGTGGTCCCAGTGCAGAGCAACAACAGGTTTCTTAACCTGTTGTTGCTGGTCCCAGTGCTGAGGTACAATAGGTTTCTCAACCTGTTGCTTCTGGTCCCATTGTCGATGCTAGCACTCCGGGGGAAGATATTGATGCTACTTCTGAGGAAATGGTAGGAAATGAAACCCTGAAAGTGCAAAAAAAAAAACAAGAGCGTCGTAGTTTGACAGTGTTAGCCAAAATCCTTAAGGCAAAAGCAAAAGGCATCAAATTTGAGGTGGGATGGAATAAGCGAGACCAACATGTTAACCCCAACAAAGCCATCTTTAGTAGCTACATTGGAATCGTCACTCGGAAATGCGTGCCGATTGATGTATAATCGTGGCACCATGTTGTCACCGGGCTGAAGACACTAATGTGGGAAGAGATTACGACAACATTATGATATCATTTTTTTAATTTATTAAAATAAAATAAAATACCAAAACATTGACTTACTCTTCATCATCCATTGAAGAGTGCATTTATAGTAGATGCCTCGCATAAGGAATATGTATTAAGAGTTGCAGGAAGGATTCATAGAGGTTTCCGCACAATTTTAATGAAATATCATCTTAAAGATGCAGAAGGGAAAATCAAGCCGCACCCACCTCCTCTTTACGCACACTTGATATCCCAAGGAGTGTGGGATGCGTTTAGCAACCGTCGTGGGGAGCAGACTTTTTAGGTACATTGTGTGGGGTAATACGTTGTTTGACGTTTGCTTGTATTCATCACTCTGATTGACAGTTTTTTATTTATGAAACAACTACTGAGTGCTGAAAATAAAAAACGCGCAACAAAACCAGCGCACCCCTACTGTAAAGCAAGGATGGGGTACACTGAACTTGAGAAAAATTGGTACATCTTTTAAATATACCCTACTACTAGTATGTGACATAAAACAACACCATAACTATGTTTCTCTATTTATATGTAGATTGATGAATCGAAATAGAAATCCATATCCATACCATGCCATGTGCTATAGAAGGAGGCTCGTGTAAATAAAGAGGGGATACTGATAGATGAAAACACACAAAAAGTGTGGGAAACATGTGTAAGTATGACACAATATAAATTTGATTTGCTTTAAATCGCTATTACATTACAATAACTACTTATTTTTCTATATTTTCTATCTGACATAGTCACAAGAATCAACAAAAACCGCACCAGATGCAGACATACTTTCAGCAGCCTTAAAGTAGCCAGGACAGTATGGCCGCGTCAGAGGTGTGGGTTTTGGGGTGACACCCCGAACATATTTTCAAAAACAAAAACAAGTGGAGGATCAAAATGAAAAAAAGGAAAAGCTTCAAGAACAATTATATATTTTTCAAGAATAATTACAATACCAGAGATAGATGATAGAAAAATTGATGGGGGGAGGTAAAGAGAAGAAATAACTCAACAACAACCCATGCGTGACGATCCCGCCCCACCCCCACCAGCTTTGAGGAGAGCCATTCCCCTAAAAACATGACTTAGATAAGGTAATCAATGTTTTAATAATTGTTTCTATGAAATGTAATTTACATATACACTGATACCTTTCCTGTACTAATATTCCACAGGGTGAAAATGACTGTGATTTATATTTATCAACTCCCACCTATCGCCTTGTAGCGAGGGCTACGGTGTTCAATACGCAAAACGACATGCTACACAACAGACAGCTTCCAAAAGATCATATTAGAGTATCAATTAACGTAGCTAATGAGCCGAGTGACGAGCTACCTGTTCCAAATGACGATGACGACATTCATACGGTTGAACAAGCTGTTGGAACATTCATCGCATGGCCGACAGTTCTTGTAAAAAACATGTCGACAAAAAGGTATCCATTTCCAATTTATTTTTCAAGCTAGATCTTTAACATTTAATGAAAAAAGGTCTGAAACAATGAATGTTATTACAGAATGACAAAGAATGTGGGGTGAAATGAAATATCAGCTCAAAACTATCTTAAGGATCTACCAACCGATTGAAACGGTCTACTGAGAGTACCTTCACCCCGCCCGTTCTATATCCACAGTTAATATCATTACAGGCTTATGTGGATACAAAGTTGAAAGAAAACAATACTCACACAGTTGATTTCGAAAAAGATATGTATGGAGAGGAAACATCATATTTCCTTAGCGCTGAAAATGTAAATGAACTCCTCAAGTATGAATGGCTAGGCGCCTCAGTTGTAAATGTATACATGAGGTATGTTTTCATGATTTGATTTTACAAAAGCTGATATACTCTGATAATTATGAGTAAATACATTTTATATTTGTCTCAGACGTATATATGAAAAATAATTGAAGGGATTTCCCCATGAACAAAAATTTGGACTCGTTAGTCCTCAGACCACCTCTTCAAAAGACGAAATAGATTCTGATAAAGAGGCTGCAATAATGTCATTCCTGCTCAAATTGTTTGAAAACAAAATTACGGATGATAGACTCTTTATAATACCAACGATGTAGGGGTAAAACTCTACAATTTAATCATATCAACTATATTTTCATTTCTTTCCTTACTTATTCCTTTTTATATTTTTAGAGAGCATTGGATGCTGATTGCAGTCATTTTGGATACTCCAAAGATTTATTTTCTGGATTTAATGCATGGATATCCAACAAACCGACCACACATGATGGCGTTTGTTAATTTGTAATACACTAGATCCAAAATTTTAAAACTAAACATCTAGTTATATAATTTATGTTATCTTTTAATGAGGATTTTGTTATGATAGGGCGGTGCATCAATATCGTCTAATGCATGGAATGAATCCAGGGAATAAGGATGAGCAAGCCTACAAGATATACAACTGGAAAAGTATCCGGGTATATATAATAACATTGCACTATACAAATAAATATCAAAACAAATTACTTATTGTTGTCGATGTTTCTGTAGTGTCCAAAACAAACAAACGGAAATGACTGTGGTTATTATGTTTGTAAATTTATGAAAGAGATCGTATTTCATCAACAAACTAGCATCCCTGATGAGGTATTTTCGAAAATAATTATGATTTCATTTAAAATATTTATTAATCATTTGTGTATTTATATTTTTTCAGTACTAACATGACTGTCGAAAAAACTCATATTCAGAAGATGATATACATGTGTTTAGAAACGAATGGGAAACATACCTGATGGAAGATTGTACACAAATAGGATAAAGGTGAATTCCTACTACTTATGTTATCTATATATGATCATTGATTATCCTCCAACCTTCTTTGGTGAATTGATAATGCTCCAATGTATTGAAATCTTAATTTATTACTCAATGTTTTCTATCCCTGGATTCATATTATTGATCTTTGAACAAATCAATACTGAAGCAAGGCATGATGGTGTGCAGTGCATATGGGGTGAACGAAGAAACCACCGAGGATAAAAAAAATCCATTTTCCAACAAACGATGGATGTAAACAACAAATACGGTCTATATCCACCATTTTCAGATAGATATAGGGCCTAAATATAAATATTGTTAAAATTAAAGTAGAGGGATCAGATTCAACATGGAGATATAGTATTTGAGCACATGTGTACCCCTTGGTTTATTTTTAAGAAATTTCAATGTCCTGTATCTCGTTTGTTTGAACTTGTATTTGAGCACATGTGTTGTTGTTTGACTTGCACAATTATTTCTAGGTAGATGCATGAGATAATCGGTATCGTTGAGGGATTTTTTGGAACCAAAATATGTGTCCCAGTATAATTCAAGTAAGGGAAAGGCTGGTTGAGATGAAATCCAAGCTCAAACGACCAGTACATCATTAAAATAATTAACCCTGTGATGCACCATCATGTAGAATCTGGTCCTCGTGATGTTTTGAGGTGTTTATGGAAGGTATGGGGAGTCTGATGAGCCCCATGGCCACCATAAATAATGTTTACAGACAGCTCCACATGTTTTTTGTGCCTCGTGCCTCTTTACAAGGATCATGCCATTCACATGGTCCATCTTAGCACGTATGTCCCATTCATCCCATTGCTACTCTTGGAAGAACCTGGGAATCTGACAAAGCATAAGCCCTACAAAACCCATAATCATCCAACCAAGAGTATTCTTAGTGTGAAGGGAATCTAACCATGGGTAATAACCACACCATAACTCTTTTAAATATATGGGTTTTGATCCTTGTATTCTAAATAGGGTACGTAGGAAGCCTCCATGAGGTTAAATCCCAACCAATGGTAAACCATGGTGACCCCCTCACTGAGGTACACCTTCGCTTATTTTCCCTCTTGTTTTTCCCTTAGTGGCATCCGAATAAGTCTTCAAAATGAGAAACCTTACCTTTATGGGATGCACCACACTTGGGCCAGACCTCATTGGGCGTTTTGATCCATCTATCAGGTAAACATTCCACGTGCTCCCTCTTAGAGATGTACCTACCTGATCCACCTTTATAAGTGTTTTTATCCACCCATTACATATTTGTAAGACATTAAATCATGACCCTCTATCCTTGTGGTATGTTAAACTCATGGAATACCACAAGTTAAACATGGGTTTCCATTTCGTTGAGAATCCCTTTGACGACGATGAATACATGTGACCAATGTTCTAGTGTACATACATTCCACTGATTCCCAATGTGAACACTTTCCTAACCGAAGTATTATGCCCTGGAATGACCCTTTGTAATGTCCTGATATAATCATTATAATTAACCATCATCCATAAAGATATGGAACCAGGAACAAGTTTCACGAACAACGCCTTATTCTATAAGGGAGACTCATACTAGGTAATGAATTCTGAGGAGGAATCCATGGATGGAATGAAAAACATCCCATCACCCTGTTTCAATCAAGGAGAAGACATCTCTTTATAAGTGATGAATGTCACTCACCTTTGTAACGAATGAATGTGCGGTACAATGCACCACCATCAAACGTCAACATGCTCCAGGCAACGTGCCCCTGCAGAAAGTGTCAGAAACATATGTCATGCTCAATCATACATGGCATCCCATTTTCTCATAGGGACATCTCCAAAAAAAGATGTAAAATGAGGTTCCCTATAAAAGACTATAGTAGAATTAAATCCATGTAAAAAGATAATCTCAATTAAAAATTGAATTTTCATTTTCTTATAATTTTTTTCATATAAAATGTATATAAATTGAGATTATTTGGTCATCCAATTGATCAAAACCCATATTTAATTATTCCATCGAGGGGTACACAAAAACCTAACCTAATATCCCATAGAAATCTTGTCCAACTTCCATGTCAGAACTGGAAGTAGTTGAAGAAAACCTGAAGGTCTCTAATGCTCGGATTTGATGTGTTGGTATGTATAATAATGAGATAAATTTTCATTGATATCTCATCTAATACATGGACACAAGAATCTTCATGTTATATAATATAACATCTGACTAGTACATTGGTACACTTCCAATGGGGAATTATGGAATTCCATAATAACAAAAAAATCATCGAAAAAGGTACAATATACCAGTTCTAATAGGTGTTTCAGACATGTATTGGGGATAGAGGGATGTCATTGGGTTTTGGGAGGATATCAAGGATGATTTGGGTAGTCATTATATTGAAATGTAGTAGCATTAGGCTACTCATAGTGTGAATGGGTAATTCACAACATGAATGCATTTAACAGGGTGATAATGGTCGTGAATGGGGAAAAGGGGTCAAGTAAGGGTTTGGACCCAAAATATAGTGATGTCACCACTTGGTTCATTTCATGTAACATGATTTAAAACTTATTTTTATGTGGGTTATGGGTTTATAAAGTATAAACCTCCTCAGGTTTCTTCGTTTGGGCACCAAGTTCTTAGGGGGTGGCCAAACCCCATTCCCCTCCTTCCTTCACCTTCGACCTGAGTGGATTATCGGTTGTTCATCATTTCGAATCAATGTGGTATCTTCTCCTACATCTTTCTTGCTTCTCTAACTTCTTTCTCAAAGATTTGCATTCAGTTTTTAGGGTTCTAGGTGTAATTATTATACCATAGTATGGATAAATCATTGTTCTTCATGGGACTTTTATATATGACTCTTAGAGCATGTCTCAAAATTTCATAAACTAGTAATCAATAATTATTTGATGCAGATTATATTTTTTGGAAGATTTATTTATGGGTTTTCAAAAATTTAGGCTTAATTTGTCATAAATTTAGTAATATAGATTGGGGATTTAGTGTTTTCTAGGCTTAGGGGTGCGTCAGGAGTGGATCACACCTAGTTTCTTAGCATTCTGGCTTTGTTGGATTACACGATGAGTTTGGTGCCTATTATACCTTTCTGGTTTTTTGGTTAAAATTAACTAATTATGTAATTTAATGTTGTTGGACATTAATACATGTGATCATGGACTCAATTGTGGTTGGTATGAACTTAAGATAGTTTATTGGACTTCTGGTTGAGGTAAGGGCATTGACCTAATTATGTCTCTTGGTTAATTGGTTATTTTATGTCTTGTGCCTCACTAGTATAATTCCATTTAGCAACCCCATTCTTTATTTCATTATTGTATTACTAACATAATATTTGTTTTCTTATGTAGGTGAAATCTTTTTCCTCAGTTCGAATGCATTGTTTGGAAACCGCCGCCATGGATGAAAATTTTTTAGAGCGGATGGATGCAAAAAGGATGGAACATAATTGTTTTTTAACTGTGTTGGATAATTGTAATTGTAACCAAATTAAACATTGCTTGAAATATATATAGCAGTGTGTTTTTTTGTATTCATGATTTCAAGTAAATGTATGTAGCATTTTTGTTCTTCTGTGCTTTGTGTGTGGGTGTTGTTTGTGTTGTGTGCATGTGCTGTAATTTGTCCAGGTTCTGTACTGGTTCTGTGCAGGTTTTGGTTTTACATAGGATCTTTGGCCTTTATCAGTGCTAGTTAAGTGCTGATAATTGGATAATATATTAGCACTATTTTGAGCACTGATAAAGGTAGTTTTTATCAGCGCTCAAAATAGCGGTGATAAAGGTAGTGTTTATCAGTGATATTTTTAGCGCTGATATATTATACATTTATCAGCACTGAAAATAGCGCTGATAAATACTACCTTTATCAGCGCTTTCTTAACGCTGCTAAAGGAGCACTTTTATCAGCGCTAGTTTGAGTGCTGAAAAAGGGGACCCCCCTTTATCTTCGCCAAGATTAACAATGCTTTTTTAGCGCTGTTAAAGGAGGTTTTTAGCGCTATTATAAGCCATATTTGTAGTAGTGAATCAAGGGTTGAATGCCTTAGTAGGACTTGGTGTAACTGAGAGAAAAATGTTGATGAAATCCAAAATTAAGGATTTTAGGATTGGGGGGAGTCCACTCAATAGATCAAGGAGTTGTGAGTTAATAAAGTTGGCATTTGGAATGCAAACCTAAAACCTTTCAAGTTTCTTGAAAAAACCTTGTTAGGGTAATGCAAAGGGAAATATGGATCATTGCCGCTAGAATGTCCAAGCAATACAATATTCTGAAGCCAATGGTGAGGGATATTGTGTTTCTAAAAAATAGTGGGATACTAATAAATATTAATTTATTTATTTGTCTATATTTATCAAGATTAAGTACTAAAAATCTGTTCATCTTAATTTGTAGAAAAAACAATCAAAATGATATCAAACATATCATTTCAATCCATACTCGATAAGGATAACCTTCTCACTATCACAAATTTCTAGGAGTGATAATGGTGCCTTCGAGTTAACCTTCTCCATGAGAGGAAATTTTATGTGTTGGAAGAGCCTTTTCCAATCACGCTTGGAAATGAGGCGAGTGATGAGGAACTCTCTATGTGTGAGAAACATATGAATGATGTTATGGATGTTCAGTGACTCATTCTATCATTCATGAACAATGATATCTTGAAGCAACATTAGGAAATGGATGCTTATAGCATGATGTCTCACCTTCGGGATCTCTATCAAGAGAAGGAGAGACATGAGAGGTATGAGATATCCAACACTTTGTTCACTACTAAGCTTGGAGATTCTGCACTAGATGGATCACATGTAGTCAAGAATATTGACTACATTGAGCATCTAGACATCTTAGGGATTAAATTATCAGATGAGTTGTGTACATATCTCATATTATCATCACTGCCTAAGAGCTTCTCTAGTTTTATTGTGAATTATAATATGAGCAATAATGAGAAGATCCTATTAGATATTCTTACCCCAATTCACCAAGTTGATAAGGACATGGGGAATGAACAACCCGTAGTAATTATGGTGAATAGGAAGAGGAAATACAAGGCAAAGGGGCCTAAGATTTATAAATAGTCTAAAGCCTATGAGAACCGTCTGACCAAGAAGAAGAAGATCCAAAGGCAGGACAAGGAAAAGGAGGCAGTATGCTTTGCATGTGCCAATTCAGGCCACTGGAAGAAGAAATGAACCTAGAGGAAAGGGGAATCCAAAGGTGAATTCATTATCAAGTGAAATATTTCCATTTCTACACATTGGGTATTAGATACAGCTTGTGGGGTTTACATATGTATTCAAATACATGAACCAAGTAGATTCCAGAAAATTTCCATAAGAGAGGTGGATCTAAGAGCTACCAATGGTGCAAGGCTGGATACTCTTTCCATTAGTGACTACGACCTCAAATTGATGATGGTAATGATTTTGGTTTTACATGGATGTTATTATGTACCTAGTGTTACCAAGAACATAATTTTTGTATCAAGTTTAGATACGGATGGATTTATTTTCATGTTTGGAAATAAATGTTGTTATTTTTATAAAGACAACATATTTTATGGTATTGTTCATTTAAATAATGGTTTTTATGTATTAAATTACAATAACCAAGTGTTGAAAATTGATAATGAACCAAGTTCACATGACTCATACAACACCCAGTTGTGGCATCACTGCCTTTATTATGCAAATGAGAAGCACCTGAAAAATCTATGTCAAGATGGTTATTTAGACTCTTCTAAGATAAAACCACTTGATAGATGTCACACTTATTTACAAAGGAAAATGACCAAATCACTATTTAGTGGATAGGGTGAAAGGGCTATAGAGATTATAGGATTGGTGCACACTAATGTGTCTGGACCATTTCCAGTAGAAGCTAGAGGTGGATATTCTTACTTCATTAATTTTACTAATGACATGAGTAGATATGGATATGTCTACTTAATGAGGTAAAAGTATGAGTCCTTTGAGAAATTCAAGGAGTTAAATAATGAATTAGAGAATCACCTTGGTAAGAAGATAAAGAAGCTTCGATCAGATCAAGGTGGAGAATATCTTAACCAAGAGTTCACCAACCTTTTATAGGAGTTTGTAATTCTATCTAAACTCACTCCACCTTATACACCACAATGGAATGGTGTCAGTGAAAGGAGGAACCATACCTTGTTGGACATGGTAAGGTCAATGATGAGTCATGTAGATCTTCCATTGTCCTTTTGGTGATATGCATTGAAAACTATGGCATACACATTAAACCAAGTACCAACTAAGGCGGTAAATGAGATTCCCTTTGAGCTATGAAGTGGAAAGAAACTCACTTTGTCGCATACACGTGTATGGGGATGTGAGGCATTTGTTAAGGATTTCTCAAGAAAAAAAATATCACCCTAGGGCACGAAGTGTATCTTTATAGGGAATCCTAAGGAAACAAACGGATACTACCTATATAACCCCTCAGATAAGAAAGTGATTGTTTCTAGACAAACTGTCTTTATTGAGAGGGAGAACATCCTAAAAAAGGATAGTGGGAGCAAGATTGAATTCGATGAAGTTGTTGCTCAATGTACACATGATTTGGTATAGGAACAAGTTCCATAGGTCCCTATGGAAGAGGTAGTTCCTAAAACACAAGTACTACATATGAGTACAAGAGAGGTAAAAGAAATAGAGAGATATGGTTTCCTTGTCACCAAGGATGGTGAATTATTATTGTTGGAAAATGATGAACTTCTCTCCTGCAAGGAAGTGATAGAAAGCTCAAAATCTACAATATGTCTAGAAGCTATGAATTTTGAGATGGATTCCATGTATCGGAACCAATTCTGGGTTCTGGTCTATGCGCCATTTGATGTAAAGCCTGTTGGATGTAAATGGGTATTTAAGAAGAAACTGGACATGGAAGGTCAAGTTGGTACCTATAAATCAAGACTAGTGGCTAATGGTTTTAAACACCATCAAGGAATTAACTACGATGAAACCACATTTACAGTTTCCATGTTTATATCTATAAGAATCGTACTTTCCATAGTAGCTTTACATGACTATGAGATTTGACAGATGGATGTCAAAACTGCATTCCTTAATGGGAACCTTCAGGAAAATGTCTTTATAACACAAACAAAAGGGTTTGTGATTCCAGGTGATGCTAAAAGGGTATTAAATTTGCAAAGATTCATTTATGGATTAAATAAATCATCCAGGTCATGGAACATTCGATTCGATGAATCCATAATAGAATTTGGTTTCATTAAGAATGAATGTGAGGCATGTGTTTACACGAGGTTTAATGGGAATGTAGTCGTTATCCTAGTAGTGTATGTTAACGACATATTGCTTATTGGAAACGACATACCAGTCTTGCAGTCAATCAAGGATTGGTTGAACAAGTGCTTCTCCATGAAGGACTTAGGAAAAATAGCCTACATTCTAGGGATCAAGATCATTCATGATAGATCCAAGAGGATGCTTGGACTAAGTAAAAGTACATACATTGACCAGATACTAAAGAGATTTAGTATGTAACAATCCAATAGGGGATTGGTTCTAGTGTCACATGGCATACATATTTTCAAGAAAATGTGTCCCCAAACACAACATGAGAAAGATAGGATGAGTAAGATTCCATACGCTTCAGTGATATAATCTATCATGTATGGCATGTTATGTATCAAACTTGATGTTGCCTATGCACTGATCATGGTAGGAAGATATCAAGAAGATCTAGGAGAACAACATTGGACTACTGTCAAGAATATCCTTAAGTATATGAGAAGAACTAAGGATATATTCCTAGTGTATTGAGGAGATGGGGATCTTGTCATCATAGGGCATGATGATTCTAGTTTTCAGACAGATCATAATTATCTAAAGTCGTAATTAGGATATGTTTTCTGTCTCAACGGAGGAGTTGTGAGCTAGAAGAGTTCAAATCAGCCATTTTTCATTGATTCTATAGTGGATTCTGAATATATAGTAGCTTTTGATCCATACAAGGAAGTCATATGGATTCAAAACTTTTTCCAAGATCTTGATGTGGTTTATAGTAGTAAAGACCCCATTACATTATATTGTGATAATACTACAATGGTGTCTCTTACAAAATAGCCAAGGTCATATCAACGAAAAAAGTAAATACTCCATAAATATAACCTCTTGAGGGATTTATATCAAAGGGTAGAATTTTCAGCGAGTAGAGTTTCCATGGAAGATAACATGACAAACCCCTTGACTAACCTATCTCAATAGAAGCATGAATATCAAGTGATAGCTAGCAGACTAAAGGTTGTTAGCAATTGGATCTAGTGTAATTGGGAGTCTGTTAGAGTTGGTTACCTAGAAACCAACTTCTTTTTACTTTATGATAAACCTATATTAATTGGATGAATATTAATAAACTACTTATCACATCATGATTGTTCTTCTGTGTGACATAGTATGTGATAATGTCCTAAAAATAACTATCGCATTAAAAGGTCATAGTAGATCCCTACTATGATGAGAACCTAGAAGTACCATGACACTATTCTTGAATATATGTTCTATGGCCTAATGATATCATTTGAAGAGACACAAATGATATAGGATATTAGGGGTGGGGACTCATGAAAATTTGAGGCACCATCTCATGGTGTGCGCCCTTAGTAATATCCAGGAGGATATTATGAGAACAAGACCCACCAGAAGGAAATCCAAATTCATAAGTTTCATTGGATGTTCCTATCTGTAGATGTGTGTATTGGTCCTTAGACTTTGAAATTATTATTAATGAGTATTATGACTTGCACACTTAGATGTATTGATTAAAACCATGAGGAAAGATGTTCGTGGTGAGGTAGGATATGTTGAGTGCATCACGAGTAATGCTGCAATAATGAATAATGCGAGAAAGGATTTGTCACTTCTACAAAAGTAGATATCTCAGGCCATTTGATGAAAATGATATAGCCTAACTAAATCCATGGTCATGGTGTTCTCTAGGAATGTTCAATTTTAGGAAGTAAAAGAATAAGAAATCAAGCACATGGGTTGATGGCACTTGTATGCAACCTGCTTGATCGGAGATATTGGGAAAAAATGATTATATTATATGGTAAGTATTCATATGAGGTGACATGTCATTGCAACATCAACTTCTTTCTCTTGGGTGACTTGACATGTTTTTATACATCAATCTTGGACTTTAGGCAAGCCCGCCTAATGCCAACGAGAAATAGGTCTAGAGGGTCACATGCTAAGTGTATCCAGTATCTCAGTTAAATAATTTATTTATTTAAAAAGATGAATAAATATTATTCATGGTTTTGGTTTAATAATTATTCAAGTATACCTGATCACATTTATTTCATTGCTAGTTATTCAAGAGAAAATATTGTAGATGAAATATTTATTTATTAGTGAATAATGAAGTTATATTTATTTAATAAATAAATAGTCATAATTCAAGTCTTGGTAAATATTGAAAAGGATTGGTGGGCCAAGTTATGGGTCTGGTGAGAAATAATATTAAATATTATTTGGTTAAATAATATTTAAATATAACATGCAAGTTAAGAACATGTCATGGAAATAATATCATTGCTATTATTATTTGACATGGGGTTTCATATGGAATAATAAATTAAGTAACGACACCTATGATAATTATTTATTATTACCTGGTGAATTAAATTCCCAGTTATGTTATTATTCTCCAAATTGGACAAGAGGTCATTCGACCGACTAACCAATCGTTGTGCGCACAAAATCCTTATAGAAAATATCTCGAGCCTAGAGAACTCTTCCCTCTCCAAGAATGATCTCAATAATGAGAGTGACCCTCCTCCACCGGATCAAGGAGAGAGATTTGGAATCAATTCTCAACGTGATCAAAGGCGTAAATCGTAAGCGCAAGTATCTTCTACGCTAGAACACTGAGACTCCTTCAGTGACGTCTAAAGATACATGGAGCACATGTGGATCACTGTTATAGAATTCCTATCCTTGGATTCTACATCAAAATGAATCCAAACCTTAGACCCATGGTTGAACACATCAACAAAGAAAGAATCACCTTGGAGGTAATTCTATAATTTAATTAAATTAATTATAAACAAAATATGTCAATCATCTCTTCTTAGTTCCAGGTTCTCTATTTTGTCTTTTATATTTGATTCAATTCCCTAGATACTGGCGTTTTTCTTCATACTTATCCTAATTTAATCATCAATTATGTCAATTTTCAAAGTTGGGTACATGCCCATCATGCGCTTCCACTACGCCTGAAACCTACAAACCTTCGATCAGGACTAGCTGTGAGTATGGGATGATGATGTACTGAAGATGATATTAAGATGTTGTTATGGTCACTATGAGTACTTGGTGATGCCCTTTGGCATGATGAATGCTCCAAAAGTGTTCACAGGACTCATGAACCATATTTTTCAGCTTTATTTAGACCGGTTCATGGTATTCTTCATCGACGATATCCTTTTTTTCTTGACGTCCGAGGAGGAGAAAGCGAGACACCTAAGGATGGTTTTGGATGTACTCTGAGTGTACCAACTTTATGGGAAACTCTTGAAGTTCTAGTTCTAGATTCAGGTGGTCCACTTTCTAGGACATGTTATCTTAGCGGATGGAGTGGCAGTGGACTCGGCCAAGGTGGAGGCAGTGTTATCAAGGGAGCCACTTAGGAGCGTGATGGAGGCGCAGAGATTCCTTGGGCTTGTAGGCTATTACTAGAGATTCATACCTAATTTCTCTAGGATATCAGCATTGATGATAACTTTTACTTGAAATGGGAACCCTTTTGTGTAGACAGAGAAGTGTCAACAAGCTTTTCTGCAGTTGAGGCATAGTTTGACGAGCGCTCTAATCTTGAGATTATCAGAGGTGGATGTTGAGTATGTAGTGTTTTGCGATGCATCAGGGACTGAACTTGGTTGTGTACTAATGAAGAGGCAAGCAGTGATTGCTTATGGTTAATTCTAGTTGAGGCCACATGAGGAGAACTATACGACCTACGATCTTGAGTTGGCAGTAGCAGTCTTCGCATTGAAGATGTGGCGACACTACATGATGGGTAAGAGTTTTATCATCTACTCCGATCACAAGAGTCTCAAGTATATATTCTATCAGAAGGATATAAAGTTGAGATAGAGGCGACGTCTAGAGATCCTCTAAGACTATAACTTTGAGATTATCTATACTCCTAGGAAGGGTAACATGCTGGAATATTTTCTCAACAGAAGATCTAGTTTTCAGTTGCTGAATAAGGAATCCAAGAATTTGGCCTCATTACAGTTATATTTTGTGGATGGATATAGAGTATCTTACCTCCATTAGATGGTTGTCACCCCTCCACTCTTACAACTAGTCATGGAGGCACAACTTGGGGATGCCTATTGTGAGACCCTACGTGCTCAAATTTCCATAGGACATGTGCATAATGGATATTCACAATGTGGGGAGCACATCTTCTTTTTCAAAGGATGCACAATTGTACCAGTGGAATTGTGGGAGGAGGTTCTATGGGAGTTTCATACATCCCCTTTGGCAGTACATCCTAGAGTGGATAAGATATACTCGGACCTTCGACATCAGTTTTGGCGGACATGGATGAAGAAGGTAATGATAGATTTCATTTCTTGATGCCTTATGTGGTAACAGGGGAAGGTTGAGCACCAAGTTCCAATAGGTTTAGCTCAACCCCTTGAGGTTCTAGAATGAAAGTGGGATGGGATATTGATAGACTTCCTGACAAGTTTATCACATATGTCCAAGGGATATGATGCCTTCTCAGTGACCGTTGACTGACTCACCAATTCGGACAACTTCATAGCTATCTGGGAGTAGAGTTTAGTAAAGATATTGGGACACCTCTATGTGCAGAAGATATTTCTTCTCCATGTAGTCCCATTGAAAATAGTTTCTGATCATGATGCTCATTTTATATCCCGGTTGTGGAAGGGATTATAGGAGGCGTTTGAGACTCTTTTACACTTAAGTACAGTTTTTTCACCCCCATAAAGATGGCAAAACGGAGCGAACCATTTAGGTCCTGGAGGACATGTTGTAGGATTTCATGTTGGAGTTCAGAAATATTTGGGAGGATCACCTACCTCTTGTGGATTTCGTGAACAAAAACAACTACCATTCCACCATTGGTGTGAAACTATTCAAGGATTTGTATAGGCGGACCTAATGGTCACCCCTTTACTGGATTGACCTAGAAGAGTCAGCACTCATGGGCTCAGAGTTGGTGCGAGATACTACCGAGAATGTATAAATTATACAGGAATGGATGAATTCTACACAGATCCATCATAAATCTTATGTTGACAGGTGGTGGAGGCCTTTGGAGTTCAAGGAAGGATACCATGTATTCCTTTGAGTTTCACCTCGACGGGGATTGAGGAGATTTGTCCGGGGTAGGAAGTTATCTCCAAGGTTTATTAGCCCTTTTCAGATACTATGTAGAGTTGGAAAGGTGGAATATCACTTGGATCTACCCCTATAGTTAGACCGGGTACACGATGTCTTCCATGGGTTGTATATGAGGAGGTACGTGCATGACCCATTGCACATCATCGACTAGGGTGAGATGGACATTGATGATGAAGAAAATTTTACTGATTACCTAGTGGAGATCTTGGATCAGTAGGAGAGGATCCTACGTGGGTGAGTGATTCTGTTGTTTCATGTCCGGTGGCAGCACGAGAATCTTCAAGAGAGCACATAGGAGTGGGAATCTCAGATTCCTATGCAGTACCCACATCTTTCTGAATAGCCTTTGTTTTTTTATTTTCAGGGATGAAAATCCCCAAGGTGGGAAAAATGTAATGTCCTAGATGTTTTCCATGTATTATTTTTTAAATATTATATGCAATTAATTCGAGACTAGGTACTGAGACGACGTGTGATTCTGAGGCACATGGTTCCTGAAATAAATGTTTGAAATATATTAAAATACTAAATAGCATGTGCACGTAGTTTTCCTAAAAAAGTGAAATAACTTCTAAGAGGGTACCCATATCATAAATCTGAGGGCACTATTGTGTTCAGAGCAATGATTTTACCCTAGGCACGACCTAACATCGGCCGGTGCGGGTCAACTGTGAAATGTAGATTTCGGGTGTTTTAATAAATAAAATAAATTGAAAGATTTATTTTATTTTAACATTTTTCAGAAACTCAATGACATTTCTTTTTAATTATCCTTTTATGCTGGGATCTGGGGTTAGACTCATAACCCTGAAATTTCCTGGAGGCACTGGAGAGAACCCTAGAGAACTCTCTTGGCAGCAAATGATGACGAAACTTGGATCAAAGATCGACGAACACCGTTCTTAATGGATATCACTAACGAAATAGATGAGGGGACCTATATTTATTAGCGAGTGATCCAAAAAAAAGTTAGGACATGATATTTGGATTTCTTTTCCCCGTTTTTGAATTCAACGAAGAACGTGGACCAACCGATAAACAAGTTGATTCACGGTTCGATCGTTCTTGTGGGATATGTTTATATTGTAGGATTATTATTGAGGTTCATTTATTGAGGATTGCTTTTGTTTTCTTGATTGTTCTTACAGAATGGATCGAGGATGGTATAAACAATGTCCAAGGTTTTTTCCTTTGATTGTTCATTGTGTTTTCTCCTCCCCCTATATTCTTTGCATTCTTCGTTCTTCGTGGTTTATGAACGAATGATTATTGTGCCTTCAATTCTTGGTGAAATAATCAAAAATTGAATATTGGACCTCATGAAGACCTATAAGAGGTGTGACAATTATGGTGAAGGACTAATCAATGTGATTTAGGAATACCCATTCTCCAGACGATTGAAGAGTGGATGGATGAAATAAGTTTTCAGGGCCGACTGAATGCCTAAAACCCATCGATTCAGTCTTGTAATGGAGAGAAAACCTTGGATATATAGTTTCGAGGTGAACTAATCTCTGGATCAAACACTGGAGAATCAAATGAGGTGCATAGAAATAGAATGGTGGTTTTGGGAAATTCTGAAGAACGTGGCGTGTAGTCCGGGTTACATGGCGTGTGGCCCTCATATAGTGGCGGATAGGGTTTCAGAAGGTGGTCAAGTGTCACATGGCGTGTGAACCCTATCACACGGTGTGTAGGCCCTTCTCTGAGACTCGATTTATATCTCAGGAGATACACAGACACAGGGCAAAGTATATAAGGTTCTGACATGACGTGTACTCCCCCACACGGCTTCATTAGACCATTTACGCAGATCACCCCACATACTGGTGCACGGGAAGAGTTACATGGCTTGACACTATGTACTGGCACATGGCCAGAGTACACGGGTGGACCCTGGTTGGAAGGTCATGACATGTAAGTCTTTTTACATGTCTTGTACTCTCTTTTTACATGACATGTACTTTCGACATGGTTCGTTGTACATGGGAAGTACCTGGGTTCAAGGGACATAGCGTGTGACCCTAATACACTCCATTTACTCTCTTATACATGGCTTGAGCCACTTGTCCATCATATCTTCAACAGGTTTTTTAAGGGTTTGTTCCTGTATCCTTCCCCTGAAGGTTAGTTGGTATCATTTTCTACTCATAGGAGTATGATCCCTTAAGTAGGACTTTCTAGATAGAGTTGTTGGAATCCCCTCTGAGAGGCCCAAATCTGGATCCTCTATTCATTATTCATGCCCTAGGTAGATTCCTTGGTATTGAAATGAGAAAATTTACCGGGCATCGATACTCTACTTAGCAGGTTAATCTAGATGGAGTTGTTGGTATTACCCCATGGCCCAGGTTGTGATCCTCATCTTTGTATTGTATTTATTTTTAGATCTATCAGTGTATCTCTCTCATGATGGTTTCTGATGAACAGTACTTCTTAGACGGATGTATTCAATGCTACCAGACTTAGGAGCATGTTCTCCCGAATGAGTGATTCATGGAATCTTTGAGCTTAATCCCTAGTGTGAGTATGGGGTGGCTGTGAGTTACCTCTAGACAATGCATCTTGGTTTGATTATAATAGGATGTTCTTGTTATATGTTCCATAGACATATACCTCTATAGAGATTAATAAACCTTTCCTTTGTGTATTTATTTGTGGTTTCAGGGTGTCCTATTGAGTATTATTATACTCACCCATACATGGAATTTTCCCACACGTGTCATGTCTTGTGCATACGAGCGACCTTTTGACAGATTTTAGGGTGTACTGGGACTAGATAGAGCTTTGTGACCTCAGGCAGGCTGAGGTGTTCCTACGGATTCAAGTTGTAGTCCCAGTTCCTATTTTGTTTAAAAGTTGAACTTTGTAGTTTATAGACTCGTTCTTTTTTGGGCTTGTATTCTGGCATAGTTTACTTTACCGCACTTTACTTTCCTATTTTACTCTATTGGTTGGGATAGTGGTATGCATGCATTTATTTCTTAGTAGTTTTTACATTTCAACATTTGTGGGCATAGAGATGTGTGCGTGCATACAGGTACATAGACAATGCCTCCCATGTTAGTGATATGCCTACTCGGTGCTAGTCACCAGCCACTGGCCTAATGGAGGTGGGCTTGAGGAGTCATGGAAAGGGCCCCATTGGGACGAGTCGTGACAATATATATATATATCCGTGTGTGTGTGGGGGGGGGGGTATGTGTGTGTGTGTTAACATGTGAGTATATATACATATACATATACATATATATATATATATATAAGTTTTAAAAAAATGTGTAAAGTTGTTGATACACACACACACACATATAAATATTTTAAAAAACGTATAAGGTTTTTGATAATATATATATATATGTATGTATGTATGTATGTATCTATCTATCTATCTAATATGTATATTTGTTTAAAAAACATGTAAAAATATATCTAATTAAGAAATCATGTAATATATATATATATATTAACAATTGAATATGTATATATAAACATTTTAAAAAAACCTATAAGGTTTATTATATATATCTGTTTGTGTGTGTGTGTGTGTGTTTATATAGATTTGATTATGTATATTTTTTAAAAAGGGGTTAGAATATATTGGATGTATTTATATTAGTTAAGAAATTGTGATATACATATATATAGTAATGATTAAAAATTTAATAATAATTTAAATAATTAATAATATCCATTAAATAATTTATAATAACTAATAATTATTTAGTCAATATTATTAATAAATAGTAATTATTAGTGTTAATTACAAAATAATATTAATAATTTAAAAATTTGAATAAATTAAGAAAATTTGTAAAAGAAAAAATATGAAATACTAGTAATTGTTAAAAAATAGTAATATTTATTATAAATCAAGTTAAAATAGTAAATAATTAATATTACTTAACAAATAATTTTATCAACTAGTAAAAATTAAAAAAATATTTATAATAAATACTAAATTTTTTGTCCAACCTTGCAAAAAAATATAAAAAATAATAAATATTAGAAATTCACAATAATTCGTATAAATGTTGTATGAATTGAAATAATTTTTATTAATAATTTTTATAAATGTTGTAATATATATATATATATATATATATAATATTAATACAAGATTAAAAATGATACCCTCACGTGAGATGTAATAAAACATCTGACGCACATGAAATAACCCTTACACATGGAATAAACCCTTACACATGGAATAAAATTTTGGTCAACTTCCATCTCTGTAGTACCAAATGCATTGGAGAGATATAATGGGTCTCGCCCATCATATCTTAAGCTATAATGGGCTCAACCCAACATATCTTGAGCTATAATGGGCTCAACCGAACATATCTTGAGCTATAATGTGGATCGCCCACCATATCTTGATCTATAATGGGATCAACCCAATATAAATAATGTCCAAGGAATATATCATGAATAAGTCACTTCATAACTCATTTACACCCTTGAGCAAAACACACTCACATTACAAAATACCCTTTTTTTGTATAAAAAAAGTTTTTGAATATAAACATCACGCACACAATAATGAAATAATATTATTCAAAAATAACTATGGAAACATATAATGGAGATATTATAGCAATAAAAAATCATAAAATTAGAAGATAACACTCATGATATTAATAAAAAGAACAATATCTTTGTATTTCATAAAGGAGACATTTAAAAGGATTTAAGAGGAATGTTCTTTACAAATACCTTAACATTAAAGAGAAAATTGATTAAATGAATGGATTATGTATATATACTGTAAGTACACATAATAAAACATAATATAATCAAATTAAATTTCAAAAATCCTCTTATCGTGATAAATCCATTGATGTTGAAGTTTAACCCGAAGAATGGAAATTGGGTTCAAAATTCACTTGGGAAATTTCTTCATGGTAAAAGGTGTACATGGGAGGGCCTAATGAGATATAAATGGGGTATATCATCATTAATATATCATTAGGGAAGTATGGGGGAGGTTTTAAGACATACACTATCATTAGGAATAATCTGGAACATATTTTCTCAACATCGAAATTTGAAAAACATTGTGTACCTAAAAAAAATTCAGAGGAAATGCTACTAGGTATGCAACTAGTCCCACTTTCTCCAAGATTTCAAAAGGTCCTATAAACCATGTAATTAGATTTCCTTTCTTAACAAAACACATCACACTTTTCCAAGGAGAGATTTTAAGGAAAACATAGTCACCAACCTTGAAAGAGAAGTCCTTTATTATGTTATCTGCACAACTTTTCTACCTACTCTAATTTGTCCTCATGTGTTGCTGGATCATCTTCACTTTCTCAGCCACTTCCTCTACTAATTCTAGCCCCATAAACTTTCTTTAACTGATTTCATCCCAAAACTCTGGAGTCTGACACCTCTTCCCATACAATGCCTCAAAATGTGTCATTTGTATACTGGAATGAAAACTGTTATTATAAGAAAACTCAACTAATGAAAGATATTGATCCCAACTTCCCTGGTAATCCATTTAACAAGCTCAAATAATGTCCTCCAGATTCTTAATCTCCCATTCTGACCGAGGATGAAAATACCTACTGAAATTTAATTCTGTTCCCAATGACTTCTGAAGGCCCTTCCAAAAGTTATAAGTGACCTTGGGATCCCGGTCAGATACAATGGAAAGAGTCACTCCATGTAACCTGAAAATCTATTTGAGGTACAAATGAGAAAGATGATACAAAGACATTGTATCTCAAATAGAGAGAAAATGTGCAGATTTAGTCAGTCGATCAACAAAAACCTAGATTTCATTGTTACCTCAAAAATTCTTCAGTAGTCCCATAATGAAGTCCATAGATATATTCTCTCATTTCCACTTTGGCACTAGAAAAGGATGAAGCATCCCCTTCAGTAACTGCCACTGTACCTTAACCTATTGACATGTCAAACATTTCATGGTAAAATTAGCGATATCCCTTTTCATTCCATCCCACCAGTAATACTCCTGAAGGTTTCTATACATCTTAGTGCTTCCAGGATGAACTGAAAATAGAGAACTGTGAGCTTCACATAACAATTCTTTCTTCAACTGAGAATCACAAATCACACACAACATTTTTCCAAATTTAAAACACAATATTTATCAAGGTTAAATTTTTAAAACTTACCCATTTTAACCAATTATACCTTTTTCTATAGCTCCCCATCTTCCTTCTATGCTTGCTTTATTCTGTCTGAAAAAGATTACTTCAATTAAACTTGAAATAAAATAGAAAACTTTCCTGCAACAACAACCTCCAAGACAAAGTTTATTAAATCATTTATCAAAGGATCACGTTCCAAATGTATCATGGTTAATGTGGCATTAATTTTTCTACTCAATGTATCATCCACTCTGTTGGATTTCCCATGATGGTAATGAATCGTGCAATCATAATCCTTAATTAGTTCCAGCCTTCTTCTTTGTCTCATGTTTAATTCCTTCTGAGTAAATATATACTTCAAGACTTTATTGTCAGTATATATTTCACATTTTACTCTATACATATGATACCTCCAAATTTTAAAATCAAAAAACCATAGCTGCAAATTCCAAATCATGTGTGGGATAATTTAACTCATGATATTTTAGTTGTCTTGAAGCATAAATAATTACCTGATCATTCTACATCATAACACAACCAATTACCTTCAAAGATGCATCATTATAGATGAAAAAATCACCATTTTTGGAATGCAAGGCCAAAAATGGAGCTTTCACCAATCTCTTCTTTAGTTCCTGAAAAAAAACATCACATTATTCTGTCCAAACAAATTTAACCCATTTTGTGTTAACTTAGTTAATAGGCTAGATAACTGTGCAAAGTTTTTAACAACCCGTTAGTAATAACCTGCTAATCTAAGAAAAATATGAATATCTGTAATGTTTGTAAGTCTTGGACATTTATCAATCACTTTTTTTTGTGGGATAAACTGTTATTCCATCCTTATTTACAATTTTCCCAAGAAAATAAATCTGTTTCAACCAAAAATCACACTTTCTAAATTTTCCATACAGTTTCTTTTCTTTTAAGGTTTGAAAAAACAACCCTTAGATGCTTTTCATGATCTTATTTGTTTCTATAATATACCTGAATTTCATCAATAAACATAACCAAAAACTTATCTAATAACTCAAGAAATATTCTATTCATAAGATTCATGAATACAACGGGTGCATTAGTTAACCCAAAAGGCATAACTACAAATTCATAATGACCATATCTAGTATGGAACATAGTCTTCGGGATGTCTTCATTCTTTACTTTCAACTGATGGTACCCCCACCTTAGGCCTTCAAAAAATATTGTGTTCCCTGGAGCTAATCAAACAAATCATCGATATGAGGCAAATAATACTTGTTTTTAACAATAATGTTATTCAAGGCTCTATAATCAATGAAAAGTCTCATTGATCCATCTTTCGTATTAACAAACAAGATAGGAGCACCCCATGGTGAAGTGCTAGGTCAGAGGAAGCCTTTATCTAATAATTCCTGCAACTGCTTTTTTTAATTCTAGAAGTTTCATTTGAGAGATTCGATAAGGGGGTTTATAAATTGGCTTAGCATCAGGAACTAAGTCAATGGTAAACTCAACCTCTAGATTAGGAATAACACTAGAAAAATCATCAGGAAAAACATCTAGGTAATCATTTACCACTGGTACATCATTAATCTGGATAGTTCCATTTTCTTAAAAAATATGAGCAAGATAACTTTTATTTCCATATTTTATCAGTTTCTTAGCTTCCTAATATGTTATCAATGGTATGGGTTCATTCTTGTACACAAACCAAAAATCTTCCTAAAAAACATATTTTTATCTCCAATCTATCTTAGTGTGATAAAAAGAAAGCCATTCCATACCCAGAATAACATCAAACTCTACCAGAGGCAAAACAACAAGGTTTGAAGGTAAAATCTTTCCATATAAAAAGATAGGTAGATTCTTATAATTTCTTTTTTCCACAATATTCCATTCATGTGTTTTTACCATGAGTTTTTGTTTCATTTCATGAGGTTGAATTCCCAATTTTTCTGAAAATTTCTCAAAAATGAAGGAATGTGTAGACCCCGAATAAAACAACACATTAGGGAAATCTATAAAAACAAGAAATGTACCTGATACAAACTCATTTGATGGACCAACATCTATTGAAGTGGTTGAGAAATATTTTTCTACACATTTCTTCTTCCAATATTGCTAATTTCCTACCTAAGTGACTGTCTTTGGACAAAAATTAGAAAAATGAACCAATTCCTTACAGTTGAAGCATCTCACCATCGACTTATCATTAATTTTCAGATCATTTTCCTTGCAATCACGAGACATGTGTACAAACTTTCCACATCAGTAGCATTTCCCATAATTTAAAAGAAATTCACCAGGATTCCTTTTACCACACTTTTCACAAGAAGGGAGATTTATTTTCTTACCTCTAGATTTCTTTGATGAATTCTTCCCCAAAGCCTACCAACCTGACTGCTTCTTATTCTTTTCATCACGAGGCACATACGTGTCAGCAAACTCCATCTCAATTTTTTTAGCACAACGAAAAAGTTTCTCATAGCTTTTAAACTCTCATGAAGCCAAATCTCTTAGATAAAATGGTTTCAAACTAGATTATTTTTTATTAATTTTACTATCAAAATCCTGAGTAAAATCTAGTACATACCTGGCCAGCCTTATAAAATTGGCTTCATATGATTCCATAGAATTATCATCTTTCTGCTTCAGTTCCAAGAATTTCTTCCCCATTCTGAGTCGAAAAGTTTTAGGAAAATATTTTTTTAGAAAAAGACTCTTAAAATCATCTCATTCCAAACTTTCAATATCATATATTTCTCTCGTATTCTTAACCATAGACCACCATTGATCGGCTTCACCTTCCAAGCGATAAATGGATAGTATTAAATTTTGAAATTCCGAACATCCCAGAACATCAAATATCTTTTCTATAGCGTTGATCCAGCCTTCAGTTATCACTACATCTATGGTTCCACTGAATGATAGAGGATGATGCCTCATAAAATGATCCACAAAAGACATGTTTCTTCATGGTAGATCATGTTTCTCTCTAGAATGGATAACACCACCATTTATTTCTTGAGGAAAATGATCCATTTCTGTCACAAATTGCTCGATTCTGATTCCCACCATTCCATGATGTAGATTCAGACAGACATCAGCCTCTTGGTGCCTTCCTACTTTAGCATCTCTGTTTCTTCTGTGGAAAACCATTCTGAACAGACATATCTTATAAGAAGCAACATGGTAATCTTTAAATGCTATAACATTTCAAATTAAACACAGAGTAAAATCATTTATGGTATTCTCTCAACATCATCACATCCCCTAAAGTTGTCTAAACCATCCTTTGATACCAACTATAAGAACCCGACCTTAAATCGTTACTTAATCTTGAATTTTAGTCAATAGAATACATTATTACACATTAAGGATCTTTTCAGGTTTATAGTTTTATAGAATTAGGATATCTTACATACATAACATACCACATTCATACAAAGAGGATACCACTAAAAATAGTATCCATTTTTTTCAAAATATTGAACATTAAAACTTAAAACATGATTTATTTGACAACACTCCATATCAAACATCATAACTCCATTATTTCTCTTACCCATCCTTATATCCTGTGAAAAAACATTTTAAAAACTCGGGATGAGTATAAAACTCAATATGAGATATAAAGAAAGAAATTGTTAGTCGAGTGATAGCGTAAAAACCAATAAAACCCATAATCATAAAAATACATATCCATAGAAACATCATGTAGTTGACTTGGGACATATTTACCATATCACTCTTACATTCACCCTTACACATGGAATAACCTTTTGGTAAACTTCCATCTCTAGAGTACCCAATGCATTAGATAGCTATAATGGGGCTCACCCCACTACTGGAAAACTAACCTATACCAACTGTTTGGAACCGTTGGTATAGGCCTCTAAACCGTTGCTATAGCCTATACTAATGGTTTGGAAAATTGTTTCCAAGTAAGCCGTTGGGATAGGTCTATACCAACGGTTCCAAACCGTTGGTATAGGTTAGTTTTCCAGTAGTGGGGTGAGCCCCATTATAGATATCTAATGCATTGGGTACTCTAGAGATGAAATTTTACCAAAAGGTTATTCCATGTGTAAGGGTGAATGTAATAGTGATATGGTAAATATGTCCCAAGTCAACTACATGATGTTTCTATGGATATGTATTTTTATGATTATGGGTTTTATTGGTTTTTATGCTATCACTCGACTAACAATTTCTTTCTTTATATCCCATACTGAGTTTTATACTCATCCCAAGTTTTTAAAATGTTTTTTCATAGGATATAAGGATGGGTAAGAGAAATAATAGAGTTCTGATGTTTTATATTGAGTTTTGTCAAATGAATCATGTTTTAAGTTTTAATGTTCAATATTTTGAAAAAAATGGATACTATTTTTAGTGGTATCCTCTTTGTATGAATGTGGTATGTTATGTATGTAAGATATCCTAATTCTCTAAAACTATAAACCTGAAAATATCCTTAATGTGTCATAATGTATTCTATTGACTAAAATTCAAGATTAAGTAACGTTTTATGGTCGGGTCCTTATAGTTGGTATCAAAGGATGGTTTACAAAACTTTAGGGGATGTGATGATGTTAAGAGAATACCATAAATAATTTTACTCTGTGTTTAATTTGAAATGTTATAGAATTTATAGATTACCATGTTTCTTCTTCCATGATATGTCTGTTCAGAATGGTTTTCCACATAAGAAACAGATATGCTAAAGTAGGAAGGCACCAAGAGGATGATGTGTGTCCGAATCCACATCATAGAATGGTGGGAATCAAAACTGAGAAATTTGTGACAGAAATGGATCATTTGAATCAAGAAATAAATGGTGGTGTTATCCATTCTAGAGAGAAACATGATCTACTATGAAGAAACATGTCTTTTGGGGATCATTTTATTAGGAATCATCCTCTATCATTCAGTGGAACCATAGATGTAGTGATAACTGAAGGCTGGATCAACGCTATAGAAAAGATATTTGATGTCCTGGGATGTTCGGAATGTCAAAATTTAATACTATCCATTTATCGTTTGGAAGGTGAAGCCGATCAATGGTGGTCTATGGTTAAGAATACGAGAGAAATAGATGATATTGAAAGTTTGGAATGAGATTATTTTAAGAGTCTTTTTCTATAAAAATATTTTCCTAAAACTATTCTACTTAGAATGGAGAAGAAATTCTTGGAACTGAAGCAGAAAGATGATGATTCTATGGAATCATATGAAGCCAATTTTATAAGAGTGGCCAGGTATGTACCAGATTTTACTCAGGATTTTGATAGTAAAATTAATAAAATTTACTCGGGTATGAAACCATTTTTTATAAGAGATTTGGCTTAATGAGAGTTTAAAATCTATGAGAAACTTGTTCGTTGTGCTGAAAAAATGGAGATGGAGTTTGCTGACACGTATGTGCCTCATGATGAAAAGAATAAGAAGCAGTCAGGTTGGTAGGCTTTGGGGAAGAATTCATCAAAGAAATCTGGAGGTAAGAAAATCAATCTCCCTTCTTGTGAAAAGTGTGGTAAAAGGAATCCTAGTGAATTTATTTTAAATTATCGGAAATGCTATTGATGTGGAAAGTTTGTACACATGTCTCGTGATTTCAAGGAAAATGATCTGAAAATTAAGGAGAAGTCGATGGTTAGATGCTTCAACTGTAAGGAATTGGTTCATTTTGCTAATGTTTGTCCAAAGCTAGTCACTTAGGTAGGAAATTAGCAAGATTGGAAGAAGAATTGTGTAGAAAAATCTTTTGCAACCACTTCAATAGATGTTGAGCCATCAAATGAGGTGGTTTTAGGTACATTTCTTGTTTTTACAAATTTGCCTAATTTGTTGTTTTATTCGGGGTCTACACATTCCTTCATTTCTGAGAATTTTTTGGAAAAATTGGGAATTCAACCTCATGAATTAAAACAAAAACTCATGGTAAAAACACATGAATGAAATATTGTGTAAAAAATAAATTAAAATAATCTACCTATCTTTTTATATGGAAATATTTTACCTTCAAACCTTGTTGTTTTGCCTCTGGTAGAGTTTGATGTTATTCTGGGTATGGAATGGCTTTCTTTTTATCACACTAAGATAGATTGGAGTGAAAAAGATGTCTTTTTTTTTTCAGGAAGATTTTTGGTTTGTGTACAAGAATGAACCCATACCATTGATAACATATTAGGAAGCTAAGAAAATGATAAAAGATGGAAAGAAAATTTATCTTGTTTTTAGTTTTTAAGAAAATGGAACTATCCAAATTAATGATGTACCAGTGGTAAATGAATACCTAGACATTTTTTCCTGATGATTTTCCTAGTGTTATTCCTAATCTAGAGGTTGAGTTTACCATTGACTTAGTTCCTGATGCTAAGCCAATTTCTAAACCCCCTTATCGAATGTCTCAAATGAAACTTCTAGAATTAAAAAATCAGTTGCAGGAATTATTAGATAAAGGCTTCGTCCAACCTAGCACTTCACTATGGGGTGCTTCTATCTTGTTTGTTAATACGAAATATGGTTCAATGAGACTTTTCATTGATTATAGAGCCTTGAATAACATTATTGTTAAAAACAAGTATTATTTGCCTCATATCGATGATTTGATTGATCAGCTCCAGGGAACACAATATTTTTCGAAGGCCTAAGGTGGGGATACCATCAGTTGAAAGTAAAGAATGAAGACATCCCGAAGACTATGTTCCATACTAGATATGGTCATTATGAATTTGTAGTTATGCCTTTTGGTTTAACTAATTCACCCTTTGTATTCATGAATCTTATGAATGGAATATTTTATGAGTTATTAGATAAGTTTTTGGTTATGTTTATTGATGAAATTCAGGTATATTCTAGAAGCAAATAAGATAATGAAAAACATCTTAGGGTTGTTTTTGAAACCTTAAAAGAAAAGAAACTGTATGGAAAATTTAGAAAGTGTGCTTTTTGGTTGCAACAGATTTATTTTCTTGGGAAAATTGTAAATAAGGATGGAATAACAGTTGATCCCACAAAAAAAAGTGATTGATAAATATACAAGACTTACAAACATTACAGATATTCATAGTTTTCTTGGATTAGAAGGTTATTACTAATGGGTTGTTAAAAACTTTGCATAGTTATCTAGCCTGTTAACTAAGTCAACACAAAATGGGTTAAATTTGTTTGGACAGAATAATGTGATGTTTTTTTTCAGGAACTAAAGAAGAGATTGGTTAAAGCTCCAGTTTTTTACTTTCCTTCCAGAAATGGGGAATTTTTCATCTATAGTGATGCATCTTTGAAGGTAATTGGTTTTTTTCTGATGTATAATGATCAGGTAATTATTTATGCTTCAAGACAACTAAAATATCATGAGTTAAATTATCCCACACATGATTTGGAATTTTCAGTTATGGTTTTTTGCTTTTAAAATTTGGAGGTATCATATGTATGGAGTAAAATGTGAAATATATACTGACAATAAAATCTTGAAGTATATATTTACTCAAAAGGAATTAAACATGAGACAAAGAAGAAGGCTAGAACTAATTAAGGATTATGATTGCACGATTCATTACTATCCTGGGAAATCAAAAAGAGTGGATGATACATTGAGTAGAAAAATTAATCCCACATTAACCATGATACATTTGGAACATGATCCTTTGGTAAATGATTTGATAAACTTTGTCTTGGAAGTTGTTGTTGCAGGAAATTTTTCTATTTTATTTCAGGTTTAATTGAAGTCATCTTTTTCAGACAGAATAAAGCAAGCATAGAAGGCAGATGGGGAGCTACAGAAAAAGTTATAATTGGTTAAAATGGGTAAGTTGTCAAAATTTAACCTTGATAAATATTTTGTTTTAAGATTTGGAAAAATGTTGTGTGTGATTTGTGATTTTCAATTGAAGAAAGAATTGTTATGTAAAGCTCACAGTTCTCTATTTTCAGTTCATCTTGGAAGCACTAAGATGTATAGAGACCTTCAGGATTATTACTTGTGGGATGGAATGAAAAGGTATATTGCTAATTTTACCATGAAATGTTTGACATGTCAATAAGTTAAGGTAGAGTGGAAGTCACTGAAGGGGATGCTTCATCCTTTTCCAGTGCCAAAGTGGAAATGAGAGAATATATCTATGGACTTCATTATGGGACTACTGACGAATTTTCGAGGTAACAATGCAATCTGGGTTTTTGTTGATCGACTGACTAAATCTGCACATTTTCTCTCTATTTGAGATACAATGTATTTGGATCATCTTTCTCATTTGTACCTCAAATAGATTTTCAGGTTACATGGAGTGAATCTTTCCATTGTATCTGATCGGGATCCCAGGTTCACTTATAACTTTTGGAAGGGCCTTCAGAAGTCATTGGGAACAGAATTAAATTTCAGTACGGATTTTCATCCTCAGTCAGAATGGGTGATTAAGAATCTGGAGGACATGCTTTGAGCTTGTTAAATGGATTACCAGGGAAGTTGGGATCAACATCTTTCATTAGTTGAGTTTTCTTATAATAACAGTTTTCATTCCAGTATACAGATGACACATTTTGAGGCATTGTATGGGAAGAGGTGTCAGACTCCAACGTTTTGGGATGAAATCGGTTAAAGAAAGTTGATGGGGCCAGAATTAGTAGAGGAAGTGGCTGAGAAAGTGAAGATGATCCAGCAACACATGAGGAAAAATAAGAGTAGGCAGAAAAGTTATGCAGATAACAGAAGAAAAGACTTCTCTTTCAAGGTAGGTGAATATGTTTTCCTTAAAATCTATCTATAGAATCCCGCCTTTTTATCACATAAACTTTCATTACATTTTACAAAACCGAGGATCTTTAAAGTTTAGTGTCTTGGAAACCAGGAACTTAAAACATGAAAACATAAAACATTCTTCTTAAACACATGAAAGGATTATCCTCGTGTTCATCCAAGGTTCATTACTGCATCTCATAACCTGGGGACATACATCAAAAGAAAGGGTGAGAAGAAGGCCCAGTAAGGGAAACAGGGGGAAACATTTAACATGTGAACTTGGGATACATCAACAATGTCATGAAAAAGAACTTTAAGGCATGAGAAAAAAATCGTGAGGCATATCATAATAAAAATAACATTTTTCATAACTTTAAGATGTTGCTACAACATTTAATATTGACAATCATTTTGTTTCACCATGGTCTATCCCCAAGGTGTCATTAAAAATTACCAAGGTTATTCACCAAGGTATCAGTCTAAATGGTCATCTCTTGAGATTAAATCTTTACCCAATGCATTGGAGCGCTATCTGGGCGCACCCCTGACATGTCTTTAGTATCATGTGAGCCACATATATCATCATAAATCATTTCATAAACAACCCATATAGCAGAAAAGGAATGGGTTTCATTTCATAATCATAACGTTTTAAAAACTGCTTTAAAGACATTATTTTTACGTCACTTTAAACCCACGGAAAGGGAGAGAGGGTCTCATGTATGTAAATACCAGAATTTAAAATAGAACATTTTGGGTATATATGTGAATACCCCTATAGAAGAGAGAGCTTTGAGTATTCACTTAATAAAATAAAAGAACTTTAGAAAAAGAGAGAGACATTTTGAGACGGAAATTCTGCAGCATAACGGCTATGTTTTGGGGTTTTAGAAAACATTAAAAAGAGAGGGGACATGGGTAAAACAATCATAAATGACCCATAAAACAGTAGAGGGACATAATATAGAGGATTTAAGAACATGGTAATTAACTTTGAATGACATACCATTTGAAATGAAAAACATGGAAGGAAGACAAAAATTAGATTTCTCTTATGAAAATCTGGCAGCCTAACGGCGTCACTTAAACTTCAACAAAAAATAAATTGACAAGATCAAATAGGGTCTCTCATAATATGAACATATGAGTTCATTATGATATATATAGAGATAATACCCCATAAAGTAACTTGAAATACTTGACATGAAAATAGATCTTGAAAATGAAAAAGGTGAAAGAATCCCTTAAAAATTCAGCAGCCTAACGGCGCCACTTAAAACTTCAAAATACTGAATTGAAGAGATCAAATAGGTTCTCTCATCATATGAACATAAGAGTTCAGTATGATATATATAGAGATCATATCCCAACATAATAAAAAGGAACTTGAAATACTTGACATGAAAGTAGAACTTTGAAAAAGAGAAGGGTGAAAGAATCCCTTAAAAATTCAGCAGCCTAACGGCGTCACTTAAGCTTCAAACAAAAATGAATTGACAAGATCAAATAGGGTATCTCATCATATGAAAATAAGAGTTAAGTATGATAGATATAGAGATCATACCCCAACATAATAAAAAGGAACTTGAAAGACTTGACATGAAAGTAGAACTTTGAAAAAGAGATGGGTGAAAGAATCCCTTAAAAATTCGGCAGCCTAACGGCGCCACTTAAAAATTATTAAAATGAATTAATGAGAGCAAGAGGGGGTATCTCATCGTATGAACATAAAAAGGGCAGTAAGATGAATATAGAAGAACATCCTCCAACATTAGAGCATGGAGCATGAAAGAAATGACATAAAAGAGATTACTTGAAAGGAAAGAGAGAGGTCAGATCCCTTACCTTAAACGTAACTCTTAAAACTCAAAGGTTGGGACCTTGAGGGCTTGGGGGAACCTTGGGAGGACTCCTTGAGAGGTAATGAGACCAGAGCTTCATTGGGGGAGAGTTGGGAGTGAAAAATAAAGGAGGAAAGGGTGGGTATTTATAGGGAAAGTGAGGGGACAAGGCATTAATGGCCAAGGGACACCTCACTAGTGGTTTTGGCAAAACCATGGGCTTGCCCACGGTATTTGCCCATGGTATTGTCCACTTGGGACACCTCATACCTTATCTTACTATTCATAAGTCGACCATATTGATTACATACTTAATACATCATTTAATAATGTCATTAAACACCCGTAACTTAAAAACTGTATTCTCACTATTCATCGAAAATTCAACTTTCTCAGAAAAATCCCAAAATTTCACCTTAACCAAATACCAATGGTCTGATTTCAAAAAAGAAGTCCATTTTATAAAAATAATTTTCTAAATATTTTTAATTTAATTTTTAAATAAATACACTATTCACCGAAAATTCATTTTTTTTTCCAGAAAAATCCCTAAAAATTACCTTAACATAATATCGATGCTCTGAGTTCAAAAATAAAGTCCATTTTATAAAAATATTTTTCTAAATATTTTTAACTAAAAAAAACTATTCATCCAAAAAAACTAATACTTGACTAATTATTTATGAAACCGTTATTTAACCATTTTATCAAATAACATTACTTTAATCAAGGTGCCTAGATTATATTAATAATTTATTTAAGTGAGATTACTAATCCATTTGGTCACATAACTAATCCTAAGCATAAAATCACTATTCATAATTTACTATTCATCAAAAATTAAGTTGATCTTATTAGAATCTAAATTTCGCACTGAACATAATTGTAGAAGGCCATTTTTTGAAAATCATTACACATTTTTAATTATTTAAGGTTTACATAAACATTTTTAAAATATCATTTTTCTAAAATTCATCAAAAATATGCATAATATATTTATCCGATCATTTGAAAATTCATAAACTTCATCATAAGAAGAAATCAAAATTTTTATTTAAAACAAAGGATTACACAAGGCAGTTACGATCTCCTTACATAGCCCCTTATCACACCAACATAGGACCTAAGTGTAAGGTGTGCTAAGGTGAGAGAATCCGAGGGAGGCTTGGCCAATATCGCACGAGTAGTAATTTCTATCAGTTTGAACTTCTCGCGAAGGCGATTTTGTTCTAGCTTCACACGATGAAGTTCATCTTGGGTTTGGTCCAGAGCAAAGCCCAATGGTGCTACCTCCTTCCCAAGTTCTGTTATATGGGCTTCGATCGGTCCAAGACTACTAGGTGAGGCCATCAAATCTTATTTCTCTATTAATTTACCAAGATCACTTGTATTTAGAGACAATAATCAAAACGTTTAGTTTCCAGCGGTCATATTGACCAACAATCATATAACATTCAAAACCCAACAGTATCATTTTAATTATACTCATGTTATCAAATCAAATAGTTTTGTTGAGTATAAAATAACACACAAAATTAGGAAACAATATTTATTCAAAATTTTGGGTCGTTACAATCTTCCCCCCTTAAGAAATTGCGTCCTCACAATTTTTAAAACCAGGATTGGAAATTTCATTGAAAGTCCCACATCGAAAAAAGAGTCAGTAACACTACTACTTTAAAAGAAAGAAAGGGAAGTAAAAAGGTCACCCGAGTTAACCCATACTAGGACTCCATGTAGGAAAACATGGACATGGAGGAGAAAACAAAGGGTCACATTCTGAGGGAGAGTGATAGAAAACATGATTAGGAGAAAGTTAACAATAATAAAATCACAAATTTATGATGGGTCAAACAGTATTTGATTTCCTAGTAGGAAACGTTAACAGACAACATTTTTGTTTTATGTTCCTTTTCATAGTTTTGAGGAATTCATTTACTACATAGAATAAAAACATAAGGAAATATACCTACCTTCAAGTAGAGTTTAATCCTTTAATAAGTTTCTACCAAAACTAATCTTTTCTCCAAACGATGAGCATTCAAAAACACTTGGTCTCATCAAAACACAAGAATCATCTTCTTGAGAGTCACATAATCCACAAAAGATTAGCTATCAATTTCTTCTATCTATAAACATTATCCCAAAAACAGAAAGGGTAAGATAAAACAACTCTTCAAAAAGAAAGAACCCCATAGGATGGGAAACTACTTTTAAATCTTCAAAGTTCCATGGTACTACTCAAAGTTCATCATAGACCATTCCATAAAAAACTGTCCTTAAAATTCCTCAAAATAACCCAAACTAAGATTGAAACCCAAATAAAAGAAGGATTTGATAACATAGTCATCCAAGATAGACTTTATCATTCATCTCCAAACAACATCAAGCACTCTTATCATCTTATAACAAAAGTAACTAACCTAATAACATTTTCCCCAAGATAGGTTAATCATTTCCATAAGTAACCTATAATACCATAAGTTCACCTTAAATTCATCGATTATTCAAAATATAAGTCAATCTTTAGTCCTCAAAGAAAATACCGTAGTAATCTATTTATCTAGATCAAATAGGGTTCCCAAAATAGTGAACGTCTTCCAAAATAGTAATCATCTTTTAATCCCCTAATCACCCTTTTTTTAAGAAGAACAACTTCACTACATCAACATGTGGTACATAACAATAGATGTTTTCCTTAATGATATAAAATCATATTAGGTAGTGACTCGATGATCTTAGAAAACACAAAATATATGCTCATAGAGAACGAACTAAAATACAACATGACATAGACAATTATTGCGAAGAAGTTACATGTACTTCAGTCATCATGATCCATCTCAGCATAGGACTTGCATTGTTCCCTTTTCCTCGAAGATTGTTGATGCTCATAATGCTTCTCACCCATTCCAAGAGAGCATTTCCTTGGATAATGTCTAACTTCTCCACATTTACGACATCGAAATGTATAAGGTACATTAGATCGAACCTTATCTCCATTCATCACATTATCCATTTTTTTAAAGCATTTGGCTACTTTATGCCCTATCTTCCCACACTTAAAACATCTCCCGGTTCCTTTGTGAAATTCTCCTTGGTGAGCCTTTCCACACTTTTTGCACAAAGGAAATTGGGTCTTCTTTCCCTTATCAAATTTATCAGATGAACCTCCTTGAGACTTCATCTTCTTCTTTATTGACGAATTTGGGCATTCAACTAGGTACCAATTATTAATTGTGATTTTTGATAGCTAGTTTGGCATAATCACAATATGTTCAACTTTATCTCTCTTTATCTCTGTCATATCAATAGGGCAATCATCATATTTCCTATCACATTGGTTTTTGGGACATGCTCTTACATTTCCCGCCATTAACTAAGAAAAGAACGTATAATTAGGGGGCTTAAATACTTAGCCAATAATCATGAAAAAGAAACTTAAAGCATATAAGGATAAACTTGTAGAAGAAAAGTATACCCCAATTTGTGATCCCCTAGGCTTCAATATAGGTTAAACATGATCATATATTCTTATGTGAATCTTTATTTTATTTTATCTTTGTTCCTTTAATAATGGTTCATACTAAGCTTATGAATTTACCAAAGCTATCCCCCGGTAGTGTCGTAACCAAGAGTGCAGCAAGGCTGGTTGTCGTGTACCAGTTCCCGTTTGAGTCTAGCTCAAAGCGGTGTTTTCGGGCTTTACCCCTATGTACATCTATGCCAGAGCCACCTCTACCTGCTCGTATCCAGACAGGGATGTATTTGCTTGGCAACCCCTTACTCAATACTCACCAAAATACCAGGAAGATTTTATATATCTAAACTTTTCTATAGGCTTCTTACTAAAGTTTTCATATCCTAATTTCCACAAATAACTAAACCATACTTTGATACCAACTATAGCATCCCGCCTTTTTATCACATAAACTTTCATTACATTTTACAAAACCGAGGATCTTTAAGGTTTAGTGTCTTGGAAACCAGGAACTTAAAACATGAAAACATAAAACATTCTTCTTAAACACTTGAAAGGCTTCTCCTCATGTTCATCCTAGGTTCATAACTGCATCTCATAACCTGGGGACATACATCAAAAGAAAGGGTGAGCAGAAGGCCCAGTAAGGGAAACAAGGGGAAACATTTAACATGTGAACTTGAGATACATCAACAATGTCATGAAAAAGAGCTTTAAGGCATGAGAAAGAAATCGCGATGAATATCATAATAAAAATAACATTTTTCATAACTTGAAGATGTGGCTACAACATTTAATATTGAAAATCATTTCGTTTCACCAAGGTCCATCCCCAAGGTGTCATTAAAAATTACCAAGGTTATTCACCAAGGTATCAGTCTAAATGGTCATCTCTAGAGATTAAATCTTTACCCAATGCATTGGAGCGCTATCTGGGCGCACCATTGACATGTATTTATTATCATTTGAGCCACATATATCATCATCAATCATTTCATAAACAACCCATATAGAAAAAAAGGAATGGGTTTCATTTCATAATCATAACGTTTTAAAAACTACTTTAAAGACATGATTTTTACGTCACTTTAAACCCACAGAAAGGGAGAGTGGGTCTCTTGTATGTAAATCCCAGAATTTAAAATAGAAAATTTTGGGTATATATGTGAATACCACTATAGAAGAGAGAGATTTGAGTATTCACTTAATAAAATAAAAGAACTTTAGTAAAAGAGAGAGACATTTTGAGATGGAAATTCTGCAGCATAACGGCTATGTTTCGGGGTTTTAGAAAACGTTGAAAAGAGAGGGGAAATGGGTCAAACAATCATAAATGACCCATAAAACAGTAGAGGGACAGAATATAGAGGATTTAAGAACATGGTAATGAACTTTTAATGACATACCATTTTAAATGAAACACATTGAAGGAAGACAAAAATTAGATTTCTCTTATGAAAATCCGGCAGCCTAACGGCGTCACTTAAACTTCAACAAAAAATGAATTGACAAGATCAAATAGGGTCTATCATAATATAAACATATGAGTTTAGTGTGATAGATATAGAGATCATTCCTCATAAAGGAACTTGAAAGACTTGACATGAATATAGATCTTGAAAACGAGAAGGGTGAAAGAATCCCTTAAAAATTCGGCAGCCTAACGGCGCCACTTATAACTTCAAAATACTGAATTGAAGAGATCAAATAGGGTCTCTCATCATATGAACATAAGAGTTCAGTATGATAGATATAGAGATCATACCCCAACATAATAAAAAGGAACTTTAAAGACTTGACATGAAAGTAGAACTTTGAAAAAGAGAAGGGTGAAAGAATGTCTCTTTGGAGACATTTGATAAAATTGGAATGGAGAAGGGTGAAAGAATCCCTTAAAAATTCAACAGCCTAACGGCGTCACTTAAGCTTCAACCAAAAATGAATTGACAAGATCAAATAGGGTCTCTCATAATATGAACATAATAGTTCCGTATGATAGATATAGAGATCATACCCCAACATAATAAAAAGGAACTTGAAAGACTTTACATGAAAGTAGAACTTTGAAAAAGAGAAGGGTGAAAGAATCCCTTAAAAATTCGGCAGCCTAACGGCGCCACTTAAAAATTATTAAAATGAATTAATGAGAGAAAGAGGGGGTCTCTCATCGTATGAACATAAAAAGGGCAGTAAGATGAATATATAAGAACATCCTCCAACATAAGAGCATGGAGCATAAAAGAAATGACATAAAAGAGATTACTTGAAAGGAAAGAGAGAGGTCAGATCCCTTACCTTAAACGTAACTCTTAAAACTCAAAGGTCGGGACCTTGAGGGCTTGGAGGCACCTTGGGAGGACTCCTTGGGTGGTAATGAGACTAGAGCTTCATTGGGGGAGAGTTGGGAGTGAAAACTAAAGGAGGAAAGGGTGGGTATTTATAGGGAAAGTGAGGGGACAAGGCATTAATTGCCAAAGGACACCTCACTAGTGGTTTTGGCAAAACCATGGGCTTTCCCATGGTATTTGCCCATGGTATTGGCCACTTGGGACACCTCATACCTTATCTTAATATTCATAAGTCGACCATATTTATTACATACTTAATACATCATTTAATGATGCCATTAAACACCCGTAACTTAAAAACTATATTTTCAATATTCATCAAAAATTCAACTTTCTCAAAAAAATCCCAAAATTTCTCCTTAACCAAATATAAATGGTCTTATTTCAAAAATGAAGTCCATTTTACAAAAATAATTTTCTAAATATTTTTAATTTAATTTTTAAATAAATACACTATTCACCGAAAATTCATTTTTTTCAGAAAAATCCATAAAAATTACCTTAACATAATATCAATGCTCTGAGTTCAAAAATAAATCCCATGTTATAAAAATATTTTTCTAAATATTTTTAATTTAATTTTTAATTAAAAAAAACTATTCATCTGAAAAAACTAATACTTGACTAATAATTTATGAAACCTTTATTTAACCATTTTATCGAATCACATTACTTTAATCAAGGTGCCTAGATTATATTAATAATTTATTTAAGTGAGATTACTAATCTATTTGGTCACATTACTAATCCTAAGCATAAAATCACTATTCATAATTTACTATTCATCAAAAATTAAGTTGATCTTATTAGAATCTAAATTTCGTACTGAACATAATTGTAGAAGGCCATTTTTTGAAAATCATTACACATTTTTAATTATTTAAGGTTTACATAAACATTTTTAAAATATCATATTTCTAAAATTCATCAAAAATATGCATACTATATTTATCCGATCATTTGAAAATTCATAAACTTCATCATAAGAAGAAATCGAAATTTTTATTTAAAACAAAGGATTACACAAGGCAGTTACGGTCTCCTTACATAGCCCCTTATCACACCAGTATAGGACCTAAGTGTAAGGTGTGCTAAGGTGAGAGAATCTGAGGGAGGCTCGACCAACATCGCACGAGTAGTAATTTCTATCAGTTTGAACTTCTCGCGAAGGCGATTCCGTTCTAGCTTCACATGATGAAGTTCAGCTTGGGTTTGGTCCAGAGAAAAGCCCAGTGGTGCTACCTCCTTCCCAAGTTCTGTTAGATGGGATTCGATCGGTCCAAGACTACTTGGTGAGGCCATCGAATCTTCTTTCTATATTAATTTACCAAGATCACTTGTATTTAGAGACAATAATCAAAACGTTTAGTTTCCAGCGGTCATATTGACCAATGATCATATAACAGTAAAAACCCAACAGTCTCATTTTTATTATACTCATGTTATCAAATCAAACAGTTTTGTTGAGTATAAAATAACACAAAAAATTAGGAAACAATATTTATTCAAAATTTTGAGTCATTACAATCTCCCCCCCTTAAGAAATTGCGTCCTCACAATTTTTAAAATCAGGATTGGAAATTTCATTGAAAGTCCCACATCAGAAAAAGAGTCAGTAACACTACTACTTTAAAAGAAAGAAAGGGAAGTAAAAAGGTCACCCGAGTTAACCCATATTAGGATTCCATTTAGGAAAACATGGACATGGAGGATAAAACAAAGGGTCACGTTCTGAGGGAGAGTGATAGAGAACATGATTAGGAGAAAGTTAACAATAAGAAAATTACAAACTTATGATGGGTCAAATAGTATTTGATTTCCTAGTAGGAAATGTTAACAGACAATGTTTTTGTTTTATGTTCCTTTTCATAGTTTTGAGGGATTAATTTACTACATAGAATAAAAACATAAGGAAATATACCTACCTTCAAGTAGAGTTTAATCCTTTAATAAGTTTCTTACAAAACTAATCTTTTCTCCAAACGATGAGCATTCAAAAACACTTGGTCTCATCAAAACACAAGAATCACCTTCTTGAGAGTCACGTAATCCACAAAAGATTAACTATCAATTTCTTTTATCTATAAACATTATCCCAAAAACAGAAAGGGTAAGATAAAACAACTCTTCAAAAAGAAAGAACCCCATAGGATGGGAAACTACTTTTAAATCTTCAAAGTTCCATGGTACTACTCAAAGTTCATCATAGACCATTCCATAAATAAGTGTCCTTAAAATTCCTCAAAATAACCCAAACTAAGATTGAAACCCAAATAAAAGAAGGATTTGATAACATAGTCTTCCAAGATAGACTTTATCGTTCATCTCAAAACAACATCAACCACTCTTATCATCTTATAACAAAAGTAACTAACCTAATAACATTTTCCCCAAGATAGGTTAATCATTTCCATAAGTAACCTATAATACCATAAGTTCACCTTAAATTCATATATTCTTCAAAATATAAGTCAACATTTAGTCCTCAAAGAAAATACCGTAGTAATCTATTTATCTCGATCAAATAGGGTTCCCAAAATAGTGAACGTCTTCCAAAATAGTAATCATCTTTTAATCCCCTAGTCACCCTTTTTTTTAAGAAGAACAACTTCACTACATCAACATGTGGTACATAACAATAGATGTTTTCCTTAATGATATAAAATCATATTAGGTAGTGACTCGATGATCTTAGAAAACACAAAAGATATGCTCATAGAGAACGAACTAAAATACAACATGACATAGACAATTATTGCGAAGAAGTTACATGTACTTTAGTCATCATGATCCATCTCAGCATAGGACTTGCATTATTCCCTTGTCCTCGAAGATTGTTGATGCTCATCATGCTTCTCACCCATTCCAAGAGAGCATTTCCTTGGATAATTTCTAACTTCTCCACATTTACGACATCAAAATGTATAAGGTACATTAGATCGAACATTATCTCCATTCATCACATTATCCATTTTTTTAAAGCAATTGTCTACTTTATGCCCTATCTTCCCACACTTAAAACATCTCCCGGATCCTTTGTGACATTCTCCTTGGTGCGCCTTTCCACACTTTTTGCACAAAGGAAATTGTGTCTTCTTTCCCTTATCAACTTTATCAGATGAACCTCCTTGAGACTTCATCTTCTTCTTTATTGACTAATTTGGGCATTCAACTAGGTACCAATTATTAATTGTGATTTTTTATAGCTGGTTTGGCATAATCACAATATGTTCAACTTTATCTCTTGTCATCTCAGTCATATCAATAGGGAAATCATCACATTTCCTATCACATTGGTTTTTGGGACATTCTCTTCCATTTCCCGCCATAAACTAAGAAAAGAACGTATAATTAGGGGGCTTAAATACTTATCCAATAATCATGAAAAGGAAACTTAAAGAATAGAAGGATAAACTTATAGAATAAAAGTATACCCTAATTTTGATCCCCTAGGCTCCAATCTAGGTTAACCATGATCATATATTCTTATGTGAATCTTTATTTTATTTTATCTTTGTTCCTTTAATAATGGTTCATACTAAGCTTATGAATTTACCAAAGCTATCCCCTGGGAGTGTCGTAACCAAGAGTGAAGAAAGGCCGGTTGTTGTGTACCAGTTCCCATTCGAGTCTAGATAAAAGCGGTGTTTTCGGGTTTTACCCCTATGTACATCTATGCCAGAGCCACCTCTACCTACTCGTATCCAGATAGTGATGTATTTTCTTGGCAACCCCTTACTCAATACTCACCAAAATACCAGGAATATTTTCTATATCTAAACTTTTCTATAGGCTTCTTCCTAAAGTTTTAATATCCTAATTTACACAGATAACTAAACCATCATTTGATACCAATTATAGCATCCCACCTTTTTATCACATAAACTTTCATTACATTTTACAAAACCGGGGATCTTTAAGGTTTAGTGTCTTGGAAACCAGGAACTTAAAACATGAAAACATAAAACATTCTTCTTAAACACTTGAAAGGATTCTCCTCATGTTCATCCTAGGTTCATTACTGCATCTCATAACCTGGGGACATACATCAAAAGAAAGGGTGATCAGAAGGCCCAATAAGGGAAACAAGGGGAAACATTTAACATGTGAACTTGGGATACATCAACAATGTCATGAAAAAGAGATTTAAGGCATGAGAAAGAAATCATGAGGCATATCATAATAAAAATAACATTTTTTATAACTTGAATATGTGGCTACAACATTTAATATTGACAATCATTTCGTTTCACTAAGGTCCATCCCCAAGGTGTCATTAAAAATTACCGAGGTTATTCGCCAAGGTATCAGTCTAAATGGTCATCTCTAGAGATTAAATATTTACCCAATGCATTGGAGAGCTATCTGGGCACACCCTTGACATGTCTTTATTATCATGTGAGCCACATATATCATCATCAATCATTTCATAAACAACCCATATAGCAAAAAAGGAATGGGTTTCATTTCATAATCATAACATTTTAAAAACTGCTTTAAAGACATGATTTTTACGTCACTTTAAAACCACAGAAAGGGAGAGCGGGTCTCGTGTATGTAAATAATAGAATTTAAAATAGAACATTTTGGGTATATATGTGAATACCCCTATAGAAGATAGAGCATTGAGTATTCACTTAATAAAATAAAAGAAGTTTAGAAAAAGAGAGAGATATTTTGAGACGGAAATTCTGCAGCATAACAGCTATGTTTCTGGGTTTTTAAAAACATTGAAAAGAGAGGGGACATGGGTCAAAAAATCATAAATGACCCATAAAACAGTATAGGGACAGAATATAGAGGATTTAAGAACATTTTAATGAACTTTTAATGACATACCATTTGAAATGAAAAACATGGAAGGAAGACAAAAATTAGATTTCTCTTATGAAAATCCAGCAGCCTAACGGCTTCACTTAAACTTCAACAAAAAATGAATTGACAAGATCAAATAGGGTATCTCATAATATGGAAATATGAGTTAATTATTATAGATATAGAGATCATACCCCATAATGGAACTTGAAATACTTGACATTAAATAGATCTTGAAAACGAGAAGGGTTAAAAAATCCCTTAAAAATTCGGCAGCCTAACGACACCACTTAAAACTTCAAAATTCTGAATTGAAAAGATAAAATAGGGTCTCTCATCATATGAACATAAGAGTTAAGTATGATATATATATATATAATACCCCAACATAATAAAAAGGAACTTGAAAGACTTGACATGAAAGTAGAACTTTGAAAAAGAGAAGGGTGAAAGAATCCCTTAAAAATTCAGCAGCCTAACGGCGTCACTTAAGCTTCAACCAAAAATGAATGGAAAAGATCAAAAAGGGTCTCTCATCATATGAACATAAGACTTCAGTATGATAGATATAGAGATCATACCCCAACATAATAAAAATGAACTTGAAATACTTGACATGAAAGTAGAACTTTGGAAAAGAGAAGGGTGAAAGAATCCCTTAAAAGTTCGGCAGCCTAACAGCGCCACTTAAAAATTCTTAAAATGAATTAATGAGAGAAAGATGGGGTATCTCATCATATGAACATAAAAAGGGTAGTAAGATGAATATAGAAGAATATCCTCCAACATAAGAGCATGGAGCATAAAAGAAATGACATAAAAGAGATTACTCAAAAGGAAAGAGAGAGGTCGGATCCCTTACCTTAAACGTAACTCTTAAAACTCCTAGGTCAGGACCTTGAGGGCTTGGGGGCACCTTGGGAGGACTCCTTGGGAAGTAATGAGACCAGAGCTTCGTTGGGGGAGAGTTGGGAGTGAAAACTAAAGGAGGAAAGGGTGGGTATTTATAGGGAAAGTGAGGGGACAAGGCATTAATGGCCAATGGACACCTCACTAGTGGTTTTGGAAAAACCATGGGCTTGCCCATGGTATTTTCCCATGGTATTGGCCACTTGGGACACCTCATACCTTATCTTACTATTCATAAGTCGACCATATTGATTACATACTTAATAAATCATTTAATGATGTCATTAAACACCTGTAACTTAAAAACTGTATTTTCACTATTCATCGAAAATTCAACTTTTTCAGAAAAATCCCAAAATTTCACCTTAACCAAATATCAATGCTCTGATTTGAAAAACGAAGTCCATTTTATAAAAATAATTTTCTAAATACTTTTAATTTAATTTTTAAATAAATACACTATTCACCGAAAATTCATTTTTTTCAGAAAAATCCCTAAAAATTACCTTAACATAATATCGATGCTCTGAGTTCAAAAATAAAGTCCATTTTATAAAAATATTTTTCTAAATATTTTTAATTAAAAACACTATTCATCTGAAAAAACTAATACTTGACTAATAATTTATGAAACCATTATTTAACCATTTTATCGAATCACATTAATTTAATCAAGGTGCCTAAATTATATTAATAATTTCTTTAAGTGAGATTACTAATCCATTTGGTCACATTACTAATCCTAAGCATAAAATCACTATTCATAATTTACTATTCATCAAAAATTAAGTTGGTCTTATTAGAATCTAAATTTCGTACTGAACATAACTGTAGAAGGACATTTTTTGAAAATCATTACACATTTTTAATTATTTAAGGTTTACATAAACATTTTTAAAATATCATTTTTCTAAAATTAATCAAAAATATGCATACTATATTTATCCGATCATTTGAAAATTCATAAACTTCATCATAAGAAGAAATCGAAATTTTTATTTAAAACAAAGGATTACACAAGGCAATTACAGTCTCCTTACATATCCCCTTATCACACCAGCATAGGACATAAGTGTACGGTGTACTAAGGTGAGAGAATCCGAGGGAGGCTCAGCCAACATCGCACGAGTAGTAATTTCTATCAGTTTGAACTTCTCGCAAAGGCGATTCCGTTCTAGATTCACATGATGAAATTCAGATTGGGTTTGGTCCAGAGCAAAGCCCAGTGGTTCTACCTCCTTCCCAAGTTCTGTTAGATGGGCTTCGATCGGTCCAAGACTACTAGGTGAGGTCATCGAATCTTCTTTCTATATTAATTTACCAATATCACTTGTATTTAGAGACAATAATCAAAACGTTTAGTTTTCAGTGGTCATATTGACCAACGATCATATAACAGTCAAAACCCAATAGTCTCATTTTTAATTATACTCATGTTATTAAATCAAATAGTTTTGTTGAGTATAAAATAACACACAAAATTAGGAAATAATATTTATTCAATATTTCGGGTCGTTACACTATCCTTGGAAAAGTGTGATGTGTTTTGGTAAGAAAGGAAAGCTAATTCCATGGTTCATAGGTCCTTTTGAAATCTTGGAGAAAGTGGGACTAGTTACATACCTAGTAGCATTTCCTCCGAATTTGTTTCAGGTACACAATGTTTTTCAAATTTTGATGTTGAGAAAATATGTTCCAGATTATTCCTAATGATAGTGTATGTCTTAAAACCTCCCCCATACTTCCCTAATGATATATTAATGATTATATACCCCATTTATATCTCATTAGGCCCTCCCATGTACCACTATTACAATGAAGAAATTTCCCAAGTGAATTCTAAACCCAATTTCCATTCTTCGGGTTAACATTCAACATCAATGGTTTTATCATGATAAGAGGATTTTTGAAATTTAATTTGATTATATTATGTTTTATTATGTGTACTTACAGTATATATACATAATCCATTCATTTAATCAATTTTCTCTTTAATGTTAAGGTATTTGTAAAGAACATTCCTCTTAAATCCTTTTAAATGTCTCCTTTATGAAATACAAAGATATTGTTCTTTTTATTAATATCATGAGTGTTATTATTATGATTTTATGATGTTTTATTGCTATAATATCTCCATTATATGTTTTCATAGTTATTTTTGAATAATATTATTTCATTATTGTGTGCGCGATGTTTATATTCTAAAACTGTTTTTATACGAAAAAATGGTATTTTGCAATGTGAGTGTGTTTTGCTCAAGGGTGTAAATGAGTTATGAAGTGACTTATTCATTATATGTTCCTTGGACATTATTTATTTTGGGTTGAGCCCATTATAGCTCAAGATATGCCGGGTGATCCCCATTATAGCTCAAGATATGTTCGGTTGATCCCATTATAGCTCAAGATATGTTGGGTTGAGCCCATTATAGCTCAAGATATGACAGGCGAGACCCATTATAGCTCTCCAATACATTAGGTACTACAGAGATGGAAGTTGACCAAACGTTTATTCCATGTGTAAGGGTTTATTCCATGTGTAAGGGTTATTCCATGTGCGTCAGATGTTTCATTACATCTCACGTGAGGGTATCATTTTTAATCTTGTATTAATATTATATATATATATATATATTACAAAATTTATAAAAATTGTTAATAAAAATTATTTCAATTCATACAACATTTATAGGAATTATTTTGAATTTCTAATAGTTATTATTTTTTATATTTTTTTGCAAGGTTGGACAAAAAATTTAGTATTTATTATAAATATTTTTTTAATTTTTACTAGTTGATAAAATTATTTGTTAAGTAATATTAATTATTTACTATTTTAACTTGATTTATAATAAATATTACTATTTTTTAACAATTACTAGTATTTCATATTTTTCCTTTTACAAATTTTCATAATTTATTCAAATTTTCAAATTATTAATATTATTTTGTAATTAACACTAATAATTACTATTTATTAATAATATTGACTAAATAATTATTAGTTATTATAAATTATTTAATGAATATTATTAATTATTTAAATTATTATTACATTTTTAATCATTACTATATATATGTATATAACAATTTCTTAATTAATATAAATACATCAAATATATTCTGACCCCTTTTTAAAAAATATACATAATCAAATCTATATAAACAGACACACACACACACACACATATATATATAATAAACCTTATAGGTTTTTTTAAAATGTTAAAATATACATATTCAATTGTTAATATATATATATATTACATGATTTCTTAATTAGATATATTTTTACATGTTTTTTAAACAAATATACATATTAGATAGATACATACATACATACATACATACATATATATATATATATATATTATCAAAAACCTTATATGTTTTTTAAAATATTTATATATGTGTGTGTGTGTGTATCAACAACTTTACATGTTTTTTTAAAACTTATATATATATATATATATACTCACATGTTAATACACACACACATACCCCCCTCACACACACAGATATATATATATATATATATATATATATATATATATATATATATATTGTCACGACTTGTCCCAATGGGGCCCTTGCCGTGACTCCTCAAGCCCACCTCCATTAGGCCAGGGGCTGGTGACTAGCACCGAGTAGGCATATCACTAACATGGGAGGCATTTTCTATGTACCTGTATGCACGCACACATCTCTAAGCCCACAAATGTTCAAATGTAAAAACTACTAAGAAACAAATGCATGCATATCACTATCCCAACCAACAGAGTACAATAGGAAAGTAAAGTGCAGTAAAGTAAACTGTGCCAGAATACAAGCCCAAAAAAGAACGAGTCTATAAACTAAAAAGTTCAACTTGTAAACAAAATAGGAACTGGGACTATAACTTGAATCTATAGGAACACCTCGGCCTGCCTGAGGTCAAAAAGCTCTATCCGGTCCCAGTCCACCCTAAACTCTGTCAAAAGGTCGCTCGTCTGCACAAGACATGACACATGTGGGAAAATTCCATGTATGGGTGAGTATAATAATACTTATTAGGACACCCTGAAACCACAAATAAATACACAAAGGAAAGGTTTATTAATATCTATAGAGGTATATGTCTATGGAACATATAACAAGAACATCCTATTATAATCAAACCAAGATGCATTATCTAGAGGTAAGTCACAGCCACCCCATACTCACACTAGGGATTAAGCTCAAAGATTCCATGAAGCACTCATTCGGGAGAACACGCTCCTAAGTCTGATAGCATTAAATACATCCGTCTAAGAAGTATTGTTCATCAGAAACCATCATGAGAGAGATACACTGATAGATCTAAAAAGAGATACAATACAAAGATGAGGATCACAGCCTGGGCCATGGGGTAATACCAACAACTCCATCTGGATTAACCTGCTAAGTAGAGTATCGACGCCCGGTAAATTTTGTCATGTCAATACCAAGGAATCTACCTAGGGCATGAAGAATGAATAAAGGATCCAGCTTTGGGCCTCTGAGAGGGGATTCCAACAACTCTATCTAGAAAGTCCTACTGAAGGGATCATACTCCTATGAGTAGGAAATGATACCAACTAACCTTCAGGGGAAGGATACAGGAACAAACCCTTAACAAAACCTGTTTAAGATATGATGGACAAGTGGCTCAAGCCATGTATAAGAGAGTAAATGGAGTGTATTAGGGTCACGCGCTATGTCCCTTGAACCCGGGTACTTCCCGTGTACAACGAACCGTGTCGAAAGTACTTGTCCTATAAAAAGAGAGTACAAGACATGTAAAAAGACTTACATGTCTTGCCCTTCCAACCAGGGTCCACCCGTGTACTTTGGCCATGTGCCGGTACACAGTGTCAAGCCATGTAACTCTTCCCGCGCACCAGTACATGGGGTGATCTGCATAAACGGTCTAACCAAGCCGTGTGGGGGAGTACACGCCATGTCAAAACCTCGTATACTCTTCCCCGTGTCTGTGTATCTCCTGAGATATACATCGAGTCTCAGAGAAGGGCCTACACACCATGTGATAGGGGTCACACGCCATGTGACACTTGACCACCATCTGAAACCCTATCCGCCACTATATGGGGGCCACACGCCATGTAACCCGGACTACACGCCGCGTTCTTCAGAATTTCCCAGAACCTCCATTCTCCCTCTATGCGCCTCATTTGATCCTCCAAAATTTGATCCAAAGCTCAGTTCACCTCGAAACTATAGATCCAAGGTTGTCTCTCCATTACAACACTGAATTGATGGGTTTTAGGCATTCAGTCGGCCCCGAAAACTGATTTCATCCATCCACTCTTCAATCGTCTGGAGAATGGGTATTCCTAAATCGCATTGATTAGTCCTTCACCATAATTGTCACACCACCTATAGGTCTTCATGAGGTCCAATCTTAAATTTTGGATCATTTCACCAAGAATTGAAGGCACACCAATCGTTCATTCATAAACCACGAAGAACGAAGAACGCGAAGAATATCAGGGGAGAAGAAAACACAATGAACAATCGAAGGAAAAAACCTTGGCCATTGTTTATTCCATCCTAGATCCATTCTCTAAGAACAATCAAGAAAACAAAATCAATCCTCAATAAACGAACCTCAATAATAATCCTACAATATAAACATATCCCACAAGAACGATCGAACTGTGAATCAACTTGTTCATTGGTTGGTCCACGTTCATCATTGAATTCAAAAACGGGGAAAAGAAATCCAAATATCATGACCTAACTTTTTTTTGGATCAATCGCTAATAAATATAGGTCCCATCATCTCTTTCGTTGGTGATATCCATTAAGAACGGCGTTCTTCGATCTTCGATCCAAGTTTCGTCATCATTTTCTGCCAAGAGAGTTCTCTAGGGTTCTCTCCAGTGCCTCCAGGAAATTCCAGGGTTATGATTCTAACTCTAGATCCCTACTTAAAAGGATAATTAAAAATAAATGTCATCGCGTTGCTTCAAAATGTTAAAATAAAATAAATCTTTCAATTTATTTTATTTATTAAAACACCAGAAATCTACTTTTCTCAGTTGACCCGCACCAGCCGATGTTAGGTCGTGCCTAGGGTAAAATCATTGCCCTGAACACAACATTGCCCTCAGATTTCTGATCTGGGTACCCTCTTACAAGTTATTTCACTTTTTTAGGAAAACTACGTGCACATGATATTTAGTATTTTAATATATTTCAAACATTTATTTCAAGCACCATGTGCCTCAGAATCACACGTCGTCTCAATACCTAGTCTCGAATTAATTTCATATAATATTTAAAAAATAATACATAGAAAACATCTAGGACATTACATTCTTCCCACCTTGGGGATTTTCATCCCTGAAAAGACAAAAACAAAGGCTATTCAGAAAGATGTGGGTACTGCACAGGAATCTGAGATTCCCACTCCCATGTGCTCTCTTGAAGATTCTCGTGCTGCCACCAGACATGCACCAACAGAATCACTCACCCACATAGGATCCTCTCCTACCGATCCACGATCTCCACTAGGTACTCAGTAAAATTTTCTTCATCATCAATGTCCATCTCACCCCAGTCGATGATGTGCAATGGGTCATGCACGTACCTCCTCATCTACAACCCATGGAAGACATCATGTACCCGGTCTAACTAGAGGGGTAGAGCCAAGTGATATTCCACCTTTCCAACTCTACATAGTATCTAAAAAGGGCTAATAAACCTTGGAGATAACTTCCTGCCCTGGACAAATCTCTTAAATCCCCATCGAGGTGAAACTTGAAGGAATACATGGTATCATTCCTCGAACTCCAAAGGCCTCCACCACCTGTCAACATAATATTTATGATGGATCTGTGTAGTCTTCATCCATTCCTGGATAGTCTACACATTATCGGTAGTATCTCGCACCAACTCTGAGCCCATGAGTGCTGACTCTTCTAGGTCAGTCCAGTAAAGGGGTGACCATCAGGGTCGCCTATACAAATCCTCAAATAGTTTCATACCAATGGTGGAATGGTAGTTGTTGTTGTTCACGAACTCCACAAGAGGTAGGTGATCCTACAGAATATGTCTGAACTCCAACATGAAATCCTACAATATGTCCTCTAGGACCTGAATGGTTCACTCCGTTTTTCCATCTTTATGGGGTTGAAAAAACTGTACTTAAGTGTAATAGAGTCCCAAACGTCTCCTATAATCCCTTCCACAAACGGGATGTAAAATGAGCATCATGATCAGAAACTATTTTCAATGGGACTACATGGAGAAGAAATATCTTCTGCACATAGAGGCGTCCCAAGATATCTACTAAGCTCTACTCCCAAATAGCTATGAAGTTGGCCGAATTGGTGAGTCGGTGAACGGTCACCGAGAAGGTATCATATCCCTTGGAAATATGTGATAAACTTGTCATGAAGTCTATCAATATCCCATCCCACTTTCATAATGGAACCTCAAGGGGTTGAGCTAAACCTATTGGAACTTGGCCCTCAACCTTACCCTGTTACCATGTAAGGCATCAAGAAATGAAATCTATCATTACCTTCTTCATCCATTTCCTCCAAAACTAGTGTTGGAGTTCTTAGTACATCTTCTCCACTCTAGGATATACTGGCAAAGGGGATGTATGAAACTCCCATAGAACCTCCTCCCACAATGCCACTGGTAAAATTGTGCATCCTTTGAAAAAGACAATGTGCTCCCCACATTGTGAATATCCATTAGGCATATGTCCTATGGACATTTGAGCACGTAGGGTCTCACAATCGGTATCCCCATTTTGTGCCTCCCTGACTAGTTGTAAGAGTGGAGGGGTGACAACCATCTACTAGAGGTAGGATACTCCATATCCATCCACAAAAGATAACTGTAACGATGCAAACTTCTTGGATTCCTTATTCATCAACTGAAAACTAGATCTTCGGTTGAGAAAATCTTCCCCCATGTTACCCTTCCTAGGAGTATAGATAATATCAAAGTTATAGTCTTATAGGATCTCTAGACATCACCTCTATCTCAAATTCATATCCTTCTGAGAGAATATATACTTGAGACTCTTGTGATCGGAGTAGATGATAAACCTCTCACCCATCAGGTAGTGTCGCCAAATATTCAATGCGAAGACTACTACTGCCAACTCAAGATCGTGGGTCATATAGTTCCCTCATGTGGCCTCAACTATAATGAACCATAAGAAATCACTTCTTTCCTCTTCATTAGGACACAACCAAGTTCAGTCCCTGATGCATCGCAAAACACTACATACTCAACATCCACCTCCGATAATCTCAAGATTAGAGCGCTCGTCAAACTATGACTCAACTACAAAAAAGATTGTTGACACTTCTCTGTCTACACAAAAGGTTTCCCCTTTCAAGTAAAAGTTATCATCAATGCTGATATCCTAGAGAAATCAGGTATGAATCTCTAGTAATAGCCTACAAGACCAAGTAAGTTATGCGCCTCCATCACGCTCCTAAGTGGCTCCCATGATAACACTGTCTCCACCTTGGCCGAGTCCACTGACACTCCATCCTCTAAGATAACATGTCCTAGAAAGTGGACCGCCTTAATCTAAAACTATAACTTCATGAGTTTACCATAAAGTTGGTATTCACAGGGTACATCCAAAACCATCCTTAGGTGTCTCACGTGCTCCTCCTCAGACGTCATGAAAAAAAGGATATCATCGATGAATAATACCATGAACCAGTCTAAATAAAGATGAAAAATATGGTTCATGAGTCCCGTGAACAATTTTGGAGCATTCATCATGCCAAAGGGAATCACCAAGTACTCACAGTGACGATAACAACATCTTTATATCATCTTCAGTACATCATCATCCCATACTCACAACTGGTCCTGATCGAAGGTTTGTAGGTTCCAGGCACAGTGGAAGTGCATGATGGGCATGTACCCAACTTTGAAAATTGACATAATTGATGATTAAATCAGGATAAGTATGAAGAAAAATGCCAGTATCTAGGGAATTGAATCAAATACAAAAGACAAAAGAGAGATCCTGGAACTAAGAAGAGATGATCGACATATTTTGTTTATAATTAATTTAATTAAATTATAGAATTACCTCCAAGGTTATTCTTTATTTGTTGATGTGTTCAACCATTGGTCTAAGGTTTGGATTCATTGTGATGTAGAATCCAAGGATAGGAATTCTCTAACAGTGATCCACATGTGTTCCATGTATCTTCAGACGTCGCTGAAGGAGTCTCAGGGTTCTAGCGCAGAAGATACTTGCGCTTGCGATGTACACCTTTGATCACATTGAGAATTGCTTCCAAAGCTCTCTCCTTGATCCGGTGGAGGAGGATCACTCTCATTATTGTGATCATTCTTGGAGAGGGAAGAGTTCTCTAAGCTCAAGATATTTTCTATAAGGATGTTTTGCGCACAACGATTTGTTAGCCTGTCGAATAACCTCTTGGCCAATTTAGAGAATAATAACATAACAGGGAATTTAATTCACCATGTAATAATAAATAATTATCATAGGTGTCGTTACTTAATTTATTATTCCATATGAAACCCCATGTCAATGATAATAGCAATGATATTATTTCCATGACATGTGCTTAACTTGCATGTTATATTTAAATATTATTTAACCAAATAATATTTAATATTATTTCACACCAGACCCATAACTTGGCCCACCAATCCTACTCAATATTTACCAAGACTTAAATTATGACTATTTATTTATTAAATAAATATAACTGCATTATTCACTGACAAATAAATATTTCATCTGCAATATTTTCTCTTGAATAACTAGAAATGAAATAAATGTGATCAGGCATACTTGAATAATTATTAAACCAAAACCATGAATAATATTTATTCAACTTTTTAAATAAATAAATTATTTAACTGAGATACTAGATACACTTAGCGTGTGACCCTCTAGACCTCTTTCTTGTTGGCATTAGGTGGGCTTTCCTAAAGCCCAAGATTAATGTATAAAAACGTGTCAAGGCACCCAAGAGAAAGAAGTTGATGTTCCACTGACATGTCACCTCATATGAACACTTACCATATAATATAATCCTTTTTCCCAATATATCCCATCAAGCAGGTTGCATACAAGTGCCATCAACCCATGTGCTTCATTTCTTATTCTTTCACTTCCTAAAATTGAACATTCCTAGAGAACACCATGACCATGGATTTAGTTAGGCTATATAATTTTCATCAAATGGCCTGAGATATCTACTTTCGTAGAAGTGACAAATCATTTCTCGCATTATTCATTATTACAGTATTACTCGTGATGCACTCAACATATCCTACTTCACCATGAACATATTTCCTCATGGTTTTAATCAATACATCTAAGTGTGTGAGTCATAATATTCATTAATAATAATCTTAAAGTCTAAGGACCAATACACACATCTACAGATAGGAACATCCAATGAAACTTATGAATTTGGATTTCCTACTGCTGGGTCTTGTTCTCATAATATCCTCCTGGATATTACTAAGGGTACACACCATGAGATGGTGCCTCAAAGTTTCATGAGTCCCCACCCCTAATATTATATATCATTTGTGTCCCTTCAAATGATATCATTCGGCCATAGAACATATATTCAAGAATAGTGTCATGGTACTTCTAGATTCTCATCATAGTAGGGATCTACTATGACCTTTTAATGCGATAAGTTATTTTTAGGACATTGTCACATACTATGTCACATAGAAGAACAATCATGATGTGATAAGTAGTTTATTAATATTCATCCAATTAATATAGGTTTATCATAAAGTAAAAAAGAAGTTGGTTTCTAGGTAACCATCTCTAATAGACTCCCAATTACACTAGATCCAATTGCTAACAACCTTCAGTCTGCTAGCTATCACTTGATATCCATGCTTCTACTGAGATAGGCTAGTAAAGGGGTTTGTCATGTTATCTTCCATGGAAACTCTACTCCCTAAAAATTCTACCCTTTTATATAAAACCCTCAAGAGTTTATATTTATGGAGTATGTACTTTTTCCGTTGATATGTACTTGGATATTTTGTAAGAGACCATTGTAGTATTATCACAATACAATGTAATGGGATCTTTACTACTAGAAATCACATCAAGATCCTAGAAAAAGTTTTGAATCCATATGACTTCCTTGTCTACATCATAAGCCACTATATATTCATAATCCACTATAGAATCAATGAAAAATGGCTGATTTGAACTCTTCTAGCTCACAACTCCTCCGTTGAGACAGAAAACATATCCTAATTACGACTTTAGATCATTATGATCTGTGTGAAAACTAGAATCATCATGCCCTATGATGACAAGATCCCCATCTCCTCAATACACTAGGAACATATCCTTAGTTCTTCACATATACTTAAGGATATTCTTTAAAGTAGTCCAATGTTGTTCTCCTAGATCTTCTTGATATCTTCCTACCATGATCAGTGCATAGGCAACATCAAGTTTGATTCATAACATGCCATACATGATAGATTCTTTCACTGAAGCGTATGGAATATTACTCATCCTATCTTTCTCATGTTGTGTTTGGGGACACATATTCTTGAAAATATGTATTCCATGTGACACTGGAACTAATCCCCTATTGGATTGTTACATACTAAATCTCTTTAGTATCTGGTCAATGTATATACTTTGACTTAGTCCAAGCATCCTCTTGGATCTATCATGAATGATCTTGATCCCTAGAATGTAGGCTATTTTTCCTAAGTCCTTCATGGAGAAGCACTTGTTCAACCAATCCTTGATTGACTGCAAGACTGGTATGTCATTTCCAATAAGCAATATGTCGTCAACATACACTGCTAGGATAACGACTACATTCCCATTAAACCTCGTGTAAACACATGCCTCACATTCATTCTTAATGAAACCAAATTCTCTTATGGATTCATCGAATCTAATGTTCCATGACCTGGATGATTTCTTTAATCCATAAATTAATCTTTGCAAATTTCATACCCTTTTATCATCACTTGGCATCACAAACCCTTTTGTTTGTGTTATATAGACATTTTCCTGAAGGTTTCCATTAAGGAATGCATTTTTGACATCCATCTGTCAAATCTCATAGTCATGTAAAGCTACTATGGAAAGTAAAATTCTTATAGATTTAAACATGGAAACTGGAAATGCGGTTTCATCATAGTTAATTACTTGATGGTGTTTAAAACCATTAGCCACTAGTCTTGATTTATAGGTACCAACTTGACCTTCCATGTCCAGTTTCTTCTTAAATACCCATTTACATCCAATAGGATTTACATCAAATGGCACATTGACCAGAACCCAGAATTGGTTCTGATACATAGAATCCATCTCAAAATTCATAGCTTCTAGACATCTTAAAGCTTTTGAGATTTCTATCACTTCCTTTCAAGAGATAAGTTCATCATTTTCCAACAATAATGATTCACCATCCTTGGTGAAAAGGAAACCATATCTCTCTAGTTCCCTTACCTCTCTTGTACTCATATGTAGTACTTGTGTTTTAGGAACTACCTCTTCCACGGGGACTTATGGAACTTGTTCCTATACCAAATCATGTGTACATTGAGCATCAACTTCATTGAATTAAATCTTGCTCCCACTATCCTTTTTGAGGATGTTCTCCCTCTCAAGAAAGACGGTCTGTCTAGAAACAATAACTTTCTTATATGAGGGGTTATATAGGTAGTATCCCTTTGTTTCCTTAGGATACCCTATAAAGATACACTTCGTTCCCCATGGTGCTATTTTTTTTTTCTTGAGAAATCCTTAACAAATGCCTCACATCCCCATACACGTGTATGTGACAAAGTGAGTTTCTTTCCACTCCATAGCTCGAAGGGAATCCCATTTACCGCCTTAGTTGGTACTTGGTTTAATGTGTATGCCATAGTTTGCAATGAATATAACCAAAAGGACAATGGAAGGTCTACATGACTCATCATTGACCTTACCATGTCCAACAAGGTATGGTTCCTCCTTTCACTAACACCATTCCACTGTGGTGTATAAAGTGGAGTGAGTTTAGATAGAATTACAGACTCCTATAAAAGGTTGATGAACTCTTGGTTAAGATATTATCCACCTTGATTTGATCGAAGCTTCTTTATCTTCTTACCGAGGTGATTCTCTAATTCATTATTTAACTCCTTGAATTTCTCAAAGGACTCATACTTTTACCTCATTAAGTAGACATATCCATATCTACTCAAGTCATCAGTAAAATAAATGAAGTTAGAATATCCACCTCTAGCTTCTACTGGAAATGGACCATACACATTAGTGTGCATCAATCCTATAATCTCTATAGCCTTTTCACCCTATACACTAAATATTTATTTGGTCATTTTCTTTTGTAAATAAGTGTGACATCTATCAAGTGGTTTTATCTTAGAAGAGTCTAAATAACCATCTTGACATAGCTTTTTCAGGTGCTTCTCATTTGCATAACAAAGGCAGTGATTCCACAACTGGGTGTTGTATGAGTCATGTGAACTTGGTTCATTATCAATTTCCAATTCTTGGTTATTGTAATTTAATACATAAAAACCATTATTTAAATGCACCATACCATAAAATATTTTTTATTTATAAAAGTAAGAACATTTATTTCCAAACTTGAAAATAAATCCATCTGTATCTAAACTTGATACAGAAATTATGTTCTTGGTAACACTAGGTACATAATAACAGCCATGTAAAACCAAAATTATTCCCATCAGCAATGTGAGGTGGTAGTCACTAATGGAAAGAGTAGCAAGCCTCACACCATTGGTAGCTCATAGATCCACCTCTCCTATGGAAATTTTCTGGAATCTACTTGGTTCATGTATTTAAATACATATGTATACCCCACAAGCTATATCTAATACCCAATGTGTAGAAATTGAAAGATTTCACTCAATAATGAATTCACCTTTGGATTCCCCTTTCCTCTAGGTGAATTTCTTCTTCCAGTGGCCTGAATTTCCACATGCAAAGCATACTGCCTCCTTTTCCTTGTCCTGCCTTTGGATCTTCTTCTTCTTGGTCAGATGGTTCTCATAGGCTTTAGATTATTTATAAATCTTATGCCCCTTTACCTTGTCCTTCCTCTTCCTATTCACCATAATTACTACAGGTTATTCATGCCCCATGTCCTTATCAACTTGGTGAATTGGGGTAAGAAGCTCTAATAGGATCTTCCCATTATTGCTCATATTATAATTCACAATAAAACTAGAGAAGGTCTTAGGCAGTGATGATAGTATGAGATATGTACACAACTCATCTGATAATTTAATCCCTAAGATGTCTAGATGCTCAATGTAGCCAATATGCTTGACTACATGTGATCCAGCTAGTGCAGAATATCCAAGCTTAGTAGTGAACAAAGCGTTGGATATCTCATACCTCTCATGTCTCTCCTTCTCTTGATGGAGATCCCAAAGGTGAGACATCATGCTATAAGCATCCATTTCCTCATGGTGCTTCAAGATATCATTGTTCATGAATGATAGAATGAGGCACTGAACATCCATAACATCATTCAGATGTTTCTCATACATAGAGAGTTCCTCATCACTCGCCTTATTTCCAAGCCTGATTGGAAAAGGCTCTTCCAAGACATAAAATTTCCTCTCATGGCGAAGGATAACTCGAAGGCTCTATTATCACTCCTATAAATTAGTGCTATTGATAAGGTTTTCCTTATCGAGTATGGATTGAAATGATATGTTTGATACCATTTTGATTGTTTTTTCTACAAATTAATATGAAAAGAGTTTTAGTACTTAATCTTGATAAATATAGACAAATAAATAAATTAATATTTATTAGTATCCCACTATTTTTTCGAAACACAATAGCCCTCACCATTTGCTTCAGAATATCCTATTACTTGGACATTCTAGCGGCAATGATCCATATTTCCCTTTGCATTACCCCAACTAGGTTTTTTCAATAAACTTGAAAGGTTTTAGGTTTTCATTCCAAATGCTAACTTTATTAACTCACAACTCCTTGATCTATTGAGTGGACTCCCCCCAATCCTAAAATCCTTAATTTTGTATTTCATCAATATTTTCCTCTCAGTTACACCAAGTCCTACTAAGGCAGTCAACCCTTGATTCACTACTACAAATATGGCTTATAATAGCGCTAAAAACTGCCTTTAACAGCGCTAAAAAAGCACTGTTAATCTCGGAGAAGATAAAGGGGGGTCCCCTTTTTCAGTGCTAAAACTAGCGCTGATAAAAGTGATCCTTTATCAGCGTTAAGCAAGCGCTGATAAAGGTAGTCTTTATTAGCGCTATTTTCAGCGCTGATAAATGTATAATATATCAGCGCTAAAAATATTGCTGATAAACACTACCTTTATCAGCGCTATTTTGAGCGCTGATAAAAACTACCTTTATCTGCGCTCAAAATAGCGCTAATATATTATCCATTTATCAGCGCTTAACTAGCGCTGATAAAGGCCAAAGATCCTGTGCAAAACCAAAACCTGCATAGATTCTGGACAAATTACAGCACCTGCACACAGCACAAACAACACCCACACACAAAGCACATAAGAACAAAAATGCTACATACATTTACTTGAAATCATGAATAAAAAACAATACACTACTATATACATTTCAAGCAATGTTTAATTTGGTTACAATTACAATTATCCAACATAGTTAAAAAACAATTATGTTCCATCCTTTTTGCATCCATCCGCTCTAAAAAAATGTCGTCCATGGCGGCGGTTTCCGAACAAAGAATTCAAACTGAGGAAAAAAAATTCATATACATAAGAAAAAAAATATTATGTTAGTAATACAATAATGAAATAAAGAATGGGGTTGCTAAATGGAATTATACTAGCGAGTCAAAAAACATAAAATAACCAATTAACCAAGAGACACAATTAGGTCAATTCCCTTACCTCAACCAGAAGTCCAATAAACTATCTTCAGTTCATACCAACCACAACTGAGTCCATGATCACATGTATTAATGTCCAACAACATTAAATTACATAATTAGTTAATTTTAACCAAAAAACCAGCATGGTATAATAGGCGCCAAACTCATCGTGTAATCCAACAAAGCCAGAATGCTAAGAAACTAGGTGTGATGCAATCTTGACGCACCCCTAAGCCTAGAAACCACTAAATCCCCAATCTATATTACTAAATTTATGACAAATTAAGCCTAAATTTTTGAAAATCCATAAATAAATCTTCCATAAAATAAAATCTGCATCAAATAATGATTGATTACTAGTTTGTGAAATTTTGAGACATGCTCTAAGAGTCATATATAAAAGTCCCATGAAGAACAATGATTTATCTATACTATGGTATAATAATTACACCTAGAACCCTAAAAACTAAATGCAAATCTTTGAGAAAGAAGTTAGAGAATCAAGGAAGATGTAGAAGAAGATACCACATTGATTCGAAATGACGAACAACCGATAATCCACTCAGGTCTAAGGGGAAGGAAGAAGGGGAATGGGGTTTGGACACCCCCTAAGAACTTGGTTCCCAAAAGAAGAAACCTGAGGAGGTTTATACTTTATAAACCCATCACCCACATAAAAATAAGTTTTAAATCATGTTACATGAAATGAACCAAGTGGTGACATCACTATATTTTGGGTCCAAACCCTTACTTGACCCCTTTTCCCCATTCACGACCATTATCACCCTATTAAATGCATTCATGTTGTGAATTACCCTCTCACACTATGAGTATACTAATGATACTACATTTCAATATAATGGCTACCCAAATTATCCTTGACATCCTCCCAAAACCGAATGACATCCCTCTAGCCCAAATACATGTCTGAAACACCTATTAGAACTTGTATATTTTACCTTTTTCGATGTTTTTTTTGTTATAATGGAATTCCATAATTCCCCATTGGAAGTGTACCATTGTACTAGTCAGATGTTATATGATATACCATGAAGATTATTGTGTCCATGTATTAGATTAGATATCAATGAAAATTTATCTCATTATTATACATACCAACACATCAAATCTGATCATTAGAGACCTTCAGGTTTTCTTCAACTACTTCCAGTTCTGACATGGAAGTGGGACAAGATTTCTGTGGGATATTAGGTTAGGTTTTCATGTACCCCTCGATGGAATAATTAAATATGGGTTTTGATCAATTGGATGACCAAATAATCTCAATTTATATACATTTTATATGAAAAAAATTATAAGAAAATCAAAATTCAATTTTTAATTGAGATTATCTTTTTTACATGGATTTAATTCTACTATAGTCTTTTATAGGGAACCACATTTTACATCTTGTTTTTGGAGAGGTCCCTATGAGAAAATGGGATGCCATGTATGATTGAGCATGAAATATGTTTCTAAAACTTTCTACAGAGGCACATTGCCTGGAGTATGTTGACGTTCGATGGCGGTGCATTGTACCACACATTCATTCGTTACAAAGGTGAGTGACATTAATCACTTATAAAGATATGTATTCTACTTGATTGAAATAGGGTTATGGGATATTTTTCATTCCATCCAGGGATTCCTCCTCATAATTCATTACCTAGTATGAGTCTCCATTATAGAATAAGGCGTTGTTCGTGAAACTTTTTCCTGGTTCCATCTCTTTATGGATGATGGTTAATTACAATGATTATATCAGGGCATTACAAAGGGTCATTCCAGGGCATAATACTTTAGTTAGGAAAGTATTCACTGTAGAGACCCTGACCCCAGAAACCCAGGAGTCGGTACCTTCTGAACATGATGTGTTATCTTAAAATAAAATACACTTTGTTAGCAACACATCATGTCCCATACAGAGGATCGTGTGCGGTTCGGGTTCTGGGAAACCGACAACTTCTAAAACAATTCATCTTTCAAAAGCTGATACCTGAAAATTTTAAATCAAAACGTAGGGTGAGCATTAAAATACTCAGTAAGGGGTTTTTTAAAAAGAAATTAAAACATTGTATCATTTGGAAAAACATTCCTTTTTAGAGATTGAACCCTTATTAAAGGAAAATTACAACATATGACATACAAATGCTCAAACAAGGTTTTTAAGAAGAACAAGAACATTTATGTCAATTCTTGAAGGAGTGATAATGGTTATTATGAACCAGTACTATATATGATCTACTTAAGCATAAATTTAAACAGTTAAAGTAATACATAATCAGAGTTGCGCACAAGGAAACAACTAAATTTTCATATACTGGTTACTATTCTATTTAGTGATAACACTAGTCATGCTTCAAGCTTTAAGCTAGAAAAAATAAGGACTTTATGAAAACTTTAAAGGTATCAGTCATGAAAGAACTTTATCTTGTAAAGAACTTGTTACATAACTTGAATTATGTGGCATCAACATTTAATATTGACAATCGTTTCGTTTCACCAAGGTCCAACCCCAAGGTGTCGTTAAAAATTACCAAGGTTATTCACCAAGGCGTCGTTAAAAAAAATGGTCATCTCTAGAGATTAAGTCTTTACCCAATGCATTGGAGCGCTATCAGGGCGCACCCTTAAATTTGACTTTATTATCATGTGAGCCACATCGTTTATACTTGTTTTAACAACTTTGTATATTCAAGATGTCCCATACCACCTTGAATATCTCATTCATTTTTACTTTACCCAAAGTGTCCTCTATCACATTGGGTAATCTAAAATCTTAATTTATTTAGTGATATGTCATTAGTATACATTATGTACAATAATGACTAAAACAAGTCACAATTCATCACACACATTTTTTTTATACATGAAACGATAGATAACATTTGCAAAGTATGTTGACAATTAAACAAAGGCACACATAGTTTCATAAAACATTTTCTTTTCCCTTTACATAAGCCAGTCATTAAAGCAGGAAAATGATGACATAAAACAATGAGTCTTTAAAATTATTACTTCAAGGAGGTAGATTTCTTAAAGAAAACACTTGTGATCGGAGATGGTGATAAACCCCCCCCCCCAAAAAAAAGTAAACCATAATTTGATTTATTTGTAGCATTCCCCAAAGTATACATAATGGTTTTTAAAAAAAAATTATAAACATGTAGAAACTTTTAGTTATATATATAAAGTTTACATAAATGACATATGTTAAGCATCAGTTACAAATGCAACTTTTAACATAAATATTTTATCAAGTATACCCTCTAAATGGGCTTAGGTACCCTAAACCGAAAGGGTTTTGGGGTCTATGTGTACTCATTTATATATATATATATATAACAGTATATACACTATATATGAAAAAAAATAGTCTTGGGTTTATCTATACATATATGTATATATTTATATACTTTGCAAAACCGCATCACCCCATAGCATGGATAAATATACCTCTTCCTAAACCGTAAATACAAACACCCTTTGAGGGTGTTACAAACCGATGGGTTTGTTAAGAATATACATAAACTACGTATATATATATATATACTGCATGCATAGATGTGGTTTTCTCCCAAAGAAAAAGAAAACGTGCGGACCTCCCTTTCATTCTTCGGAAAACATAAAGGCAAGAGCAGAAAAAAAAACATTTTTTTTGTTGAAGGCAGAAGAACCCGGGGGGTTATATATTTAAGAATATACATATATATACAATTATGAACTATATAAACATATCCATCGGAAGCATAATGAGGCCCTTGAAGGAAGACAAGAAATTTAGACCCTTACCTGACTTGAGGAGGAGACTCGGTGCCGGCTGCTGGGTGTCCGTGGAAAAGATGGAGGAGGAAGAGTCGTGCGGTTCCAAGGGTGGGAGGGTTTATAAAGGGGTTCGGTGGGCTTGGGTAACTCGACCCACGAGTAGGACGTCGTGGGGAAGACGGAAACACAGTGAGCTAGGTGGGAGGTGTTCGGGGGTCAGCGATGCAGTGCTTCGGAGGAGGCCGAGGCATCCTTGGCGCAGGCCAACTGGTGTAGGACCCCAATGCTGGGAAGAAGACGACGGGGTGACGCGGTAAGAAAAGGAACGGTCCGGATTGAAGATGGCGATATTATGCAACTGAGGGAGAAGCGGGATTCAGTTTAAACAATCTAAAGAGATGGAGGGCTGCGATTAAATCACCGAAGAGATCGGACGGCTCATGGAGGCGTGGGGGAGGTCGCGCGGTTAAAAACAAGCTGTACGGCTGAGATCGACGCGGATTAATATCGGACGGTCCTGGTCGCGCGGAGCACGTCCCACATCCAAACGGAAAGAGTTTGAAGCGCGGTATAAATATTAGAGTGCTCGGTGACCGGTGCAATAACACGAACACACACGCACACGGGGCCTTACACACGGGTCCCCTGCGGGCCTTGGCCCAACCTCACGCAGTGCGAGCCGCGGCCTTATACACGGGCCCATGCGGGACATGGGTAACCTATGCTCGGCCCCCAAGCCTCTCGGGTCTGATGCACCACGCACCTGGGGAGCCCGACGGCGGCACCTCAGGTCCCTAGGGGGTCTTGTCCATGGCCTGGAGGGCTTGTCCCCCATAAGGGATTCCCTTGGCTTGGTCGGGTCCCACATAAATTTTTATAAGGTATGCCCTTGGCTTGGCCAGGTCCCACATAATTTTTTATAAAAAAATTAGTTTTATTATATACTTAGCTCAAAATAGGGTGAAATATAAATAATTTGTAGAAATTGAATAAAAACAAACAGTTTTAATTTAAAATCTGAAAACCACTTTCCAGTTTAAAATATTTTAAGTCTTGGTATAAATTTTTAAAAGATATACTTTTTGTATAATACTATCATAATCATTAGAATTTTTAAAATAATCTACTGTTTGTTTTATAAAATTATTTTAAAGACCAATAGTTTCCCAAAAATTACATAATTTATGAGATCAAAAGATATAATTATTATGAATTCCCTCTAAACATATTTTCCATAAAAAGAATACCAAGTTTTCAACTACCTAGGTATTCATCGGGATTTTGTAAAAATGAGGGGATTTACTTCTAAGATTACTCTTTTTATTTTAAAACGAAGAATCTTTTATGAAATAATGTCATAAAGTTATGAGGGAATTTAAAAACCGAGTTCTCTTTTAAAGTAAACTTTATTAATGGAAACACAACGGTCATTTTGAAAACCCAACGGATATATAAATATAACGGTCATAACTCAAAGAACTAATATAAATACAGGGGTGTGGGGTACTTCTTAAAAACAGAACACTTGAATAGGAAGGATGGCTCTCCTCATACCATTGGCGTTGAGAATGTGTGTCGTGGCCCTAGCTGTTATACTTTTCACGCTGATGGACTCTGAAGATGAGGATTATCCGATTGCTCGAGTTGTGGTTCTTAGTAGTCTCGTTGTGGCTGTGTTAGGTCTTGTGCATGGTATTTTCAACTAGTTGGGTCTCGTTGTAAAGTAATGTTTTAATATATATCAGTTTACCTTATTCTCCATGTTTGATCTCTAATTCCTTATTAGAAAAACAAATAAAACAAGAGACATCATTAAAGGCACAACACTTCTTACTTAAACCAGTTCATAAAACCTAGGGTGTCACATTCACATTGGGAATCAGTGGAATGTATGTACACTAGAACATTGGTCACATGTATTCATCATCATCAACGATGAACGTGGACCAACCAATGACAAGTTGATTCACGGTTTGATCATTCTTGTGGGATATGTTTATATTGTAGGATTATTATTGAGGTTCGTTTATTGAGGATTGCTTTTTTTTTTCTTTATTGTTCTTACAGAATGGATCGAGGATGGAATAAACAATGGCCAAGGTTTTTTCCTTCGATTGTTCATTGTGTTTTCTTCTCCCTTGATATTCTTTGTGTTCTTCGTTCTTCGTGGTTTATGAACGAACGATTTTTGTGCCTTCAATTCTTGGTGAAATGATCCAAAATTGAATATCGGACCTCATGAAGACCTACAGGAGGTGTGAAAATTATGGTGAAGGACTAATCAATGCGATTTAGGAATACCCATTCTCCTGACGATTGAAGAGTGGGTGGATGAAATCAGTTTTCGGGGCCGAGTGAATGCCTAAAACCCATCGATTCAATGTTGTAATGGAGAGAAAACCTTGGATCTATAGTTTCGAGGTGAAATGAGCTTTGTATCAAACACTGGAGGATCAAACGAGGCGCACATAGGGAGAATGGAGGTTCTGGGAAATTCTGAAGAACGTGGCATGTAGTCCGGGTTACATAGCGTGTAGCCCCCATATAGTGGCAGATAGGGTTTCAGAAGGTGGTCAAGTGTCACATGGTGTGTGACCCCTATCACACGGTGTGTAGGCCCTTATTTAAGACTCGATGTATATCTCAGGAGATACACGGACACTGGGAAGTGTATACGGGGTTCTGACATGGCGTGTACTCCCTCACACGGCTTGGTTAGACCGTTTACGCAGATTACTCCATGTACTGGTGCGTGGGAAGAGTTACATGGCTTGACACTGTGTACTGGCACATGGCCAGAGTACACGGGTGGACCCTAGTTGGAAGGGTACAATATGTAAGTCTTTTTAGATGTCTTGTACTCTCTTTTTACACGACATGTACTTTCGACACGGTTTATTGTACACGGGAAGTACCCAGGTTCAAGGGACATAGCGCGTGAACCTAATACACTCCATTTACTCTCTTATACATGGCTAGATCCACTTGTCCATCATATCTTCAACAGGTTTTGTTAAGGGTTTGTTCCTGTATCCTTCCCCTGAAGGTTAGTTGGTATCATTTCCTACTCATAGGAGTATGATCCCTTCAGTTGGAATTTCTAGATAGAGTTGTTGGAATCCCCTCTGAGAGGCCCAAAGATGGATCCTCTATTCATTCTTCATGACCAAGGTATATTCCTGGGTATTGACATGACAAAATTTACCGGGCGTCGATACTCTACTTAGCAGGTTAATCCAGATGGAGTTGTTGGTATTACCCCATGGCCCAGGCTGTGATCCTCATCTTTGTATTGTATCTCTTTTTAGATCTATCAGTGTATCTCTCTCATGATGGTTTCTGATGAACACTACTTCTTAGACGGATGTATTCAATGCTATCATACTTAGGAGCGTGTTATCCCAAATGAGTGCTTCATGGAATCTTTGAGCTTAATCCCTAGTGTGAGTATGGGGTGGCTGTGACTTACCTCTAGACAATGCATCTTGGTTTGATTATAATAGGATGTTCTTGTTATATGTTCCACAGACATATACCTATATAGATATTAATAAACCTTTCCTTTGTGTATTGATTTTTGGTTTCAGGGTGTCCTACTGAGTATTATTATACTCACCCATACATGGAATTTGCCCACACGTGTCATGTCTTGTGCATACGAGTGACCTTTTGACAGAGTTTAGGGTGGACTGAGACCGGATAGAGCTTTGTGACCTCAGGCAGGCCGAGGTGTTCCTACAGATTCAATTTGTTGTCCCGGTTTCTATTTTGTTTACAAGTTGAACTTTGTAGTTTATAGACTCGTTCTTTTTTGGGCTTGTATTCTGGCACAGTTTACATTACTGGACTTTACTTTCCTATTGTACTCTGTTGGTTGGGATAGTGGTATGCATGCATTTGTTTCTTAGTAGTTTTTACATTTCAACATTTGTGGGCTTAGAGATGTGTGCATGAATATAGGTACATAGTGTAATGACCCAAAGTTTCATTAATGGAAAATCCCTCTTGATTTTATTAAATGTCTCTTTATATAATTTTTTTTTATAAAATGTCAACTTCATTGGTTTTATGTTAAGAATTTTGACCATTACTAATATAGCTGTTGAACATTGAACACATGATTAGTATAAATATAGGACTTTAAGAAAATCCAATTTACTCAGAAGGAAGCGATGGCCTCATCCAGTAGAATTGCACCATACGAAGCCCATTTGTCAGAGCTCAGAAAAGAGTTGGCGTCTTTGGGATTCTCCCTTGACCAAGCCCAAGCTGAGCTTCATCATGTCAAGCTCTAACGTGACCGTCTATGGGAAAAGTGGAAGTTGATTGAAATTACCACTCGAGCGATGTTATCCGAGCCACCCCAAGAGTATGTCACCATCGCGCACCTTACCCTTAGGTCTTATGCGGCTGTTTTAAGGGGTTATGTAACAAATAAGTAGTACTATGTTCATGTACATTATTTTTGTATATAATGATGAATATAATTTCTAGTCATTTTTGATACATTGTAAATAGTTTTTAAAGTACAAATAGTGTTTTTAGTTATTATTTAATTAAGAATTCTATTTTATTAAATTAAGGGATTTTTGAATTAAATAATATTTTAACAAAATATTATTATTATTATTATATTATTTTTTATTAAATATAATGATCATATAATTTTATGAATGCAATTAAATTTTTTATTAAGGTTTGAAAGCCATTTCTGTCAAAACCCGTGAATTTTAGATAAATGTCGGTTTTTATTTTAAAAGTGAAAATTCACATATTTAGAAAATTATTTAGATAAAATAAATGTTATTTCTGGAATCAGGACGTCGAAATTATCCAACGGTGAATTTTTCATAATTTTCTGCGACAGTCAAATTTTTGGGTAAAAATTAAATACCGTTTAAATATATGTGTTTTATGACATCATAATGACCCAATAGTGATGTAATAAAACACTATAATCTTTATGTTCTTCAAATATATGTTTTAAAATTAAAATAATGTGATTTTGAGTTTATTTGACTTACTTTTCAAATCATTAATGGACCCCTCAAGACTTATTCAACACCTTGCCTTTTTAAATTAATTTCCATGGGAGTGTGACTCACCTCCACATAAGCAACCCTAATATTTTAAGAAGTTCGTACTTTGGCCTTATAAAATATTTTTTTCCTCTTCCCTTTTCCAAAAACCATGGGCAAAAACCATGGGATGGTTTGTGGTTTGGATTAATTTAATATAAGGGGTCCCAAACCTAAATAATAAAGAATTCTCTCACCTTTCCTATATAAACCCACCCAAGCTCCCACTTACTCCCCACTCAAAGCCTTTGGAGTTCGTCCAACCTCTGACCTACTCTCTCTAGAATCCTCCCAAGGATCCCCAAGCTCCCAAGAAGCCTCTCACAAGCCTCTCTCTAGCCTTTGGAAGCACACTTCCAAGTAAGGGTTTTTTCTTCCTTTCTCATTTTTGTCCAATTTTCATTAAGTTGTTTTGCCATTTTAATTTCAATTATGAATGTTGGGGTATGGTTTCGCACCTCCCGCATACTTCCCTCTTTATGTTTGAATGATGGGAGACCCTTTCTCTCTCATTAAATGCCTCCCATGTACAACCGTTACTATGTCAAAATTCCGAAAGGAACTTCTCTCTCCTCTTTTACATTCAAGCAATACTTTTGTATCATGAATCTATATTCCATTAAAATTGTTGGTACATGTATCTATATGACCTCCTTACTTTCCATTACATGTAAATATGATGAGTAACCCCTTTCTCTCTCATCAACCATTTTTATGAATTCTTATGTCATGCCGTTACGCTGCCGAAATCGCACCAATTTTCTAAGCCAATGTCATTGTGTAGTGGATACCATGCCCATTTATCCATCAAGGGTATTCACCTTTATGAAAATTTACTTATTGATTGTAAAGTTTCATGTATGAATTCCACATTCCTTTATTGTGGAATAAATGATAATGTTTTATGAATCCATGTTTTATGATCCATGTGGCACACTTATGCATGAAATGAAATGTTTAAGAAGGGTGCGCCCTTATAGCGCTCCAATGCATTGGGTAAAGTATAGTATCATGATACGTCATGTGAAATGAGTGTTGAATCATGCTAATTAAAGTGCAACGAGGGTTTACTCGTGCTTTATGTGCAATGAGGATTTACTCATGCTTCATGTGCAATGAGCCTTGGCTCATGCTAATTCCATGTTAAGTGTTGTTGCCACATTTCCATGTTATGATTATCATGCTTTATCATGCCTTTATGTTCATGTTTTTCTTATGATCTATTGATATGCCTATTGTCTAACATGTATTTTACTCCTCATGTTATTCCTTGTGTACTCCCTTGTTGGGCTTTATAGCTCACCCTTTTCTTATGCATGTCCCCAGGTTATCCCATGCAATGCTAAGTAGAGGGAATGTAGTGGTCATGTAAGGGAAGTTTTCAATAAAGATGTTGTATTTCATATTTCAAGTTTTTATATAATGATCCTAAGCCCCAAAGACACTAAACCTATCGATCTTCTTTGTTGTATCAAGTGAAGTTTTATGTAAAAAATCATGTTTAAGTTTGTATTAAAAGGCAGGGTTGTCATTGTTGGTATCAAAGGATAGGTTTAGTTAGTTTTGGGATTAGGAAACCCTAGTAAAGCCTTAGATACAAGACTAAGTATAATAAAAACATCCCTAAGTTTTGGTAAGTACTGAGTAAGTGGTTTATCAAACAAATACATCTCTGTCTGGATACGAGCAGGTAGAGGCGACTCTGGCACAGATGTATCCTAGGGGTAAAACCTGAAAACACCGCTTTGAGCTAGACTCGAACGGGAACTGGTGCACAACAACGGGCCTTGCTGCACTCTTGGTTACGACACTCCCGGGGGATATGTTTTGATAAATTCACAAGCTTAGTATGAACCCTTATTAAGGGAATTAAAAAAAATCCCCTAAGAATATATGTTAGAAAGTAGATCATGAAAATCCTAGATTGAAGCCTATAGACTCATGAGTTAAGGAAATGAAAGATTATTTATAATTCATCAACTTTTGTCTTTGGATTACCCTTTATGTGTTACCCATAACATTCCTTTTATTCCAGCCAATGTCCGCTAATAGGAGGACTCGGGCTAACAACCAATGTGAGGATCAGTGTGATGACTGTACTAATGAGATACCAAATCCAATGGGAGCGGGAATCGCAAAATTTGTCATGCTTCTCTCTTAGATAACTCAACTTTTGAATAGAAACACGGGTCAAGAGGAACGTTCAATCCCCCCTAAGAAAGAACAAGTCGCTATCGAGAGCTTCATGAGACAAAGGCCTCCTACTTTTAGTGGATCATCTGATCCCACGATCGCTGAACAATGGATCAACTCCATTGAAAATATATTCTCCATCCTACAATGTTATGAACAAGAGAAGGTTCTCCTGGAAGCTTATTGTATGGAGGGTGAAGCTGATCAATGGTGGACGTTGATCAAAAATATGAAGCCTGAGGAGGAGATCGAGGCGTTGGAATGGAAGGATTTCCGGAAGATGTTTTTTGATAAAATTTTTCCGCGCACCCTCCGGCTTAAGATGGAAAGGGACTTCCTTTCCCTCAAGCAAAAAGATGAAGAATTTGTTGAAGCGTACGAGGAAAACTTCACAAGGCTTGCACAATAAGCTTTCGGCTTTATCATTACCCCCGAATGCAAGGTTGACCGCTTCTTTGGTGGGCTGAAGCCTAGCTTGCGGAAAGCATTAGCGATCTGTGACTTCGACTGCTATGAGGAAATTGTCCGATGCGCCCTCAAGGTCGAAATGGAGATCAGGGAATCACAAGGGTATCATGGGGACAAGAAGCGTAAGGTGGAATTCAATGATGGTGGGCCGATGGATAAATCCAACGGTGCTAAGAAGATCCAGCACCCCACTTGCCAAAAGTGCGGAAAGAAGCACCCTAGAAATTGCCTTAAGGGGACGAGGAAATGCTTCAGGTGTGAAAGAGAAGGGCACCTAGCTGTTAACTGTCAGCAAGAAAGACCCGCAGCTATGACAGAGGAGAGGAATGCTCCATTCGAACCTCAACGCATTGTTAAATGCTACAAATGCAAAGAACTAGGTCATTTTTCAAATCAGTGCCCTAATCCAAGTGTTTTTGGAGGCAACCAACAACCTCCAAGGCAGCAAGGAAGATCTTTTGTCATCACTTATGCCGAAGTGAACCCCGAAAATGAAGTGGTGACAGGTACGCTAGTTATTCATTCAAGAATAGCAAGCTTACTTTTTGATTTAGGTTCTATGCATTCTTTTATATCTCAAAAGTTTAGTAGAACAATCCCAACACCACCACAAATCATGGAAGTGAAGATGTCAGTGAGTACGGAAAATGGGGCAATCATTGCATCCCATGAATATAAGTCCTCCCCTATTATAATATGTGGATTTAATTTCCTGGTGAACCTCTTCATACTCCCTCTGGTGGAATTTTATGCAATTCTTGGCATGGATTGGATTTCCTTATATAGAGCCAACATAAATTGTCGGGAGAGGGAAATTACACTCCATATGGAGAATCGACCCCCGATTCTTTATAAGTGTCAGGAGGAAGATGAATCTCCTTTAGCTCCATCATCTCAAGCATGGATATTACTGCCCTATGAGAACGCGTATCTGGCTCAGATTATTGAGTCCAAAGAAGAAACCATCCTTGAAGAAATTCCTATTGTGAGGGAATTCGCGAAAGTGTTTCCCGAGGAACTGCCTGGTCTTCCTCCTAGAAGAGTTGTTGAGTTCTCAATTGAACTTATACCTGGGGTGCTACCAATATCCAAGACTCCATATAGAATGGCTGTTGTAGAGCTTGAAGAGCTTTAGAAACAACTACAAGAGAATATGGATAAAGGGTTTATACGCCCAAGTGCTTCACCATGGGGTGCACCAGTCCTCTTCGTCAAGAAGAAGGATGGGTCAATGCGGCTTTTCATCGATTATCGTGAACTTAACAAAATCACGATAAAGAACAAGTATCCTCTCCCAAGAATCGATGACTTGTTTGATCAGCTTCGTGGAGCACAATACTTCTCCAAGGTGGATTTCCGGTCGGGATATTATCAAGTAAGGGTGAAGAAGGAAGATGTCTCCAAGAATGCTTTTCATACAAGGTACGGGCACTATGAATTCATAGTAATGCCTTTTGGACTCACCAATGCTCCAACAATATTCAGGGACTTGATGAATAGAGTCTTTAGAGATTACCTTGACAAATTTGTGGTAGTCTTTATAGATGATATTCTAATATACTTCAAAACCAAGGAGGATCATGAGAAGCATTTAAAAACTGTACTAGAGACTTTGCGCAAGGAGAAGCTCTATGAAAAGTACAGAAAGTGTGAGTTCTGGTTAAAGGAGGTCTCATTCTTGGTCCATATCATCACAAGCAATGGGATATCTGTAGACCCCTCCAAAACAGATGCAATTGAGGAATGGCCGAGGCCAACATCATTAACGAATATCCGTAGCTTCTTGGGGTTAGCTGGATATTATCGACGATTTGTGAGAAATTTCTCACGATTATCCAACCCTTTTACCAAGCTAAATCAAAAGGGAGTAAAGTTTTCTTGGAGTGATGAATGCGAATAAAGCTTCAAGGATTTGAAAAGGAGGCTTATCACTACGCTCGTGCTCACTTTACCCACAAGTGGGGAACTTTTTGTGGTATTCAGTGATGCTTCAAAGAAGGGCTTAGGCTGTGTGCTGATGCAGAATGATAAAGTGATATCCTATGCCTCAAGGTTGTTGAAAATCCATGAGCAAAACTATCCAACGCATGATCTGGAGTTGGCAGCGGTGATATTTTCCTTGAAAATTTGGTGGCATTATCTCTATGGAGAGAAATGTGAGATATATACTGACCACAAGAGTCTTAAATATATATTCACACAGAAAGAGATTAATATGCGCTAGAGAATATGGATAGAGCTCATCAAGGATTATGACTATTCAATACATTACCACCCTGGGAAAGCAAACAAGGTGGAAGATGCCCTAAGTAGAAAGGACCCAGTAATTCTATCAATGATGAGAATTGAGAAGGATCCAATCTTCTTAGACTTGATGAAGATGGACATGGGAATCATAGAGAAGGGAACATCATCAATCCTTTCACAAATTATTGCTCAACCGTCTCTTTTGGAAAGGTTAAAGGATGATCAAAAGGATTATGTGGGAATTCAAGAAAAATTGGAAGCTGTCAAAAAGGTGAAATCCTCGGAGTTTAATGTTAATGAAGAAGGAATTGTGCGGTTTGGGAAAAGACTATGTGTTCCATCAAGTCCAGAGCTAAAGAAGGAACTTTTGGATGATGCACACATTTCAAATTTCTCTATTCACCCAGGGAGCACAAAGATGTATCGAGATCTCCGAGAAAACTTTTGGTGGGATAATATGAAGAAAGAGATCGCTGAATATACATCAAAGTGCCTGGTGTGTCAGAAAGTGAAGGCAGAGAGGCAGAAGTCTAAGGGGATGATTCAACCATTTCCCATACCAGAATGGAAATGGGAGAACATCACCATGGACTTTGTCACCAGACTTCCAAGGACATCCAAAGGCAACAATGCAATTTGGGTTGTTGTGGATCATCTTACAAAGACTGCACACTTCATTGCTATTCGGGAGGATTTCTCATTGGATCAACTGGCACGAATATATATTCGGGAAGTGGTAAGGTTGCATGGAGTACCACTATCTATTGTTTCTGACCGAGATCCAAGATTCACCTCTAAGTTTTGGAAGAGTCTTCAACATGATCTGAATACTGAACTGGACTTCAGTACGGCCTATCATCCTCAAACCAATGGCCAATCCGAGCGGACTATCCAAACACTTGAGAATATGTTGAGAGTGTGCTTAATGGACTTTAAAGGAGGATGAGATCAACATCTTCCTCTGGTTGAGTTCTCTTATAACAATAATTTCCACTCGAGCATCCAAATAGCACCATATGAAGCCATGTATGGGAAAAGGTTCAAAACACCGGCATGTTGGGATGAGGTCGGTGAACGTAGACTGCTTGGACCATAAATGGTCGAGGAAATGGTGGAGAAGGTGAAAACCATTCAGCATCATATCAAGGCATCCCAGAGTCGATAGAAGAGTTATGCAGATAATCATCGACAAGACCTTGAGTTTAAAGTTGGAGACATGGTGTTTCTACGCATATCTCCGTGGAAGAAGGTCATGAGGTTTGGAAAGAAAGGGAAGTTAATTCCAAGGTACATTAGCCCCTTCGAGATTCTTGATCATGTCAGGGTTGTGGCCTATCGACTAGCACTTCCACCTACTATGGCCAAAGTACATGATGTCTTTCATGTATCCCTCTTAAGGAAGTACATACCGGACCCTTCACATGTACTCTCTTCTGAGGTGGTACAATTGGAAGATGATCTTTCTTATGAGGAGCAACCAGTGAAGATCTTAGATCGTAGAGAAAAAGTTCTACGAAATAAGACAATGCCCCTCGTCAAGGTGTTGTGGAGAAACCACAAGTTTGAAGAAGTGACTTGGGAGTCGGAGGATATGATGAAGCTGAGTTACCCACATTTTTTTTAGTGTGGGAAAAGGAAAATTTCGAGGGAGAAATTTCTTAAGGGGGGAATATTGTAACGACCCAAAGTTTCATTAATGGAAAATCCCTCTTGATCTTATTAAATGTCTCTTTATATAAAATGTTTTTATAAAATGTAAACTTCTTTGGTATTATGTTAAGAATTTTGACTGTTGCTAATATAGTCGTTGAACAGTGAACACATGATTAGTATAAATATAGGACTTTAACAAATCCAATTTACTCAGAAGGAAGCGATGGCCTCATCCAGTAGAATTGCACCATACGAAGCCCATTTGTCGGAGCTCGGAAAAGAGGTGGCCTCTTTGGGCTTCGCCCTTGACCAAGCCTAGGCTGAGCTTCATCATGTCAAGCTCGAACGTGACCGTATATGGGAAAAGTGGAAGTTGATTGAAATTACCACTCGAGCGATGTTATCTGAGCCACCCCAAGAGTCTGTCACCATCGCGCACCTTACCCTTAGGTATTATGCAGCTGTTTTAAGGGGTTATGTAACAAATAAGTAGTACTATGTTCATGTACATTATTTTTGTATATAATGATGAATATAATTTCTAGTCATTTTTGATACATTGTAAATAGTTTTTAAAGTACAAATAGTGTTTTTAGTTATTATTTAATTAATAATTCTATTTTATTAAATTAAGGGATTTTTGAATTAAATAATATTTTAAAAAAATATTATTATTATTATTAAATTATTTTTTATTAAATATAATGATCTTATAATTTTATGAATGCAATTAAAATTTTTATTAAGGTTTGAAAGCCATTTCTTTCAAAACCCGTGAATTTTCGATAAATGCCGGTTTTTATTTTAAAAGTGAAAATTCACATATTTAGAAAATTATTTAGATAAAATAAATGCTATTTCTGGAATCAGGACGTCAAAATTATCCAATGGTGAATTTTTCATAATTTTCTGAGACAGTCAAATTTTTGGGTAAAAATTAAATACCGTTTAAATATATAATGTGTTTTATGACATCATAATGACCCAATAGTGATGTAATAAAATACTATGATCTTTATGTTCGGAAAATATATGTTTTAACATTAAAATAATGTGATTTTGTGTTTGTTTGACTTACTTTTCAAAGCATTAATGGACCCCTCAAGACTTATTCAACACCTTGCCTTTATAAATTAATTTCCATGGGAGTGTGACTCACCTCCACATAAGCAACCCTAATATTTTAAGAAGTTCGGAATTTGGCCTTATAAAATATTTTTTTCCTCTTCCCTTTTCCAAAAACCATGGTCAAAAACAATGGGATGGTTTGTGGTTTGGATTAATTTAATATAAGGGGTCCCAAACCTAAATAATAAAGAATTCTCTCACCTTTCCTATATAAACTCACCCAAGATACCACTTCCTCCCCACTCAAAGCCTTTGGAGTTCATCCAACCTCTGCCCTACTCTCTCTAGAATCCTACCAAGGTTCCCCAATCTCCCAAGAAGCCTCTCACAAGCCTCTCTCTAGCCTTTGGAAGCACACTTCCAAGTAAGGGTTTTTTCTTCCTTTCTCATTTTTGTCCAATTTTCATTAAGTTGTTTTGCCCTTTTAATTTCAATTATGAATGTTGGGGTATGGTTTTTCACCTACCTAATAATGCCCTCTTTATGTTTGAATGATGGGAGACCCTTTATCTCTCATTAAATTCCTCTCATGTACACCAGTTACTATGCCGAAATTCCGAAAGGAACTTCTCTCTCCTCTTTTACATTCAAGCAATACTTTTTTATCATGAATCTAAATTCCATTACAATTGTTGGGACATGTATCTATATGACCTACTTACTGTACATTACATGTAAATATGATGAGGAACCCCTTTCTCTCTCATCAACCATTTTTATGAATTCTTATGTCACGCCGTTACGCTGCCGAAATCGCCCCGATTTTCTAAGCCAATGTCATTGTTTAGTGGATACCATGCCCATTTCTCCATCAAGGGTATTCACCTTTATGTACATTTACTTATTGATTGTAAAGTTTCCTGTATTAATTCCACATTCCTTTATTATGGAATAAATGATTATGTTTTATGAATCCATGTTTTATGATCCATGTGGCACACTTATGCATAAAATGAAATGTTTAAGAAGGGTGCGCCCTTATAGCGCTCCAATGCATTGGGTAAAGTATAGTATCATGATACGTCATGTGCAATGAGTGTTGACTCATTCTAATTCAAGTTCAATGAGGTTTTACTCGTGTTTTATGTACAATGAGGATTTACTCATGCTCCATGTGCAATGAGCCTTGGCTCATGCTAATTCCATGTTAAGTGTTGTTGCCACATTTCCATGTTATGATTATCATGCTTTATCGTTCCTTTATGTTCATGTTTTTATTATGCTCTATTGATATGCCTATTGTCTAACATGTATTGTACTTATCATGTTATTCCTTGTGTACTACCTTACTGGGCTTTATAGCTCACCCTTTTCTTATGCATGTCCTCAGGTTATCCCATGCAATGCTAAGTACGAGGGAATGTAGTGGTCATGTAAAGGAAGTTTTCAATAAAGATGTTGTATTTCATGTTTCAAGTTTTTATGTAATGATCCTAAGCCCCAAAGACACTAAACCTCTCGATCTTCTTTGTTGTATCAAGTGAAGTTTTATGTAATAAATCATGTTTAAGTTTGTATTAAAAGGCAGGGCTGTCATACATAGACAATGCCTCCCATGTTAGTCATATGCCTACTTGGTGCTAGTCACCAGCTCCTGGCCTAATGGAGGTGGGCTTGGGGAGTCACGGCAAGGGCCCCATTGGGACAAGTCGTGACAATATATATATATATCCGTGTGGGGGGGTATGTGTGTGTGTGTTAACATGTGAGTATATATATATATATATATAAGTTTTAAAAAAAACATGTAAAGTTGTTCATACACACACACACATATATAAATATTTAAAAAAACGTATAAGGTTTTTGATAATATATATATATATATGTATGTATCTATCTATCTAATATGTATATTTGTTTAAAAAACATGTAAAAATATATCTAATTAAGAAATCATGTAATATATATATATATATATATATATATTAACAATTGAATATGTATATATAAACATTTTAAAAAAACCTATAAGGTTTATTATATATATATGTGTGTGTGTGTGTGTGTGTCTATTTATATAGATTTGATTATGTATATTTTTTAAAAAGGGGTCAGAATATATTTGATGTATTTATATTAATTAAGAAATTGTGATATACATATATATAGTAATGATTAAAAATGTAATAATAATTTAAATAATTAATAATATTCATTAAATAATTTATAATCACTAATAATTATTTAGTCAATATTATTAATAAATATTAATTATTAGTTTTAATTACAAAATAATATTAATAATTTGAAAATTTGAATAAATTACAAAAATTTGTAAAAGAAAAAATATGAAATACTAGTAATTGTTAAAAAATAGTAATATTTATTATAAATCAAGTTAAAATAGTAAATAATTCATATTACTTAACAAATAATTTCATCAACTAGTAAAAATTAAAAAAAATATTTATAATAAATACTAAATTTTTTGTCCAACCTTGCAAAAAAATATAAAAAATAATAACTATTAGAAATTAACAATAATTCGTATAAATGTTATATGAATTGAAATAATTTTTATTAATAGTTTTTATAAATGTTTCAATATATATATATATAATATTAATACAAGATTAAAAATGATACCCTCACGTGAGATGTCATGAAACATCTGACGCACATGGAATAACCCTTACACATGGAATAAACCCTTACACGTGGAATGCACTTTTGGTCAACTTCCATCTCTGTAGTACCTAATTCATTGGAGATCTATAATGGGTCTCGCCCGTTATATCTTGAGCTATAATGGGCTCAACCCAACATATCTTGAGCTATAATGGGCTCAACCGAACATATCTTGAGCTATAATGGGGATCACCCACCATATCTTGAGATATAATGGGCTCAACCCAAAATAAATAATGTTCAAGGAACATATCATGAATAAGTCACTTCATAACTCATTTACACCCTTGAGCAAAACACACTCACATTGCAAAATACCCTTTTTTCGTATAAAAACAGTTTTAGAATATAAACATCACGCACACAATAATTAAATAATATTATTCAAAAATAACTATGAAAACATATAATGGAGATATTATATCAATAAAACATCATAAAATCAGAAGATAAAACTCATGATATTAATAAAAAGAACAATATCTTTTTATTTCATAAAGGAGACATTTAAAAGGATTTAAGAGGAATGTTCTTTACAAATACCATAACATTAAAGAGAAAATTGATTAAATGAATGGATTATGTATATATAATATAATTACACATAATAAAACATAATATAATCAAATTAAATTTCAAAAATCCTCTTATCGTGATAAAACCATTGATGTTGATGGTTAACCCGAAGAATGGAAATTGGGTTTAGAATTCACTTGGGAAATTTCTTCATGGTAACAGGTGTACATGGGAGGGCCTAATGAGATATAAATGGGGTATATCATCATTAATATATCATTAGGGAAGTATGGGGGAGGTTTTAAGACATACACTATCATTAGGAATAATCTGGAACATATTTTCTCAACATCGAAATTTGAAAAACATTGTGTACCTGAAACAAATTCAGAGAAAATGCTATTAGGTATGCAACTAGTCCCACTTTCTCCAAGATTTAAAAAGGACCTATGAACTATGGAATTATATTTCCTTTCTTACCAAAACACATCACACTTTTCCAAGTATAGATTTTAAGGAAAACATAGCCACCTACCTTGAAAGAGAAGTATTTTCTTCTATTATCTACATAACTTTTCTACCTACTCTGATTTGTCCTCATGTGTTGCTGGATCATCTTCACTTTCTCAGGCACTTCCTCTACTAATTATGGCCCCATAAACTTTCTTTAACCGATTTCATCCCAAAAAGCTGGAGTCTGACACCTCTTCCCATACAATGCCTCAAAATGTGTCATCTGTATACTGGAATGAAAACTGTTATTATAAGAAAACTAAACTAATGAAAGATGTTGATCCCAACTTCCCTGTTAATCCATTTAACAAGCTCAAATCATGTCCTCCAGATTCTTAATCTCTCATTATGACCGAGGATGAAAATCCGTACTGAAATTTCATTCTGTTCCTAATGAATTCTTAAGTCCCTTCCAAAAGTTATAAGTGAACCTAGGATCCCGGTCAGATACAGTGGAAAGAGTCACTCCATGTAACCTGAAAATCTATTTGAGGTACAAATGAGAAAGATTATCCAAAGACATTGTTTCTCAAATAGGGAGAAAATGTGCATATTTAGTCAGTCGATCAACAAAAACCCAGATTGCGTTGTTACCTCGAAAATTATTCAGTAGTCTCATAATGAAGTCCGTAGATATATTCGCTCATTTCCACTTTGGCACTGGAAAAGGATGAAACATCCCCTTCAGTAACTTCCACTCTACCTTAACCTATTGACATGTCAAACATTTCATGGTAAAATTAGCAATATCCCTCTTCATTCTATCCCACCAGTAATACTCCTGAAGGTCTCTATACATCTTAGTGCTTCCAGGATGAACTAAAAATAGAGAACTATGAGCTTCACATAACAATTCTTTCTTCAACTGAGAATCACAAATCACACACAACATTTTTCCAAATATTAAAACACAATATTTATCAAGGTTAAATTTTGAAAACTTACCCATTTTAACCAATTATACATTTTTTTGTAGCTCCCCATCTGCCTTCTGTGCTTGCTTTATTCTGTCTGAAAAAGATGACTTCAATTAAACCTGAAATAAAATAGAAAATTTTCCTGCAACAACAACTTCCAAGACAAATTTTATCAAATCATTTACCAAAGAATCACGTTCCAAATGTATCATGGTTAATGTGGCATTAATTTTTCTACTCAAGGTATCATCCACTCTGTTTGATTTCCCAGGATGGTAATGAATTGTGCAATCATAATCCTTAATTAGTTTTATCCTTCTTTTTTGTCTCATATTTAATTCCTTCTGGGTAAATATATACTTCAAGATTTTATTGTCAATATATATTTCACATTTTACTCCATACATATGATACCTCCAAATTTTAAAAGCAAAAAACCATAGCTGCAAATTCCAAATCATGTGTGGGATAATTTAACTCATGAGATTTTAGTTGTCTTGAAGCATAAATAATTACCTGATCATTCTACATCAGAACAAAACCAATTACCTTCAAAGATGCATCACTATAGATGAAAAATTCACCATTTCTGGAAGGCAAGGCCAAAACCGGAGCTTTCACCAATCTCTTCTTTAGTTCCTAAAAACAAACATCACATTATTCTGTCCAAACAAATTTAACCCATTTTGTGTTAACTTAGTTAACAGGATAGATAACTATGCAAAGTTTTTAATAACCCATTAGTAATAACCTGCTAATCCAAGAAAACTATGAATCTCTATAATGTTTGTAAGTCTTGGCTATTCATCAATCACTTTTTTTGTGGGATCAACTGTTGTTCCATCCTTATTTACAATTTGCCCAAGAAAATAAATCTGTTGCAACCAAAAATCACACTTTCTAAATTTTCCATACAGTTTCTTTTCTTTTAAGGTTTGAAAAACAACCCTTAGATGTTTTTCATGATCTTATTTTCTTCTAGAATATACCTGAATTTCCTCAATAAACATAACCAAAAACTTATCTAATAACTCATGAAATATTCTATTCATAAGATTCATGAATACAACGGGTGCATTAGTTAACCCAAAAGGCATAACTAAAAATTCATAATGACCATATATAGTATGGAACATAGTCTTCAGGATTTCTTCATTATTTACTTTCAACTGATGGTACCCCCACCTCAGGCCTTCGAAAAATATTGTGTTTCTTGGAGCTGATCAAAAAAATCATCTATATGAGGCAAATAATACTTGTTTTTAACAATAATGTTATTCAAGGATCTATAATCAATGAAAAGTCTCATTGAACCATCTTTCATATTAAAAAACAAGATAGGAGCACCCCATGGTGAAGTGCTAGGTTGGAGGAATCCTTTATCTAATAATTCCTACAACTGATTTTTTAATTCTAGAAGTTTAATTTGAGACATTCGATAAGGGGGTTTAGAAATTGGCTTAGATTCAGGAACTAAGTCAATGGTAAACTCAACCTCTAGATTAGTAATAACTCTAGGAAAATCATCAGGAAAAACATTTAGGTATTCATTTACCACTGGTACATCATTAACCTGGATAGTTCCATTTTCTTAAAAATTATGAGCAAGATAACTTTGCTTTCCATCTTTTATCAGTTTCTTAGCTTCCTAATATGTTATCAATGGTATGGGTTCATTCTTGTACACAAACCAAAAATCTTCCTAAAAAAAACATCTTTTTCTCTCCTATCTATCTTAGTGTGATAAAAAGAAAGTCATTCCATAACCAGAATAACATCAAACTCTACCAGAGGCAAAACAACAAGGTTTGAAGGTAAAATTTTTCCATATAAAAAGATAGGTAGATTATTATAATTTATTTTTTCCACAATATTTCATTCATGTGTTTTTACCATGAGTTTTTGTTTCATTTCATGAGGTTGAATTCCCAATTTTTCTGAAAATTTCTCAGAAATGAAGGAATGTGTAGACCCCGAATAAAAAAACACATTAGGGAAATCTGTAAAAACAAGAAATGTACCTGATACCACCTCATTTTATGGTTCAACATCTATTGAAGTGGTTGCAAAAGATTTTTCTACACATTTCTTCATCCAATATTTCTAATTTCCTACCTAAGTGACTAGCTTTGGACAAACATTTAGAAAAATGAACCAATTCCTTACAGTTGAAGCATCTCACCATCGACTTCTCATTAATTTTCAGATAATTTTCCTTGAAATCATGAGACATGTGTACAAACTTTCCACATCAGTAGTATTTCTCATAATTTAAAATAAATTCACCAGGATGCCTTTTACCACACTTTTCACAAGAAGGGAGATTGATTTTCTTACCTCCATATTTCTTTGATGAATTATTCCCCAAAGCCTACCAACCTGACTGCTTCTTATTATTTTCATCACGAGGAACATACGTGTCAGAAAACTCTATCTCCAGTTTTTCAGCACAATGAACAAGTTTCTCATAGCTTTTAAACTATCATGAAGCCAAAGCTCTTAGAAAAAATGGTTTCAAACTAGAGGAAATTTTATTAATTTTACTATCAAAATCCTGAGTAAAATCTGGTACATACCTGGACAGTCTTATAAAATTGGCTTCATATGATTCCCTAGAATCATCATCTTTCTGCTTCAGTTCCAAGAATTTCTTCTCCATTCTGAGTCGAACAGTTTTAGAAAAATATTTTTCTAGAAAAAGACTCTTAAAATCATCTCATTCCAAACTTTCAATATCATCTATTTCTCTCATATTCTTAACCATATACCACCATTGATCAGCTTCACCTTCCAGATGATAAATGGATAATATTAAATTTTGATATTCCAAACATCCCAGGACATCAAATATCATTTCTATAGCATTGATCCAACCTTCAGTTATCACTACATCTATGGTTCGACTTAATGATAGAGGATGATGCCTCATAAAATGATCCACAAAAGACATGTTTCTTCATGGTAGATCATGTTTCTCTCTAGAGTGGATAACACCACCATTTATTTCTTGAGTAAAATGAGTCATTTCTATCACAAATTTCTCGGTTCTGATTCCCACCATTCCATGATGTAGATTCGGACAGACATCAGCTTCTTGGTGCCTTCCTACTTTAGCATCTCCGTTTCTTCTGTGGAACTGAACAAACATATCTTGGAAGAAGCAACATGGTAATCTTTAAATTCTATAACATTTCAAATTAAACACAGAGTAAAATCATTTATGGTATTCTCTTAACATCATCACATCCCCTAAATTTGTCTAAACCATCCTTTGATACCAACTATAAGGACCCGACCTTAAAACGTTACTTAATCTTTAATTTTAGTCAATAGAATACATTATTACACATTAAGGATCTTTTTAGGTTTATAGTTTTAGATAATTAGGATATCTTACATACATAACATACCACATTCATACAAAGAGTATACCACTAAAAATAGTATCCATTTTTTTCAAAATATTGAACATTAAAACTTAAAACATGATTTATTTGACAACACTCCATATAAAACATCATAACTCCATTATTTCTCTTACCCATCCTTATATCCTATGAAAAAACATTTTAAAAACTTGGGATGAGTATAAAACTCACAATGGGATATAAATAAAGAAATTGTTAGTCGAGTGATAGCATAAAAACCAATAAAACCCATAATCATAAAAATACATATCCATAGAAACATCATGTAGTTGACTTGGGACATATTTACCATATCACTCTTACATTCACCCTTACACATGGAATAACCTTTTTTTAAACTTCCATCTCTAGAGTACCCAATGCATTAGATATCTATAATGGGGCTCACCCATCATATCTTGAGATATAATGGGCTCAACCCAACATATATTGAGCTATAATGGGCTTAAACCAACATATCTTGAGCTATAATGAGGATCTCCCTTCATATATTGAGCTATAATGGGATCAACCCAACATAAATAATGTCCAAGGAATATATCATGAATAAATAACTTCATAACTCAATTACACCCTTGAGAAAAACACATCCACATTTCAAAATACTATTTTTTTCGTATAAAAATGGCGTTAGAATATAAACATCGCACACACAATAATGAAAGAATATTATTCAAAAATAAATATGAAAACATATAATTAAGATATTATAGAAATAAAACATCATAAAATCATAAGATAACTCTCATGATATTAAGAAAAAGAACAATCTCTTTGTATTTCATAAAGGAGACATTTGAAAGGATTTAAGAGGAATGTTCTTTACAAATACCTTAACATTGAAGAGAGAATTGATTAAATGAAAGGATTATGTATATATATTGTAAGTACACATAATAAAACATAATATAATCAAATTAAATTTCAAAAATCTTCTTATCATAATAAAACCATTGATGTTTAAGGTTAACCCAAAGAATGGAAATTGGGTTTATAATTCACTTACGAAATTTTGGCATGGTAACGAGTGTACATGAGAGGGATTAATGAGATATAAATGGGGTATATAATCATTAATATATCATTAGGGAAGTATGGGGGAGGTGATAAAACTTACACCATCATTAGGAATTAAAAATTAAAGAGCATAACATATGGGTGATTCTTGAATAAAAGTGAGAAAGAGAGGATCCCTTACCTCAGGTTAGACTTCCGTCAAACATGTTTTAATCTCCTGTATGAAGGTTAAAATAGTGTTATTAATATTCTACAGAAACATATTCATGTTTATAACACCTTTAATGATCATTTTATAACATCATTCCACCCATTCATTAATAATATTTTGTTAATTCCATTGTTTTTAGGTGCGTTCTTCATATGGTTTCCATGACCGGTTCATGATGGATATTCTTGTCGGTTGGAAGTGAAACTCAAGAATTGGAATGAAAATATATTTAAATATTTATAGAACCATAAATTATACCATTTATCATTTTTAATTCTGACATGATGATGATTCATAAGTTAAAACATTATTGATATTTGTTTAGGTCATTTTGGAAATTCTTCGATCATAATGAACTCATTTTGTTTTTTAAATTAATAACATGTGTACAAAAAGATTACAGAACCTTATATAAGATATAATACATAAATTATAACCTTGTTCAACCATAAAAATGGTTTCATGACCAGTATTGAAGGGAGTAAATGAAATTGAAAACACATCTTCCGTGATGTCGGTAAATCGACACATCGCGAATAGTGTTTTAATTTCTAGAATAAGTGGGAGAGAAGAATAAGTATAATGGTGAATCTTCCATAAACATGATGAAATAAAGAATATGTAATATACTAGATAATTCATGCCTCTTGGATAAGGGGTGGTGAGTAAAGAATAATAATAGAAAAGAAAATGAAAAGAAAAGAAAGAAAACAAAAGAGGATGTTTACCTCTTGATCTCTTATCCTTGAGATCCTTCTTAAAGCCCTTGGTTTTGGCCTTTTGGTGAGACCAGTAGGTATTGGACTTGGGGAAGGGGATTGATAGGATTATTTGGTAGAACTTAGGCAAGGCTCAAGGATTGAGAGGTGTGGGAGGAAGAGGGGGGAGTGGGTGGTATTTATAGTGGAGGAGAGGAGGAGTTTTATATTATTTTAATCATTATTTTATTATTTTGGAACAAGATAAGAAATATTTATGATTCCTAGATCAGAAATAGTAAATAGTGCTTGTGATTTCTACATAATGGTCTTAAATAATCCGTACATCAGTAGATGACATCATAATTCATGTATTTAGCATTTATCGTAAATTATTGTGTTTTACTATTAACCAAAAATTCAAGTATTTCAAAAAAAATACCAAAAATTCACCCTAACCATTTTTCGATGTGTAGAATTAAAAAATGAACTCCATTTTTTGAAAATAATTTTCTAAATATGATTAATTTAATTTTTAAATAAAATAATATTTTATTCCAAAAACAAAAAATTTAAAACATTTATTTACTTATTCCATGATATGGGTATATCATAACTTCAATTAAATATTATATGTATACTATCATAGGTGAGGTTACTATTAATAAGGGTATGTTACTATTTATAAGGTTTACATTACTATTCATAAGGGTATGTTATTATTCACCAAAAATTAAGTTAGTCTTATCATACTCTAAATAATTTACTAATTGCAACCGTGTATATCCATTTTTAAAAATTCAAAATATAGAAGTGGGAAAATTAAGTTTAGTGCTAATTATAATTATCTACTTAAAACAATGTTTCATGCATTTAAATTTACTTTTAAAAAACTTGGGGTGTTATAGAAGGTGAGGATAAGAGAAGAAATGAAATGAAATTGAAAATAAATTAAATAAAAGGGAAGAGGATTTTACCACTTGGATTTATCCTCCTTGAGAACCTCCTTAGGGAAAAGGTTTTGGTATTTTGATGAGACCAAGATATCATGGGCGTGGGATATGGGCTTGGTAAGAGTTTTGGGAAGAATTTGGACAATACTCAAATCTTGAGAGGTGTGAGAAAATTAAGTGGTGAGGGTTGGTATTTATAGTGGAGGAGAGGAGTGTTTTATCATTATTATATTCATTAGTTTATTATTTTTGGATCAAGACTATGAATACTTTGAGAATTTTCACTAAATATATTAAAATAATGAAGGGAAGGTCAAGATTATGGTTCTTATATCAGTGACGACTCAAATAATATTGTATTTAACTTATAATGTATATATATTGTAAATTACCGGCCTGGGAGTGCGATGTAGCTCTCAGGGAGAGAGATTCTCGTGTAGTTAGGGTTTCGGTCGCTGCATCACCCCGCCTCTCCTCTCACTCGCTCTACCTCTGTTGCACGTCGTCGCCCCCTCGCGTGTTGTAGCAGCTCGAATGCTCCCTCCTGGTGTGTTGTCTGCCCCCATGACTCCCCGAGCTATTGTTCACGACGGTGACGACGCCTCTCCTTTTCCCACCGCCACAAGGTATCTAGTGTCAATGGATCAACCTTATTCTCCCCCTCCATTGGTTTTCTATTCTCTTTCGACGGCGGCATAGGCATCCCGAGCTTCCCTCATGGTTCGTTGTGTCGCACTCCCACCAATGGACTCAACTTGCCGGTAGTTCAGATCCGGCCTTGTGAGGACTCGTCATCCAGATCTAGGTGGCGGTGGTGGATCTTATTTCTGATGGCTCATCCCCTTCCCCGAATGATGTCCCCTGTCCTGAAGCAGCCTTGAATGGCCAATGTGGCATCCAATGCTCCTCACATCAGCTTGGCACGACTTATTCAGGTTTCGCAGTGTTTGCAGTGGCTTTTTTTGTGAGCTTGTTGCGGACTGGTTTGGTTTTGTTGGATTCTTATTGTGACAGGGTCATCATCGACAACTTGGGCCTATACGCGGATGCTGATGGTCATCACAGGAATGCTTGGTGCTAGTGGTGTTCTTCTCCTCTTCAAATCGATTCACAATTCCCTACGGGTTTGAACTTCAGTGATTTTATTGTTTCTTTGTGCCTCAGCTCTGCTTCTCCTTGTTTCCTATGCCATTTTGTTGTGATCCTTCACGCACGACCCCATCTTGGTTGTATGGGATGGATTCCACGATGTTTTGGATTGTGTTGGTGGCTTCGGTGAAGTTGGATATGTTGGGGTGCTCTTTTGGCATGGTGGTGTGCTTTGGTTGTGGTTCTTCTTGTTTTGGTTTTTGGTTCTCACTTAGCCTGAAAGTGATTCTGTTAGGTTCTCACTCATCCATAAAGTGTTTTATTTGAAAATACAAAAAAATGTTTGAGGATAAAATTATTGTATTTTACTATTCACTAAAAATTCAAGTATTTTAGAAAAATATAAAAAATTCACCCCAACCATTTTTTGACAAGTAGAATTCAGAAATGAACTCCATTTTATGAAAATAGTTTTCTAAATATGAGTAATTTATTTTTTAATTAAAATCATCATTTACTTGGAAAATATAGATTTTAAAATTATAACTGATTTTTGTAACACTTTGAAAAATTAATTAAGGTATCATAAAATTATCTTAAAACCATAAGACATAAAAATATTATTTATGGATACATTTTGTGAAAAAAAATTAAAAATTATAAAATTAATCATAAAATTATAATTAAATATTTATGATTTACAAAAATACCAATACTTAATTAATAATTTTTTGAAACGTTTATTTACTTAGACTATGATATAATTATATCATACTTTTATTTGTAAGATGCTTAAATTTTATTTATACTTTCATGGGTGAGGTTACTATTCATTTGACCAGTTTACTATTCATAAGAGTCATATTACTATTCCTAAGGTCAAGTTAATATTGCATCTGTATTGGTTCCTTAACTTCTAGAAATCATTCTTATTTCATTAATTATTCATTTATAGAGTTTTTATTATGGCCTATAAGTGATTTTATGTGATTTATACTATATGACATTACAATAAGAAGGGAGAAATTCCATTAATAAAATTTTGGGTTGTTACAGTTCAGGTGAAGTGGAAGCATGGGCGAATTCAGGAGGATACCTGGGAGAGGGAGTCTAATATGTGAGCACAGTGGCCAAACTTCTTTGTTAAGACCCCACAGTGATGCTTGGAGCAGCTCGAGGATGAGCTATTATATGGTGGGGAGGTTGTAAGATCTCATCTTTTTCTTGGTATGTCTCTCTCTGATTTTTTTCATTAAACTTATTTCAATTTAGTTTTTTCTCATATTTAAGCCTTGGAGGTTGTGTTTTTTCATGGATAACTATATGTTTGAATAAATGCATACTTGGGTTGTGATGAAAGTTGAGAAAATTAGAGATGATCCATGTGGGGACCGGTTCAAGGATTCTGTTTGAATTAAGGGAGTTTGGGTATAAATGGGTCAAGTGTTACCAAGGGTTCTTGGTAAGTTGAGAATCCTTAAAATAAGTTTGGGTTTCTATAAAGAAACTGGGCCAAAAACTATCTTCAAGACATTTACACACTGCATAAATGGTTTACATGACATGTAAAAGCTACCAGACTCATGTTGTGAACCGATTCATGATGTGAAGTGGTTACACATTGTGAACCAATAACATGACATAAAATGTTTAGGAGAATTAAATATTCTTCCTAGGTGACGGGTTTTTTGCTGTATCCCTCTAAAAAGAAATACATGGCATGTAAATGGGTTACGCACTATGTAAATTCCCAACCTCTGGTTTTAAAGGTGGAATGTGTGAGATTTATAACATCCCTACTATTTATTTCATATTTAAACATGATTTATTACATAAAATTTCACATAATATGACTCAGAAGATTGAGAGTTCAAGTGTATTTTGGGTTTAGGAACATTACATAACAACTTAAAACATGATGTACAACAACATCTTTATTGAAAACTTCTTTAACATGACTACAACATTCCTTCGTACTTAACATTTCATGGATAACCTAAGGAAAAACATAAGAAAGTGGTGAGCTATAAATCCTAGTAAGTAAACAAACAAAGCATAACATGCGGAAGAAAATATATGTTAGACAATAGGCATATCAATGGTGTATAAAAGGAACATGAATAAAAAGACATGATATTTCATGGTAATTGTAACATGGGAAATGTGGCAACAACTTAAAACACTCCATCATAAACATACACTACCACAAAAATAGTTTTTCGCAGCACCCCCCTTTATCAGTGCTAACGAAAAAGTGCTGATAAAGGGGGGTCCCTTTATCAGCGCTTGCTTAGTAGCACTGATAAAGGGGCCCCCTTTATCAGCGCTTGCTTAGTAGCGCTGATAAAGGGGGGCCTTTATCAGCGCTTTTTTAGCGCTGATAAAGGGTCGACTTCAAAAAAAATATATATATATATTAATATATAAATATAGTTATATTGTTATATAAATATAATATATAATTTTTAAATATATTTTAGATAAGTATAAATGTACATTTACACTTATTATACTTAATATTTAAGATATTTAGTGAAAATGACTTCTTAAAAAATTAAAAAAATATTTTTAATTAATATTTTGATAATCATTATGGAGTAATAGTCATTTAATAACAATTTGAGGACTAAAAAAACTAAAAAAAATTTAAAAAAGATCCAAAATATGTTGAAAACGCAACTCAAACTTCAAACGGCCATAACTTTTGATCCGGGTGTCCGTTTGAGCTCTACCACATATCAAATCGAAGCCTGCGACGAGATATACGTCGCTATGACTTGGGGGGGACCCCAGTAAAGCGTTTTTTGAGGCCAAAAGAGGCCCAGAAGGCCTCCAAAACTGAGTTTTTTGTCGGGATACCCAGATTTTTTAACATTTTGTGGATTTTCAAACTCGTTTAAGGGGGTATTGTTGGCTTTTCTTGGTGGGGACTAAATTTATTCCAAGGTATTACATTCATATTGATATTATGTCTTTGAAATTTCATCCTTTTTTATAATGAACTGCTATTTATAATCAAATATATAACTATATGTACATATTTTTTATATATTCGCACCTAAAAATTAAATTTTTTAAATAAATAATTAAAAATATTTACATATAAAATATATTAGCTTTATCTAAATAATAACTAATATCCATTTTATTTAAAATACCAATATATGAATATTTATATACCTATATATTAATCTAACTATATATATATATATTAATCTAACTATATATATATATTAATCTAATAACTATATATATATTAATATAACTACATATATATATATTAGTATTACTATAAATATATATATTAATATCACCATAAATATATATATTAATATCACTATATATATATTAATATAACTATATAAATATATATTCATATAACTATATATATGTTAATATAACTATATATATGTTAATATAACTATATATATGTTAATATAACTATATATATGTTAATATAACTATATATTAATATAAATATATATTACTATACGAATAAATATAACTAAATATATATATATATAGATATAGATATATATTAATACCACTATATATATATATATTAATATTACTATATATATTATAATATAACTATATATATATATTAATATAAATATATATTACTATACGAATAAATATAACTAAATATATAAATATATATATATAGAGATATCATGAATTGGAAAGCAAATCAAAATAGAGTAGTGGTAAGGGCTTAGGCGCGCAGGGGGGAGGTCTCGAGTTCAAATCCTGGTGGAGGCAGGGGTGCGCGCGCATGGGGAATATTGGAGCAAGCGCTGTTAAAGGGTGGAGGGGGGTGCGTGGGGTGCATGGGGTGTTGTATAGGGGACGAAAAGCGTTGTAAAAGGGGGGGGGGGGGGGTTCAAGCGCTATAAAAGCCCCCCCCCCCCCCGATTGGCAGTATTTTTTAAATTTTTTAAAATTTTTTAAAATTTTTTTAATTTTTTTTAATTTTTTTAATTTTAATTAATTTTTTTTAACTTTTATCAGCGCTTTTTTAAAAGCGCTGATAAAAGGGTCCTTTATCAGTGATAAAACGAGAGCGCTGATAAAGGAAGCGCTGATATAGGACCCCTTTATCAGCGCTAAAAAAAAGCACTGATAAAGGGGTACTTTTATCAGCGCTTTTTTTTAGCACTGATAAAGGGGTCCTATATCAGCGCATTTCGGAGTGCTGATAAAGGGGACCCCCCCCCCCTTTATCTACGCTGGCTTTATCAGCGCTTTTCTAGCGCTGATAAAGGCTGTGTTTGTAGTAGTGATAAGTCAAAGCTAAACCACCAAGACTTCATGGTGGATAAAATTCCCATAAAGGAATCAGGTAAACCCCCATCCCAACATAACATATCATGATACTAAACATTACCCAATGCATTGGAGCACTATTAGGGTGCACCCTTCATAAACATTTCAATCTCATGCTTAAGTGTTCCACATAGATCATATAACGTGGATTCATTCAACATAATAATTTTATTCCATGATATATAAATATGTAATACATAAATTTAAGTCCCCAATCAATAGGAGTGTGTTCATAAAGGTGGATACCCTTTATTGATAAATGGGTATGGTATTCACTACACAATTATTTTGGCATGGTAAATTGTGGTGTAATTTCAGCAGCATAACAGCATCATATAAAAATTCATAAAATGGGTTGATGAGAGAGAAATGGGTATCTAATCATTTAGACATGAAATGGAAAGTAATATGGATATGTAAGGACATTCCCAAACATATTTAATTGGAAATAGAAGGCGTAATATAATAAATAATCTTGAAGGAAGAGGAGAAAACAAAAGAACCCTTACAAAATTTTAGCGTGATAACGGGTGTACGTACATGTTCTTATGAGGGTTAAATGAGAGTGAAAGGGTCTATAATCATTTATAAAACTATTGTAAAGTATTTGGGATAGGTAATAATGTATCCCAATATATAAAAATGAAAATTAAAAAGGCATATCATAAATGAAGTGCTTGATTAAAAGAGGAGAGAGAGAATCCCTTATAGAATTTTGTTATAGTGACAGCTTAGGTAAGGGTCCAAATAAGGGGGGATAAATGATCCCTAATAAAAATAACACCAATTGGATATTAATATAATTATTATAAATGAATGTAAATATAATCAATTGAAATTAAAATAACTAATCTCAAAGAAGGTGCTTGAATTAAAAGGTGATGAGAGAAATCCCTTACTTGGATGTGTGACTCCAAAGGCTTGGGAGATACTTATTGTGAGTTTGGGGGAACCTTGGTAGAACTCTAGGGAGTATATGAAATAGTTTGGATGAGATTAAAGGAGTTTTAGTGAAGATAAATGGGAGCTTGGGTGGGTTTATATAGGAAAGAATGGAGATTTCTTTATTATTTTGGTTTTAGACGCTACCTAATAAATTATTCAAAACCACAAACCATACCATGGTTTTTTCCCATGGTTTATGGAAAAGGGGAGTGTATTAAATTATTTTATAAGGAAAAGTGATGAATATAATAAAATATTTACCTTTCTTATGTGGAGGTGAGTCACACTTTCAAAGAAATGATTTAAAATCTTAAAATATATAATAAGTCTTGAAAGATTCACTAAGGATTTATAAAATAAATCAAATAAACATAAAATTACATTATTTTAAAGGAAAAAATATATTTGTTCTATTATACCTTTTATAGTATTTATTACATCACTATTATCTATTATGATGTCATAAAACACACCATATATTTATACGGTATTTAATTTTTACCCAAAAATTTGATGGTCTCCAAAAATTATGAAAAATTCACTTTTGGGTAATTTTGACATCCTAATTCCAAAAATAATATTCATTTTATCTAAATAATTTTATAAATATGTGAATTTTCAATTTTAAAATAAAAACTAACATTTATTGAAAATGATGGGTTTTTGACAATAACAGTTTTTGAACCCTGATAAAAATTACATTTGAATTCATAAAAATCATATGATCATTTATATTTAAAAATAATAATTTAATAATAATATTTTATTAAAATATTATTTATTTCAAAAATCAATTAATTTATCAAAATAGGTTTCTTAGTTGAATTTGAATATTAACCAAAAATATTATTTATGCTTTAAAATTCATTTACAAAGTAACAATAATAGGAAGAAAATATATTCATTATTATATACAAAAATAATGTACATAATCTTATTTCTAGGGTCTTGATACATATCCTTTTATTACACCAGCATATTCCCTAAGAGTATGGTGTGCAATGGTGGGGCTTTCATGGGGTCGTTCGGTGAACATGGTTTGAGTCGTGATCTCGATGAGCTTGAACTTATCCTGTAAATGGTTTTGCTCATACTTAAGTTGTTGGATCTCATCTTGAGCTTGGTCTAGGGAAAATCCCAGAACTTCTATGTCCCTTAGAATCTCTAATATATGGGTTTCATCGGGTACGATCATATTGGTTGAGGTAATCACTTTCTTTGTCTGTTCCAAAAGGATTTATTAAAGCCCTATATTTAAACTAGTCATGTTATCACTATTCAATAGATATATTATCAATGGTAAAGATACTTAATGGTCATTTAAATCTAATTGTATATAACAAAATAAGTGCATATTTTTTCTATATTTATATGAAATTTAATTAAATCAAAAATAAGAATTTTATTCATAAAATTTCAAGTTGTTACAAGATTGATCTCATTCCTTCTCATACAGCTTCCTCCTCTTAACCATAGGGTAGATTATATGCAATTTTGGAGTTCCTCTCTCCATTCCGAATGTCCCATTTGTGTGATCGGTCCCCGGTGAATGGTTCTGCTTTGTTCTCCCTTCTATTTTGGTCATTGTGGTGTAATCTCTTGACCATGGTCATTGTTGGTTTTGATCTTGATCGGTTTTGATCAAGGTTATCCTGGCGATCTTCTGAACCTTTGTCTTTGTTGGCATTTTCCATTGGAAACATTTTGTTCTTCTCTGGTCAAAGGTAGGGGTTTAAATCTTAACACTATGGTTTGATTTTCAATTTCTAAGTATATGAAATGGTGTGATCATGCTAACACATGTGCGTGATAATTAATTAATTAAATATAATGTTGATAATCCTATGTTGGATTCTTCATTGGATCCCTTTGGATTCAATTGATGATGTGACATGGCTTATGGATACCCATTGGGTGAGCGAACCTTTGAAAGTAATGAATTATAAATGTCTTAGTGAGTCTCATACTAAGTGTTTCTGTTGATCTCGATTAAATTCTATTTAAATTTAATTAATGGAATAAATATTATCCTCAAGACCGATGAATAATTTTATCCACATTTTATTTATCGTAAATGTTTATAGATGAATGAAATATTTAAATTAAATATTTATTCAGGTTTTCAATAAATGATGAGGGGGGTGAACGAATCAAGACCGCGTCCGTTGATAAATATTTATTTACAAGGTGGTAAATATTATTTATCATTGCACGCACTGGCGCGTGTCACAAAAATAATAATATTATTATTATTATTATTATTATTATTATTATTATTATTATTATTATGTGGCATGTGGTTTTTTGAAAATATAATATTATTTTAATGGTCGACATGTAACTATATAATATTTCTTAACCTAAACTCTAGCTCTATAAATAGATAGTTATGTCTTTGTGTAGAGTGGTGTGAAAATAGAGAATTGATGCTCACAATGAAATTCTCTCTCAACTCCTCCTTCTCTCTCCCTCTCAAGAACGAGAAAAACAAGAGAGGTTCCTTCAAAACTTAAGGATGAATGATCAATAAGAACAATGCAAGACAATTGATTCATTGCGTTAGCACCTAAAAATTGATTAGCATTGCTCGGAGAAAAAATGCGCAGGTGTGGATCACTACTAGAGGAATTCTATCCTTGGATCCTCACAATGCAACAAAAGCAATCTGATGGGGTTTTTGGAAGATCAACATTGTTAACAAAAAAATGGATCCTAATCCAAGGTAATCATTTAAAAAAATTGGTACTGCCACAAGTTCACCACACAACACTACAATAAAATTACAAATAAATTGTTGGCCCGGGGACTCAACCCCGTAACTATGCCCCAAACCCCAAACCACCCTCACTACCCCAGCCGACTGCGGGGGGGGGGGGGGGGGGCTAAGACATGGTAATCATTTCTTCCAATCTAAAACAATTAATTATAAATTTAACATGAAATATCCTATATCGGGGTTTTAGGGCATTTTATTTAAATAAAATTCTAATACTACGCCCACCAAAAGCATTTTCACTGTGTCCGGAACCTGCATATTTGACCAGTGTTGATTGAATATATTGTTGTTGTTTTTCATAGAAATTCCAAAATTCAAATTTTGGAAACTATATGTGATTATATGTTTGTTGATTTAAATGGTTGAAAATTAAGAAGAATAAGAAAAAAAAAGTAAGATATAGAACGATGGGGAATTATTGTTGAATCTATGCCATACAAATTTTAGAGGAAGAAATCATATTCATATTTTATGAATAATAGAAGGCATGTGAGTTTATTACAACCAAGTGTTTATGTATGCATAGAAGTCCAAATAAAAAAATTTTTGTTACTAAACTCTTGGCGTGCAAAGAAGATATGCATATTAATGTTGAAACATTCTAGGGTAGAGTGAAGATCTTTTTCATTCGGATTTTTATAATTTATAATAAACGTGAGGATCTTGTATAAATGGTCTAGAGGCAAACTGTATAGAGATGGTTCTTAGGCCAAAGATGATATATTCCCATTTTGTATTCCCTTCATGAAATTAATAGAAAATTTGTGGCTCAAATTTCACTGATTATGCCAAGAACTTGGTCACCCAAATTGGGGGAGCAAATCTTGTAAAAATCTTATGTGCTTATTGATATTATTTAATTTTTGCATATGAGTTTTAAAGATTCGAGGGAATCCAAACTCTAATTAGTTACAGAGGTCGATTTTAGAAGAAATTGTCAAAATTAGGGAACATTGATTTAATCCCCACTCCCCTCTTAGTGTTAATGATATCCAACCCCCTCGTTGTGGTTTTTGTGCTTTAGTTCACATGTCCAATAGGTTTCTATACCATTTGTAGGCGTGTGGTAAATTACTTTTTGATATCATAAAATATATGTTGTTAAAACTCAATTTTATTATAGTGGAATATATTTATATACGTTCCATGTTTTATTTAGATTCATATGTTATTTGCTATATGTTTTATAAAAAAGAGTCATATATGTATTTTATGTGTACACAAATTAAAATTTAAATAATTAAAATTAATAAGAAAATAACTTCCATTATTTTTTACATTTCAATATTAATGTTATGAGGATAATAGTCAATCATGATAGGATTTAACCCAAAACTATGAAGTCTTTAAAATGAGAAGCATCTAATGGTGATCAAAGTGATTCTCAAGATGTAGTCCACCGAGATTAAGAGGAAAGAGGTCACCATGCTTGTGGCATCCCATGTGGCTCCACTACTACAAAAATGGGCTTTATCAGCGCTCAAAACGGGCTTTAAAAAGCCTTAAAAAAGTGTTTTAAAGCTCAGTGCTGATGGGGGGGTCCCCTTTATCAGCGCTTTTTTAGCGCTGTTAAAAGTAAACTTTATCAGTGCTAAAAAAGCGCTGATAAAGGCTCCCTTTATCAGTGCTAAAAAAGCACTGATAAATGTCTTGCCTGTTGTAATATAAAAATCTGCAGCAGTACACCCAAACAAGACCTGCAAAAAAATCAGCATATCAACAAGTATACCCATACAAAATTAACATATAATTCATAAGGTAATTTCAGAAAGTATAACCATACAAAAAAGTATACCCATACACCATTAACACATAATTCATAATTTATTTAAATACATAAAGAATTCAATTCAGAATTCAAGGGTTTGGGGGCGCTATTCAGGATTTTGGGGTAGCTGTCCAAGGGGGGTAGGGGTGTCCAAGGGGGTGGGAGTGTCTGGGGGGTGGGGGTGTTCGGGGGGATGGGGGTGTCTGGGGGTGTCTGGGGGGATAGGTATGTCCAAGGGGGTGGGGTGGTGTCTCGGGGGTGGGGGTTGTCCATGGGGTGGGGTTGTCCCGGGGGTGGGGGTGTCCAGGTGGTGGGTGGTGTCGAGGAGGGGTGGGGGCGTCCAGGGGGTGGGGGTCATCCAGGTGGATGGTGGGGTGTCCAGGGGGTGGGGGTGGGGGAAGGGGGGGCTTTCCATGGGGGTGTCCAGGGGATGGGGTGGTGTCCAGGGTGTTGGGGGGCTTTCCAGGGGGGTGGGGTGGTGTCTAGGGGGTGGGGACGTTCCAGGGGGTTGGTGGGGCTATCCAAGGGGGTGGGGTAGTGTCAAGGGGGTGGGGGTGGCTGTCCAAGGGGGTGGGGGTGTCTAGGGGGTGGGGGTGTCCAGGTGGTGGGGTGGTGTTTAGGAGGGGTGGGGTGTCGTCTAGGGGGTTGGTGGGTGTCCAGGGGGTGGGGTTGTCCAGGGGGTGGGGTTGTCCAGGGGGTGGGGGGGCTGTCCATGGGGGTGTCTAGGGGGGTGGGGGTGTCCAAGGGGTTGGGGGGCTTTCCAGGGGTGGGGGTGTCTAGAGGGGTGGGGTGTCCAGAGGGTGGGGTGGTGTCCAAGGGGGTGGGTGGGGTTGTCCAAGGGGGTTGGGGTGGTGTCCAGGGGTAGGGGTGGTTGTCCAAGGGGGTGGGGATGTCCAGGTGGTGGGGTGGTGTTTAGGAGGGGTGGGGTTCCATCTAGGGGGTTGGTGGGTGTCCAGGGGGTGGGGGTTGTCCATGGGGGTGTCCAGGGGGGTGGGGTGGTGTCCAGGGGTTGGGGGGGCTTTCCATGGGGTGGGGGTGTCCAGAGGGGTGGGGGGTCCAGGGGTGGGGTGGTGTCTAGGGGGTGGGGGACGGTCCAGGGGGTTGGTGGGGTTGTCCAAGGGGGGTGGGTGGTGTCTAGTGGGGTGGGTTGGTTGTCCAAGGGGGTGGGGGTGTCCAGGTGGTGGGGGTGGTGTCTAGGAGGGGTGGGGGTCCATCCAGGGGGTTGGTGGGTGTCGAGGGGGGTGGGGTGGTGTCCAGGGGGTTGGGCGTTCGAGGGGGTTGGTGGGGCTGTCCAAGGGGGTGGGGTGGTGTCTAAGGGGTTTGGGGTGGCTGTCCATGGGGGCAGAGGTGTCCAGGGGGTGGGGGTGTCCAAGTGGTGGGGTGGTGTCTAGGAGGGGTGGGGGCGTCCAGGGGGTGGGGGTGTCCAGGGGGTTGGGGACATCCAGGGGGTTGGGGGTGTCTATTTTAAACAAAAGAGAAACAATTTGAGTGATATCGGCCACACTGTGCCTCAGATTGAGGTGGGGTTGACTCATACACGTCTCAAATGACCCATGTATCTTTCCCCTTAAGTATCAACACAATACAAATGTGTTTGGTCGGATTTCCGTACGTCACTTTTTGTTTTCACTTAAAATTCTGTCCATTTTAAACAAAATTGAGACACTTTGAGTAATATCGGCCGCACCATACCTCGGATTGAGGAGGAGTTGACTCATACATGTCACAAATGACCCATGGATCGTTCCCCTAAAGTATCAACACAATATTAATGCGTTTGGTCAGATTTTTGTATGTCAGTTGTTGTTTTCACTTAAAAATTTGTCCATTTTAAACAAAAGAGAGACACTTTGAGTGATACCGGCCACACCGTGCCTTAGATTGAGGTGAGGTTGACTCATACAAGTCAAAAATGACCCATGGATCATTCCCCTAAAGTATCAACACAATCTGAATGTGTTTGGTCAGATTTTCATACGTCAGTTGTTGTTTTCACTTAAAATTCTGTCCATTTTAAACAAAAGAGAGACACTTTGAGTGATACCAGCCACACCGTGCCTAGGATTGAGGAGGGGTTGAATCGTACATGTCATAAATTACCCATGGATCATTCCCCTAAAGTATCAACACAATACGAATGCATTTGGTTGGATTTTCGTACTTCAATTATTGTTTTCACTTAAAATTATGTCCATTTTAAACAAAAGAGAGACACTTTGAGTGATACCGGCCACACCGTGCCTCAGATTGAGGTGGGGTTGACTCGTACATGTCACAAATGACCCATGGATCTTTCTCCTAAAGTATCAACACAATATGAATGTGTTTGGTCTGATATGAAGGTATTTTGAAGATTTTACTATTTTTTCTTATCCAAAGCCCAAAGAAAAGTGGTGCATCATTCTTGCATGTTGTTGGTGAATTTAATTTGTTAAAATGGGAAAATGACTCATTGGATAAATGATGTTTTATTTAATAACAATTACATTTTTCCTACAAACATTTACATACAACAATGTTTCATCTTTTGATCCCCTTAACCCCCCTCAAAAATGACCGCCAATTGTACACGTCCCCAAGTCAGATATTTATGCTATTTGTGTACAATCTTCCATCTGGTATGCGGCCCACTCGTTTCTGAAAAAATCTATATTGTCTTGTGATTATGAGGCTTTTCGACAGTCATAGTAGTACTATAAAATATATAAATAAATAATAAATAAATAATTTAAATGAAATAGTAGTTGTTTTTGAAAATACCTCTTTAGGGATGCTAGTTTGTTGATGAAAAACAATCTCTTCCATAAATTTACAAACATAATAACCGCAATCATTATCGTTTGTTTGTTTTGGACACTGCAAAAAATTTGATCATTAGCAGAATAAGTAACTTGTGTTGATATGTGTTTAGATAGTGAAATTTTATTATATATACCCTGATATTTGTCCAGACGTAGTACTTGCTCGCCTCCTTATGCTTAGCCCCTGTCCTCATTCCTTTTTTTATACGATAATGATACACCGCCCTATCATAATAGAATCCTCAGTAAAAGATAATATAAATTATATTACTTGATATTTAGACCTAAAATATAGGATGTAGTGTCTTACAGATTCACAAACTCCATCATGTGTGTTCTGATTGTTGGATATCCTTTCATTGAATCCAAAAAATAAATCTTTGGAGTATCCAAGTTCACCGCAATTAGCAGCCAATGTTGCCTAAAAACACAAAAAGGAATAAGTAATAAAATAAGTGAAAATATAATTGATATGATTTAATCGTAGAGTTTTACCCCTGCATGGTTGGTATTAGGAAGAGTTTATCATCTGTAATCCTGCTTTCAAATGTTTTCAGCAAGCTGTTCACTATTTCATCCCTTTTTGATGGCTCTAATTTTGTTAGTTGTGTTGATGTGGTATGAGGACTAACGAGTCTGAATTTTGGATCATGGGAAAATTCCTTCAATTGTTTTTCATATATACGTCTGTCAATAATATAAAATGAATTTAGTCATAATTTTCACATTATATCAGCTTTTAGAAAATCAATTCATGAAAACATACCTCATATATAATTTTACAACTGTAACGCCTAGCCAACCATATTCAAGGATCTCATTTACATTTTCAGCAGCAACGAAATATTGAATTTCCTCTTCGTATATACTCTTTTCAAAAACCACTATATGACTACTACCACCTCTTAGCTTCGTATCCACATGAGTCTTCAATGCTAGTAAATGTGGATAGAGAACAGGTGGTGTTATTGTGATTTCAGTATCTCTTTGGGATCGGTTGGTCGATCCTTTATATGCTTTTGAGCTGACGTTTCTTGTCACCCCCTTCCCTTTCTCCGTCTATAATAACATCCATTGGTTCAGACCCCTTTTTCATTAATTGTTAAAGGTTTAGCTTGAAAAAAATGGAAATAAATACCTCTTTGTCCACATGTACTCTTATAAGTTGTGACGGCCATGCAATGAATGTCCCAATAGCCTTTTTGACCGTATGAATATCATCGTCATCAAGTGGAATATGTAGCTTTTCATTTGGCTCATGAGCTACAGTAATCATCACTTTTAGATGATCCTTTGGAAGTGGTCTATTATGTAGCTTGTCCTTTGGGATGTTGAACACCATAGACCTCGCTACAATGTGATAGGTGGGTGTTGACAGATATAAATCACAGTCATTATCACCCTATAGAAGATTAGTATAGGAAAAGTATCAGTGTTTGTCTGATTCACATTTCATGGGAACAATTATTAGAATATTGATTACCACGGCTAAGACAGTTCTTTTAGGGGAATGGCTCACCTCAAAGATGGTGGGGGTGGGGCAGGATCTTCATGCACTGGTTGTTCTTGAGTTGTGTCTTCTCCTTACTTCCCACCCATAAAAGTTTCTAGCAACTCTCTCTGCCATTGAAATCGTTCTTCAAGAGTTTCTAGTCTTTCTCTCATTTGTTTCATTTTTTCATCTCTATCATCCGTTTGTTTTTTTCTCATAATATACTTGGGGTGTCACCCCAAACCCCACACCACTGACATGACCGTATTGTTATGGTCGCTTCAAATCCGTCGATAATAGGTCTGCATCCGCTACAGGATTAGCTGATTCTTGTGACTGTCGAATATAGGAAAATAACTAATTATTTTTATGTAATAGAAATTTAAAACAAATATTTTTATCGTGTCATACTTACACATATTTCCCACACTTTTTTGTGTGTTTTCATCTACTAGCTTCCCTTCCTTATTAACACGTGCCTCCTTTCATAACACATGACGTGGGATGGAAGTGTCTTTGGATTTAGACTCATCAATCTACATATAAATATAGAAAAATAATTATGATATTTTTTCTTGGTACCTAACAATATTTTTGTAAATTTAAAATACGTACCATTTTCTTTTCTAGTGAAGTGTACCCCATCCTTGCTTTATGATAGGGGTATGTTGGTTTTGATGCATGTTCCTTATTTTCAGTACTGAGTTGCTATTTCATAAATGAAATATTGATAATCAAAGTGATGAATACACGTATCCTCAAACAACATATTATCAGCCACAATGCACCTGAATCTTCTCATCCCCACAGCGGCCAATAAATGCATCACATTCTTCTTGGGATATTAGGTGAGCGTAGACAAGTGGTGGGTGCGGGTTTATTTTACCTTTGGAATCTTTTAGGTGACATTTTGTTAAAATAGTGGGAAAACCTCGATGACACCTTCCTGCAAGACTTAGTACATAATTCTTGTGTGAATCATCTACTATAAATGTACTCTGCAAGAGATTGAGAACAGTAAGACACTGTTTCATTATTTCATTTGCTAGTAAATTAAATAAATAATATCATAATGTTACCGTAATTTCTTCCCAGATCATAGCCTTCATCCCGGACACAACATGGTGCCATGAATCTATGTCAATAGGCATGCGTTTCCAAGTGACAATTCCAATGTAACTACTAAACATAGCCTTGTTGGGATTTACATGTTGGCCTCATGCATTCCATCCGACATCAAATTTGATGCCTTTGCTTTTCACCTTAAGAACTTTGGCTAACACCGTCAAACTATGACGCACCTGTGTTTTCTGCGATGTCGGTCCTTCATCCCCGACCATTTCATCAATATTAACATCATCTATATGTTCATCTGAAATGATAGCAACACCATGTGTTGATGGTTGTTGGACCTCAACACTAGGCGCAGTAACAGGTTCAGAAACTTGTTGTTGCTCTGCACTGTGAGCAGCCGTAGCAGAAGCAGCAGCAACAACAACAACTTGAGAGACTTGTTCAGCCTCAAGGTTAGGAGCATCAAAACGTGCAGAAGTCATTATATGCAAAAGTGGTTGAACAATTAATTTAGATTACATAAATTCAGTAATGATAAGATAATAACATGAGATAACAAGATCTATATTACAAACAAAATATAACCTGTTTATTGAACTCTCTTTCTTTTTTTCAAAGGCTGAAGGGATTTGACACCTCTATCGATTATCCAAATCCCTTCATTGTGGTCTCCTCTAACATATAAAACATCATCGACATTGGTACCATTGTGAAATGATTGCGACGTACCACTGAAAGGATCATACTCATTTGAATTTTCATCAGACCATTCAGTAGTTTTGGACGATAACAGAACAATCGACCACTTTTGGTTTGCGGGATCTGGAACATAAAATACTTGTACCACTTGTGATTCCATTATAAACTTTCCGTCTTTGTACCCTTCTTTACTAAAATCAACTTTCACAAATCTCAATTCATCTATTTTAACACCACTATTGTTATCAACTCATTTTCATTGAAAAATTGGCAATTGGAATGTCGTATAATTCAACTCCCATATTTGTTTGATAATGTCAAAGTATGACATATTTGCATAAATTGGATTTCTTTCCTTACTACCAGAAACATGCATCGCTTAAGCCACAAGTGTAACTCCACTATTTTGCATGGTACAATCTTCATCATGTTCATCTGTATAGAATGTATAACCATTAATTACATAACCATTGTAAGATAATACATACACACTTGGTCTGGAGGCTAGCCATTGAAGTCGTTTTGAAATTGAATTTGGGTTTTCATCTAACTCCTTAAAAATATGGTCTTGAAACCATCCTATAAATTGGTGATTATATGTATTTGATATCCATCTTTCAGCCCTTGATGGATTCAACTGCCTAAGAATTTCTTTGTGGGTTTCAATATATGGAGCAACCTCCCAACTGTTATGCAAAAAATAAAGGTGGGCATGCTCTCGATCTGTAATATTGATTTTCACAACATTTCGTCCAGAAATTCCCTCACCCTCAATGCGTCCAGTGTGACGAGATTTTGGGAGACCAATTCTTTCCACATCAAATAGGTATTCGGTACAGAATTCAATAGCTTCCTCAAAAATATATTGCTCCACTATACAACCCTCTGGCCAACTTTGATTTTTGATATACCCTTTCAAAATCTTCATATATCGTTCAACAGGGTACATCCATCTATAGTGCACATGACCACAAAGTTGAATCTCTCTCACCAAGTGAAGCATCAAATGAACCATCATATCAAAGAATGTGTGTGGGAAGAACATTTATAATTCCCATAATATGATGACAATTTCTCTTTCCATAGCTTTAAATTTCTCCGGTTATAAAACTTTTCTACATATAGCTTTGAAAAAAAAACAAATTTTGGTTAACGTATGACGAACATTCTTGGGAAAAATGAAACATAAAGCTATAGGAATTAAATCTTGCATCAAAACATGGAAAACATGTGATTTCAAACCTTTTAACTTCAAATAATTCATTGAAACAATGTTCTTGATATTTGATGAATACCCCTCTGGAACCTTTACATCATTTAAGAAGTTTCAAAACTGATATATCTCCTCCCTGGAAAGAGTGTAAGCAGCTGGAGGAAGAAACATTCGATTTTCACCTTTCACAGGAGTCAACTCTTCTCGTATTCCCATGTCAACTATATCCAACCTTGCCTTAATTGCATCCTTTGTTTTTCTAGGGGAATTTAGCAATGTTCCGATAACACTGTCACATACATTTTTTTTTCACATGCATCACATCAAGAAAATGTATGACGTACAAACAATTCCAGTATGGTAATTCAAAAAAAACTAATATATTTTTCCAACCGATTTTTGTAAGGTTTTTCGAAAATGGTTTACCAAAAATAGTGTTCACATCTTTTACTTTCTCAAACAGCTGATCACCTGTTAGTAGAGACAGTGTTGTGCGTTTTTCTGAACTTCCATTGAATGATGTCATCCAATATCGATACTTATGCCGACGAGGTAGAAATATACAATTTCCTAGAAACACAATTTTCGATGAATGTTTCAACCTAATTGATTTTGTATCTTCTTTGCACATGGGACACCCTTGAGTTCCTTTAATTCTATAGCCTGAAAATTTTCTATAAGTTGGGAAATCATTTATCGTCCCATACAACATCGCTCTCAATGTGAAGTATTCACTTTTATAAGCATCATACAACATAACACCTAAATACCATAATAACTTCAAATCCTACATCAATATAATTACCTGGTTGTTTTGGTCCTGATATAAGCATAGATAACATGATAAATTTCCACTTCATGAATAACTAGGGTGGCATGTTATAATTTACCAACATAACAAGCCATGTACTGTGAGTGCTGGTTTGAAAACCAAAAGGATTCACTCCGTCTGTAGATAATGCAAGATGAAGTTTTCTCAGCTCTTTTCCAAATTCAGGATACTCATGATCAATTATCTTCCATTGAGGAGAGTCGTTCAGGTGACGTAATTTTCCATCTTTATTTCTTTTATCTACATTCCACGACAATTGTCATGCAGTTTCTTCACTTCCATATAGACGGCTAAACCTTTGAATGATTGCAAAGTACCATACAACTTTCGTAGGACTGGATTCATCTTTCTTGTATCGAGAAGAACCACACTTTGGGCATTTTGTAAGTCATTTGTTCTCCTTACGAAATAGTATACAATCTTTCAGGCAGGCATGTATTCTTTCAAAAATCATACCCATCAAGCGTAGCATTCGTTTAGCTTCATATGTCCGGTTTAGGAGCTGATTATCTTCTGGGAGCATGTCATTCAAGAGAGCAAGTAGTTCCATAAAACTAACATCACTCTGTCCATTGTTTGCTTTCAATTTATACAACTTTAGTACAGCTGACAATGCTGTATATTTAGTGAAACCAGTATACAATGGCGTCATTGCACAACTCTTTAACTTCTTAAACAATTTTGGGCAATCACGGAGTTCATCTTCAACTGTCCTTGTCATTTCCTCAATATGATATTCATCGTCATTGACATCTGTAATCACATCCTCCATACGGTCTTCTTCATTATCCATATTTGTATTCATATTTGATGATCCATAAAACGCAGTTTTATCCCAGCCAGTAGCTACATTCGCTTTTTCTCCGTGTTTATTCCAACATTTATAACTCCAATCTATTCAGTGACATATCAAATGTTCTTCCAACTCCTCTGGAGTAATTAGTCTAGAATAACAACAACGTAAACACAGACAAAGGGTTTGAGAAGAATCCTTTGTGTGATCCTTTGCAAACTTGATGACCTCTTTCACTCTGATCTCATACTCTATTGTCAAACGATTAGCATCCATCCAATCTTTATTCATCTTCATCCTATTTTAATATCAAATATTAGAATTTATGATTCAAATACAAAAAACAAGACTTCCAAATACAATAGAACAGAACCACTTCCTTATAAAAATAGAGATTAACAGAGCCTACCATATACCTAGAAAATAATTGAAAAAATTAGGAAAAATAGTTTCTTGTACCTGTTTCTAATAGTACTACAAGAAAAGTATAATGAACATAGATCGTACCTACAAACACTCATGGAGCCTCCTGGTAAAAAGACTCTAGTGACTACAACTATCCAATATTCTAACCACTAACTTCTCAATATAGGAGTGGACTACTTAAGGGTAGTATTAGTAGAATCAAACCAAAGTTCCATCCACCTCATGTTGCTCCCCGATCTCCTCCATTACTTTAGTGCTATACAGACCTCCTTTCTCGAGTTCCTTCCTCTGCCTAGGCTATTCATCGACTGCCTCTCTGACTGTAGCATGAATGTTAATAAAATGCAATGCGATATGTCTATACCCATCACAATCATATTAAATTCCTTGGAGTAATGGGCTATCCTTGAGGTACCTATGAATGACAGTGCCTCCTGAGATGAGACTTGCATCACACACCTACTGTGGGTGGGTGCTGCTAACCCTACATCCTAGAAGATCACTACCTTAAAAGATTATGAAATCAACTCAAACTATAGGCATAATCATAGAACACTATTATAGCCATCCAAAGCGTAGTATTACATGTTGAATTCCCCCAAACCACTAGAGGTCGGTCTATGAATTGATCAACATAAATTAATGGATTTAATAAAAAGATCTGAAATACAATCCAACCAAGTGAAAGACATTTACAATCTCCTGAGAATAAATTCATCCCCCATCACTTAATCGGGTTCTCCATAATGTAGGTGTACTTAACCAAAATCACTTGACCTGACACACCAAGGGTAGTTCTTTACTAGAGCAGTATCCATTCAAAATAACAATCGTGATACCCATAATAGGTATCAGGGAAGAATCACTATCTACCCAATAAAGTGCATGGTGTCTCCCCATTTTCAAGAAAAAACCTTCTAGACTACCACCTAGGAACAACTGGTCATAGAGGTTCACTAAGTTGACACCACCCTTAAATTGTCCTTGACATAAAAGAAAGATGTGTGCAATTTACCATTGATTGAAGTCAAGAAATATCCCACAATCCTAAAAAGAATTAACCACCCAAATACAATTGCTCACATGTTCATACCACTATCTAAACCCAAAGTAGATGCTTAAATTCCAGAAGAAAACTACATAAAAATGAGCGGGATTATCACCTTTCCAACAACCAAGCTGGAAAACTTATACAAAACCATTTATTATAATTGATAAGCACTTTAAACAATTATAAATATGTTTTGTCAAGATGAACCCCAAGTGCAGTCAAACATAGCCTTATACACAATCAATTGTGATCAGTTGCGAGAACTTTTCAATAAGTGATGTCAAACATAAACTATGTAACCTAGAAACACTTATACAAAATCATTTTTCATAAATGGCATCACACACTTTTTTGTAACTGTCAAAAACAACCTACATAAATGATATACAACTAAGAACAGACACTAAGTATATGGAAAACGACTAGAGAGCTACAACCGAGGAGGAAGAAAACTGAATAAAACACTACGAGAGAGATCCCACCCAAACCGAAGCCAAGTCCAAGTCTCACAGCCGATTCCTACTCAATTTTCTCTACCTCTCCATTGCTCTAGCCTCCCTATATAACAACCCTAGTGAGGCCCATCCCAAAGTAGAACCTTCCCCATAAACACAATCATCATCACATCATGACACCCACAAAGTGTAACCAATTAATAATGAGGCGGGTACTATCAAAAGTCTTCTTTTTCATGAAGGGGTTTACAAAAAGACAACTTTCCTCAGTATAGATACACCCACCAGAAGGATGAGGAAAAACACTCAACATTAATAGAATATTCATGTATAACAAGGTCTAGCTTGAGGTTGCACAAGAATATCAAACCCTCATACATATGACACTTGGTGAAAAATAAATTCTAGTTCCAAACATCATAAGGACCCATGGGGAATCATAAAAAAGTCATACTTTAGTTCAAATCATCTGCTAACCAAGTATAAGAATCCACTACGTGTGTGATTTTGTGACATAGATTGTTAGAACTCTATGTTAGTTAGCATCTAATCCAAGGGTGGTGATCATGGAGAAGAATCCAAACATCACCATGATGAAAACTACTCTCACAAAACCTATCCACCAAAAATAAACCTAAAAGGGGAAGTGTGAGACTTACCTAGAGTAGATCGCACCCGCGATGGAGGGAGAGAAGAAGCGTCGAGCGGTCAGGGAGCCTTCTGCACTACGTCTGGAGGGGAAGACGTGACTGAGAGGGGGAGGTTCACGGGAGGAGCTGCCACCATTGAGAAATGGAGGAGTAAGGTTTTCGGGGAGTCCAGTGGAGTGGAGGAAGTAGGGTTTTCGGGGAGGAGGATCTGCGGAAGGGGTTCGAGGGGGAGTAGAAGGAGTAGGGCTAGCGACGGAGCTCCAGAAAAGAGAAGATCGCGAAGGGAGGGGAGTTGTCGCAGGGGTACAGCACCACGAGGGCTTGAGGGCGCGATAAATAGAGGATATTGTGTACCGAATTTTATAAAATATGGGACTATGGTTTTATCAGTGCTAAAAAAACGCTGATAAATACATTCTTTATCAGCGCTTTTTTAGCGCTTATAAAGCGTACTCTTTATAATCACTAAGAAAAAAACGTTGATAAAGAGATTCTTTATTAGCGCTTTTGTCTTAGCGCTTATAAAAGGTGGCGCTTCTCTTACTCGTTTTTGTAGTAGTGCTCGTTGGCAATGGTGAACTGGGCATCGACGGTGAATTTACGATGGCGAGTAATGAGATTGTTTATTGGGGTCATATATCAAAATTCTTCTTGATTGTAATGATCATACGACATGTCCCAGTTGACGATTGATGATACATCATGATGGTGATATCACAAGAGAGAGAACATTTTGGGGTGTCGCAAAACATTGCAAGACTACTGCGACGAGAAAAACACGGAGTACCCGTGCACGGCAGGGAAGGGTTACTTCGGTCGGGGGCCGCTGCAGTTGTCCTGGAACTACAACTACGGGCCGGCGGGGAAGGCGATCGGGTTCGACGGGCTGCGCAACCCGGAGAAGGTGGCGCAGGACGCGGTGGTGTCTTTCAAGGCGGCGCTGTGGTTCTGGATGAACAACGTCCACTCCCGCGTCTCCCAGGGGTTAGGCTCCACCACACGCGCCATCAACAGCATGGAGTGTGGCGGCGGGAACTCTGCCGCCGTCAACGCCCGCGCCACTTTTTTCAAGGAGTACTGCGCCAAGCTCGGCGTCACCCTAAGCGACAAACTCACCTGCTAGATCCAGTCTGGCTCTGGTGCACGCGCCTTTACTACTGTAATAATGACAATGAATAATGACCCGTCCCTCCCACCCTCGCTCGGGGTGGGGCAGCAGGCCTGGGTGTGTGTTTTTTTTTATACTATCATTTTAAATAAAATAAAAAACGATTAAAGATATATTGAAAATAATATGGACATTTTTTTTAAGGATAGAAATGACACTTGTCCACCGAATCAAATTAAAGATATATTGTTTGGCAGGGGTGACTGTGTGTTGCCCCATCCCATGGAATACCTTAGGGTGGGCCTCACAAGCTCTTGGGGTTCCAAACAATACAAAACGACGGGAAACAAAGACATCCTTTCACTGCAGTTATAAAATTATTTAAAATATAATTTATTTACTGTGATTTTGAAACAATTGTAAAATTATATAAAATAGTTAACCGAATATTTTCAAATATAATAGGAAAATAAATGGGTTGAGTTGATTAAAGTTTTTGAAGACTAAACTCATCAGGGCTTGGGAATCCCAAATTTCACAACCAATATATTATATTGGTTTTATTTTTAAAACACATAAAACCAATATATTATATTTTGAAAAAACATTTTATAATTAAAAGGATTTAGATATTTGACTTTAACATGTAGATTTTAAAATTCATTTGTAAATCAAATATGGATTCGAATTCAAATTAAATAAATAGATTTTATAATTTTATTTTCATTTAAAAATATAAAAAAATCAAATGATTATAGATAATTTATTAAAATTCAAGGCCGTTGCCTTTAAAGTCATATCCAGAATTAATCACAATCTTAATCGGGTTTTTAGTTCGGTGCCTTAACAAATTCAAAACCCCACTAACCATAATTCAGACCCTATTCAATGTACCAATTTACATCACATCATCTTATCAATGTTTCAAAATAAACACACATCATTATCACCTGCAAAATATATATATATATATATATATATAAATATCGTCACAAATACCTCTATTCGGGCTTCACATCACTTTTTCAACTCGTGGACAAATGATAAAAACGTTGTCGTTTTGCATGAAACGTGGCCTGCAAATCAGCTGCACTACCACAAATAGGCTCTTTAACGGCGCGTAAGATGAGATTTAACAGCGCTAAAAAAGCGTTGTTGTCCTAAACTCTATTAAAAGGTAGGGTCCTGACGCTGATAAAAGACGCTCTTTATCAACACTTTTGTTAGCACTGATAAAGATCATACTACTATAATGTGCTATTTGAATTACAGTACATTACAACAACAACCTATACATGACAATTTCACAATAATTTTTTTAAAATAAAAATTATATTACAAATACATAAAAAAACATTATAGTATAGACATTTCAAACAATATTTTGTACAACTACATTAGGGAGTGCTATCACAAAAAATTCAAAAACATCAATGTTTCATTATCTTTGACACCCGACCCCCTTTAAAAAAAGCACAATCATGGTATCAATTGCCGAACAAACCATCCCAAATCGAGCAAAAGAATTCACCAGTATAAGAAAATAATTCTTATGTTAGCCCACCCGAATGGCCCGAAAGCCTTCATTTTTATTGATTTTTGATAACTCCCCTTTCAAGGGATGAGGGAGAACCCTTACAAGGCCCGTAGGCTCAGAGATTACATGGCCCGTAGGCTTAGGAGATTACATAACCCAAAGGTCTTAGAGAATTCAACTAGACTATCTACAAGGAACTGCCTCTCCCCAGCATCTGCATCATGATAGTAGCTCTCCACCTTCGCATGACCGTCTGACTAGGCTTCTCGTGCAAGCACCGGTTGGTCCTGATGGCATAGTCATACCCTCTCATTCTGACAAATCTATTTGGCTCTACTCTGGTGAGTGCACCTGTTCTGAATCCTCTTCTGGGGCTGCTCCTTTTTTGTAGTGTGTCTGGGGCAACTGCATGTGGCCTGAAGGCTTTGAGGTGGTCCAATTGCCTTAAAGGTGGCCCGAAAGCCCTACTGACCCGAAGACCCGGGTGGTCCGAAAGCCTTAAGGACTCCAAGCCCAAACCGGTGACCCAAAGTGAATAGTTCCAGCTGCTACAGTACCGAACAGTAGCTGCTATAGTACCCGCACAATATACAATACTGCTACAGTCCCACACAGTGTACAATACTGCTACAGTACCCCCCGGAAATATGCCTCTACCTGGTTTTGAACCTGGGTCTTGTAGATGCACTTAAGGATACCTCACCAACTGGGCTGAGGCTCATGTGCAAAACAATTCTTATGTTATCAATACTGTAAAGAGATAAATTAAACATAATATGAAACAATACATGGATAAAATGTTAATTTTAAATAAAAGGACACACTTATACTTATATGGGTCATACCATGCATGAAATTAAGGTAGAGATGATTCTTACACATCACAAATGACTTACGGATCGTTATTCTAAAGTATCAAAACAATCTGAATACATTTGCTCAGTTTTGAGTATGTTATTTGTCTTTTTTTACTAAAATGTCACTTTAAACTGAAAACACACACTTTGAGTCATACCGATCACATAGTGTGTCGGTTTGACGTGAGACTGATTCGTACATGTCAGAAATGAATTATGAATCATTTTCTTAAATTATCAAAACAATCCAAGCATGTTTGCTCAATTTTCAATGAGCAACACACGTTTTGAACTAAAATGTCATTTTTAGACTGATAACAGACACTTTGAGTCATACTGAGAACATCGTGTATCAGATTGAGGTGCAACTTATTCCTACACGCCAAAAATGACTTATGGATCATTTTCATAAAGTATCAAAACAATCTGAATGACTTTGCTTGGTTTTGAGTATGTCACTTGTCTTTTTTACTAAAGTGCCAATTTTAAATAAAAGACACACTTGGAGTCATACCGATCACACCGTGCATTGGATTGAGGTGTAACAAATTCATAAACATCACAAATGATTTATGGATTGTTTTCCTAAAGTATCAAAATAATATGAATGTGTTTTTCTCAGTTTTGAGTATTTCACTTGTGTTTTTTATTAAAATGTCATTTTAAACTGAAAACACACACTTTGAGTCATACCAGTCACATTGTGTATCAGTTTGACGTGAGACTGATTCCTACATTCAAAAAATCACTTATGAATTGTTTTCTTAAATTATCAAGACAATCAAAGCACGTTTTCTTGATTTTCAGTGAGTGACACATGTTTTGAACTAAAATGTCAATTTTAAACTAATAATAGATACTTTGAGTCATATTGGGCACACGGTGTATTGGATTTAGGTGTGGCTGATTTATACATGTCAAAAATGACTTATGGACTGTTGTCCTAAAATATCAAAACAATATGAATGTGTTTTCTCAGTTTTGAATATGTCATTTGTCTTTTTTACTAAAATTAATGTCAATTTTAAATAAAGACACACATGAAGTCATACCAGTAACACCGTGCTTCAGATTGAGGTGCGGTTGATTCCTACACATCAAAAATGACTTATTGATTGTTTTCCAAAAGTATCAAAATAATCCAAATGTTTTTTCTCGATTTTGAGTATGTCATTTGTGTTTTTTACTAAAATGTCATTTTAAACTGGAAACATGAACTTTGAGTCATATCGGCCACGTAGTGTGTCGGTTTGACATGAGACTAATTCCTATACATCAAAAATGACTTATGAATCATTTTCTTAAATTATCAAGACAATCAGAACATATTTACTTAGTTTTCAGTGAGTGACACTCGTTTTGAACTGGAATGTCAACTTTAAACTGATAACGGACACTTTAAGTCATACCGGGCACACGGTGTATCAGATTGAGTTGAGGTTGATTCCTACACATCAAAAATGACTTATGAATAATTTTCTTAAAGTATCAAAATAATCCAAACATGTTTTCTTGGTTTTGAGTATGTCAAAATTGATGTCAATTTTAAATAAAAAGACACATTTAGAGTTATACCGGTCACACCGTGTGTCAGATTGAGGTGATACTAATTCCTACATGTCGCAAATGACTTATGGATTGTTGTACTCAATTATCAAAATAATTTTAATGCGTTTGATCGGTTTTGAGTGTGTCACTTGTGCTTTTTTTACTAAAATGACATTTTAAACTAGAAACACACACTTAGAGTCATACTGGTCACAACATGTGTCGGTTTGTCATGAGATTGATACCTACATGTCACAAATGACTTATGAATCATTTTCCTAAATTATCAAGACAATCATAGTGCGTTTGCTTGGTTTTTAGTGAGTGACACACATTTTGAAATAAAATTTCAATTTTAAATTGATAACAGACACTTTGAGTCATATCAGACACATGATGTATCGGATTAAGGTGAGGCTAATTTCTACACATCAAAAATAAATTATGGATCATTATACTAAAGTATCAAAACAATCTGAATGCGTTTTCTCAATTTTGAGTATGTCACTTGTCCATTTTACTAAAATTAATGCCAATTTTAAATTAAAAGACACACTTAGAGTCATACCGGTCACACCGTGTGTCAAATTGAGGTGCAGTTGATTCATACACATAACAAATGAGTTATTGATCATTTTAATAAAGTATGAAAATAATTAGAATATGTTTACTCGGTTTTGATTATGTCACTTGTGTTTTTTACTAAAATGTCATTTTGAATTGGAAACACACACTTTGAGTCATACTGATCACATCGTGTGTCGGTTTGACATGAGACTGATTCCTAAACATCACAAATGACTTATGAATCATTTTCCCAAATCATCAAGACAATCAGTGTTTTTTCTTGGTTTTCAATTAGTGACACACGTTTTGAACTAAAATGTCGATTTTAAACTGATAACGGACACTTTGAGTTATACCAGGAACACGGTGTATCAGATTGTGGTCTGAGTGATTCCTAAATTTCAAAAATGACTATAGATAATTTTCCTAAAATATTAAAACAATCTGAATGTATTTTCTTGGTTTTGAGTATGCTACTTGTCATTTTTACTAAAATTATTGTTAATTTTAAATAAAAATATATACTTTGAGTCATACCGATCACACTGTGTGTGAGATTGAGGTGTTACTGATTCCTACACATCACAAATGACTTATGAATTTTTTTCCTAAAGTATCAAAATAACCCTAATGCATTTTGTTGGTATTGTGTATGTGATGTGTGTTTTGAACTAAAATGTAAATTATGAACTAAAAACATACAATTTGATTCATATCGATCACATTGTGTATCAAATTGAGGTGTGTCTGATTGAGTATTTGATGCATGTTTTAATTTCAACTATCTACAACAAGACAGAAAATAGATAACATGTTCCATTGTGATGGAAGAGGAAAACTCATACTGCCTAAAACACTTCACGTTTTAGGCAGTATGGGGTTTCCTCTTCCATCAAAAAGGAACATGTTTTCTATTTTTCGACTTATTGTGTAAAACCCCAAGAATTCATAATGTGTTATTTCTTCAAAATAATTCAATAACTTTCACTACACGCAACACTGAGTTCAATTGCACCATGACTTACCAAAAATCCATTCAAAAGAGGTTATGAATAGTATTAACTAAATTTTAAACTTTATATAATCCTTATAATTTTTCCATATTATGAGTTGCTTAGACATAATGCAAGAACAAATTCATTTTCAGTATTGCACTTTTATCAACTTTTAATAGTGAACCCTTTTTAAATGAAATATTTTAAACTTTTGACTAAATGGGGACATTAAAAATTTAAAATGAAACATCCCAAGCTTCCACGGTACGCTTTCTTTGAATAATCCAGTAGCGTGTGTTGTACGCAACCTTGAGTTTTAACACACACCACAACCAATCAAACTAGCCGTTATGAATAGTAATACCTAATTTTTGAAATTATATATATTTTATATTTCAAAATGGACTTCATTTTTGGATTCGGAATATCTAATTTAGCCTAAGGTGAAATTTTGGTACTTTTCGGATAATTTTCATATTTTGATGAATAGTGAAAATTACTAAATTTTAATTAAAAACAACTTTTTTAATCAAAATAATTAATAGTGATAAATTATGAATTTGAGTGGTTTAAAAGTATATTTAGAATATATTTTTACCATTTAATATAATGTTGGTCATTGGACATAATTTTACAATTAAACCGAACATAAACAAGTGTCAATCTTTTGATAGTTATTATCTCTTAAAAACACGCTTTTTGTTTTGACAGCGGGAATTAATTTTAAATTAATTTATGCCACTTCTGTGTTTTGAATTTAGGAAAATGGATTCCATATTTGGAATCAAGATGTTAAAATTGTGTAAATAGGTAACTTTTATTTTTAGACATTTTGAATAATTACTGCGGTAAATATTTTATTTACCATGGTTAAGGGTAAATCCGGTAAATAAGGGTTAAAAAAATAATATTATAATAATACTAAATTACCCTAAAACGTGTCTTAACCCTATTGTTTGATACATGGTAGACCATGGACATCTTTGGGTCGATTTTGGGACCCCATGGATCCACTTGTAAGTGATAATGACACTTTATTTTAATTAAGTTAAAATGAATACAAAAATGACACAAGCATATATCTTTTAGAAAAACAATTGTTACATAGGGTTATATATGTTGGATTTTAGATTATAAATATTAATTAGAAAGATAAAAAGATTTTCTACATAATTATATTTTATTTATAATTTTTAGACATTAAATAATTTATTTTATTTATGACACAATGATGATGCAGTAATTACTACAATAGTGAAAAATTAAAATAATTGATATTATAAATACCCAAATAAATATAATATGAAACTTTTAATGAATTAAACTAATTTTCTAGGATAATATGATATATTAGGATTGATTTAATTGACTTTGTTAGAAGTAATCAATCTGTTATGAGTTTCACAAAAATCAACTATTGAATAGTGTCAAAATTGACATAAAAGAGTTCTTAAAACAAATATTATATTATTAATTGATATTAAATTCATAAAAATATAAGGTTCGGCCAAGAGACTTATATCATGATAGGTTCATCATTAATGGACCACTTGGGGGTCTCTTGGATGTATATAGTAAGTTTATTAACCATATTATATAAAAATACAAAGAGACATTGTAAAAGTGAAACTAATTAACTTAGAGTTAATACTTAAAGATAAGGTTAATATAAGTACCCAAACCTGTCTAAATTCTATTGGTTGAGTTGTTTTCAACCCATACCCACCTTAACCTTTGAATAGTCAAATTTGGAGCCATTGGAAACTGATTATGAATTTATTATAAACTAATATCTCTAGCTTTTCCAAAGGTGCCCCTCACCCCTCTTATAAAAGGGCACTCCTCCTTCTCATTTCTTCACACCTTCAAAGCCTTTTGGTTCGTCCAAAATCTGCCCAAATACTCTCCCAACATCCCTCACTACAACCTAGAGGCCTTAGTTTGATCATAAAGCCAACCTAAGGAGCCCTTTTGATCAAATCAAAAGGAAGAACCCGAAGAAGAGGTAATGTTTTCACCACCCCCTTTTCAAGTTCCTTTCTTCTTCCACTTCTTCTTTCTTTGTTCTTACCATTATAAAATAATAACTCCAGTATCTCACATATACTTTGATGTTATTATAAATATGGTACAACCATATTCAGTATTCTATCCACCCTGTGAATAACATGTCACCATACGTGCGTACGTACGGCTTACCGTCTCCACGTCGTGGTGTAATTGTTATTCAATATAATATTATTTGGATGGGTATAATAATGATGTGTAACTCATGTAAATAATAAATATAACATGTTAATGATTCTGTATATATGATATACCATCCATTTATATATTATTTTAATATCAAAAGAATGATATTGTCGCTCGTGCGTACGTACGGACTACCGTCTCCACGAACGCGATGAGATTCATTCTCCATCGTATCCATTCAAGTATAATTATCATTTGATGATTTAAAAAATGATGTTTAAGGACTTGATATCATTCTGGATATGAATAATATAAAACCTATCCTTTACAAACATGTCTTACGTAACAAAACATATAAAAGAAAACAAGTAAGTTAACACCCGAAACAACGATAATACTAAGATATTATTATCAAATCAATATTAAAAGATCATATATGATATCATATTAATGTATATGATTATTGTATAATTTAATAACAATTATTTCACCATTATACAGGAGGTTAACCTACCCCAACCAAGGAAAAGTACAAAGTAAGGGGTTTTCATCTCACTCCTTATTCCCGTGAGATTCATGCCATATTGCCACCATTACCTTTTGTGTGGTGTATGTACTACCCATAATTATATTCTTTGTGTAATACACTTTAATTTATGTGTATTTACATATTCATTGTATGATACCTCTTTAATGGGTTGTATGTTTCATAAGTTACCAAATTGGTAAGGGTTATTTCACAATCTCTTCATTATCGGAGGTTGTTTATACGTAATAATCTACTGGGATCTCTTTATCATCCACATCCATGTTTCTTAAAAATGTATTTCAAAACATTTTTACTATTTACTAGAATATGAGTTAAAGTCATTTATACCCTTTTTGACTTTTATAAGTGGTTTATAAAGGAATCTTTCGGTCGTTTTCAAAACAAGGTCCTTTTTAACCTTTTCGACAGAATTAAGGTAAGAATGTTTTTTTTAACTTATACGGCGGGTGCGGCTATTTTCCGCCGTTATAAAATCTTCAAAGCTTCCATTACAATCTTATAAGAATATCTTCAAAGAAAATGTTTTATTTTATATGGATCTTAAATGATTTCAAAATAAAAGGAGATATTTCTTTAAAAATAATATTGATTTCATCTATGTCAACATCCTTTGATGGATTTTAAGATTATTTGAAGTTGATTTATTATGATACAAAACTTCTATATTGTATTGAAGGTTTTGTGATATGTTTGAATGTGGATGTGCTATTTTTATACCATTCATAGTTTATGGTGAAATTATTTACATTTCGTATGCTATTTTTAATACGAATGTTTATGTTATGTTTAAACCTTTTCATATGGGAATGCATTGGACTTAGTAAGTGATGGGTGGAGCCCACTATAGCTCCTCGATGCATCGGTAGGTCTCATGAGACAAACTAGTGTCTTGGCACAAGGCCTTGACAAAATATTATTTGTAGTCTTGGCACGAGGCCTTTACTATGTGGTTATGATAGTCTGGCATTATGCATTCCAACATTATGAAAGTGGTTATTGATTTTTGCATGTGATTATTTGATTAGTATAATATCCATGTGAATAAGTAAATGGAATTATTTCATTTTATTTATGTCGTACCATGTTGAAAGTTCATGTTTGAAAGGCTTTTGTTTTAGTTATACATTGCCTTAAATGTTTATTCTTATTTATGAAAGTTTCCGCTATATTGTTATCCTTACTGGGCATTTGAGCTCACCCCTTTTCTGTGTTTTATTTTTCCCAGGAAGTGAAGAAGTAAATTATGAATGACCTGCAGGGATATTATGTGGGGATATGAGTGTGGATTATGGAGACATTATGTTGTTGTAGTAGTTTTTCATTTTATGATGTAATGTAAAACTTATGAATATATCTAGTGTTTCCAAGGCTACTAAACCAATCGGTCTTTCGAGATTTGATCTTTCTTGTGATCATGCCAATGTTATGTAATAATGCACAGACTCTGGGTAACTAGGGTCGGGGCGTTACAGTTGGTATCAGAGGAAGTTTAGTACAAACCTTGGAAGCTAGATTTAGATAAACTCTGATTAGAGCACGTAGACCTAAGATGAACGTTGAGGATTAGTATAGATGAACTTCCTAGAATTTTGGTATTGTAGGGATTTTGTGAGTTTTCCGAGCAATACATCCATGTCTGGATACGAGCAGGTAGAGGTGGCTCTGGCACAGATGTACCTAGGGGTAAAACCTGAAAACACCGCTTTGAGCTAGACTCAAACGGGAACTGGTGCACGACAACGGGATTTGCTGCACTCTTGGTTACGACACTCCCGGGGGATATGCTTAGGATAATTCTCATTTTCTTTACAAACCATTATGAAGGGTTTATGAGTATATACATCCTCAAAGGAGACATTTTTATGATTATGGATTATATCCATAAATAGTTCAATTTATGTTAAGTGTTTTATAAGTATGGGATTATGTATTTTGATTCATAAACTGATCTAGTGTATGCCATTGTTTAGAAATGGCGCCCAGTAGAAGGAATGAGAACTCCAGAAATGCACATGATCCAAAGAGAAGGAAGGATCATATCTTTCATGGTCTTAAGCTAGAATTTATAAGAGAAATAGTCTCCCATGTATTATCATCATATGAAGAAATAATATCATGTGTTGATAAGATAAGTAGAGAGTTTACTGAGTCCTATGGCTTTGAAGGGAAGCAAGAGAAGAAAAGGATGGAAGAGAGAAAGATGGATAAAGGGAAGAGGGAAAAGAAGAATTTTCCCATATGTGGTAACTGTGGAAAGAAACACCCTGGAACTTTCCTGAAAGGAATGGGAGTTTGTTATAAGTGTGGAGGAAAAGGGCACAAAGTACGTGACTGCAAGGGTAAGAAAAAGGTTTCAAATGTACAATGCTTCATTTTCAAGGAGATTGGACACTACGCGAACCTATGTCCCAGTCATCAGACTATGCCGCAAATGATGTTATTGGATAATAATCATGTTATGATACTACCACAGATGAAGAGGAATGATTAGAGTTCTTATGTTGATTATGTCAATTGAGTGTTGTATCAACAATGTACTTGTTATAATAATTATGGAGTATATAAGGATTGTATTGCAGTACTATTTCATTAAGGACTTGAGATTGTGTGGAACAAAGAAAAGTGACTCAATAGCAGGATAAATTTTTGGAAAATATATGGTTGAGAGAATGATAAACCATAATATAGTTCTGATACTGAGGTAGTGATTTTGGAATAATACATGATTGTTTTGGATAAATTATATTAGATATTCTTAACTACCTTAGAACTCAGTAATGATTTGTATATTCCATCATTGTTGGGGTTTAAAACATTTTTTGGATTAATGAAGTATATCCAGCATTCTATATGGAATAAGGGAGCATGAATGTAATCAATAAGGAATATGGTAATTCGGGATGTTTCAGTATATTAAAAGAATACATGATGAAGGTATTCATATGCTATTACGGGGTAAAAAGGATCTACATTATGTTTACCTTCCTTATAAATGTTGGACTGTGAGTTTGGACAGAAGTATTTTGGATAGTTCTAGTTTGGATTATTTTGGATTGCCATAAAAGGACAACCCGGAGGTCGGGCGGCAACCCGTCGCGTCCGGCAAGGCTGCGAGACTTGAACTCGCAACCGAAGGGCGAAAAGGGTGTATCACCTACCACTGGCCCATGAGATGTCCTGGATTAAATAATGTAGTTTTTTTTAAAGATCTGGTAGATGAATTATAAATTCATTTATTTTGGAACCCTGTACGAATAGTATAAATAGAAATTTTTTTACGTTCTATTATCTTTTAGAGTGAAAGATGAGTTTGTGGTAGAAATTTATTAATGGATAAAACTCTAATTATAATGTAAGTATATCTCCTTATGATCTTAGCCAATCTCATAAATAAATTCCTCAACGTTAATAAAAGGAACTTAGAACAAAAATGTTGTCCTAGATGGTACCTTAAATCATCACTAATTTATGGCTTTGGGATTGTTGGCCTTTTCATAGCCATGTTCTCTACCACTCTCCATCAGATAATTGATGGTTAGATTTCTCTTCCATATCCATATTTTCCTACATGGAACCCTAGTATGTGTTATTTTCGGTAATCTTCATACTTTCCACTCTTTATTTTAAATAGAGGCCTCATTAATTCATTTTTCGATGTGGGATTTCAACTAAGATATTTTGAAACGTCAAAAATGTGTTATCCCAATACCCTATGTTTTGTTGAACGGATGGTATTTCAAATCATCATAGATTGATGAGTTTAAGGACCTCAATTTTATACTTGTTTGTGATTGATGACCTCAATCACTACCTATAAATATTTACGTTTTTCCTCCAATTATATGTCTCTAATTGCCACCAATGTTCTCCTAATCGAGATCATAATTTGGTGGTGACCCTTTCATTTCTCTTTTCCTCATATTAAGACTAAATTTTAGTAACCCAATTTCCGATGTGGGTTTTCCCACAAATATATTTTCTATTTTCAACCTTTTATTTTCGAAGAACAATTTCAAATTGCGAGGACGCAATTTATTGAAGGAGGGGAGAATGTAACACCCCAAGAATTCAAAATGTGTTATTTCTTCAAAATAATTCAATAACTTGCACTACACGCAACACTGAGTTCAATTGCACCATGACTTACCAAAAATCCATTCAAAAGAGGTTATGAATAGTATTAACTAAATTTTAAACTTTATATAATCCTTATAATTTTTCCATATTATGAGTTGCTTAGACATAATGCAAGAACAAATTCATTTTCAGTATTGCACTTTTATCAACTTTTAATAGTGAACCCTTTTTAAATGAAATATTTTAAACTTTTGACTAAATGGGGACATTAAAAATTTAAAATGAAACATCCCAAGATTCCACGGTACGCTTTCTTTGAATAATACAGTAGCGTGTGTTGTACGCAACCTTGAGTTTTAACACACACCACAACTAATCAAACTAGCCGTTATGAATAGTAATACCTAATTTTTGAAATTATATATATTTTATATTTCAAAATGGACTTCATTTTTTGATTCGGAATATCTAATTTAGCCTAAGGTGAAATTTTGGTACTTTTCGGATAACTTTCATATTTTGATGAATAGTGAAAATTACTAAATTTTAATTAAAAACAACTTTTTTAATCAAAATAATTAATAGTGATAAATTATGAATTTGAGTGGTTTTAAAGTATATTTAGAATATATTTTTACCATTTAATATAATTTTGGTCATTGGACATAATTTTACAATTAAACCGAACATAAACAAGTGTCAATCTTTTGATAGTTATTATCTCTTAAAAACACGCTTTTTGTTTTGACAGTGGAAATTAATTTTAAATTAATTTCTGCCACTTCTGTGTTTTGAATTTAGGAAAATGGATTCTATATTTGGAATCAGGATGTTCAAATTGTGTAAATAGGTAAATTTTATTTTTAGACATTTTGAATAATTACTGCGGTAAATATTTTATTTACCATGGTTAAGGGTAAATCCGGTAAATAAGGGTTAAAAAAATAATATTATAATAATACTAAATTACCCTAAAACGTGTTTTAACCCTATTGGTTGATACATGGTCGACCATGGACATCTTTGGGTCGATTTTGGGACCCCATGGATCCACTTGTAAGTGATAATGACACTTTATTTTAATTAAGTTAAAATGAATACAAAAATGACACAAGCATATATCTTTTAGAAAAACAATTGTTACATAGGGTTATATATGTTGGATTTTAGATTATAAATATTCATTAGAAATATAAAAAGATTTCCTAAATAATGATATTTTATTTATAATTTTTAGACATTAAATAATTTATTTTATTTATGACACAATGATGATGCAGTAATTACTACAATAGTGAAAAATTAAAATAATTGATATTATAAATACCCAAATAAATATAATATGAAACTTTTAATGAATTAAACTAATTTTCTAGGATAATATGATATATTAGGATTGATTTAATTGACTTTGTTCGAAGTAATCAATCTGTTATGAGTTTCACAAAAATCAACTATTGAATAGTGTCAAAATTGACATAAAAGAGTTCTTAAAACAAATATTATATTATTAATTGATATTAAATTCTTAATAATCTAAGTTTAGGCCAAGAGACTTATATCATGATAGGTTAATCATTAATGGACCACTTGGGGGTCTCTTGGATGTATATAGTAAGTTTATAACCATATTATATAAAAATACAAAGAGACATTGTAAAAGTGAAACTAATTAACTTAGAGTTAATACTTAAAGATAAGGTTAATATAAGTACCCAAACCTGTATAAATTCTATTGGTTGAGTTTTTTTCGACCCATACCCACCTTAACCTTTGAATAGTCAACTTTTGAGCCATTGGAAACTGATTATGAATTTATTATAAACTAATATCTCTAGCTTTTCCAAAGGTGCCCCTCACCCCTCTTATAAAAGGGCACTCCTCCTTCTCATTTCTTCACACATTCAAAGCCTTTTGGATCGGCCAAACTCTGCCCAAATACTCTCCCAACATCCCTCACTACAACCTAGAGGCCTTAGTTTGATCATAAAGCCAACCTAAGGATCCCTTTTGATCAAATCAAAAGGAAGAACCCGAAGAAGAGGTAATGTTTTCACCACCCCCTTTTCAAGTTCCTTTCTTCTTCCACTTCTTCTTTCTTTGTTCTTACCATTATAAAATAATAAATCCAGTATCTCACATATACTATGATGTTATTATAAATATGGTACAACCATATTCAGTATTCTATCCACCCTTTGAATAACATGTCACCATACGTGCGTACGTACGGCTTACCGTCTCCACGTCGTGGTGTAATTGTTATTCAATATAATATTATTTGGATGGGTATAATAATGATGTGTAACTCATGTAAATAATAAATATAACATGTTAAGGATTCTGTATATATGATATACCATCCATTTATATATTATTTTAATATCAAAAGAATGATATTGTCGCTCGTGCGTACGTACGGACTACCGTCTCCACGAACGCGATGAGATTCATTCTCCATCGTATCCATTCAAGTATAATTATCATTTGATGATTTAAAAAATGATGTTTAAGGACTTGATATCATTCTGTATATGAATAATATAAAACCTATCCTTTACAAACATGTCTTACGTAACAAAACATATAAAAGAAAACAAGTAAGTTAACACCCGAAACAACGATAATACTAAGATATTATTATCAAATCAATATTAAAAGATCATATATGATATCATATTAATGTATATGATTATTGTATAATTTAATAACAATTATTTCACCATTATACAGGAGGTTAACCTACCCCAACCAAGGAAAATTACAAGGTAAGGGGTTTTCATCTCACTCCTTATTCCCGTGAGATTCATGCCATATTGCCACCATTACCTTTTGTGTGGTGTATGTACTACCCATAATTATATTCTTTGTGTAATACACTTTAATTTATGTGTATTTACATATTCATTGTATGATATCTCTTTCATGGGTTGTATGTTTCATAAGTTACCAAATTGGTAAGGGTTATTTCACAATCTCTTCATTATCCGAGGTTGTTTATACGTAATAATCTACTGGGATCTCTTTATCATCCACATCCATGTTTCTTAAAAATGTATTTCAAAACATTTTTATTATTTACTAGAATATGAGTGAAAGTCATTTATACCCTTTTTGACTTTTATAAGTGGTTTATAAAGGAATCTTTCGGTCGTTTTCAAAACAAGGTCCTTTTTAACCTTTTCGACAGAATTAAGGTAAGAATGTTTTTTTTAACTTATACGGCGGGTGCGGCTATTTTCCGCCGTTATAAAATCTTCAAATCTTCCCTTACAAGCTTATAAGAATATATTCAAAGAAAATGTTTTATTTTATATGGATCTTAAATGATTTCAAAATAAAAGGAGATATTTCTTTAAAAAGAATATTGATTTCATCTATGTCAACATCCTTTGATGGATTTTAAGATTATTTGAAGTTGATTTATTATGATACAAAACTTCTATATTGTATTGAAGGTTTTGTGATATGTTTGACTGTGGATGTGCTATTTTTATACCATTCATAGTTTATGGTGAAATTATTTACATTTCGTATGCTAGTTTTAATATGAATGTTTATGTTATGTTTAAACCTTTTCATATGGGAATGCATTGGACTTAGTAAGTGACGGGTGGAGCCCGCTATAGCTCCTCGATGCATCGGTAGGTCTCATGAGACAAACTAGTGTCTTGGCACAAGGCCTTGACAAAATCTTATTTGTAGTCTTGGCACGAGGCCTTGACTATGTGGTTATGATAGTCTGGCATTATGCATTCCAACATTATGAAAGTGGTTATTGATTTTTGCATGTGATTATTCGATTAGTAGAATATCCATGTGAATAAGTAAATGGCATTATTTCATTTTATTTATGTCGTACCATGTTGAAAGTTCATGTTTGAAAGGCTTTTGTTTTAGTTATACATTTCCTTAAATGTTTATTCTTATTTATGAAAGTTTCCGCTATATTGTTATCCTTACTGGGCATTTGAGCTCACCCCTTTTCTATGTTTTATTTTTCCCAAGAAGTGAAGAAGTAAATTATGAATGACCTGCAGGGATATTATGTGGGGATATGAGTGTGGATTATGGAGACATTATGTTGTTGTAGTAGTTTTTCATTTTATGATGTAATGTAAAACTTATGAATATATCTAGTGTTTCCAAGGCTACTAAACCAATCGATCTTTCGAGATTTGATCTTTCTTGTGATCATGCCAATGTTATGTAATAATGCACCGACTCTGGGTAACTAGGGTCGGGGCGTTACATATTGTAGATAGTTGAAAGTAAAATATGAATTTTCAAAAGATCTGTGAAAAATCTAAATAATCATTAGATAAAAATGATAAGAAAATTAACTTAAAAATAGTAGATAAAATGATGAAAAAATAACTAAATAAGTAGTAGGAATTCACCTTTTCGTGATGATTGTATACATTCTTGACCCATTTCCTTGTTGTCATTATCTCAATTGTAGCATCAAAGTCCAATCTCTCACGAGCATGCGCAGCTTCAAACTAACCACCCCAACTCGAGAAAAAGAATACATCTGTATAAGAAAACAATTCTTATGCTAATAACACTATAAAGAAATAAATTAAACATAAATATAAAATAATGTATTAATAACATGTCAATTTTAAACTGAAACTACACAATTTGAGTCATATCGGGTACACCGTGTAACAGATTGATGTATGCTTGATTCCACCATGCTTTTTTATCCTATAATGCATTTAATATTCTAGGTTATCTAGCAATATTGTTGTTTGATAACCCAAAATGTTGAATTCATTGGTGAAAAAAAAGAAAATTTCATCATCATGAGTACATCATCTATGTTGAGTGCATGATCATAGTACATGAGTGAATCATCCTTGTTGACAAAGTCATTTCTTTATGATCGCTATAAAAATTTAAAAAATAAGTATCAGATAAAAATGATAAGTAAAGTAACTAAAAAAGTAGATAAAATGATGACAAAATCAACTAAATAAGTAGTAGGAAGTCTCATCTTCATGATATATGTGTACATTCTAACACTAGGTATGTTTCCCAGTCATTTCTAAACATATCTATTTTTTCATGTGAATAAGAGGACTTTCAACAGTCCTAGTAGTACTAGAAAAATATAAATACACAAAGGATTGATAAATATTTTAAATGAAATAGTAATTATCATAGAAAACACCTCTTCGGGGATGCTAATTTTTTGATGGTATATAATATCTTTCATAAATTTTCAAAAATAATAACTGCAATCTTTACTATTGGTTTGTTTTGAACACTATAGAAACATTGAAAAAAATAATTAATTTGTTTTGATATATGTTTTGATAGCGAAATCATATTATATATATACCTTAATACTTTTCCACTTGTAGAAGTCAATAGGCTCCTTATACGTATAGATTGTCCTCACGTAATGATTTTGATGATATTTATACACCTCTATACCATAATAGAATTATCATTAAAACATAATATAAAATATATAGATTGAAGTTTATTTCTAAAACTTTTCACATAGTGAATTACAAATTGACAAACATCATGATGTGTGGTCAGTTTTTTGGGTATCCATGCAGTGAATCTAGAAAATAAATCTTTGGAGTATTCAAATTGACTATAATGAGTAACTAATATTTCCTAAAAAAGGAATAAGTAATGAAACGAATGAAAATATATCTGATATGATTAAATTGTATAGTTTTACCTTTTCATCATTGGTAATAATAAGAGTCTGTCGCCCATAAGTTTTCTTTCAAATAATGAAACTAGTTTTCTTTTATTGCACCAATTTGACCTGAATCCAATAAGGTTTGTTGTGTGGAAGTGATGTGAGTACCAATGAGTCCATATTTATATTCAAAGGTTTTTCTTGTCAAATAGTATTGATATATATATGCATGCAAAAAATATGAATTGTATTTAGTCATAATTAACATAGTAGATCAAAAATTGGAAAAATCATGAAAACACACCTCATGTATAAATTTACAACTTAGACTTCTAGCCAATCATATTTGAGGATTTCATTTACATTCTAAAGAGTAATATAGCCTATAATGGCCTCTCCGTACATTTTTTCTTCAAAATCAATAATGAAATTACTACCACATTGTAACCTTGTATCTGCATGAACCATCAATGTTAGTAAATATGGAAGTTGGACGAGCAGGGTAAAGGTGATTTTTGAAGATATTTTTGATTGGTTTCTTGATCATTTTGATTTGACCTTTCATTTCACCCCTTACCTTTTTCCATCTCTAATAACATTCATCAATTCAATCCTTTTTCATTAATTATTAAAGGTTTTTCATGGAAAATAATTTGGAAATGAATACCTCCTTATCGACATGCTTTTTTTACAAGATCTAACAACCATTCTATGAATATTCCAATAGCTTTATTGAACATATGAATATCAACATCATTAAGTGGAATAGGTAGCTCTATGATCAGATCATGAGCTACATTAATCCCCACTCTCAGATGACCTATTGGAAGTTATCTATTGCATATAATATCTTCTTGTATAATGAACACGATAGTCCTCACAACAAAGAGATGGGTAGGTGTTGACAGATATAAATCACAATCATTTTCACCCTATAGAATATGAGTACAAGAAAGCTATTAGTGTTTTCCAGATTCATATTTCATAGAAACAAGTATAATAATATTTATTACCTCATATAAGATAGCTCTTTGAGGGGAATGGATTGCCTCAAAGCTAGTAGGGGTAGGAGGATCTTTACATAGTGGTTTTCCTGTGTTGTTTCTTCTCTTTTCTTCCTTCCCATAACATTTTCTAACAACTCTGACTGCCAATTAAATTTTTCTTCAAGAGTATCCAATTATTCCTCAAAATATTTCATTTTTTTATTTTTACCCCTTGTTCATTTCTTTTCTCAAAATATGTTTGGGGTGTCACCTCAAAACCCGTATCTCTGATGCGACTATACTGTTCTGGTTGTTTCAAGGCCACTGATAGTAGTTGTTCATCCTATATAGTAGATGATGATTCCTGTGTCTAATTTAGATAAAAATATAGAAAAATAAGTAATCATTGTTATGCAATACCTATTTAAAGCAAACCACTTTTTTATTATGTCATATTTATACATGCTTCCAAAAAAATTTGTGTGTTTTCATATATTAGTATCCCATATTTATTTACATGTGCCTCCTTCCATAGCACGTGATGTGGTATGAAAGTGGATTTGGATTTAGATTCATCAATATACATATAAATAGAGGAACATAATTATATTATTATTTCACATCACATAAAATTATTATGATATATTTAAAATAACTTCCATTTTTTTCAAGTGAAGCGCACCCCATCCTTGCTTTACAGTAGGGGTACATTGGTTTTGTTGCCTATTGCTTATTTTCAACAATCAGTTTCTATTTCATAAATTAAAAATTCTTAATCAAAGTGATTAATACACATATTGTCAAATAATATATTACAAGTCACAATGTACTTGAAAAGATGTCTCCTCACGATGTCCAGTAAATGCTTCCCACACTTCTTGTCTTATTCGATGTGCATAAATCTGCAGTGGGTGAAGGTTTATTTTCCCTTCAGCATCTTTGAGATAAAAGTTTATAAGAATTTTATGAAATACTCTGTGAGTCTTTTTAGCAAGCATTAATACAAATTTCATTCGGGAGTTATCTACTATAAATGCGCTCTGTAAGGGATAATGAAGAGTAAGAAAATGTTTCATTTTTTTAGTAAAATAAAGAAAGTATATCATAATTTTACTCTAATATCTTCCCAAATCATCATCTTAAGCATGATAATAACATTGTTCCACAAATATATATCAATCGACATGTTCTTCTAAATGGTGATCCCAATGAAACCACTAAACATGGGCTTGCTGGGGTTAACATCCTGGCCACATGCATTCCATCCAAACTAAAATTTGATGCCTTTATTTCTTGACTTAATAACTTTTTCAAACACCGTCATGCTACGATGATCCTGTTTTTTCTAGGACATTGGTTGTTCACTGTCTACCATTTCCTCAGGTTCAACATCATCAATATGTTGTTTCTATGGATTGGTAGCATCTGCATGTGTAGAAAATTGTTGTCCCTCTTCATTGGGAGCTCTAGAAGGTTGAGAAACCTGTTGTTCCTTAGGATTGGGAGCATCGACATGTGCATAAGTCATTATTTATAGAAGTGGTTGAAATTTTAATTTAGATTACGTAATTGAAAAAGTGAACAAATAATAATATGAGGTAACATAATGTATATTAAAAAAATGTAACCTAATTATTGAACTCCCTTTTTTAAAGCTTGAAGTGATTTGACCCCTCTATCAAGTATCCAAATCCCTTCATTATGGTCTCCTCTGACATATAAGACCCCGTATATATTCAGACTACTAGGAAATTATTATGTCATCTCAATGAAATGTTCATTCTCAGTTGAATTTTCATCTGACCCTTCAATGGTTTTGGTCAATAACAAAACAATTGACCGCTTTTGATTTATGGGATTTGGAACATAAAATATTTATACTACCTATGATGCCATTATAAATGGTTTTTCTTTGTACCCTTCCTTACTGAAATCCACTTTCATGAATTCCAAATCATCTATTTTAATAGCACTCCTATTATCAACCCATTTGCATTGAAAAATCAGTACTTTGAAAGTTGTATAATCCAACTCCCGTATTTTTTTGATGATTCCAATGTATGACATATTCACATAAATTGGATTTCTATCCTCGGTACCAAATACATGTGTCACGACCCAACCCAAGCCAAGGATCAAGCCACAATTACCCCAAAACTGCCTCCATAATCCAGGGGTGGCGACCATCATTGAAGGAATAACTCACTTGAGGAGGCCTTTTCCTGAGTACCTGTATCCACACACACATCCATCTCAATGAAAAAGTGTAGAGGGAAATAATAAAAGATGCAATATTTCTATAAAGTAAACCAAGAAAGCATGAACCTCTAGATAGTACAAAAGCATGGTAGTGTAAATTAAAAAGTAAATGGGAAAAATACACATCCAACTAGAAATATGTCCCAATATGAAAAAACTGAAAAAATAAATAGTTGAGAGTGCCCAACTCCTGAATCCCAAGCTACGACCACCATATACAGTCAAAGCACCCAGTATCCCTAATCTCCTCTGAAGTCATGGTCAACATGTCCATCATCTGCATAAGACATGACACGTGTGGGAAAACCCCATGCAGGGATGAGTATATACATACCTAGTAGGACACCCTGAAAGATGAAGGGGGAGAAGTAAGAGATACAATAGGAAGAGAATGACAGTAGATGTAAGATACAATGAAAGAGTACAGCTCAACCCAAACCAAGAGTGAAAGTAAGAACATCCAAACATAAAGAGATCAACATAGTGAGTAGATGAACTACCCATCGAGTCTTCTACACCTATATAAAGAGAGTAAATTCATCCAACTATGGGAATATAAACACGAAAAGCATGTGTCATACCTCATATGACTTCACCTCTCTTGGAAGGAGAGTATCCAAATACAAGGTGTGGATACATAAGAATATATATATATATATATATATATATATATATATACTCACTCAAAATAATCCCAAATGATAGAGTAAGGGGATCTCCATCTCACAATTCAGCCCAAGAAGAAGAGTAGCCAACAGTTCTAAAAGTCCATCAACGATGCCCAACATCTCATGCATCTTCCCAAAAGTAATCATCCAAATTTAACCATGCCTTTTCACTATGCCACATATTAAAGGGGATAAAAACTAGAAGTAGAGGATTCACGTCTGAGTACGTCATGGGGGTTTCACTATGTAAGATGCCGAGGACACCACTACCCAGCTATGTTGGAGGGTTAACTTGATATAATTCAAGGATGTCACTACCCAGCTATACTGGAGGGTCAACTTGGTATCTACCGAGGATTACACTACCTAGATATCCTATAGGGTCAACTTGGTATCCATTGAGGAAGCCATTGACCAGCCCTACTGGATGGTCGAATCAATATTTGTCAAGGATGCCACTGCCCAACCCTGTTGGAGGGTCAACTTCATATGTCTTCGGTAAGCATATCAGATCACTACTATCATTGGGCATCACCTCAGTAAGTTTCATTTCTATAATATTCCACATCATATCTCAAAATCTACAATGGAGGTCGCCATAGCGTTTTACATGAAAAAAAAATCAGTATAGGCTACTCACAGGCCAAAATTCAAGTTCAAACTAAGGAGATATAGACGATTAAAGTTTCCTAAAAAGGAACCAAGGGATACACGACATGTGAGGGGACTCACATAACATGTGGTCCCGCTCCAAATCCTATACATGTCACTGACTCGTACATAACTCCCTATCCATGTAGTAGTACACACCATGTTGGTGGAATAAATGACATGTCTAGGCTAACTGGGACTGAGTTGTGTCCTTTTGGCCGTGTTCGTGTACCGAACCCTGTGTCCTTATACTCTGTACATGACGTGTTGCATCACATGGGGTGTCACCCATGTGACCTGGCCATGTCCGTGTACTTAGGTACATGACAGTGTACCTGGCCATGTACTCCCATATGGGATCCATCCCATGTAATCCTTCACACGTTTTTTCCAAATGGGGAAGGGGTACATGACGTGTAGGTGGACTACACACCGTGTCATCCTTAACTTTTTTGAAACCCTAGCCACTGTTGCTGAGGGAGATACACGTCGTGTGTTCATCCCACTGCATGGTGTGTCGTCGTTTTTTTCCATAATTCTAGATCTGAACTTTGCACCTTGAATCTGTCCATGTTGCCTTCGATTCCGGCCTATCTTCAACTGAAAATGGCGGTTCTATCCATGGTTCACGGATCCTGGCCATCGCTCACTGGAAAACATCCTACATTCATCCATAGGAGTTTCATCGTTCGTTCTGCATGACACCAATTCTTCTACCATTGATTTCTTGATCTTTAATCACTAAAACGAACATCCATGACTTTCAAAAATCCCAGATCTGTGCTCAGTTGATCAATCTATGCCTCACACATGATTCTAGGGGTTCGATTGGGCTTGTTACCACTTGACAAAGTTGAACCGAGACCACGAGGTACAATCGGTGAAGAACACAGAAATGAGGGGGAAAAGCACTATAACAAAGGTTTAGATGATCATTGACCAAACATTCTTGGAAAATGATAAAGAACAATGATACCAGGTTGGAAAAAAATTAAGAAATCAGTTTAAAATCTATTAGATAGGTGCTTTCTCAATCCACAATTGGCGCATACCCAAGAAGAAGTTTGGATCAGCTCAAAAATTTAATAAAGGGTGTAAATCACCAATTGATGAGTCCTATCTCAATTATGGATCAATAGTTGATGAAGAACGTTCCCAACAATGATCGAGAGAAGCCATTGTGTTCGCTACACCCTGATTTTATATGATTTGGCATTTCATCGTCATTCGATGAGATTCTCCAAAGGAGGAGGGAGGAAGAGCTATGGATTTCTCCTAGGTTTTATGCAACTAAAATTAGAGAAGTCAGCCTAACAATGATCTTATAGATCATTTAGTTGCATTGAAATAAATGAATTAATTAATTTAATAATTAATTAACTCACTACACATACCACCAATGAGTGAGGAGTTCGAACACCCCATGCCGACCCATTTTATGTCACGCATTGGGTAAACACCACATTCTAGACCCAACTGCAGTCTTGAATTTATGATCCAAGATACTATTTAAGAGTTATCCCATATTTTTAATATTTTTCACTCACACAATATATAATATATATAATATTTTTATAAAATTAATTCTGGGCACACCGGGGCTCAAAATCGTACGTCGTCTCAATGCCTAGCTCTGAAAATATACAAAGAAATATTTTAAAGTCTTATAAGGTAATAACGGGGTCTCTACATAATTTTATACTTCAATATTTTCATCCTAAAAAAACAAAACTAAGGAAACAACTCGGGATATTGATCCCACACTTGGATCTCCTGCTCATAGGAACTCTCCTTCATGTTTCCATACTGCCACAACATGTAGACCAAGGGGATGGTCCATCCAAAGAGGGTCCTCTCATGATGATCCTCAATCACCATCGGGTGATCCACAAAGTTGGATCTATCCTTGATGTCTATCTCTCCCCAGTCAATAACATTCTTGGGGTCATGTATGTATCGCCTTAGCTGCGACATGTGGAAGATGTCATGAACCTGCTCTAGCTGTGGGGTAGGGGGAGGCAGTAAGCAACCTCACCAACCCTCTAAACGATCTCAAATGACCTGATGAACATCAAGGATAGATTGCCTTGACATGATACATCCCAGAGGGGCTCATTCTATGACCACCCCAAGCCCACCTACAAAAGACCAGGGGCTGGTGAATAGCACCGAGTAGGAATATCCAAAAAATGGGAGGCATTAGCCTAAAGTACCTATACGCATGCATAAATCTCCAAGCCAAAAATTCTAAAATTTAAAAACACTAATTAAAAAAATTCATTCAAACCACTATATCCCACAATCAAAGTAAAATAGTGGAAGTACTGGAAAGTAAATAGGGCCAAAATAAGCCCACCAAAAAGTGTCTGTAACCACAAATCCAAACTATAAGTAAAGAGGTACTGGAACTACTGTCTAAACTGTGGGAACACACCTTGTCTGTTTGGCCACTCTAAGCACCGCCTAGTCCTGGTCCACCTAGGACTCCATCAAAGGATCGATCGTCTGCAAAATACATGACATGTGCAGGAAAATCCCGTTCAGGTGTGAGCAAAATAATACTCAGTAGGACACCCCAAAAATGAAAATGAAATACCAAAAAGGAAAAAACGTCAGCTCCACACAGGTATATTCTACAATACATACAACAATATTATCTAGATATACTCAAGAGAGACACCACGCCATCAGACAGTCATAACCAACTACCAGCCATAGGATTCTGCTTGAAGCACACTCGTTCCGGGAGAGCTCACTCCTCGAGCCATGACATCATTGGAGACGCTCACAAATAGGTCTAGCTCATTTTGGACCTACCCAAATGAGAATGTATTTTCAAGGAAGATTATGATACATAGATAGAGGATCCTTCATAGACACAATAGGGAATACCGTTAACTCAATCTGGATCGATTTGCAGTGTAGGGGATCCTTACCAAATACACAGGGGAATACCACTAACCCTACTGATATGTACCGCTATATGGAGGGCCAACACCCTGATCTCAGAGGTTACGTCAATTCCAAAATAAAAGATCCTACTCCAGTCCCATAGAGGAATACCATAACCCTATCTGGGACTCGACCTCTAGAGGGGACTACAATCCTATAATTTAGATGTAATGTTATACAGAACCCTTGAGAAAAGGACCAAGGGAATGCTCTCAACCTATATTGGTCCAAACTAAAAACTCACCACATTATCTAAAAAGGACCTTCTAAATGTCATGGCCCTAATTACACATATGTCTCATCAAATTAAAAACTCACCAGCTATCATGATCACGCGACAATTGTAGCGACCATGGCCAGGCTCTGGCCCGGTCACCCCGGGCCCGACCTGGCCCACTAGGCTCAACCCGAACCACCAATTTTGGACCCTTCACTCGTCTCGTCCTGCTGGTGCGTGGGATAACTGGCCTATCCCGGTCCACATGGTCACCACCCACATCCCACAACCCTGGGTCATGCGGCCCCATGTCGTGTTGCCTCCACATCCTCGGTCACCACCGCATCCTTCTCTCATCACCTCCCTGATCACCACCACCTCCGACTGCTGCTTCCTCGGGTTTCCAACACTGATGCCTTTCCTCGCCGGACCACCATGCCCAAACCACGCCGATGGTCCCTTCCACAGACCATTGAGCCACCTCTGATGCTTGTAATTTGAAACAGTCACAGATCCGCACTCCTCGGGTCCTATTCTACACAAACCCAACCTTCATTGTCAGTTTGCCTCCAATCGTAGGGTCTGATCGCATTCGGAGCCACCCGGTAAGTCAAACTGTGGCCATGGGGGTCCAACGACGAAGAACGTGAAGAATGAAGAAAAAGAAAATCATAAAGAATTCCCTGAGGAACAAACCTCAACCTTTGTTTTTGTTGGCCTCGATTTATTCTCTTTAGAATGAAGAACGAATAAGAATAAGAGAAAGTCCCAAAATAATCCCCACAATTATGAACCACCCCACAATGATTGACCCGTGGATCAATCTATTTGTGGATTGACCCGAGTTCATCATGAAAATCAAGAACAAGGAAAATAACAAAGAAATAATTGCCCTACCTCAATTCAGATTAGTCACTGATGAAGGGAGATCGTTGTGTCACCGTCATTGGAGAGGTTCCTTCGAATCAGCTGCACATTGATTGTCGATCCACGATCTATCACCATTTGTTCGAGAGATTTATTTCTCCATGTCTTAGAGGAATTCTAGGTTTATGAATAACCCTGAATTCATGACAAATATTTAATATAAATAAGTTTTTCTGCACTATAAAATATTTTTTTATTAAATTATTTTATTCTCATTATGCCCCACAACAACTTTTTCAAAAATGACTTGTGCTGACTAAAGTTAAGACACAGATAGGGTAAACACCACATTATGAACTCAATGGTGGTCTCATATTTTCAATTCAAGTCACCATTCATGAGTTATTAGGATTTAAAAATAAAATAATTTTACTTAATTATTTTATTCATGGTTATATCCTTGGTGAATTTTTCTATAGATGGCCCGTGCCGACCAAGGTTAGGTTGTAGCTAGGGTAAGGCTTCCATTCTGAGCTCAACGGTGTCCTCATATTTTTGATTTGGATAACCTTTTAAGAGTTATTACACTTTTTCAGGAAAACCACACATGTGTTCTATTAAAAGTTTAATATTTTTCAAATAATTGTTTCAAGAAAAACATGCCTCGGAATCACATGTCGTCTCAATGCCTGGTCTCGAAATTAGTCCATATAATATCTAAAAATAATACATGGAAAAATCTGAGACATTACATTCTCCTCACCTTGGGGCTCTACATCCCTGAAATCCAAAACAAGGGCTAGTCAAACAAATGAGGGTATTGAGCACAAATCTGAGTCTCTCACTCCCATGTGCTCTCCTGAAGATTTCCATGCTTCCACCAAGCATGCACCAAGGGAATAAACCACCCATAAAGGATCCTCTCCTATCAATCCTCAATCTCCATCAGGTACTCAGCAAAAGTCACCCTATCCTTGATATCCATCTCAACCCATTCAATGATGTGTAATGGGTCATGCACGTACCTCCTCAGCTGCGACATGTAGAAGACATCGTGTACCTGATCTAACTATGATGGTAGATCCAAGTGGTTTTCCACCTCGCTAACTCTACGTAGTAACTAGAAAGGGCTAATGAACCTCAAAGATAGCTTGTCACCCTGACCAAATCTCCGTAATCCGCATCGAGGTGAGACTCGAAGGAAAACATGGTATCCTTCCTCAAAATCCAAAGGCCTCTATCTCCTGTCATCATAAGACTTTTTATGGCTCTTTATAGCCTTAATTTACTCATGGATGATCTACACCTTATCTGTAGTAGCTCGTACCAACTTCAGGCCCATGAGTGTTGACTCTCCTAGGTCAGTCCAGCAAAGCGGGGACCTGTGGGGTCACCCATACAAGGCCTCGAATGGTTCCATACCAATAGTGGAGTGATAGTTATTGTTGTATGAAAACTCCATAAGTGGTAGGTGATCCTCCCAACTACGGCCAAAATCTAACAAGAATTTCCATAGCATGTCCTCCAGAACCTGAATGGTCTGCTCAGTATGGTCGTCATCTGTGGGTGAAATGTTGTTCTCAAGCATAGCTGGGTACGAAACACCTACTCTAATCCCTTCCATAGCCAAGATATAAAGCTAGCACCATGATATGAAACTATCATCGATGGAACTTAATGAAGTCGAACTATCTTCTGCATGTAGAGGCGTCCCAAGATCTCTATTGAACTCTACTCTTGGATAGTCAGGAAGTGGGCCGACTTGGTCAGTCGGTCAATGATCACCTAGATGGAATCATGTCCCCTGGACATATGCGGTAAGACCATCACTATTTTCATTGATATCTCATCCCACTTCCATTCCGGCACCTCAAGGGGGTTGAGCTAAACCCACTGGAACCTGGTGCTCAACCTTTACTTGCTGACAAGTGGTGCATCGAGAGACAAACTCTACAACCCCCTTTTTCATCCTTAGACACCAAAACTGATGTTGGAGGTCTTGATACATCTTTACCACACCTGGATGTACCACAAAAGGGGATGTAAGGAACTCCCTCAAAACCTCCTCCCGCAACACCAAAGGTACAACTATGTTTCCTCTGAAAAGAACGATGTGCTCCCCACCTTTTAAATATCCATCAGGAGCATGCCCTGTGGACAACTAAGCATGTAGGTTCTCGCAGTCGGTGTCCCCAAGCTTCTCATCCCTGAATCGTTGTAAGATTGGAGGGTTGACAACCATCGACTGAAGTTAAGCTTCTCCATATCCATCCATAAATTATATCTACAATGAGGCCAACTACTCTGATGCCTCGTTCAGCAACTGCAAACTAGATCTCCTACTGAGAGCATCTACCACCACATTCCCTTTCCCATGAGTATAGACAATATAAAAGTCATATTCATGGAGGAACTCTATCCATCACCTCTATCCCAAGTTCAGATCCTTTTTGAGAGAAGATATAATTGAAAATATTTTGACAAGAGTATACGATAAACTGCTTTCCCATCAGGTAGTGTCACCACATGTTTAGTGCGAAGACTACCGCTGATAACTCAAGATCATGGGTCGTATAGTTTTTCTCATGCATTCTTGACTAACACGAACCATAGTAAATCATTGATTGTCCTTGCATCAAGAAACAACCAAGCTTGGTCCCTGATGTACCGCAGAACACCACGTACTCAGTGCCTTCCTCCAGTAACTTCAAGATGGGAGTGCTCATCAACCTCAACCTCAACTCCTAAAAGCACTGCTGGCACTTCTCTCTCCACATAGAAGGATTCCCCTTCCATGACAAAGCTTTCAAGGGTTCTACTAATCTAGAGAAGTTGGGTAAAAACCTCTGATAGTACCCTGCTAACCCTAGGAAACTCTGCACCTTGATAACACTCTTGGGTGGCTCCCAAGAAAGCACTGCCTCAACCTTCACTGGATCTACTGCTACTCCAGCCTCTGAAATGACGTGTCCCAGAAAATGGAATTCTTGAATACAGAACTAACACTTAGAGATATTTCCATATATTTGGTGCTCTTAGAGTGTGTCTAGTACCATCCTCAAGTGTATCACGTGCTCCTTCTCAGACACCGAGTACACTAGGATTTAATTGATTAAAACCACCATGGACTGGTCTAAGTAAGGCTGAAAGATCTGGTTCATGAGTCCCATGAACACTGCTGGGGTATTCATCATGCCAAATAGAATCACCAAGTACTCATAATGACTGTAATGAAACCTAAAGGTCGTCTTCGGTATATCCTCATCTCGTACTCACAACTAGTGATAGCCTGATCTGAGATTGATCTTTGAGAGCCATCGTGCCTCTTTTAACTGATCAAAGAGGTCATTGATCCTCGATAGTGGATAATTTTTCTTTACAATCACCTGGTTCAAGCTCTTGTAATCTAAACATAACCTCAATATCCCATATTACTTTTTGGAAAACAAAACTGGGGATGCCCAGGGTGAAACACTAGGTCTCGCGAAGCCCTTCATCTACAAGTCCTCCAACTATACCCTCAGCTCGCGAAGCTTTACAGGATCCATCTGATATGAAGGTGTAGATATCAGAGTCTTCCCGGGGTGTAGATCAATGAAAAAGTCCATCTCCATATGGGGAGGTAAACTTGGAACATCTTCAGGAAAGACATCCTCATACTCCACCACCACTGTAGGAAACTGAGGACTCATATCATCCACTCCACTGAGGGTGAGGCTAGCAAAATGATGAGTAATTGGCCGCATTCTCCTATGTGTGATTCCATCCTATGTTGCATGTGTTTCCTTTTTACCAACAAAGGAAAACCTGGTTCCATCACTATGAACACACCACACTCTGCACCTAAAATAGTCAAATATGATCATGAACTATGGTTAACTAGTCCATACCAAGAATTTCATCATAAGGAATAGACACCACTAACAAGATATCTCAACCAAAAATCTTACCTCCAAGAGTCAGGGTACACTAGCGACACTAGTGTGTGATCATCTAATCTCCTCCCGTAGGAGTATCTAAGTGTAAGGGCTGAGTTAACGGTTTAACCAGAATCTCCGAGTCACAAACAATATTTGTGGCAAGAAAATAATGCCTAGAACCTATGTCTATCAAAATGCAACTAAGGTGAAAAAGACACAGATCGTACCTCTTATCATCCTTGGATCCTCGGGGTCACAAGCTTCCATTGCTTGCAATTGGCCTCGTCCTTATCCATCAGCTCCATAAGCCTGGAGTGGACCACCTGGGGGTGGTGGTGGTAATAGGTCAAACCTATGACCACCGCCCTGCCTTCTCCTCTGCCACATCCATCGCCCTACGGACCACCCTACTCCTGTCTTTGCCTCTGCCTCAGCGGTCCCTCGACCGTCCCCCAATTAGTTGTACGACTAGTTGGGCAATCTCATGCTAGATGTCCATAACTGCCGCATGTGTAACACCGTCTTTCCCTGGGCTGATTTGAGCCACCCTGGGATCCCTACACTACTAACCCTGAGTCCTAGGGTTGTCTCTTGAAGCGCCTAACCCACTTGGGTCCCTATGACTGTCATCAGCTACCTGTTGTTGAGGTCTCAGCTACCTGGTGCCCACTGATAGCTCCCACTTCCGGTGTCTGCTCCATTAGAAAACTCTCCACTAGCAGGGCTTGCTCAAGTACCCCAACATAGGTAGAAATGCTAAGGGATGCCATCGATTCACTTATGTACCGGTGTAATCTCTTCTCCAAGGTTCGAGACCTGAAGAACTAGTCTCGTACCATGTCCATAGAGTAGCATGAAAGATCAGTAAACCTCACTAAATACTATGCCACGGTCATACTGCCCTATTGCAGATGCAGAAGCTCCTATATGCGTATCGATCATAACATGATCAGATAGAACTCCTCGTTGAAGAGATGCTCAAAGTCTGTCTAGGAGAGAGTTGTCTCATCGTGATACTATGTCACCAAGCTCCACCATCGTTCCACGAATCCCTGAAGAAGACTCACGATGAGGACTGCCATCTGGTCGGCAGACGTCCTCATAAGGTGAAAAACATGGGTGACTGCCTCTAGCCAATCCTCAGCCAAGTGGGAGTCTGGCTCACCCCAAAACCTGGGAGGTCACTACCTCCATTACTACAAAACCCACGTTTAGTAGCACTGGTATTTATCAATGCTAGAAAAAAAACGCTGATAAATGACATATTTATTAGCGCTAAGCAAAGCACTGATAAATTTAACCTTTTATCATCACTTTTTTTTAGCATTGATAAAAGTACGAAAAAATAAAATAAAATAAATAAATAATGAGTTTATTAAAAAAATAAAAATTTTTTAATTAATTAATTATTGATAAAAATGAATAAATTGATTATAAATTATTAAATATTAAACATTTTATTAATTAGACAATTATTATAATTTATGTTATTAAATTGTATACATTAAATATATATATTAATGTATATAAATATGATTTATATATTACAAAATATTTATGCACTTTACATTAAATATTCATATATTTATTGAATAATGGTTTATAATTAAAAATTAATATGAATTAAAAATATTGACTAATTGCATAGTACTTGACATATTACAACAGTTCGGGGAGGGGGATTACAAAGAAACAAAGAAACAATTGTACCTACAAGTACTCGAGGAGACTCAATCCTGAGACCTCCCTTGAGACCCCTCAAAGATGTAACCACTAGGATACACCCCTAGGGGCACATAGTACTTGATGTATAATTGAATGTTGTTTGATTTTTTAATTTAACATATATAGATCAAATCTGTGTTATATTGATTTCACATATACGTAATTAATGCATTTTTATATACAATGCACACACATAAAACTTATCCATTTTTTCAATATTGTTAAAGTGGACTTATTCTTAATTTATTTAATTTCAATAATGTTTAACATATATGCATGCAATTAAAATTATATATTCATTAATAATGTTAAAAATATATTTGTCAATTTTTTTTATAAATAAATATATTTATAAATGTACGTTTACCATATTTATACAATTATATATTTATAATTATAAATAAATAAATATTTTTTAAAAAGTATTTATATAATTATAAATAAATAATTATATATATTTAAATAATTATTAAATTTATAATAAATTTACTTAAATAATAAACATATTTACTATATTTATATATATTTATTAAATATATATATGTATAATTATATAAATATATATAATGATATAATTATTATTTTTTAAAAATATTTCTATAATTATAAATAAATAATTATAAAATTATAATAAATATATTTAAAAAGAAATATATTTACTATATATATATATATATATTAAGTATATATAAATATTTACAGTTTTTTTATTTATAATTATAATTATAAATCCTTTATTAGCGCTTAAGTAATAAGTACTGATAAAAGCATCTTTTTCATCGTTTTTTTCATGCCGATAAAGACGAGACTTTATCAGCGCTGAAAAGAGCTCTGATAAAATTAACATTTATCAGTGCTATAATTTCTGTGTTGATAAATATTGATTTTTTCAGCACTATTTTATTGCTGATAAAGACCTACCTTTATCATCACTTATTTGTAAGTGTTGATAAAAGTGTCCTTATCTAATTAAAAAACCCTAACCATCTACGAACCCGTCGCAATATCAGAATCTTTCCACAAAAGCCACCCGCTTTTGACGCTCCTCCTCGGTGAATCGAACCTCAAATCACACCACTCAACTACCTCTCAAAAATCTCATATAACATCCAGTGTTCGATTGAAGTTATGGTTTCCGTAGAGGGTTTTAAATTTTCTTTAACCTAGAGAGGTAGGCCTTTCGATTTTCTTTGTGTATTTTTTGTTTTGTTTTTAATTTCTTCTTTGATAATGTCATTATTTATGGTCCGGTGGTGGTATACTAGCGAGTTTGGCCTTTTGATTTTCTTAGTTTTCAATTTTGATTCAACTCTTGATTTCTCATGGAGATTTTATTGTTTGTGGACTCGATGGTGACACATGGAGTCACATGAAGTTTGGTCGGTTGTTTTATTTTGCTTACATTTCCCAAATTGATCACCCAAATCCATAATACATATATTTCATTCTTTATTTTATCAATGATATTCCATACATGTGAAATTTTAGAAATTGTATCTGGGGATTTTGTGTGTGAGGGAGTTGAAGGTAGGTTTAGGGATTTCTTTTATATTATACTATTTCACACCTTCTTTTTTCTACTTATCTGGGTTGGTGTGGTAATCCAATGTATTGATGCATCATGGCAGTTTTTATTTTAATTTTTTTGACTAGTTTTATTTATTTTTTTGGGCCAAATCATTCCAACAATGTTTTTTTTCATGCCCTAGTGCTTGTTTCCAGCCTGAGGGGGATCGATAATGTCCCTTGGTCACTATCATGGACCACCCCAGGTGTTTGATATATGGTTATCTTGGGTTTGTTTTGGAAACTATATCTATTGTTAAATGTGTTGTGCCTTTTCTCAATAGTCCAACTTCTCGTGTCTCTACACTTTTAAAAAAATCTATTTTATTTTTATCCCTCTTTAAATTAATCCAACATTATTTATAAATCCTTTTAATAATAATATATTAAATATTATACCTTGATGCTATGTACTATTTTCCAACTACATTATAAATTTTCATCATCATCCTACTCCCCCTCTCTCAATAATTTACAAAAAAATTATCCTTTTGAGATTACCCCTTTATAGTTATACCACTTTTTTTGAGACCTATATACCACTATAAGACATTATAATTTATTTCTCAGAAATGTCGATTTTCAAGAATTTCGTCCCCTTTTTGAGTATTTATTTAACTAATAACAAGTGAATTTCCATGGAATCACTTTGATACCTAGCTATATGGCATGTAAAAAAATATTATGTCAATTTTTTTTCTATCAAGAAAGTTGGCATATAACGAATCTCCCACACTCCATGATATAGATTGACATTCCATCCACAAGATTTGAAAATTTTATTCAATTTTCAATGGGTGTCAACAAGGGTTTTCAATCTTCCTTTTGAAATATATAAAACACTTCCATCACATGCATGGATTGAGAAATAAATATATCATGAATTCCATGAGTCACCTATAAACTAAGGAAAATGTCAACTCACTAATCATCAACATTTAAACATTGGTCATTGTTAATGTAGAAAAATATTATCATCATTCATCTCTTTGACCTCTAAATATTATGTCATCCACATTGATAAACACTTTCAATCTATCCATAAAATTATTTTTTATATAATTATTATGATCAATTCCTCATTTTTTAAATTAAAGTTTCTTTAATAATTCATCTAACCTTCAATACCAATCTCTTAGTTCTTGTTTCAATTCATACATGACCTTTGTCAATTTACAAACATTATTCTCATATTAAAGAATGATAAAACTATCTGTTTGTTTGATGTAAACTTTACATTCATGTAATCCATTAGTAAATGCTAATTTTACATCTAGTTAGAGTACCTTAAATTTTCTTGGGATGGGTCAGTGTGGTGATATGACATCCCAAGAGTCTTGAGATGTTTTCAAATATTGATATACCATTAATTTTAAATTTAATAATTTCTTATGTTGCTACATCACTTGTTCCAATATAGTTTTATATCTTCTAGTTGATTGAATGAGAGTTTATTATTCTTGTTTATCATATTTTAGTTTCTTATTACTCATTAATTGCCTACATTATATTTTCATTTTTAGGGGATTTAAGAAAGATTTGATTTGGAGTAATTATTTTCTTAAATTCAATTACCCATTTTGTTCAACATACTGAAATTCTTTGAAACAATCAAGTGTTGAGTTTCCCTTATTATAATTGTCTATAACTTTAACTTTTGATAATGAATATCTTATATGTGTTTATTTATATACTGTATAAAATTAATCTTTTATGAACCCAATAGTATGGATATGAACTGAAAATGGATGCATGCTAATTGTTTGACAAACTAATATGAATATGGAGTTAAAGAGTTCATCAAGTTTGTAAGAGAGCATGCAAATGACCCTTCTAAAATCCTCTTTCCATGTTTACGTTGTTGTTATTAAAGACAAATTAGTCAGAAAAAGTTAGAAGAACATTTTATTTGTCACAGAATAGATCAAAGCTATAAATGTTGGACTAAACATAGGGAAAAACTAAATATTGACATCAATTAGGATGATACTATGGTTTATGAATAATTTGATATGAATACCTTTGTAAAATATGATGGAGATTGTATAGAATAAATGAAAATGGAAATTTAAGATGACCATTGTGATTATCCAAAGTTTTTTGAGGAGTTAAATAGATTTTACAAGAAACCATTGTTTACCGGTTGTACTAAATACCCAACATTGTCATCTGTATTGAGTTATATAATTTGGAAGCTGGCGGCGGATGGAGTGACACCAACTTTATAAAACTACTTGGTCTTCTAAAAGATATGTTACCAGAAGAAAATGAACTACCATGTCAAACATATGATGCTAAACAAATGTTACGTTCAATGGGCGTGATCTCTAAAAAAATACATGCTTTTCCAAATGATTTCATATTGTTTCGTAAGGACCATGAATCACTCATAAAATTCCATAAGTGCGGCGTATATCGATATAAGAAAAATGAATCAAGTCCTTCGAAATTTTTATGGTAATTTACCATCATTACACAATTTAGAAGACTATATGTATGTCAGGATACCATGATACAATTAATATGACATGCAAATACAAGAATTAAAGATGGGAACCTACGTCATCCAGTAGATTCTCCCCAGTGGAAGAAAATTGATTATGCATTTCTTGAATTTGGAGATGAGCCAAGAAACTTTCATCTTTCATTATCTATAGATGGAATAAATCCTTTTGGTGTACAGAGTAATAATCACAGTACATGGCCTGTCATGTTGGTAAATTATAACTTTTTACCATGGTTATACATGAAGTACAAATACATTATGTTGTCTCTACTTATATATGGGACAAAGAAACCTGGTAATGATATTGATGTTTATTTGGATTCATTGATTGAAGATCTGAAATTGATGTGGGATACATGTATTATAATGTATGATGCTCCTAAAAGTGAAGAATTCATATTGAGGGCCATTTTGTACAGAACGATAAATGACTTCCCTGCTTATGGAAATTTATCAAGATGTAGAATTAAAGGAATGTTGGGGTGTCCCATTTTTAAAAAACCCACATACTCAGTTCATTTGAAACATTCCTCAAAGACTGTGTTTTTAGGACATTAGAAATTTTTAGCTCGATGACATAAATACTGATCCTGGATGATAGCATTCACAGGGATTTCCGAACAAGGTACAACACCATATCCAGCAACAGGCGATCAACTATAAAAAAAAGTAAAAAATACTTACACTGTTTTTTGTAAACCATTTTCGAAAAACCTTACAAAATCAGGGCGGAAGAAGAGATCAATTTTCTTTTAATTTCTACACTGGAATTGTTTGTATGTCAAACATTTTCTTAATGTCATGTGCGTAGAAAAAAATGTATTTGATAGTGTTATTGGCACGTTACTAAATGATCCTAGAAAAATGAAAGATGACATAAAGACTAGGTTGGACTTGATTGAAATGAGGATAAGGGAAGAGTTGGCACCGGTGAAGGGTAAAAGGTGGAATTTTCTTCCTCTAGTAGCTTACACTCTATCCAGATAGAAAAATTTACAATTTTTACTTTTCCTTACTAATGTAAAACTTCCATAGGGGTATTCATAAAATATCAAGAATGTCGTGTCAATGACTAATTTGAAGTTACAAGGACTAAAACCACACGACTATCATATTTTGATACAAGATTTAATGCCTATTGCTTTCTGTTGTATTCTAACTCAAATGTCTAACATATATTAACCAGACTCTTCTTCTTTTTTAAATCCATATGTAGTAAAGTTGTAGACCTAATGAAATTTCCCATCATGAATAAGAAGATTGCAGTCATATTATGTGAATTAGAGATGTTCTTCCTACCATCATTCTTTGATATAATTATCCACATGATGGTTCACTTAGTTAGAGAGGTTCAACTATGTGGTCCTGTCTATTATAGATGGATGTACCCCATTGAATGGTATATGAAGATTTTGAAAGGGTATGTTAAGAATCGAGGTTGTCCTGATGGTTGTATTACATAATGATATATTTTTGAAGAAGCTATTTAATTCTATACCGATTACCTATCAGACGTTGAAAGCATCAGTCTCCCAAAGTCTTGTCACAACGAATGCCTTATGGGAGAAGGGATTTCTAGAAGAGATGCTGTTAAAATTACCTTGACAGATCAGGAGCAAGCACATATTTACATATTACATAATATTGAAGATGTTGATCCATACATTGAATCCCACAAATAAATTATTAGAGATTTTAATCCATCAAGGGTTGAAGTATGGATATCAAATACATATAATCAATAGTTTATAATATGATTTAGAGATCAAATTTATAAGGATTTATATGAAAATATGAATTCAATTACTGAATGACTTCAATGGAAATCCAGAAGACTGAATGTAAATGTTATATCTTACACTGGTTTTATAATCAATGGTTATATGTTCTATAAAAAAGAACATGATGACTTTAGTAGGATGAAAAATAGGGGTGTTACACTTGTGGCTAAATCAATGAACATATCTGGTTCCAAAGATAGAAATCCAATTTATGAAAATATGTCATATTTTGGCATTATCGAATAGATATACAAGTTGAATGATACAACATTTCAAGTGCCACATTTCCGTTGCAAATGGGTTGACAATATCAATGGAGTGAGAGCTAATGAAATGGGCTTTGTGAAGGTAAATTTCAATGTGGAAGGGGAAAAAGACGAGCCATTCATAATGAAATCACAAGAAGTGCAAGTATATTATGTCTCTGATCTAAAAAACAAGAATTGGTCGATTATCCTATTGGCGACTAAAATAAATGTTGAGTTAGATGAAAATTCAATTGAGGATAACCTTTTCATTGAGACATCACAATCAGTTTATGTTGGTCCCAATGTAGAAAATTTCTTGTACATTAGAGGGGACCACAAAGAAGGGATTTGGATTCTCGATAGAGGAACCAAATCCCTGAAACATTTAAAAAATAAAGAGGGTTCAATGATAAGGTAAAAGTTTTTTTGAATATATTATGTTTTTCTTATAATATTATATATTCTTTACTGCATTAACATAATCTAAATTAAATGTTTGACTACTCATGTAGAAAATGTCTTATGCACATGATGGAAGAACAAACTATAATAAAGGAAAACCTTTGGAAAGATGTAAAAGTAATGTTACGATATACTTAATCTATTTTACTGAAAAATTATATAATGAAACGCTGATTTAATTTTCATTATTCCTTGGAGAGTTTTTTTATTTTATAAGATTTATGTCCATGTGTCATGCCTTTGCAGGAAGAGAAACGAAACTTCCTCTACTCAATGAAAGAGGTAATATTAATGATTTCCCAGTAAAATCATCATCCATATAACTAATGTATTATTTCATATTTATGTTTAATTTATTTCTTTTAGTATTACTCGCATAATAAATTTTTTCTTATACAGGTGGATTCTTTTGTTCGAGTTGGGGTGATCTGTCTAATTTTTATACTTCTTCTCCCTTAAAACCTTTTCATCCCCATAATGGTGAATTTATCACTTTCTTTCAAGTTACCTCCACTGTCTTTGCAAGAAGAGAAACGATATTTCCTTTTCTCAATTATAGAGGTAATATTGAAGTTTTCATAGTAAAATCATTGTCCATAGAATTAATATATTATTTCGTATTTATGTTTAATTTATTTCTTTTTAGTATTACTCACATAATAAATGTTTTCTTATACAGGTGGATTATTTTGCTCGAGTTGGGGTGCTCTATACAACATTCATGCTTCTTATCCCTTAAAACCTTTTCACCCCTATAGTGGTACATTTATCACTTTCTTTCAAGTTACCTCTACTTCCTTTGCAGGAAGAGCAACGATGCTACCTCTCCTCAATTATAGAGGTAATATTAATGTTTTAATAGTAAAATCATTGTCCATAGAATTAATGTATTATTTCATATTTATGTTTAATTTATTTCTTTTTAGTATTAATCACATAATAATTGTTTTCTTATATAGGTGGATTCTTTTGTTCGATTTGGGGTGCTCTTTCAAACTTTCATGATTCTTCTCCTTTAAAACCGTTTCACCCTTGCAGTGGTGCCTTTATCACTTTCTTTCAAGTTACCTCCACTGCCTTTCTAGGAAGAGAAACGACGCTGCCTCTATTTAATTACATAGGTAATCTTGATATTTTCATAGTAAAATAATTGTACATAAAATTAATGTATTGTTTTATATTTATGTTTATTTTTTTAGTATTACTCACATAATAAATTTTTTCTCCCTTAAAACCTTTTCACCCCTACAATGGTGCATTTATCACTTTCTTTCAAGTTACCTCCACTACCTTTGTAGGAAGAGAAACGATGGTTCCTTTACTCAATTACAGAGGTAATCTTGATGTTTTCATAGTAAAATCATTATCCATGGAATTAATGTATTGTTTCATATTTATGTTTAATTTTTTTTATTATTCACATAATAAATATTTTCTTATATGGGTGGATTTTTTTGTTCAAGTTGGGGTGCTCTGTCCAAATTTCATGCTTCTCCTACCTTAAAACCTTTCCACCCCTATAATAGTGCATTTATTAATTTCTTTCAAGTTACCTCCACTGCCTTTGCAAGAAGAGCAACGATGCTACCTCTGCTCAATTACAGAGGTAATATTGATGTTTTCATAGTAAAATCATTGTCCATAGAGTTAATGTATTTTTTCATATTTATGTTTAATTTATTTCTTTTTAGTATAACTCACATAATAAATGTTTTCTTATATAGGTGGATTCTTTTTTTTTTGAGTTGGGTTGCTCTATCCAACTTTCATGCTTCTTCTCCCTTAAAACATTTTCACCCCCGCAGTGGTGCATTTATCACTTTCTTTCAAGTTGCCTCCACTACCTTTACTGGAAGAGCAATTACGTTTCCTATGCTCAATTATAGAGGTAATCTTGATGTTTTCATAGTAAAATCAATGTCCATAGAATTAATGTATCATTTCATATTTATGTTTAATTTATTTCCTTTTAGTATTAGTCACATAATAATTATTTTCTTATACATGTGGATTCTTTCGTTCAAGTTTGGGTGATCTATCCAACTTTCATGATTATTCTACCTTAAAACCTTTTCACACCTACAGTGGTGCATTTATCACTTTCTTTCAAGTTACCTCCACTACCTTTTCATGAAGAGAAACCAAAATACCTCTGCTCAATTACAGAGGTAATATTGATGTTTTCATAGTAAAATTATTATCCGTAGAATTAATGTATTTTTTCATATTTATGTTTAATTTATTTAATTTTAGTATTACTCACATAATAATTTTTTTCTTATACGGGTAGATTTTTTTTTGAGTTGATGTGGTTTGTTCGAAGATTCTCATGTAGTGTTGGCAGTTCGTCAAGGAAAGTCAATGGAAATTATGATAACATTGATAGTTAGGATTGTTTTGAGACTTTGGGACATGTAGGAATCAGATGCACCTCAATACAACACATGATGTGACTGGTATGACTCTAAGTAATTCTTTTTATTTTAAATTGACATTAATTTTAGCAAAAAAGAAAACTGACTCAATGTGTCCATTATGAGTTTAAACTCAACATTTGATTTTAAAACGTTTCACCCACTGAAAACCGAGCAAACACGCTCGAATTTTCTTGATAATTTAGGACATCGATTCATAAATCATTTGTGATGTGTAAGAATTGGTCTCACATCAAACTAATATACGATGTAATCTGTATGAGTCAAATTGCGTGTTTCAAGTTTAAAATTACATTTGAGTAAAAAAGAAAAGCAATGTACTCAAAATTGAGCAAGAATTTATATTGTTTTGATACTTTAGTACAATAATCCATAAGTGGTTTGGAACATGTAGGAATCAGTTGCACCTCAATCCAATGCATGGTGTGACCGGTATGACTCTAAGTGCGTCTTTATTTAAAATCGACATCAATTTTAGTAAAAAAACAAAATGACCTACTCAAAATCGAACAAACACATTAATATTGTTTTTATACTTTAGGACAAAAATCCATAAGTGATTTGAGACATGCATGAATCAACCGCACCTCAATCTGATGCCCGGTGTGACGAATATGACTCCAAGTGCGCGTTTTTATTTAAAATTGACATCAATTTTAGTAAAAAGGCCAACTGGCCTACTAGAACCAAGAAAATGCATTCAAATTGTTTAAATACATTAGAAAAAAATACATAATTCATTTTTGATGTGTAAGAATCAGATTTACCTCAATCTGATGCACGGTGTGACCATTATGACTCCAAGTGTGTCTTTTTATTTAAAATTGACATCAATTTTTTTAAAATTAACACTTTTTATTAATTTATTTATTTATATTATTACTAACACAATAATTTTTTTATTATACAGGTGTCTTATTTTTCTCAAGAAGGAGTGGTTTATTCAGAAATAACATGATTCGAGTCAGAATTAAATAGAACATTGATGTTTTTGATTGTATGTAATAATTTATATTTATGTAATTGTATAAACCAATGTTTGAAATGTCTATAATATAATGTTTTTTTCTTGTGTTTGTGTTATAAAATTCATTTAATTTAAATCATTTATTGGGACTTGTTTTTGTTGATATCTGGTGTGTCTGGTGTTGCGGTGTGATGTTACAAGACACTATAGTATAGCCCTTTATTAGCTATTTTAAAAGCACTCATAAAGACCACATTTATCAGTGCTTCTATAAGCGCTGATAAAAGTCTATTTTATCATCACTCATAAAAGTGATGATAAATGACCATTTATCAGTGCTCATAAATGTGCTGATAAATGACCATTTATCAGTGCTGATAAAATACCAGGGCTTTTAAGCTCACTCATGTAGTCATCGCTTTTCTAACACTAATAATGGCCATTTCTAGTGTTGTTAGAGGTCATTTTTGCAGTAGTTATCTAAAACTCATGCAACGCACTCAGCCTATATGCATCCTTAGCTGTAAGTGCTAGTAGTAGCTATTGCTCGATGGGTGGTGGTGTAGATGGTAAACCACCCGGAGGTGCTATCTCCGGTATAGGCCCCTATACCGATGCCTGATCACTAGGCGGATCATCTTTGTGATCTCATAGTAGAATCCTAGCTGGCTATCTTTTTGGAGGCATCCTGAAATAAAACAAGATGTACCCTGGTCAATTGAGTATATTTGGAGAGCCGACTCAAGAAGGACATGTAGAACACAACCATTTCTATATGATGCATGTACCATTGTTTTTTCCCGCAAGCAATGTTTTCATGTACAAAGTTGAAAAGAAGGTAGTCAAAGTCCTAGTGTACAGATACGTTGGCCAACACACCAACACTGGAGTCCCTCGACTGAAAGCTGAAATCGAAACACTTAACACTGCTGCCCCAAACCAACCTCATAGACTCTCAGTCCTAAGGTAGAACCAACCTCCTCTGATACCACTCTATCATAACCCATCCTAGAGGGGGTCATTCCATGACTACCCCAAGGCTGCCTCCAATAGGCCAGGGGATGGTGACTAGCACCGAGTAGGCATATCCCACAGATGGTAGACATTAGCCTAAAGTACTTGTACACATGGACACATATCTAAGCCACAAATGCTGAAATGTAAAAACCCTAAGTAAACAATTCATGCAAACCACTATATCCCACAAATAGAGTACAATAGTGAGAGTACTGTAAAGTAAACATGGCCAAAAAAATCCCACCAAAAAGTGTCTGTACCCACAAGTCTAACCTATAAGAAAAGAGGTACTGGGACTGTTGTCTGAACCGCAGGAAGACACCTTGTCTTTCTGGCCTCGGTAAGCACCGCCTGGTCCTGGTCCACCTAGGACTTGGTCAAAGGGTCTATCATCTGCTCAAGACATGACATGTATGAGAAAAACTCGTGTAGGGGTGAGTACAACAATACTCAGTAAGACACCCCAAAACCACAAAGAAAATAGCACAAAGGAAAGTATAGTCAACTCTACATAGGTATATATATACATTACATATAAAAATATGATCCAAATAAACTCAATAGATACACCATGAAATCAGGTGTTCATAACCAACTTCTAGCCATAGGATTCTTCTTGAAGCCCACTCATTCTGGGAGAACTCACTCCTCGAGCAAGGATATCACCAGAGACACTCACAAAGAGGTCTAACTCATTTGGGCCCTGCCCAAATGACAACGTATTGGTCAAGGAAGATTATGATACACAGATAGGGGATCCTGCCCATTCACAATGGGGAATACCACTAAACCAATCTAGATCAATTTGCAACATAGGGGATCCTTCCCAAACACACAGGGGAATACCATTAACCCTACTAATGGGGTCTGCTAGATGGAGGACCAACGCCCTGCTCTCGGAGGTTACATCGATTCCAAAAAACTCCACTAGGGGTGATAGAAGATCCTGCTCCAATCCCACAGAGGAATACCATAACTCTATTTGGGATTTGGCCTCTAGAGGGGACAATAATCCAGTAATTTGGATGTAATGTCGTACGGGACCCTCGAGGAAACGATAAAGGGAAAGCTCTCGACCTATAATGGTCCAAACTAAAAACTCACCACATTATCTAAAAATTACCATCTCAATGTAAGGGTCCCAACACCACATATGGCTCGTCAAATGGATGTACCGTTTGAAAGTTAGAGCAGTTTGAAGTTTCAGAAGAAGGGGGGTCACTGGGCCCGTGGACCAACCGCATGGTCGGTCCACTTAACGTTGTGGTCGACCGCCCATACCGACCTCCCCATGGCTGCTGCGATTGAATTCCATAGTCAACTGCACCCCCAACTATCATGGCCATGTGACAGCTGGAGTGATTGTGGCTCATAGTCAATTATGGCCCGATTCCGGCCCGATCTCCCCAGGTCCGACCCGGTCAGCTGGCATGCGGGTCGCCAGGCTCGGCCCAGTCCATGTAGTCGCCAACCACAACCCACACCTCTGCCATGTCCCGTGTCCCCACATTGCATCACCTCCGCATCCCTGGATTCTGCCGCTGCCTTCGGTCACCGCCACCCCAATCTGCAGATGCCGCCGCCTTGCCTCATCGGACCGTCGCGTCGGACCTGCACCGGTGGTCCCTTCCACGGACCACTAAGCCACCTCCGATGCCCAGAATTCGAAATGGTTGTAGATCCATGCTCCTCGGGTCCCGATCTACATAGACCTGGCCTCTGTTGTTGGGTTTTCTCCAATCTAGGGGTCTGATCACATTTAGAGCCACCCGACAAGTCAAACCGTGGCCATGAGGGTCCAACAGTGAAGAACGCAAAAAATGGGGGGAAATAAAAGCACAAAGAACACCCTGAGGAATGAAACTCAGACTTTGTTCATGTCAGCCTCAATTTTTTCTCATTATAATGAAGGATGAATAAGAATAAGGAAAACTCCCAAAATAATCACCGCAATTATGAACCATCCTACAACGATCGAACCACAGATCAATCTGTTCGTGGATTGAACCAATTTCATAATGAAAATAAATAATGTGGAAAATCATGAAGAAACAACCACCCTCTCTCGATTCAGATCAGTCACTGATGAAGGGAGACCGTTGTGTCGTCATCATTTGCAAGGATTCTTTGAATCGGTTGCGTGTTGATCGTTGAGCCACGATTCGTCGCCATTTGTTCGAGAGAGTTATTTATCCATGTCTCAGAGGAATTATAGGGTTATGACTAAACATGAATTTTTGACAAAGACTTAATAAAGAGAAGTATCATTGTATTATAAAATAATTTTTTTGTTAAATTATTTTATTCCCCTTACGTCCCATGACAACTTTTTCACAAATGAACCATGCTGACTAAAGTTAAGTTGTGTCCAGGGTAAAAACCAGTTTACAAACTCAACAGTGGTCTCTTATTTCCAATCCGAGTCACCATTCATGAGTTATTAGGATTTAAAAATAAAATAATTTTATTTAGTAATTTTATTTATGGTTACGTCATTTGTGTCTTTTTCTACAGATGGCCTGCGCTGACCAAGGTTAGGTCACACTTAGGGTAAGGCCACCACTCTGTGCTCAACAGTGCCCTCGTATTTTTGATATGGGCCCCTATTTAATAGTTATTCCACTTTTTCAAGAAAACTGTGTGTGCGTGCTATTAAAAGTTTAATATTTTTTCAAACAATTGTTTCTAGAAAACCGGGTCTTGAAATCACATGTCGTCTCAGCACCTAGTCTCAAAATTAATCCATATAATTTCTAAAAATAATACATGGGAAAATATGAGATGTCACATGCCTCCTTGGATGAACCTCTATAATCCTTATCGTGGAGAGACTCTCAAGAAAACGCGGTCTCCTTACTCAAACTCCAAGGGCCTATGACGGTGATCTGCGTAAGATTTTTTTCTACTCTCGGTCATTCTCATCCACTCATGGATGACTTAGACCTTCTCTGTCATCACCTGAACCAACTCTAGGCCCACAAGAGATGTCTCACCGATCTCTGTCCAGCACAATGGTGACTTGTAGGGTCTCTCGTACAGGGCCTCAAAATGTGTCATGCTGATGGTAGAGTGGTAGATTATATTTTATACAAACTCTACCAAGGGAAATTGATCATACCAGCTCCAATCGAAGTGTAACACACAAGACCTCAACATATCCTCCAACACTTGGATAGTGCATTCAGCCTTCCCATCGGTCTAGGGGTGAAAGGTTGTACTCATCCTCATTTGGGTCCTGAATACCTCCTACAGGCCTCTCCACAATCATGATGTAAACCACATGTCACAATTGGGGACAATCATCGAGGGAACCCCAAGAAGGTGAATGATATATTGTACGTACAACATCCCCAAACTCTCCACCGAACTCTACTCCCTGATAACAAGGAAGTGTGATGACTTCCCGAGTTGATAAACTATCACCTAGATGGCATCATGGATTTTCACTGTGTGTGGAAGACCTATGAAAATGTCCATGAATATGCTGTCCCATTTCCACTCTGATATCTCAAGGGGCTGCAACAACCCTGCCGGAATTTGGTGCTCAGCCTTCACCTGCTGAAAGGTGATGCATCGAGAGACAAAATTTGATAAGCTTCATATCATTCTAGACCACTGAAACTTCCATTGTAGGTCTTTGTACATCTTCCCCACACTGGGATGTACATCTAAGGGTGATGTGTGGAACTCCCACATCACCTCCCCCCTCAACATGACTTGAACCACTATCTTCCCCTATAATAAGATGACATGATTCCCTCCTTAAAAATATTCATATAGCAATTCAACTATGGATATTTGATCACATAAGACCTCGCAGTTAATGTATACTAGATGGGACTTTCTCACATGCTCAAGAAGCAATGGAGTCAAAACCATCGACTGAATAAAAGATGCACCCTCATGCTCCAACCGGGTCAGCTACAAGGAAACTAACTACTCTGAAGCCTCATACACCAAGTAAGCCTAGGAATTAATACTAAGGGTATATACCACTATGTTTTCCTTCCCTATATTATAGACTATCTTGAAATCATAAACCTATAGGAACTTCAACCAGCATCATTGTCTCAGGTTTAGGTCTCTTTAAGTGTAGACTCACCTGAGACTATGGTGGTCTGAGTAAACCACAAAGAGCTCCTCTAGAAGGTAGTGTATCCACATCCTCATGATGAATACTACCGTTCCCAACTCTAGGTCATGAGTTGCATAGTTCTTCTCATGGGGTATCAACTACATCGACCCATATGTGATAACTTCCTATCATTGCATCAACACGCAGCCGAGCCCAACTCCTAAGGCATCACAATACACCATGAAATCCACTACTTAATCTAGTATTATCAACACTAGATCACTTGTTAGCCTAAGCCTCAACTCCTTGAAGGCACTATGGTACAACTCAAACTAGGTAAATGGAAGCCATTTCCACATTAGGGCGGTCAAAGGGTCTGTGATTCTAGAGAATTCCGCTAAAAACCTCCTGTAGTACCCCACCAAACCAAGAAAACTCTAAACCTATGACACGCTCTTGGGTGGATCCCAAGTAAGAACAACATTGATATTTGCTGGTTCTATGGCTAAACCATGCTCAGAAATGACGTGCCCTAGAAAGTGAACCTCATGAAACCAAAACTAGATCTTTGAATCTTTTCATAAATCTGGTGCTCTCAAAGCAAGTCTAGGATCATCCTCAAGTTCTCTTCATGATCCTCATCTGATGAAGAGTAGATGAGTATGTCATTAATGAAGATGATAACAAACTGGTCCAAGTACGGATAGAAGATTTGGTTTATCAAAACCATAAACATGGAGAGAGAATTTATCACACCATAGGGAATCCCCATGAAATCATAGTGTATGTAGCGATGCCGGAATGCCACCTTTGGAATATCAGTCCCCTGAACCCGCAATTGGTGGTATATGAACCTGAGATTGATCTTCAACAACCATCTCACACCTCATAATTGGTCAAACGGGTCATCAATCCTTGGTAAGGGGTACTTTTTCTTTATCATGGCCTTGTTCAGGTGACAACAATCTATGTAAATCCATAAGATATCATCTTCCCTTTTCACGAACAAGACTGGCGCTGCCCAGGGGGACACACTAGGTCTGATGAAACCTTTCTCTCGAAGGTCCTCCAACCACAACTGCAACTATAGGATCTTGGTAGGGGCCATTTGATACACCGTAAAAGATATCAAAGCAGTGCTAAGATGCAATTCGATGCAAAACCCCATCTCCCACTTCATAGGTTGTCTTGGAATGTCTTTGGGGAGGAAGTCCATATAATCCTCCACAACTGAAGGAACCCAAATTCCTAGAGATCCAAATGTAATGAGGGATACACTCTCAAACTAATGGGTGATGGGATGCAGCGTCCTACTCACAAAATCCACTTGCTTTACCATGAGATCTCACTCACCGGAAAAGGAGAATCTCATCCCATTAGTGCGTAGGAATCTTACTAGTTTACAGTGATAGTAAATCTAGGATCGGATAGTGGATAGTCTCTCCATACCCAATATCATGTCATAGGGTTCCATCTTGATGACCAAAAGGTCCCACATGAACCTCTCTCCCCCAAGTGATAGCTCGCATTGTCAACAGATGAAAGATACAGTAAAAGCATTCCCAATAGGAACCTCAAGACGAAACTGCTATGCTAGAGCCTCAATTGGGAGCTCTATCTCTCGTACCATAATTATAGAGATAAAGGAATGTTTGGAACCTTCGTCTACTAGTACTGAAGAAAGAGTATAATAAACACAGATCTTACCTCTAATCATCACATGCGTTGCGGGGCCATAAACCTCTAGAGCCTATATCCGTCCACAACTCCGTCCACTAGATCATTGAGTTTGGTGTGGGCTTCCTAATGATGGTGTTGGAAGGATCTCATAACTTCCTCCACCACCCATAGCTCCTCTTACTCATATAACACCTCTGCCTCCCTAGGGATCACCCTTTCCATGTATGGGTGATCCCTGATCATGGTGTTGCCTCTATCATGGCAGTATATCAACTATCTGTTTGTACTACTCAGCACGTCTATTTGGTCAGTCTTGTGCTATGTGACCTTTTCCATTATAAGAAAATCATTCCCCCTCTCTAGTATACCCTAGTGCTCTGTGATGTCCTTGCACTACATAACCTCATGTATGAGCCTGATCGTGAAAGGGCTTCCTATATTGAGATCCTGACACCTGGTGTCTGTTAGCTGATGCAGATGACTCAACTTTGTGGCACCCATTTCCATATCCAACTATCTTTTGTCCCTATTAAAGAAATATATCTATCATTAGTGCTCACTCCAACACCTTGGCATAGGTGGGGATGCACAAGGGCACTATGTTGGCACATATCTCTCTGTAGAGTCCCTGCTTAAACTTTAGTGCTCAAAAGTAGCCATCATGGATCATGTCAAGAGAGCATCATGTAAGTTATGTAAACCTAATTGTGTACTCATTCACCACCATACATACCTAATTCAGCTCTAGAAGCTCCTGGATCTAGATTGAGCACAAGCAGGAGGGGTAATACTCCTCACAAAACAGCTGTTGTAAGTCAATCCACGAGAGTGTCAACTCATTGTGTATCTACGTAATAAGGCTCCACTAGCACTTAGATGGTCCATGGAAAAGGTTGGCTTATAGTGCCACCATTTGATCCATCATGGTTTGAACATGCCTGAAGATACAGACCAACAACTCTATACAATTCTCTATTGCCTAAGGATTTGGATCATCGCAGAACCTCAGCGGCCTCTGGTGCTGGAACTCGCAGAGTACGTTGAGCCTGCATGCATCCTCAGCTTACTCTACTGGGATGATCTGTTTCTTTATAGGTGGAGGTGCTAATACCTAACCACCTAGAGGAAGGGGTTGTAGGATGGATTATGAACTGAGGCCTCATCACTCATCGAGTCTTCATCGTGAACCATAGCTGGTATCCTGGATGACTGTCATCACAGAGGCATCCTGAAAGTTATCAGGGAGTAGCATAGTCAGATGAGAATATATATATATACATATATATATATATATATATATACAATGAGGATTTGACTCAAGAATGATATTCAAAGACTCAATTATATATGATTCATGTACCATTGATCCCCTCCAACAAATGTCTCGGCATGCTGAGTCAACAAGCAGGTAGTCAAGGTCGTGGTGAATGGATACGTCGACCGTTGCATCATCACTGGATTCCTTGGACCGAGAGTCGCACTCGAGACACTTCGACACTGTTACCCTAAACCCAACCAAATTATATTAAGGGGATATGTCCAAAAAACATCTCAAGGAATGATCTTTATATGATATTGATCTATCACAACCCGACCCAATCTCGGGCTCGAACCACAACTACCCCAAGCCCACCTCCATAGGTCAGGGGGTGGTGACCAGTGTCAAAGGCATAACTAACTCAGGGAGGTATTTTCCTAATTACTTGTATGTACACACATATCCATATTTACACAAAAGTTCATAGGGAAAGAATTAAATATTCAACACTGCTATAAAGTAAACCAAGCATGCATGAACCTCTAGACAGTACAAAAGTACGATAGTGTTTAACTAAAAATTAAAGTGGAAAAATACACACCCAGCCAGGAATATGTCCCAACCTGACAAAAGTGGAAAAATAAATAGCTGAGAGAGCCCAGCTCTTGAATCCCAAGTTATGACCATTATACATGGTCCAAGCACCCAGTATCCCTAATCTCCTTTGAAGTTACAACTGACCTATTCCTCATCTGCATAAGACACAACACGTCTGGGAAAATATTATGCAGGGATGAGTATATACATACCCACTTGGACACTCCGAAAGTTGAAGGTGGAGCATTAAGAGATACGACATGAAGAGAAAGACAATAGATATAAGATACAGTGAAAGAGTATAGCTCAACCCAAACCAAGAGTGAAAGTAAGGTTGTCCAAACACAAGGGACTAAACATGAAGAGTAGATGAACTACCCATCGAGTCTTCACCACCTATAGTAGGAGAGTAAACTCATCCAACCATGAGAAGCTAAACATGGAAATCATGTGGCATACCTCATGCGTCTTCACCTCTCCTGAAAAGAGAGTAACAAAATCTAATGCGTGGATACAAAATAATAGATATATATATATGCTCAGTCAAAATAAGCCCAAACAAGAGAGTAAGGGGATCTCCATCTCATTGATCATCCCACGAAGAAGAGTAGCCAATAGTTCCAAAAGTCTATCAATGATTCCCAAAATCTCACACATCTTCCCAGAAGTAATTGCCCAAGTCTAACCACACCTCTTCACTATGTCGCATAGTCAAGGGGCCATAAACTCAAAGTAGAGGACCTACGAACTAGTACATCAGGGGGGTTCCACTCTGTAAGTCTTCAAGGACACCACTGCCCATTTATGCTAGAGGGTCAACTCGGTATCCATTGAGGACTCCGCTGCTCAGACCTACTAGAGGGTCAACTCGTTATCCTTCAAGGAAGCCACTACCCAACCCTGTTGGAGGGTCAACTCGATATGTCTTTAGTAAGCCCATCTGATCACTGTCATCATCAGGCATCTCCTTAGTAAGTGTCGTGCCCATAAAATTACAAATCATATCTCTAAAGCCACAACTGAGGGAATCATCATGTTCTACGTAGAAAAGCACTCAGGATATGCTACTTGTGGGGTCAAAATCTGATTTTAAACGAAGTAGATATGGATGATTAAAGTTTTATGAAAAGGAACCAAGGGATACATGACATGTAAGGGGACCCGAACGACATGTGGTCATACTCCATAGCCTGGACATGTTCCTGACTAGTATACGACTCCCTATTTGTGTAGCATTACACACATTGTAGGTGGACTACACAGTGTGTCCAGGCTAACCGGGACCAAGCCATGTATTGTTGGTCGTGTCTGTGTACCGGACCCCATGTTTGTGTACTCTGTACATGGAATTTTGCCTCACACAGGGTGTTGCTCGTGTGACATGGTTGCGTCTATGTACTCGGGTACACGACCGTGTAGCTGGCCGTGTACTCCCACATGGGATCCCTCCCATGTGATCCTTCACATGAGTTGTCCAACTAGGGAAGGGGTACACGGTGTGTAGGTGGACTATATGCCACATCATCCTTAACTTTTCTGAAACCATCGCCGCCACCATTGAGGGGGCTACACGTCATGTGTTCATCCCATTACACGGCTTGTAGCCAGTTTTTTTTCCAGAATTACATATCCAAACTATGCGCCATCAATCTGTCTATGTCGCCTTCGATTTCAGCCTATATCTAGCTAAAAATGGCGGATCTAGTCATGGTTCACGGATCCTGGTCGTTGCTCACCAGAAAATAGCCTCTATTTGTCCATGGGAGTTTCGTCGTTCGTTTCGCACGCTTCCAACACTTATAACATTGATTTTTTAATCTTTACTAACCAAAACAAACACCCATGCCTCACAAAAATCCCAGATCTGTGCTCAATTCATCGATCCATGCCTCACATGCGATTCCGTCGTGGTTCCGTGGGTCCGATTGGGCTCGGTACCGCCTGAAAAAGTCAAGTCAGGATCGCGAGATCCAATCGATGAAGAACATAAAGCAACAAGGGAGACATGCACCATAAAAAAAGGTTTATAAGATTGTTGTCCAAGCATTCTTGGCTAATAATCAAGAACAATGATACCAAGTTAGAATACAATTAAGAAATCAATTTAAAATCTTGTACATAGGCACATGCTCAATCCATAATTGGTGCATACCCAAGAACAAGGTTGGATCTGCTAAATAATTTAATAAAAGGGCATAAGTCACCAATTGACGAGTCATACCTTGATTATGGATCGATCGTCGATGAAGAACACATCCGCCAACGATCGAGAGAATCCATTGTGTTCGCTATGCCCTGATCTGATCTAATCCAACATTTTGTCATCGTCCGATGAGATTCGCCAGTAGAGGAAGGAGGAATAGCTTTGGATTTTTTTTCCAGGGTTTATGGGGATAACCCTGAATAATTCATCTTGTTAGTGATCTTATAGATCATTTTTCTGCATCAAAACAAATGAATTAATTAATTTAATAATTAATTAACTCACTGAACATAGCACCAACAAGCGAGGAGTCTGAACGCCCCTCGCCAACCCATTTTATGTCACGCCTAGGGTAATCACTATGTTTCAGACTCAATCGTGATCTCAGATTTTTTATCTGAGATACCATTTAAGAGTTATCATATTTTCTTTAAGAAGTTGTGCACACGCAGTATAAAATATATTTAATAATTCTGAACACACCGGGCATCAGAATCACATGTCGTCTCAGCACCTAGCTCTGGAAATATATATATAAATATTTCAAAGTTTTATAAGGAAAAAATCGGGTCTCTACAACATGCATCACTTCAGAGACAAGTGTAACTCCACTATTTTTCATGGTAATGCATTCATCATGTTCATTTTTATATAAGGTATAACCATTAATTACATAATAATTATAAGATAATACATGCACACTTAGTCCTATGGATATCCAACGAAGTCATTATGAAATTGAATCTGTATTTTCAGATGAATCCTTAAAAATATGGTCTGAAAACAATCCTATAAACTCTTGATTATGTGTATTTGATATCCACTTTTCAGCCCTCAATGCATTAAAATTCCTAAGAGTTTCTTTGTGGGTTTTAAAATATGGAGAAACCTCTAAACTATGATGCAAAACATAAATGTGGTCCTGCTCTCGATCTGTAATAGAGATTGTGACAACATCTATTATATAAATTCTTTAACCCACAAGACACCCAGTGTGATGAGATTTCGGTAGACCAATACTTTCCACATCGAACAGGTAGTCGGTACAGAATTCAACGGCTTCCTCAATGGTATATCGCTCTGCAATACAACCTTTTGGTAGGCGTACACTACTTCCCTATAATATTCCCTTAAAGATAGGCTGAAATACATATAGAGTTTAGTGGATTTAAGTAAAATTGAACAATTTTTGTTAGGAATGACTTATTAATTTATCTTATATGGGGTTTAAGGGTTATTTAGAAGTTGTTGTGTCTTTATGATGAGTTATAAGCACACATTTGGTATATTCATGTTTCTTTTCAATGATGGAAACATTTTACATGTTCACATCTTGGAATGCCTTATTGGTATAGGTGTTATGTAACTAAAATTTAGGGAGTTATTTATGTGTAACTATTTATTTAATAAAATTTTGTTTTAATAATTATAAAATGTATTTTATTGGAAGTTGTTATTTTTATTAAATTAATATTTTTAATTGAAAATAAAATTTATTATAATTAAATGGTTAATTTTAAAGAATAGATTATATATATTTATATGTATAAAATAAAATAATTATTAATCTAGAAATAATAAAGGATTTTTGAGTATTTAAAATAAAATATTTTATAATAAAGAAGTATTTCTTACAAAAAAACTTAAATTTAAAATTCATTATTTGTTTTAAATAAATAAATAATTTATATATATTTAGAGTTTGATTAAAAAAAATACATTCCATATTTTGAATAAAGATATCAAAATTGATTAAGGGAGTAAACATCATTTATTGGTAAAAAAAATCTATTACACATGAGAATGGTTAAATATTTCGATGAATTGTAAATACTATAAAATATGGTAAATGGTAAAAATAATGTATTTATTTAAAAAACAATATATATCATTATAATTTAATAATTTAGTACCTAATTTCCATTATTTCAAAATAATTATTAATTCAAAATAATTATTAATTCAAAATTATTTATAAATTATTTATATAAATTATTAATTCAAGATAATAAAAATTATCAATAATGAAAACTATTTATAAATTATTCATAATTATTTATATACACATAATCCCTAGAAAGAACTTCTGAATCTCCCCAAAATAAAAATTTGAGAAGGCTCATATAGTTTTAACTCCACCAAACAGATGCAATCATGGCCTCTTTATCTCTAACAAATGGTTGAACTCTAGAAATAATTAGCAGACATCGAATAAGGACAAAGATGAAGTGACAAACACTAGCTTCGTAGGAACCTCAATCGTTGGTGAACCCAAAACTAGACTAAGATGGGAGCTAGAATTTCATTTTGAATGAACAAGAACACTCTTAAAATTCAAAGGAACCTTTAAAAATCAAACTGAAAACCAAAACATATCTTAAAATATGAAAACCCATGAATAATAGCCATTCTGACAATTTTTCAAATGCATGGTGTGAGGGGCTATTTTAAAATAAATTTTTACCTTGTTTCTAATTTGAGAAATCCATTTCATTGAAATTAAAATAAGCTAAAATTTTATTTTCCTTTCAAATACACCATATATATATTCAATACTATTCCTAGGTATTTAAAGTTAATTTAAAACACATGCTATTAGGGTTCTTGAATTTAATGATAATTGTGATGGGAAACCTACCTCAATCAAGAACAGTGATAAAGAAACCCTTAATTATTGAAGAAAAAAGTATCGTAGGACCCATAAAATTCCCAAGAAACTATGATATCAAATAAATTTAGAACCCAAACCTCGTATAGGGTTCGGATGGTGTGCACGCCACAAAGGGGAGATGAGGGAATAACATGAAATGAGGGATAAAGGAGAAATAAAAGAGAAATCAACCCTAACTTTGATGAACCAGACCTGAATCACAAAGAAACCACAAAAGCACCATTTACGTGGAGTGGAATGAAAGGGAGGCCATCTATGATGGTTCTTGGTGAAGTTCGTGTGTGCGATTGGCCAGTGTCCCACTGACATCAGTGTGAGAATGAAGATTACGATTAAAGAGAGAAGAAGTAAATCACATACCTTAGATCTAGAGGATCAATTCGTCGAGAAGACTTGATGAAGAGCAAAGACATCGATGGATTGATTATGTGAAAGCTTGAAGGCGTGATGGAGGAGGATTCTGTTAGACTTCTATTTAAAACATTGAGTAATTATTTTATCAGCGCTTTCAAAAAATCACTGATAAAGACACGTTTTATTCATGTTAAAATAGTGAGCGCTGATAAAATGTATTTTTATCAATGCTGATAAAATGAATCTTTATCAGTGCAAAAATTCAAATACTAATAAACATGTGTTTTAACCATCACCTTTTTAGCACTGATAAAGACCCAATTTTCATAATATAATAAATATAATTAATTTTTTTAAATTTATATAATTATAAATAAATATTTAAAGAATTACAAATATGCATTTAAAAATATAATTGTAAATAAATATATTTATTATTTAAATATAATTACTATAATTTTATAATTATTTAGATATATATATAATTCTAATTATAAATAAATATTTTTATAAATATTTTCATTTTTCTGAAAAGGTAGGGACAACACCCCTTTATTAAAAGACATAAAAACTGAGAAAGTAGAATATGGGGAAGACAGAGCAATACTGCCCTCATCAAAACATAGTCAAAGATCAAGATTTTCTTTGATCTTAGCTCCAATTCTTTGGTCCTCATCACAGAATGCATTCTAATTAGTTCGTCCACACCCACGACCTCAACCTCTGGGGTGCTGGGCTCTCCTCCAAGTCCCCGCCGGTTAAAGGAGGCCTTCAATATCACTGCTTTTAGATTCCTTTTTCCCATCATCTGATTGAAGCTCCACCCTATTAGAAGGGTCATCAACCAAGGTGTTTAAATTGACTTTATATGTGGGGGTTTTCACTTCACCTAAAAATTCATGTGATGCTTTCACATTGGATTCCAAGGAACCCTCATACAGAGGAGAGAACCTAACTTCATTGAGAGTATCAATCACTCTAAAGAGGTTAGAAGTAGGTACTTGCACTCTTCTTGAACTTCCCATTCCCTACACATTCTCCTGGTTGATTTCAGGTTCACCTGAAGCTTCAGACAGGGTCGGCACAACCTGCCTGCAAGTAAAAGAGCTAGAAGGAGGCTCTATTTTAAGAGGCAACACTAAAAGAGCTAAATCCATATCACTTGAATTGCCAGTAGGATAAGGCCTTCTAGGCTCAGAATAAAGAGATCTGGACTTCTTAAAAGGAATCAATTGGAATCCCTATGCATCCACTGAAACCTTGGATTAATATGCTTTCTTTTCTTCTGGACCACTAGTCATGTGGGCCTCCGCACTGATATTGATAGAAATAGATAAATATCTTCCCTTGGGGTGATCAAGCATGGTGTAATCCTATGAAGTAAGATAGGAACCTACCAATGTTGAGGAGCTCCTACCTTTAGATCCATCCAAATCAACCCCCTTTAAAACTGGTACACTTGCCTTAGTACCAACCAGCTTGCTAACTTGAATCACTGGGGAGCCCTTCTTAGTTTTTGATAGAATTTCAGCATCTAATTTCTGCTTTCCCTTTCGATTCCTTGAAGCTACCATTTGTTCCAACATCAACTATTGATCAATCGGAATTTGGACACAATCTTCATTAACATACTAGTTTTCCACTACTTTCTCAGATGAACCATCACTATCCTTATTATGTATGTCCATAATTGGAATGCTTGTACTACCTCTCAAAGGACTCATGAATAGGGAGTCTTTAAATTAGACACCCTCCTTCACAGTGAATTTTACTCCACTAGACCGTTGAACCCAGTGAAATCCAATAGTATCAGTACAACCGTCCACTGCCCTTGTTAAAGAATCTCAGTTGGTATGAGTTGTTGCATCTGCAACATGACAAACATTGCCATCCTTGTCTCTACCAGAGTTAATGAAAGAATCAAAGTGCATCTTCTTAGATGAAGAAGAGGTAGCAACTTTCATCTGTCTAGTTGACTGGGCAATACCCAAATTAATGAGTCCCTGCTCACCTGCATCAGCTCCAGTGTCACCACTGCCCTTAGCCGCAATATTTTGAACATCCATCACATCAAAATCTTTCCTCTGCTTCTTCCTAAAAATAGTAATATCATACCCATTTTCATGTAGAAAGAGAAGACCATGGACCCATGAAAAGAGTCTAAAGAGTGGACTATAATCTTGCATTCGGAATAGAATGCCAGCAATTTCTCATACACAATTTTCAAATTTAATTCATCAAAATCAATGAAAAGGACCACCTTATCAGTAAGAGTCAAACTGAGGTTCACCTCCATAAGAACTCTAGAAAAATAGCCATACCATCCTTTCACTATTTCTTTATCCATTTTTATTGGAACGCTGATTGAAGAGGTAATATAAAATAAAATGTATGGATGCCATAGAATCTAGTTTAGTTTGAAGACCTTGACCTAGTCCTGTGCAAAAGATTTTTTCAATTCTAACAGGTTGAAGTTAAAACCCCATTCGTAGATTCTTTGAGAACTAGGTTTCAACAAGACTATGCTAAATCCCCAATCTCTTCGTTTCAATTCATCCTTCGGGAAGAGAATGTGGAAGTAGCCCTTTCCCAGTAGAATACATTTCCCATCTAAAAATCCCCAAATCGAAGAAAGCCTTCGAATTAGATCTAGGGTTTTCCAAAAATGATCATCCTTTGAAAGAACAATTTTAGCAATTATTGAATGATGATAAGACTCAAGGTGGTCCACAATCGTATCATTTCTTGCAAAAACCCTCGCAACATTACCCTTTTTAAAAAATCTATCATTTTCAACTTGTGGAGAAGAGTCTGTGATTGAAACTTTTACCTCCATTCACAAGCTAAACCCGACGTGTTGCTTCCCATTCTTCATAATCCCTAGAACTTCCCATAAAAACACATCCTCTAATAAGGAGATTCTTCATTTCAACTGCATCGTCCCTCGAAAAAGCCATGAGAGAGCCCCTTGAACCTTAATCGTCATTGAATTGCCCGTGAGAGGAGCTCCCGAGTGCTGAACCCATCTCCCTCATAAATATTTCTATATATATAAATATTTCTATATATATATATATACGAGTGTATATAATTATAAATATAATAAATATATTTATTATTTAAATATATTTATTATAATTTTATAATTATTTAAACATATATTTATTTATAAGTTTACAAATACTTTTTTAAAAACATCACATATATTTATAATTTTATAATTAACTAAGTACATCTATATATACACATACTCAAAACACACACACACAAAACATAATACATACACATATATGCACATAGACATCGATATAAATATAAAAGTTCAAATATCACATATTAACAATACATCATTTATATTTATATAATTATATGTATTTATTAATATATAATTATATATAATTATAAATATAATAAATATATTTATTATAATTATATATATTTATTTATTTATTTATTTATAATTCTAATCATACATAAATATATTTATATAATTATATATATATCTATATAATTATATATAGAGAGAGAGAGATTAATATATAAATATAAATATATATAAATATAATAAATATATTTATAATTATAGAAATATATATATATATATATATATATATATATATATTATTTTTTTTATAAAAGATTGATGCTTAAAGGCCTCTTTATTGAAAAACAGAAGTACATGAGGATGAACGTACATAAAACATAGATCCACTGACAAATGACCAGAAATATCAGATTGTTTTAGATCTAATACTCATACCATGATACGCAACCCATCCTCCATGACCATGGGGGTGTCTTCCTCTTTTCCAGGTTCTGACCTGCGTCCATGACCCACCTCCATCATCTGAGACCTCATCCTCATTGTTCTCCACCTGTGTTTTAACTACAGACCCACAAACCTTGCTTGTTGTTTCCTTTTCACTGCTTCCAGAGGCAAGCTGGTCATAGGTGTTTTTTGTACTAACATTTGTGATATAATTTACACAAGTAGTGCTAATAGAAGAACAAACATATTCAACAGAGTCCTTTGTTTTTCCTGCACTATCAACTAGAGGTGTTAAAAAATTTGCAGAATTAAGCTGCCTACCTTTGGATGACTCCAAGGCCTTCTTAAGTCTCTGTATTCCTTGAATTGATTTAATTCCATCAGTCAGTGTAGCCCCAAGATCACCTCACCGATGAGTTGTAGCATTACATAGAGCAGGATCCCCAGCCCAATGTCCAGTAGGATCACCGGCCGAGTGTGAAGACATAGCAGAGTTATGTGTCTGTCCAGGCAATGGCGTGATTCCATTAATGTGTTGCAGTTCCAGACTTGGTCCTACAGAACTGTTAACATTCTTATTTCCACTGTCAACATTTGGAGACATATGTAGAGCGGGATACCCTTTTGGTAGTGCCTTCATTGAGGTGGCAACTTCCATTTTTTATTTGCCTTTTCTATTTTTCAAGGCAATCATCTTTCCCTCTTTCTATAGATTGAAGTCCACCTCATTTTTATTTGAGGTCTCTTTCTCATCCTGGCTGCTAATAGGGTCCTCATCAGCATTTTCATCAATGATTCCTTTGTATAGTGCGTCTTTAAAGAAGACCATTGCAATAGGCACATGTTCCTCATCAAGAGAATCGGCCCATATCAATTTGGGTTTAGGAGATTCTAACTGACTTTAGTCAATCTATGGGGATAAGAAAGGTGTGGATTTATCTTTCACTGCACTTTCCTCTATTCTATGTGAATTGTCAGGGAGACTTGACTTGTCTAGCAAGGGGGAACTAGGTTGTGGTTGGTCTTTCATCTTTGATGAGGTGTCAGCAAAAACCTTTCTATGATCAGAGGGATGGAAATCCTTTTTTATTTTTTCGACTTTGGGGGGGGACCATGACCTCTCATGTGACAGTTTGAGCAAACCAAATCCTTCCTGCAATCGGTTCTTGAATGACCAATAATGCTACAGACATCACAAAATGGCAGAATCTTCTCATACTCTATGTGCAAACAAATTTCATTCTACAGAGTGGAAAGCACGACTTTGTCAATAAGTGTAGAGCTAAGATCAATATCTACTATAACCCGAGCATAATGCCCATAGAAAACCATTTCTATAGTAGAGACCATCCTAACCGGAATTCCAATAGTAGAGGTTACGTCGTATAATATTTCTGGGTGCTAAAGAACCCAATTCGGTCCATGGATCTTGATCCATACCTAAGTGCTAGTTTCCCTAAATTCATGAAAATTAAAATCTAAAGGCCAATTGTGAATCCTCATAATCCCTGGCCATAGATTGAAATAACCAAACCCCCAAGATTTTTCTTTTAGTTTAGCAGAGGGAAACAACAAATGAAAAAAGGCCCTACCGAGTGAAACACATTTGAAATCTTCAAACCCCCAAATCGAAGCCAGCTTGGAGACAAAATCGGAGACCCTCCAGGGTATCATACCTTTTGATAAAGAGTTTCACGCAGTGAATGAGTACCTTCAAAGTTCCATCCATTTGGAAATGGATCCATCTAAGTTCGAGACGTGTGTTATGGAACCTTTTTTGACGACTCTTTGTGGGATCCGATTTTTGATTAGGGAAAACGATCCACCCGAAAACCCCAAGAATGATTGAAGTCCAGTCGATGCATCCGCTTCTTGCTTTTTTGATTTCCTAGATTCTTCATTCAAAATCTGATGGTTTGGAACATAGGAAACTAGGTTGAGACTTCTCAGATGATCTTCACAAGCGCGAGCGCTCGGAGTCGCCGGTTGGGTCTTCTCCGGTTCCTCCATCTTATTTTCAATTCCTAATTATTTATTTATATTTATTATTTAAATATATTTATTAAAATTTTAAAATTATTTAAATATACATTTATTTATTTATATTTACGATTATAAATAAATATATTTATATATTATAGGTGCTTGGGAGTACAATGACATCAAACACACACACGTGCGTCCACTGGTCAAGGTCATACCCAGTCCATAACACCCCAAAGGGATATACTAGGCACACCTTCAACTTATATATATATATTATATTTGAGATACATGTAGGTACCCATCTATTCACGCCAGACATCCTGCATCGGTCGATCGACCCTCGTTCACAGTATCCCCACACACCGCCGCATCGCCCCCGCATCAATAACCTCCACCGAGATTTGTCATCGGTCGCCCCTCCACCTTGGAAACCCCTAGTGCTAAACTACAGGATCTGCCCATATACACCACATTTCCCATTGGAGGTCTCCACCTCCCCTCGTCCACCGCCCAATGACATCACCTCTTCAGCCACTACGGGGCCAATGACCCGCCTGTTTATAATTATATAAACACTTTTTTAAAACTAGGGAGGATGGGTATATCGCGAGAGTGTCTCTCACTCACCTTCAATAGCGATTAGGGATTCAAGCACATGGATTTTTCATCTGCTCTTCCTCTTGCTGATTTCTTCTTCTCAAAAGGATGATTCGACTCCCATAATTATGTGGGTGATGGATCAGAAAGTCAGAAAATTTCACATGGAGGGATCATTGTGGCTACCTCGCTTAACGATGGTGTGTTTAGGAACTCTTTCTATCTCTATAAAGGTTCGATAGTGGGAGGAATTTGTAGGGATGGAAATGTTTCCCACATTAATGTTGATCTTATTGTGGTCTCGAAGTGCCTAGAAATTGGTGAGAATTCTATCATTGCTCGACTTATTTTTCCAAGGGGATCCACATCGTGGAAAACAGGGGATCTGGTAGTGCATCTTTCAAAAATTCGGGGTGTCACAAATTGGAAATGTGTTTCGCTGGGCTATGGCTTTTTCCATCTTATATTCCTTTTGAGGAGATGAAGATTTGGGCTCGGGGATTTGATTCGATCTCGCACAAGCATGGATTTCTACACCTCCTGGAATGGGATAAGAAGTTTAACCCTCTGGAGGTTGGAAAATCCTCTATGCAGCTATGGGTCAAGGTATTTGGTTTAAACCAGATTCTTCGACACCCTAGGATACTTTATGATATCATCATGTCTATTGGCATTCCATAAAATTGGATAGAGAAACTGAGGTGTCCAAATTCAACCAGTATGCTTGTTTTCTAGTTGAAGTGGGTATGTGCTCTACCTTAGTTGATAGAGTTCTTATTTCAACTGATGATGATGAAATTGATTTGAGAATTGAATACGAAAAGGTTCCCAAATTTTGTATAGATTGTAAGGTCATAGAACATGATAATTTAAATTGTAAAAGATATATTGTTTGTGTTTTTTTCTTTGCGCGAGGGCATGATGAAAATTCATGCTTTAAAAAGAATCATAGTTTGAAATCGACTATTCATGTTAATGTTGACCATGTTCCACACCATGAAGGAGGGGTGCATAACTAGGGGCTCTCAGTGGTCCCGGTAGTGATCCTGGCCAGGGTGTTCAAGCTGATTCTTCAGATGCTTTAATTAGGGAAAAGTTTACAACAGTGGGGATTGATCTTTATTAGCGGGAATCTGCTGAGGTTTTGGCTTCCTCAAAACCTCAAGGGCCACATGCCTTTAATGGTCTTGGGAAGAAGGCCACCAAGTCATGGGTGGATATTGTGGAAGATGGGTTGGTTGGGGATTACATCTCAATTGATGGAGTAAGGGCACAGGAATTGGATGATCAACAACTCTTCCAAGAGAAGATGATTGCATCAAGAACTAGTAAAGGGAAGAAAAAATTGGATGAGGGGCACTACTGGAAATCCAACATTTCCCAACGGTTTAGAACCGTTGGGAAAGGCTGCAGAACCTTTGGTATATGTTATACCAACGGTTCTGCAAACCATGGGGAAGTAAGCCGTTGGGAAAGGCTTTTCCCAACGGTTTACACAGAACCGTTGGGATAGGTCAGAAAAAATCAACCTATCCCAACGGTTCTGCCAAACCGTTGGGAAAGGCCTTTCCCAACGGTTTGGCCCGTTGGGAAATCAACAGACAATTTTCTTTCCCAACGGTTTACAAACCGTTGGGAAAGGTTTTTACCAACGGTCCATGAACCGTTGGTAAAAACAACCCTGCAACAGGGTATCCCAACGGTTTCAAACCGTTGGGATAGGGTGTTTTTACCAACGGTTCCTTGAACCGTTGGTAAAACAGCTCCATAGAGCCTATGCCAACGGTTTTCAAACCGTTGGCATAGGCTTTGCTGTGAAAATTGCACAGCAGCCTGCAATTTGCACAGCAGGTCTGGTTTTTGGGCATTTTCATTTCAATTTTCAATCCAATTATGCCCTCGTTTTCAATTCATTTTTCAATCCAATTATTGTACCTGTAACACATATAATGCATACATATAGAGAACCAACCAACACATATAATGCATCCTGAAAATATACACATTCATAATTAAAGTAGAATTCATAACATAGTTATAAACATACATAATTCATTTAGAATTCATTTTAAAATTTAGATGACAATTATATGTGGAATCTGAAATTCAATTCATAATTTGATCGGTTTTTTCTATACCATATATTTTTACCTCAAATGATGTCCATTTTAAACAAAATACATACACCTGAAGTGATATCGGCCACACCGCACCTCATATTGAGGCGGGGTTGACTCGTACACGTCACATTTGACCCATGGATCGTTGTGCTAAAGTATCGACACAATCTGAATACGTTTGGTCGGTTTTCCGTATGCCAGTTGATGTTTTTCACTTAAAATGATGTTCTTTTGAAACAAAAGACGGACACTATGAGTGGTGCCGACCACACCGCGTCTCCAATTGAGGTGGGGTTGATTCGTACACGTCACATATGACCCATGGATCGTTCTCCTAAAGTTTAAATGGAAACCGAATGCGTTTGGTCGGTTTTCCGTATGTACTTAAAATGTTGTCCATTTTAAACAAAAGAGTGACACTTAGACTAATCCTGACCACACCGCGACTCAGATTCATCTCGGGTTGGCTCGTACATGTCACATATGACCCATGGATCGTTGTGATAAATTATCAAAAGATTACGAATGCGTTTGGTCGGTTTTGCGTATGCCAGTTGTTCTTTTCATTTATAATCATGTCCATTTTAAACAAAAGAGACAGAGTTAGAGCGGTGTCGGCCACACCGCGTCTCAGATTAAGACGGGGTTGACTTGTACACATCACATATGACTCATAGATCATTGTGCTAAAGTATCGATAGAATCCGAATGCGTTTGGTCGTTCTTCCGTATGTTAGTTGATGCCTTTCACTTAAAATGACGTCCTTTTGAAACAAAAGACGGACACTTTGAGTGGTGTCAGCCGCACCGCATTTCGGATTGAAGCAGGGATGATTCGTACACGTCACATAAGACCCATGGACCGTTCTCCTAAAGTTTCAATGGAAACCGAATCCGTTTGGTCGTTTTTCCGTATGTACTTAAAATGGTGTCCATTTTAAATAAAAGAGAGTCACTTAGACTTATCCTGGCCACACCGCGACTCAGATTCATCCCGGGTTGGCTCGTACACGTCACATATGACCCATTTATTGTTGGGATAAATTATCAATAGATTCGGAATGCGTTTGGTCGGTTTTCTGTATGTCAGTTGATGTTTTTCACTTAAAATGACGTCCTTTTGAAACAAAAGACGGACACTTTGAGTGGTGTCGGCCACACCACGTCTCCGGATTGAGCTGAAACCACCGTGAAACATTCTAATTATTATTCGTGATGTGTACGCGCAGACGGCACGTCAATCGGACGTGCTGTTTGCGCGGTACGACTCAATATTCGTGTTTTAAGTGATGTGCGCGCTTCGTAAACGCGCGTGAGGGGGTCCAAACGGGCCGAACGAAGTCGGAATGGCCTGAAATCAGACGAAAAATACGGGAGAGTTATTTATGAAGTGGTCGAGCAGACGGCACGTCAATCGGACGTGCCGTATGCCCACGGTGACTGACAACGCAGTTCTGGTGTCATAAACGGCCAAAACGGGCGTCCAACGGTCAAATTCATAGCGGACGACCTCAGATTGAGCTGAAACCACCGTGCAACATTCTAATTATTATTCGTGACGTGTACTCATAGACGTCACATCAATCGGACGTGCGGTTTGCGCGGTACGGCTCAATATTCGTATTTTAAGTGATGTGCGCGCTTCGTAAACGCGCGTGAGGGGGGTCCAAACGGGCCAAACGAAGTCAGAATGGCCTGAAATCAGACGACAAATACGGGTGAGTGATTTCTGAAGTGGTCGAGCAGACGGTACGTCAATTGGACGTGCCATGTGCCCGCGGTGACCGACAACGCAGTTCTGGTGTCATAAACGGCCAAAACGGGCGTCAAACGGTCAAATTCATAGCGGACGACCTCGGATTGAGCTGAAACCACCATTAAACATTCTCATTATTATTCGTGATGTGTACGCGCAGACGACACGTCAATCGGACGTGCGGTTTGCGCGGTACGACTCAATATTCGTGTTTTAAGTGATGCGCGCGCTTCGTAAACGCGCGTGAGGGTGGTCCAAATGGGCCAAACGATTTTGGAATGGCCTGAAATCAGACGAAAAATACGGGTGAGTGATTTATGAAGTGGTCGAGCAGACGGCACGTCAATCGGACGTGCCGTGTGCCCGCGGTGACCGACAACGCAGTTCTGGTGTCATAAACGGCCAAAACGGGCGTCAAACGGTCAAATTCATAGCGGACGACCTCAGATTGTCCTGAAAATACCGTGCAACATTATAATTATTATTCGTGATGTGTACGCACAGACGGAACGCCAATCGGACGTGCGGTTTGCGCGGTACGGCTCAATATTCGTGTTTTAAGTGATGCACGCGCTTCGTAAACGCGCGTGAGGGGGGTCCAAACGGGCCGAACGAAGTCGGAATGGCCTGAAATAAGACGAAAAATACGGGTGAGTGATTTCTGAAGTGGTCTAGCAGACGGCACGTCAATCGGACGTGTCGTGTGCCCGTGGTGACCAACAACGCAGTTCTGGTGTCATAAACGGCCAAAACGGGCGTCAAACGGTCAAATTCATAGCGGACGACCCCGGATTGAGCTAAAACCACCGTGAAACATTCTAATTATTTTTCGTGACGTGTACGCGTAGACGGCACGTCAATCGGACGTGCGGTTTGCGCGGTACGGCTCAATATTCGTATTTTAAGTGATGCGCGCGCTTCGTAAACGCGCGTGAGGGGGGTCCAAACGGGTCAAACGAAGTCGGAATGGCCTGAAATCAGACGACAAATACGGGTGAGTGATTTATGAAGTGGTCGAGTAGACGACACGTCAATCGGATGTGCCGTGTGCCCGCGGTGACCGACAACGCAGTTCTGGTGTCATAAACGGCCAAAACGGGCGTCAAACGGTCAAATTCATAGCGGACGACCTCATATTGAGCTGAAACCACCATGAAACATTCTCATTATTATTCGTGACATGTACGCGTATACGGTACGTCAATCGGACGTGCGGTTTGCGCGGTACGGCTCAATATTCGTGTTTTAAGTGATGCACGCGCTTCGTAAACACGCGTGAGGGTGGTCCAAATGGGCCGAATGATTTCGGAATAGCCTGAAATCAGACGAAAAATACGGGTGAGTGATTTATGAAGTGTTCGAGCAGACGACACGTCAATCGGATGTGCCGTGGGCTCGCGGTGACCGACAACGCAGTTCTGATGTCATAAACGGCCAAAACGGGCGTCCAACGGTCAAATTCATAGCGGACGACCTCGGGGGCTGTCCGGGGGGGCTATCCGGGGGGCTATCCGGGGTCCAGGGTGGAGGGTTGGAGGCTGTACGGGGAGCTGTCCAGGGGGCTGTCCGCGGGGGCTGTCCGGGGGGGCTATCCGGGGGGCTATCCGGGGTCCAGGGTGGAGGGTTGGGGGCTGTACGGGGGGCTGTCCAGGGGGCTGTCCGCGGGGGCTGTCCGGGGGTGCTGTCCGGTGGGTGTCCGGGGGGCTGTCCGGGGACCAAGGAGGAGGGTGGGGGGGCTGTGCGGGGTCTGTCCGAGGGGTGTTTGGGGGTTCTTCAGGGGGTTGTCCGGGGTTGTTCAAGGGGCTGTCCGGGGGTTGTTCAGGGGGTTGTTCAGGGGTTGTTCAGGGGTTGTTCAGGGGGTTGTCCGGGGTTGTTCAGGGGGCTGTCCGAGGGGTGTTTGGGGGGTTGTCCGGGGTCCAAGGGGGAGGGTGGGGGGGGGGGGGGGTTGTCCGAGGGGCTGTCCGGGGGGCTATCTGGGGTCCAGGGTGGAGGGTTGGGGGATGTACGGGGGGTTGTCCGGGGGGCTGTCTGCGGGGCTGTCCGCGGGGTGTTTGGGGGGTGTTCGGGGTCCAAGGGGGAGGGGGGTTGTCCAGGGTCCAAGAATGAGGGGGGTTGTCCAGGGAGTTCACAAACACACAACCACTAAAAGACAACAACATCCATAAAAACAGACAATATATAAAAATAACTCAACTCCAATACTATATTACGAGTCTAGATAAAACCAACAACTAGAATAGATTAAACATCAAATCTCAGTAATATAAGTCAAAAATGTAACAGATCAATATGTCCCACATCATCATCACCATCACCATCATCATCATCATCATCATCACCCTCGTCATCGTCCTCCTCATCGTCCTCACCCTCCACAACGCCTTCCTCCTCTCCTTCGCCCTCCTCCTCGCCCTCCTCATCTCCCTCCTCTTCCGCATCAGACTCCTCGCCATCATCATCTTCAAGCTGGACATCAGCCTGACCACCACTGGAACTGCCACCTGGTGCACCATATATAGAATGTATCGACGACATGTATTCATCAATCGCTGGGCTGGCCTCTGCTGGAAGTGTTGGACGTAGAACTTCAATAAATTTCATAAATGCATTGTTTGCCCTAGCAGACTGTTCTGCCATCTCTGTGGCCCTTTTCTCAGCCTGTTCTGCCTGTGCCCTAACTTGCTGCAGCTCGGTGGCACTACAACTCGTACCTGAGGCAGGACAATACCTCGTCGGGGCTATCCTAGGTCGGCAGCGTACTCTGCCAGAATGATCTTCTCCCAACACCTGATGTAAGTGATCAGATGGCCCAAAATTGTCTGCTTCTTGGGCATCGAGGGCCTCTAAAGAATCCTGTTACAAATATAAATATATTATTAAGTTACGAAATAGATATTAAAATATAAAATCAACAGATTAAAACTTACAATCTGCTGCTGAGTCGCTTCGTTGACAGCACTTCCATCCTTTTTTCATCTACTCGAGCAAAACAGTTTTGCTCGAGGCACACGTCCTTCAATATTTTGTATTTGCCTCTAAAATGACATTGAAAACAAAAGTTATATAAAAACTTTAGCAAATGATTAAATAATTGAGGAAACAAAAGAAAATGTAAGTCGTAAAGAAAACTTATAAACAATTGTCATACCTGCTGCCTCTCATGATCCGGCATCGTCGTGCGTCCTAGTGTATGGAGGTATTTTTTTGCATCAATGTTTTTTTTATTTTTTCCAGATGATTCCTAAATAAAATTAGATAATGAAAAGGATAATATTAATGCAAAACTTGAAAGTTATTATTTAAATACCTCAAATGTAATTCATACCTTAAACTGGGTACTCGTCCAATGAGTAATCATCTGACGATACTGCTCTATAGGACAATCATCCACGACTGGTACCGCCTCTAACTCAGTGCCAACTCTAGCACGCCAGCCAATATACAGCTCATGCTTGTAGGCTCTCCAAAGCTCGCCTAAATCCTTTAGACGTTCCAGTAGTGCACCCTCACCATCAGGAAAATTAAATCGAATCTGAAATCAAAATATTAATTCATATAAATACAAAAAAAATTCATGGCATTAAATACAACAGATTTTTTTACCCATATCTCTGCCCAAGCTCTATCTTTGACCTCATGTGGCAAATGTCTCCACGACAGCGGGCTGACGGGAATGATGTCAGAGTATTTAGAAAGCGTCGCCAGAAAACTCCGACATTGCTGCCCTGTTTTCTCAACCATCTGATTGTCTTCATTATATTCCACCATAACCTGTGTGCGACAGTTCCACACTGAACGCATGCGTGTACGGCCCCGCCCCCGCCTCCTGTCAGTAGATGTATCTGTCATGAAAGAAAAACAAATATTTTATCAAAACATGTTATAATGAAAATAAATATTGCTATAAAAATTTGTTAGGGTTTTATAAATATACCTGCGCTAGTCTGATCAATGAGTGGCGCCGGATCCACAGAACCTGATGGAACACCCTTTGGTGGAACAGGAGTCGAAGATGATGGAATATAAAAGCTCATAGAGACATAAGTAGAAGGAAAAGAAGATGGAACAACTGTATGACCTGATGCTGACTGGGGAGTGGGAATCATCATGGGATGTGAAAATGATGGGGCAGAAGATGCAGAAGGTAGCGAAAACATGGGAGGCCTAAATACCCCGTGTGTCCCTAACGACACACCGGGATCAGAATGTGGGAAGGCTGAAATGTCAGTGGGAGGGGCAGGGTCTAGTCGGGCACGCGCAACTCTACGTCCACCTCTAGTACGAACCCTCCTCGTACCACCGGCCTGAGTACTAGGACCAGTACTAGGCTCCTCGTCGAATAACTGTCGACATAATGGTGGATCCTACAAAAAAGTTTACAAAAAAAATTAATCACCTGACATTATATATTCTGTAAATATATATATATATATATATATATTTGAAATAAAGTACTCACTGTAGGCACTAATGGTGGAATGCCCATCTCCTCTATCCGACGATTGTTCTCCGCCATTTTTTTTCTCCGTCTCTCTTCAATTGGCTGCATTTCCTGCATTTGAAAACAAATATGTAATTAATTAGAAAAAGAAAATTAATGTGTAAACCAAAAAACTAAATATATGAGGGAATGAGGGGATTTATTGGTAATTTAGCTATCAATTGTTTTAGAAGAGCTTGAATGAATTTAATAAAACATACAAGTTGACTGGGCACACCGGTTGGCCGGTGGTGTCTCACCAGCTGGCCGGTGCTGAGCTCCCGGCTGGCTGGTGGTCCACCGGCTGGCCGATGCTGAGCTCCCAGCTGGCCGGTGGTCCAGACAGAGCAGGCTTTCTGTCTGGGTTCCACCGGTTGGCCGGTGGCACCAGGCAGTGGGCAAGCCTACTGCCTGGGTCCTCCGGCTGGCCGGTGGGCAAGAACCTGTTGGCCGGTGACTATACCGGCTGGCCGGTGCGCTAGCACCGGCTGACCGGTGGATCTGGCAGAAAGCAATGCTTCTTCCAGAGACCACCGGCTGGCCGGTGGACTCAGAGAGTCCACTATCAGCCTTCTTGGGCCAACTCCTGGGCAACCTTTTTCCTAGCATCAAAACACTTGAAAACAAGTTAGAACACGATGAGAGTGATTGTGATCATTAAAATCCAAGAGAGAGGGGTACAACAGTAATGTTCACCAAGTTAGAAATATTGTTTGATTTGGTTTGAATACAGTTCAATTCCAAATTAGAAAATGCAATTCAAATAAAACAGCAACCAATAAACATTGAAAATTCACATAACGGTCAAGTCAGCTAAAACATATTTGTGATCAATACTAAATAAATATGAATATTACCAACCTTAACAACCCAACTCGAGGTAAACCAAAAGAATTGAGAACATGGATGAATGATTCTATATATTTCCAACCACAACTTCAGGTTCACAATCAACTCTGACAATTGAGCTATTGGAGTCATCAAAAGAAATAAATGGATTGGCTCTAATGGCAATAGGGACAGTGTCAATTCCATCATCAGCATCATCAAAAATATGTCTTGGAATTAATTCAACTATGATACCAAATTCAGGTTGAAGTTGATCTTTGACATAAAAAACTTGTTTAGCCATTGATGCCAACACATATGGTTCTTCGGTTGCAAGAGTGCGGGTCATATTAATTACTCGAAATCCACAATCATCAATAAATGTGCCATGTCTCGTCATCGAATCAAACCAATGGCATTTCATCATTGTGACTCGTCCATGAGAGTAATAATCCAATATTATTATTTTCTCAACGACTCCATAATAACCCACATTTTCAAGTCGCGGTCTACTATCTGATGCACTGGCATAACAATCTGTTGTGGCAGTAACCATAATACCATCATGTTGTGTTCTCATGTTTTTGGCTCGTTTAGTGACAATAAATCTGTACCCATTGATAACAATTGATTTATAGTCACGAACCACGATATTAGGACCAAAAGCCAAAGCTCTTATTTCCTCAGAGACAGAGTCAGCAGACAAACTCAATACCTGCAATATAAATGACAGTTAAACTTAAGTAAATATTGAAATAATTAATTTAAACAGTAATATTTTTACCTTCAATTTTAACCAAGCAGAAAACTCTTTGCTATGCAAAGTCTCTCTCCTTCTCAAAGATAAAGAACAATGCTTCCTATTTATCATTGTTTTATGTTCCCTGTAGATAAAAAAATTTGAATAGTTTAACAGATATATATGTAAGATATACATATTCAATTTTGTTACCTGATATATTCATCGAACAAATCACAGTTGAACAAAACTGTGCAATGTGCCATCTCCCGCTCTTCAAGGCTTAATGTCTTCAATGTATATGATCCAGGAATTCCTCCTGTTTGAGGAAGTGATGGAAAACTGGGTTCAATTTGCTCATATTGTTCTTCTTCATTTCTCATTGGTCTGTTCATTCTTGTAGTAAGATCAGACAAATACATTGAACAGAAATCCATACATTCTTGAGCTAAGTAACCGTTCACGATAGAACCTTCGGGATGATTCTTGTTTCGAACATAATACTTTAATGTGAACATATTTCTTTCAGTTGGATACATCCAACGAAAAGAAACAGGTCCTCCGAGAAGTATTTCAGTTGGAATATGGACAGTCAGATGCAGCATGCATGTGAAAAATGATGGGGGAAATATTTTCTCCAACTCACACAAAATTAATGGGGCATCTGTCAACATTTTTTGCAAGAAAGACTTGGACAACTTCTTAGCACAAAGATCTTTAAAAAAATGGCACAACCGAATAACACCCACCCTTACATTATTGGAAAAAAGATGACAGATTTCTATTGGAAGCAACTCATGCAGTAGAACGTGATAATCATGAGTCTTCAAAGATTTTAGCTTCAACTCTCTTCTATTGAACCGTTTAGATATGTTGCTTGAATAGCCATCAGGAACTCTAATAGTCTCTAATACTTCCAAAAATTGTTTTTTTTCAGTAGGTGTCATCACATAAGAAGCACATGGAAGTTGCCATTTATTTTCACTGATATGCACAGGATGCAATTCTGGTCTGATTCCCCAATCCACCAAGTCACGTCGAGATCATAAATCATCTTTTGTCTTCCCCTTGACATTTAGAAGAACTGAAAGCAACATTTCACATATATTCTTTTCAATATGCATTACGTCTAAGCAATGACGTAGCAAATTGGTTGACCAATAAGGCAAATCAAAAAAGATACTCCTCTTCCTCCAATTGTAACAGGTTTCTATGGAAACATTCTTTCTCTTTCCAGATTTCATTTGACCCTTCCCGAACGAAAAACTGAAATATTTCAATTCATTAAGCACATCAGTTCCAGACATACGCTGAGGTGGATCATCGGTCTCTATAGTATTATCAAATCTTCGACGATTCATTCTATATGGACGATCCTTTGGCAAAAATCGTCGATGTCCCATAAAACTGAAACTACAACGATGTTTCAGTCTTCTGGATCGTGTATTCTTCATACAAACTGGACATGACAGTTTTCCCTTCGTGCTCCATCTAGACATCATTGCATAAGCCGGAAAATCATTGATCGTCCACATAAGCGCAGCACGCATCTGAAATATGTCTTTCGAACATGCATCGTATGTGCGCACACCCACATCCCAAAGAAGTTTCAACTCTTTTATTAAAGGTTGCATGTATACATCAATATCAATGCCGGGATCAGAAGGACCAGATATGAGTATACTCATGAAAGTGAAAGATTTTTTCATACACAACCATGGGGGAAGATTATAAATGTGTATAAAAACTGGCCATGTGCTGTGTGAAGTAAGCATCTACCCAAACGGATTAAAACCGTCGCATGAAAGACCTAGCCTCACATTACACACGTCAGCTGCAAAATCAGGATGTCGAGCATCAAATCTATACCATGAAAATCCATCTGCAGGATGAACCAACTCATCATTAGTCTTCTTTCTCTCGGTATCATGCCATCTCATTTTTATTGATATGTCATCAGACATAAAAAGATTCTGGAGTCTGGGGATCAATGGAAAGTGCCACATTACTTTCTGTGGAATGTGGGATGGTGTTCCATCATATTTTGACTTCCAGCGGGATGTGCCACATTTTATACATTCATTTCGTTCAGTGGTTTCTTCCCAGAATAAACTGCAATCTTTCGGGCAAGCATGAATTTTGTTTCTGGAAAATCCAAGTTCTTCAACTAACTTCCATGCCATATAGTGGTTTGAGGGAATATCTGCATCATCTGGAAGTAAATCCTTCAAGAGGGTAAGAATATAATCGATTGTTGTATTAGAAATCCCATACATAGTTTTTCCATGAAACAATCGGATTAAAAATTCCAGCTTTTTCATTTTATCGCATTGTCGATATACTGGAGTCGTGGCAGCATCATTCAATTTTTTCACCCTATCAATATCATCATTTTCACTAGATGCATCAGTTGTCCTCATATCGACGTCTTCTTGAGTCGAAATCCTTTCTTTTTCATGATAACGAATAAACGGAAACCGATCATCTAACAAATTCTCCATTCCAGTCCTTTCATTTCGATCATCACCAATTTGAGATTTCATTTTCTCCCCATTGTGATACCACACAAAGTAGTTTGCTTGAAAACCATTTTTGGTTATGTGGTAGCTGACTTCTTCACGACTCAACCAAGGTCTACCAACACAATTGAAACATGGGCAGTGTATGCGACCACTATCTGAAGCATTGTGAAATGAAAAATCTATAAAGCTCTCCAAATTGTTTTGAAAATCGCTTGAGATAAGATCGGTTTCATACATCCAACTTCTGTCCATTCTGTAAAAAGAATTCATATAAGTCATTTTGTCATAAACAATTCAATAGGATTGAACTTTAATAGAAAATACATTTAAGTAAACGATAAAGGAAGAAAATAATCATGGTATCAACTACACATGTGAAAAAAACATACTAATGTGTTATTGAAAAAATGTAAAACCAACAAGAACTTAATGTGTTATCACATCAGAGCATGCCTCATCCCATAACCATATTAGTAGGGTATCCTCATATGCGATTTACCTTTTTGAATTAATATGCACTTCCTCACCAGGTACCTGAGTAGATTTCATAGATATAATCATCTCACATCCTATAAGGCTTCCATTATGTATGATCTGCAGAATAATTTGAGTGATCATGAATCATGCATGGGATCTTCCCATGATCACTATAGATTATGAGAAGGAATTATGATAGGTCACGTGAAGAACATCAAACACATATTTTAGATAATTTGAGACATAATATAATAAAATAATGTATAAATCTATGGAATTTGGGATAAAAGGTGGGTTGTCCAAGGGGGTCGATGATGTTCGGACGAGGGGTTCGCGAGAGCACGGCCACCCCCTGTGGCCAGCCCACCCACCCCCCTGGACAGCCCGTACCCCCCCGGGATAGCCCCGCCCACCCTCCCAAACAGCCCACACCCCCCTCCCCTGCAACCCCACCACCACCACCTAGACATACCAACCCCTTGGACACCCCACACACCCCTCCCCCACCAAGACACCCCACCCAGACCCCCAAGACAGCCCACACCCCCTGGACAGCCCCGCCCACCCCCGTGGACAGCCTTTCCCACCCCCGTGGATAGCCCCGCCTACCCCCGTGGACAACCCACCCACCCCCGTGGATGCCCCCTACCCCCTAGACAGCCCAACCACCCCCGTGGACATCCCACCCACCCCCCTCGACACCCCTTCTCCCTATGGACTGCCCCCCACCCCCTTGGATAGCCCGCCCACCCTCCTGGACACCCCTACCCCCTGTGGCCAGCCCACCCACCCCCCCTGGACAGCCCGCCCACGCCTCCTTGACAGCCCGACCACCCCTATGGACAGCCCGTCCACCCTTGTGGACAGCCCGCCCACCCCCGTACCCCCCCTGGATAGCCCCGCCCACCCTCCCAAACAGCCCACACCCCCTTCCCTGCAACCCCACCACCACCACCTAGACATACCACCCCACCTGGACACCCCACACACCCCTCCCCCACCAGGACACCCCACCCAGACCCCCAGGACAGCCCACACCCCCTGGACAGCCCCGCCCACCCCCGTGGACACCCCCTACCCCCTAGACAGCCCAACCACCCCCGTGGACAGCCCACCCACCCCCCTCGACACCCCTTCTCCCTATGGACAACCCCCCACCCCCTTGGATAGCCCTCCCACCCCCTAGACACCCCTAACCCCCGTGGCCAGCCCACCCACCCCCCTGGACAGCCCGCCCACCCCTCCTTGACAGCCCGGCCACCCCCGTGGATAGCCCGTCCACCCTTGTGGACAACCCGCCCACCCCCGTACCCCCCTGGACACCCCGTACCCCCCCTGGACAGCCCCACCCACCCTCCCAAACAGCCCACACCCCCTCCCCTGCAACCCCACCACCACCACCTAGACATACCACCCCCCTGGACACCCCACACACCCCTCCCCCACCAGGACACCCCACCCAGACCCCCAGAACAGCCCACACCCCCTAGACAGCACCGCCCACCCCGTGGACAGCCTTTCCCACCCCCGTGGACACCCCCGCCCACCCCCGTGGACAACCCACCCACCCCCGTGGACACCCCCTACCCCCACAATCCATTATCCAAAACATATCAAATTGGTTTGAACGCAATCCATAATTCCCACAATCCATTATCCAAAACATGTAAACGTCCCAACTCTGATTTACATGTTTTGAACACTCTCCTTCCAAACATAGAATACAATAACATTAAAGAAGTCTTCACAAACACAAACAATATCCTATTTATATATTAATTTCAATAATCAATTAAACCACCAACACCTGGAAAAAATCTATTCATTAAAACAACTACAACAATATGGTTGAGATCAAATTTTACCTATTCGTATTGGGTGTAACTGTTGGGATGGGGGGTGCTGGTGTTCGGATTCGCGAGAGCAGTGGAGTCGGATGGGGTTCGCGAGATCACCTGAGCGAATAGATTAGGGCTCTGTCCGAATGGGGAGAGGAGATCGCGATCTGCAATTTGGGGGAAACCTTTGCCAACGGTTTATAAAAACCATTGGCAAAGGCACACATTTACCAACGGTTCACTAGAACCGTTGGGAAATGTGTGAGTTTAGCACCCCTTTCCCAACGGTTCCAGTGAACCGTTGGGAAAGGTGTGAGTTTTCCCAACGGTTCCACTGAACCGTTGGGAAATGTGTGATTTTAGCACCCTTTCCCAACGGTTCCAGTGAACCGTTGGGAAAGGGTCCACCGAAATTCTCTTTGCCAACAGTTTTCTTAAACCATTGGCAAAGGCTCACTATACCAACGGTTTAAGAAAACCGTTGGTATACTGCCGTTGGGAAAAGACTAAATTCCAGTATTGGGGGAAAATCCACAACCAAAGCCTAATTTTCAGAATCAGGGAGTGATTGAAAATGTATTGGGGAGTTTTCACATAGGTGTTGTGTCTAGGAGGATAGGGTTGCTGGTTGTGGCTATGGATAAGAGTAACTTGAATTTAGCATGTTGTTTCCCTCTTGATAATTAGGCTGAATCTGCTACTATTGATCTACATTTTACTGGTGGCCCTGAAATGATGGCTCCTGTGCCAGTACTGGATCCATCTCAAGCTCATGGCATGGGTTAGAAATGATACAGGTGGGTTATTCATTTGCTTCTTGGGATGTCTATTCTTCACTAAAGGGGACATGTTTGTATGGTCCTGAAGGAAAAAGATCCTTGGCATTGGCAGGTTTCCCTCCTACTAACCAGGATTATGATCCCAAGTTGGACCACCCTAAAGGGAGTGACATACCCGCTACTTCCAACAATAGTGCGAAGGCTCATACGGCTAATGGTATGGAAGGAAAGAAATCGTATTCATCCAAGGACAAAGTTTCAATGGATAAATATGCTTCCAATTGGCTCTTTTAGGAAGTCCAGACCACATTTGTCTGAGCCTGGACAAGAGTTTATTATTGACATTTCAAGTGACATGGCCTTGACCCCTTTTGTGATGCCTCTTCAGATGGAGCCTCCATCAAGCATCCCTACATGCAGGCTTGTTGATTTTGTCCTGCCAGAAGCATCAAGTGACCCTACAATAAAAAATGCGAAGGGAATGGGAAGTCCAAACAAGGTGCAGATGTCAACTTCTAACCTCTTTGGAGTGCTTTATACACTCAATGAAGGTAAAAATCAATCTTAAGAAGAAGAGGCTTAGGCGGTCTCCCTAAAGATGTCTCGATCTCTGGAGCACATGAAAGGGGATGATGATGTGCAAGGAGGAGTACGGGTAAATGTGGTTCAGACCCCCACAGAGAAAGGAAACAAAGATACCTTTCTTGATGAATCATCTAAGAAGGTGGAGGTTCGATCAGATGCTAAGAGAACTGACTTGGAGGACAGTGACATTAAAGGCATCTTGCAACAAGTGAAAACTTAGAGAGGTCGTCACCCTAGTAGATGAGGCCATGGGAACGAACGAACTGATTGGATTGGAATGGTATGCGCAATGAGAAATAAAGAATTGGGACTGAGATTAGAAAAAAGTTATGATTTTGACTACTTCATCAATGAGGCTAGTATTTCTTTGTCTGTACCCACCTCATTTTTTCTCTGTTTTTTTCTGTTTAATAAAAGGGTTTTGACCCAACCTCTTCAAAAAAAAACTTTTTTAAAACTATATATATATATATATATCTTTTAATTATTAATATATATATATATATCAATATATTATATTTATATTAATTATATACATGCATTTTTTAATTAATGTATATAAATAAACATTATTTTTTGAATATAAATGTGATAATTTTATATATATTAATAATATTTTTTATTAAAAGTGTTTATCAATGCTAAGAATAACGCTGATGAAGATCCATCGTTGATTGAGAGGTCATGGAATAATATTTGTGGATATTTAAATGAGGAAAATTATTTAAATAATTTAAATATTAATGCTATAATATTTTTGGGAGGATATTTAACCATCGTTGATTGAAGATATTGATGTTTTTTTTGCATGGAAATTCCAAATTTTAAATTTTGGAGACTATCTGTGAAGATATGTTTATTGATTTAAAAGAGAATGAATTAAGAATAAGAAGAAGAAGATGATGATGATGATGAAAATATGAAACGATGAGGAATTGTTTTTGAATCTATGCACCAAAAATTTTGGAGGAAGAAAGCATATTCATCTTTTATGAATAACAGAATACATGTGAGTTTATTGCAATCGAGTATTTCTTTGTGCATAGGAGTTTAAAGAAAATTGTTGTTGTTCCTAAGCTCTTGGCAAGTGCTGAAGATATGCTTATTGATGTTGAAACATTCTAGGGTAAAGTGAAGATCTTTTTCATTTAGGTTTTTATTATTCATTATAAATAGGCGGAATCTTATATATAAGGTCAAGAGACAAACTATGATGATATGATTCTTAGGTCAAGGATGATATCTTCCCATTTTGTATTCCCTTTATGAAATTAATAGAAAATTTGAAACTCGTCACCCAAATTGTGGGGGGGGGGTTTGCGTATGAGTTTTAAAGATTTGAGGGAATCCAAACTCCAATTAGTTACAGAGGTTGATTTAAGAAGAAATTTTAAAAGTTAGGTAACATTGATTTAATCCCCCTCCCCTATTAGTGCTAATGATATTCAACCTCCTTCAAACTCTCACCACACCATGGTTTTTATGCTTTATTGCACATGTCCAGTTGGTTTCTGTAGGTTCCGGGCATAGCGGAAGCGCGTTGGTGGGTTTTCCCAACTTTAATTTTAGCGTTAAACAATGTTCAAACCGAGATCCATCACGATATAAAACGCCGAATATTCTAAATAGAATGAAGAACAAAAAACAAAAGAGGGAATCCCAGAACCATAAAGATAAGATCATCATATATTGGTTATAATTAATTTAATTAATTCACAAGAATTACCTTGGTGGAATTATTTCTTTGTTGATGTGTCCGGTCACGATTCAGTGATCCGTCGTTGCGTCGTAGAATCCAAGTGTATGATTCCTCTAGCGGTGATCCACACATGTGCCACGTATCTCTGGACGTCGCCGAAGGGATCTCCAGGTGCTAGCGTGGAAGAACCTTCGCTTGCGATGTCTGCCTTTGATCGCCTTGATCTCTTGGTCTTGAGAGTGTTCTTGGAGGAAGGAGTTCTTTCAGGTTTGAAAGAATTTTTCAGAATTGTTGTGCACAATGATTCTCTTGTGGAAAAGTGTTGGGGTTGTGAGGATATTTATAATTGGGCTTGAGGTTATAGAGTTATGACAATAAATAAACGCGTTACGCGTTTTATTTATTTAATTAACTCTTATTAAAAACCCCCATGTCGAATTATTAATTCCTTGACATGCGCCCACGCTGATTATAATAAATATCATTTAATAAAACAATATTATATCCTCAAAATCCCAACTAGAAAAACTACACGACGTGTAATCATTAATACACGACGTCTACTCGTTTTCCATAAAACTACACGACATGTATATTTAATATACACGGCGTGTAATTTTATTTTCCTTTATTTCCTCCACCACATTTATTAGAACTTGAGTAATGGATATTTATTTCTTAAATAAATGTAACTACATTACTCGCTAATAAACATATTATTTCGCCCACAATATATTCTCTCGAATAACTAGTGTCGAAATAAATGTGATCAGACATCCTTAAATAATTATTAAACCACAGTCAGGAATAATATTTATTTAACTTGTTAAATTAATATTTAACTGAGATACATGGACACACTTAGTGTGTGACCCTCTAGGCCTCTTTCTCAGTGGCATTAGGCGGAGCCTGCCTAAAGTCCAAGGTTAGTGTCTAGCAACACGCCAAGGCACCCATAGAGAAAGAAGTTAATGCCGCAATGACGTGTCACCTCATACGAACGCTTACCGTGTAATATAATCCCTTTGTCTCGATATCTGTAATCAAGTGGGTTGCATGCTAGTGCCATCAACCCATGTGCTAGATTATTCTTTCTTTGAATTCCCGGAATTGAACTCACCCATACCTTACCATGGCCATGAATTTATTTAGGCTATATCAATTCCATCAAAGGGCCTGAGATATCTACTTCTGTTATGGAACAGAAGGGACAAATCCTTTCTCGCATTATCTATTAATGCAATATTACTCGTGACGCACCCAACGTATCCTACCTCACTGCGAACAGTGTGTCGTCACAGTTTTCATCAATACAAGTGCGTGAGTTGTAATACCCATTAATAATAATCTTAAAGTCTAAGGACCAATACACACGTCCACAGATAGGAACATCCAATGACACTATGAAATGTGGATTTTCTACGGGTGGACCTTGTTCTCATAATATCCTCCTGGATATTACCAAGGGCGCATACCATGAGAAGGTGCCTCAAAGTTTTATGAGTCCTCACCCCTAATGACCTGTATTATTTGTGCCCCTCAAATAGTATCATCCGGCCGTAGAACATATATTCATGAATAGTGTTATGGCACTTTTGGGTTCTCATCATAGTAGGGATCCACTATGACCCTTTAATGCAATAGTTGTCCTTAGGAAATTATCACATGTATTGTCACACAGAAGAACAATCAAGATGTGATAAGGATTTTATTAATGAATAAAGTACAAAGTAGTTGGTTCTAGGCCACCAACCCCAACAAACTCCCACTTGGACTAGAGCCAACTACTAAAAACTTTTAACCAGCTAACTCTCACATGATATTCATGTTTCTGCTGAGATAGGCCTTTAGTCATGGAGTCTGCCACGTTCTCTTCCGTGGACACTCTGCTCACTGAAACTTCACCCCTTTGATATAAATCCCCCAAGAGGTGATACTTCTGGAGTATGTGCTTTGTCTGTTGGTGTGACCTTGGTTCTTTTGCAAGAGCCACCACTGCAGTATTATCACAATACAATGTAATGAGATCTTTACTACTAGGCACCACATCAAGCTCTTGGACAAAGTTCTGAATCCATATGGCTTCCTTGGCTGCATCAGAAGCCGCTATATATTTAGACTCCGCTATAGAATCGGCGACAACTGACTGCTTTGAACTCTTCTAGCTCACAACTCCTCCATTGAGACAGAAAACATATCCAGATTGCGACTTCAGATTGTTCTAATCTGTCTGAAAACCAGCATCAACATACCCTCTGATTACAAGCTCCTCGTCTCCTCCATACACTAGGAACATATCCTTAGTTCTTCTCAGATACTTAAGGATAGTCTTAACAACAGTCCAATATTGTTCTTCTAGATCTACTTGATATCTGCCTACCATGATCAGTGCATAGTCAACATCAAGCCTGGTACATAACATGGCACACATGATGGATCCTATAGCCGAAGCATATGGGATCTTACTCATTCTATCTTTCTCTTGTTGTCTTTGAGGACACATTTTCTTAGAAAGATGTAGGCCATGTGACACTGGAACTAATCCCCTCTTGGATTGTTCCATACTAAATCTCTTTAGTATCTGGTCAATGTATGTACCCTAACTTAGTCCAAGCAGCCTCTTGGATCTATCACGAATGATCTTGATCCCTAGAATGCAGGCTGCTTCTCCTAAGTCCTTCATGGAGAAACACTTGTTCAACCAGTCCTTAACTGACTGTAAGACTGGTACATCGTTTCCAATAAGTAATATGTCGTCAACATATACTACTAGGATAACAATATCATTCCCATTAAACCACTTATAAACACATGGCTCACATTCGTTCTTAATGAAACCAAATTCCATTATGGCTTCATCAAATCGAATGTTCCATGACCTAGATGCTTGCTTCAATCCATAAATGTATTTCTGTAACTTTCAAACCCGTTTGGCTTCACCTGGTGTCACAAACCCTTCTGGTTGTGTCATATAGACATCTTCCTGAAGGTTCCCGTTAAGGAATGCTGTTTTGACATCCATTTTCCAAATCTCGTAGTCATGGTAAGCTGCTATGACAAGTATGATTCTTATTGATTTAAACATGGAAACTTGCGAGAAGGTTTCATCATAGTCAATTCCTTGATTTTGTCTGAATCCTTTAGCCACTAGCCTTGCTTTATAGGTGCTAACTTGACCTTCCATGTCCAGTTTTCTCTTGAATACCCATTTGCATCCAACAGGCTTTACATTAACTGGCTCACCGACCAGAACCCAGACTTGGTTCTGATACATGGAATCCATCTCAAAATTCATAGCTTCTAGCCATCTTGCAGCTTCTGAGCTTTCTACTACTTCCTTGTAGGAGAGAGGTTCATCATTGTCCAACAATAATGATTCACCATCCTCGGTGACAAGGAAACCAAATCTCTCTGGTTCCCTTAAATCTCTTGAGCTCCTACGCAGTACTTGTGTTTCTGGAACCTTTTCCACAGGGACCTATGGAACTTGTTCCTATACCAACTATTGTGTATCTTGAGCATTAACTTCATCGAAGTCAATCTTTCTCCCACTATCCTTTTTGAGGATGTGCTCCCTCTCAAGAAAGATGGCTTGTCTAGCGATGATCACTTTCTTGTCTTGAGGGTTATATAGGTAATATCCTTTAGTTTCCTTAGGATATCCTATAAAGATACACTTCGTGCCCCGAGGTGCTAGTTTGTTTCTTGAGAAGGCCTTATCAAACGCCTCGCATCCCCATACACGTGTATGCGACAAAATGAGTTTCTTTCCATTCCATAACTCAGAGGGAATTCCATTTCCCACCTTAGTTGGTACTCGGTTTAATGTGTATATTGCAGTTTGTAATGTATATCCCCAAAAGGATAATGGAAGATTCGCATGACTCATCATCGACCTCACCATGTCCAACAAGGTGCGGTTCCTACTTTCACTAACACCATTCCACTGTGGTGTATAAGGAGGAGTGAGTTGAGATAGAATCCTAGACTCCCATAAAATATCGATGAACTCTTGGTTCAGATATTCTCCACCTCTATCCGATCAAAGTTTCTTTATCTTCTTACCAAGCTGATTCTCTACTTCATTCTTGAATTCCTTAAATTTCTCTAAGGACTCTGACTTATACCTCATTAAGTGGACATAACCATATCTACTCAAATCATCATTAAAAGTAATGAAGTAAGAATATACACCTCTAGCTTCTACTAGAAATGGTCCACACACATCCGTGTGTACCAATCCTAGAAGCTCTGTGGCCCTTTCACCTTGTCCACCAAAAGGCGGCTTGGTCATTTTTCCTTGTAAACAAGCATGAAATCTATTAAGTGGTTTTAGCTCAGTAGAGTCTAAATAGCCATCTTAGCAGAGCTTTGTCAAGCGCTTCTCATTTATATGACTGAGACGGTGATTCCACAACTGGGTGATGTATGAGTCATGTGAGTTTGTTTCGTAATCGATTTCCAACACTTGGTTTTCGTAATTTAATACATACAAACCATTATTTAAATGTGTCATACCATAACATAAATTGTTCTTATAAAAGATACAACCCTTATTTCCAAACTTGAAAATAAATCCATCCATATCCAAACAAGATACAGAAATTATGTTCTTGGTAACACTAGGCACATAATAACAATTATGTAAAACCAAAATCATTCCAGTCGGCAATGAGAGGTGGTAATCGCCAATAGTCAACGTAGCCAGCCTTGCGCCATTGGCAGCTCGAAGATCCACCTCTCCTCTGTCAATCTTTCTAAATCTACTTGGTTCCTTCATTTTAATACAGATGTGAGCCCCACAAGCTGTATCTAATACCCAATGTGTAGAAATGGAAATATTACACTCGATAATGAACACACCTTTAGCGTCCCCACGCTTCTGGGTGCAGTTCCTCTTCTAGTGGCCCTGGTTTCCACATGCAAAACACAATGCCTCCCGTTCCTTTCCCTGCCTTTGTATCTTCCCCTTCTTGGAGGGATGGTGCTCGGGGGCTTCAGACCGTTTATAAGTCTTTGGCCCCTTTGCCTTGTCCTTCCTTTTCTTGTTCACCATAAGGACTGCGGGTTTGTCACGACCCATGTCCTTGTCTACCTGGCGAATCAAGGTCACAAGCTCCGATAAACTCTTCTCATTGCCGCTCATGTAATAATTGACAATTAAGCAAGATAAGGTCTTGGGCACACTACTACAAAAATGGGCAAGGGAAGCACGCCCTTATAACAGCGCTAAGCAAAACCGCTGATAAAGGATACCCTATATCAGCGCTAAAATTACAGCGCTGAAAAAGCTAATGTTTATCAGTGCTTTCTTAGCACTGATAATAGTAATATTTATCAGCGCTAGAAAAGCGCTGATAAATATGATCTGTATCAGCGCTAAAATTTTAGTGCTGATACAGTTGGTCTTTATCAGCGCTCAAAAAGCGCTGATAAAGGTTCGCCTATATAAGCGCTAAAAAAGCGCTGATACAGAACACCTCTATCAGCGCTCAAATTTCAGCGCTGATATAGGGTATCCTTTATCAGCGCTATAATTTTAGCGCTGATAAAGGTATCCTTTATCAGCGCTTTTGTAGCGCTGATAAAACCTTAGTCGACTTTTTTATAAAGTCGGTCGCACAGTGCCCTCGTTTTATCGCAGCTAAAGCCCTCGCGGAACCGTAACCCTGCTACTCTTCTCCCGAATACCGCTGCTATGTTCGCTTCGCCGGAGCTTGCCGCCCTCGGTACACTCGCCGTCCTCCGCCGCCCGCAACACCCTCGGCCGACCTCCACCGCCTGCCGCCCTCGGCTGCCCGCAACGCCCTCGACCGCCGTTCTCTGCCGCCCTCGGCCGCCCTCCGCCGCCCTCGGCCGCCCTCCGCCGCCTCCGCCGCCCTCCGCCTCACTCGGCCGCCCTCGGTCACCCTCCGCGGCCGCCTTCCGCAACCCGCAACGCCCTCGGCCGCCGTCTTAAGGTAACAATCTATGAAGAAGATGTATATGTTTTCATATAGATAGATTGTGTATAGCTGATTCTCTCTAAGTGTACTCATGATGATGTCTAGATGTTGGGAATGATCATCATTATTTTGGTATTACACCAATATGTCATCCATAAAACAACTACAATCTGGTCTAGGTACAAGTGAAATATTCAACTCATCAAGAGAATAAATGCCATGGGGAATTCGTCAACACAAATTTTATTATGAAGAATTCATAAAAACTATACATGATTTCAAAATTAGTTTATAGTATATCAGAATTTCTCAACCTCAAATGATGATAAACAAACCTTAGATCAATCTTAGAGAACAATATGGAACCCCTCAGCTGGTCAAATAGATCAAAAATACAAAGAAGTGGATATCTGTTCTTAATTTTCATCTGATTCATATTCTATTAATAGAAACACATATGTAATGTTCTGTCATCCTTCTTGGAAAATAAAACATGAGATCCCCAAGGTGACATACTCGAGCAGATGCACCCTTCATAATCTAACTCCTCTCATTGAGTTTTATGTTCCTGAATCTATTCTTGTTTCATTCTGAAAGGCGTTATATAAAATGGCTCAACTCCACGCATCAGCTCAATCATGAACTCAAAGTCTCTTTTAGGTGGTAGCCCTGATCAATTCTCATGAAACACATCCTAGAACCAGTCTACTACTGGGGGAAATATTTCTTGTTTCAATCCATTATCATCAAGAAAAATATTCGTAAACTGGTCTATGTTCTCACCTAGTTGTGGAAGAACTGGTCCTACATGGTCTACCAAGATATCCCATTCTCCATAAAAGACATGGGCTCTACCCTTATGAGGCATGACAGTCACTCATCTATGGTAACAATCAATGTGATATTGATTAAATACCAAAAATTACATCATCACTATCTATTCAATACATATCATATCAAGCATGTATAAATCGAAAATGAAACAATACTCACAAACCATGAGGGAACACCCCTTACGAAGACAGATGCCTTCTAATCACACCCCCAATGGTGTGTTGACCAACATGATCCCACAAAAGTACTCTAACACAAAACAGAAACCATTTACCAAGAGATAAGATATAAAATAATGAGAGGATCCCCTATTACAAGTCTCCTTTAGGTTCCCCTATTCGGTGATCTGATAAAGGTATCTCTCATCGATTGGAAATCCTCTATATCCTGTTATATCCTCCTTATAGAGTGATAGATAATCATCTTTTTAGTGAATCTAATATTCTTTTTTATGAATCTTGATTGTAGGTTAGACTACTTGATCTCCTTCCAAGGAAGTGGTTCCCTTCTACTGTATTTGGAAGTCTTCTTTTGTGTACTTGAACCATAAATACTAATATTTGAGATTCAAATAGGATGAAGATGAATAAATATTGGATGGATTCTAATCGTTTAACAATAGAGTACGAGAACGGAGTGAAAGAGTTCATCAAGTTTGCAAAGGATCACACAAAGGATCCTTCTCAAATCCTTTGTCCGTGTTTACGTTGTTGTTATTCTAGACTACTTACTCCAGAGGAGTTGGAAGAACATTTGATATGTCACGGAATAGATCGGAGTTATAAATGTTGGAATAAACACGGAGAAAAAGAGAATGTAGCTACTGGCTGGGATAAAACTGCGTTTTATGGATCGTCAGATATGAATACAAATATAGATAATGAAGAAGACCGTATAGAGGATGTGATTACAGATGTCAATGATGATGAAGATCGTATTGAGGAAATGACAAAGACAATTCAAGATGAACCCCGTGATTGCCCAAAATTGTTTGAGAAGTTAAAGAGTTGTGCAAAGACGCCAGTGTATGCTGCTTGCACTAAGTATACAACATTGTCAGCTGTACTGAAGTTGTATAAATTGAAAGCAGGCAATGGATGGAGTGATGTCAGTTTTACGGAACTACTTTCTCTCTTGAATGACATGCTCTCGGAAGATAATGAGCTCCCAAGCCGGACATATGAAGCTAGACGAATGCTACGCTCGATGGGAATGATTTCTGAAAGAATACATGCCTGCACGAAAGACTGTATATTGTTTCGAAAGGAGAACAAATCACTTACAGAATGCCCAAAGTGTGGTGCTTCTCGATACAAGAAAGATAAATCCAATCCTACGAAAGTTGTATGGTACTTTCCAATCATTCCAAGGTTTAGGAGTTTATATGGAAGTGAAGAAACTGCAAGACAATTGTCGTGGCATGCAGATAAAAGAAATAAAGATGGGTTATTACGTCATCCGGCCGACTCTCCTCAATGGAAGAAAATTGATCATGAGTATCCTGAATTTGGAAAAGAGCCGAGAAACCTTCGTCTTGCGTTATCTACAGATGGAGTGAATCCTTTTGGTTTTCAAACCAGCACTCATAGTACATGGCCTGTTATGTTGCTAAATTATAACTTGCCACCCTGGTTATGCATGAAGCGAAAATTCATCATGTTATCTATGCTTATATCAGGACCAAAACAACCAGGTAACGATATTGATGTTTATCTGACTCCTTTGATCAAGGATTTGAAGTTATTGTGGGACTCAGGTGTAATGTTGTATGATGCTTATAAAAGTGAATACTTCACGTTGAGAGCGATGTTGTATGGGACAATAAATGATTTCCCTGCTTATGGAAATTTGTCAGGCTATAGCATTAAAGGAACTCAAGGGTGTCCTGTGTGCGAAGAAGATACAGAATCAATTAGGTTGAAACATTCATCGAAATCTGTGTTTCTAGGACATCGTAGATTTCTACCTCGTCAGCATAAGTACCGATCTTAGACGACATCATTCAATGGAAGTTCAGAAAAACGCACAACACCGTCTCCACTAACAGGTGATCAGCTGTTTGAGAAAGTAAAAGATATGAACACTATTTTTGGTAAACCATTTTCAAAAAACCTTACGAAAATCGGTTGGAAAAAGAGATAAGTTTTTTTTGAATTACCATACTGGAATTGTTTGTACGTCAGACATTTTCTTGATGTGATGCATGTGGAAAAAAATGTATGTGATAGTGTTATTGGAACGTTGCTAAATGCCCCTGGCAAAACAAAAGATGGAATTAAGGCAAGGTTGGACATGGTTGACATGAGAATACGAGAAGAGTTGGCTCCCGTGAAAGGTGAAAATCGAATGTTTCTTCCTCCTGCTGCTTATACTCTTTCTAGGGCAGAGAGATATCAGTTTTTCAACTTCTTTAATGATGTAAAGGTTCCAGAGGGGTACTCATCAAATATCAAGAACATTGTGTCAATGAATGATTTGAAGTTAAAAGGTTTGAAATCACATGATTGCCATGTTTTGATGCAAGATCTAATTCCTATAGCTTTACGTTGCATTTTACCCAAGAATGTTCGTCATACGTTAACCAAACTTTATTTCTTTTTCAAAGCTATATGTAGCAAATTTTTAGACCCGGGGAAATTGCCAGCTATGGAAAAAGAAATTGTCATCATATTATGTGAATTAGAAATGTTCTTCCCGCCAACATTCTTTGATATGATGGTTCATTTGATGATTCACTTGGTGAGAGAGATTCGACTTTGTGGTCCTGTTCACTATAGATGGATGTATCCTGTTGAACGGTATATGAAGATTTTGAAAGGATATGTCAAAAATCGAAGTCGGCCAGAGGGTTGTATAGTGGAGCGATATATTGTTGAGGAAGCCATTGAATTTTGTATTGAATACCTATCTGATGTGGAAATCATTGGTCTCCCGAAATCTCGTCACACTGGATGCATTGAGGGTGGGGGAATTTCTGGAAGAGAAGTTGTAACAATCAGTATTACAGATCGGGAGCAGGCTCATCTTTATGTTTTGCATAACAGTTGGGAGGTTGCTCCATATATTGAAACTCACAAAGAAATTCTTAGGTAGTTGAATCCATCGAGGGCTGAAAAATGGTTAGCAGATACACATAATCACCAGTTTATAGGATGGTTTCAGGACCATATTTTTAAGCAGTTGGATGAAAATCCGAATTCAATTTCAGAACGACTTCGATGGCTAGCCGCTGGACCAAGTGTGTATGTATTATCTTACAGTGGGTATGTAATTAATGGTTATACATTCTATACGGATGAACATGATGAAGAGAGTACCATGAAAAATAGTGGAGTTACACTAGTGGCTGAAGCGATGCATGTTTCTGGTAGTAAGGATAGAAATCCAATTTATGCAAATATGTCATACTTTGGCATTATCAAACTAATATGGGAGTTGGATTATACGACATTTCAATTGTCGATTTTTCAATGAAAATGGATTGATAACAATAGTGGTGTTAAAATAGATGAATGGGGATTTATGAAAGTTGATTTTAGTAAAGAAGGGTACAAAGACGAACAATTTATAATGGCATCACAAGCGGTACAAGTTTTTTATGTTCCAGATCCCGCAAACCGAAAGTGGTCGATTGTTCTGTTATCGTCCAAAACTATTGAGGGTTCCGATGAAAATTCAGTTGAGGATGATCCTTTTAGTGGTACGTCACAATCAATTCGGAGCGGTCCCAATGCAGATGATGTTTTGTATGTTAGAGGAGACCACAATGAAGGGATTTGGATTGTCGATAGAGGTGTCAAATCTCTTCAACCTTTGAAAAAAAGAAAGAGAGTTCAGTAAACAGGTTATATTTTGTTTGTAATATAGATCTTGTTATCTCATGTTATTATCTTATCATTACAGAATTTATGTAATTTGAATGAACTGTTCAACCACTTTTGCAGATAATGACTTCTGCACATTCTGGTGCTCCTAACCTTGAGACTGAACAAGTCTCTCAAGCAGCTGCTGCTGCGGCTGCTGCTGCTCCTGCTGCTCCTGCAGCTCATGCTGCTGCTACTGTTGCTCCTGATGCGGCTCCTACTCCTCCTCCTGCTGTGGCTCCTGGTGCTCCTACTGCTCCTGCTGCTGCTCTTACTGCTGCGGCTCCTGGTGCTCCTACTGCTCCTGCTGCTGCTCTTGCTGTTGCGGCTCCTTCTCTTAATGTTGAGGTCCAACAACCATCAGCACATGCCATTGATATCATAGTATATGAACATATAGATGATGTTGATATCGATGAAATGGTCGGGAATGAAGGACCGACGTCGCAGAAATCACAGGTGCGTCGTAGTTTGACAGTGTTAGCCAAAATTCTTAAGGCGAAAAGAAAAGGCATCAAATTTGAAGTCGGGTGGAATGCACGAGGCCAACATGTGAATCCCAACAAGGCTATGTTTAGCAGTTACATTGGAGTTGTCACTCGGAAACGCGTGCCGATTGACATAGATTCATGGCACCATGTTGTGTCCGGGTTGAAGGCTGTGATCTGGGAAGAAATTACGGTAACATTATGAATTTATTTCTTTAATTAACTTGCAAATAAAATGATGAAACAGTGTCTTACTCTTCTCAATCTCTTGCAGAGTACATTTATAGTAGACGACTCACACAAGGATTATGTACTAAGGCTTGCAGGAAAGATTCATCGAGGTTTTCGTACTATTTTAACAAGATATCACCTGAAAGATTATAAAGGTAAAATAAACCCGCACCCACCCATTGTCTATGCGCACCTGATATCCCAAGAAGCATGGGATGCATTTATTGGCCGTCGTGGGGATGAGAAGTTTCAGGTACATTGTGAGTGATAATACGTTGTTTGAGGATACCTGTATTCATCACTTTGATTGTCAATATTTCATTTATGAAACAGAAACTCTGTACTGAAAATAAGGAACGTGCATCAAATCCAACATACCCCTATCGTAAAGCAAGGATGGGGTACGCTTCATTAGAAAAGAAAATGGTACGTATTGTAAATTTACAGTAATATTGTTAGGTGCCAATAAACAACATCATAATTATCTTTCTATGTTTATATGTAGATTGATGAATCTAAAACCAAATTCACTTCTATCCCACGTCATGTGCTATGGAAGGAGGCACGTGTGAACAAAGAAGGGAAGTTAATAGATGAGAACACACAAAAAGTGTGGGAAATATGTGTAAGTATGACACGATGATAAAAATATTTGTTTAAAATTGCTATTACATAAAAATAATTAGTTTTTTCCTATATCTGACAGTCATAGGAATCAGCTACTCCTGTAGCTGATACAGACCTATTATCGACGGCTTTGAAGCAGCCAGAAAAATACGGTCGTGTCAGAGGTGCAGGGTTTGGGGTGACACCCCGAGTATATTTTGAGAAGAAGAAAAAAATAGATGATACAGAGAAAAAATTGGAACAAATGAGCGAAAAAATAGCAACCCTTGAAGAACAATTGCAATGGCAGGGAGAGTTGCTAGCAACTTTTATGGGTGGGAAGCAAAGGGAGGACACAACTCAGGAACAACCACCGCATGAACATCCTGCCCCACCCCCCACCAGCTTTGAGGCGAGCCATTCACCTAAAAAAAATGTCTTAGCCGTGGTAATCAATATTCTAATAATGGTTCCCATGAAATATGAATCAGACAAACACTGATAATTTATCTGTACTGATCTTCTACAGGGTGATAATGATTGTGATTTATATCTGTCAACACCCACCTATCACCTTGTAGCGAGGGCTACAGTGTTCAATATCCCAGATGCCACACTGCATAATAGACCACTTTCAAAAGATCATCTGAAAGTGACGATTACTGTAGCTCATGAGCCAAATGCAATGCTACCTATTCCACTTGATGACGATGATATTCATACGGTCGAAAAGGCTATTGGGACATTCATTGCATGGCCGGCACAACTTGTAAGAGTACATGCAGACAAAGAGGTATTTATTTCCTTTTATTTTCAAGCTAAACCCTTAACAATTAATGAAAAGAGTGTCTAAATCAATGATTGTTGTTATAGACGGAGAAAGGAAAGGGGGTGAATAACATCGGCTCGAAACCATCTAAAGGATCGACCAATCGATCCCAAGGAGCTACTGAAAGCACAATAACACCACCTGTTCTCTTTCCACATTTACTAGCATTGAAGACTCATGTGGATACGAAGCTAAAAGATGGTAATAGTCATATAGTGATTTTCGAAGATAATATATACGGAGAGGAAAGTCAAGATTTCGTTGCTGCTGAAAATGTAAATGAAATCCTTGAAAACGGTTGGTTAGGCGTCACTGTTGTAAATGTATATATGAGGTATGTTTCCATGAATTGATTTTCTAAAAGCTGATCTAATGTGCAAATTATGACTAAATACATTTTATATTGTTGACAGACGCATTTATGAAAAACAGTTGAAGGGATTTTCCCATGAGCCAAGATTTGGACTGGTTAGTCCTCATATCACATCAACACACTAAACAAAAATAGAGTCATCAAAAAGGGATGCAATAGTGAAGGACTTGCTGAAAACATTTGAACGCAAGATTACAGATGACAGAATTTTCCTAATACCAACCATGCAGGGGTTGTAAAGACCCGCAAATTTCAAGGAATTTTTTTTCTTAATTTTCTTTGGAATTTTACAAGAGCGCAGCTTCAGACGGCACCTGATTCCGAGGCCCGGTGTGCCCGGAATCAATTTCCGAAGTTTGGCTCGGGTACGTTCAGTGAACGGACGAGCGGGTTTTTCTATCTTTTGAACCGGTGCCCGGAATCGAATTCTGAGGGCACTGATGAAATCGCAGCGCCGGTATTTGCTTAGAAACGCCTCTTCCGGAGTTGCGTTTGCTCAGACGTGGTTTTTAAATTTTGGGGCTTAAAGTCAGAAATAAAATAAAATTTGTGCGACAACTTTATTTTATTTCACTTAAGCTACTTGGAAGCCACTTGAACTGAGTTAAAGCGGATAGGATGCTATCCAGAAATATCCTACCCCCTTGGTAGGATATTTGTGAGGTGGGGCCCGCACGAGCCCCGCCGTTTCTTTCGCTAAGTAACGCACCCGCGAAAACCCGTCAAAGTAACTGAAAAGTCAACCGACACGTTTTCTTAAATTCTTAACAGACCATTTAATTGAGCGGTTTATTTCGTGAATTAAATGGGCTGTTTCGCTCGATTAATTAATTCAACAAACTGATGGGTCGTTACTTTCGCTTTTGCGTTTGTTGGCATGTTTATAAAATAAGACCAACCTAAAAATCCTTTGAAAGGATTTGAGAGGATCTTTGTTTCTTCATCTCCCCTCCCCGCGAAGAACGCGAAGAACGTGAAGAACGCGAAGAACGCCGGCGACCGGAATTCAACGACGCACACCGTGATCTGCGACGTCGACGAACGCTACCCGCGACGTTCTTCGGCGACGCCTCTTCTTCCGCGGCTGATCCTCGTTCGGCAACTAAGGTGAGAATCGAATCGTTTATTTCTCCCCTTTTTATAATTCAATATCAACGGATTTAAATTAATCCGTTTGATCATGATCCGGAGATTGGCGACGCGACGCCGGATACCGCGACGACGCGACGATCTCCTTCATCCGCGACGAGCGATTCCGCGACGACCTCTCGTCCGACGACGACGACAAGGTAAGGGATGTTGGAATATTTTTATCTTATTTCCCCGTGTTTATTCTTTTAAAGTGAAGAACATGATCTCCGACAATTTTAATTTATTTAAAATTGTTGTTGATTATTCCTCCCGTGGTTTATGACTAACGCGGAGGGTGCGGGTCTAACGAACAAGACCCGGCAACCCTCCGCCGATCTCTTTTGTTGTGCGGATATGGCGGACGACGACGAACCACGCGGCAGGGGCGATCTGTTGATCCCGCAGTGAAGGTCGGCCCCCGGGAGGAGCAACGGCGCAGACGGGAGACAAAACGGGCCACCGGAGCAACTCCGGCGGCCCGCGGAAGGCGGCGGCGGCGCGGGTCGCCGGCAAGGCGGCGCCGGCAACCGGAGGCGGCGGCGCCCGGCGCGCCGCCGTGGAGGAGTTCCGCCGCGGCTGAAGCCGCGGCGGCGGCGGCCGGTTCCGCGGCCGCGCGGAACCGGGGAGGGACGCGGCGGCCCGGCCGCGTCCGCGTGACAGGCGGCCCCCCGCGGGGCCGCGTTTCTTTCAAGCCGCGGGTCAAACCCGCGGCGGCGGCTCCTTCGGCCGCTCGGCCGAAGCCGAGCCGGCCGGTCCGGTCGGCCGGGCCGCGCCCAGGCCGGACCGGACCCGGCCTAGCCGGGTCGGGCCGACCCGGTTCGGCCGACCCAGGGGGGGTTCGGGCCGGGTCGCCCCGGGCCCAGAACCCCGTTTTCGGGCCTTCATCGGTCTTTCGCCCATATCTTGGGCCCGGGACCCCCGATTGACGAACCGTCAGCGGCTACGCGATCCTTGGATCGAGACGGTCGTTTCGGTATATTATACTCAAGGTTTCGGAAGACTTTGGGTTCGGCCGGGTTGGTTCGTACACGAAACCAACCGGGCCCTCGGAGCGGAAACGCTCATAACTTGAGCTGCGGACGTCCGATCGACGCACCGTCAGCTGTGGTAGTTTCCTCTAAGTGAGACGGAACTTTTGGCATACTCCGCCCGAGGATCGGACACAGGCGGAGTACGGTCGGGTTGGTTTTGCCCTAAAAACCAACCGGGCCCCTGGGACGAAAATGCCAATAACTCTCAGACCGGGCGTCCGATTGACGCGCCGTCTGTTGCGTTGAGATCCTGTTGTCGATACGGAACTTTTGGATACATCAACTTCGGACTACGTGTCAGTTGATGTATCAGCCTCTCGGCTCGTGGAGCGGACCCTCCTAAACGAGCTCGCTATGTGCGGGAACCCTAGCGCTGGCTGTGACTTCGACGACAGAGCAGAGATCCTCCGTGGACTGCGACGACGGTAGAGCAGAGATCCTCCGTGGACTGCGACGACGGCAGAGCAGAGATCCTCAGTGGACTGCGACGACGGCAGAGCAGAGATCCTTCGTGGACTGCGGCGACGACTGTGCAGAGATCCTCAGTGGACTGCGTCGACTACTGCACTCAGCGATCCTACGTGGATCAGTGCTACAGGTTCTGTGTGAGCCCGATCCTATGTGGGTCCTTACTACCGGTTCTGTGTGAGCCACTGCCTACAGGTTCTGTGTGAGCCCGATCCTACGTGGGTCTTTTGCGGGGGTTAGTACCTATCGATCCTTCGTGGGTCCGACGACTTAGATGGATCAGTGATCATCTTTGACGTCATCTGAAAAAGTATACCTGGTTGAGCTGAATCTTATGTTACTCTCCTTTGTGGATTGTGTTGAACTATCCTATGTGGATTTACTGTTTACTCTCCTTGTGGATTTGAGTCTTGCTTTCCTTTGTGGATTGAGTTTTTCTTGAGCTCGTGAGCAGAGCTAGAATTGGGGACTTAGGTATATGTATGGGCATATACCTAAGTCGAGTCAGATGTTACTTCGTGATTGCATCTTTCTTTTGTGCTATATCCTTTGTGGATTTCGGGAGACCTTCGGGGGTCTCGGGGTCCTTACTGAGTAGCTTATACTCACCCCTGCACGGGTTATGCCCGCACCTTGTTGTGTTGGATGCAGACGACGGACAGCGCTGATCGCGGTTGGGGCGTGGAGCAGGACGGTACCTGGAGGTGGACCACTGGGCGGGACGTGCTCGGAGCGGACGTGGGACCCGAGGAGCCTGGAGGCTATCTGTACCCACCCTTCAGGTGGGATTGCCAGTGGACGACACGAGGCCGCCGTCTTTTCTTCAGTTGCTGTTCTTTACTTTTTCAGTTGTACTTTACAGTTGGGCTTGTATTTCCGGCCCCCTTTACTTTTCTGCACTTTACTTTCCGCTTGCTGACTCTGTGTGGTTGTTACTTATAAAGGCAATGCCTTCCCTGTTTACTGGGATTTTACGCCTTGGTGCTAGTCGCCAGCCCCTGGCCTATGGAAGGCGGGCTTGGGGTAGTCACGGCACGGGCCCCGAGGACGGGTCGTGACAAATTGGTATCAGAGGTGGTCGGTTCTACCGCAAACTCTGATCGTCTTTTCTTTCTATATGAAGCAATAGTGTTTAGTGTATTGAGTGTGGTTATCAGTTCAGGGAGCCCAGTGTTGGTGCGGCGGCCGACGTATCCGTACACCAGGACCCTGACCCCTGATTTCCGACTTAATGCATGAAAACATTGATTGCGTGTGTGTCCCAAGTTTCTTTGTGATTACTTGTGTCATCTCACCGGGTATACTGATCTGCTTTATGAAAGTCTCAAGTTTTCCTTGTGATTACTTGTGCCAGCTCACCAGGTATACTGTTCTGACTGTGGTGCTCTTGTTCTCCTTTTCAGGATGGCCCCGCGACGACAGCCAGCTAGGGTTCCGAGTGTAGGGCGCGACGGCAGCCCACCGAGCGACGAGGCCTCGGTGCAGGGCCCTTTGCCAGCAGTGGCACCGGCGGTAGTTTTACCCGCCGAGCCACTGATGCTACCAGTACCAGACGCTGACGATGCACGTCGCCTCAGGGCACTGCATGAGTTTCAGAGCCAGCGACCGCCCAGGTTTCGCGGTGAGGCGGACCCCCAGGCCGCCGAGGACTGGCTAGAGGCGGTGGTACGGATCTTTAGGCTAGTGAGGACACCAGCGGATCTCATGGTGATTCTCGCGGCGAGCCTCCTGCAGGCGGCGGCAGGACGATGGTGGAGCTTGATGCTCCGGGTTCACGATGAGGCATCCTTGCTCTGGACGAACTTCGAGAGCCTCTTCCGCTCTGAGTTCGTCCCGGCCACCCTCCGAGCGGTGCGCATCCAGGAGCTTCTCCAGCTGCGCCAGGGCAGCATGACGGTCGCTCAGTACGCGGCAAGGTTCACTGACCTATCTCGCTACTCGACCGACATGGTACGGGACCCCTTCTTCCGGGCCCGGACCTTCGAGCAGGGCTTGCGACAGGAGATTCGGGCGTCGCTGATCTCCCTCAGCATTCCGACCCAGGCGGGAGTGCTGGAGCGAGCCCTCCTGATCGAGAGCTTCCTGGAAGAGCCTTCTTCAGCGGCGAGACCTAGCGTAGGGCGGCAGGTAGCTGAGTCTTCGGCAGCAGGTAGCCGACGGATGACTCTGGGGTCCAGGCAGACCAGACCCCCACGCAGACGGCCTCAGGACACCGGCTCAGCAGTGCGGGGCACACAGCGGAGTGCCAGTCTTCCGAGAGGCAGGCTGTGCTACTCTTGCGGCGGGCAGGGTCACATGGCTCGTGATTGCCCGACTCGCCGACCAGAGGAGCAGCAGACGGTGGAGGGGCCACCCAGGCAGAGGCAGAGGGTCGACCGTGGCGGTCCGCAGGGAGGAGGCGGACGAGGCAGAGGAGCTGGCCGAGCAGCGGGTGGTGGGCGACGCTTCCAGGCTCTACCCCCACCACCACCAGGAGGGCCACCTCGACCACATGGAGCTGGCGGGCAGGGACAGGCCCAGCTCCAGGCAGTGGAGGCCTACGACCCCGACTTGCCAGAGATGATTCGAGGTACGATCTGTGTCTATTCCACCCTTGCTGCAGTACTTATAGACACAGGAGCGAGTCACTCTTTCATAGCCTCTGCCCTTGTTCGGAGCTCGGAGATTCCGAATGAGCCGTTGGCTCGATCCTTACGGCTAGAGACTCCTACGGGAGCAGACTCGACGATTACGCATTGGTGCCGGCAGTGTGAGCTTACTCTAGGAGGCGAGAGCTTCGGCTGGGATCTCCTTGTAGCGGCGTCGAGGCCTTACGATGTCATCTTGGGCATGGATTGGCTATCCACGGTTCATGCCCAGATCGACTGTTTTAGGCGCAAGGTGCGATGTGTTCGCACCGACGGGAGCAGGTTTACCTTCACCGGCGAGAAGGGAACCTTTGCAGCACAGGATGGACTTCCGCGGAGGAGAGTGCAGCCCATCTCTCATCAGTTGGCTAGCCTCATCCTAGGAGCAGTGGACGTGCGAAGTCCAGCTTTTCCTGCAGTGGTGGACCAGTACGTGGACGTCTTTCCCGACGACGTTCCAGAGCTACCTCCTCGTAGAGAGGTAGACTTTTACATCGACTTGTACCCCGGGACAGCCCCGATATCTACTCCAGCATATCGGATGGCCCCCGCCGAGCTTCGGGAGCTGCGGGTACAGTTGGAGGACTTGCTGAGCAAGGGGTTTATCCGACCCAGTGTTTCACCCTGGGCTTCCCCGATTTTTTTCGCCAAGAAGGCGGACGGGAGCTTGCGACTGTGTGTCGACTATCGTCGCCTGAACCAGGTGATAGTGAGGAACAAGTATCCGCTGCCACGGATTGATGACCTCTTCGATCAGCTCAAGGGAGCGCGGTGGTTCTCGAAGATAGACCTCCGGTCAGGCTATCATCAGCTCAGAGTTCGAGACGAGGACGTGCAGAAGACGGCCTTCAGGTGTCGGTATGGCCATTATGAGTTCTTGGTTATGCCGTTCGGCGTAACCAATGCTCCAGCAGTGTTCATGAGCCTCATGAACAGGATCTTCCAGCCATACCTCGACCGATTCGTCGTGGTCTTCATTGACGACATTTTGGTATACTCGACGACTGAGGAGGAGCATGCCTACCACCTGCGAGTTGTGCTAGACACACTCCGAGAGCACCAGCTTTATGGCAAGCTCTCAAAGTGCCAGTTCTGGTTACGTGAGGTCCATTTCTTGGGGCACGTCATCTCTGAGGCGGGAGTTGCAGTGGATCCCGCGAAGATCGAGGCAGTGCTAGCTTGGGAGCCACCCAAGAGCGTGACAGAGGTGCGGAGCTTCTTGGGCCTAGCCGGATACTATCGGAGATTTGTTCCAGACTTCTCCAGAGTTGCGGCACCACTATCAGCCTTGACGAAGAAGGGGAAACCCTTTGTGTGGTCAGACAGATGTCAGCAGAGCTTCCAGGAGCTGAGACAGAGATTGACCAGCGCACCTATCTTGAGGTTGCCTGAGGAGGGAGTCAGATACGTAGTTTACTGCGATGCATCAGGGACTGGACTCGGGTGCGTCCTGATGCAGGAGCGGGCCGTGATCGCCTACGGATCACGTCAGTTGAGGCCTCATGATCAGAACTACGCCACTCATGACCTGGAGTTGGCAGCAGTGGTCTTCGCTCTGAAGACTTGGCGGCACTAACTGATGGGCGAGCGCTTCACAGTCTTTTCTGACCACCAGAGTCTCAGGTATATCTTCTCTCAGAAGGACCTGAACCTGAGACAGCGGAGATGGCTTGAGTTCCTCCAGGACTATGACTTTGAGATAGTCTATACTCCTGGGAAGGGGAACGTGGTAGCCGATGCCCTCAGCAGGAGGACGGGCATTCAGCTCCTTGAGGAGGCGACGGAGCAGCTAGCCTCCTTACGGATATCCTTCGTGGATAGAGACGGAGCAGCCTTTCTTCAGTCTCTCACAGTCTCTCCTCCACTTCTACAGCGGGTCAGAGAGGCTCAGCGTGGGGACGCTGACTGTGAGACCCGACGTGCACTGATATCCTCAGGTCAGGCGCCTGATGGTTTCTCCCTTGGAGCAGAGCACAACATCCTTTTCAGAGGACATGCCTTCGTACCAGTCGCTTTACGAGAGGAGGTGTTGAGAGAGTTTCACACTTCTCCCTTGGCGGTGCATCCCGGAGTGGCGAAGATGTACCAGGATCTCAGGCGACAGCACTGGTGGCCGGGCATGAAGAAAGCTGTGGCAGAGTTCGTTTCACGATGCCTCACCTGCTAGCAGGTGAAGGCAGAGCATCAGGTACCAGCAGGCTTGGTACAGCCCTTGGAGGTCCCAGAGTGGAAGTGGGATGGCATATCTATGGACTTCGTGACTGGACTTCCACGCACTTCCAGAGGTCACGACTCCATTTGGGTGATTGTCGACCGACTCACCAAGTCGGCACACTTCTTACCCATCAGAGAGCAGGGCTCAGTGGAGAGCTTGGGACGTCTTTACGTCCAGGAGATCGTACGGCTTCACGGTGTGCCATCGTCTATCGTCTCCGATCGAGATGCTCGTTTCACTTCCCGGCTTTGGAAGGGGTTGCAGGAGGCGTTTGGGACGCGGCTCCATCTGAGCACAGCCTTCCACCCTCAGACGGATGGTCAGACGGAGAGGACCATACAGACACTCGAGGACATGCTCCGTGCATGTGTTCTCGACTTTGGTCGCAGCTGGGAGGACCACCTACCCTTGGTGGAGTTCGCGTACAACAACAGCTACCACTCCACCATCGGGATGGCACCATACGAGGCGTTGTACGGCAGACCCTGCAGATCACCGTTGTGCTGGACAGACCCTGGGGAGTCAGCACTCGTGGGACCAGAGATGGTCCGAGCCACGACAGAGAAGGTCCAGATCATCCAGGAGAGGATGAGGACAGCTCAGAGCCGGCAGAAGTCATATGCTGACAGGAGGCGGAGACCACTAGAGTTCGAGGATGGCGACCACGTCTTTTTGCGTGTCTCACCTCGACGTGGTTTGCGGAGATTTGGCCGAGGCGGCAAGTTGTCTCCACGCTTCATCGGTCCTTTCCAGGTCCTCAGCAGGATAGGAGAGGTGGCTTATCGCCTGGCTCTACCACCTAAGTTGCACCGGGTGCACGACGTCTTTCACGTGTCTCAGCTGAGGAGATACGTGCACGACCCGACGCACATCATCGACTTTGGGGAGCTGGACGTGGACGATGGGGCGACTTTTGCGGAGGTCCCAGTGGAGATCGAGGATCGACAGGAGCGGGTCCTACGTGGGCGGTCGATTCCTCTTGTGCGCGTCAGATGGCAGCACGGGAACCTCCAGGAGAGCACTTGGGAGCGGGAGGCTCAAATGCGTGCTCAGTACCCCCATTTGTTCCCCTAGTTTTTGATGTATCTTTACGGGGACGTAAATCCCTGAGGTGGGAGTAATGTAAAGACCCACAAATTTCAAGGAAATTTTTTTCTTAATTTTCTTTGGAATTTTACAAGAGCGCAGCTTCAGACGGCACCTGATTCCGAGGCCCGGTGTGCCCGGAATCAATTTCCGAAGTTTGGCTCGGGTACGTTCAGTGAACGGACGAGCGGGTTTTTCTATCTTTTGAACCGGTGCCCGGAATCAAATTCTGAGGGTACCGATGAAATCGCAGCGCCGGTATTTGCTTAGAAACGCCTCTTCCAGAGTTGCGTTTTCTCAGACGTGGTTTTTAAATTTTGGGGCTTAAAGTCAGAAATAAAATAAAATTTGTGCGACAACTTTATTTTATTTCACTTAAGCTGCTTGGAAGCCACTTGAACTGAGTTAAAGCGGATAGGATGCTATCCAGAAATATCCTACCCCCTTGGTAGGATATTTGTGAGGTGGGGCCCGCACGAGCCCCGTCGTTTCTTTCGCTAAGTAACGCACCCGCGAAAACCCGTCAAAGTAACTGAAAAGTCAACCGACGCGTTTTCTTAAATTCTTAACAGACCATTTAATTGAGCAGTTTATTTCGTGAATTAAATGGGCTGTTTCGCTCGTTGAATTAATTCAACAAACTGATGGGTCGTTACTTTCGCTTTTGCGTTTGTTGGCATGTTTATAAAATAAGACCAACCTAAAAATCCTTTGAAAGGATTTGAGAGGATCTTTGTTTCTTCATCTCCCCTCCCCGCGAAGAACGCGAAGAACGCGAAGAACGCGAAGAACGCGAAGAACGCGAAGAACGCCGGTGACCGGAATTCGACGACGCACACCGTGATCTGCGACGTCGACGAACGCTACCCGCGACGTTCTTCGGCGACGCCTCTTCTTCCGCGGCCGATCCTCGTTCGGCAACTAAGGTGAGAATTGAATCGTTTATTTCTCCCCTTTTTATAATTCAATATCAACGGATTTAAATTAATCTGTTTGATCTTGATCCGGAGATTGGCGACGCGACGCCGGATACCGCGACGACGCGACGATCTCCTTCATCCGCGACGAGCGATTCCGCGACGACCTCTCGTCCGACGACGACGACAAGGTAAGGGATGTTGGAATATTTTTATCTTATTTCCCCGTGTTTATTCTTTTAAAGTGAAGAACATGATCTCCGACAATTTTAATTTATTTAAAATTGTTGTTGATTATTCCTCCCGTGGTTTATGACTAACGCGGAGGGTGCGGGTCTAACGAACAAGACCCGACAACCCTCCGCCGATCTCTTTTGTTGTGCGGATATGGCGGACGATGACGAACCACGCGGCAGGGGCGATCTGTTGATCCCGCAGTGAAGGTCGGCCCCCGGGAGGAGCAACGGCGCAGACGGGAGGCAAAACGGGCCACCGGAGCAACTCCGGCGGCCCGCGGAAGGCGGCGGCGGCGCCCGGCGCGCCGCCGTGGAGGAGTTCCGCCGCGGCTGAAGCCGCGGCGGCGGCGGCCGGTTTTGCGGCCGCGCGGAACCGGGGAGGGACGCGGCGGCCCGGCCGCGTCCGCGTGACAGGCGGCCCCCCGCGGGGCCGCGTTTCTTTCAAGCCGCGGGTCAAACCCGCGGCGGCGGCTCCTTCGGCCGCCCGGCCGAAGCCGAGCCGGCCGGTCCGGTCGGCTGGGCCGCGCCCAGGCCGGACCGGACCCGGCCTAGCCGGTTCGGGCCGGGTCGGGCCGACCCGGTTCGGCCGACCCAGGGGGGGTTCGGGCCGGGTCGCCCCGGGCCCAGAACCCCGTTTTCGGGCCTTCTTCGGTCTTTCGCCCATATCTTGGGCCTGGGACCCCCCGATTGACGAACCGTCAGCGGCTACGCGATCCTTGGATCGAGACGGTCGTTTCGGTATATTATACTCAAGGTTTCGGAAGACTTTGGGTTCGGCCGGGTTGGTTCGTACACGAAACCAACCGGGCCCTCGGAGCGGAAACGCTCATAACTTGAGCTGCGGACGTCCGATCGACGTACCGTCAGCTGTGGTAGTTTCCTCTAAGTGAGACGGAACTTTTGGCATACTCCGCCCGAGGATCGGACACAGGCGGAGTACGGTCGGGTTGGTTTTGCCCTAAAAACCAACCGGGCCCCTGGGACGAAAATGCCAATAACTCTCAGACCGGGCGTCCGATTGACGCGCCGTCTGTTGCGTTGAGATCCTGTTGTCGATACGGAACTTTTGGATACATCAACTTCGGACTACGTGTCAGTTGATGTATCAGCCTCTCGGCTCGTGGAGCGGACCCTCCTAAACGAGCTCGCTATGTGCGGGAACCCTAGCGCTGGCTGTGACTTCGACGACAGAGCAGAGATCCTCCGTGGACTGCGACGACGGTAGAGCAGAGATCCTCCGTGGACTGCGACGACGGCAGAGCAGAGATCCTCAGTGGACTGCGACGACGGCAGAGCAGAGATCCTTCGTGGACTGCGGCGACGACTGTGCAGAGATCCTCAGTGGACTGCGTCGACTACTGCACTCAGCGATCCTACGTGGATCAGTGCTACAGGTTCTGTGTGAGCCCGATCCTATGTGGGTCCTTACTACCGGTTCTGTGTGAGCCACTGCCTACAGGTTCTGTGTGAGCCCGATCCTACGTGGGTCTTTTGCGGGGGTTAGTACCTATCGATCCTTCGTGGGTCCGACGACTTAGATGGATCAGTGATCATCTTTGACATCATCTGAAAAAGTATACCTGGTTGAGCTGAATCTTATGTTACTCTCCTTTGTGGATTGTGTTGAACTATCCTATGTGGATTTACTGTTTACTCTCCTTGTGGATTTGAGTCTTTCTTTCCTTTGTGGATTGAGTTGTTCTTGAGCTCGTGAGCAGAGCTAGAATTGGGGACTTAGGTATATGTATGGGCATATACCTAAGTCGAGTCATATGTTACTTCGTGATTGCATCTTTCTTTTGTGCTATATCCTTTGTGGATTTCGGGAGACCTTCGGGGGTCTCGGGGTCCTTACTGAGTAGCTTATACTCACCCCTGCACGGGTTATGCCCGCACCTTGTTGTGTTGGATGCAGACGACGGACAGCGCTGATCGCGGTTGGGGCGTGGAGCAGGACGGTACCTGGAGGTGGACCACTGGGCGGGACGTGCTCGGAGCGGACGTGGGACCCGAGGAGCCTGGAGGCTATCTGTACCCACCCTTCAGGTGGGATTGCCAGTGGACGACACGAGGCCGCCGTCTTTTCTTCAGTTGCTGTTCTTTACTTTTTCAGTTGTACTTTACAGTTGGGCTTGTATTTCCGGCCCCCTTTACTTTTCTGCACTTTACTTTCCGCTTGCTGACTCTGTGTGGTTGTTACTTATAAAGGCAATGCCTTCCCTGTTTACTGGGATTTTACGCCTTGGTGCTAGTCGCCAGCCCCTGGCCTATGGAAGGCGGGCTTGGGGTAGTCACGGCACGGGCCCCGAGGACGGGTCGTGACAGGGGTAATACTCTACGATTAAAGCATATCAATTATATTTTCACTTTTTTTATTACTTATTCCTTTTTGTGTTTTTAGGCAACATTGGTTGCTAATTGCGGTGAACTTGGATACTCCGAAGATTTATTTTCTGGATTCAAAGCTAGGATATCCATCAAACCGACCATACATGATGGAGTTTGTGAATCTGTAAGACACTACATCTTACGTTTTAGGTCTAAACATCAATTTATATAATATATATTATCTTTTACTGAGGATTCTGTTATGATAGGGCGGTGTACCAATATCGTCTAAATCATGGTATGAGGATAGGGGCTAAGCATAAGGAGCCGAGCAAGTACTACGTATGGACAAATATCAGGGTATATATAATAAAATTTCACTATCCAAACACACCTCAACACAAGTTATTTATTCTCCTAATGATCAATTTTTTTGCAGTGTCCAAAACAAACAAACGATAATGATTGCGGTTATTATGTTTGTAAATTTATGAAAGAGATCGTTTTTCATCAGCAAACTAGCATCCCTAAAGTGGTATTTTCAAAAACAATTACTAGTTCGTTTAAGTTATTTATTAATTCTTTATTTTTTTATTTTGCAGTACTACTATGACTGCCGAAAAGACTCATACTCACAAGACGATATAGATGTGTTCAGAAACGAGTGGGCTGCATACCTGATGACAGATTGTACACAAATACAATGATGATCTGACTTGGGGACATGTACAATTGGTGGTCATTTTTGAGAGGGGTTAAGGGGATCAGAAGATGAAATATTGTTGTATGTAAATGTTCGTAGCAAAATTGTAATTGTTATTAAATAAAACATTCTTTCTCTAATGAGTCATTTTTCCATTTTAACAGATGATATGCACCAGCAACATGCAAGAATGTTGAACCACTAAAATGGTCGCTCTCTTGTTTAAAATGGACACCACTTTAATTGAAAACAACAACTGACCTACGGAAATCCGACCAGACGCATCTGGATTGCCTTCATCCTTTAGGAGAACGATCCACGGGTCCTTGGTGACGTGTACGAGTCAACTCTGCCTCAATCCGAGGCACGGTGTGACCGCTACCACCCAAAGGGTCGCTCTCTTGTTTAAAATGGACACCACTTTAATTGAAAACAACAACTGACCTACGGAAATCCGACCAGACGCATCTGGATTGCCTTCATCCTTTAGGAGAACGATCCACAGGTCCTTGGTGACATGTACGAGTCAACTCCGCCTCAATCCGAGGCACGGTGTGACCGCTACCACCCAAAGGGTCGCTCTCTTGTTTAAAATGGACACCACTTTAATTGGAAACAACAACTGACCTACGTAAATCTGACCAGACGCATCCAGATTGCCTTCATCCTTTAGGAGAAGGATCCACGGGTCCTTGGTGACGTGTACGAGTAACATGCAAGAATGATGGACCACATTTCTTTGGCCTTTGGACAAAAAAACCAGTAAAATCTCCAAAATACCTTCATATCATGCATGAACCAGTAAAATCTCCAAAATACCTTCATATCACGCAGTTCTGAAAAGAGTCACTATTTAAAAGAAAGTCACAAATTTAGATACATCTCGAGATGGTCAGTTGTTGATTTCACTTAAAATTAAGTCCATTTTTAACAAAACAGTGACACTGTGAGTGGTGCCGGCCACACCGGGCCTCAGATTGATGCGGTGTTGAATCGTACACGTCACACATGAGTCATTGATCATTGTGAAAAAGTATCAATGCAATCAGAAGCCGTTAGATCAGTTTGGCGTATGTACATAAAATATTGTCCATTTTAAACTAAATACATACACTTGGAGTGATACCGGTCACACCGCGTCTTGGATTGAGGCGGGGTTGAGTCGTACACGTCACATATAACCCATGAATCGTTGTCCTAAAATGTTAACACAATCCGAAGTCATTTGGTCGGTTTCCCGTATGTCAGTTGTTGATTTCTCACTTAAAAATAAGTCCATTTTGAACAAAACAGAGGCACTTGGAGTTGTGTCAGCCACAACAGGCCTCAGATTGAGGCGGGGTTGACTCGTACATGTCACATTTGAAGGTGAGTATGCATACACGATAGTTGACCTTCTTAGAGAAGGGTTTCTGGAAGAGTATAAAAGACATGAAGCAATGAAGATCATTAGAGTGTTGGAGCAAATGTGGTTGCTACAAACAATGTGGAAATCGGCTTGTGCAAAGCGACCTAAGTTACAACTTGCAGGTATTGTACTCTATTTTTTTCTGGAAGGTTTCAGTTTAAATGCATTTTGGAATGATCATTGCTAGCCATTGTCTTTGAGGTTTTTTTGACAGCCGAGGGGAAAGGGTGGGGTCTGAAGACATTGTAGGATATGTCGAAGGGTGATTTTGTGTGTGAATATGTTGGAGAAATGTTAACTCCCGCAGTTCTGAAAAGAGTCACTATTTAAAAGAAAGTCACAAGTTTAGATACATCTCAAGATGTTCAGTTTAAAGACATTTTGAGGGACACTACTAAAGACATGCTCAGATATGCACACATCCCCCACTTTTAGATCGTTGTCTACTACAATGATTTTCCAAACAAGATATGCATTAGAACGCTCATGATACATAGAGCAATTCACTGGCCACCTTCGAGAATGATCTGAAGCACAAACCATGACAGCATTATGTTTTTAACTTCAGCACCTCAATTGAGAATGTGACACCTTTCAGGACTTGGCGCCATTGTATGTTGTTTCATCCACTGAATGGGTCTATCCTTTTATTTAATTTTTTTAACTTCAGTCAAATATTCTAGAAAGATGTCATGGCAGATCCTTCACCATTTTGTTTTTCTGAACATCTCATTACATTGTTAAAAAAAAGCAGGGTGTCTTACATTGTTTTTCTGGTGCGGGGGGTTGCTGTGTTCGGCTGAAGTCAGACTTTGGCACGTATGCTTGGTTGACAAATGTTGGTGTGGCGATTGATGGACCCCCGCTCAACGGCAGGGGTGGGTGGAGGTTAGGCTGTAACTGTGGCTGGCGTGAGTACGACAAGAGCGACATGCGACCTCTATAGGATGAGGGACGGGTACTTGCGGTGGCTTGGAGAGGGATCAGCTGCAGACAACGCCTCTTTGCGATGGCTAGCATTTAGCTCGAGGGTCTTCGACGAGAATGCTAGGTAGGCGATCTCCAGTAACGGCGTATGTATAGACGATGTTGGTTGGTGGTGTGCCCTCGCCCGATGGTGGGGGGGGGGGGGACAATGATGTCATAGGTGTTGTACATATCATATATGTAAGAACCCCGATTTTGAGCCTGTAAGACTTTGAAATTTTCTTGATGTTATTCTAAACCAGGGCGTTCAGACGGCGTGCGATTCCGAGCCCCGGTGTGGACGGAATTAAATTTCAAGTGTGTTCACACTAGACACGCTAAATAAACATCATAACTCCTAAAAGGTTGCTCGGATGGAAAAAACGAGGGCACCGTTGAGTTTGGAACGTGCCGTTTACCCTAGGAGGGGTATGACTTTCACGGGCGCGACGCTTCTGTGAAAAACACCACCAGGGGCGTTTTCGTAATTTGGCGGCCCCAGGCGCAAATTTTATAACTTTTGAACGGAAGATCGGATTAAAATTCCGAGACTTCCATTGCGCTCAGGGCATGGCGTTTACCCTAGGGGAGGCTTAATCGCGACCTCGCTGAGGGTTCGGGAACGGGGCCTACGGGCGGGGGGTTTAAGTGTTTTCTATTTAAACACCACCCCCACCCTCTTCTTCTCCCCCTTTCTTCTCCCTGGAAGAAGTTCTCCCAATGAAGGAGGAACTCCTCTCCTCTCTTCCATCTCTCCGGCAAGGTGCGGCGGCTCCGGTGGATCATCGTTGAAGCGTCGGGCTACGCCCAACGAGGTGGGCTCATGTTTTATCGTTTTAATTCCCACGGTCTTCTTCAAATTGGTTTATTTGGGTATAATTGTTATATGATCATCTAGATAAGCCCATATTCGAGTAGAACTAGTTCTAAGCTTTCCAACACATACTTCAGATTGAAAATCCGAGTCTCGGGGTGTCTGGGGTGGCCCCGAGAAGTTTTCTGGCCGTTTTCCCGTTTTCCGGCGATTCCAGCAGTGGTCCGGCAGGTTCCAGCGGTGGTCCGGCGGGCTCCAGCGAAAGCGGCGGGCTCCAGCGGCGGTGGCGGGATCCAGGCGGCGGCGACGCGGGCTCCAGGCGATGGTGGCGTGGGCTCCAGCGGCGGCAGTGCGGTGGGTCGACCGGGCGGCGGTGGTCGGTCGGGTGGACTGGGGTCACGGCGCGCGACCCCGCGGGAGGAACCGAGACCCGCTGGAAACAGGTCTCCGCGTGGACCAAAGACCGACCACAAGGGCCGGTCGGCTGAGCGGTGGACGGTGGGTCCATGGCCGGCCCGCGCGGCCGAACCGCGGGCCGGCGCTGCGAGCCGGCCCAGTCCGGGTGGACCGGCCGGCCAGGCCGGTCCAGCCCAAGGGGCTTCGTCCCCTCCAACTTCGGACACCCGTAACTTTCGCTATGGGTGTCCGTTTTGCGTGCCATATGCGGTAGTGTAATCCTAGGCTTGAGACAAATGTTTTGAGATGATTTTGGGGATTTTTAATTCCCGGGACGAGATCTCGGTGGAGCGTCACGTTCGTTAAGTACTACGCCAGGATTCTTGTTTTGGATGGCGCAGACACATCCAATGTTCGATTTGAGAATTGTCAGTGGCGTTGCGACCCTGGCATCGAAGCAGATATTTATAGCATGGTTTCGGGAGTTGGAGTCAGAGTTGATACGTGGGCCCTACGGGCCGTCTTTTGAGCCGCGTGCAACTTTTTTGCGCCTTTTTCACCAGACGTCCGTTTGAGGCGTTTGAATAGTCGTTTTTGTGTGTTTTTCTGAGAGAATTGCGATGGCACAGTTCGCCCGATGAGTATCAGAGTCGGGGTGTGGGCCCCACATGGACTGGCTACAGTGAAAAATACCATATTCACCGGTTGTTCATTTCAGGTGGGTAAGTAGTCCATCTCACGCGTTTTTCCGCGAGGACTACAACGGTGTAATCTGTTTGAGCATGTGGAGCCTCATTTGAGATCATGTTAAATGTGGAAACATGGGAGAGTGTTAGATGGAGATCCCTTTTGACGCACTCTGAACCAACGCAAAGTGGCGTTGTTAGTGACACCTGGTGATGTCAGTAGCAGTGCAGAGCTATCAGACCGATTTCGGGTCTACCCTCCAGCAGGGCTTGACAGTGGGTCACCCGACGACTCTTGAGGGTCTACCCTCCAGCAGGGCTGGGTAGTGGGTCGCCAGTCGTCTTGTTCCAAGTCTACCCTCCAGAAGGGCTGGGCAGTGGGTCGCCTGTCAACTTCTTCCAGGTCTACCCTCCAACAGGGCTGGACAGTGGGTCACCTGTCGACTTGTTCCGGGTTTACCCTCTAGCAGGGCTGGGCAGTGGGTCACCCGCCGACTTCTTTGAGGTCTACCCTCCAGCAGAGCTGGGTAGTGGGTCACCTGTCGACTTCTTCCAGGTCTACCCTCCGACAGGGCTGGGCAGTGGGTCGCCTGATGATGTATTAGGGTTTACCCTCCAGCAGGGCTGGGTAGTGGGTCACCCGATACCTTATTATGATTTACCCTCCAGCAGGGCTGTGTAGTGGGTCACCTGTTGGCATTTCAGACTCAGCCCTTCTTATGAGGCTATTCGGTGACTTTTCACCATGACTACCGGAGCGGGAACCTGGTTGTGCGGATCAGTGGTGTGACAGTTTTAACGTTACCTAAGGACCCACAAGGAAGATGATAACTCTCACCACTGTGACACGTCCCTGAGACGCGACCTAAAACCGTGCGGGCGAGTCAGTGCCGCCCAAATCAGATAGTATCAAAGTGCGGTGATTGAGCCCCTTTGACTTGGGCTTCCTAGGTGGATGAGACGAGATGCTGGGCTCTGCAGATGGCTTTACTTGGTACTGATGACAACTTATCCTGGGATGAGATTGGAGATGGAGATCCCCTTACACACTCGTTTGGGTTTCTTGTTGAGCATATATATATAATGGCACCTTACTTTTGTTTCCACTCCTTGGGATCAGTTACTCCCCTTCTAGGTGGGGTGAAGATGCATGAGGTATGCCACATGATTTCCATGTCTAGATCCTCTTGGTTGGACGAGTCAACCTCCTTCCTCTTGTTGGGTCGAGCTGCACTTTCTTTACTGTACTTTCCCACTGTCTTTGTTCAGTCTACTTCTCACCTCTTTAGTGATTCCTTTGTTTCTCCCTCGAGCTTTCGGGGCATCCTACTGAGTATCTTTATACTCACCCCTGCTTGGGCTTTACCTGAACCTGGTGTGCCCTTGCAGACGACGGACAGGTCGATCGTGACTACGAAGGAGCGTAGAGGTCACAACAGTTGGAGCAGTATACCGCGGTCATTCCAGAGTTTTCAGGTGGGAGTCTATCCAGTTGTTTTATTTTTTTTACCTGTTGCTGGGTTGTGGCACCTTTGTGGTTGGGCGCATGTTTTTCCCTTTTTATCATTCAGTTTACTTTCAACACTTTCAGCACTTTACTTGCTCTATTTTAGTGGTTGATGCATGACTGTGGTTGGGTTATAGCTGTTTGTCCTATGGTTTCCTATTTACTCTACACTTCTGCATCGAGTGGGTTGTGTATGCGTGTGTACAGGTACTTAGGCGAAGGCCTCCCCGAGATTGTTACACCTTCGGCGCTGGTCGCCAACCTCTGGCCTATGGAGGCAAGCTTGAGGTAGTTGCGGCTCGGGACCGGTAGGGTCGGGTCATGACAAAGTGGTATCAAAGGTGGTTCGTTCCTTGGGATGTTGTTCGGACGTCCCTAAAAAGGAACTGGTTGGGATTTAGAGCAATGATGTTGACGTGTCTTGAGAGCAGCTCTCAGGCCAGGGAGTCCAGTGATGGTACGGGCGACCGACGTATCCATTCACCAGGACCCTGATAACCCGCTTGTTGACTCGGCATGCTGAGACACTTGTTGCAGGGAATTTTGGAACATGCATCCCATAGGATTGAGTCTTTACTATCTTTTTTTGAGTCATCTCCCCTTCGTTTTTACTGTTATATATATATATATGCTCATCCGATCGCTATATCCCTTGGTAATTTTCAAGATACCCCCACAACAGCAGCCAGCCAGGTTACCCTCTCCAGTTCATGACGACGACCTGGCGAGCAACAAGACGTCAGTTCAGGGACCCTCACATGACCCCCTTCCGCCCAGTGCTTCAACAGTAGCCCCTCCACCTGAGGAGCGGAAGTTAGTACCGACAACTCAGGCCGAGGTTGCGTACAGACTGAGCGCGCTATGAGACTTCCAGCGTCAGAGGCTGCTGAGGTTCGGCGGGGACCCGGATCCCCAGGTGGCGGAGAACTGGCTTGAGTCAGTGGCATGACTCTTCAGGCTGGTACAGACCCCAACAGACCAGATAGTGGCCCTTACTGCCAGTCTTTTTCTCAGGATAGCCGGGCGATGGTGGGGTTTGGTGACGCAGACCCATGACGAGTTGTCCCTCACATGGGATGGCTTCCAACAGCTTTTCCAGGAGGAGTACTCCCCCTCATGTTTACGTTCCGTTCGGATCCAGGAGCTTCTGGAGCTGAAGCAGGGGGGATGTTCGTGTCCCAGTACTCGGCCTGGTTCACTGATCTTACACGCTACTCGCAGGACATGATTCGCGACATCTACTTCTGGGCACAGAAGTTCGAGCAGGGTCTTCGCAGGGAGATCCGTGCTAGCGTGGTACCCTTGTGCATCCCCACTTACGACGGGGTGCTGGAGCGGGTGCTTGTGACTGAGAGCTTCCTAGCCGAGGGGCGCCAGATAGTAGGAGCTAGAAGTGGCCGCTTTAGAGTGGAGTCTTCAGTAGGAAGATGACAGAGAGCTGGGCCTCAGTCGAGGAGACCCTTCCGTGATCAGGCTCAGGGACAGGGTCGTACACCAAAGTGGCGCCGTAGGATTCCAGGGCAGACATGATAGATCCAATGCTATTCTTGTGACGGACTGGGTCACCTAGCATAGGACTGCCCGACCAGGCGTGCCGACCAGCCGTGGTAGGCAGCGGGCGCACCGCAGCGGTAGAGGCAGCGTCATGACCAGGGGTCACCTAGGTAGGGACCGGGAGGTCCTCAGGGAGGTGGCGCAGGCAGAGTGGCAGGACCAGGAGGTGGAGGATGGCGTTTCAAGATCCCTCCATTGCCACCACTAGGTGGCCCACGCCAGGCTCAGGGAGCTGGTGGTAGGGGCCGCGGGCAGCTTCAGGCCATGGGTGTTCGAGACCCTCCAGCGCACAAGATGGTCCGAGGTACGCTTCGTGTTTACTCCACACTTGCTTCAGTACTAGTAGACACAGACGCCAACCATTCCTTTATATAACTACTGTTGGTACGGGAGTTGGAGCTTCCAGTAGAGGCACTGACACCTGCACTTAGCCTCGAGGTTCCTACGAGAAGTGCCTCGTTAGTGACCTTTCTCTGCAGACAGTGCGAACTGTCATTCGGAGGAGAGAGTTTCACATGGGACCTACTTGTCATCACGATGGAACATTACGACATCATCTTGGGCATGGATTGGCTTTCCATGGTTCATGCCCAGATTGATTGTCGTCACAAACGAGTCAGGTGCATGCATGCTGATGGGACGAGGTTCACCATCCTCGGTGAGTGAGACCTCATGGCAGAGCAGACAGGTACTCTGAGCAGGAGACCACGACCTTTTTCTCACCAGCTGGAGAGCATGGATCTTGGAACAGCAGATGCTACATGTACCTAGATCCTTGCCGTTGTAGAGGACTACATGGATGTCTTTCCCAAGGATGTCCCGGGACTACCTCCGAGGCGAGAGATGGAGTTATGCATTGACTTACAGTCGGGGACTGCCCCGATATCATGTGCGGCTTATCAGATGACACCTACAGAGCTTTGGGAGCTACAAATTCAACTGGATGACCTTCATGAGAAGGGATTAATCAGGCCCAGTGTGTCCCCCTAGGAAGCTCCAGTTTTGTTTGTGAAAAAGGAAGATGAGAATCTGCGGCTTTGCATAGATTATCGTTGCCTGAATCAGGCCACGATAAAGAACAAGTACCCTTTGCCGAGGATCGACGAACTCTTTGACCAGTTGCGAGGTGCGAAGTGGTTCTTGAAGATTGACCTCCGATCCGGCTACCACCAGTTGCGGGTTCGTGAGGCCGACATCCCGAAGATGGCTTTCCGCTGTCGTTATGGGCACTACGAGTTTCTGGTGATGCCCTTTGGTGTGATGAATGCCCCCACCATCTTCATGGATTTGATGAACCAGATTTTCCAGCCGTACTTGGACCGGTTTGTGGTTGTCTTTATTGACGACATACTCATTTACTCGGTGACAGAGGAGGAGCATGCAAAGCATTTAAGGATGGTTCTAGACTTACTTTGAGAGCACCAGCTGTATGGGAAGCTATCGAAGTGCCAGTTCTGGATTCAAGAGGTTCACTTTTTGGGGCACGTTATTACAAAACATGGTTTGGATGTGGATCCCACAAAGATAGAGGCAGTTCTTGCTTGGGAGACACCCAAGAATGCGTCTGAGGTATGGAGTTTCCTTGGTTTGTCAGGGTACTACAGGAGGTTCGTGGAGGACTTCTCCAGGATTGCTACACCTTTGACCGCATTGACGCGGAAGGGATGACTGTTTACCTGGACTGATTAGTGCCAAAAGGCCTTCGAGGAGTTGAGGCAGAGGTTTACTAGTGCTCCGGTGTTGAGGCTTCCAGAGGAGGGCGTTGAGTTCGTGGTGTACTGCGACGCTTCAGGAGCTGGGCTCGAGTGTGTGCTGATGCAGCAACACGCAGTGATTGCGTATGGGTCGAGGTAGTTAAGGCCCCACGAACAGAATTATATGAATCACGACTTAGAGCTAGAAACAATCGTCTTCGATTTGAGGCTATAGAGACACTAACTTTTGGGTGAGCGTTTTGTGGTCTACTCAGATCACCAGAGCCTCAAGTATATCTTCACTCAGAGGGATTTGAATCTGAGGCAGAGGCGCTGGCTGGAGTTTCTGTAGGACTATGATTTAGAGATAGTCTACACTCCAGGGAAGAGCAATGTAGTATCAGATGCCCTTAACAGGAAGTCCCAGGCCTATTTAGTGCGGGAAGCTTCAGAGCAGTTGGCTTCCCTACGACTAACCTTGGTGGAGCAGGAGGGTACAACTTTTCTGCAGTCGATGGTGTTAACTCCTTTTCTCCTTGAGCGTGTGAGAGAGTCGCAGCTAGGGGATGTTGACATCAAGGTACTGCGTGATAAGATATCCATGGGTGATGCACCTGATGGGTATTCTGAAGGAGGGAACCACGAGATCCTGTTCTAGGGGCGAGCTGTAGTACCAGTGGATATGTGGGAGGAGGTGATGTGGGATTTCCACACTTCTCCCTTGGACATACATCCCGGTGTGCGGAAGATGTACAAAGACCTTCAGCGGCAGTTTTGGTGGTCTGGAATGAAGCGGAGCGTAGCCGAGTTCGTTTCTCGGTGTCTTACCTGTCAGCAGGTGAATGCAGAGCACCAGGTTTCGGCAGGGTTGTTACAGCCCCTTGATATCCCAGAGTGGAAGTGGGATGCCGTATCTATGGATTTCGTCACAGGGATTCCGCTCACGACGAAGGGCCACGACTCTATTTGGGTGATAGTGGACCGACTCACGAAGTCGGAGCACTTCCTTGCTATCAGGGAGTAGAGCTCGGTGGAGAGTCTGGGGAAGTTATATGTTCAGGAGATCATCTGCCTTCATGGAGTACCCTCTAAGATCGTCTCCTACCGTGACACGCAGTTTACGTCACGATTATGGAGAGTCCTGCAGGAGGTATTTGGGACTCAATTTCGGATGAGTACAGCTTTTCACCCCCAAACTGACGGGCAGAACGAGCACACTATCCAGGTGTTGGAGGATATGCTCAGGGTGTGCGTGTTAGACTTTGGCCTGATCTAGGAGGATCACATGCCCTTGGTAGAGTTTGCGTATAAAAACAGTTACCACTCTACTATTGGCATTACAGCCTTTTAGGCCCTCTATGGGAGACCCTGTAGGTCACCCTTGTACTGGGAGGAGGTTGGGGAGACCTCCCTTGTGGGCCTAGAGTTGGTGCAGGTGACAACGGAGAAGGTGCAGGTCATTCGTGAGCGGATGAGGACGGCTCAGAGTAGACATAAGTCCTATGTAGACCGATGTTACAGGCCTTTGGAGTTTGAGAAGGAAGACCATGTCTTTTTGAGAGTCTCCCCGCAGCGTGGAACGTGGAGGTTTGGCCGGGGAGGCAATTTGTCCCCGCGGTTCATTGGGCTCTTTGAGATCATGCGTCGGGTTGGTGAGGTCACCTACCGTCTTGCTCTACCCCCGCAGATGGAGAGAGTGCACGGCGTCTTCCACGTGTCGCAACTGAGGAAATACGTGCATAACCCCATGCACGTTATCAACTGGGGAGAGCTGGACATTAAGGATGAAGCCACCTTTGCGGAGCACCCAGTGGCGATTGACGACTGACAGGAGCGGACTCTGCACGGACGGGCCATTCCTCTAGTTTGTGTGCTGTGGCAACACGGGAGGGTGCAGGAGAGCACCTGGGAGCGTGAGAGCTAGATGCAGGCTCAGTATCCCGAGTTGTTTTTGTAGTTTTGTTTTTCGGGGACAAAAAATGTGAAGGAGGGAATGATGTAAGAATCCTGATTTTGAGCCTGTAAGACTTTGAAATTTTCTTGATGTTATTCCAGAGCAGGGTGTTCAGACGACGTGCGATTCTGAGCCCCGGTGTGGCCGAAATTAAATTTTAAGTGTGTTCACACTGGACATGCTAAATAAACAGAATAACTCCTAAAGGATTGCCCATATGGGAAAACCTAGGGCACCGTTGAGTCCGGAACGTGCCGTTTACCCTAGGAGGGGTATGACTTTCGCGGGTGCGACTCTTCTGTGAAAAACGCCACCAGGGGGTTTTCCTAATTTGGCGCCCCCGGGCGCAAATTTTATAACTTTTGAATGGAGGCTCGGATTAAAATTCTGAGACCACCATTGCGCTTAGGGCATGGCGTTTACCCTAGGAGGGGCTTAATCTCTACCCCAATGAGGGTTTGGGAATGGGGCCTACGGGCGGGGGTTTAAGTGTTTTCTATTTAAACACCACCCCACCCTCTTCTTCTCCCCTTGATTCTCCCTGGTGGAAGTTCTCCCAATGAAGAAGGATGAACTCCTCTCCTCTCCTCCATATCTCTGGCAAGGCGCGGTGGCTCCGGTGGATCATCGTTGAAGTTCCAGGCTACGCCCAACGAGGTAGGCTCGTGTTTTATCATTTTAATTCCCACAGTCTTATTCAAATTGGTTTATTTGCATTAAATTGTTGTATGATAGTCGATAGAATCCCATATTTGAGTAGAACTCATTCTAATCTTTCCAACTCATACTTAGGATTGAAAATCTGAGTCCCGGGGTGTCCGGGGTGGCCCCGGGAATTTTTCCAGCTGTTTTTCCCGTTTTCTGCCGATTCCAGCGGTGGTCCGGCGGGCTCTAGCGGCGACGGCGGGCTCCAGCGGCAGCGGCGGGCTCCAGGCGGCGGCGACGTGGGCTCCAGGTGGCAGCGGCGAGGGTTCGAGGCAATGGTGGTATGGGCTCCAGCGGTGGCGGCGCGGTGGGTCGACCGGGCGGCGGTGGTCGGCCGGGTGGACCGGGGTCGCGGCACGCGACCCCGTGGGAGGAACCGAGACCCGTTGGAAGCGGGTCTCCGCGTGGAACAAAGACTGGCCACGAGGTCCGGTCGGCTGAGCGGTTGACCGCGGGTCCACGACCGGCCTGCCTAGCCAAACCGTGGGCCGGCGCGAGCCGACCCAGACCGGGTGGACCGACTGGCTAGGCCGGTCCAGCCTAAGGGGCTTCGTCCCCTCCGACTTCGAACACCAGTAACTTTTGCTACGGGTGTCCGTTTTGCATTCCGTATGCATCAGTATAATCCTCGGCTCGATACAAAGGTTTTGAGATGATTTTGGGGATTTTTAATTCTCGGGACGAGAGCTCTGTAGAGCGTCACGCTCGTTAAGTACTACGCCGAGATTATTGTTTTGGATGGCGCAGACACATCCGATATCTGATTTGAGCGCTGTCAGTGGCGTTGAGACCCTGGAATCGAGGCCAAGATTTACATCTTGGTTTCAGGCATTGGAGTCGAAGTTGAGACGTGGGCCCTACGGGCTGTCTTTTGAGCTGCGTGCAGCATTTTTGCGCCCTTTTCACCAGCCGTCTGTTCGAGGCGTTTGAGTAGTCATTTCCGCATGTTTTTCCGAGAGCATCACAATGGTGCAGTTTTCCTGATGAGTATCGGAGTCAGGGTGTGGGCCCCACACAGGCTGGCTATGAAGAATAGTACCATATTCACCGGTTGTCCGTTTCGGGCGGGTAAGTAGTCTATCTCGCACGTTTTTCCGCGAGGACTGCAACGATGCAATCCGTTTGGGCATGTGGAGCCTCATTTGAGATCATGTTAAATGTGGAAACATGGGAGGGTGTTGGATGAAGATCCCTTTTGGCGCACTCCGAACCAATGCACAATGGCGTTGTTAGTGACACCTGGTGATGTCAGTAGCAGTGCCGAGCTATCGGACTGATTCTGGGCCTACCTTCCAGTAGGACTAGGCAGTGGGTCACTCGACGACTCTTGAGGGTCTACCCTCCAGCAGGGCTGGGCAGTGGGTCACCTGTCGTCTTGTTCGAGGTCTACCCTCCAGTAGGGCTGGACAGTGGGTTGCCTCTCAACTTCTTCCAGGTCTACCCTCCAGCAGGGCTGGGCAGTGGGTCACCTGTCGACTTGTTTCGGGTTTACCCTCCAGCAGGGATGGGCATTGGGTCACCTGTCGACTTCTTCTAGGTCTACCCTCCAGCAGGGCTGGGCAGTGGGTCACCCGTCGACTTCTTCCAGGTTTACCCTCCGGCAAGGCTGGGCAGTGGGTCACCTAATGATGTATTAGAGTTTACGCTCCAGTAGGGCTGGGCAGTGGGTCACTCGATACCTTATTATGATTTACCCTCCAATAGGGCTGAGCAGTGGGTCACTCGTTGGCATTTCGGACTCAGCCCTTCTTATGAGGCTAGTCGTTGAATTTTCACCGTGACTACCGGAGCGGGACCCTGGTTGTGCGGATCAGTGGTGTGACAGTTTTAACGTTACCTAAGGACCCACAAGTAAGAGGGGAAATTTCCCCACTGAGACGCGTCCCTGAGAAGCTACCTAAAATGGTGCGGGCGAGTCAGTGCCGCCCAAAGCGGATAATATCAAAGTGCGGTGATTGAGCCCCTTTGACTTGGGCTTCCTAGGTGGACAAGACGAGATGTTGGGTTGTGAAAATGGTTTTACTTGGAACTGATGGAAACTTATCCTGGGATGAGCTTGAAGATGGAGATCCCCTTACACACTTGTTTGGGTTTCTAGTTGAGCATATATATATAATGGCACCTTACTTTTGTTCCCACTCCTTGGGATCAGTTACTCCCCTTCTAGGTGGGGCGAAGGCGCACGAGGTATGCCATGTGCTTTCTGTGTCTAGCTCCTCTTGGTTGGACGAGCCAAACTCCTTCCTCTTGTTGGGTCGAGCTGCACTTTCTTTACTGTACTTTCCCACCATCCTTGTTCAGTCTACTGCTCACCTCTTTAGTGCTTCCTTTTTTTCTCCCTCGCGCTTTCGGGGAATCCTACTGAGTATCTTTATACTCACCCCTGCTTGGGCTTTTCCCGCACCTGGTGTGCCCTTGCAGACGACAGACAGGTCGATTGCGACTACGGAGGAGCGTAGAGGTCACAGCAGTTGGAGCAGCATACCGCAGTTGTGCCAGAGTTTTTAGGTGGGAGTCTATCCGGTTGTTTTCTTTCGTTTACCTGTTGCTAGGTTGTGGCACCCTTATGGTTGGGCACATGTTTTTCCCTTTTTACCGTTCAGTTTACTTTCAGCACTTTCATCACTTTACTTGCTCTATTTTAGTGGTTGATGCATAACTGTGGTTAGGTTATAACTATTTGTCCTATGGTTTCCTATTTACTCTGCACTTCTGCATCGAGTGGGTTGTGTATGCGTATGTACACGTACTTAGGTGAAGGCCTCCTCGAGATTGTTAAGCCTTCGGCGCTGGTTGCCTGCCTCTAGCCTATAGAGGCGGGCTTGAGGTAGTTGCGGCTCGGGACTGGTAGGGTCGGGTCATGATAATATATATATAAATAAAGATTGGGTCTTGTCTGGTCTATCCCCAGGGGGCTATGGGGTAGGTTTGACATGCTATGTGTGTGTGTGTTTGATTTTATTGTACCCCAAGTACCTACCTAATATATACATATATAATTATAAAATTACAATAAATATATTTATTATAATTTTATAAATATACCAGGAATGATGCGAACCATGGAAAAAAAATCCATGACCCGAAAATTAATTAAAAAAAGTACATCGATATAGATACCATAGGGTGGAAATGTGAGAAGAATGCAATAAAAAGCAACATCATAATCACAAATCACCTTCTTTTATATCTACCACCCCTCCCTCGAGTGTCGCCCCACTTTCTCAGGGGTCTTCCCATCTTCCATTTTATAAATAAATAAATAAATAAATAAATATATATATATTAGGTTCTTGGGGGTGCAATTACATTAAACACACACACCACACACACAGGATGGAAAGGCAGGTCATAGCCCCCCCAATAGGATAGTCCACCCATAAAGGCTTATTTATTCAATACATGGCTCGTAGGCCTAGTAGACATGAAACCCATTACATAGCCCATAGGCCCAATGGGCATGAAATCCCATTACATGGCCTTGAAGGCCCAAAATTTTGACCCAAAGACCCTTTGATGAATAGTACTACTACATCACCCAAACTGCTATAGAGCCGTCGCTGCTACAATACCCACTATAGTGCCCGTCGGTCAACTATTCTACCACTGCTATAGCATTACTACAACAACCTGCGCCCAATGAGTTTTGAACCCCGATTTCTGATGTAGTATTATGGGATGCTTACCACTAAGCCAAGCCCCGACTACAAATATATATATATATATATATATATGTATATTTATAATTATATACAAATATTTATAAATATATTTATTTATAATTATAATTATAAATAAATTTATATATGTATTTAAATAATTATAAAATTATAATAAATATTTTTATTATATCTATAATTTTATAAATGTATATAATTATATAAATATATTTATAAATATATACAAATATTTATAAATATATACAAATATTTATAAATATATAGAAATATTTATAAATATATAGAAATATTTATAAATATATTTATTTATAATTATAAATAGATAGATATATATTTAAATAATTATAAAATTATAATAAATACATTTATTATAATTTTATAAATAAATAAATAAATAAATAAATAAATAAATAAATAAATAAATAAATAAATAAAAATAAAAATAAAAATATAATTATAAATAAATAAATAAATATATATTTAAATAATTATAAAATTATAATAAATATATTTATTATATTTATAATTTTATAAATATATATAATTATATAAATATATTTATTATATATATAATTATAAATTAATACATATATATTTATTATATATATAATTTTATAAATATATATAATAACATAAATAAATTATTATGATTATACCTTTATCATCATTTTTTTAGCGCTAATAAAGAGAACCCTTTATCAGTGCTAAAAAATTACTGATAAAATGTATTTATCAATGTTAGAATTTTAGTGTTAATAAAGACCCGTTTTATCAGCGCTTTCTATTTTACCACTAATAAAACCGATCTTTATCAACGCGTTTTGGAAAGCGCTGATAAAAGCCTTTTGGGTTCTTATAAATTGAACCCTAACAAAACTCTATCGCCGCTACCCTGCTGCTACTACCGCTGGACCCTACTGCCACCGAACCCTAAGGTATGTACGGATCTATCTTGTTTGTGCCTCCAAAAACACTATTTTTTTCAGTCACACTTCGCTCGTACGTCTTCTCTTATTCTTGATGAACCAAATGAATAGGTCCCATACTAGTTTCATCTGGTTTGAGTAAGAGCCTCTTATCCTCCTCCTCTTGTCTTCTTGACGAATGACACTGGTTTGGGGTCGAAGGTCTTTGATAGTGGTGTGCATGACCATATCCACTTTAGATACAGCTTTGTTTGTCTCAAATCTGGTTCTACCCATTTTTCGTCGGTCGTGGCCTACAACGTGTGAGGATATTCTTGTCTTTGAGGAACCATGACACATGAAGTGGACCTCTAGCCAGATGACTTAGACTTTCTATACTCTTCCTCAGACCAATAATTCCCTGAACCAGTTCTAAAATTTGACGCTTTAGTCATTGCACTCGATCAGATCATTTCTCCTTACAAATAATTAGACCAAAGTGACTGAATTTTATCCTAGCATTTGAAAGAACAACTCAAGGTGTGCTTTTTTTTAAACATTTTGACATTTAGTTTTTATCATGCCATTTTTTCTTAAATTCATGGTATGCAAATGTCTTTTGACATATTCAAAGTGTTTCAAATTTATAATTTTGTAGTTTTATACATTTTTAAATTTATATAATTTTATAAAATTTATAGTATATCGTATTATACCAATATAATTTAATAATAGTTGTTTATTAAATATTTATACTTTTATAGTTTTATTCATTTATAAATTTATGTAATTTTATAAATTTTATAGTATATCATATTTACACCCACACACATATACTTCTATAAATTATGTATACTTTTATAACATATATGTACTTTTATATAGTTTTATAAATTTATATAAATTTATAAATTATGTATATTTTTTTAAAATATATATTATTTTATAAATTGTATATAATTTTATACTTCAATATATGTCTATAATTTTATATACTGATAGAAATATATATATACATTTGTAATTTATACTTTTATACCTATATACTTTTTTCAATTTATCAATAGTTTAATACTTTTATTCTTTTTTAAAATTTATTTCTATTAATTATACTTTTATATTTTTATAATTTTGTAATATGATTATTATTTTTTCAAAAAATTCATTTGGATAATTAAGAGTTATTTTATTATATGAAATATTTTATATTTTAAATCATAATAGATAGATTGATAATTGGAATTAGGCTTGATTGATTCATTTAGAACTGATGTCTCAACCTCTAAATTTTTTGGTTTAGTGTTAGGAATGGGCATAGACTCTATGTTCATGATTTCTCTCATGGGTTTAGCGATTAGTGATCCTAAAAAATAATCAAAGGTGTTATATTTAAGAGATTCAAGTAAAGAAGACAAAATTTTCTCATGTGAATAAATTAAATCAATTTCTTCTTGACTTAAACATGCTATAATAATTCCTTGATATTCCCCAAGACAACTTTAAACATTCTGTAACCAATTCACCTCATGAAACTCCTCATCATCATCATCACTAATTTGAGAGATTGGATTATAGATGTCGAGACCAAGGCTCATGTTTTCAAAGGTTGTCATATTTCCATTCCCAAATCATATGACTGAGTTGATTGTTTCTAGGAAGGGATGACCAAGAATGATAGGGGTTTTCATGTAACTAGATTCTACCTTTAAGGTTATGAAAATATATCATACTTTGGCACAAAAAAATATAGGATTTGGATTATACAACATCCCAAGTGTCAATTTTTCAATCCATGTGGGTTGATTACAGGAGTGCTGTTAAAATAGATGAATTGAGATTCATGAAAGTTGATTTGAGTAAAGAAGGGTACAAATGAAAACTATTTATAATGACATCATAGATAGTATAAGTATTTTATGTTCCAGATCTCACAAACTGAAAGTGGTCAATTTTTCCGGTATCAACCAAAATCACCGAAGGGTCAAATGAAAATTCAATCGAGGATGACCCTTTCCTTGGGACATCGGTATCATTTTGTAGTGATCCCAATATAGAAGGGGTTTTGTATGTCAAAGGAGACCAAAATGATGATATTTGAATGCTTTATATAGGGGTCAAGTATCTTTATCCTTAAAAAAGACTTTAATAATCAGGTTATATTGTTTTTATAATATACATTGCATTACCTCATGTTATTATCTATTCGCTGATGCATTTATGTAATCTAAATTAAATGTTCAACCAATTCTACAAATAATGAATTCTGCACATGCTGGTGCTTCCAATCCTGAGAAACAACAGGTTTATCAACCTGCTGCTACTTCCAGAGGAACAACAACCTTCTGCACATGCTGGTGCTCCCAATCCTGAGGAACAATAGGTTTCTCAATCCACTGCTTCTTCTAGTGCAGAGGTAAAATGAAAATTTTCACATGCCAATGCTACTAATCGATAGGAAAAACATATTGATGATGTTGAATCTAAGGAAATGGTAGGCGATGAAGAACTGATGATGCATAAAAAACTGTAGTGCCTTAGTGTGACGATGTTAGCAAAAATTATTAAGGAAAAAAGCAAAGACATCAAATTTGAGGTCAGATGGAATGCGTGGGGCCAGGCTATTAACCCCAACAATGCCATGTTCAATAGTTACATTGGGCTCATCACTTGGCAGTGCATGATGATTGATGTAGCTTTGTGGAACCATGTTGTGCCCATGCTTAAGACACTCATTTGGGAAGAGATTACAATAATATTATGATATATTTTATTTATTTTACTAAAAAATAAAATAACGAAACATTGAATTACTCTTCATCATCTTTTGTAGAGTTCATTTACAGTAGATGAATCCCACATGAAATTTTTATTAGTGTTTGTTGGAAGGATTCACAGAGGCTTCTTCAAAATTCTGACAAGATTTCATCTTAAAGACACTAAAGAGAAAATAAACCCTCACCTACTGCTTATGTATGCACACCAGATAACCCAAGAAGTGTGGGATGGGTAAGCTGTCCGTCATGCGAAGATGTATTTTCACATACATTGTGGCTGGTAATAATTTTTTTGATAATATGTGTATTCATCACTTTGATTGAGAGTTTTTTATTTATGAAACAACAACTGAGTGAATAAAATAAGGAATGGGCAGCAAAACCAACATACCCCTACCGTAAATTAAGGATAGGTTACACTTCACTTGAAAACAATTGGTACGTATTTTAAATCTACCTTAATACTTTTATGTGACATGAAACAACAACATAATTATATTCCTCTGTTTATATGCATATTGATTATTCCTTAACCAAAACCACTTCCATACCACATCATGTGTTATGGAAGGAGGGATGTGTAAATAAAGATGGGATACTAATAGATGAAAACACAAAAAAATTGTGGAAAAAATGTGTAATTATGATATAATACAATTTATTTTCTTTAAATAACTATTATATAACAATGATTACTTATTTTCCTATATTTTATATCCGACATAGACACAGGAATCATCAATACCTGTACTGGATGAACACATACTATTGATGGACTTGAATTATCTAGAATAGTATGGCCATGTCAGAGGTGCGGGTTTTGGGGTGACACCATGAATATATTTTGAGAAAAAAAAAACAATAGGAGGATAGGGATAAAGAAATAGTAGAGATGAAATAAAGATTATCTGCCCTTGAATAAAAATTTCATTGGCAGTCTGAGTTGTTAAAAAAAGTTATGGGGGGAAGAAAAGAGAAGAAAAAACTCAAGAACAAATAGTGTGTAAAGATCCCGCCCTACTCCCCACCATCTTTGAAGTAATATATTCCCCTCAAAGAGCCATCTTAGTTGAGATAATAAATATTCTAATAATTGTTTCTGCGAAATTTGAATCAGACATACATTGATTCATTTCCTGTACTGATATTCTATAAGGTGAAGATGGATGTGATTTATATCCATCATCACCCACCCATCACCTTATAGCAAGGTCTATGGTATTCAATATTAAAGAATACACTCTACACAATATACCACTTCTAATAGGTCATGTGAGAGTTGCGTTTAACATAGCTCATGATCCAAGCATCGAGCTACCTATTCTAATTGATGGAGAAGATATTCATATGGTTGACCAAGTTGTTGTAACATTCATCACATGACCTTCATATCTTGTAAAAACACATGTTGACAAGGTGGTATTCATTTTCAATTTATTTTACATGCTAAACCATTAACGATTAATGAAAATTGGTTTGAACCAATGAAGATTATTACAGACGGACAAAGGGAAGGGCTGAAATGAAAGTTCAACTCAAAACCATCTAAAGGATCAACCAACTGATCGAAAAGATATTCCAAAAGCACCTTTATCCTGCTTATTCAATATCCTTATTTACTAACATTGAAGGTTCATACATATACAAAGTTACAAAATAGTAGTAATCACATAGTTTATTTTGAAGAAAAAATGTATTGAGAAGAATTTATAGACTACATTGCTCTTGAGAATGTGAATGAAATCCACAACTATGAATGTAATCCTCAACTATGAATGTCTAGAAGGATCAATTGTAAATGTATACATTCCAAAAGATGATATACAATTCTAATTATGACTAAATAAATTTCATATTTTTGGAAGTTTGACAAAGAAATCCAATGGAAAACATGTTAACATTGGCAGTTAGGGTTTTTTTAAGAATGAGAAGTGTATGAATCAACTGCACGTCGATTCGACACGCGGTGTGACCAGTATGGATCAAAGTAATTTTTTTTTTATTTAAAATTAACATCAATTTTATTATAAAAGACAACTGAAATACTCAAAATTGAGAAAAAAATATTCAGATTGGTTTGATACTTTAAGACAACGATCTATAATTCATTTTTGATGTGTAGGAATCAGCCGCACCACAATCTAACACACAGTGTGACCAGTATAATTCCAAGTGTCTCTATTTTTTTAAAATTGTCATTAATTTTAGTAAAAAAAACAAGTGAAATATTGAAAACCATGTAAACACATTAATATTGTTTTTATACTTTAGTACAATGATCCATAATTCATTTGTGACATGTAGTAATCAACCACAAATCAATATGATGCATGATGTCACCGATATAACTCCAAATGTGACTTTTTATTTAAAATTGACATTAATTTTAGTAAAAAGAACAAGTGAAATACTAAAAACTAATCAAACACATTCAAATTGTTTTGATACTTTAGGAAAATGATTCATAATTCATTTATAACTTGTAGAAATCAACCACACCTCAATCCGATGAAAATTGTGACCGGTATGACTCTAAGTGTGTCTTTTTATTTAAAATTGACATTAATTTTAGTAAAAAGAACAAGTGACATACTGAAAACTGAGAAAAATAATTTGGATTATTTCAATACTTTATGAAAACAATACACAAGTCATTTTTGATGTGTATTAATCAACCATACCTCAATTCGATACACCCTATGACCAGCATGACTTAAAGTGTTCGTTATCAGTTTACAATTTACATTTTAGTTCAAAATTTTTCACTCACTAAAAACCAAGAAAACACTCTCCGATTATCTTGATAATTTACGAAAATGATTCATAAGTTAGTTGTGACATGTAGAAAGCAATCTTATATCAATCCAACACATGATGTGACCGGTATGACTCAAAGTGCGTGTTTCCAATTTCAAATGACATTTTAATAAAAAAGAAAAATGACATACTCAAAATTGAGAAAACACATTCATATAGTTTTAATACTTTATGAAAATTATAAATAATTCATTTTTGATGTGTAGGGATCATATGAACCTCAATTTGATGCACAATGTGACTGATATAATTCCAAGTGTGTCTATTTATTTAAAATTGACAGTAATTTTAATAAAAAGAACAAGTGACATACTGAAAACCAATAAAAGGCATCCATATTGTTTTGATACTTCATAAAAATGATTTATAAGTCATTTATAACATGTAGAAATCAACCACACCTCAATCTGACATATGGTGTGACCTGTATAACTCGAAGTGTGAGTTTTTATTTAAAATGGACATTAATTTTAGTAAAAGGAACAAGTGACATACTGAATACTGATCAAACACATTCATATTGTTTTTATACTTTAGAAATAATATCCATAATTCATTTTTGATGTGTATGAATCATTTTAACCTCAATTCGATGCATGGGGTGACTGGTATAATTCCAGGTGTGTCTATTTATTTAAAATTGACATTAATTTTTGTAAAAAGAACAAGTGACATACTGAAAACCGAGAAAACCCATTGTAATTGTTTTGATATTTTATAAAAATGATTCATAATTAATTTCTAATGTGTAGGAATCAACCGCACCTCAATCTGATGCACAATGTGACTGGTATAACTCACAACGTGTCTTTTTATTTAAAATTGACATTAATTTTAGTAAAAAGAACAAGTGACATACTAAAAATAGAGAAAGCCCATTTAAATTATTTTGATACTTTAGGAAAATGATTCATAAGTTTTTTTTACATGTATATTTCAGGCACACCTCAATCCAACATAGAGTGTGACCGGTATGACTCTAAGTGTGTCTTTTTATTTAAAATTGACATTAATTTTAGTAAAAGAAATAAGTGACATACTAAAAATTGATTAAACACATTCATATTGTTTTGATAATTTAGGAAAACGACCCATGAGTCATTTTTGACATGTAGGAATCAACAAAACCTCAATCCAATACACGGTGTTACCAGTATAACTCAAAGTGAGTCTTTTTATTTAAAATTAACATTATTTTTTGTAAAAAGAACAAGTGACATACTGAAAACCAATAAAACAAATTCATATTGTTTTGATACTTTGTAAAAATGATCCATAAGTCATTTTTGATGTGTAAGAGTCATCTGAAGATCAATCCAATGCACAATGTAACTGATATGATTCCAAGTGTGTCTATTTATTTAAAATTGACCTTAATTTTAGTAAAAAGAAAAAGTGACATAATGAAAACTGATAAAAAACATTCATATTGTTTTGATATTTTAGTAAAAGGATTAATAAGTCATTTCTAACATGTAGGAATCAACATCAGCTCAATATAACACACGGTGCGACCAATATAACTCGAAGTGTGTCTTTTTATTTAAAATTGACACTAATTTTAGTAAAAGGAATAAGTGACATACAAAAAACTGAGAAAACACATCCCGATTGTTTTGATGCTTTTTAAAAATGATCCATAAGTTAGTTGTAAGATATAAAAAACACCCAAATCTTAATATAATGAACACTGTGACTGATATGACTCAAAATGTGTGTTTTTATTTAACATTGACATTAATTTTAGTAAAAGAAACACGTGACATATTCAAAATTTAGAAAATGCATTCAGGTTATTTTGATACTTTTGTAAAATAAACCATGATTCATTTTTGATGTGTAGGAACCATCCACACCTCAATTCGATGCATCATGTGTCCAGTATGACTCAAAGTGTCTGTTATCAGTTTTAAATTGTCATTTTAGTTCAAAACACATGTCACTCATAGAAAACTAAAAAAAATTACTCCAATCACCTCGATAATTTAGGAAAAAAATCACGAGTAATTTGTGACATGTTGGAATTAGTCTCACATCAAATCGACAAATTATGTGATCAATATGAATCAAAATGCATGTTTCCAGTTTGAAACGACACTTTAGTAAAAAACATAAATGACATACTGAAAACTGAGAAAACACATTATAATTGTTTTGATACTTTAATAAAATTATTTGTAAGTAATTTTTGACATATAAGAATCATCCACACCTCATTATGATGCATGGTGTTATCGGTATAACTCTAAGTGTGTCTTTATTTAAAATTAGCATTAATTTTAGTAAAAATAATAAGCGACAAACTGAAAACCAATAAAACACATTCAGATTATTCAAATGCTTTATAAAAATAATCCATAACTCATTTATGATGTTTAGGAATCAATACCACCTCAATATGATGCATGGTGTGATCGGTATAAATCCAAACATGTCTTTTTATTTAAAATTGACATTTTCTTAAGGTACTCTTTCATATTAATGTTTAATTTTTTTTATATTATTACTAACATATGATTTGTTTTCTTACATAGGTTGATTCTTTTGATCGGTTTGAGGTTATTTTTTCAGAAACTGATACCATGGGTAGACTTTTTTGAGAGGGGATCGCAGACGCCAAAAGTTGAAACATTAATTTTTTTAAATGTTTCTGGATAATTATAAATATAATTGTACAAAACCTTGTTTGAAATGTATATAGTAGTGTTTTTTTATTCATGATGCCAAATTTATTTCAATTAAAATATATATTTTTTATACATAGGTTACAGGTTTTTTCTAGGTGTTATGTTATACAAAAAACACACTACAACATGCTGAGCCTTTATCAGTGCCGATAAAGGCCCCCCTTTACCATCACTATTGAAAGCACTGATAAAGGGTGGGCTTTATAAGCGCTAATGAAAGCGCTGATAACGGAGACCCCCCTTTAATAGTATTGGGGAAATTAATTCCTCTAAAACCCTTTTTGTGTGCTATTAAAGGGCTTATCTGTAGTAGTGAAACTAATTCTCAACCAATTCCAATTACATCAATTATTTTTAATTCATTGACCATATATTTTAAAATTGATATAAAATTGAAAACTATATTTATTTAATTTGATATCCACTCATTTTATATTTATAAACGAATTTAAAAATAATAAAATAAGTATTTAAATTTTTGGATATTTAACTAAATATTCTAAAATATAATTGGAATATAAACGGGTTAAGTAGATTAACGTTTTTCGAAACTAAATAGATTATGTTTTGGGAATCCCAAATTTCACAACCCCATCATCATCATTACATGAAGATGTTTATTTTTAAAGCACATAAATCCAATATATTATATTTTGAAAAAATCATTTTATAATTAAACTCCTTAAATATTTGGCTTTAATATATAGATTTTAAAATTCATTTATAAATTAAATATGGATTCAAATTTAAATTAAATAAATATATTTTATAATTTTATTTTAATTTAAAAATAAAAAATAAATCTAAGAATTATATTTAATTTGTTAAAATTCAAGGTGGTTTCCTTTAAAGTCATATACATAATTAATCACAATCTTAATTGGGTTTTTAGTTCATTACCTTACAAAAATTAAAACCCCACCGAAAATTATAGAAACCCTATTCAATGTACAAATTGCTATCACTTCATCTTATCAATGTTTCAAACATGACTAAAGAGAAGGATTTTAACAACACTAGAAAAAACCATCAATAATGTTAAAAATCATTTTTGATCTAAGCGTCATTAAAAGGGGGTACCCTTTTATTAGCGCTACTTCTATCACTGATAAAGGCTATGCTACTACAATATGCTATTTAAATTATAGCACACTGGAGCACCAAATACAGAAAATAGAAAAAATCACCCCACAAATACAAAAAAATATTATATTATAGACATTTCAAACATTTTCATGTACAATTAAATTAACACGTACAATTTAGCACAAATATTTCAAAAACATCAATAGTTTCATTGTCTTTGGTGCCTGAACCCCTCTAAAAAATCTTAATCATGGTATCAGTTGCCAAAAAAACCACCCAAACTCAAAAAAAATAATCCACCTGCATATGTAAACAATTATTATGTTAATAATACCATAAATAAATAAATTAAATATAAATTTGAAACAATAAATTAATAAAATGTCAAAATTAAACTGATAATGGACACTTTGCGTATTAACGGTCACACCATGCATCGAATTGAGGTGCATATGATTCCTAAATGTCACAAATGACTTATGAATCATTGTCCTAATGTATCAAAAAAATCCAAATTCTTTTTCTCAATTTTGAGTATGTCAATTATGTTTTTTACTAAAATTACATTTTAAATCGAAAACACGCACTTTGAGTCATACCGGTCACATCATGTGTTGATTTGGCATGAGTCTAATTCCTATAAAAAAGTGTCTTATGAATCATTGTCCTAAATTATAATGAGAATCCAAGTGTGTTTGTTCTATTTTCAGTGAGCGATACACGTTTTCACTTAATTGTGAATTTTAAAATGAAAACAGACACTTTGAGTCATACTGGGTACACTGTGTATCAGATTGAGGTGTGGATGATTCCTACATGTCACAAATGAATTTTATATAGTTTTTCAAATGTTTCAAAATAATCTAAATGCATTTTCCTAGTTTTGAGTATGCAACTATCTTTTTAACTAAAATATTAATTTTAAACTTAAAGCACACATTTTGAGGCTTAACAGACACACCATGCATCATATTGAGGTATAGATGATTCATACATGTCAAAAATGACTTATGGATAATTTTCCTAAAGTATAAAAACAATGAGAATGCATTTTATTCATTCTGAGTATGTCACTTTTCTTTTTCACTAAAATGTAAATTTTAAATAAAAAGACACACTTAGATTCATATCAGTAACACTGTGAATCAGATCGAGGTGAGGCTGATTCCTACACATCAAAAATGGATTATGGATTGTTTTCATAAAGTATAAAAATAATCCAAATGCATTTAATCAGTTTTGAGTACATCAGTTTTGTTTTTTTCCTAAAATGTCATTTTAAACTGAAAATATGCACTTTTAGTCATACAAATCACATCATTTGTTAGTTTGGAGTGAGACTGATTCCTACGCATCAAAAATGAATTATACTTAATTTTTATAAATTATAAATATAATACTAGCACTTTTGTTTTGGTTTTCAGTTAGTGACACATGTTTTGAACTAAAATGTCAATTTTAAACCGATAACAGACACTTTGAGTCATATCATTTACACCATGTTTCATATTGAGGTGAAGCTAATTCCTACACATCAAAATGAATTATGGATCATTTTAATAAAGTATAAAAACAATCCTAATTTATTTTATTTGTTTTGAGTATGTCACTTTTCTTTTTTACTAAAATATCAATTTTAAATAAAAAGACACACTTGGAGTCATACCAGTCACACCGTGCATCGGATTGAGGTGTGGCTCATTCCTAAACATTAAAAATGACTTATGTATTTTTTACTAAATTTCAAAAATAATCTGAATAAGTTTTCTCATTTTTGAGTATGTCACTTGTGTTGTTTACCAAAATGTCATTTTAAACTTAAAACACACACTTTTAGCCAAACTGGTCACATCATGTGTTGGTTTTACATGAGACTAATTCCAAAACATCAAAAATTACTTATGAATCGTTTTCATAAACTATCAAAACAAATTGAGCATGTTTTCTCAATTTTTAGCGAGTGACACTTTTTTTGAACTAAAATATCAATTTTAAACTGATAACGGAAAATTTGATTCATACCGGGCACACCGTGTAGAGAACCAATTTTTTCCTTGAAAGTCTTTGAAATATTTATATATATATTTGTAGAGTTAGGAATTGATATAGTGTCTGATTATGAGACTCAGTGTGACTAAAATTTATTTTATAAAAATATTAAAGATATTTAATATTGCGCACGCATAGTTTCTTAAAGAAAATGGGATAACTCTTAAACAAAAGGTTGGATTAGAAATATCAAACCATGGTTGAGTTCGTAATTCATTTTTTACCCTAGTTGTTACCTAAGATAGGTAGGTATGAGGATTTTGGAAATCTTTCCTATTGTCTCTATGTTCAATGGATGAATTAATTAATTCATTTTGACCTAAATCATTTTTCTACAAATATGTCATCAAGGAGAATTTCCTAGGGTTAGCCTCATAATCTCATAATCATCAATGAAGCTCTTCCTACTTCCATTGTTGAATCAAATCAGGTGATGATGAAACTATATATCAGAGAATAATGGGATACAACGAATGCAATGACTCCCATAAATTGTTTGTGGGCATGTTCTTCGATAACGAACGATCCACTCTCCAAGTAGGACTCATCAATTTTTGGTTTACACCCTTGTTAATTAAATTGATTGAGCATATAAATCCATTATATTGATCTGCACCAATTTTGGATCCTTATCATGTTCATATGTACTAGATTAAATTGTTTTTCAATTGTTTTCTATCCTTGGATCACCATTCTTGATCGAGGGATAAGAATGCTTGGCCATGGTGGATTTAACTTTTTTTCTTGTGCCTTACCCCTCTATCTCTTTGCATTCTTCACTGGTTGGACCTTATGATCCCGGTTCGACATTAATGGGCAGTACCGAGCTTGATTAGACCCCCTAAACCATGACAGAATCACGTGTGAGGAATGGATCAGTGAATCAGGCACAAATCTGGGATCATTGCAGAATGTGGATGATCATTTTGACAATAATTGATCAAATATTCAAATATGAAGGAACCCAAGGTGTGTGAGATGAATGAAGCATCACCGAGGAATTCCATAATCTTATTTTTAATGAACGAAGACCATAAAACATGATCCTCAGCTAGATCCACTTTTTTTGAATGGAGATAGGGCCAAAATAGAAGAGGAAAGGTCGGATCTGAGGCGTAGATCATGGATATGGAAATTAGGAAAAATCCAGACCAGAGTTTCGGAAGTTTATAAGGATGATATGGCATGTAGTCCTCCTACATGCCATGTACCTCATTCTCCGGTGGATGAGCCATGTGATGGATCACATGGGAAAGACTCTATGTGGGATTACATGGATAGGTACATATCCGTGTACTGATATACATAGACATGACCAGAGCACATGGGTGAAATCCTGTGTGAAGTGACACATCATATACCAAAGTATATAGACATGACTTGAGTACACGAACACGACCCAATCCTGGATAGTTTGGTCATGCCATGTAGTGAACCTTCACAATGTGTACTTCTACATGGGTTGGGAGCTGTGTACACCCAAGGACATGACCTGGTGGAGGAGTAGGACCACACACTATGTGGGTCCCCTCACACACAATGTACCCCTTGGCACCTTTTGAGGAAATTTCAAACTTCCATATCTCATTCATTTGAACTCGTATTTTGGCCCATGAATAGCCTATCCTGATTGTTTTTCACATGTAATGCAATGGTAGTCTCTATTGTGGATTTAGAGATATGATGTGGTATGTTTTGGGAATGAAACTTGGTTAGGAAATGCTCAATGATGGCGGTGATCGTGCATGATCACCCGAGACTTCTGAGTGGTGCCCTCTATTAGAGCTGGGAAATGGGTCCTTGATGACTACCGAGTGGAACCCTCTAGTAGATCTGGGTAGTAGGTCCTCGATGACTCTCTAGTGGTACCCTCCTGTAGAGTTGGGCAGTGGGTCTTCGATGACTCCTGAGTGGTACCCTTCTATAGAGATGGACAGTGGGTCCTCAATGACTATCAGAGTTGAACCCTCCTATTATACTAGGGCATGGGTCCTTTACCTAGAGTTTTGGAACCTCGATTGTCCAAAATAGTGACAAGGCATGGTTGGACTTGGCTCATTACTTCTGAGCAGACGTGTGGGATACTGGGCATCATTGATGGAATTTTGGAACTATTTACTACTCTTCTTCTTAGGCTGAGCTGTGATATGGATACCCCCTTACTCTTTAATTTGGGTTTCTTTTGGTTGATCATATATTTATTTATTCTATATCCATACCCTTAGATTTGGTTACTCTCTTTCCATGAGAGGCGAAGATGCACAGGGTATTTCATGTGCTTTCTGTATTTAGCTTCTCATGGTTGGAAAAGTATACTATTCTGATATAGGTGGTGAAGACTTGACATGTATTTCATATAATCACCATGTTGAGCCCCTTATTTTTGAACAAGGTTACTTTCACTCTTGGTATTGGGTTGAGTTGTTCTCTTTCATTGTATCATGCATCCTGTGTACTATCTACCATCTTTCTTTCTTATTGTATCTCTTACTACCCCCTTCAGTTTTTAGGGCATCCTACTGGGTTTGTATATACTCACCCCTACATGATATTTTACCACACATGTCGTGTCTTATGAAGATGATGGACACATAGGCAGTGACTATAGAGGAGCTTAGGGATACTTAGTACTTTGGACTGCATATAGTGGTTGCAACTTATGTATCATGAGTTGGGTTCTCTCAACATTTTACTTTTACAAATTTGTCAGGTTGGGAAATATTTATGGTTGGGTGTGAATTTTTCCCCTGTACTTTTCAGTTTCACTATCACACTCTTGTACACCCTAGAGTTTTTTCATGATTGGTTTATTTTCTAGCAGTTTCATCTTTTTATTATTCTTATTTTGCACCTTTTCATCGATATGGTTAGGTGTGTGTGTAAAAGTATTTAGGAAAATTAATTCCATTTAGGATATGCATTTTGAAGCTTATCATAAGTCCCTAGACTATGGAGGTGGGCTTGGGGTAGTTATGACTAGAGCCTCGGCTTGGGTTGGGTCGTGAAAGATTGATATAAAAGCAATTTGATCCTTGGGATAGTGTTTGGAGTAGTCCCCTTGTGAGGATCATGTTGGGATTTGGGAAATAGTGTTAGAGTGTCTTGAGCATGACTCTTAGGCTAGATAGTCTAGTGATGGTATGAGCGACCAACATATCCATTCACTAGGACCTTGACTACCTACTTGTTGAATCGGCATACTGAGACATTGGTTGTATGAATCAATAGTACATGCATCATATAGGATTGAGTCTTTGACTATATTTCTTGATTCATATTCTAATTATTAATATAAATATATATATATAAATATATATTCTCATTTGACTATGGTATGTCTTGATAAATTTCAGGATGCCTCCATGATGATAGCCAGCCAGGATACCATTTCTGGATCATGATGATGATCCGAAGAGTGTTAAGGCCTCAATTCAGGGTCCATCCCATGAGCTTCTTCCTCCAGGTGGGTAGTTCGAATCACCAATACCTATTGATATGTAAATCTTCCCAAAAGAGTAGGCTAAGGATGCGCACATGCTTAGCCAGCTCCGTGATTTCCATCACCAGAGGTTGTTGAGATTCCATGGTGAGCCAGATCCTCAAACATTATTGGATTGGATAAAGTCAATGGTCCTTATCTTCAAGCTTATTCGGAACCCTATAGACTAAGTGGTTGAACTGGAAGCTAGCCTCTTCTACAGAGAAGCTAGGTAATGATGGAGGCTTGTTATGCAAATGTAAGATGAGTCAACACTCTCATTCCCCAACATCCAGTAGTTTTTCCGTGAGGAGTACTACCCCACCTATTTATCCTTAGTTTGGATTCAAAATATTATAGAGTTGTAGTTGGGTGGGATGATAGTGTATGAGTATTCAAAAAGGTTTAAATACCTTACTTGTTACTCCCTTAACATGATCTGTGGTGGCTACTTCCAAGCATAGAAGTTTGAGTAGGGACTTCATAGAGAGATCCGTGCCTGTGTGGTGCCCTTGTTCATCACCACCTATGTTATGGTGCTCGAGTGGGCACTAGTGATAAATATATTTCTATTAGAGGGACACTAGATAGTTGGATCTAGTAGTGGGTGTTATAGAGCTGAGTCATCTACAATAGCTAGCAAGCGCTAGTCGATGAGATCTCGATGCAGGAGCCCCTTTCACAATTAGACTCAGGCATATGGTCAGACGGTATAGGGAAAACAAATATAAACAGGGAATCCCAAAGATATTAATTTCTATGATTATTATGGGAAAGTTTACATTGCATGTGACAACCTGACCATACATGCTGAGGAGCGAAGACAGGTAGCTGATGGACCTTCATGATAGAGGTAACATCATGATCAGGGATCTGCCAGGAAAGGGAAGGGTTGTACCTGGGGAGGAAGATCTGTTAGAGGAGTAGGAGGATATATTGGTGGTAGATGACACTATGATATCCTTCCATTACCACCACTAGGAGGCCCACGTCAGGCTCAGAGAGCTAATGGTCGAGGTCACAGATAACTACAGGCTTTGGAGGTTTATAATTTCGCTGTGTATGAGATGATTGGAATTATGATCTTTGTTTATTATACTCTTAATTTATTTTTAATAAACATTTTTTCTAGTCATTATTTCATATATATACTCTTGGTTCGATAGATGGAGCTCCCAATTGAGGCACTAGCCTAGTAGATTCGTCTCGAGGTTCCTACAGGGAACATTTTTTCTGTGTCTTTTATCTGTCGGTAGTGCGAGATATCAATTGGTGGAGAGAGGTTCACATGGGACCTTTTGGTTGTCATGATGGAAACCTATGAAATGATATTAGGTATAGATTTTTTTCCACGGTCTGAGTCCAGATTGATTGTCACTACAGATGAATCAGATTCCTTCGCACTGATAGAACGTGATTCACCTTTATGGGTGAGAGAGATATCAGGACAGGATAAATAGGTTCTGTGAGAAGGAGGATACAAGACATCAACCATTAGTTAGAGATTATAACCCTTGGGTTAGTAGGCTCTTCAAGCATTAGGATTCCTCTAGTCATGGAGGATTACATGGATGTATTCTTTGAGGATGTTTCAGGACTATCTCTGAGGATGGAGATGGAGTTTTTCATTGACTTGCATATCAATAATGATCCAATATATTCTATGGTATATCAGATAGACCCTACTGATCTCTGATAGCCATGGTTTTAGTTTTAGGACCTTTGAGATAAGGGTTTCATCAGACGTAGTGTGCCCCCCCTGAGCGGCTCTAGTGCTGTTCATGAAAAAGGTGGACAAGAGCTTATATATTTGCATGAATTATCACCACCTGAAACAGGAAATGATAAAGAGAAAGTATCCATTACCAAGGATTGATGATATATTTGACCAGTTTAAAGGCATGAGATAGTTTCTGAATATTGATCTCAGGTTTGACTACAACCAGTTGAGGGTTCATGAGGCTGATATTCCAAAGCTGGCATTCTGATGTCACTACAAACACTATGAGTTCCTAGTGATACCCTTTTCTATGAAAAATTCCCCCACAATGTTTATGGATTTTATGAACTGGGTATTCTAACTGTACTTGGACTAGTTTTTATTTTTCTTCATCGACAACATACTCATCTACTCTACATTGGAGGAGGAACATGTAGAGAACTTGAGGATGGTTCTAGATTTTCTTCGAGAGCACCATCTTTACGGAAAGCTCTTGAAGTTCCAATTATAGATTCCTGAGGTTTACTTTTTGGGTAATGTCATTTATGAGCATGGTTTGTCCATGGAACTAATGAAAATCAATGCAGTAATTTCTTGGGATCCACCCAAGAGTGTGTTATAGGTTTAGAGATTTCTTGGCTTGGAAGGGTACTACAGGAGGTTTGTGGTATACTTAACCAGAGTTTCAGCCCCTTATACCACCCTGACATGGAAAGTGAGAATGTTTATCTAGTCTAAGAAACACCAAAATGCCTTATAGGAGTTTAGGATGAGGTTGATGAGTGCTTCGGTATTGATAATACTAGATTAGGTCATGGAGTACATAGTATATTACTATGCCTCAGGAGCCGGGCTTGGCTGCATGTTGATGCAACGAAAGAAAGTTATCACATACGGGTCGAGGCTATTGATACCCCATGAGAAAAACCACATTAATTACAACCTAGAGATGGAATTGGTAGTCTTCTCTTTGAGGATGTGGAGGCAATACCTTATAGGGTAACACTTTATGGTTTACTCAGACCATCATAGTCTCATGTATGTATTCACACAGAGAGAATTAAACTTGAGACAACAATGCTGGTTGGATTTTCTGTAGGAATATAACTTCAAGATAGTCTATACTATGGGGAATGGAAATGTAGTAGTACATTCACTTAGATGGAAGTCCTAGTCTCACTTAGTGCAGTGGGATTTAGAGCAGTTGGCCTCCCTATACCTAACCCCCTATACCTAACCCTAGTGGTACAAGATGGTACAATTTTTCTACAGTTGATGATGCAGACTCCTCCAATTGTTGAGAATGTGTGAGATTCCCAGCTAAGAGACATCAATTGTGAGGTCTTATGTGACCGGATATCCATGGGGGATTCACCAGATGGATATTATTAATGAGGTAATCATGTAATCATTTTCCAAGAATGGACAATGGTCTCAATCACAATGTAGGAGGAGGTGATGCGAGAGTTCCACACTTATCCCCTAGTTGTACTTTCCAGTGTGGGGAAAACATACATATACCTTTATTAATAGTTTTAGTGGTCTAACATGAGACAAAAAATAGATGATTTAATCTCTTAGTGCCTCACCTGTCAGCAGGTGAAGGCCAAGCACCAAGTTACGATAGGTTTGTTGCAACCCCTTGAGATCCCGAAGTAAAAGTGGGATGACATATCCATGGAATTTATGATAGGTTTTCTGCATAAATCGAAGGTCCATGATTACATCTAGGTGATATTTGACTGACACATGAAGTTAATATGCTTCCTTTCTATTAGGGAGTTAAGTTCGGTGGAGAGTTTTGGGGAAATTGTACCTACGGGAGATTATTCTCTTTAATGGGGTTCCCTCGATGATTGTCTCAGCTCATGACATGCGGTTTACATCACAATTTTGGAGAGTCCTGTAGGAGGAATTTAGGACCCAAATGAGAATGGATACAACTTTTCAACCCCAGACCATTGGTAAGACCAAGAGAAATATCCAAGAGTTGGAGGATATGTTGAGGGCTTGCATGTTAGACTTTGACTAGAGTTAGGAGGATCACATGCCCTTGATAGAGTTTGTGTACGACAACATCTACTACTCTACCATCAGTATGAAACCTTTTTAGGCCCTATACAGAAGACCCTAAGGATTTAACTTATGTTGGAAAGAGATTGGTGAGACATATCTTGTGGTCCCAGAGATGGTGCTTGTGAAAATGGAGAAGGTCTAGGTAATTTGTGAGTGGATGAGTATAAACTAGATTAGATATAAATATTATGTAGATCACCAAAATAGTCCCTTGAAGTTCTATCAGGGAGATCATGTTTTCCTGAGAGTCTCCCCACAATAATTATTTTGGAGGTTCATTTAGGGAGGAAAGATATCCCTGAAGTTCATCAATCCATTTTAGATCATGCAAAGGGTTAGCGAGGTTGCTTACTACCTCACCCTACCCCCACAGCTAGATTGGGTGCATGAAATATTCCACATGTTGCAACTGAGGATATACATGTAAGATCCTACACACATCATCAAATGGGTTGATCTAGGCATCAAGGATGGATCCACCTTTGTGGAGCACCTGGTGGTGATCGAGGATCGATAGGAGAGGACCCTGCATTGATGGACTATACCCTTGGTTCATGTGTTGTGGAAGCATGAGAATGTTTAGGAAAGTTCACGGGAACGAGAGAGATATATGCAGGCTCAGTATCCCAAGTTTTTGGTTTAGTTTTAATTTTTGAGGATGAAAATATTGAAGGAGGGAATGATGTAGAGATCCAATTTTTCCTTATAAGATTTTGAAATATTTATATATATATTTCCAGAGTTAAGAACTGAGATGACATGTTATTACAAGGCCTGATGTGACCATAATTAATTGTATAAAATATTAAATATATTTAGTATTGAGAACACATAGTTTCCTAAATAAAATGAGATAAATATTAAAAGAAGCTCAGATCAGAATTCTGAAACCATAGTTGAGTTTGGAACACATTATTTACCCTAGGCATAACCTAAGATAGGTTGGCATGGGGTGTTCAGACATCTCACCTGTTGGTGGTATGTTTAATAGATTAATTATTAAATTAACTAATTAATTAATTTTAACCTAAACAATTTTTCCTATAAATACTTCATTATAGTGAATTGTCTTGGGTTAGCCTCATAATCCTAGAATCACCAATGACGCTCTTCCTCCTTCCATTAGTGAATCAAATATAGCGATGATGAAAATTTGGATCAGAGAAGATTAGGATGCAGCGAACACAGTGACTCCCTTTGATAATTAGAAAGCATGTTCTTTGTTGAAAAATGATCTAATCTCTATGTAGGAATCATCAATTTTTGGTTTATGACCTTTATTATTAAATTTATTGAGCAGACCAATCTCTTCTATTGATCTGCACCAATTTCGGATCCTTATCATGTTCATACGTACCAGATTAAATTTTTTTTAATTGTTTTATAACCCCAGATCCCCATTCTTGATTGAAGGACAATAATTATTGGCCCTGACCGATTAAAATTTTTCTTATTCCTTTTCCCCTTGATATTTTTTCATTCTTCACCGGTTGGACCCTACGATCCCATTTTGACATTTTTGGGAAGTACCAAGCCCGATCGGACCCCTAGAACTGTGATGGAATCATATGTGAGGAGTAGAACAAAAAATCAGGCATAGATCTAAGATTTTTATGGGATGTGGATGATCATTTTGATGATCGGTGGTTGAATCATCAAAGATAGAGAACCCAAGGCATGCAGGATGAACGACGCATCACTGAGGAATACTGTAATCTGATTTATGATGAACGATAGATAAAAACTATGATCCTTGTATAGATCCACTATTTTTAGATAGATATAGGTCTGAAATTGAAGCGGTAAGGCCAAATATAAGGAGTATATCACATATCTAGAAATCTAGAAAAATACCAACTACACGCCATGTATCGTGATGAACACACAGTGTGTAGCCCCTGGCTATGGTGGCTAGGGTTTCAGAAGTTTATATAGATGGAAAATTATGTAACCCTACTACATTCCATGTACCTCATATCCGGGTGTATGAGCCATGTGATGGATCACACAAACAAGACTCTGTGTAGGAGTACACATCCAGGAACACAACTGTGTACCAAAGTACAAAAATATGGCCAGAGCACATGGGAATAACCCTGTGTGAAGTGACATGCTGTGTACTAAAGTACACAGAAAAAAATTGAGTAAATAAACATAGCTATAAGGACATGACTCAGTCCTAGTTAGTTTGGACATGCTGTGTAGTCCACCTGCATGGAGTGTACCACTACATGGGTTGGGATCCGTGTACCCCCAGGGGCATGACCAGGCAAAGGAGTGGGACCACACACTGTGTGGGTCCTGTCACACATTGTGTACCCCTTGGATACTTTTTAGGGAACTCAAAGCATCTATATCTACTTTGTTTGAACTCAAAATTTTCCCCACGAATAATATATCCTTAGTGTTTTCCATGTAGAATGTGATGGTGCCCTCAATTGTGGATTTTGAGATATGATGTGGAATTTTCTGGGCATGATGCTTGGTTAGGTAATGCTCAAAATGGAAGTGATTGTGCATGATCACCATATACTTATGAGTGGTACCCTCCAATAGAGCTTGGAATTAGGTCCTCGATGACTTCTGAGTGGTACCCTCCAGTAGAGCTAGGCAGTGGGTCCTCAATGACTCCAGAGTGGTAACCTCTAGTAGATATGGGAAGTGGGTCTTCAATGACTCCCAAGTGGTACCCTCCAATATATTGGGCAATGGGTATTTGATGACTCCTGAGTGGTACCCTCCATTATATATGGGAAATGGGTCCTTGATGACTTCCGAGTGGTACCCTCCAGTAGAGCTAGGCAGTAGGTCCTCGACCAATTCTGAGTGGTACCATACAGTAGAGATGAGAAGTGGGTCCTTGATGACTATTAGAGTGGAATCATCATATTATAATAGGCCATGAGTCCTTTACCTAGAGTTGTGTCCCCTCAAATGTGCGGCATAGTGACGAGGCATTCCTGGACTTCGGTGGTTACTTCTGAGCAGACACATGAGATGCTAGGCATCATTGATGGACTTTTAGAACTGTTAACTACTCCTCCCCTTAGGCTGAGCTATGAGATAGAGACCCACTTAATCTCTCATTTTGGTTTCTTTTTAATGAGCATATATATATATATATATATATATCTTCTGTATCTATACCCTTGGATTTGGTTACTCTCTTTCCATAAGAGGTGAAGACGTGCGAGGTATGCCACATGCTTTCCATGTTTAGCTTCTCGTGGCACATGAGCCTCAGCCCAGTTGGCGAGATATCCTTAAGTGCATCCACAAGACCCAGGTTCAAAACCAGGTAGAGGTATATTTCCGGGGTACTATAGCAGTAATGTAGCAGACACTGTAGCAGGAACTGTAGTAGTACTATACACTGTGTGGGTACTGTAGCAGAACTATACACTGTACATGTACTGTAGCAGAGCTATACACTGTGTGGGTACTGTAGCAGTCACTGTAATAGGTACTGTTCGGTATTGTAGCAGTTGGAAATATTCACCTTAGGCCATCGGTTTGGGCTTCGAGTCCTTAAGGCTTTCGGACCACCCATGCCTTTGGGTCAGTAGGGAGTTCAGGCCACCTTTAAGGCCTTCGGACCACCTCAAGAACTTCGGGCCACATACAATTGCCCCAAACAAACTACAAAAAAGGAGAAGCCCCAGAAGAGGATTCAGAGTAGGTGTACTCATCAGAGCAGAGCCAAATGGATTTGTCAGAATGAGAGGGTATGATTATGCCATCGGGACCAGCCTGTGCTTACATGGGAAGCCTAGCCAGATGGCCATGCGAAGGTGGAGAGCTACTATCATGAAGCAGATGACGGGGAGGGGAAGTTCCTTGTAGATAGTCTGGTTGAATTCCCTAAGACCTTTGGGTCATGTAATCTCCTAAGCCTACGGGCCATGTAATCTCTGAGCCTACGTGCCTTGTAAGGGTTCTCCCTCATCCCTTAAAAGGGGGGTTATCAAAAATTAATAAAAATAAAGGCCTTCGGGCCATTCAGGATATGTTTAGCTTCTCGTGGTTGGATGAGTCTACTCTCCTGCTATAGGTGGCAAAGAACTGGCTTGTAGTTCATCTACTCTATGTGTTGAGCCCCTTGTGTTTGGATGAGGTTACTTTCACTCTTGGTGTTAAGTTGTTCTCTTTCACATTATCTTGCATCTTGTGTACTATCTATTATATTTATTTTCTGTTGTATCTTTTACTGCCCCCATTATCTTTTGGGGAATCCTATTGGGTATGTATATACTCACCCCTGCATGGGATTTTCTTGTATGTGTCATGTCTTATATAGATGGCGAAAATGTCAGCGGTGACTATAGAGGAGCTTAGGGATACCTAGTACTTTGGACAACGTTTGGTGGTCACAAATTGGATATCATGATATGGGATATCTAAGTATTTCACTTTTCCATTTTTTTAGGTTAAGACATATTTCTAGTTGGTTGTGTATTTTTCCCCTTTACTTTTCAATTTTTATTTTTGTACTCTTATACACCCTAGAGGTTTTTTCATGATTGATTTATTTTCTAGTTGTTGTATCTTTTTTATTATTATTCCTATATACTTCTCTATCAAGATGGTAATTTTTGTGCATATAGGTACTTAAGAAAAGGCTTCCCATTTAGAATTTTCATTTAGGTTCTTATCATCACCCTTTACCTATGGAGGCAGGCTTGTGGTAGTTGCGGCTCGATCACTAGCTTGGGTTGGGTCATGAAACACCATATATCAAATTGAAGTGAGGATGATTACTACACATAGAAAATGACTCATGCATCATTTTACTGAAGTATAAAAACAATCCAAATGCGTTTTCTCAATTTTGATTATGTCACATGTATTTTTTACTAAAATGTCATTTTAAACTAAAAACACACAATTTCAACCATACCAGTCACATAACGTGGCAGTTTTATATGAAACTAATTTCAAAACATCATAAATAAATGATATTTTTTTTCCATAAATTATTAGAACAATATACGCATGTTTTTTTTGGTTTTTAGTGAGTGACACATGTTTTGAACTGAAATATCAATTTTAAACTGATAACAGACACTTTGAGTCATACCAGCCACATCGTGTATTAGATTAAAGTGAGGCTAATTCCTACACATCACAAATTCCTTATGGATCATTTTACTAAAGTATCAAAAAAATATAAATGTGTTTTCTATATTTTGAGATTGTCACGTTTTGTTTTTACTAAAATGTCCATTTTAAATAAAAATACACACATGGAGTCTTATCAATCACACCGTGCAATGGATTGAGGTGAGACTACTTTCTACACATCCAAAATGAATTATGAATCATTTCCCTAAATTATAAAAGCAATATGAATATGTTTTCTTGGTTTTTAGTATGTCATTTGTATTTTTTTACTAAAATGTCATTTTAAACCGAAAACATGAACTTTGAGTCATACCAGTCACATCATATTTCAATTTGATGTGAGACTAATTCTTACGCATCAAAAATGACTTATGAATCATTTTAATAAATTATCAATATATTTTCAGAGAATTTTCTTGGTTTTCAGTGAGTGATAAATGATTTGAACTAAAATGAAATTTTAAACTAGAAACATAAATATTGATTCATACCTGTCATGCTGTGCTTTGGATTGAGCTGTGGGTAATTCCTATGCATAAAAAATGACTTATGGATCATTTTTTTAAAGTACTAAAACAATTTGAATGTGTTTGATTAGTTTTGATTATGTGACATGCGTTTTCAACTAAAATGTCAATTTTAAATAAAAGACACACTTTGAGTCATACTTGTCACAACATGCATTAGATTGAGGTGCAACTGGTTCCTATATGTCACATATGAATTATGGATCATTATCACATAAAAAAAATCTGAATGTGTTTTCTTAATTTTGAGTATGGCACTTGTGTTTTTTACTAAAATTTCATTTAAAACTGAAAATAAGAACTTTGATCCATACCAATCAAATCATGTGTTAGCTTAATGTGAGAATGATTAATACACATCACAAATGGATTATGAATCATTTTCCTAAATTATCAAGAAAAATCGAGTGTGTTTTTTCATTTCTCAGTGAGTGAGATATGTTTTAAACTATAATATCAATTTTTAAATTGATAACATACACTTTGAGTCATACAGAACACACCGTGTATTAGATTGAGGTGAAATTGATTTATAAACATGAAAAAAACATATAGACCATTTTCCTAAAATAAAAAAGTAATCCTAATGTGTTTTATCATTTTTGAGTCTGTCACTTGGTTTTTTTATTGAAATGTCAATTTTAAATAAAAAGACACACTTGGAGTCATACTGGTCACACTATGTGTTAGATTGAGGTGAGAATGATTCCTGCATGTCACAAATGTCTTATGAATCATTTTCCTAAAGTAGAAAAAATATATTAATTCATTTTATTAGTTTTGAGGATGTCACCTTTTTTTACTAAAATGTCATTTTAAACTGAAAACACGTTCTTGGAGTCATACTGGTCACATCGTGTATCAGGTTGAGGTGCGGTAAATTCCTACATGTCAAAAAAAATTTTAAGGATCTTTTTCCTAAATTATCAAAAAAATATGAATACGTTTGATTGGTTTTGAGTGCATCAAATGTATTTTTTACTAAAATGTCAATTTAAACCGAAAACATGCACTTTGAATCATACTGAACACATCGTGTGTTGGTTTGAAATGAGATCAATTCCTACACATCGCAAATGAATTATGAATTATTTCACTAAAGTATCAAGACAATTTGAGAGTATTTTCTTGGTTTCTAGTGAATGACACATGTTTTGAAATAAAATTTCAATTTTGAACTGATAACAAACACATTGAGTCATATAGGGAACACCGTGTATCATATGGTTGTACGATTGATTCTTACACATCACCAATAATTTATGTACCATTTTACTAAAGTATAAAAATAATATTAATGTGTTTTATTGGTTTTGAGTACGTCACTTGTCTTTTTTACTAAAATGTCAATTTTAAATAAAAAGACACACTTAGAGTCATATCGGTCACACCATGTATTGTATTATGGTGAATCTAATTCATACACACCAAAAATGACTTATGTATCATTGTTTTAAACATAAAACATACATTTGGAGTCATACTAGTCACACCGTGCATCAAATTGATGTGAAAGTGATTCCTACACGTAAAAAATGAATCAAATAATTTTTTCATAAAGTATCAACACAATATGATGTGTTTTTTCAATTTTGAGTATCTCATGTGTTTTTTATAAAATGTAAATTTAAACTAAAAACATGCAATTTGAGTCATACTGGTCACATCTTGTGTTAGTTTGATGTGAGACTAATTCTTACACATCAAAAATGACTTACGAATTGTTTTAGTAAATTATTAAGACAACCTGAGAAAATTTTATTATTTTTTAGCGAGTGACACGTGTTTTGAACTAAAATTTCATTTCAAACTAAAAACATAAACTTTGGGTCATTACGGTCACACCTTGTGTCTGATTGACGTGTGACTAATTCCTACACGTTAAAAATGACTTATAGATCATTGTTCTAAAGTATCAAAATAATCCAAATGTGTTTGATCTGTTTTGATTATGAGACATGCATTTTCAACTAAAATGTCAATTTTAAACTAAAAACATACTATTTGAGTCATACTGGACACACCTATTGGTACCAAGTTGGATGAAATTTGTTTTCGGATGCTAGAATAAGTGTTTTATGTTTGTTTTTTATTTATTTTTCATTATAAAAATTCAATTCAATTTTTTAGTTTTGGAGATCAGATTAAAGGGTTACTAGAATTAAAATATCAAATGAATTCTTGATAAGAAAGTCTATCAGTTTCAGTTTTATGTTCTGGAGATTTTTTCTGGATGAAGTTGTTTTCAAACTCACATAGTGTTCGGAATAAAGTTTTTGATCAGAGTGAGAAATTTTATTGGAGTATTAATGTCTTTCAAGATATTTGATACTAAATATGACGATTCTTTGGTGTTCTGTATGTTCTCAAACATCAAAAGTTAGTCAAAACTTATGATTCAAGATTTGTGAAATAAAGGAGGATAAAGGTTTTTTTAATTCATAAGACTCTATACTAATATAAAGGTTCCAAAAATCATTAATAAATCATAATACAAGCATGATTTTATGGAAGAATAAAGGTTATGAAGTCAAAGTCTTCCAGTCACAGCTCCTCGATGTGAGCATCACAAGATGCAAAAATTGTTTCAAGGTTGGTAAGTTTGAACTTTTTGAAGTTAGAAGTTTTGATGAAGTACTGATCAACCGATCCATTATATTGGAGGATTAATTATACTTTTCGATCCACCGAATGAACTAATCCATCGGATCAATTATCAATTTCAAATAATAAAGAAGAAATAATTCTTTTTTGACATCGATCTATCAGACAAGGTGTTCCAATGATCCATCAGGGATGTTTTGACACTGATTAATAAGTAGGAGTTGTTGGGACCAATGAATGAGATGAGTTTCAAAGACCAATCCATTTGATGGAATTGGAGACTAATCAATCAGAAAATGTTTAAAAAATACAGTGAACCATTTTCAAAAGCTCTGATTTACTTCAATTGGGTCAAGATTCATTGAAAAAATACGTGACATCGATACATCATATGGAACCAGAGACTGATCCATCAGGCACATGATGACACCGATAAGTGATCAGAGATTAGACTTCATCAGATTTAGGATCATCATTCTATGGTTTTGAATAATAAATAAAGTATATATGAATTGTTTTGATGATTTTGTTGAAGTGTTGTCAAGGGGTTTTGAATTGTCTAGAAGTTGCAACGATTTTTGTGACAGAACAACTAAATAAAATGATTAGAGTGATATTTGAAATTAAACTTACAAAGTGATTGAAAAGAGATATCAGTGTTAGAAAACCAAAGCAACCAAAGTTTTGAGAAGTTGTAACATTTTTTATAGAAGTTTTTTTAGTTTTTACAGAGCATCGGAATTAGTGTTTTCAATTTTTCATATGTTTCATCACAATGAAACTAGAATTTGAATGAAAATTGTATCATACTGAATAAATTTTTGTAAGTTGAAGTAGGATGAAGTTTTGAGAAGATTCAAGAAGTTTCAAGAAGAACCTATATTAGTTGAGTAACAATAAAATAGTCAAATATGAAGTTGAAATGAATGTAAAATTCAAGTTTCTGGAAATTTGGTTGAGTGTGAAAGTGAAAGTGGTTTCTCAACCATTCCACTTATGAAACTCTTATAAATATAGGTCAAGTACAATATATTCTGACACTATTTAGATGAGGTAGATAGTGAGAGAACTAATGTTTTTGTGGTAGTTATTGTGTAAGAAAGTTTCCTTGAGGAAGTTTTCTAGACAGAAGAAGTGTAAGGAAGAGGCTACTGTATTGGACCGAACCATCAGAAATACATTTTTGGGGAAGTATGAAGGGGTTTAGAATTGTTTATAGAGTATCTTTTCTAAAATTTTTCTAGACTAAAGTATCAGACTAAATAATTAGAATGATCCATTAAACTGAGTTTTCATATGAAGACCATAGAGGTTGTTTATACCTACTGATGGGTAGGAAAGTGAAGAACTATGTTATGAAGATTTACAAAAGTGGAAATTGTTAAATCATCATAGTTACATGTTTGGAACCAAATGGCGAAAGTTTGTAAACTTGTTACAAAACTAATTTTACATCATTCATTCTAGAAGAATCAAATGCTCTGTTATGTTGATCATAGTGCTACACAAGTGTGAAAGAGCGCTGTCGTGGGCGCCCTCAAATGATTAGTGTGATTTGGGGTACTTAAGTGCAGCAGAGTGGCTGACCAAGGTCGTCTCTCAAAGGAGGAAGTGAATTTAACAACTTATTAGAGGTATTCTAAAAAAATAAAATAAAATAGAATAGAATAAAAACACTACTTTAAAGGATTGGGGTTTGTTGTAGTTTATGAATCTAGAAGAAGTTTGCTGGAAGAATATTGTATAATGTTTTTTTGTTTTTAGTTTTTAAATGAATTTCAATTTAAATGACACAACAAGAAGATGTTTTTTTTAGAAATCTATTTAAAAAGCGTAATCGATCTAACTCTACCTCTTCACTTTATTATTAATCATTATCATTTAAATTAACATTCACTTAATTATGATCCCTTAATTTGTTAAATCCCGAACCCTACGAGAATTAACTTTACCACAAAGATGATGTGAATTTAAACCTAGGCTAACTTTGGAACGTGCAATCGCAGCACCCTGCTTTGATTGATGTTATAAGATTAGCTTATGATCAGTGGTAAATTAAGGAACATATCCATTCTGGAAATGAGGATGAATTGTGTTTAGGGATTATATTTGAACTCTACAAATTTATCCCGTGTGGTCTTGTATTACCGATTAAGATCGCGCTCTCACAATTTACACAAAATCCCGACCTCACGTGTTTTTGTGTTAATTGTTCAATTGCTTGCTTAGTTTCTTAAAATTTAAAAACACAATTCATGGATCATATTAAGTGAATTACAGTAGCTCATTGATTCAAAATAATTAAATGAAGAGGGTAGAAGATAGATCGATTACTAAAAGACTACTCTTCCATGGGTGGCGTAATCATCGTAGAAGCGTTTTGCATGTGCAAAGGTTTAAAATGGGTATAACCCAATAACGCTTCTACTCAAGAATTCCAGCCCAATTAGGAAGATTAAGAGAAGAATAAATTTAAACAAAACAGAAGAAAAGAGAAGAAATATAATAAGATCAATGAAGTTTATTACACAAATGAAAACATTACAAAATGAAGAAGAGAAGGAGGCTTCGATGAGGGGATCCTTGCTTCAAGAGCTACCCCTCTTACAATGGTTGGAGAATTTGGGTGAAACAAATTATCCTCTGCCTCCAATCTCCCAATGCACGTCCCAACCCCTCCAAATGATAAAAACTCCAATTTATAGAGGGGAGGGGAGGAGATGTTACAAGTGGTTTCAAGTGTGAATGTGGAAATTCGGCCAAATATTTTATGCCAACTTGCACCGCACATTTGACCACCAAAACGCGTGAATTGGCCGGTCTTCCAGAAGGATGATTTGTGCCACATCATGTCCCCGAGCTTTCATCAAAAGTTGGGCTCAATCCAATCCCGTATGTAGAATATATGCCCCAAATACAGAACCTTCTCCATTCTGGCGAGCCCAGCCCAACTTTGACTTCATGGCCCAATTTCAACAACCAAATGAACTCTTTAGCTTTAGTGTCCTGAATAAAAGTTGTAGATAATTAAGTTAGTAACACTTTTAAAAAATTTCAAATTCAAATAATAAACATAAAAATATTTATCTTCGAAATACTACGGTGCACTATTAAGGGTAAAACTGGAATTTTCACCAAATTTTCAAATGAATGATCAAATCCCAAATATTTTATAAATAAACATGTTTAACATAATGTGAGGAAATTATATCATTTATTACCAATAAAATATTCAATAAAATAGTGTTTTATCAACTCCCCCACACTTACCCTTTTGCACACCTGGGCAAAACCTCATATCAAGTAAACATCAATATCAAATCAAAACCAATTTTAAAACACATATCTTTAAGATCAATCAATTTCACACCAAGAATAAAAAAGATATCATGCCTCATAAAAAACCTTATTTCAAGTTCTCCATTTATATCATTCAATATATTTCCACTTCATTTATCCACCCATGCACAAAACACTTACCTCGCTTGAATTTTCTCTCATCACTCAAATATCAATTTTTTTTGCAATGTCTTTCTCATCCAAACTCATACAAGGGTCACCATAGGCTTGATAGATTCCTACATCGCTACCCGATGTGAGTCAAGGACATATGTTTATCATGAGGACTTTTCAGGGTTGTTCTGTGGCTTTCGGTTGGTAGGATTAAGATGCGAAAAACTCTGAGGCTGAATGAGGAGGGCTTGACTCTTTCGAAGAAAAATTGCATTAATCTAATTTTCACTTAATTATGGTCTTCTCTTCAATCCCCATAGTATCAATTCAGCTCCATCATCATGAAAATTCATGAAAGGTTTACACCATTCATCATTTCAGCATAAAAAATTTCAATCTTCTCAAACATGATTTTCATGAAAGCTCCAGATGGGCACAACTTTCCACCTCAATTAGAAGCTCCAGAAAAGGCACAGCTTCACTTGTCATGAAAGCTCCAGAAAAGGAACAGCTTTCAATATAATGACTTTCTTTATCAGCAAACACATCTCTTCAGAATTTAATTTTCCACCCAAAGTATCACATAATGTGGTGGCACAACACAAGACAGCTTCCCCCACACTTAAGCTCAACTAGATTATGCAATTTCACTTCAAGAGTTGGTTGGATAGGGAAAATTGGCTTGTAATGTGGCTTAACCTAACAGGCTGTGCATGGCTTCTAAGGGCTACAAGGATTAAATATTCAAGGTAGGCCATTATAAAAAAAGGATTCTTTGAAAAGGGGGATTTAATACCAAACAAATGCCTCAATCATTTAAACATATGTACCTCAAACCCTCAAGTTTTGACAGGAATAGATCAAATTCTGGTTAAATCAAGTATGGTTTGGTTCTCTCAAGAAGTGAGGTGAATGTAAAGAATATGAAAATAATGGTTTAGAAGCCTCACAGGAAAGTGATTTCAAATATAAAGACAGTGAGATTGGCATGGGATTCAAAATTCAGCGTACTTTTCATGAAATTACTAAATGTTTGAACTTGAAACAAAGTCATTTCAACATTCATTTAAGCTTAGTTTCAAGGGGTAAATTGTTTCACTTATTGATATGGATTTAAAAATGGTTATGAGAATCATTTCAGCTCAAAAGTTTCAAAAACACACAGAAAATTGTAAAATAAACACACAAATTTTGAAAAACACACAATTTTTTTTTTGGTTTTTTTTAACAGCAAAACAATTGAAATTACTAAACTAAAAGGTTCCCTCCCCCACACTTAAAATATTGCATTGTCCTCAATGTGAACCCGTGAGATGATATATGCACATGAAATTCAGAATTTTTAAATAGGACAAATAATATAAAAGTGAAAGGGTTAGGAACAGCCTGATGTGATCAAGTGATGATGGGGTCATGTAGTGTGATAAAATCCACTGCATCAGTAGGATGTCCCTCAATGTATCTCTTCAAACGTTTCCCATTGAATGTAAAGCTCCTTCCAGTGTCCTCTTGTGTGATCTCCACTACACCATAAGGAAAAACATTAGACACAATATAAGGACCTAACCATCTGGAACGCAACTTACCAGGCATCAACTTCAGTCGTGAACTATAGAGAAGGACTTTCTCTCCAACATGAAACTCCCTTTTTTGGATCATTTTGTCATGATCTTCTTTTGATCTTTCCTTGTAGAGCCTTGAGTTCTCATATTATGACAGGCGAATCTCCTCAAGCTCTTGAATTTGCAACTTCCTTTGAATTCCAGCTTGGGCCAAATCCATGTTGCATTTCTTTATAGCCCAATATGCCCGATGCTCAACTTCCACGGGGAGATGACACGCTTTCCCAAAAACAATCTGAAATGGGGACATACCAATGGGGGTCTTGTATGCTGTCCTATAAGCCCACAATGCATCATCCAAGCGCTTTCTCCAATCCTTCCTATTTGGCTGCACGGTTTTCTCCAAGATTTGTTTCAACTCACGATTTGAAACCTCAGCCTGGCCATTTGTTTGGGGGTGGTATGGTGTTGATGTTTTGTGTGTCACCCCATACTTTCGAAGGAGGGAAGCAAAATTCCTATTGCAAAAGTGTGTCCCTTGGTCGCTGATGATGGCCTTTGGTACGCCAAACCTGCAAAAAATCTGTGCTTTGACAAAGTCCACAACAACATGAGAATCGTCAGTCCTGGTGGCCTTGGCCTCCACCCATTTACTCACATAATCAAAAACAACCAAAATATACAAAAATCCAAATGAACTAGGAAAAGGACCCATAAAGTCGATGCCCCATACATCAAAAATCTCACAAAATAGTATGGGTTGTTGGGGCATCTCATGTCTCCTAGAAATGTTCCCAGTGTGTTGGAAACGAGAGCATGACTTACAAAACAAATGGGCATCATGGAACAAGCTAGGCCAATATAATCCAGAGTCTAAAACCTTCCTAGCTGTCCTTTGGGGTCCAAAGTGTCCACCACATGCAATTGTATGACAGAATTGCAAAACAGACTCAAACTCATGATCAGGAATACACCTCCTAATGACTTGGTCACTACACATGCGCCAGAGGTACGGATCATCCCAAACATAAAATCTTGACTCACTCTTTAATTTTTGGACTTGATGTTTCTTCAAATTTACTGGGATTTCAGAGCCAACAATGTAATTAACTAAATCAGCATACCAAGGATGCTTACCTGAGATGGTATAGAGATGCTCATCGGGAAAAGTGTCCCGAAGTGGTACCTGGTCCAAGGTGTCACCCTCTAGTGTGTGAGTAAGCCTACTCATGTGGTCCGCCACCAAGTTTTCTGACCCCTTTTTGTCCTTTATCTCGATGTCAAACTCTTGAAGAAGGAGCATCCAACGGATAAGTCGCGGCTTTGCATCTGGCTTCTTTAGGAGGTACCTCAAAGCTGCATGGTCAGAAAAAACAACTACTTTAGAGCCCAATAAATATGAACGGAATTTATCTAAAGCAAATATGACAGCAAGAAACTCTTTTTCTATGGTTGTTTAATTTGATTAGGCTGAATCTAGTGTCCTTGATGCATAGGCGATCACATGTGAACGTCCTTCCACCCTCTGAGATAAGACAGCTCCAACCGCGAAGTTGGAGGCGTCACACATAAGCTCAAATGGAAGGTCCCACCGTGGGGGCTGTATGATAGGTGGAGTGGTCAGACACTTCTTTAGCTCATCAAAGGAAGTCCTACAAGAATCATCAAACACAAAATCAGAATCTTTTTGAAGTAATCGTGACATAGGAAGAGCGATCTTACTAAAATCTTTGATGAAGCGCCGATAAAATCCTGCATGCCCTAGGAAAGATCTAACATCACGCACACATGAAGGATAGGGTAAGTATGAAATAATTTCTACCTTAGATCTATCAACCTCTATCCCATGTTTTGACACCACATGCCCTAAGACAATGCCATGCTCTACCATAAAATGACACTTTTCAAAGTTCAGGACCAGATTCTTCTCAATACAACGATTCAACACATTTCCCAAACTACTTAGACATTCATCAAATGAAGACCCATACACTGTAAAATCATCCATAAATACCTCCATGCAGGTCTCAATAAAATCAGAAAAAATACTCACCATACATCTCTGGAAGGTACCTGGGGCGTTGCAAAGTCCAAATGGCATCCTCCGGTAGGCAAATGTGCCAAAGGGATAGGTGAATGTAGTCTTCTCCTGATCCTCTGGAGCTATAGGAACCTGAAAATATCCAGAAAATCCATCCAAGAAACAATAGTGTGTTTTCCCAGCTAGTCTCTCGAGCATTTGATCAATAAATGGGAGGGGGAAATGGTCCTTGCGAGTGGTCTGATTTAGTTTCCTATAATCAATACACACACGCCAACTGTTTTGCACCCTCATTGGAACTAAATCATCTTTCTCATTTTGAACAACAGTAAAACCAGTTTTCTTAGGCACAACCTGAATTGGACTTACCCACTGTGAATCTGAAATGGGAAAGATTATACCTTCCTCGAGCAATTTCTCAACTTCCTTTTTAACAACTTCCAGGAGGGTGGGATTGAGTCTCCTTTGTGGTTGTATCACCGGTTTAGCCCCATCCTCCAAGAGAATCCTATGCATGCAAATGGAGGGGCTAATACCTGATATGTCATCCAAGGTCCACCCAATCGCCCTGATGTTCTCCCTAAAAATATTCAAAAGCCTTTCTTCATGTTCAAAAGGGAGATTGTTAGAAATGATAACAGGTAATCTCTCACCACTCAACAAGTATGAGTATTTCAGATTTGGTGGCAATGGCTTGAGTTCTAATGAAGGAGGGTGTAGTATGGATGGAGACATTGAAGGAACTAAAATATGTGCACAAAGAGCATCAGTATCAGAATAGACATCATCAAAATCATAGAATAAAGCATCAAATCCATCAGCATACTCAACAACCATTTCATAATCAGAGTGAACATGATCAAAATCAGAATATGAATCCACATCAAAATCAAATCTTAGAGAGTCTTGTTCATTAGAAATAGGTGTGGAAGTTCTCTTAGTCATTAAACCAGAACCAATACTCATAATCTCCCTAAGCATAGGACAATCCAATTCCATGATGTTTTTACTTGGTGGTTCAAAATGGGAGATAACAAAAGCAGAATGGTCCTCTGAGGGGTACTTCATGGAATCCATAACATTAAATATCACAACTTCATCTCCAAACTCCATGGAAAGTGTACCCTCATTGACATTTATGATAGTTTTTGCAGTTTTGAGGAAGGGTCTACCTAAGATAATGGGGGCATGAGAACTTACCTGATCATCCTCCATGTTAAGAACATAGAAATCCGCTGGAAAGATCATGTCTCTTACCCGGACAAGTACATCCTCAAGGACTCCCGCTGGATATGCCGTAGCTCTATTCGCCAATTGCACCACTACTCTTGTTGTCTTCAACTCACCAACCTGCAAGGAAGAGAATACAGAGTGAGGCATCACATTTATGGAAGCTCCCAAATCACAAAGAGCATCAGAGAAGTGCAACTCCCCTATGGTGCATGGGATGGTGAATGTCCCAGGATCCTTGCACTTTGTTGGCATTGCTAGAGTTGGTGTAATGAGTGCCGAGACATTCCTTCCAAGGTTGATCCTCTCATTCCCCTTGAGCCCTCTTCGATTGGTGCAGAGTTCTTTTAAGAATTTGGCATACCTTGGGATTTGCTTAATGGCTTCAAGTAGAGGAATGTTGATCTCCACATGCTTGAATGTGTCCAAAACCTCCTTTTGAATTGCTTCTTCAGCCATCTTCTTGGTTTGAACAACCCTGTTTGGAAAAGGAAGAGGTTTAGAAGGAACATCATCAATCTTTTTCTTACCTTTATCTTTCTCCTTGGATTGCTCATCAGTTGGTATGGAATGCGGCTTCTCTGAAGTTGAGGTGAATCCCGGTGGAATGGTAGGTGCAGATGTATCGTTCATTTGCTTCCCACTTCTCAATGTGATGGAACTAACATTCCCCTTTGGATTTGGAGTGGGTTGGGAAAGTAGATTTCCGGAATTCTTACTCACAAGTTCATGGAGGGCGGTGGCAATCTGACTCATTTGAGTCTTCAACTCTCTCAGCTCCGAACTTTGACTCTTCAGCTCATTCTGTTGATTAAGAACAATTTGTTTCAAAAGATCATCAGTGTTAGAGTCTACCTTGTGTTGGATATTCCCTTGTTGCTGACTCGTTGATGTTTGAGCTTCGAATCTCCTTTGGGGTTGTTGGAAACCCTGTTGGTAAGGTGGAGGCTGCTGAAAGTTTGGTTGAAAAGGGGGCCTTTGTTGTTGTCTAGAGCCATACCTCATGTCCGCTAGATCAATCCACCCTTGGTTGTATGTTGGATCAAACTTCTTTTGGGGATATGGTTGTTGTTGTTGCTGCTGAAATGGTCTCCCATGGAACACTGCTGCACAATCTTCTGTTTCTTGGAGTTGTGGGCAACAGTCAGTTGGGTGGCTTGTCTCAGTGCGAATACCACAAGGCCTTGAAGGAGGGGGTTGGGATGTCTTTTGAGCCAATGCAATCTGCCTCACCATAGTTTTCAATTATTCTAACTTAGTATCAATCAAATGACTTTCAAGAGAAGAAGGACTTACTTGATGTACTCCTCGAACATGTGGTGTACCTCTATCACCGAATTGTTGGGAGTTTTGGGCCATCTTGTCGATCAACGCACGCGCAGCTACTGGTGTCTTGTCCACCAATGCTCCTCCAGCCGCAGCATCTACCATGCTCCTCTCCATGGGTGTGAGTCCTTCGTAGAAGTATTGGATGAGGAGTTGCTCACTGGTTTGGTGATGTGGGCAGCTTGCACACAACTTCTTGAATCTCTCCCAGTACTCATACATTGACTCCCCTTGGGCTTGCTTGATCCCCGATATCTCCTTTCGAATGGATGTGGTCCTTGATGCTGGAAAAAATCTCTGCAAGAAAAGACGTTTCAAATCGTTCCAACAAGTTACATCTTCGGGTTGTAAATAATACATCCAATATTTCGCAGCTCCATCAAGTGAGAATGGGAATGCTCTTAGTTTGATTTGATCTTCAGAGACATTTCTAGGTTTTAGGGTTGAGCAAACCACATTAAATTCTTTCAAATGTTTATTGGGATCCTCACAAGAGAGGCCATGAAACTTTGGAAGTAAGTGAATTAATCCAGATTTTAGTTCGAAGTCCGATTCGAGATTTGGGTATGCAATACAATTTGGTTGATAGTTAATATCAGGTGCAGCCAATTCTCGAATGGTTCTATTAAGTTCATTTCCATTGTTTCCAGCCATTGGTTCTTGTTTTATGGTTGAATTTGAATTGCTTCCAATTTCAATGTTCTGATATTGGAGTAATTCTCCAACTGGTTGAATGTTGAAACTTCCCGTAGACTGAGAATGTCTGATTCGTGCCCTAAGGCTACGTTCAATCTCAGGGTCAAGATCTAAGAGATATTCGGGATTAGTTCGTGTCATCAATCAATGAAAGATGAAAAGAAGGAATGTGGACCATAGTAAAATAAAAATTTGAAGTTTGAGTTGATGGTCTAAAAAGAAGTAGAAAGAGATAAAAGAAGAAGAAGAAAAAAAAAATCAGATTGGGTAAAGATGGAAGAAAGAAGAGAGGAAGAGAATTAAAATGTAAAATAAAATAAATACCTCTAATTGGTTGAAATAATTACTTGCCTCACCGGCAACGGCGCCAATTTGAAAGAGCGCTGTCGTGGGCGCCCTCAAATGATTAGTGTGATTTGGGGTACTTAAGTGCAGCAGAGTGGCTGACCAAGGTCGTCTCTCAAAGGAGGAAGTGAATTTAACAACTTATTAGAGGTATTCTAAAAAAATAAAATAAAATAGAATAGAATAAAAACACTACTTTAAAGGATTGGGTTTTGTTGTAGTTTATGAATCTAGAAGAAGTTTTCTGGAAGAAGATTGTATAAATTTTTTTTGTTTTTAGTTTTGAAATGAATTTCAATTTAAATGACACAACAAGAAGATGTTTTTTTTAGAAATCTATTTAAAAAGCGTAATCGATCTAACTCTACCTCTTCACTTTATTATTAATCATTATCATTTAAATTAACATTCACTTAATTATGATCCCTTAATTTGTTAAATCCCGAACCCTACGAGAATTAACTTTACCACAAAGATGATGTGAATTTAAACCTAGGCTAACTTTGGAACGTGCAATCGCAGCACCCTGCTTTGATTGATGTTATAAGATTAGCTTATGATCAGTGGTAAATTAAGGTACATATCCATTCTGGAAATGAGGATGAATTTTGTTTAGGGATTATATTTGAACTCTATAAATTTATCCCGTGTGGTCTTGTATTACCGATTAAGATCGCGCTCTCACAATTTACACAAAATCCCGACCTCGCGTGTTTTTGTGTTAATTGTTCAATAGCTTGCTTAGTTTCTTAAAATTTAAAAACACAATTCATGGATCATATTAAGTGAATTACAGTAGCTCATTGATTCAAAATAATTAAATGAATAGGGTAGAAGATAGATCGATTACTAAAAGACTACTCTTCCATGGGTGGCGTAATCATCGTAGAAGCGTTTTGCATGTGCAAAGGTTTAAAATGGGTATAACCCAATAACGCTTCTACTCAAGAATTCCAGCCCAATTATGAAGATTAAGAGAATAAGAAATTTAAACAAAACAGAATAAAAGAGAAGAAATATAAGAAGATCAATGAAGTTTATTACACAAATGAAAACATTACAAAATGAAGAAGAGAAGGAGGCTTCGATGAGGGGATCCTTGCTTCAAGAGCTACCCCTCTTACAATGGTTGGAGAATTTGGGTGAAACAAATTATCCTCTGCCTCCAATCTCCCAATGCACATCCCAACCCCTACAAATGATAAAAACTCCAATTTATAGAGGGGAGGGGAGGAGAGGTTACAAGTGGTTTCAAGTGTGAATGTGGAAATTCGGACAAATATTTTATGCCAACTTGAACCGCACATTTGACCACCAAAACGCGTGAATTGGCCGGCCTTCCAGAAGGATTATTTGTGCCACATCATGTCCCCGAGCGTTCATCAAAATTTGGGCTCAATCCAAGCCCTTATGTAGAATATATGGCCCAAATACAGAACCTTCTCCATTCTGGCGAGCCCAGCCCAACTTTGACTTGATGGCACAATTTCAACAACCAAATGAACTCTTTAGCTTTAGTGTAATGAATAAAAGTTGTAGATAATTAAGTTAGGAACACTGTTACAAAATTTCAAATTCAAATAATAAACATAAAAATATTTATCTTCGAAATACTACAGTGCACTATTAAGGGTAAAACTGGAATTTTCACCAAATTTTCAAATGAATGATCAAATCCCAAATATTTTATAAATAAACATGTTTAACACAATGTGAGAAAATTATATCATTTATTATCAATAAAATATTCAATAAAATAGTGTTTTATCAAAGTGTAAGAGTATTTCCTACTTATTGTATCCGCATAAAAGGAATGTTTTCTAGTGGATTGTGTGTATTGGATTTTTTCTAAACCATTCCAAGGACTAGATAATCTTATTTAGTTTTGAACCTTGTAAATACTTATGTTCTTATGGATGTGTGAATGTTTTGTTTTCTGTAAAGTGATAATTATTTAACAGGATTCAAAGGTTGTTATACAGGAAAGATAACATAAAATAAAAAGATATCACTACTTCACCCCTCCCCCTCTCAGTGATACATTTATCCTATTTGGGCCTTTTAAATTAGTATTAGAGCTAGGGTCCCTTCGTTTACTCATTAATAAAGTTTTTTAAGAGAAATTTTATAGAGAACTTTAATTATGTGATTATTAAAGGGTTTCTAGTTTTCAATGGAAAGAAATATCATATCTATAAAGATAGAATGTTTCCATATCTTAGGTCTCTTGGGTATGATGTTTTGAAGTCTATGATAAATGATTTTTCTTCTTTGATTGAGAATTCTCCTCTTACATATTTGGATTAGAAGAATATGGATAATGATGGAAGTGATAATAATATTTTAATCTTATCACTTTCATAAAGTGAATTCCTAAGAGTGAATAGATTTTCTACCACTAAAGGAATCTGGGAAAATCTAAAAAAAAATTATGAAGACAATATGAAGGTGAAGAAGGAAAAGATAAAAATCTGGAGGTTGAAGTATGAAGATCTAAAAATGGGTGAGTATGAATATATTGGTGACTTCTTTACAAGGGTGAATTATATTATAAGCACCATAAGATTACTTGGTGAGAAGTTGGAAGATTCTAGTATTGTTGAAAGGATCTTGATAATTCTTCCAGACAAGTTTGATGATAAAGTTTCATATTTTAAAGATAGAGATCCTAAAACTCTACATTTGGATGACCTTTATAGTAACCTCATTACTTATTAAATGATAAGGGATAAATTTATGAAAGGAAAATAAAAATATGATTAATAAATGAATTTCAAGGCCACTAAGAAAGGAATATCTAATATGATTCTTGAAGATGCGGAAGTTGGTGATTCTGAATCCGAAAATGAGGTTAGTAACAATCTTGATGATTTTTTATACTTTGTTCCCAAAAATGTGAAAAGATATATAGGAAATTATAAAGGGAAAATTCCCTTGAAATGTTTCAAATGTGAAACTATTGGGAACTTTATTATGAATTTCCCTAAAAAATGGAATGACGAAGATAGTGGTGAAGATGATAGAAGGAAAATAATATCTTGGAATAAGAATGGGGATAAATAAAAATATTATTATAATGGAAAAGATAAGAAGTTATCCAAATCCAAAAGGAGAAGATTTTTTTCTAAAGATGATGAAGAGGAAAGCAGTGAAGTTGAAGCTGAAAATTTTACTGTGGTTGCTGGAGAAAATACTTTCATTGTAATAGTTAATGATAATGAGTTTGGAAAAATTAGTTCAAAATAATAAGAGACTAAGATATAGTTTCACCTTAAGAGAGAATTAACAGAATGTCTTAAAAATATAGTAAGACTTGAAAGAGAAATCAATAAGTTGAATAATGAAATTCCTACAACAAAAAATCAATAATGTCATCCTGAAGAGAAAGATAAGTTGCTGGAAGATATTTATTATCTGAAAAAGTCTCTTGAAAAATAAAAGAACTAGAATGAACATATTGATGTCAAGTTTAAATCAAAGGAATAAGATTTATAATTTGTTCAATAGAAGTTTTCTAAAGATGATCAGGGAGTTACAAGTTTCAGAAACTCTATCTTTGAAGTTGGTGAAAGTCATGCAAAATGTGAAACTAATAAGGATCAACAAAAGTTACTTTAAAAGGTTTAAAATAAATTTTAATTTTTTCTTAAGAATAAGAAAGTTGATAAAATTTTGTATGTTTAAAAAATAAAGAAAGATGGAAATTCATAAGTTTTTAAAAATTCTGAGTACAAAGAAAAATTTTCTACCACTTATGATTCTGATAAAGTGGGAAAAATTCTGAATTTAATAAGAAGATTCTGGGTGATAATATAAATTTTTGTGTATAATAAATTTTTGATGTGTAAGATGATAAAGTTTTTGGAAAAAATATTCACAACTCCAGATAGTATGAAAGTTACAGAAGTAAATATTTTTTCTATGGTTACTGTTGGTATTGTGGTGGATTTGGGTATAAAGAAAATATGTGTTGGTTTAACCAAAAAAATGAAACATTTCCTATGGTTTAACGAGATAAAATTTTAGGTGGAATCAATCCTCTCAAATAAATAATTCTAATAAATATGTATTGAAAGTTGAGAATATATTCCAACCTTTGGAAACTATTTTTGGAAGATGTGAACAACCTATAAATCTTGTAAAAGGGTGTCTTCTTTTGTTACCATCACAACAAAATGTTTATAAAAATTATCATAATCTAGACATGAAGAAAGATAAAGGGAAGGAAAAGCTCTTGTTGTAGAAATAGTTCTCAAAGATATATAAGGAGAACAACTTTGGATTTTGGATAGTGGGTGTTCTTCTCATATGACAGAAGATTAGAAATTTTTGGAGAATGTGAAAGATTTAATAGAATAATAATGATGTTTAGAAATGATGAATCACTCATAATCAAAGGCATTGGATTTTATATTATTGGGTAAGAAAAGTTAAAATCCAATAAAGATTTGTTTGTTTATGGGCTACAACACAATTTATTGAGTGTTTAACAACTGTGTGATGAAGGAAATACAGTTTTTTTTAGAAAATATGATTTTTTTTGTGAAAAGAGAGGAAGATAGAAATTTTTTTATAAAAAAACACAAGAAAGGAAATTGTTTCAAGTTGGTGAAGCATTGAATTCATGTTATCTAAGTATGTTGGAAGTAATAAAGTTGTGGCATAAAAGTTAAGAACATATGTGTCTGAGAAACATGAGCAAGTTATCAAAGTGATACAGTGTCCGAGATTATCCTGATATGTCAAGAAGAAGAGTTTGGTGTTGTTCAATTTTTTAGAAAGGGGAGGTTACAAACTGTATGCATAAGAAAGATGATATTTTTTCAACTCAACCCATGGAACTTGTATATTCTGATATTTGTGGGCCAATGAGAAAACAATCAACTTTTTGAGATAAGTGCTTCATTTATTTCATTGATGATTTTTCTTGCATTACTTGTGTTATGTATTTGAAACATAAATTGGAAGATCTAAATATGTTTAAGAGTTTCAAGAGAAGAGTTGATAAGGAATGTGGGTATTCTATGAAGATGTTGCGAACTGATAATGGTGGTGAGTAAAAGAATGAAGTGTTCAAAATTTACTTTGAAAAACATAGAATTCAACATGAGTTTAGTACACCATATACACCACAACAAAATGGTGTTTCTGAAAGGAAGAATATAAGTTTAGTTGGTATGGGGTGTATAATGTTGACTGAGCATGGTATTTCTCACTACTTCTGGAGATAAGTTATGATCATAGAAGGTTATATTCAGATGTAGTGTTTCTACATGCCAAGTTCTAGTATGACTCCATATGAAATGTTTTATAATAAAACTCTAAGTTTGAAACACTTAAGATTTTTTGGGAGTCCCTGAATCATAATGAATAAAAGTGGAAATATTGGGAAGTTTGATCAGAGAGGTGAATATGGAATATTTCTTTACTATGCTCTGGATAGAAGAGGATATATATCTTTCAACAAAGCGAGAAAAATAATTATTGATTCTATTGATGTAAAAGTTTTTGAAAAATATGAGGAATATGTTTCAAAAACACATTCATATGAGGAAGATGAAGATGATGAAATAATTGTTGTTAAGAAACGTGAAAAGGATTCCAATAATTGTGATACTATAAAAATGGAATAATCATTCTCAGATATTTACAATGATGCAAAAGAATGATTTTCATCTCATCCTAGGCTGAGGAAATAGGTGTAGTCTCAAAGCATTATTGGTGATCAACATAAAAAGTTTCAAACAAGAAGAACATAAAAAGTTGTTACAAATACTTCTTTATATTCAAAATTTAAGCTGAAATATGTTAATGAATAATTTTGAGCATCTAGAAGGGATTCATCATATGAATGAAGAGTTATATCAAATTTATATGATTGATACTTGGGAAGTTATATCCAAACCAAATGACAAAAAATGTTATTGGTACAAAGTAGATGTTATGGAATAAGTTGAATGAAGATGGTGAAATGATAAGAAAAAAAGGAAGCTTAGTTTTCAAAGATTACTCAAAAATTTAAGGTATTGATTTTGATGAGATGTTTTCTCTATTGGAAAGGTTAGAAACAATTAGAATATTTCTCGAAATTATTTCACAATGAAGTTTTAAAATTTTTCATATGGATGTGAAGTTAGAATTTCTGAATGGGGAAATTGATGAATAAGTTTATGTTGAACAATCATGTGGGTTTGTTATTGGTAAGGATTAAAGTTGTGTGTACAAGTTGAAGAAAGATTTTTATGGGATAAAACAAGATCTGATGGAATGATATTCCAAATTGGATACATTCTTAAGAAAGTTTAACTTTAATAAAGTAATAGTTGATAGTAATATTTACATCAAATAAATCTAGATGATCTCTTAAATTGTTATTGTATGTGTTGATGCTATTATCTTTTCTTAGAATGATGAAATAAGTTGTAAAAAATTTATGGAAGAAATGAAGAAGCTGTTTGAAATGTCCATTCTTTGTGAAATGAAATACTTTCTTGGGTTTCAAATCTCACAAAAGAAGAAATACATTTTTATTTCTCAAGAAAATTATGCTAAGGAACTCTCTCTTTCTCTAAAAGGGAATTTCCTAGGGGTGTCCTTTTCAAACCATCCACACTAAGAAACCCCCCTTCCCATGAAGGGATCACTCTAAAGAGAGCCCTAGCCACTTATGAGTTGTTGCCAGCTGAGATGTCAGAGCATCCTAGAGGGTGATGATCTGAGTGTCGATGGTTCAACACAGAAATCCATCAGCATAGGTGGGTCGCGCCTCATGTTTCCCACCCAGTTAGGAACCATTATGCTAAGGAACTTCTTAAGAAGTTTGGTATGGAAAATTAAAAACTTGTTTTCATACTAATTTCATTGGGAACCAAGTTGACTAAAGATGGATAAGGTAAGTAAGTTGACTCTAAAGGGTTTCCAAAGATGATTAGAAGTTTTTTATGTCTAACTGCCTCAAGAATAGAAAATGTTTATACTATTACGTTATATGAAAGATTACAAAGTGCTCCAAAAATAATCACATATATTGGATAGAAAAAGAATTCTTAGATATATCAAAGGCACAATAGATTTTGGAATTAGGTATGATAGCTTAGGAAGAATTGATATGTTGGGTATACAAATGATGATTGGGCAGAAAGTGTTGATGATAGAAGATCCACATATGGTGGAGTTTTCTTTCTGGGGGAAATTAGTGTAAGTTGGAATACTAAGAAACAAAATTCTGTTACTCTTATAATGGATTAATCTGAGTATATTGATACCAATCATGCTTCAACACAACTAATGTGGATGAATAATTACTTATTGAAGTGAAGTTACCTTTTCTCTTGGGTTGTGATAATCAGAGTGCTATAAATATTAAAATAAATACATTGCAAAGTTATCAGTTAAAACATATTGATATCAAATATCACTTCATCAAAGGGCATTTGGAGAAGAATAAACTCAATATGAAGTGTTTTCCTATATTAGAACAAGTTGCTGACATTTTTACAAAACCTTTACCAAATGAATCATTTTTCAAACTAAGGTTGAACATGGGTTTACAACCTCTTTCTCTACAAGGTTGATGTATGTGTGTCTGTTCCCTCTCTCATATAGTCTTTAGATAGTGTTTTAAAGGGTTAGAAAAATTATGTTTTATAAATATATCCATTGATATGTGCTAAAACATTTAAATAAGCATGTATTTAGGGGGAAATTGTGGGTAAGCTGTAAACTCAACATGTTTATGTATTAACTTCTCTAACAGTTTGTTGAGATGTAGGAAACTTGTTTTAAAAGAATAAAAAAGTTAAAGAGGTTTTGAATAGGAAAAGTTTGAATGTTTTAAGAGTTTTGAAAGTCACTACTTATGGAAAACATGGTTTTTCTATCAATGATACTTGTTTCTTATAATGATTTATATTATGTAAGATTAAAATTTTTGATTAGTATTCCATTGACCAAGTTACAAAGTTCATAGATTTATAAACCTTGGTTGAACACAAAATCCAAAGGGGGAGAGTTTTGGGACCAAGTTGTATGGTAGTTGTTTTTGGATGTTGGAAGAAGTGTTTGATGTTTGTTTTGTATTTTTTTGTCATTAAAAAAACCAATTTACTTTGTAAGTTTTGTGAACGGATGAAATGGGTAACATAATTAGAAGATAATATACATTCTTGATAAGAAAGTATATTAGTTTCAATTTTTTTTTGTTCTGGAGATATTTTCTACATGAAGTTGTTTTTGTAATCTCAATGTGTCTGAAATATAGTTTTTTTATCAGAGTGAGAAGTTGTATCAGAGTATGAATGTATTTCAAGATATTCAATATGAAATATGATGATTATTTTTTGTTCTTCAAGTTCTCAAACATCATAAGTGAGTAAAAACATGTGATTTCATATTTTCAAAATAAAGGAGGAGAAAAGGTTTTTTAAGTCAGATGACACTATTCTAATCTCAAGGTCCCAAAAACCATGAAGAAATCATGATACAAGGAATTTGTGGAAGGAGAAAGTTTTTGAAGTCAAATTATTCTAGTCATAGCTCATTTGTGTGAGAATCTCCAGACATGGAAATTGTTTTAAGGATGGTAAGTTTGAAGTTACTAAAGTCAGAATTTTTTATGAAGTACTGATCAATAGATCCATCAGACTGGCCGATTCATTAGACTGACCGATCTACCGAATGAACCAATTCATAGGATCAATCATCGGTTGAATTGAATCTGGAATAAATAAGTCACTGCTGACACTGTTCCATCAGACACAACATGCCATCGATCTATTAGAGAAGTTTTGACACTGATTAATAAGTTAGATTTGTTGGGACTCTTGAACGAGATGAGTTTCAAAGACCAATCCATCAGATTGAATCAGATACTGATCAATCAGATAATGTTTAAAAATATAGTCAACCATTTTAAAAATATATAATTTACTTCAATTGGGTCAAGAGTCATCGGAAAAATACATGGCACCTATATATTGGATGGAAGTAGAGACCGACCCATTTAACACATGATGGAACCAATAATTCATCGAATTCTAGAATTCATCTGATGCAGGATCATTGGTCTGAGGTTTTGTTGAATAAATAAAGAAAATGTGAAATGAGTTGAAGTTGTTTTTCAAAGTGTTTTCAAGGGGTTTTGAAGACTTTAGAAGTTTCAATGATGTTTGTGGAAGAACATCTGAACAACATGATTGGGGTGAGATTTGTAATCGGACTGCCAAAGTAATTAAAAAGATCCATCAGTGTGAGAAAACCAAATAAATAAAAGTATAATGAAGTTTCAACAATGTTTATGGTATATTTTTTTTCATTTGGTATAGAGAATCAAAATGAGAGTGTTTAGTTTTTTATATGTTTCATCATAATGAAACTATAATCGGAATGAAAATTGTATCAGACTGAAGATATTTTTGTAATTTTAAAGTAGGATTTAGTTTTAATAAGACTTTATAAGATTCATGAAGAATATATATGAGTTGAGTAGCACTAAAATAGTTTAATATGAAGTTTAAATTAATGTAAAATTTGAGTTTTTGGAAATTTGGTTGATAAAAATGTGAAAGTGGTTTCCCACCCATTCCACTTTTGTAACATCTATAAATAGAGGTCAGGTACAACATACTATGACACTATTCACACATAGGAGAGAGAAAGAGTGCAAAATTTTTTGTGGCTGTTCTTGTGTAAGAAAGTTTCTAGATGGAGTTTTCTTGAGGAAGTTTTTTGGATAGAAGAAGTGTAAGGAAGAGGTTACCAGATCAGAACAAACCATCAGACTTACATTTCTAGGGAAGGATAAATGGGTTTATAATTGTTTACGGAGTATCTTTTCTAACCTGTTTTCTAGAATAATGTATCGGACTGAAGAATCAGACTGATCCATTGGACAGAGCTTTCATACAAAGTTCAGAGAGGTTTTTTCTACCTGTATCTAGGTAGGAAAGTGAATAATTGTGTTTTTAAGATTTAAAAAAGTGAAAGTTGTTGAAGAATCACATTGACATGTTTTTAACTAACTAGTAAAAGTTTCTAAACTTGTTAAAAAACTTATTTTACATCAATCATACTAAAAGAATCACATAAACTATTGTATTGATCATAGTGCTATAAAAGTGTATGGGTATTTCATACTTTCTATATCCTCAAAAAATAATTATTTTCTAGTGGATTATGTGGTATTGGACTGTTTCCAAACCATGATAAGGACTAGATACTCTTATTGAGTAGTGAACCTTGTAAATACATGTGTTCCTATGGATGTGTGAATATTTTGTTTTCAACAAAGTGATAATTCTTTAATAGGATGTTATGGTTGTTATACAAGAAAGATAACATAAAATAAAAATATATCACCAATTCACCCCTCCCCATCTTAATGATACCTTGATCCTAGTTGGGCCTTTTTAACATTGTGTATTAGATTTAGGTGTGATTGATTCCTAGATTCACAAATTACTTATAGATCATTTTCCTAAAGTATTAGAAAACAATGATAATGAAATTAACTAAAAAAAGTATATAAAATGATGAGAAAATAAACTAAATAAGTAGTAAGTAGTCACCTTTTTCATGATGTATATATACATTCTGACACTAGGTATATTGCCCATTCATTTATAAACAAATCTATTTTTCTTGTAAATAAGAGGACTATATACAATCCTTGCAATACTTTAAAAATATAAATAAAAAAAGGATTAATAAGTATTTTAAATTAAAAATGTAATTATATTCCAAATTACCTTTTCAGGGTTTCTAGTTTGTTGATGAAATATGATATCTTTCATAAATTTGAAAATATAATAACCATAATATTTTCTATTGGTTTGTTTTAGACATTGTAGAAACATTGAAAAAAATAGTTAATCTGTTTTGATATATGTTTTGATAGTGAAATATTATTATATATACCCTAATACTTATCCACTTGCAAAAGTTGACAGACTCCTTATATTCATGCGCTGTCCGCATGCCTTGAATTTGACGATATTTAAGCATCACCCTATCATAAAATTTTCTCATTAAAACATAATATAAAATTTATAAATGAAGTTTAGTTGTAAAACATTGAATACAATGTATTACAAATTGATAAAATTCATCATGTGTGGTTGGTTTTTTGGGTATCCAGGCATTGAATCTAGAAAATAGATATTTGGATTATCCAAATTGTCTACAATGAGTGACCAATGATTCTTAAAAAACAAAAAGGAATAAGTAATGAAATTAATTAAAATATATTTAATATGATTAAGTTGTAGAGTTTTACCCTTGTATCATGGGTATTAAGAAGAGACTATCATCTTTAAGTTTTCTTTCAAACATTTTGGCCAGTCTTTATTATATTACTTCAATTTTCTTTAATTAAAATTTGAATTATTTTGCAGAAATGCTATGAAGAATAATGATTCCAAATTTATATTCACAGAGTTTACCCTTAAAATAGTATTCATATATATACTTTCAAAAAATATGAATAGTATTCAGTCATAACTAATATAGAAGATCAACTATTAGACATAAAAATCCTGAGAAAACACCTCATGTATGCATTTAGAACTAAGAATCCTAGCCATTCATGCTTGAGTATTTCATTTACATTATCAAGAACAATATAGTCTATTATGGCCTCTCCATACATCTGTTATTTTTTTTTATCAATTTTAGCAATAACACCATTTTCTAATGTTATATCCACATGAACCTTTAATGTTAGTAAATGTGAAAGGTTAGAAGGTGGGGTAAAGGTACTTTGTGAAGATATTTTTTATTGGTTAGTTGATCTTTTAGATCATTTTTATTAGACCTTTAATTTCACCCCTTTCCCTTTGTCCATCTGTAATAACATTCATGAGTTCAGACCTTTTTCCAGTAATTGTTAAAGGTGATGCATGAAAAATAAATTTAAAATGAATACATCCTTGTCGATATGTTTTTTTACAAGATATAATGACCATGCTACAAATGTTACAATAGATTTCCTAAATCTATTAATATATACATTATCAAGTGGAATAGGTAGCTCAACACTCTTCTCATGAGCTATGTTAATACCCAATCCCACATGAACTATTAGAGGTTGTATGTTTTGTAGATTATAATATTTGATATTGAACACAATATCCATCACAATAAGGAAATGGGCGGGTGTATATAGATATAAAGCATAATCATTTTCACCTTACATAATATCAGTATAGGAAAGGCATCAATGTATGACTAATTCACATTTCACAGAAACAATTATGAAAATATTTATTACCTCTTATATGATATCTCTTTTAGTGGAATGGCTCACCTCAAAGCTGGTGGGAGGGAGGGGGGGATTTTCACATAGTGGTTGTTCTTATGTTGTTTCTTCTATTTGATTCCTTCCCATGAAATTTTATAACAACTATGTATGCTAGTTAAGTTTTTATTCTAAAAAGGATAATCATGCCTCAAACTCTTCCATTTTCTTATATTTTCCCCTTGATCATTTTTTCTCAATATATATTCAGAGTGACACCCCAAAACCCACACCTCTGATATGGCCATGCTTTTTTGACAACTTCAAGGCCACTAATAGTAGCTATTCGTCGGGTACAACTGATAAGGATTATTGTGTCTAAGTCAGATTCAAAATATAGGAAAATAAGTAATCATTATTATATAATATAGATTTAAAGAAAAATAAAATTTTATTATGTAATACTTAAACATGTTTCCCAAACTTTTTGAGTGTTTTCATCTATTAGTATATCTTATTTATTTACACATAACTCCTTCCATAGCACATGAAGTGGGATGGAAGTGATTCTAATTTTGATTCATCAATATGCATAAAAATAGGGGAACATAATTATGTTGTTTTTTTCCTATCACATAAAAGTATTATGATAGATTTAAAATACATACCAATTTTTTCCAGGTGAAGCACACCCCATCCTTGCTTTATGGAAGAAGTACATTGGTTATTATTCCCATTTCTTATTTTCAACACCCAATTTTTATTACATAAATTAAAAATTCTTAATCAAAGTGATTAATACACCTATTTTCAAGAAATTCATTTCCAGTCACAATGTATCTAAAAATCTGTATAGTCACGATGACCAATAAAATAATCCCACACTTATTAGTTTATTAGGTGTGCATGAATTTATGGAAGGTGAAAGTTTATTTTCCTATCAATATCTTTGAGATGAAACTTCATAATAATTGTGTGAAATCCTCTATGATCCTTTCGAGTGAGAATTAATACAAATTTCATTCAAGATCCATGTATGTACTTTGAAAGGGATAATGAAGAGTAAGTCAACATTTCATTATTTTGTTTTTTAGTAAAATAAATAAATTATATCATAATATTACACTAATATCTTCCCAAACCAGTGTCTTAAGCACGAGAACAAAATTTTCCATGGATTTATATCACACACATGTGAGTGGTGAGCCCAATGTTACTACTAAACATGGACTTGTTGGGGTTAACAGGATGGTAGCGTACATTCCATACATCCTCAAATTTTATGCCTTTATTTCTTGCCTTAATAATTTTTGATAATACCATCATGCTACTTCAATCTTGTTTTTTCCAAGATACTAGTTGTTTACCGTATACCATTTCCTCAGCTTCACCATCATGAATATGTTGTTACTCTAGACTGGTAGCATCTACATGTGTAGAAGGTTTTTGTTCCTCAACATTGTGAGAACTAGTATTTTGTGAAACCTATTGTTCCTCAGGATTAAGAGCATCAAAAAGTGAAACAGTCATTATATAAAAATGTGGTTGAACATTTAATTTAGATTATGTAAATTTAGTAGTGAACAGATAATAATATGAGATGACTCAATGTATATTACAAAAAAATATAACCTGATTATTGAACTCTATTTTTTAAAGGTTGAGGGGATTTGAACCATATATAGAGTATCCAATTCCCTTCATTATGGTCTCCTCAGACATAAAACACACCATCTACATTAGGAATACTGTGAAATGATTGCAACATCCCAATTAAAGGGTCATACTCAGTTGAATTGACATCTGAACCTTAATTAGTTTTGGTCGACAATAAAACAATTGAACACTTTCGGTTTGTGGTATCAGTAACATGAAATAATTGTACTAACTATGATTCCATTATAAATGGTTCATCTTTTCACCCTTACTTACCTAAATCCACTTAAACGAATCCTAACTCAAATATTTTAAAATAATTTCTTCTATAAACCCACTTGTATTGAAAAATCAGAACTTGGAATGTTGTATAATACCACTCCCATATTTTTTCGATGATACCAAAGTATGACATATTTGAATAAATTTGATTTATATCCTTGGTAAAAAATGCATGCATCAATTCATTCGTAAGTGCAACTCTACTATTTTTCATGGTACTGTGTTTATCATGTTCATTTTTATAAAACATATAACTATTAATTACATACCCATTATAAGATAGTACATGCACACTTAGTCCTATGCCTAGCCATCAAAGTTGTTCTAAGATTGAATCTATATTTTTAGCTGAATCCTTAAAAGTATGGTCTAAAAACTATCCTATAAACTATTGACTATGTGTATTTGATATCCAAACACCATCCCTTGATGGATTAAAATGCCTAAGAATTTCATTGTGGGTTTTAACATATTGAGAAAACTCTTAAATATTTTGAAAAAATCAAAGTTGTGTCCACTAATGATCTATAATAGTGATTATAACAACATATATTCCATAAATTCTTTCACCCAAAAACTACCCAGTGTGATAAGATTTAGATAGACTAATTCTTTCCACACTAGACATGTAGTTAGTACAAAATTCAATAGCTTTATCAACTACATATCACTCCACAATACAACCTTATGGATGAATTTTATTTTTGACATACCCTTTCAAAATATTCATATAATGTTCAATAAGGTACATCCATCTATAATTTACATGACCACATAGTCAAATATCTCTTATGAAGTAAACCATCAAGCGAACCATCATATCAAAGAACGTCGATGGTAAAAACACCACTAATTCACATAATATGAAAAAAAATTATTTTTCCAAAGTTATAAATTTTTATAGTTCTATACCTTTTCTACATATAGATTTTAAAAATAATCAGTACTTGGTTAATATATGATGGAAATTCTTGGAAAAAATGCAATGTAAACCTACAGGCATTAGATCTTGCATCAAAACATAACATTCCTGTGATTTCATACCCTTTAACTTTAAATTAGTAATTGACATGATATTATTGATATTTGATGAATACCAATCTAGAATATTTTCATCATTCAATAAGTTTAAAAACTAATATCAATCCTTTATAGAAAGAGTGTAAGTAGCTGGAGGAAGAAATTTCTATTTTTCACCCTTCATTGGAGCCAACTCTTCCCATATTACTATGTTAATCATGTCCAACCTAGACTTAATTCCATACTTTGTTTTTTTGGGTTCATTTTGTAACATGACAATGACACCATCAAATAATTTTTTTCCACATGTATAATATCAAGAAAATTCCTGAAGTGCCAAAAAATCTAGTATAGTAATTCAAAGAAACTAGTCTCCTTTTCAACTGATTTTTATAAGGCTTTTTGAAAAAGGTTTACCAAAAGCAGTTTTATATCATTTAATTTCTAAAAAAATGATCATATATTAGTGGAGATAATGCTTTATGTTCTTATGAACTCCCATAGAATGATGTCATCCAATATCCGTACTTATTTCACTGGGGTAGAAATCTGTGATGTCCTAGAAACAGAGTCTATAATAAACATATCAACCTAATTGTTTATGCAACTTGTACACAAAAGGGACATCCTTGAGTTCCTTTAAAGCTATATCATAACTGATTTTCATAATCAATAAAGTCATTTATCATCCTATAAAACCTAGATATCAATATGAAATCTTCATTTTTATAAGCATCATACAACATAAGTGTAACATATGAGGTAAATAAAGAGTAAGACATTTTCATATTTGTTAATATTTGTGAATTAAATATTAATTTTACTTTAAAGGTAATTCTATGTTCGATGCCGTACCTAACATGCAACAATGGGTTTCTCCAAAGTCTTATGATGCACACAAGGCTGAGTCATACTGAAAAATAATAATATAATATTATTTTAAATGGTAGTTAACGCCTAGGCGTTGTATTGGAAAGAATGAACAGAACTAACTAAAATATGATTATACATGTTTGTTAAATATCTTTACATTTATCCAATAAATTTTAGAGGACTAAAATAAGAATGGATCCAATTTTAAGCATGAAATACTCTAATATTCTTTAAAAGGAAAATTTACCACCTTTTGATGGAGAACCCTTTTTAAATCTAGATTTTGTTAGTTTTATATATTCTATTTGACAAAATAAAATTCTTCTTTAGAATCAGGACAACAAAATTTTCTTTGGATGAAATTTTGGAATTTTTCTGATAATGTTCATTTGTTATGAATAGTGAAAAATATGAATTTTAATTCAAAACTGCCTTTTAATATATTTTATTTATACAGTCAGATTGTTCTTTTTATTAGTTTTAAAATTTAATTGGATTATTTTTTTACCATTTAATCCAATTTTGGTCATTGTATATAATTTTACTTTAAAATTGGTCATAAAAAAGTGTCAATATTTTGATAGTTATTATTTCTTAAAAACACGCTTTCTAGTTTTGACAACAGAAATTAATTTTAAATTAATTAATGAAACTTCTATGTTTTGAATTTGGTAAAATAGACAACATTTTTGAATTTGGTATATCAAAATTATCTTTTGGTGAAGGTTTGGTATTTTTCTGAAAAAGTTCAATTTTTGATGAATAGTGAAAAACACTCCATAGTAGTTAAAAATTGAATTTTTCATTTAAACGAAATTTTACCACTTATGTGAATTGAATTTAAAAAATCTGACATACATGGTTTTCATCAGTAAGTAAAATTTGGTTCAATAAGATGAAATTAATTTTTGGTGAATAGTAACTTTTGATTTTTATTTACCATGGTTGAAGGTAAATAGGGTAATTCAAGGTAATAATAATATTATAATAATATAAAATTACCTTAACACTTGTCCTAACTTTATTGGATGAGTCATTGCCGACTAATAAAATCCTTGGGTGAGAATTTTGGCCTTTTAAAGTCATTTGTGTAAGATAATGACATTAATAACGTTTTATTTAAAGTAAAAATAAAAATATCATAAACATGTATTTTTTTTCTAAAGCAATTTTAATGTGGGGTTATATAATTGATATTTTTGACTATAAATAGTCATTAGAAAGATAAAAATATTTCGCACATCATTATATTTTATTTATAATATTTATATCTCATATAAATAAATTTATTTATGACATAATGATAATGTAATGATTACCTCATTAATGAATGTTTTAAATAAATTAGATTATAAATATTAAAATAAATTTATTTTGAAACTTTTTATGCCATCCACGAATTTTAGAGATGAGGATTACTTGTTATCTTTGAATTATTGAAGGTTTTTAATAAGAATCAAGTTGGTTTAGATTTTTTAAAAAGCCATGATATGAATAGTATAAAAATTGATATAAATGCAATTTTAAATAAATTAATATTTTATTAAATGATAAAATAGTCCTAAAACTCTAATATTCGTCCAAATGACATATATGATGTTAAAAATTTCATTAATGATCCATTTGTGGTCTCCTGGAATTTTATTGTAAATATATTAACCATATAGTATGAATATACAAGAAGACATGGTAAAAGTTAAATAAGTTAACAAAGGGTTAAATAAAAATGACAAGGATTAAAAAATATCCAAAACCTTTCCAATTCTTATTGGATGATTTTATTTCAATTTATATTCATCTTATATTCTAATTTAATGAGTTTTGGACATTTTGAAACCGAAAATCATTTAATAATAAAATAATAATTTCAAACTTTCCTAAAGAGCCCCTCCTCCTTCTTATAAAAGGACACCACTTATAACCCATTAATCACACATATCAAGCCCCTTTTATCTTCCAAAATCTAAACAAATAATCTCCCAACATCCCTCACTTGATCCTATAAGCCTTACCTTAGGCATAAGGCACTTCAAGAAAGCATTTTGGTTCAAACCTAAGGGAGTTACCCGATTTAAAGGTAACATCTTCCCTCAAGTTCTCTTCTTTTATTTTACTTATTCACTCCCTATGCTCTTATTATTATTTTATTACATAACAAAACCAGTATCCTCAATATACTAGGTTGTTTTTATGAGAATTATTGGAACTAAACTTACACACACCTCCATCTAATGGGTAAAGAATATACTATTTCTGTGGACGGAGGACTATTACCTCACAAAACGATGATTGTTCAATATTCTCCTACTACATCTTATGGTGGACATTATGATGGAACTTTATTTATATGTGATATATATTATATTTATATTGTTTCTATGCTTCTGTATTTTTCATTTATAGAATACATTTATGGTTTCCATAATGGGTAAATACGATAATTTAATTTGAGGAAGTGCGGACAACCGCCCCCTCAAAGTGACATAACTCATTCATTCCATACGTGGAACATATAAAGGATGTAAATAATGAAATTATATATGAAATTATACTATATTTATAATATAATTATGTATGATTATGTTTTCATTCCATTAAATATGAAATATAAATGAAAGTAGCATTCATGCGTACATACGACTTACCGTCTCCAAGAACATTGCATTTCATTTCTTATCTCCAAATGTTATGTAATATTATAAATACATATATATACTGGATATATAATATATATATATGATATATAAATCATGGATATCATTATGCTGAGAATGTACTTTTGACCACATGGACAATTTGTAATTATAAGAAGTTTATTTTTGACTCAAGTACCAAATATCGACAAAACGACCGTTTATAACTTAAATGACTATATAATGTTTATAAAATGGTAATAAATGATAATAAATAAATAATAAAATTCAAAAAGGTTTTGAAACAAGTATAAATTAACTTTCTTTTATTATTCAGGAGATTAAAGAACGAACGAGTCAAGTTGGACACGAGGTAAGGGACTTCGTCTCAATATCCTTTAATTGAGGCATATTTTTTATTTATACAAGAATTTATTTTATATGGTGTATAAACCCCTTTGAAATTTAATTTCATTCAAAGGGAATCTTTTCTCTACTTATCATTTTACTAAACTACAAAGATAATGTTTCTTTTTAACGTAAGCGGTGACAATGACCTTTCTGCCACTGTGAGCATTATTTGATATTAGGATTCCTTAACAAGTTGTAATGTTTTTAAAAGGAAAATAAATACCATATAATATTTTACATATTTTGGTATTGAAAATGGTTTTGATAATGGATTGGTTATGTCAATATATTTAAATGATATATTGTAATTGAAATGTGGAAATTTTATCTTTTCTTTATGTTTGTTTTATGTGTTATGAATATGTTATGGTTATTGGGAATTGTTTACGTATATGGGTGGTTCCATGATAAACCTAGGGCGGGTGAGCTTGATATAGCTCTCCAATGCATTGGGTAATGTGATGGAGGTAAACGTTAATGTTTCTCCTATGTTATTTATGGAATATACTATGATGGGTATTCCAAACGTAACTCCCTACGTAGTTGTGGAAACTAAAACGTAAGTATGTTATGGATGCTACAAGTTACCTTTATGATTTGTGATTATAATGTGTTATTCATAAATATTATGATTTCATGAGGTACGTTAAAGAGCTTATATTTTGTATGTATTGATGAGCTAATGTTTTCATTATTTATTTTATAACCCTTATTGAGCTTTTTATGCTCATCGTAAGTTTTTGAAATGTTTGTCACAAGTTATAAGGAAGGGTAAGAGAAAGGAACAATTCAAGAAGATTTATATCAAGAAAATAATATTGTTTTTCTTTTAATAATTTTTATTTTATAAAAAAAATGGATTCTGAGTGGAAGTGTATACTATGTAATATTGGAGATGTAATGTAATATTTATGGCCCAATTTTCTAAAAGTTTAAACATAAAAAGATCCTCAATGTGAATTATTAACTTAATTCAAGATTATGTTGTCACGACCCGTCCTCGGGGCCTGTGCCGTGACTACCCCAAGCCCGCCTTCCATAGGCCAGGGGATGACGACTAGCACCAAATGCGAAAATCTTGATAAAAGGGAAGGCATTTCCTTTATTTAAGAAATCAAACACAACATAGTATGAAAGCTGAAGTAAACACTAAGTAAACTGAGTACAATTGTAAGTGATGGAAAGTAAATGGTCCAGTATACAAACCCAACTAAAAGTATAGTACAAATGAGAAAAGTAATGTACAAGAGCTGAAAAGTAAAGCAGCAACCACCAAGACGTCCTCCGGATACCCCACCTGAAGGGTGGGTACAGATGGTCTCCTCATCTCCTCAAATCCGTCCGTCCACTCTGGGTACGTCCCGCCTGATATTCCACCTCCGGATACCGTTCCGCTCCACAAGCCTCAACCACGATCAGCGCTGTCCGTCGTCTGCATCCAACACAATGTAGTGCGGGCATAGACCGTGCAGGGGTGAGTATACGATACTCAGTAGGGACCCCGAGACCCCCGAAGGCCTCCCAGAATACACAAAGGATAAACCACAAAGGAAAAATACAAAAACGAAGTATCAACCAACTTTACTTAGGTATATGATCATACATATACCTAAATCATCAATTACTGTTTGGCTCCAACTCACGAGCCCAAGTAGAACCCAGTCCACACAGGAAAGTACAACCCAATCCACACAGGAAAACACAACCCAATCCACACAGGAAAGCAAGTTAATCACATAGATGATAATGATTGAATTCTAGACTCAGCTCACACAGGTATACTATTCACGAATAGGGGTGGAGATGATATATGTAGCCTCTAAATCATCTCCCCTACTGAACCCACGTAGGATCCAAGTACATAAGTCGTCATTGCCGAACCAACGTAGGATCCAAGTACAGTAACCATCACTGCCGAACCCACATAGGATCCAAGTATAGTCATCATCGCTGCTGAACCCACAGAGGATCCGAGTACAGTCTTCCTCACTGCCGAACCCATGTAGGATCCAAGTATAGTCGCCATCGTCGTCGCAGTCGCAGCCAGCTCTAGGGTTCCCTCACACAGTACGCTCGATTCCGGGAGGGTCCGCTCCACGAGCCAAGGGGTCGATGCATCAACTGTCATGAAGTCCATAGTTGATGTATCACAAAGTTCCGTCTCGTCAATAGGAACTCAACGCGACAGACGGCGCGCCAATCGGACGCCCGGTCTGAGAGTTGTTGGCTTTTCCATCCCAGGGGCCCGGTTGGTTTTTAAGCTAAACCAACCTGACCGTACCCTAGCTGCATCCAAACCTCGAGTGGAGTAATCCAAAAGAACCATCTCACTAATAGGAATTGAACATAATTGACGGAACATCATTCGGACGTCCGGTTGTTAAGTTATAAGCGTTTCCGATCCAAGGACCCGGTTAGTTTCGGGTTTGAACCAACCCTTCCATACCCAAACTTGGAAAAACCTCGAGTGTAATATACCGAAACGACCATCTCGATCCAAGGATCCCTACGCAACTGACGATTTATCGATCGAAGTTACGTATCCCAAGATACGGGTGTTTGAACGAACCTGGTCCGAAAATAGGGGTTTGGGCCCGGTCCGACCTGGCCCAATACCCCCTGGGTCGGCCCGAACCGGGTCAACCCGACCCAGGTCCGGGTCCAGCCCGATTGGGCGCGGCCCGACTGGGCGCGGCCAGTCCAGCCGGTGTGGCCTGCAGCCCGGCTCGGCGCTGGCCGAGAGGGGCGGGGGGGGGGGGGGGGGGGGCCCCCCGTTTTCGGAAACAGAGGACCCTGTGGGGTCCTCCCTAGGAGCCGTTCGGGGGGGTTACGACCCCCCAATTTCTTCGAACGGCTGACCTTTATGGCCGAATGGCTGTGTAACCGTGGGACCCCCCCGGGTCCCACCTCCAGGTGGCGCCGGCGGCCGGCACAACTGGCCGCCCCTCGGAAGTCCGCCGTGACCTTAGGTTGTGGCTCTGGTTTGACTGGCGCGGCGTGACGGCGCCATGGCCCCTTGAAGCTCCGGAGCGGTGCGACGGCGCCACGACCCTCCGCCGCGGCCCACTCCTGTCCATGGCCTCCTTTGGCCTCACCGACGCGGCTCGACGGTGCCGCGCACCACTGCCGTGGCCCGCTCTGGCCGCGGTCCTCTTCATCCCCGCGCGGTGCAACCACACCGCGCCGCCTTCTCCACAATCATCAACGAAGATCAACAAAAAAAGGGGAGGAGAAATCAGCCGTGTTTGTGCGGTCTGATCTCCTCCCGTTACGATGATTACATTCGGCCAAAGTATACGAGATACTCAATGAAAAAACAAAGCACAATTTTAATTCATTAAAATTGAACTTAACCCCTACCTCGAAGGAAGTTCGCGGTTGTCAAGTGCCACGAACGATGGCGTTATTTCCGTCATCGTCGGTGTATCCTGCCTTGTCACGAAGGAAGAAGAGGGTAAAGAAACCGGGGCCGCCGAATCAACATTCTTCGTCGGAGAGTTGGCGTTCTTCATTGAAGATGAAGTTCTTCAAGAGAAACTAGAGATCTCTCCTCCAATTCTCAACACAACAAGCCAACCAAGAAATAAAATAAGGCTCCTCTTATTTTATTAAAACATGCCATGCATTCAAATTGAAAAAATTAAACACTTAATTCAATTAATTGATTAAGTGTGTGTTGGCATGAATTAATGTGGGAGAGTGGGGAGTTACCCAATTAAATACCAGGGGTTTAATGGGGGGTTTTAGGGGTTTTAGGGAATGTTAAATGTTGGGGATTGTGTGGGCCCCACCTCACATTTATCCTCACATGGGTAGTTAGGATGTTAGTGGGTCCCACCCTAACTCCCCCATATAGTATAAAACTACCTTAGAATTATAAATAAAATTGTACACAATTTTATTCACTTTTTTTATTTAATACACATTTTTTAACAACTCCTCCAAAGCAAACACATCTTCAGTAAAAGTCCTCTTAAGAAATTACCGATGCTGCGGTTCCATCGGTGCCCTCAGATTTCAATTCCGAGCACCGGTTCAAAAGATAGAAAAACCCGCTCATTCGTTCACTGAACGTACCCGAGCTAAACTTCAGAAATTGATTCCGGGCACACCGGGCCTCAGAATCAGGTGCCGTCAGAAACTACGTACTTGTAAAATCCCAAAGAATTTAAGATAAAAATTTTCCTTGAAATTTATGGGTCTTTACATTAATCCCACCTCAGGGCTTTACGTCCCCGTAAAGCTACATTATAAACTAGGGAAACAAATGAGGGTACTGTGCACGCATCTAAGCCTCCCGCTCCCATGTGCTCTCATGGAGGTTCCCGTGTTGCCACCTGATGCACACTAGAGGAATCGACCATCCACGTAGGACCTGATCTTATCGATCCTCTATCTCCACCGGGACCTCCTCAAATGTTGCCCCGTCATCGATGTCCAGCTCCCCATGGTTGATGATATGCGTCGGGTCATGCACGTATCTCCTCATCTGAGATAATTGGAAGACATCGTGCACCCGGTGCAACTAAGGTGGAAGAGCCAGGCGATAAGCTACCTTTCCTATCCTGCTGAGAACCTGGAATGGTCCGATGAAGTGTGAAGATAACTTGTCGTCCCGACCAAATATCCTTAATACACGTCGAGGTGAGACCCGTAAGAAAATGTGGTCGCTATCCTCGAACTCTAGTGGTCTTCGACTCCTATCAGCATAGGACTTCTGTCGGAACTATGCAGTCCTCATCTGCTCCTGCATGATCTGCACCTTCTTTGTCGTAGCCTGAACCATCTCTGGTCCTACGAGTGCTGACTCCCCAGGGTCAATCCAGCATAGAGGTGATCTGCAAGGTCGGCCATACAATGCCTCTTATGGTGCCATCCCGATAGTGGAGTGGTAGATATTGTTGTACACAAACTCCACTAAAGGTAGGTGATCCTCCCAGATGTGACCAAAGTCGAGGACACATGCACAGAGCATGTCCTCGAGAGTCTGAATGGTCCTCTCCGTGTGGCCATCCGTCTGAGGGTGAAAGGCGGTGCTCAGGCGTAGCTGCGTCCCAAATGCCTCCTACAACCACTTCCAAAGCCGGGAAGTAAAGTGAGCATCTCGATCGGAGACGATAGATGATGGAACACCATGAAGTCGTACGATCTTCTGAACATAGAGGCATCCCAAGCTCTCCACTGAGCCCTGCTCTCTGATAGGTAGGAAGTGGGCTGACTTGGTGAGTTGTTCAAAGATCACCCAGATGGAGTCGTGTCCTCTAGATGTATGTGGAATCCCTATCACTAAATCCATAGATATCCTATCCCACTTCTACTCTGGAACCTCTAAGGGATGTACCAAGCTTGCTGGTACCTGGTTCTCTGCCTTCACCTACTGGCAGGTGAGGCATCGTGAAACGAACTCTTCCACATCCTTCTTCATACCTGGCCACCAGTGCTGTCGTCTGAGATCCTGGTACATATTCGCTACTCCTAGATGTACCGCCAATGGGGAAGTGTGAAACTCCCTCAACACCACCTCCTGCAACGCAACTAGTACCATGGTACGTTCTATGAAAAGGATGACGTGCTCTCCTCCTACAGAAAATCCATCAGGTTACTGTCTTGTGGATATCTGTGCACGTCTCATCTCACAGTCAACGTCCCCATGCCGTGCCTCTCTGACCCACTGAAGTAGTGGAGGAGTAACTGTGAGGGACTGTAGGAAGGCTGCCCCATCTCTATCCATAAAGGATATCTGCAACGCAGCTAGCTACTCCGTCGCCTCTCCAAGTAGCTGAATGCCCGATCTCCTGCTGAGAGCATCAGCTACTACGTTCCCCTTCCAAGGAGTATAGACTATATCAAAGTCATAGTCATGGAGGAACTCGATCCATCGCCACTGTCTCAGGTTCAGGTCCTTCTGCGAGAAGATGTACCTGAGACTCTGGTGGTCAGAGTAGACTGTAAAGCGCTTGCCCATCATATAGTGCTGCCACATCTTCAAGGAAAAAACCACTGATTCTAACTCCAGGTCATGGGTAGTGTAGTTCTGCTCGTGCTGCCTCAACTATTGTGATCCGTAGGAGATCACTACTTGTAATGGCCCGGACCTCTCCGGCCCATTCCTTTATCAAAAAGAAGGTCAAGAAGTGTTCTGAAGGGTAAAATGGACTTTTCCCACACCTTCCAGAATTTTGAAACTACACGCCGTGTAGTTTGAGTACACGCCATGTACCCCCTTTCCGGGTATACCCTGTGTCACAGGCCGTGTCCTCGCTGTGTGAAATAATGGGTGCACGCTGTGTTTCCAGTTCTACACGCCGTGTAGTCCTTCCCCGCGTACGCGTTACCAGTCAACGACCGTGTACCGTGTTGGAGCCGTGTCCTTGCCGTGTGAAATAAATGAGTATACACCGTGTGTCTAAACTACATGCCATGTAGCCTTTCCCCACGTATGCGTTACCCTCAAACCGTGTGTTGACCAGTCAACGGCCGTGGAGCCGTGTTGGAAGCCGCGTGGAGACCGTGTAAAATAACTGAGTACATGCCGTGTACTATAAAGTACATGCCATGTACTTTTAATTTTCTCACCTATAAAAGGAGGGGTCCCCTCCTCCTTTTCAATTCACTCATCTCCTCCCCTTTCCTCTGAGTAGAGCTCTCCCAAGATACTCGAAGGCTCCTTTTCTTCCATAACTTCTTCGTCCGAGCTTGGATCTGTTCTTTACTTCGGCCTTTCCTTTCCGACTTCCACCCAAGGAGGTTTTTCCGGGACCCGACAGAAGTGACGGACGTCGACGGTCATCTTCTAAGGTTGATCTGGGGGAGCGTTGTGATCAGAACCTGTTGAGGTTGGGATCTTACCTTCGTCTCTCTAATTTGTGCATCATGCGGGGTGGGTGACCTCTTGTTTACGTGAAACACTTTTTGAACTGATTAAATGAAGATAATAACTGGTTAAAGAATGGGGTTGGGAAGTTTGTGATTGCTGTTACTTTATATCCTGTGATGTTATGTTATGAATTGAATGAGCTTCTGTCTACTGAAAATCACGGTCGTTGGGGGCCTTTTCTTGCACAATTAAATGTTTCCCTATCTTTCTAGACCGTTTTTGTGGATGGAACTTTGTGGAATGTGGAAATTGGTTAATCACGTAAAGTTGGATGTTTAAAATCTGTAACCCTTATGTGATCACCCCAGTTAAACAAAAAATGGAATAATGAACATGTGGGTGTTGTCTTGGATATGTGGAATGTGATGGGGGTGTTTTGTGGGTTGTTGTGGATCGGGTGAGCAGCGGGGCTGTGGTTGGCTTGGTTGTGGGTTGGTGTGAATGTTATGTTGGTAACGGGCAGTGGGGCTGCGATAAGTGGTATTAAAGGGATAATGATGTACGGTGCGGTTGTGGTTATGATGGTTGGCAGCGGGGCTACAGGGATGGGTTGGAATGTGAACGGACTTTGGGTTGTGAATAATAAAAGCGGAAGAGTTAATGAATGGTAGGGCGTGGTAATGAAACGGAGTTAATAATCAATGGGGATGTTTGGTTAATAAGATGGACTTGGTTGTGTTGCTTGTGTTTTCCTAACTTGATTTGTGGATGGCAGGGATATGTTTTACGAACGATTGATGTGGCTTGGTTGTGGATAGTTGCCCAGTAGTTAAGGAAATAAATAAACTAATTCTGCTGAAACGTGAAAAACCTAAATGGGGTTAGGGTTGTTTGTTGTATGCATGCTTCGTAGTAGCAGTGCCGAGGCACGTGCTCAGTTTCTTTGTTTAGAATCCATCGGTTGGGCTGTGTGTTTGGTATACATATATATATATATATCTATATCTTTTGTGTTTTATCGCACCCCACCCATGTTGAGCACTTAGTGCCGAACACTCCCATTTCATGGGAGAGGGTGTTTTTCCCTTAGTTACTAGCTCCTTCCTTCTCCTTCTCCCCAAGGCTGTGATGGCTTGAGGCGACCTTACACCTAAGAATATTCGGGTGGGTTTCGATTGGGGTGGGTTTAGCCCAAGACTCTTCGGGCAGGTTCTACTGTTTCCCAAGAATCTTCGGGATGAGGCCCAGGTGTGTGCGGGCGGGATACGTGGTTGTGAGGACCAGGTGTGTGCGGGCCGGATACGTGGTTGTTAGGACCAGGTGTGTACGGACGGGATATGTGGTTGTAAGGCCCAGGTGTGTGCGGGCGGGATACGTGGTAGTGAGGCCCAGGTGTGTGTGGGCGGGATACGTGGTTGTGAGGCCCAGGTGTGTGCGAGTGGAGAGAGTGTGGCAGCGTCATGACGTTCACCATTAGGAAGAGCAGCTAACCAAAGGGAAATGGTGCGGGGTACCCAATACTCTTGTTTCTTATATACTACTACCTGTTGTGATTGTGTTTTTGGTGAGTGTGGCTGGTGAGGTTGGGTGGATAGAATTCCTTGCTAGGTTTATTCTATTGTTCTCACGGGACATTAGGATGTCTCCCCACTTGTGCACGAGAGCTTTAGGTTTCCCTACTGAGTATACTTGTATGCTCACCATACGTTTACTTTCAGGTTTCCAGGAGGACTACCAGGGCCGTGCGGGACCCTATTAGTCGGACAGTTGGAGTTGTTTCAGTTGCTGTTCTCTTGTTTTCTTTTGGTATTGTACTTTGAGATTTCTTGTACTTGTACCTTGTTATAAAATTATTTAATCATGCATGTGGGCTTGGTTTGGGTTTGTTTATATACACTTGTTCTTTTCCCTTTTGGTGGTTGACTTGTCCTATTTCCCGATCCTAAATAAATAAAAAGGGTAATGCCTTCCATATTTGTGAAAATTCATACCCTTGGTGCTAGTCACCACCCCGGGGCCTACTAGAGGCGGGACTCGGGGGTCATTATCTCCCTTTCACCATTTCCAGCTCAGGAGGGGCATCTTTGGTGGGAGGGGGTCGTGACAGAATGGTATCAGAGCTGATGGTTGAGATATAGGATGTAGTCTGGAGTTAGGCACAATGAGGATTGCATGGGATGGTAGGGCGACAATGTTAGTTAATCTTGGTGCATGACATAGGCCAGGGTAGACCGGCTAGGACACGGGATTTTAGGGCCCCCCGTGATCCGATGCAAGGACTCTAAGCCTACCGAATGACCAAGTGAGACTACATTTATTGCAGGGTAGAGACCCTAGGGAAGGTACATTCATAATCATGATTGTGTTTTACTTGATTTGGGTGTTCTGGGAATGAAATTGAAATAAAATGATAAAATAAAACCTTGAGAAATTTCCTTACTACTTGGGCTTAGGCGATCTTTGTTTACCGTATAGCTATGTCACCTGGACGTCGTTCCTAGGTGGCTCAAATGACCAAGGCCCAGCAGATTCAGGTGGTTGATCAGCTTAGGATTGACCGAGAGGAGGAAGATAGCCAGTGGCAGAAGACTCTCCGTTATTTCCAGTGACAGACCCTCAAGAAGTACGAGGGTAGTACTTCAGATACGGAGACAGAGGGGTGGCTTGAGGAGCTAGGGATCGCTTTTACCTTGATCCATGCTCCGAGGGAGTACTGGGTTCCCCTAGCAGTCAGTCAGCTGAGAGGTGTGGTGCGACAGTGGTGGACACTCTACTTCGGAGAGAGGATAGAGGCAGAGGTTCCATTGGCTGACTTTTAGAAGGAATTCTGAGAGGAATTCCTTTCTTCCATGATCAAGGTGGAGAAGCGGTAGGATTTACTCTCCCTTCAGCAGGGAAATATGACAGTACGATAGATGGGGATCAAGTTCAAGGATCTCCTGTGCTTTTCTCTGGATCTCTTTCTGGATGAGGATTCTCAGGCGAGACGTTTAGAGGAGGCACTTCGTCCTTCACTCCAGTATGCTGTCACCCCCTTCACCCTTCCGACGTACTTGGCGGTACAAAAGAAGGCAGAGGTTGTAGAGAGGATCCACTTTCTAGGAGGTGCACCCCGAGAGGGGATCCAGCCAGGCTCGTCGAAGGGGAAGGCAGTCAGCAGCAGGTCTCCTACGACGGGACCTTCCAGGTTCAGGCCAGTGGGGAGCAGGCCCCAGCAGTTCCAGTTCAGATCTTCGGGTCCTCATCCCTTTTTCACGAGCCCAGGACCGAGGTGTTTTTCTTGTGGAGGTTTCAGGCACGTTCAGAGTCGGTGCCCGACCCGAGCTCAGTACGGTGGAGGTGGGCAGGTTCAGCGCCCACCTCAGCAGCACCAGTTGCCAGCGAGGCCCTTCCAGCAGCAGTAGGACCATGCTCCTTCGAGGGTAGACTTTGCGGGAGGAGGCCGACCTCAGGGTTCTCCTCAGGGAACTTGACCGGGGCATGGTCAGGGAAGTGGACGACATCAGAGAGGTAGAGGAGCTGGGTGTGGACAGTTGCACGCAGTAGAGTTGACATCTCCGGCAAGACCAAAGGTGGTGCGTGGTACGATTTTTTTGTTCAGCACTCTTGTTTCTACTTTGTTCGATTCGGGAGCTTCAAACTCCTTTTTTGCACCTGGTCTAGACCATGCTTTGGGACTAGACGTAGAGAGACTTTCCATACCACTGGTACTGATTACACCATTTGGAGGCCAAACCAGTGTATCTTGTGTTTTCTGGGGATGTGGGATGACATTGGGACCACATCGATCTAGTGGGGACTTTCTTCTGTTACAAATGCAGCCATACGATGTCATCCTAGGCATCGACTGGTTGTTTTCTGTTAGTGCCATTATCGACTGCTTCCAGATAAGAGTCGTGTTCTCCGAAGTGGACGGGCAGCGTGTAGCTTTTGTTGGCGAGAGGTGCTATCAGGTGGGAAGCCGGCGTGTGGAGCCTCTCCTTTCCTTGTTAGGTAGGCTATCAGTGGTTCCAGCTAATACAGAGATGATGGATGTACCGGAAGTTTTTGGGGAGTTCCTCGATGTTTTTACTGAGGAGGTTGTGACTCTACCCCCCCCGACGTGACGTTGAGTTCGGGATTGACTTACAGCCTGGTGCCCATCCGATTTCGATGGCCCCTTATCAGATGGAACCTTCGGAGTTACAGGAGTTGCGGATTCAGATTGACGATCTGATAGAGAAGGGTTTTGTTCGACCCAGCGTATCGCCATGGGGTGCTCCAATTTTGTTCATGAAGAAGGCAGATGGTGGTCTCAGGCTATGCATAGACTACCGAAGCTTGAACCAGGTAACGGTCAAGAACCGCTATCCCCTCCCAAGGATAGATGATCTCTTCGACCAACTGAGGGGATCAGGTTGGTTTTCTAAGATTGATCTACGATCTGGATATCATCAGCTGAGGGTAAAGGACAACGACATCTCGAAGACGGATTTCAGGTGCAGGTATGGACACTTTGAGTTTGTAGTGATTCCGTTTGGAGTTACGAATTCACCGGCTGTGTTCATGGGACTTATGAAATTTGTATTCTGATAATTTCTGGACCGGTTCGTCGTTGTGTTTATCGATGACATCCTGATCTACTCGAGGTCAAAGGAGGAGCACGTTGAGCATCTCAGGGCAGTCTTGGGAGTCCTTCGACACCACCATCTTTATGGGAAATTGTCGAAGTGTAAGTTCTTGACACAAGAAGTACACTTCCTTGGGCACGTGGTGTCTCAACATGGAGTGTCTGTAGACCCATCGAAGGTGGAGGCAGTTGTTTATTGGGTAGCACCCAAGAGCATGGAAGAAGTTCGTAGTTTCTTGGGGTTAGCAGGTTACTATCGGAGGTTCGTTTTGGACTTCTCTTGAGTTTCTGCTCCATTGACAGCTTTGACGAGGAAGAACCAGGTCTTCCTATGGAGCGAGTAGTGCCAGAAAGCTTTTGACTACCTGAAGGAGAAGTTGGTTAGTGCTCCCATACTCAGGTTTCCAGAGGAAGGGTTGTTGTATGGGGTATTTTGTGATGCTTCTGGCCTTGGTCTGGGGTGCGTGATGATGTAGAAGAAGGGAGTGATCTGTTATGGGTCTAGGCAGTTACGCCCTCACGAGCGTAACTATGCCACCCATGGCCTAGAGCTTATAGCAGTAGTGTTCGCACTGAAGTTGTGGTGACATTACCTCTTTGGGGAGCACTTTGTGGTCTTCTCAGATCACAAGAGCCTGCGTTATATCTTCTCCCAGCGTGACCTGAACTTACGGCAGTGGAGATGGGTCGAGTTTCTCCAAGACTATGACTTTGAGATCTCTTACACTGAAGGTAAGGGAAATGTTGTGGCTGATGCCCTGAGCAGGAAGTCACATCAGGAAGTAGTTCGGGAATCCAGTGATGCTTGGAAAGCGAAGGGAGAGTTGGCCGCCTTGCACTTGGATGCCAGGGTAGAAGGTGTTAGAGGCTGTTTGTTTCAGATGACAGTGCAGTCCTCCTTGTTGCAGCAGGTGGAAGAGTCCCAGTGGGGGGACTATGAGGTGGAAGTGATGCGGGATCGTGTCGATCAAGGGAACACTCCAGAGGGATGGTCAGAGGACAACCGACATCAGATGTTTTTCCATGGAAGGTTGTTTGTTCTGGAGGTAATGCGTGAGGGAGTTCTCTGTGAGTTCCATAGCTCAGCCTTGGCAGTACATCCAGGAGTTTCTAAAATATACTAAGGCCTAAGGGAACAGTTTTGGTGTCCCGGGGTGAAATGGGCAGTGGTAGAGTTTGTGGCTAAATGCCTAGTGTGTCAGCAAGTTAAGGCTGAACACCGTGTTCCCAGTGGGTTGTTTCACCTTTTATATGTCCCTGAATGGAAGTGGGATGACATCTCAATGGACTTTGTCACAGGACTACCCAGAGCTCAGGGTGGTTATGATGCTATCTGGGTAGTGGTGGATCGGCTGACGAAATCAGCTCGCTTCTTAGCAATTAAAGAGTTAGGCCTGGTGAGTACCTTGGCACAGAGGTACATAGACGAGGTGGTGCGTTTTCATGGAGTTACAAAGACTATCATCTAATATCGGGATACTCGGTTTACCTCATGAGTCTGGAGGGGGTTACAACATGCTTTTGGCACCCAGCTACGCCTTAGCACTGCTTTCCACCCCCAGACCGATGGGCAGACGGAGCGGACTATCTAGACGTTGGAGGACATGCTGCGAGCATGCGTTCTGAATTTCGGAGGATCATGGGTACGACACTTGCCTTTAGTAGAGTTTTCCTAAAACAACAGCTTCCACTCTACTATTGGCATGGCACCGTATGAGGCTTTGTATGGAAGACCATGTCGTTCACCCATTTTTTGGGCAGAGGTTGGTGAGACAGGTGCTCTTAGGCTAGAGGTAGTGCAGAGCACCACAGAGAAAGTCCAGCTTGTACGTGAGAGGATGAAAGCGGCTCAGGACTGACAGAAGTCTTATACTGATCGTCGGAGGAGGCCCTTGGAGTTCAAGGTGGGAGATCATGTGTTATTGAAGGTTTCCCCTTGACGGGGGCAGCAGAGGTTTTGGAAAGGGAGCAAGCTCTCACCTAGGTTCATCGGACCTTTTGAGGTGCTGAGGCGAGTCGGCGAGGTGGAATATCAGCTAGCCCTACCACCTCAGTTGGAGAAGGTTCATGACGTCTTCCACATCTCCCAGCTTCGTCGGTACTTACACGACGACTCTCACGTTATCGACTAGGGAGAGCTAGATATGGGAGAGGACGCGACCTTTGAGGAATGACTAGTCAAGATCGAGGATCGTAAAGAGAAGGTGCTCCATGGACAAACCATTCCGTTGGTTCGTGTGTTGTGGAGGCATGGCGGCCTTGAGGAGAGAACTTGGGAGCGGGAGACCCAGATGCACGCTCAGTACCCGAAGTTGTTTTGAATTGTGTTTTACCTTGTTCTTCTGAGCTTTGTGTTGATGTTGTATTCTGTACCTTTGATATATGGAATGCTTGGCTTGTCAGTTGTGAGACCTTTTGTTTCCTTGTTCCCTGGTAATGTGTAACATGTCCGGATGTGTGGGAATGGGAAAAACCTGACTCTAAATCGAGACTCATTAATTCAGATATGATTGAACCCGTGCGGGCAAGTCAGTGCTGACTAAAGCGGATAATATCTCGACATAGGAGAAGGAATTTCCCAAACCCACGTGTTCGGGCAGTGTGTTGGTTGTGTGGTGTTGGGGGTAGTGCGAGTTGAAAAATCCATATGTATGAAAGTGGGAAGACCCAATTCTTAATCGAAACGCATTAATGAGGATGCGATTAAACCCGTGCGGGTGAGTCAGTGCCGCCTAAAGCGGATAATTTCTCGACATAGGAGAAGGAATTCCTAACACATATGATTAGGGTTGTTGGTTGGGTTCCTGTTATAATGAGAACCCTAAGAGGTATCTTGTTGGGTTTCCTCTAGGTTGGTTTTGAATTCTCGGGGACGAGAATGTTTTAAGAGGTATCTGATGTAATGGCCCGGACCTCTCCGTCCCATTCCTTTGTCAAAAAGAAGGTCAAGAAGTGTTCAGGAGGGTAAAATCGACTTTTCCCACACCTTCCAGAATTTTGAAACTACATGCCATGTAGTTTGAGTACACGCCGTGTACCCCCTTTCCGGGTATACCCTGTGTCGCAGGCCGTGTCCTCGCTCTGTGAAATAATGGGTGCACGCCGTGTGTCCAGTTCTACATGCCGTGTAGTCCTTCCCCACGTACGCGTTACCAGTCAATGGCCGTGTACCGTGTTGGAGCCTAGTCCTTGCCGTGTGCAATAAATGAGTACACACCGTGTGTCTAAACTACACACCGTGTAGCTTTTCCCCGCGTATGCGTTACCCTCAAACCGTGTGTTGACCAGTCAACGGCCACAGAGCCGTGTTGGAATCCGCGTGGAGACTGTGTAAAATAACTGAGTACACGCCATGTACCATAATGTACACGCCGTGTACTTTTAATTATCTCTCCTATAAAAGGAGGGGTCCCCTCCTCCTTTTCAATTCACTCCTCTCCTCCCCTTTCCTCTGAGCAGAGCTCTCCCAAGAGACTCGAAGGTTCCTTTTCTTCCATAACTTCTTCGTCCGAGCTTGGATCCATTATTTCCTTTGACCTTTCCTTTTCGACTTCCACCCGAGGAGGTTTTTCCGGGACCCGACAGAAGTGACGGGCGTCGACGGACGTCTTCTAAGGTTGATTCGGGGGAGCGTTGCGATCGGAACCTGTTGAGGTAGGGATCTTACCATCTTCTCTCTAATTTGTGCATCATGCAAGGTGGGTGACCTCTTGTTTACGTGAAACACTTTTTGAACCGATTAAATGAAGATAATAACTGGTTAAAGAACAGGGTTGGGAAGTTTGTGATTGTTGTTACTTTATATCCTGTGATGTTATGTTGTGAATTGAATGAGCTTCTGCCTACTGAAAGTCACGGTCGTTGGGGGAATTTTCTTGCGCAATTAAATGTTGCCCTATCTTTCTAGACCGTTTTTGTGGATGGAACTTTGTGGAATGTGGAAATTGGTTAATCACGTAATGTTGGATGTTTAAAATCTAGAACCCTTGTGTGATCACTCCGGTTAAACAAAAAATGGAATAATGAACATGTGGGTGTTGTCTTGGATACGTGGAATTTGATGGGGGTGTTTTGTGGGTTGTTGTAGATCGGGTGAGCAACGGGGCTGCGGTTGGATTGGTTGTGGGTTGGTGTGAATGTTATGTTGGTAACGGGCAGCGGGGCTGCGATAAGTGGTATTAAAGGGATAATGATGTACGATGCGGTTGTGGTTATGGTGGTTGGCAGCGAGGCTGCAGGGATGGGTTGGAATGTGAACGGACTTTGGGTTGTGAATAATAAAAGCAGAAGAGTTAATGAATGGTAGGGCGTGGTAATGAAATGAAGTTAATAATCAATGGGGCTGTTTGGTTAATAAGAAGGACTTGGTTGTGTTGCTTGTGTTTTCCTAACTTGATTTTTGGATGGTAGAGATATGTTTTACGAACGATCGATGTGGCTTGGTTGTGGATAGTTGCCCAGTAGTTAAGGAACTAAATAAACTAATTCTACTGAAATGTGAAAAACCTAAATGGGGTTCGGGTTGTTTGTTGTATGTCTGCTTTGTAGTAGCAGTGCCGAGGCATGTGCTCAGTTTCTCTGTTTAGAAGCCATAGGTTGGGCTTTGTGTTTGGTATACATATATATATATATATCTGTATCTTTTGTGTTTTATCGCACCCCACCCATGTTGAGCACTTAGTGCCGAACACTCCCATTTCATGGGAGAGGGTGCTTTTCCCTTAGTTACTAGCTCCTTCCTGCTCCTTCTCCCCTAGGTTGTGATGGCGTGAGGCGACCTTACACCTAAGACTCTTCAGGTAAGTTTCGATTGGGGTGGCTTTAGCACAAGACTCTTCGGGCAGGTTCTACTATTTCCCAAGAATCTTCGGGATGAGGCCCAGGTGTGTGCGGGCAGGATACATGGTTGTGAGGCCCAGGTGTGTGCGGGCGGGATATGTGGTTGTGAGGCCCAGGTGTGTGCGGGCGGGATACGTGGTTGTGAGGCCCAGGTGTGTGTGGGCGGGATACGTGGTTGTGAGGCCCAAGTGTGTGCGGGCAGGGAGAGTGTGGAAGCGTCAGGACGTTTGCCATTAGGAAGAGCAGCTAACCAAAGGGAAATGGTGCGGGGTACCCAATACTCTTGTTTCTTATATACTACTACCTGTTTTGATTGTGTTTTTGGTGAGTGTGGCTGGTGAGGTTGGGTGGATAGAATTCCTTTCTAGGTTTCTTCTGTTGTTCTCACGGGACATTAGGATGTCTCCCCACTTGTGCATGAGAGCTTTAGGTTTCCCTACTGAGTATACTTGTATGCTCACCCTACGTTTACTTTCAGGTTTCCAGGAGGACTACCAGGGTCGTGCGAGACCCTACTAGTCGGACAGTTGGAGTTGTTGCAGTTGCTGTTCTCTTGTTTTCTTTTGGTATTGTACTTTGAGCTTTCTTGTACTTATACCTTGTTATAAAATTATTTAAACATGAATGTGGGCTTGGTTTGGGTTTGTTTATATACACTTGTTATTTTCCTTTTTGGTGGTTGACTTGTCCTATTTCCCGATCCTAAATAAATAAAAAGGGTAATGCCTCCCATATTTGTAAAAATTCATACCCTTGGTGCTAGTCGCCACCCCGGGGCCTACTGGAGGCGAGACTCGGGGGTCATTATCTCCCTTTCACCATTTCCAGCTCAGGAGGGGCATCTTTGGTGGGAGGGGGTCGTGACACTACCCGCTCCTGCATTAAGACACACCCGAGTCCTGTCCCTTATGCATCGTAGTAAACTACGTACCCTAATCCCTCCTCCGGTAGCCTCAAAATGAGTGCACTGGTCAATTTCCGTCTCAGCTCCTAGAAGCTCTGCTAACATCTATCTGACCACACGAAGGGTTTCCCCTTCTTCGTCAAAGATGAAAGTGGTGCTGCAACTCTGGAGAAGTCTGACACAAATCTCCGATAGTACCCATCCAGACCTAGGAAACTCCGCACCTCCTTCACGCTCATGGGTGGCTCCTAAGCTAGTAATGCCTCGATCTTCATAGGATCCACCGCAACTCCCGCCTCAGAGATGACGTGCCCCAAGAAGTGGAAATCTCGAATCTAGAACTAACACTTTGAGAGATTACCATAAAGCTGGCTCTCTTGGAGTGTGTCCAGTACAACCCGCAAGTGGTAGGCGTGCTCCTCCTCAGTAGTCGAGTAAATCAAGATGTCGTCGATGAAGACTACAAAAAATCAATCGAGGTAAGGCTGGAATATCCTGTTCATGAGACTCATGAACACTACTGGAGTGTTGGTTACGCTGAAAGGCATAACCAAGAACTCATAGTGGCCATACCGACACCTGAAGGTCGTCTTCTGCACATCCTCGTCTCGAACTCTGAGCTGATGATAGCCTGACCTGAGCTCTATCTTCGAGAACCATCATGCTCCCTTGAGATGATCGAAGAGGTCATCAATACTCGGGAATGGATACTTGTTCTTCACGGTCACCTGGTTCAGGCGAAAGTAGTCGACACACAGTCGCAAGCTCCCATCTGCCTTCTTGGCGAATAAAATCGGAGAAGCCCAGGGTGAAACACTGGGTCGGATGAATCCCTTGCCCTGCAAGTCCTCCAGCTGTACCCGTAGCTCAAGAAGCTCAGCGGGAGCCATCCGATATGCTGGAGTAGATATCGGGGCTGTCCCGAGGTACAGGTCAATGTAGAAGTCTACCTCTCTGTGAGGAGGTAGTCCTGGAACATCATCAGGAAAAACGTCCGCATACTGATCCACCATAACAGGAAAACTCGGACTCCGCACATCAACCGCTTCGAGGATGAGACTAGCCAACTGATGTGTGATCAACTGCCATCTCCTCTGCGTAAGTCCATCTTGTGCTGCAAATGCTCCCTTCTCGCCAGTGAAGGTGAACCTGCTCCCATCTGTGCGGACACACGACACCTTGCGCCTAATGCAGTCGATCTGAGCATGGACTGTAGACAACCAGTCCATACCCAAGACGACGTCGTAAGGCCTCGATGACGCTAAAAGAAGATCCCAGCCGAATCTCTTGCTTCCTAGAGAAAGCTCACACTACTGGCACCAGTGCGTAATCATCGAGTCTGCTCCCGTAGGAGTCTCTAGCCGTAAGGATCGAGCCAACGACTCTGTCGGAATATCTGAGCTCCGAACAAGGGCAACAGAAATAAAATAATGACTCGCTCCTGTTTCTATAAGAACTGCAACAAGGGTGGAGTAGACACAGATTATACCTCGAATAATCTCAGGTGCACCGTGGTCGTAAGCCTCTACTGCCTAAAGCTGAGCCTGCCTCTGTCCGCCATCTCCTTGAGGTCAGGGTGGACCTCCTGGTGGTGGTGGTGGTAGAGCCCCGAAGCGTCGTCCACCACCTGCTGCTCGGCCAACTCCTCTACCACGTCCGCCTACTCCCTGCGGACCTCCACGGTTGAACCTCTGCCTCTGCCTGGGTGGTCCCTCAACTGTCTGCTGCTCCTCTGCATGGCGGGTCGGCCAGTCATGAGCCATGTGGCCCTGCCCGCCGCATGCATAGCACTGTCTGCCTCTCGTATGACTGAATCTGCTGCGTGTGTCCTGCACCTCCAAACCAGTATCCTGAGGTCTCCCACCTGATGGTTTGGTCCACTTGGACATCTGCGACATCTGTCTACTGCCGGCTGTAGAAGACTCCTCTACGTGTCACCCTGTGGTAGGCCTCACTGCTAGTGTAGGCTCAGCAAGAAATATCTCCATAAGAAGGGCTCACTCCAGTACTCTTGCCTACATCGGAATGCTGAGGGAGATTATCGAAGCCTTGATCTCATGCCTCAGTCCCTACTCGAAGGTCCGGGTCCGGAATAATGGGTCTCGTACCATGTCCATGGAGTAGTGCGAGAGATCCGTAAATCTCGATGAGCACTGGGCTACTGTCATACTGCCTTGCTGCAGCTGTAGTAACTCCTGGATGCGCACCGCACAAAGGGTGGCTAGAACGAAATCTGAGCGAAAGAGGCTCTCGAAGTCCATATAAAGTAGTGATGCCTCATCGTGCACCTAGAGCATCAGTATCCACCATCTACTTACTGCTACATGCAGGAGACTCGCCGTAAGGATCACCATGAGGTCAGCTGGTGTCCCTAATAATCTGAAGACTCAGACGATAGCCTCCAGCCAATCCTCGGCTGCCTGGGGTCCATCTCTCCACGGAACCTGGGCAGCCTCTGATATTGAAACTCGTGCAGCGCACTCAGGCGATGTGCACTCTCAGTTACTGGGGCTGGTGGCATTGATGGCTCGGTGGGTAGAGGTACCACCGGTGCCTCTACTGTAATGGGGCCCTGCACCGAGGCCTCGTCGCTCGGTGGGCTACCATCTTTCACAAAGCTCGGAACCCTAGCTGGATGCCATCGTGGGGCCATCCTAAAAAGAAACAGGTGTGCCATGGTTAATACAGTATACCTGGTGAGATGACACAAATTAATCACAAATAAAACTTTTGAAACACACATGCAATCAGTGTTTTTGAGCACTAAGTCAAAAATCAGAAGTTAGGGTCCTGGTGTATGGATACGTAGGCCGCCGCACCAACACTGGACTCCCTGGACTGATAACCACACTCAATAACCTTAACACTATTGCTTCACAGGAAGAAATTATCAGAGTCCTGAGTTTTTTGGTAGAAGCGACTCCTCTGATACCAATTTGTCACGACCCGTCCTCGGGGCCCGTGCCGTGACTACCCCAATCCTGCCTTCCATAGGCCATGGGCTAGCGACTATCACCAAAGGTGAAAATCCCAATAAAAGGGAAGGAATTTCCTTTATTTAAGAAATCAAACACAACAGAGTATGCAAGATGAAGTAAACACTAAGTAAAATGAGTACAATAGTAAGTGCTGGAAAGTAAATGGGCCAGTTTACAAACCCAACTGAAAGTATAGTACAACCGAGAAAAGTAAAGTACAACAGCTGAAAAGTAAAGCAGCAACCACCAGGACGTCCTCCGGATACCCCACCTGAAGGGTGGGTACAAATGGTCTCCTCAGATCCTCGAATCCGTCCATCCACTCCGTGTACGTCCTACATGATAGTCCACCACTGAATACCGTTCCGCTCCACATGCCTCAACCACGATCAGCGCTGTCCATCGTCTGCATCCAACACAACGTAGTGCGAGCATAGCCCGTGCATGGGTGAGTATACGATACTCAGTAGGGACCTTGAGACCCCCTAAGGCCTCCTAGAATCCACAAAGGATAAACCACAAAGGAAAGATACAAACACGAAGTATCAACCAACTCTACTTAGGTATATGCTCATACATATACCTAAGTCATCAATTACTGTTCGGCTCCAACTCACGAGCCCAAGTACAACCTAGTCCACACAGGAAAGTACAACCCAGTCCACACAGGAAAGCACAACCCAATCCACATAGGAAAGCAAGTCAATCACATAGATGATAATTATTGAAGTCAAGAATCAGCTCACACAAGTATACTACTCACGAAGAGGGGCAGAGATGATAGATGTAGCCTCTGAATCATCTCCCCTGCCGAACCCACATAGGATCCAAGTACAGAAGTCATTGCTGCCGAACCCACGTAGGATCCAAGTACAGTAACCATCGCTGGAAAACCCACGTAGGATCCAAGTACAGTCGTCATCGCTGCCGAACCCACGGAGGATCCAAGTACAGTCGTCCTCGCTGCCGAAGCCACGTAGGATCCAAGTACAGTCACCATCATTGTCGCAGTCGGAGCCAGCTCTAGGGTTCCCGCACACAGCACGATCGATTCCGGGAGGGTCCGCTCCATGAGCCAAGGGGTTAAATACATCAAATTTCATGAAGTCCAGAGTTGATGTATCAAAAAGTTCCATCCCGTCAATAGGAACTCAACGCGATAGACGACGCATCAATCAGACGCCCGTTCTGAGAGTTATTGGCTTTTCCGTCCCAGGGGCCCGGTTGGTTTTTAAGCTAAACCAACCCGACCATACTCCAGCTGCATCCAAACCTAGAGTGGAGTAATCCAAAAGAATTTTATAACTAATAGGAATTCAACGTAATTGAAAACACGTCATTCGGACGTCCGATCGTTAAGTTATAAACGTTTTCGCTCCAAGGGCCCGATTGGTTTCGGGTTTGAACCAACCCGGCCGTACCCAAACTTCACCGAAACCTCGAGTGTAATATACCAAAACGACCGTCTCGATCCAAGGATCCCTATGAAAAGAATTTAAAATCCCAAATAATTTAAGAAAAAAATTTTCCTTGAAATTTACGGGTCTTTACATTTGTAATGTTTAAGGCTGGGGACTTATAGTTGGTATCAAAGGTCGGTTTAGATAACTTTAGGAGTTAGGGTATTCTTAAATTAATATCCATAAATTAATTTATGTTAATACTAAAATGATATAGCATTTACATATTACCATGTTTCTTTTGCTAAGATATTTATATGTTCAGAATGGTTTTCTGTAGAGGAAACATGGAAGCTATGAGGGGACGACATCAAGAGGAAAACAAACTTCCAAATCAGTAACCTGAGATGGTCGGAATCAGAACTGAATAGATTTTTTTGTAGTGATGTCACAATTTACTCAGTTTATAAATTGTGGTGGTATCCATGCCCAAGATCAGCTAGATCAAACACAAAGGAACATGTCAGTAGTAGAGCATTTCATGAGGTAGCATCCCCCATCATTCAGAGGATCATTTGACCATGTGCTACCTGAAGGGTGGATTAAAGCACTGGATAAGATTTTTGATGTCATGGAGTGTTCATAACATCAAAAGGTTAGTCTTTCTATTTACAATTTTGAAAGTGAAGCCGATCAATGGTGGTCAATGGTCAAAAATACCAGGGATAATGAGGAGATTGATGCTCTTGATTGGGATGAATTCAAAGGTATGTTTCTTGATAAATATTTTCCTAAGGTGGTTCGTCTTAGGATGGAAACAAAATTCTTGGAATTGAGGTAGGAAGATAACTCAATGGCTGCTTATGAAGAAAAATTCACTCAACTGGAAAGGTGTTCTCCAAATTTCATACGAGATCTTGATTGTAAAATCAACCATTTTACTCAGGATTAAAGCCAAATTATCGAAGGGATTTAGCTTCTCGTGAGTTCAAAAGTTATGAAAAAGTTGCCCGATGTGTGGAGAAGGTGGAAATGGATTTTGTCGATGATCAGATGTTCTTAGAAAAATAAAAAATTAAGAGGTCTAGGTGACAGATGAAAGGTAATAACTCTTCAAAAAAGCATGATGGTAAGAAATTTAAGCTTACAGTTTGTGAAAATTGTGGTAAAAAGATTGCTGGGGCATTTATTTTGAATTTTGGTAAGTGCTACTAATGTGGTAAAATGTGGCATAAGGCTCATATTTTCACTAAAAAATATCAGGGTAATGGTAAGAAAAAATATAATTTACTATCAGTAAAATGTTTTAGGTGCAATGAAATGGGTCATTATGCAAATGAGTGTCCAACAAAGAATTCAACTGAGGGAAACCAATCATACTATAAGCAGAAAGGGGTGGTGAAATCTTTTGCAAGTACTTCAGCAGATGTTGGGCCATCGAATGAAGCAGTATCAGGTACACTATTTGTTTATTCAGATTATACCAATGTGTTGTTTGATTCAGGGTCTACACATTCTTTCATTTCTAAGATTTTTTTCTAGTAAATTGGGAATTCCATCTCAATATATGAATCCTGAACATATGGTAAAAAAACTGGGAGGAAATGTTGAGACAAAAAGAAATTATAAGAACCTTCCTATCCTTGTGTGCAGAAAGAATCTACCTGTAAACATTATTGTTTTGTCTCTAGTAGAGTTTGATGTTATTTTGGGTATGGATTGGATTTCTATTTATCATGCTAAGATTATCTACAGAGATAAAGTGGTTTATTTTCAAAAATAATTTCAGTTTGTGTAGAAGAATGAACCCTTACTTTTGATAACATATCAAGAAGCAGAGAAACTAGTAAAAGGTGGAAATGAATGTTACCTTGCACATATTATTGAAAACAAAGGAACTGTTCATATTAATTCTATTCCAGTGGTAAATGAGTATCTTGATGTTTTTCCTGATGAATTTCTTGGTATAATACCTGATCAAGAAGTTGAATTTACTGTTGACTCAATTCCTGATGCTAATCCAATTTTAAAACCCCCTTATCGAATGGATAAAATTGAACTTTTAGAGTTAAATAAGCAATTGCAGGAGTTATTAGATAAAAGTTTCATTCGACCAAGCACATCACCATGGGGTGCGCCTGTCTTGTTTGTTAAAAAGAAAGACAATTCAATGAGACTTTTCATTGATTATAGATCCTTGAATAATATCACTATTAAGAAAATGTATCCTTTGTCTCATATCGATGATTTGTTTGATCATATCTAGGGAGCTCAGTGTTTTTTGAAGATTGACTTGAGTTCGGGGTACCATTAGTTTAAAGTAAAGGAATCAAGCATTCCAAAGACCACATTTTGTACTAGATATGGCCATTATGAATTTGTAGTTATGCCTTTTGGGTTAACCAATGCACCTACTGTATTCATGGATCTTGTGAATAGAATTATCCATGAGTTCTTTGATAAGTTTTTGGTTGTATTTATTAATGATATTTTGGTTTATTCAAAAATTAAAGAGGAACATGAAAGTAATTTAAGGGTTTTCTTTAAAACCTTAAAAAAAGAAACTGTATGGAAAATTCATAAAGTGTGAGTTTTGGTTACAAAAAATTTCATTCCTTGGTCACATTGTTTCAAAAAATGGCATAACTGTTGATCCTACTAAAACATAATTTTTTGAAGAATGACCAAGACCCACAAATATAAACGAGATCCGTAGTTTTATTGGTTTAGCAGGTTATTACGGGAGGTTTTTTGAAAATTTTTCATGGTTATCTAGATCAATGACTAAGTTAACTTTAAAAGGTGTTAAGTTCATTTAGACAAAAGAATGTGATGATTGTTTTCAGGAATTTAAAAGAATATTGGTGAATGCTCTTGTTTTGGATTTACCTTCCAGAGATAGTGAATTTGTTATCTACAATGATGCATCATTGAAAGGACTTGGTTGTGTCCTAATGTAGAATGACCAGGTAATTGCTTATGCTTTAGGTCAGTTGAAACCTCATGAGTTAAATTACACTACACATGATTTGGAATTAACTGTTGTTGTTTTTTTCTTTAAAAATTTGGAGGCATCATCTTTATGGAGTAAAATGTGAAATATATACTGACCAAAAAAGTTTGAAGTATATATTTACTGATAAATAATTGAACATGAGATAGAGGAGATGGCTAGAATTAATCAAGGATTATGATTTCATAATTCATCACCATCCATGAAAGGAAAATAAAGTGGCTGATGCTTTGAGACAGAAAATTAATGCTAAATTAACCATGTTACGTTTGGAACAAGATACTTTTATTAACAATTTTATGAACTTTGGAATAGAAGTTGTTGGTTTAGGAGATCCCTCTATTTTGTTTCAAGTGTCAGTGAAATAATCTCTATCAGACAGAATTAAGCAAGCATAGAAGGAAGATAGTGAGTTGCAGAAAAAGGTAGAGTTGGTTTAGAAGGAAAAGTTTCCTGATTTTAACATTAATAATGATTTTATTTTGAGATTTGGTAAGAGATTATGTGTGCCTTGTGGTTCACAGCTAAAGAAAGAGTTATTATGTGAAGCTCACAGTTCTCTGTTTTCAGTTCATCCTGGCAGTGCTAAGATGTACAAAAATCTTCGGGAGTATTACTGGTGGGATGGAATAAAAATATATATTTCTGACTTTAATGTTAAGTGATTGACTTGTCAACAAGTTAAAGAAAAGAGACAGTTACCGAAAGGGATGCTTCAGCCTTTACCAGTGCTAGAGTGGAAATGGGAAAATATATCCATGGATTTCATTGTGGGATTACCAAAGACTTCATGAGGTAATAATGAAATCTGAATTATTGTTGATGGATTGAATAAATCTACTCATTTCCTTCTTATTCAAGATACTTTGTCTCTAGATCAACTTTCTTGGTTGTATGTTAAAGAGATAGTCTGGTTACATGGAGTTCCCCTCTCCATTGTATCTGATTGTGATCCTAGGTACACTTATAACTTATGGAAAGGCCTTCAGATGTCTTTGGGTACTAAATTAAATTTTAGTATATTTTTTGATCCTCAATCAGAATGGTAGTCAGAATGAATGATTCAAACATTGGAGGATATGCTACGTTCTTGCTCAATGGATTACTAGGGAAGTTGGGACCACCATATTTCTTTGGTTGAATTTTCTTATAATAACAGTTTTCATTCCAGTATACAGATGACTCCATTTGATTCATTATATGTAAAGTGGTGTCAAAATCTAGCTTTTTGGGATGAAGTAGGTGAAAGGAAACTGATGGTACTAGAATTGGTAGAAGATATGGAAAAAAAGTTCAGTTAATTCATAAGTACATGAGAACAACACAAAGAAGGTAGAAAAGTTATGAGGATAACCAGTGGGAGGATCTTTTTTTTGAGGTAGGTGATCATGTCTTTCTCAAAGTTTCTCTATGGAAAAGTGTGATGCATTTTGGTAAGAAGGGAAAGTTGAGTCCAAGGTTCATTGAACCCTATGAAATCCTAGAGAAAGTTGGATCAGTTTCCTATAGAGTGGATTTACCTCCAAGTTTATACCAGGTACACAATGTTTTTCATGTTTCAATGTTGAGAAGGTACATGGAAGATCCATCTCATGTTTTGAGTCCAAAGGTATTTCAGCTGGAAGAGAATCTATCTTATGAGTAACAACCAGTCCAGATTCTTGATCGAAGAGAGAAAGTGTTGTGGAAAAAGGTAATTCGTCAGATAAAGGTTTTGTGTAAAAACCACATGGTTAAAGAGGCAACGTGGGAATATGAAAATAGTATGAGGGATAAATACCCCACTTATTTTATAAGTGAATAAAATTGTGAGGACGTAATTTCCAAAAGGGGGAAGGATGTAACATCCTAGGTAAATAAAGAGTAAGACATTTTCATATTTATTAATATTTGTAAATTAAATATTAATTTTACTTTAAAGGGAATTCTATGTTCTATGCCGTACCTGACACACAACAATGGGTTTCTCCAAAGTCTTATGTTGCACACAAGGCTGAGTCATACTGATAAATAATAACATAATATTATTTTAAATGGTAGTTAAATCCTAGTCTCTATATTGGTGGGAATGAACAGAACTAACTAAAATATGATTATACATGATTTTTAAATGTATTTACATTTATCCAATATATTTTAGAGGCTTAAAATAAGAACAGATCCAATTTTAATCATAAAATACTCTAATATTCTTTAAAATATCAATTTACCGCCTTTGGATGGAAAACCCTTTTTAAATCTAGTTTTTGTCTGTTTTATATGTTCTATTTGAAAAAAAATAAAATTCTTCTTTAGAATTGGGACATCAAAATTTTCTTTGGATGAAATTTTGGTATTTTTCTGATAATGAACATTTTTTTATGAATAATGAAAAATACTGCATTTTAATTCAAAACTGCCTATTAATCTAATTTATTTATATAGTTAGATTATTCTTTTTATTGGTTTTAAATTGTAATTGTATTATATTTTTACCATTTAATCCAATTTTTTTCATTGTATGTAATTTCAATTTGAAATTGGACATAAACAAGTCTCAATCTTTTGATAGTTATTATTTCTTAAAAACACGTTTTCTAGTTTTGACAACGGAAATTAATTTTAAATTAATTAACGAAACTTCTATTTTTTGAATTTGTTAAAATAGACATCATTTTTGAATTTGGAATATCAAAATTAGCATTGGGTGATTTTTTGGTATTTTTCTAAAAACGTTCAATTTTTGATGAATAGTGAAAAAAACACTACATAGTAGTTAAAAATTGACTTTTTATTTAAACAAAATTTAAAAATTCCATGAATTGAATTTCAAAAATCCGACATAAATGGTTGTCATCAGTACGTAAAATGTGGTTCAATAAGATGTAAATAATTTTTGGTGAATAGTAACTTTTGATTTTTATTTACCACGGTTAAAGGTAATTAGGGTAATTGAAGGTAAAAATAATATTATAATAATATAAAATTACCATAACACTTGTCCTAACCTTATTGGATGAGTCATGGCCAACCAATAAAATCCTTGGGTGAGACTTTTGTACTTTGTAATTCATTTGGGTAAGATAATGACATTAATAACTTTTTATTTAAAGTAAAAATAAAAATATCATAAACATGTATTGTTTTTCTAAAACAATTTTAATGTGGGGTTATATAATTGATATTTTTGACTATAAATAGTAATTAGAAAGCTAAAAATATTTCCTACGTCATGATATTTTATTTATAATTTTTAGACATCATATAAATAAATTTATTTATGATACAATGATAATGTAATGATAACCTCATTAATGAATGTTTTAAATAAATTAGATTATAAATATTAAAATAAATTTATTTTGAAACTGTTTATGCCATCCATGAATTTTAGATATGAGTATGAATTTTTATCTTTGAATTAATGAAGGTTTTTAGAAAGAATCAAGTTGTTTTAGATTTATTAAAAAGTCATGATATGAATAGTATAAAAATTTTCATAAATGAGTTTTTAAATCAATTAATATTTTATTAAATGATCGAATTGTACTAAAATTTTAAGATTCATCCAAATGAAATATATGATGTTAAAAATGTCATTAATGATCTATTTGGGGTCTCTTGGCATTTTATAGTAAATATATTAATCATATAGTATGAATATACAAGAAGACATGGTAAAAGTTAAATAAGTTAACAAAGGGTTAAATAAAAAAGATAAGGATTAAAAAGTATCCAAAATCTGTACAATTCTTATTTAATGATTTTATTTTGACTTATATTCATCTTATATTTTAATTTAATGATTTGTGGACCTTTTGAAATCGAAAACCATTTTATAATAAAATAATACTTTCAAACTTTCCTGAAGAGACCCTCCTCCCTCTTATAAAAGGACACCACTTCTAACCCATTACTCACACCTATCAAGCCCCTTGTCTCATCCAAACTCTACCTAAATAAGCTCCAAAAATCAACCTATTCCTCCTATAATACTTACCTTTGGAAAAAGGCACTTCAAGAAAGCTTTTTGGTTCAAACCAAAGGGAGTTACCCGATTTAAAGGTAACATCTTCCCTCAAGTTATCTTCTTTTATTTTACTTCTTCAATCCCTATGATATTATTATTATTTGTTTACATAACAACACGATTATCCTCAATATACTAGGTTGTTGTTATGTTAAGGATTAGAACTACACTAACACACACCTCCATCTAATGGGTAAAGAACATACTGTTTTTGTGGATGACGAACTAGTGCCTCACGAAACGATGATTGTGAAATCTTCTCCTACCACCACTTATGGTGGAAATTATGATGGAAATGTATTTATATGTGATATATATTATATTTATATTGTTTATATGCTTCTTTATTTTTATTTATAACATACCTTTATGGTTTCCATAATGGGTAAATACAATAATTTCATTTCAGGAAGTGCGGACTACCGCCCCTCAAAGTGATATGACTCGTTCATGCCATACATGGAACGCATAAAGGATGAATTTAATGAAATTATATATGATATTATACTAGATATATAATCTACCTATTTATCATTAATTTTTCATTCCATTAAATATGAAATAGAAATGAAAGTAGCGTTCATGCGTACGTACGACTTACCGTCTCCATGAATGGTGCATTTCATTTCTTATCTCCAAATGTTATGTAATATTATAAATACACATATATACTGGATATATATGATATATATGATATCTAAATCATTAATATCATTCTGGATATAATTTAATTTTGACCACATGAATTTTTTTTAATTATAATAAGTTCATTTTTGACTCAAGTACCAAATATCGACAAAACGACCGTTTATAACTTAAATGATTATATAATGTTTATAACTTGGTAATAAGTGATAATAAAGAAATAATAAACTTGAAAAAGGTTCTGAAACAAGTATAAATTAACTTTATTTTATTTTTGAGGAGATTAAATAACAAACATGTCAAGTCGGACATGAGGTAAGGGACTTCATCTCAATCTCCTTTCATTGAGGCATATTTTTTCTTTATACACGACTTTATTTTATACGATGTATAAACCCCTTTGAATTTTAATTTCATTCAAAGGGAATATTTTATCTACGTAGCATTTTACTAAATGACAAAATGAATGTTTCTTTTTAACGTACGTAGTGACAACGACCGTTCTGCCACCGCGATCATTATTTGATATTAGGCTTTCTTAACTAGTCGTAATGTTTTTAAAAGGAAAATAAATATCATATACTCTTTTATGTTTTTTGGTATTGAAAATGGTTTTGATAAATTATTGGTTATGTCAATATATTTAAATGATATATTATGATTGAAATGTGGAAATTTTATCTTTACTTTATGTTTGTTTTATGTGTTATGAATATTTTATGGTTCTTGGGTATTGTTTATGTATACGGGTGGTTTCGTGATAAACCTAGGGAGGGTGAGTCCAAGATAGCTCTCTAATGAATTGGGTAATGTGACAGAGGTAAACATTAATGTTTCTCCTAATAGATTTAGGGAATATACTATGATGGTTATTCCAAACATAACACCCTACGTAGCTCTGAAAGCTACAATGTAAGTATGTTATGGATGCCACAAGTTACCTTTATAATTTGTGATTACTATGTGTTATTAATAAATCTTATGATTTCTTGAGGTATTTTAAAGAGATTATGTTTTTTATGTATTGATTAAATAATATTTTATTTATTTATTTTATAACCCTTACTGAGTTTTTTATGCTCATCCTAAGTTTTTGAAATGTTTTTCACAGGGTATAAGGCAGGGTAAGAGAAAGGAAGAATTCAAGAAGATTTATATCAAGAAAAGAATTATTTTTTTCTTTTAAGAATTTTTATTTTATGAAAAAAATGGATATTGAGTAGAAGTGTCTATTATTTAATATTTGAGATGTAATGTAATATTTATGGACTAATTCTCTAAAAGTCTAAACCTGAAAAGATCCTCAATGTTAATTATTAACTTAATTCAATATTATGTAATGTTTAAGGCTTGGGCCTTATAATAAGACCCGAATCCCATAATAATTTCAAATATCCAATAAATGGAGAAAAATAAACATAAATATCATTACCTGGTTATTTTGGTAATGATATATGCAATTATAACATAATGTATTTTCATTTCATGCATATATATGGTGGTAAGTTATAATTTACCAACATAATCGACCATGTACTATGAGTGATTCTTTGAAAACCAAAAAAATCCACTCTATCTGTAGATAGTGCAAGTCAAAGGTTTCGCAGCTCATTTCCAAATCTAGGATACTCAGGATCAATTCTCTTCCACTAAGGAGAGTCTGTTAGGTGATGAAGTTTTCTATATTTATTTCTTATATATGCATACCACATCAATTGTCTTGTAGTATTCTCACTTCTATAAAGGATCTTAAACCTTTGAATGATTGGAAAGTACCATACAACATTTATTGGACCTGATTTATCATTCTTGTATCAAGAATCACCAAAATTTGGGAATTTTTAAGTTATTTTTGGTCCTTGAGAAATGGTATATAATAATTAGAATAATCATATATTCTTTTAGAGATTAAACCATTGAACATAGAATTTGTTTAACATCATTTTTTTATCAAGAAAGTTCATTATCTTCTAGGAGCATATCATTCAAAATAGAAAGTAGTTCAGTAAAAATGGTGTCGCTCTATCCATTTACATATTTTAAATTATATAGCTTCATTATGGATTAAAATAATATATATTTTGTACAACCAACAAACAATGAAATATTTACATAAATATTAATCTTTTCAAACAATTTTATACAATCACGAAGTTCATATTCAACTATCATTTTCATTTCATCAATACAATCTTTATAATCATTCACACTTATAATCACATCCTTGATATGGTCTTCATTATTTTTCACACTTTTAATCTTATTAGATGATCCATAAAATGTAGTCTTATCCTAGTCACTAGTTACATTAGGTTGTCCCCATGTTTATTCCAACATTTTTAACTTCAATCTATTTCATGACAAATCAAGTGATCTTTCAACTAATCTGGACTAATTAGTCTCAAATAACAACATTGTAAACATGGAAAAATGATTTGAGAAGGGTTATATTCATGAAAATTTTGAAAACTTGATGAAATCTTTCACCAAATCTTTATAATAATTTTTAATATGATCAGAATCCATCAATTTTTGATTCATATCCATCCTATTTTATTCAGTATAGTTAATATTTAATAAAATAAATAAAGCGTAAAAACCATTTCACCAAAAAGTCCATATTATGATTAAAATATTATTGTAAGGTAATATTATTAATGTTTATTATTTTAATGACATAAATTGGTTTATTAATGGTTATGATTTTACTAATGTGGATTATCATTAATATTTTATATATTATATGAACTTAATATACCATCTCTTTCACTAATTCTATTCCCAAGAGAGACCACTACCCTATTGTTAACCAACATAGTGGTGATCAACATATGAAATTTAATACAAAGCTTAAAAACTAGATATCTATATCAATGCTTGATTTCTATTTTTGTACAAAAATTACAATTTCTTAGATTCAAAATTTTCTCTCTCAATATTTGGCACAACATAATTTCCATATTTTAGTTTCATGAAGAAAGACAATACTGAAAGATGATAATCTAATTGTCACTAAAAATAAAATACACAAGGTAATGAAAAGTTTCAAAAATACATCGAGGTTTCAATCCATAGTAGTTAGATGTATATTTATAAGAAAATGGGAATAATTATTTGATTTTAATCCATGTGAGTAGCAGAGATACTTGGAACTTGGTGCTGATTACCAGTTTTGTACCACAAAAAATTGCCTACTTATCATTTATAGTCACCAACTTACATGATAAATGGGAAGTGTTTTTGCAGTGAAAAAACATGATCTCTATGCAATCAGAGTGATAAATAATGATGAATGAGTGAAAATGAATGTGAAGTCAAGGGAGAGGGTGAACCAAAAATGGATCGATGAAAAGGAGATTGGGTGGAATGTGGGAGTTGGATGGATACTTGGAACTTGAAACCTATTACCACCTGTGCACCATAAAAACCCTACCAATTTATCATTTTTATTCACCACCTTACATGATAAGTGGACCTAGATTTTACAGTTCATAGTTAGGAGCTCTATACAATCAGAGTGAGGAATAATGATGAATGAGTGAAAATGAATGTGAAGGAGAGGGAGAGGGTAAACCAATAATGGATAGAGGAAAGAGTTCTTAGGTAGAAAATGGGAGGATGAGGGATACTTGGAACTTGGATCCAATTACCATATGTGCATTGCAAAAACTTTTCCAACTTATCATTTGTAGTCACCACCATACATGATAAGATGCCAAGGTTTTTGCAGTGCATGACTAGGAGCTCCATGAAATCAGGGTGAGAAATAATGATTGATGAGTAAAAAATAATGTGAAGGCGAGGTAGATGGTGAACCAACAATGACTATAGATAAGAGATATTAGGTGGAGAATCGGTGAGGTATATCAAGTACAAATAATATCACTTACACACATGCTGTTCAAAACACTTTGAAAAATTAAAATCAAACAAAGATGCTTGAGGGGGAGTAATGGATCACAAGAAATCACATACCTTGATTTTAATATATCATTATAATTTCAAGACAAAAAAATTAGTTAGACTTTAGACTAATACAAATATATTAATACAAATTTTAAAATTTTAAAAAAATTCTTAAACAAAGAAATAATTGTAATTTTAATTTATCTCCATTTTGTTTCGATGTGAAATTTAGTCAATGAAAGAAATGAATATAAATTCTCTTCGTCTTATTTGATGAAATTTTTTAAAAGAAAAGAAAATAAATTTCTTGGCCATAATCTAGCTCCAATATTCTCAAATGGAGAAGAATATATTTTTATCCATAATTAGATGTTTTCCATATGTGATAGGGTGCATACTCAGAGCATTTTTGATGGTGAAAATCACAAGAAAATGAGTGGGGCTCGTGATAGATGAACAAGGGATAGATAAAGTGAAGTTGTTTGGACACTGGAGGCCCCGCATGGTTTGGATGATTAACTTAATAGTGTTGCGTTGCCCGACGTAATCTGGGGAGGGTCTTTGGTCATCGACGACTGCAGGCAAAGCACGACTAATGTTGGGGTGGCACATCATGTGGATGGAAGGAACACTTCCCCGACGATGGTGGAGGGATGGTTCGTGATGGCAATTGACATCATCTAGGTGGCTGGTGTCTATTTTAGGAGGCCTTATTATGGTGGGACTGGTGACCGAGCTTGGGCTCATAGTGGGATAACAAGAGGTGCCCTACGATGGTCGACTGGGATGGTGGTGACCTCTATTTTCCATTGTTGTCACAAGGAGTGGGTCAGGGGCGATATTCATTTTTTTCCATTCTATTCTGGAGGTAGCTGATGAGGCGGGGTGGAGTGGCAGGCGTATGAGCATAGGCGCACAATTGATTGTAGGTAGTACAGTGACATGGGATCCCGATGTGGGGTGATGGTTCCCGATGGTAGTGGTTGCGGTCTAGCAATGACCAAAAAAACTAAGAGGCGATGACCTTGAAAATTGGGAGGCAATTATGGGACATATAGAGTAGGTGGGTGAAGACCTCAGTGACCTTGGTGAAGTATAAGCTGGAGGATTGGCCATTGTTAGGCTAGATCCAATTGAGGAAACTTCTTTTTTCATTTGGGTCTTCCATTGGGCCTTTAATGGTTTTCTTTGCAGCAAGGCATGAGTTTTATGTCTTACCAATGGGCTTTAGGGACTTCTTATTTTATTGGGATGTTAGGTGTTGCAACTAATTGGGCATGTTGGCCTGTATGATGTGGTTTTTTGGCCCACTGGGAATTTTTTGCGAGTCTTCAGGCCTTTTTGTTTTTATTTTGGGTGGTGTTGTTTTTTCTTATTTCTTGGTCTAGTGGTTCTCTATGTGACACACTCTTGTTTTTTGTATTTTTTGTATTTTATTTTTATTAATAAAATTTAGGGCCAAGTACGCTCGGTACCTGAACCTTCTAAATAAATATATATATATATATTTAAAAATATTTATATAATAATTATTAATTCAAAATGATTAATTAAAAATTATTCTTAATTCAAAATAAATATTAATTAAAAAATATTAATTCAAAATAATAATTAATTTAGAAGCTCCAAGAAATTCAAAATTCTCCTTTTTAAACCATTTGAATCTATTAACTATAATTTCAAATAAAAAAAATCCATTTAAAGTAAATGTTAAATTTAAAATATCCTTTATTGAGATCATCATTTAAATCCAAAATATCTTCCTCATTCTAAAAAATCATTGAAATACAATTTATTAACTTTAAAAGCAATCATTTTCTATTAAAATCACATTTAAATTATAAAAAACTAATGAATCTTGTCCTAGTAAATCATGGGGATACTTTTTATTAGTTTTTAAAAATTATTTTCACCACTAAAAATAATGTCACCCTTTATTTAAAATCAATTTTAAACAAAATTTATACCCATGAAAAAAACATCTCTTGTAAAATTAAACACCAAATTCATTTTCAAGCTACCTTAGAAAACTCACTCACTATTTTCAGAACTAACCCCTTTCTATTTTTAACCAAGCTTTCAAAATTTAAAAATCACGCATCATCTAAATAATAGGAGCATTCTATAATCAATAAAGTTTGGAAATAATGAAAATATGACACAAAATCCAAGGATAATTAGTGAGTATAGTTGACTAGGACACATGTTTGGAAATCCATGTTCCAATCACATTTCTGTCAAAGGGATCCACTCATAACTATGTGTTGGATCTCTACAAGGTTTACTAAACTATTCCATCTCACCATGTGTCATCATTTCAACTCCCAGTTCACCCCCAAACATTAAAATATTTATAAATACTAGAATTAATCTTTAACCGAATATAAATCACCATCAATATAAATTGAAGTACACCAACAAGAGATAAGGAAAATTTAAAACTCAAGAATCAACACAAATTTTCATGAAAACTTGAGGTTTATAATGATTAAGAGATCACGACACCCAAGTCATCTAGATTGGAATGCGATGGGTGTGTTTTGAGTGTTAACCATGGATCGTCATGCTCGATCATGTTTCCATAGGAGTAAGTTGGTGTCAAGTGATGAGCAGTGGATCTTTATGTGCTAACAGAATAAATCAGAACATACCTTAGATTTAGAGAGCATCGATTCATTGAGAAAATCTATGAAGAATGAGAGTGGAGGTATTAATTGAGTTTAGCGAGGTCTTGAATGGCACAAGGGATGAGACTCTATTAGGGTTCTTTTTAAAAGAACGAGTGTGGATTTTATCAATGATTTAAAAAAATAACTGATAAAAAATTGTTTTATTAGTGCTAAAATATTAAACAGTAATAAAACTACTCATTATCAACACTAAAAAAGTTACAATAAAATGATTATTTATGAGTGCTAAAAAATAACTAATAGATAACTTATTTTAATAATATAATAAATATAATAAAAAATTTAAATATATATAATTATAAATAAATTTTGAAAAAATTACAAATATGTATTTATAAATATCATGAAAGTTCAGGACCGAGTGTACTCGACATAAAAAATTTAATTGAAAATTAAAATGAAGAAGAGACAAACAAACATGAGGTACAAAAAGTACCACCAAATCGGTGAAATGAAAAAATAGCACCACCCATGCAGAATGTGGTCCTAAGACCTAAAAAACAAGCACATAGGTCCAAAACTAGATAAAAAATTCTCAATCCATAATGCCCAAGATAACAAAACTACCAAAGACGCTCCACTTCATCCGAGCCAGCAACTATATGGCAGCAAGTCCATGCCTCACTGCTAAGATATCTAAGCCCCAACGAAAGGTAAATGGGCCATCGAACAACCTGCCCCTACGTTGATGTCGACACCACTATCAGCCAGTATGCTCCACAGGCACCGAAGTCCCCACTATCCTGTATCGATATCGACATCCCTATGTGAAGACAGACAACTTGCACAAGCTCAAAGTCGATGGTGACTTGATCCCCTCAACCCAAGGATGTCATCGTCCCGCACCAGTCCGGCTCACCACCAGTGAGATTTTTTCATCACCAACCAAATATAATAAATATATTTATTATTTAAATATATTTATTGTAATTTTATAATTATATATATTAATATATAAATATATATAATTATAAATAGAATAAATAAATTTATTATAATTTTATATTTATTTAAATATATATATATATATATTTAAATAAATATATATATATTTATAATTATAATTATAAATAAATATATTTAAAAAGTATTTATATATAATTATAAATATGTTTATATAATTATATATAATTATATATATTTATATAATTAGATATATCTATATAATTATATATATTTTCATTAATATATAAATATATATTATATTAGGTGCTTGGGGTACAATTACATTCAAATACACACACACCACACACACATGCCTAAAATGCGGGTCATCGCTGCCCCAAGGGATAACCCACCCAACCAGCTGCTTTATTACATTATATATTTTGGCCCGAAGGACCAGTGGGAATGAATCCCATTATATGGCCCATAGGCCCACCATTGGATGGTCCAAAGGCCCTTGAATCATCACCTACACGTCATGCCCGCGTCCCCACCCACTTGATGACTCGAAGGCCGAGTGGCCCGAAATGGTGCGATTGCTTTCGTTGAAGTGTACCCAATTTTTTTTGAAGACTGGAATGAGGAATGCAAGAATTCGAGCCTTGAATAGCTCAACCCTTCTACAAGGAATGATCCATGGAAGGTTGATAATCCGAGAAATCGGTTGTTACATATTTGGGGTTTTGATGGTTGGCATATTGTTTCATTAGGTATGGGAATTTTCCATATCACCTTTCCCTTGCAAGAGCTTAAATTGCGTGCTTGGAGCTGCGAATTTGTGAGTCTCAAACCAGGGGTCCTATGATTTCAGGACTGTAACACCTGGTTTGATCTATCTCATGCTTAGAACACCATGGATAAATCTTGGATTATAATTAAAGGGATGAATTGGTTTTTATGGAATCCACACATCTTATGGGATATTTCCTTGGATGTGGGATCCCCAACCGAGTTTGAAAAAGAAATTGAATTGGCTAGATATGGTCATCATGCTAGAATTATAGTTGAATTTGACCATAGTTCAACATTAGTTGAGAAAATTTATCTAAATGTTGGAGTGTCTAAATTTGAATTGCGCATTAATTATGAATCTATTTCGGATTTTTGTTACAACTGTATGTCAATTGGCCATGTTAGAGCCAATTGTCGAAGGGGATTGAGGTGATCCACTTGTAGGAAGCACGAGTATCAGACTGAGAATTGTAAATATAAGCTCCCCACTGATGCCAATAATGAGGCAGGGAAATATTTTTAGAATGTTAGTGGTGGAAGGTTTCATAGGCATGGAAGTAGCAGTGGTATGAGATACTGAAGGGTGAAATGCTCTCTAGTTCCATGAGCTGTCAGTGGTATGGGATGCTGATGGTGATTAACTCTCACTGATTATGTGTTGACATTGACACCTCTATTGAAGGACATTAGGGACATTCTCAATTGGGCTAGCAATGATGCTGAAGGGAACAAAACTATCCTCAGGTGATTAAGCCCTTCGTCCGCATTGATAACCATGGGTGGAGTGTTTTCGGTCAGCCTCATTGATGCTGTCAGGTGCGTGAGGATTTCGTGGTTGGAAGCTGTTGGCAATTTTGGGTTTTATGGGCTTTTGTGCCTTCATGTCTGGGTGTTAGACATTTTTTGTTACACTTTTTTCATATATTTTGGCAGCATTGTCTTGCCACTTTTTTGGTTTGGTGGTTCCCTTTGTGCCACACATTTGTTTGATGTTGTTTCTGCTTTTTAAATTTCATTAGTAAATTTTAGTGCTGAGTACACTCGGTATCTGAACCTTCTTGATATAAATATATACAATTATAAATATATAAAATATATTTATTATTTAGTTATATTTATTATAATTTTATATTTATTTATATTTATAATTATAATTATAAATAAGTATATTTCAAAATTATTTATATAGAATTATACATATATTTATATATATTTATATAATTATATAATTATATATATTTATATATTTATATATAATTATATAATTAAATATATTTATATATTTATATATAATTATATAATTAAATATAGTTATATAATTATATATGTAGTTATTGACATATAAATATATATAATTATAAATATAATAAATATATTTATTATTTAAATGTATTAATTATAATTTTATAATTATTTAAATATATATATATATATATATATAATTATAATTATAAATAAATATATTTATAAATATCTGTATATAATTATAAATATATTTATATAATTATATATGTTCATATAATTATATATATAAAAAAGGTCTATCCAGAAGCCACAACTCCTGACCATTTATTAAAAATGAAATAAAAAGAAAACAGAAAAGCAAGAGAGCATATGGGGTCATATGGAGAGTCAATCCCTCATCAAAATAATAAAAGTATGGATCAAGGAAAGATGAATCATTCCCATAATCATTATCAGAATCTTCATAATCATCATCAGTAGTTTCCCACTCCAACTATGAATTTCATTGATTAAGAATCTCAAGGATCCTCTCCTTGGACCTTTCATACTCCAAAGTGTGCTAGTTCATTGATGACTTGGAGGTTGACAAGGTAAACACATTCTCGGGAAGACTGAAATAATCTTTCCACAGCCATTTTTTTGGAGGAACTGGAGCAAGAACTCCATTTCTAACCATCTTTCCCTTACAAATTAAAATAACATCCTCAAAAGAAACTAGATCACTGCTTCTCATAGATCGAAGATGAGTGGTGTCCAACAAAACCATATGATTTCCCTTATCACTTTCATTATTTGAAATATTTCCACATTTTCTCGTCTTTATTGAATAACTGAAGACATTTTGAATCTCTTGAAGAAAATCCACACATTGCGGAACATCATATTTTCCAAGTCCATTAACCTGTCTAACATGCCCTGAAAATTCAGTATCCAATGGTTACACAATACAACCTTTCTCATCAATTGGTTAAAGAGAACAACTGGGCATAACACCAACAACCTCATCTACATACTTTTTGAAAATAATAGGTTTATATGGAACCACACCCATAAAAACACCACCATTTCTCCTGCAATCCGCAATAGTAGGCTCATTGATGACATTGTCATCTTGATTTTTCTCCACTCCTATCCCCACACCATCTCTAGAAATTCAAAAATAACCACATGTTTGTGGATGAAGATCATCAACCGCCTTATCCCTAGAGGCTTGGACCTACAACATTGACACCGTGCCCTCCAATCCCGAAGTAGGATGATCAGACCTTGCTTCCATTGGCTTCAACCTGGACTGTCTGAAAAAAAAAGAGGACAACCCATGTTGCGAAGAATTCAAATCCTAATTCCCTTTGGATTTAATAGCACAATACATTATAGAGTTTTCCTTCGAGCCACATAATTTACAAATCCTCCTCCTGCACTTCTGAGCCAAATTCCCAATAGAATTACATACATAACAAAAATTTGGAAATTTCTTATACTCAACCTTAATTTGAATGTCATAAGTTGGAATAAAGAGAATAAAATTATAAAAAAGGGTGGATCTAAGATGAATCTCAACTTGAGTCCTTACAAAGTGTCCATACATGGAAAATTTAGTTTCCTTATCTAAATGAATTGGGACACTAATTGTAGATGCAATGTCGTGCAAAATTTTTGGGTGCCACATAATCCAATTAGGACCAAGTAGCCTCAACCATAACAATGAAAATGTATTCTTTAATTGTAACACATTGAAATCCATGGACCATTCATGAAGATGAACCATCCCAGGCTTCAATAACAAGGGTTCTATAACCCATGCACAAGATCTGCAAGCCTCCAATTGAAAGAGGTAGTGGAAAAAGTCTCTGCCTAAAGAAATGCATCTCCAATTAAAGAACCCATAGAGAAATGATATACTTTAACTCAGATCCTCTCTCTCCTAGGGCTTCATGCCTTTTGAAAGGAAAACCCTCATAATTAAATAGTTTTCTCCCATAGCCACCCTTTCCGAGAAAACATCAAAATTGGCCTCCAAATGAGAAACTGATCATTTCCTATGAATTCTTCTAGAGGAGGATCCTTTGAAGGCTTCCAAGGGATGCTGGAGATTAGAAATATCTAGTTATGATTTCTTAGCAAGGATTTCATCTGAATAAAAAACTATTGTGGATTTCTATGGAATCATCTTTGATTTTAGATCTGAATTTGGGCATACAGACACAACCAATATTCGATTTGGAACCAAAAAATCATCAGGAAAATGCAATCTGCGCACATCACCTTCCCTATTCACCACCATAACATATATTTTCACCACATATTGATGCACACTGATAATATATTTATTATAATTATATAATTTTTTACACATATATTTATTTATAATTCTAATTATAAATAAATATATTTATAAATACTTGTATATAATTATAAATATATTTATATATATATATTTACAATTATACTTTTTTATAAATATTAGTATATATTTATATAATTATATATGTTTATATAATTATATATATATATATATATAATTATAAATATAATAAATATATTTATTATTTAATTATATTTATTATAATGCTCCAGGTATGGGTTTTTGATGATTGGCATATGGTGTTGATTGGTTTGGGTTTTTTTCATATAAATTTCCTTCCAAAGAGTTGAAATTTGAAACATGAAGTAGTGGTTTTATTAATTTGAAGCTAGGGGTCTTTAGACTTTAGGATTGGGACCCTTGGTTTGATCCATTTTAGTCCAAGAACACTATTTCATAGTCTGGGATTCAAGTTAAATGATTGAATTGATATTTTTGGAACCCAGGTATCCTTTGAGATGTTGAATTGGTGGTTGGAACCCCAATCAAGTTTGATAAGGAGACCAAAATGGCCAGGTATGGGCATTATGCCTATATCTTGGTTGAATTTGATCTTAGTTCAACTCTAGTTTAAATAGTGTATTTGGTTGCTTGTGATTTTAAATTTGATATTTCAATCAAATCTGAGCATGTTCCTGATTTATTCTTTTATTTATTTTTTATTGGTCATTTAAACGACAACTTACACAGTGGTTTGAGATGTTCAAACTATAAGAAATATTGACATCACATTGAAACTTGTAAGTTAAAGTTTCCCATTTTAATGGAAAAAAGTATAAAATTGATAAGAATTTAGTGCCTATGTATGAAAGGAATAATTTCAATGTTTATGTGGAAGGAGGTTATGGTGAATTTTCTTCCTTACCTAATCTGGGGAATTATTTGGTTACCTCATATGGGTGAGTGTGTGATAATAGGGATATCCAAGTCCAAACATATATTTCATTTGCTGATGTGGTTACTAGCACAAATCTAAATCTATGACCTGCTTTAATTTATGCACCATTTGATGTTAATGCTGTGTCCGCTGACTTGGAGGTTCATGTTAAGGGCTCTCATTTTGGGGAGAGGGGTAATTCAAGTTTATTAAATGAAGATAATATTGTTGGAACCCAATAATTGGGAAGGACCGAGATGCATGTTCTGTATGGAGGATAGATCTCCCATGCCCCTCAACCAGAGGGTAATTTGTCATCTGATTAGAAGGATGGGTTTGATTTGGATGATGATATTAGGGATGACTATCTGAATGCTAGTATGAACAAGGGGAAATAATCCTTTCAGTTTAAATTTCAGATGATTCAAAAGGATTTTAGAAGCTCCCCATCCATTAATTTGGTGAACTATACTATTGGTAATGGTTAGGGGTTGTCTGACCCCCCTTCTTCCATTGCTACTCCACTACCTTAAGTAAGTGTTCATGCGACATTGGCATAGACAATGATTAAGCTACAAGTTAATCAACTTTAGATGATGTTTCTATAGATAAATCTAAAAAGTAAATTTTCCCTTCTTAGAATAGCTTTGAACCTGTAGTTGATCAATAGGGTCTTCCAGTTGACAATAGCAAGAGACCAGACAGGGGTAGAACCTCGAAAGGGAAGGGTAATTTCTTCTCTATGATCGAATCAATTAATAGTTTGGATTTTGATCATATTTATTTAGAGGGAATGTAGAAATACAATGTTCAAAATAATTGAACCTATTACTTAGTGATGAAAATCCATGTGGATTTGACTTAAGCCTCTATGCATCCAAAATAAGGGGACGATGTTGATGAGCACTTCTTATATAAGGATGAATATGATGGTAAGGAGGGTATTCCCACTATTCCACTACAAGTTTCTAGATCGGTTGAGGATTTTGAGAGTTGTAAATATGACTCTGGATAGGGCCTTAAAAAGGTGCTTGTATAGGGGGTTGAGAATTTGGATCTTCAAGAGGGAAGTGATAATGTGGAAGTAGATATCAGGCCACTGTTTGAATCTGGTTTGGCAGGGAAGTAGGAACCTACACAACAGGAGGTAGGTGAGGCTAAAAATGAGACTACCAAGTACCTGTAATATTGAAGTGGCCCTTGGGTTAGTCCTAAATAGAAGAGGGGGTGCCACCCTCAGGGTCGTCGTAGGCATTGAAGAATGTTTTCTTATTTTTAATTTTGTTTGTGCGCTTGCACCATACTATGGAATATGTGCATTCCCTTTTTATCTTGATGGTGTGTGTGTGTGCCTTTTTCATCTGATTTTTCTGCATTTTCTTTTTTTAATAAATTTTTTAGGGCTATGGGTTTTTAACGCATGGTCATATCGTCTTGGTAAATTTTCTGGGTCTTGGGGTTTTCAACCCATGATTCACACCATCTTGATGATATTTATTATAATTTTTTAATTATATATATATATATATTTATAATTATAATTATAAATAAATAAGGGGATTAACCCCGAACCTTCTTGGTATATATTTATAAATTATATATATTTATATAATTATAATTATATATATATATATTTATTTATTAATGCATAAATATATATAATTATAAATATAATAAATATATATTTTTTATTTAAATATATTTATTAGAATTTTATAATTATTTAAATATATAATTATTTATTATAATTTTATAAATACTTTTTTTAAAACATTATATATATTTATAATTTTATAATTAACTATTTAAGTACATGAAATACATACACATGTGAACATGTCATATATATATATATATATATAAATACCACGTACATGTGCACATATATATACATACACAAACTTACATATTTATATTTACAATATCTATATATACACATACACAAAACCCACACACACACACACACACCACATAATGCATACGCATATATGCACATAGACATTAAAATAAATATATAAGTTCAAATATCATATATTAACAATACATCATTTATATTTATATAATTGTTTGAATTATTAAATAATATATATATATATATATATTAATATATCATATTTATATTAATTATATATATGTAGTTTTTAATAAATTTATATAAATAAACATTAACTTTTGAATATAAATATGATATTTTTTTATATATTAATAATATTTTTGTTAAAAGTTTTTATCAGTGATAAGAAAAATGATGATAAAGATGAACCTTTATTAGTGCTAAAAAATGATAATAAATGTTTCCTTGATAAGAACTTTTAGCTAGTACTGATAAAGGTCACCCTTTTATCAATGATTTGGGTTCAATGCTGATAAAATGCAGTGCTAAAAGAACGCGATCTATGGTTGTGAAATTTAAAACTCATAATTACAAACTTCAAAACAAAACATATAAATATTGTCACAACGACCTCTATTTGGGTTTCACACCCCCTTTTCTACTCATGGTCAACTGATAAAAATGTTGTCGTTTTTCATGAAACACGACATGAAATGTAACTAGAACATGTCAAAGGTGCATGGTGAAGGTTCCAGACACTACAGAAGTAACCGATGGGTGAATAACCATACAAGTTTTTTTTGAACTCGATGGATCAATCATAAATTATTCAATATGTAAACGTTATGGACAATGAAATTTTTCCTTCAAATATTGACATTGAAAAACCTGAAACCCGTAGGAACAATATTTTCATGCTAAATTTATAATTAATTTAAATATGATCAGAAGAAATGATATACCATCATAGGATCTTTATTTGACATTTTTGTTGATCATCCAAAAAACCCTTTTCATATCATCATCATAGCACTGGTAGAATCAAAGTGTGTAATCCCTCTAGTAGAGATCAATATATAATCCTTAGATCTCTAAGTAACATCGATGGAATGTCATGTGCTAACATAGAAAATCTATCATCTTGTGTTGTTCATCTTGATTGCTTCTAGTTCCTTTGTGCTTGAAGTAATATCTCCAGTGCTTCTCATTATTAAGAGGAAGAGAGTAGGAGGAATGAATAGAGAAGTCCATTGTGAACAATTATTCTCAAATCTCTATTAAACATACACAATAGATATAACCATTTATTTATAGAGTCATATTTTAGGTTAAAATATTATTTAATTGTATAAAAACCCTTAAATAATATAATAAACCTCATCACAACTCATGACATATAATAATAATAACAATATTATTATTTTATGGCATGTGATAAATCACATTGTGATAAATATTATTTTACCAGCTTGCAAATTAATATTTCTCAATGGACATGATCTTAGTCTGCTCAGCCTCCTTGATATCAAATAAAATAATTTTTTTATTAACAATATATAAAATACATATTAATTAATATTTTTGAGATCGATAATACTTGAATAAAATTATTCCTCAATCTTGGAAATAATATTTATTCAATTAATTAAATTAAAATAAAATTTATTTTAGATCAGTGGAAACACTTAGTGTGTGACCATCTATGATTCTTTTTTATTGTCATTAGCTGTGTTTATCTAAAGTCCAAGATTACTATCTAGAAACAGATTAATGCACCCAAATTAAAGAACTTAATGTATCAATGTCAACAACCACATTTGAGTGCTCACTATGTAATATAATCCTTTTGTCTCAATATCTCATCAAGAAGGTTTCATATTCATATAATCAACCTATATGCTTGATATGTTTTTCTTTGACTATATGAAATAAATACATCCTTACAACATATCCATGAAATTTAAGGTGACCGTTCCATTCCAATCAAAGGATCGAGATATAAACTTCCATAAATATGGAAGGTAAAAATCCTTCCTTGATTTATCAATCAATGAATTGTCATTTGTGACACACCAAACGTACCCTACTTTCTGCAAACATATGCTATCATAGTTTTGGTTAGTAAATCTAAGTGTGAGAGTCATAACATGCATTAATTATAATATTAAATTACAAGGACCATTACACACACTTTCATATAAGAATATACAATGACACATAAACATACATAATTCCTAATGGCAAGTCTTTTCTCTTAATCTCCCATATTATAGATTACCAAGTGTGAACGTAAGAGAATAAGCCTTATCCTATTATAAGTACTCGCACTTGAAAACTAACATTCTATGTGTCCCATAATAGTATATTATCAGACTCTAAAAGTATATTTAATAATATTTTCATGAGATTTCAAGGTTCTCATCATAGCAGGGAACTGCTATGATTGTATCAATATTAAAAATACTCTTATATATTATTACATTAAAGTCATGCAGAACAATAAAAATATATAAAAATATTATTTTATTAATATCCAAATACTCTAATATATATGTAATCCAAAGTACAAATAGTTGGTTCTAGAACACCAACTCCAAAATAATCCCACTTGGATTAGAGCCAACTGCCTATGACTTTCAGTCAGATAGACTTCACATGATGATCATGTTTCTGATGAGTTAGACCATTATTCAAGGGGCCCACCACGTTTTATTCCATGTATATTATAATAACTACAACTTCACATATTTGAGATAAATATATCAAGAGGTGATACTTCTGAAGTATGTTCTTTGTTTGCTGACGTGACCTTGAATTCATTGTGATATCCACCACTGTAGTATTATCATAATTAAGAGTGATAAAATCTTTAGTACTTGGTACCACACCAAGATATTAGATGAAGTTGCATATCCCTAATTCTTCTTTATCTACCATAGAATATGTAATATACTAAGTCTCTATTGTAGAATTTGTGACCACAACTTTCTTTGATCTCTTATAGCTCACAATACCTCCATTGATAAGGAAGATGCATCCCATCTATTATTTTAGATCATATTGATCTATTTGGAAGCTAGAATCTGCATATCCTCTGATGACTAGTTTCTCATCTCCTCCATAGACCAGGATTATATCCTTAGTATGCCTCAGATAATTAAGGATAGTCCTGACTTCCATCCAATGGCAGTCACCTGGGTTAGTTTGATATCTTCATATCACACTCAAGGCATATGAAACATCCTTCCTTGTACATAACATATCAAACATGATTAACCCAATAAAAAATATATATGAAATCCTTGTTAGCCTTTATATTTTCTCACGTGTCTGATGAAAAATTTCCTGGAAATATGAATGCCATGTGACATTGGAAACAATCCCCTCTTGGATTGTTCTATACTGAATTTATTTAATATCTTATCATTGTATATACCTTGACTTAGGTTGAGAAACCTCTTGGATCTATCATGATGGATCTTCCTCCCAAGAATATATACTATTTGAGTTTGTGTCCTAGGAATAATTGTTTGTACTTTTATTGCATGTATATTCTATCATTTTAATATTAATAAAACATATTATTATATATTATTCATTTTTCTTTATAAATTTAATGTAATAATGTCCTAGGGTATCTGTCATATTTATAAGCTCATAAGAGTTCACTTTTATGATGATAACCTTTAAGTACTCTAATTATATTCTTAAATAAAATTATATAATTGGATAACATACTTTTATATGTCATATAGTATGTAGACTATTAGGTGTGAGTACTGGTAAGAATATGAGGCTTCTTCTCATGAATTTTACACTTGGTAATATATAAGATGGGAGATTATGAGAACATACCCTCTAGTAGTAATTCCTCAAGTCTTTTTTTCATAGAATATTTCTATATGTGAGTGTGTGTAATGGTCATTAGACTTTAAGATTATCATTGATGAATTTCATGACTCTCGCACTTAGATTTACTGACCAAAACCATCACGCAATATGTTGGAGGGATGTAGGTTACATTGGGTTCATCACAAATGATATGTTATTAATGGATAATTCGAGAAAAGATTTATCCCTTCTATATTATTCAAGCTTATATCTCAGCACTTTGATTGGAATGGAACCATCACATTAAATTCAATGGTCATGGGGCAATGATGTGTTTATTTCAAATAGTCACAGAAATACATATTGAGAACATAGGTTGTTGAAATAGATGTGAAACCTACTTGATGAGATATTATGACAAAGGGTTTATATTACACAGTGAGAATTTTCATGTGGTTATTGACATTTCAACATTAAGTTCTTTCTTATATGTGCATTGATCTATTGCTAGACAAGTATTCTTGGACTTTAGGTGATATCTCTTAATGATAATAAGAAATAATCCTAGAGGGTCACATACTAATTCTTTCTCTCAATCTTTATTAAATTATATTTTATTTTAATTAGTGGAATAAATATTATTCTAAAGACTGAGGAATATTTTTATTATTGTTTTTTGATCAATAATAGTCACAAGGTGATAAATAATTTATTAATTTGATTATGTAATTTTTTTGTAAATATTTGTTAATTGGATTGTGAAAACAATATTTATTTTATTTATTAATGAATAAGTTTTTTAATTAAACATTGATCTGGGTATTCATTAAATTTAAAGTAATTGGAGTAGGTCAAGATCACGTTGAGAGATGAATATTTATTTACAAGCTGGTAAATAATATTTATCACCGTTCAAGTTAACACACACCAAAAAATAATAATAATAATAATATTATGTGGTTTGAGGTTTAATAAGGATTACTATATTATTTAATTGGTGGTATGCAATTAAATAATATTTTAACCTAAAATCTAGCTCTATAAATAGATGGTTATGTCTATTGTGTAGAGTTAATTGTTATTTGAGAATTATTACGCACAACATAATCCTCTCTCCAAGTATAGATTTTGGTATATCCTCCAATATATGTAAAAACTGTTGGTTAAAAATTGGTATTCAAGAAGAAAATGGACATGTATGGGAAAGTTAGTACCTATAAGACATGATCGGTTGAAAAAGGGTTAAAAAACATCAATTCATAGACTATGATGAATCATTTTCACTATTTGAAATGCTGAAATCCATAAAAATTATACTTTCCATCACAACCTTCCATGACTATGATATTTGGAAAATGGATGTCATAATGACCTTTCTTAGTGATAAAATTCAAGAATATTTCAATATGGAACAACCTAAAGTGTTTTTGATTCCAAAGGATGAAAACAAGATACGAAAATTTAAAAAAAAATTCTTTTATTAATTAAATAAAGGATCTAGGTCATGGAAAATTTTATTTTATCATTCCATAAAAAAATTTGGTTTCTTAAAGAATAAATGTGAACATTGTATCTATACATGGTTTAGTGAGAGTGTGGTAATTTTCTTAATAGTATATATCAATGAAATATTACTTAATGGAATTGAAATACCAGTTTTACTGTCTGTTATGGTGTGGTTGAATAAATTATTATCCATTAAGGACTTAGGAAAGGAAACATGCATTCTTGGAATCAAGATCCATCATTATATATCCAAGAGATAGCTCAACCTAAGTCTAGGTACAAATATTTACAATATACTGAATGGGTTTTGTATGGAACAATTCAAGAGGGGATTATTTACAATGTCACATGACATTCATTTTTGTAAGAAAATGTGTCCTCAAACACAAAGTAAAGAAAAAGAATGTAAGGGATTCCATATGCATCAATGATTGGACTAGTCATGTATTTTATGCTATGTACTAGGCAAGATATCAGTTATTCCTTAAGTGTGGTAGGAAGATATCAAGATGACCAAGGTGACCATAATTAGATGGCATTCGAGACTATCATTGAATATCTAAGGCATACTAAGGATATATTCCTAGTTTTTAGAGAATATTTGGAACTATTTATCAGAGGATATACATATTCTAGTTTCCTTATAGATAAATATGATATTAAATAGGATATATCTTCACTTTGAATAAAGTTGTTGCGAGATGGAAGAGGTTAAATAAGGCTATAGTTTCAGATTCTACAATAGAGTTTGAGTATATTGTAGCTTCTGAGGTATCTAGGGAAGAAGTATGTATACAAAACTTTATTTAACTAATTGATTTGGTACCTAGCTGTAAAGATCTCATCACATACTATTGTAATAATTCTATAGTGGTAGTTTTCACAAAGGATCCAAGGCCAAATCAATGGATGAATCATATACTTAAAAAGTATTATATCTTGAGGGATTTTTCTTAGAGTGGTGAGGTTTTAATGACTATTATTTCCATAGAATACAACATGGTAGAACCCTTGACTAAATCCTTGACTCATCAAAGACATTATTGTCATGTGATTTCTAGCGATTGAAATTTGTAGGCAATTGAGTCTAGTACAAGTGGGAGTTTGTTAGAGTTAGTGTCGTAGGAAAAATTGTTTGTACTTTATTTTCATGTATATTTGATCATTTTAATATTGATAAAACATCTTATTACATATTTTGCATTGTTATGCATGAATTTAATTTAATAATTTCCTTGGTTATCTGTTGCATTGATAAGGTCACATTAATTCCCTACTACGATGAGAACCTTGAAGTTCTATGATGATATTATTAAATATAGTTATATATTTGTATAAAACACTATGATAGGACACATATTATGTATACTATTAGGTATGAGTTCTCATAAGGTGATGAGTATTATTCTCAGGATGTTTTTAGTTGCTAATATCAAAGATGGGAGATTATGAGAACATACCCACTAGTAGGAACTCTGCATGTTTTGGTGCCATTTTATATACTATATGCGATCACGTGTAATGGTACTTAGACGTTAATATTATCATTTATTCATGTCATGACTCATGCACTTATATTTAATGACCAAAACTATCATGCCATATGTTAGCAGGAAGTAGGGTATGTTTGGTACGTCCTGAATGACATGTTATTAATGGATAAGTTGAGGAAGGATTTATCCCTTCTATCATTATGGAAGCTTATATATTGACCCTTTGATTGGAATAGAATTTTCATATTAAATTCTATGGCCTTGGTGAAACGACATGTTTAATTTAGATAGTCAAAGAAATATATATCAACCACATAGGTTGATGACACAGATTTGAAACCTGCTTGATGGGATATTGTGATAAAGATATTATATTACACAGTGATCATTTCGATGTGGTTTTCAATGTTATGATATTAAGTTATTTCTATTAGGTTCCATAACACTTTTTTAGAAAATAATCTTGGATTTTAGGTGATCCTACCTAATGCTAATGAGAAATAATCCTAGAAGGTCACGCACTAAGTGTTTCCATTTCTTGATTTAATTATATTGGAATTTAATTAATGGAATAAATATTATTCTCAAGACCAAGGAATAATTTTAGTCACGTTTTAATGATTGATAATATTTGCAAGGTAAAAAATTATTTATTTATTTAATTATGTGAATATTTGATAAATATTTATTTTCTAAATTATGAATAAAATATTTATTTTATTTATTGATGAATAAAATATTTAATTGGGTATTTAATAAATGTCTAGGAATTAGAGGAGACCAAAATCATGTCGGATGCTGAATATTTATTTGCAGGCTAGTAAATAATATTTATCCCTACGCAAGTTAGCTCACACCAAATAGTAATAATAATAATAATAATAATATAATTATTATTGTATGACAAGATATTTAATAACAAATACTATATTATTTAAGGGATGATATGAAATTAAATAATATTTTAACCTAAACCATAGCTCTATAAATAGATGCTCATGTCTATTGTATAGGGTTAATTGGAATTTTTGAATCTTTTTACACAAAATAATTCTCTCACCTTTCTTTCTCCTCTATCCCTATCAAGAATGAGAAGCACTTGATATATTTGTTTAAGCTCAAAGGAAATAAAAGTGATCAATACAAACAATGAGAGACAATTGATTCACCACGCTAGCACGCAAAAATTAATTGGTGTTATTTAGGGATAAAAGGAGAACACATGGACCATCGTTGGTGGGATTCTACACCTGGATCCTCCAAGCATAAAGAATGTACTCTGAATCGGGTTTTCATAATGGTTACGATATACATTGGAGAAATATCCTAAGACGAGGTAATATTTCTTCTGATCATAAATTACTTAATTATAAATTTAAGGTGAACAATCCTCTCTTCAGGTTTTGAGTATCTCCATGTTAAAAGAAATTTTAATATACACCCACCAAAGGTGATTCTATTGCACCCAGGAACTACATATACTTATTTTCTTAGTTCCTTCACAAAGAATAATTTATTCAACTAGGATTTATCAAACTATATGACTGATATATAATTTCCAATTAGTAATATGTCATAAAAATATATTATTAAGAAAATGACTGCACTTCCACTAAACCTCTTATAGACATAAGGTTTTCATTCATTCTTTATGATACCAAATTATGTTATGGATTTTTCAAATAAAAATTTCCACAACTATGATGATTACTCCAATCCAAAAATGGATATTTTTAATTTCCATACCATGTTGGAATCCTTAAGAGTCACAAACCCTTTAAGTTTCATTATATAGACTTCTTTTGGAATGTTCCTATTAAGTAAGATCATTTTGACATCCATTCTCTAAATCTCATAGCCATTATGAGCTTAAATGGAAAGTATAATTTTGTTGGATTTTAGCATATGAAGTGGTGAAATTTTTCATCATAGTCAATTACTCAATACTTTTCAAACCCTTTTACAATCGACCATGCCTTATAAGTACCAAATTTTCCATCCATGTACAGTTTCTAATTGAATTACCATTTACAACCAATAGTATTTTCATCTATTAGAGGATCTACCAAAATCCAAACGTGGTTTTGGTACATGGATTTAATTTTAGAATTCATAGTTTTTTCCACTTGGCAACATCTGTGCCGGTTACTACTTTCTTATAGGTTACATGATCATTATTATTAACTAATAATGAGTTATCAACCTCAGTTAATAGAAAACCATATTTTTTAGGTTCTATAACTTCTTTTTTACTCCTACATAGTACTTGGTTATCTATAAGTTCTTATTCCATGAGGATTTTGAAGAATTTTTTCCTATGAAAACTCCAGTGTAGCTTGATCTTAGAATTCATCAAATTATGTCTTACCCCCACACCATATCCTTTAGAAATGTTCTCCCTATCAAGTAATATGGTGTGTCTTTCCCCTATCATCTTTTTATTTGAGGGTTCGTATAGGTAATAACCCCTTGTTTCCTTTGGGTATACTATAATGTTACATTTTGTGCCTCAGGGTGAAAGTTTGTTGCCTAAAGAGGCCATAAAAAATGCTTTACAACCCTTCACATATATGTATAAAAAAATAGGTTTCTTGATATTCCAAAATTGGTATGTTATTCCGTTTTCTGCTTTATTTGGAACTTGGTTTAGTATTTGTGCTACTTTCTTTAATCTGTATCCCCAAAAGGATAATGGAAGACTAACATGACTAATCATTGATATCAACATGTCCAATAGGGTAGAGTTTCCCCTTTCAATTAAACCATTACAATAAGGTTTATAAGGAGTATTGAGTTGATATAGAATCCAAAAATCCCATAAATAATCAATGAAGTCCTGATTAATATATTCTTCAACATGATTAGAGTGGATTTTCTTAATCTTATTACCCCATTGGTTCTCAAATTAATTATTTTGTTCCTTAAATATCTCAGAGGAATGCGACCTATACCTCATCAAGTATACATGTATATATGTAATAAAATAATTAGTAAAAGTTATGAAGTATGAGTACCCTCCCTTTCTTTAACTAAAAATGGTCCACACACATCAGCATGAACTAATTCAATGAGCTCCTTGTCCATTTACCTTTTTCACTAAATGAAGAATTAATATTTTTTACTTGTTAACATGCATGACATACAACAAGTGGGTTTAGTTTAAAAGAATATAAATATACATCTTGGTATGATTTACTCAAAAAATTTTAATTTACATGACATAGCTAGTGATTCTAAAGTTGGTTATCGTATGGGTCTTGTGAATTAGTTTCACTATCGATTTCCATTACTTGGTTTGTGTAACCCAACACAAAAATGAAATTATTTAAATACACCTTACCATAAAAAATTATATCCTTATAAAAGAAGAAAAAATTATTTCCAAAATTGAAAATAAATACATATGTATCAAGTATTGATACAAAACTAATGTTTTTAGTAATTTATTTCACATAATAAAAATATATCAAAACCACAATCATTCCTATCGAAAAAATGAGGTGGTAGTCATGGATAGCCACACCAAAAAGTCTATCTCTATATGTAGAAACATATAAATTTCATAGAATAACAAACAAACTTAATTTTTCCCCTCACTTCTTTTCCAGGGTGTATTTTTTCTTCCATAAGCCCTTCTTTTTTATATGTGAAACAGATAGAATTCAATTCCCTTGATTTCTCATTGATCATTACCTTCTTATAAGGGTATTGTGAAGAATATTTAGTCTTATAGATGTTCTCTTGTCCTTTAATTTTATTCACCATAATGATGAAATTATTTTTGTGCTTTATTTTCTTATCAACTTAGTGAATAAGAGAGAGTAGATCTTGGAGATACTTATCAATGATATGCATATTGAAATTTAAAAAAAGTTAGAGAAGCTATGTGGGAGTGATGAAAGAATGAGATCAGTGAGAAATATTTTAAGGAGTTTAAACCCTATAACCTATAAGAACTGAATATATCCAATGAGTCTGACTGCATGAGGCATAACTAGTGAACCCTCCCAAAGATTACTCTAAAAAGGTTTCTTGGATATCTCAAACCAATCCTATATTTCTCTATCATGGTAAAGATTACAAATATTTTTGAGAATGATATAAGTATCCATGTATTCATGGAACTTAATTAGTTCACTAGACATAGATGAAATAATTAAAAATTAAACATCAACCGAATCACTCAATTATTTATCATAGAAAATGAACTTTTAATAACTTGCCTCCTTTATAGGTGGATCAGGTAATGAAGATTCTAGCATTTAATACTTCTATTCATGGTGCAACACAACCCGAAGGTGTCTGAACCATTCCTAGAAGTTTCTACGAGTAAGAAGATGGTGTTTCTTCAACATTTATCATTGGGATAACATGGATGATGAATATACTATCATTATACAATTATAAAATAGAATATTATTAGTACTTTTACTTAATTTCAATTTATTTGAGACATAATGAATTTAATTTTATTAAGCCTCACATTATTTTATCAAGTCCTAATATCTATCACCATTGAACGCTTAATATATAGTTGCTCATATATTCTTGAAGAAAGGATCCATATTACCATTTTCATATTCCCAATAAGGTTTTAGAAAGCTACTTGAATGTATTTAGGTAGTTTTATCTTCTCCAAGTGTGGGTTTGAAGCTCCTTAATCCATTTATTGGACTCCCTAATCAAAAAACCCATACTTATATTTTCTTATCACTTTCCTATAAGTAATATAAATTCTATAGAAGGATACTTCTATTGATGTAAGATAGTTAAGTCAACCAACTACCTACAAAAACCCCAATCCCACACTCCCATATTTAGTGTTAAAATCATAAACTTTGCATTTATGGATTTGATACCAATCAAGGTGGTCAAATTTTCACCATCCAAAACTTACAATATCCAAAGGAAAATATTAGATCACTTACATACCCAAGGAAATTTTAGGTTTAGAGTTTTAGAGAATTAGAAAAAATTATTACACAAAAAACACCCATGACTTTAATAGTATGTTTGGTGAGATTTAGTAAAAGAAAAGAAATGATTTAATCGTTTATAAAATAAAAAAAATAAAAGAAACGATAGTTATTTTTATCATTGTGTTTGGATTAATAACTTAGTAAAATAAAAGAAATAATTTCAATTTCTCCCCATTTTGTTTAGTGAAACATTTTAAAAGAAAAGAAAAGAAATTATTTTGTGATACATATAGAAAATAGAAATAAAACTGGAAATTGAAAATAGTAATTTTCCTACATCATCATTTCCTTCTAAATAATCCCAATTTTGGGATGATTGAAAAACAATAAAAGGAGAGGAACCTATTTCTCTCTATTTATCCCCTCTTAAAATTTTATCACCAAACATTATAAATTTATTTCCCTCCTCTGCATCATTTCTTTTCTCACCAAATCATTCATTCCAAACTATCCCTAAGAGATTATTTTTCCTACTATACCTAACTTTTCATATTCCATATTAGGCCATCATCATCATCCAAATAAAACCATTCTAGACATAAATCATTCAACATCATTCTTGATAACCTAGGGAAAAGAAAACATAACAAGGGTGAGCTCAAAATATCAGAAAGGGTAAATATAAGAATTAATAATTGACTGTCATCAATGAGAATATGAAGTGTATATGGGTAAGAAAATATAATCAGAGTGCATGAGAAAGAAAAAAAATAACTCATTCCCATAAATACCCGAATCATCAATCATAAAATATGTCATAAGTATTTAATAAAGGAATGATTTATAAGAATCAAGAATCATGAACCCTGTGATATAAATATTGAACAAAGGAAACATTATAAACCCATGGAAAGCATAGATAAAATGAATTGGCATCTTGGAGCATCATTATCATAGAATCCTTACAAATTGGAATAACCATATGGCCAACTTCCAATATAATTATCCAAAGAAAATATTCATTACCCAATGCAATGGAGAACTATCTTGGAGTATCCATTTTATAAGCTATATTATACTCACACAATGCTATCTTGGAGCACCCATTATATAAGCTATATCGGGGTCACCTGATGTTATTTGGGCTCACCCATAATATTATAATTTCCAAGAACCATAAATAAAGTACATAACTAATTCATTATAAACTCATAAAAAACCTTTATTATTTTCAGAACTTGATTAACCAATAGAAAAGAAACAGGTTACATGAAAATCTCTTTGAAACATGATTAACCAATGAAAAATATACGAGTTACATAAAAATCACATTGAAACATCTTTAACCCAGGGAAAATAAACATTTTCTATAAAAATATCTTTAAAACATGATTAAACCATGGAGAAGAAATAGCTTCCATAACAATCTCTTTGAAACATGATTAACTTTTGGGAAATGAATTAGTTCCATAAAAATATATTTGAAACAATATTAATCTATAAAGAAAAATAATTAGGTTTATATGATTAAACAATATCCCCATTTAATCATAATTAAAAAAATGGTTGTTGATTTTTATAAATGGAACTATTATTAAAAGACCATTAAAAATATTCTTGAGGAAAACAAAATTTTCATTTAGAAAATCACATTAAAATCTAAAAATTCACAAAATATTAAAAAATCACTTTTCATTGAAAATAACCTTGTAAATATATAAATTATTGTTCAAATAAAATAATGGTCATGATGGTGGGAAAATCCATTCATGTTGTAAATGTTTAAAATAAACATTCTTTTCAAAACATTTTGTAAAAGGGAGTCAAAAATAACTCATATAGAAAACATTAAGACGTTTCCTTTTGAAAAATTTTAAAATATGCTCAAACGACATGTCAAATAGATTTATGAAATTATTTATTTTTGTAAATATCATTTTTGAAAACATTTTAGAAAACATGAATATGGAAGAGAAAGATACACAATCTAAAAGAAAACACATGATCAATGTCATTTATAAATGACTTTCTTGATGTTTCTTTAACAATAAGGAAGGAAATAGAAACCAAATATGTTAATAAAATTAAAAACTAGAGGATAATAATGTGATTTGGTTCAATAAAATAATAGCATATGATTTCTTAAAAAACAACCTTCAATATAAACAATCTCAAAAAGAAAGTAGATTGTGACATAAAATCCTTTTCTACTTTAGTATTATTTTCAATCGTAAGACCTATAAAAGAATAAATTAAAATTATAATTTAAATATCATTAACACAAGGATTTTAATGATATAACATGTCAAAATGTGTAGTATATACACCTCATAAAAGAATATAGGTGAATATCATAAACATATGTGTCAAAGAAATAGAATTTGAGAGTAGTAACCATTACAAATATCTTACCATTAAATTTGATAATTAATAAATGAATTAATTATGTGTGTCAAATGTAAATAAACATAAAAAAATTGGAAAGAAAACATAATATAGTCAAAATTCATTACACACAAAATCATAGAATATCAAAGATAATGAAGAGGTAATATAACCCAATGAAAATATATTGTGTTATGAAATTATTTACAACTAAGTAACTTTCAAGTCAAATCCTCTTGGATGAAATAATTCAAATTAAAACATAAAATAACATGATTTATGAAGTATTCATGATATTACATGTCAAATGGTTAGTATATACACTACATAATATAAATAATTGGTGAATATGTCACATGTTTCACATAAATAAAAGTGTGATGAGAAACCATACTTTTAGTCTATAATTTCCATGTGGGTCCCTTAAATCCTATACAATAAGATTATATAATTTTTCAGATTTATTAAGAACCTTTTCTAGGATTAATTACTTATACTTAAATCATTTATTTTATTTATTTTTATGATATATCTAAATACTTAATAAGTTAAGTCCATATCAAATGTTTTAAGGATGCTCGGTTCGTTGTTTTAAAATAGCATTAGTGTGTTGACCATGGTAAAAAAAGGTAATAGTTTCAAAATACCTAGAATAATAATCATGGAATATTTATCATATTTTTACATAAATTATACTTTTAAAACCAATCACGAACAATGGTTATGAAAAATGAACAACGTTACAGTCATGGAGATGTTAGGCTATATGTACTAAAGAGTAATGTTTCCATTTTTCAACGATCATTAGAGAAAGAAGGTAAATAATATTTTATATTGAAATAATTATAATCATATCACAAATAAAATATTTTTTTCTTTAAAAATACTTATATATATATAATCTATGTGTTTTGGCAATGAAAAAAATAATTACATCGCATCGTGGTGGCGGTTGTCCACATATTCGTATGAACGACATTATCATTTTTCAGTGTAAGAAATAAAATGATATATTATATTTTCATAATGATAAATATGTCCTGAATAAAATAATTATTTCATTTGTTTCACATATATTCATTAACTTTATCCTTATTTCATTTCATGTAAAGTGTTAGTGAAAAATATCACATCGCATCACGAGGCGACAATCCACCGTATACATGAGAGACATTATCATATCCCCCACAGGATGAAAAGTAAACTTTTTTATATTATATAATAGTTTTATAAGTATAAATAATTTTTATATATTATATATATACTTTTTATCCATCATTATATTAATCCGTGAGAAGATATGATGGAAAATGAATGACATCAATTTGCAAGACCGTAGTCCACCGTACTCATGAATGATGATTTTGTATCCCATTTGACGGAAGAGGAGATGGATTTAGGTTATTAATTTTACATAACAAAATCTTAGTATATGTTATATAATTTTTTTATCATATATGAATAATTTAACAATATTTTAAGGAGGTTTAATAATAAATAAAATGAAGTCACTCGACTAAGCACGATAACTCTTCCTTAGACAACCTCCTTAAGTAAACACCAAAAGGCTTCATAGGATGGATTTATAAAAAAAATAAGGTCTCTAGTATGTTTGGATTAATTAAGGAATAAATTTGTGTAGTTATTGGTCTATATAATTTTTTTTAAGGTGTTGAGTGGAGAGGATAGTGGGTGGCCTTTTAAAAGTGCGGTGAGTTTCACACTTTAATTTTTGAAAAAAAAGGTCTACCGATGTTTAGAACCCGAAAAGGGTGAAAAATGGATCATTTTAAAGAATTATAAATTATAAGTTCTAAATATTTCCATAAAATATATTTTAGACAAATTTTTATGTTATTTTAACCCTTATCTTTTTATTTTAATCCCTAGTAAAACTTATTTCACCTTAACCGTGGTAATTAATTTTTACTATTTTCACTATTAATTATGGTAAAAATTTAAGCCAAAATTATTAGATAAAATAATTTATTATGATAAAAAATATTTAATATATTTTAAAAAATTCAATTTAATGAAGTGGAAAAATTTAATTTAAAAATTAATCCCACAGACGCAATAATATAGTGGGTTTTCAAGAAGTGATTTTTTCAAGAAAAAAATGATTTTATACTAACTCTATGAATTGTAATAATTATCATATGAATATAAATTAATATTTATTGATTCATGATATATATATATATATATTTCATTTAAATTATGAATCATTATGGGTTTTTTAATTAATTTAAATGGAGAAACATTATGCACTTTAAAACAATATTAAAAAATGATGTTTTTAAACGCAAAAATAAACATATAATAAAATACAATAAAATTTTATTCAAATGAAATTAAGTGGATTAAATATAATTAAACAATAATTATGTTAATTTAAATAATATTCAAAACATAATGGTACTTTTAAGTTACTTAATTTATTGAAAATAAATGAATGTTTTACAAAAATTGACAATTTTCACTATTCACTAAAAAATCAATATTTTCTGAAAGGTCAAAAAATTTATCCCAGAGTAAATTTTTATATTAAAATTTCAAAAATGAATTTTATTTTCTAAAATAAATTTTCTAAAAGTTACAAAAATTAATTATAATATTTTTTTCATGAAAAGAAATAAAAATCATTTTTGAAGAAAACATATTTTTGAAGAATTAAATTACTTTAATAAAACTTACTAATTATTTAATAAGAATTTATCCATAATTTATATTGAGTATAAAATTTATATATAGGTATATTTCATAAATTATTTATTATTATTAATAACCTCATATTTAATTTCTTGGTTATAAGGATTATATATTTTTCAGTTTATTTAATCTCGGTGTAGTATATTGAATCACTATCAAACATAGTGCTCTTGTTTTAAAATATTGGGGGTTACATCCTCCAACACTTTAATAAATTGTTTCCTCACAATTTTAACTTGAAATCAATAATCAAAGGTTGGATATTTGAAAATATCTTTGTTTTACACCCACATCATAAAATGGGTTATTAATTTTTTCTCTTAAAAAGATGGAGAGGGAAATATGAAGGTCATCACATAAATAGGTTTCCACATTGGAGAACATTGGTGTAAGGTGAAGATATTTAAATTGAATAAAAGTTTAAATAATTATGGATAGTGATATATATCATTGATCATATAAAAGTAAATGATCAATACAAAGTTGAGGGCTTCAAAACCATAAATATACGATGAGTGAAAACACCATCAGCTTATCAGAAATGAAGATATTAGGATAACATTTTTCTTTCAAGATAATTTTCCTAGAGTTTAAGAATTAATTTACCATATATACTAAAAAAAATATTGAAATATACTTGAAAAGTATAATTTGACCCTTTATCCAATTTCCACCATAATTTCACCTTTTTCTCAAGAAGATGAGTTTTCAAGATGGATTTTTCATGCCTAAAGCACTAAAATCAACTTTTAAAGACCACATAACCATAAAAAGGTACACAATTTTATTATAATATTATTTAGTCATTAACCAAAACCAAAATGGTTACCACATGGTAAGATTTTCCCAAAATAAATAAACCTTCATATGACACATTAATCCCCAAAATTCATCAGTAATACCCAAAGTTAAAAGTAAATCATTCCATATATAAATAACCATATATCCCAAATAACCTCAATAACCTAAAAATTAAATATTTTTTTAACCTAAAATGTTATATCATACCTTTTATCTTACAAAAAAATATTGCAATCTTTTTTCTAAAATAACATTAATCATTTAGTCATCAAACCAATTTTCAATCCTATGTCCATATATATGATAAAACATGTTTCCCCAATATTTAAGATCATAAAAATGCTAAATATTATAAATAAATTAAATATTTATTCCATAGAGTTTAAATTTATACTTCACATTAAATGAAAGATTTACATATACTTCAATCTACTAAAATGTCTCCTAAAATGTCATTAATCACTTTAAGATATCATCCATTAAAAATTAAAAGGGATTTCTAAGAATTTTAACTTATGATAATAATTAATCTTATATACCAATGATGTTATAAATTTTAAGATAACATAACATGAAAACATACTAATATCAGAAGTTATATAAACCCTCATCTGATACCAACTATAACATCCTTGAACCAGCACTCCTAAATATAGTGCTAAAATCATAAATTTCATATTTAGGGGTTTGATACTGATCAAGGTGACCCAATTTTTACCTTCCAAAAATTAAAACATAAAAATTAAAATATTCTAGCACTTACATACCCAAAGAAATTTTAGGTTTTGAGTTTTATAGAATTAGGAAAAACTCTTACATAAACAATACCTGTGACTTTAAGAGAGTGTTTTTCCCACTATACCTAGATTTTTATATTCCATATTAGGTCATTATAATAATTAAAATTAAAAATTTATAGACATAAATCATTCAATATTATTATTGAAAACCTAGGGAAATGGAAACATAAGAAGGGTGATCTCAAATGATCAGTAAGGGTAAACATAAGCAGTGATAATTGAATGTAATCAATAAGCATAATAAGTAAATAGGGGTATGAAAACATAGTCAGAGTTCATGATAAAATAATAAAATAATTCATACCCATCAATACATGAATCATCAATCATGAAATATGGAATACAGCTTTAAAAATAGAAAGAATAATAAGATTCAATAATAGTGAACCATTTGATATCAATCTTGATTAAAGGGAACATTATAAACCTATAGAAAGAATAGATAATTTTTTTTGGTGTCCTAGAACATAATTATAATATAAGCCTTACAAAATCCTTACAAATTGGAATAACCATATGTCCAAATTGTAAAATAATTATCTGGAGAACATATTCATTACCCAATACATTAGAGCGCTATCTAGGTGCACCCATTATATAATCTATATTAGGCTCACTCGTAACTATTTGGGAACACCCATCACATAAAAATGTTAAAGAACCATAAATAAAATACATATAATATTCATTTCATCATAAACTCATAGAAACAACCTTTAGTACTTTTAGAACTTGATTAACATGTGGAAAAGAAATAGGTTCCATGAAAATATATTTGAAACATTATTAGACCATTGAAAAGAAATGGGTTCCATAAAAATCTCATTGAAACATGATTAAACCATGTAAAAGAAACATATTCCATAGGAGTATATTTGAATCACGATTATCGCATGGAAAATAAATGGCTTCTATAACAATCTATATAAAACATGATTAAAACCTCGGAAATAAACGAGTTACGAAACATACTCTTTGAAAAAAATTTAATCCATAAAGAGAAATAATGAGGATGGTATCATTTAAAAATATCCCCATTGGAGTATAATTAACAATAAGGGTTATTGATTTTGATGAATGGAAATAAAATTAAAATATCATTAAAAAATTCTTTAGGAAAATAAAATTTTCATTTTAAAAACCTATTTAAAAAATTAAAATTTAAAAAATATTGAGAAAATAATTTTATTTGAAAAAAACTTGGAAACATATAAATGAAGGTTCAAAGAAAATAATTTTTATGATACTGGGAAAATTCATTCATGTTTTAAATGTTAAAAATAAACATTCTTTTCAAAACATTTGGTAAATGGGAGTTAAAAGTGACTCATTAGGAAAATGTTAAGAAATTTCCTTTCGAAGCCATTTAAAATAATTTAAAAGGCCATGTAAAATAGATTTATGAAATCATTTATTTTTTTAAATAATATTTTTAGAAACATTTTAGAAAACATGGATACGGAAGAGAAAGATACCCTATCTAAAATAAAATACATGATCAATATAAATTACTAATGAATTTATTTATTTTTATTTATTAAATAAGGAAATGGAAATAAAACATGTTAGAAAATTTAATAACCAGTGCAGAAGAAATATATGTGGTTCATGAAAATAAGAGAATATTATTTCTTAAAAAATAACCTTCAACATAAAAAATCTCAAAAATAAAAGAGATTGTAACATAACGCCTTTTACATTTTCATAATATTTTCAATCATAAGATCCATGAAATAATAACTTCAAATTAAACTTCAAATATAATGAATATAAGTATTTATTTGATATAATATGTCAAAAGGGGTAGTAGATACACCTCATAAAATAATATAGTTTCATCTCATAGACACATGTGTCAAAGAAAAATAATTTGAAATGAATAACCCTTACAAAGATATTACCATTAAATTAGAGAATTAATCAATGAATATATTATGTGTATCAAATTTAAATTAATATAAAACAAGTTTAAATACAACATAATATATTAAAAATTCATTATACACATAATCATAGAATATTAAAGATAATGAAAAGCTAATATAACCCAATGAAAAGAAATTTTGTTATCAAATTCTTTACCACTTGGTAACTTTCAATTCAAATACTATTGGATGAAATAATTTAAATTAGAACTTAAAATTACATGATGTATGAATTATTCATGAAATTACATGTAAAATTTGTTGTATATACACCAAAAAATATAAATTAGTGGTGAATATGACATATGTCTCATAGAAATAAAAGTGAGACGAGAATCCCTTACCTTGAGTCCAAACTTTCCATGCGTGTCCTTTAAATCGTAAATAATAATCATATATCAATTTTTTTATCTAATAATTTTTTTCCATGTTTAATAAATTATATTTAAATCATTTATTTTAATGACATACTTAAGTACATAATCAGTTAAGTCCACGTCAAGTGTTTTGAAGATGTTCGATTCATTGTTTCAAAACAACTTCTATGCGTTGAACATGATAAAAGAGATCATAATTTCAGCATATAAAGAATAATAATAATTAAATATTTATCATATTTTTACATCAATTATACCTTTTAAACAAATCATGTATGATGGTTATGAGAAATGAACAATGTTATAGTCATGGAGACGGTAGGCTGTACATACAAATGAATAACGTTTCCATTTTTCAATGATCATTATAGAAATAAGGTAAGTGATATTTTATGATTAAATAATTATAATAATATATTAAATAACATATTATTTATTTAAATATACATATATATATATATATATATATATATCATCCATATGTTTTCATGATGAAAAAAATAATCACATCGCTCCATGGAGTCGGTTGTCGACATGTGTACACGAACACAATTATCATTTTTAGTGTAAAAAAGAAAATTATATATAATATTTTTAGAAAGATAATTTTGTAATTAATATAATAATTATTTTATTTATATCATATATATTCATTAAAATTATCCTTGTTACCTTCCATGTAAAGTGTTAGTGAAAAACAAATCACATCGCATCATAAGGCGGTAGTTCGCCGTACATACGAGTGACGTTATCATATTCCCCACAGAATGGAAGGTAAAAAGTTATATATGATATAATATTTTAATAAGTATAAATATGTTAAAAATATCATATATAAACTTTTAATCTATCACTATATCAATCTATTTGAGGTGATTATGGAAAATGAATGAATCAGTTTGCGAGGCAGTAGTCCGTCGTACACACAAATAATGATTTTGTATCCAATTTGATAGAAGAGGAGATGGATTTAGGTTATGAAATAAACATAATAACATATAAGTATATGTTATACAATGGTTTTATATAAAATAATAATTAAATAATATCTTTAGGAGGTGTAATAATAAATAAAATAAAGACACTCGATTTAGCATGATACCTCTTCTTCGGACAACCTCCTTAGGTAAGAACCAAAAGGATTCATAGGATGAATTTATAATCTAAATAATGGATATTGAATGTGAGGAGGAAGTATAGAATAAATTTTGGTAGGTATTTTATTATCCAAATGTATTTTAATGTGTGAATATGAGAGGAGAGTGAGAGTCCTTTTATAAGTGTGGTGAGTGGAACACTTGTAATATTTGAAAACAAAAAGGTGTACCCACATTTATAACATGAAAAGGGTAAAAAATAGAGTATTATTGATAATTATACATTATAAGGTCTAAATATTTCCATAAAATATATTTTATATAAGATATTAGGTCATTTTAAGCCTAATCCTTTTAGTTTAACCCCAGGTAAAACTGTTTTCACCTTAACCGTGATAATAATGTTTTGCTACCTTCACTATTAATTATGATAAAAAATTAAGTTAACCTTGTTAGATAATATAAATTATAATTATTAAAAATATTAAATAAATTTTACCTAATTAAATTAATATAATTGGAAAATTTTAATTTAAAAATTAATCCCACAGATGTAACGATAATACAGGTTTTCAAGAAGTGTATTTTTCAAGAAAAAGATGATTTTCTATTAACTCTATGACTGGTAATAATAATTATATGAATATAAATTAATATTTATTTATATATAATATACATATTTCATTGAAATAATTCCTTATTATGGGGTTTTTTAATTATTTAAATATGAAAAACATTATGTACTTTAAAATAGTTTTTAGAAAAATCCCGTTTTTGAACGCAAAAATAAACTTATAATAAAATCAAATATAAATATGATTAAAATGTAATTAATAGGATTAAATATAGATAAAAAATAGTTATTTTAATTTAAATAATATTAAAAACATTTTGGTTCTTTTGAATTACTTAATTTATTGAGAATAAATGACAGTTTTACAAAAAATCAATTTTTTTCACTATTTAGTGAAAAATAAATATTTTTTAAAAAATCCAAAAAATTACAACCAAACTAAATTTTTATATTATAATTTATAAAATGAATTTAATTTCATCAAATAATTTTATAAAAGTTTATAAAACCAATTATAATTTTTTTTCATGAGAATAAATAATTTTTTTTGAAGAAAACATATTTTTGAAGAATAAAATTACTTCACTAAAAATTGATTGATTATTTAATAAGAATTTATAAATAATTTATATTAATTAGGAAAAAATAAATGAATATATTTATATTTCATAAATTAGTTAATACTTTTCATGCCCTCAAATTTAATAGTTAGGTTATAACGATTATATATTTCACAGTTCGTTTAAGCTCAATATTGTGTGTTGAATACGCTATTGAACATAATGATCTTATTTTAAAATCTTAGAGTGTTACTTAAACTTCATAATAAATCCATGATAAAAGTACGTTTCCCAAAAATAGTTTCTCAAACACTTATTTTTATGGCTTTCATTCCTAATCAAGTTGTGGAAGTATAAGTCCAACTTAGTATTAAGTTGATAGATTTTGTGTATTATGCATATTTTTTTTCTTATTTTATATTTTACATGTTTTTTAATTTTAATTTCATTTTACTTGAGTTATTAAATATTTTTTTATAAAACAATTATGCATAATTTATTTATTTATATTCTATCTTTGTACATTAGTTCATTTATTTTGGTGATCATAGTCTTGCTTCTATAAAATAAATAATACATATGATAAAAATAAATAAATAAAGAAACGACCCTATCATGATATTATGTTAGAGTTTATTTATTGAGTAGATAATAAATAAACCCAATAAATTGGAGAAAAACAATTATGCCAGTCTCGGGATGAGTTACAACATTCCACCAGTCCACCTATGTATCACCTGAGTTAGTATCATATTATTTCTAACTTGAAATGATTCAATAAACCTTGGGATAACCATTTTTTATATGTTTTTATTACTCACAAGTAGGCGAGGGGAACAAAAGGATCAGTTAAGGAGAATTACATAAATAACCTTGGTAACGTAGAACCTACATAATAAAATAAGGAGGGATAACTCACATGTCATAATATTTAATTTAATATTAAATAGTTGAAAAACCATGTAATAAATTAAATTAAATAATACTAATGTATACACAAGTCTTGGACAAGCTCATTAATAGTAATATATGCAATGAATACATAAAAGTAAATTGGTTAACATTCATCTCTATTCATTATTTATTATTAAGATAAACAGACATTAATTAATTAAATAATTAATTCCATTTTACATTATTGACTATCTTAATTCCCTTATTGATACCCATCATTAATGAATTCATGGTAAATAAATGCCATGAAAAATAATTATAGATAATTACAATGAATTAATTTATCATTTATTAATTCTTTAAAACCCTTATTACATAGTAAAAAACATCTGGTTCCAATAGTGTAATTAGATTTTAATGTAATTTAATCATGTCCTTTATTAGGATACTATACTGTGTGTACTTATGAGTTACATGCCATGTTACTAGATTTCCATATTCCCGGTATACATGCCTGAGGATTGAGTGTGTACCTCCTCCACACTATACGGTGTGTACTAACTAGCTACATACTATGTATCATGCTTTCCTTATGTTCATATGACCCATGCACTTAGCATGTTCTTCAGATGCGGGACCACACAATGTGTACTATAGCTACATGCCATGTGTTCCGTTATCTGTGTGTGGTCCTAACTTTCCAAAGAACTTGGTGTGTATTTTAGACATAAGAATTAATGAATTACACATCATTTACACTAGTTACTCACTGTTTTTTTATTAATTACACAGGCTCTTAGTCTCATGTGGTCATAATCCATATATTTTACCACAAGGTTTGCACGAATTTTGACTCTAAACTGCGAAGACTACACGACATGTATGACAACTACATACCATGTAATCCGACAAGATATTTTATGGATTGTATCGGTCTATAGGTGGTGTAAAATTAATGCACCATGTGTAGTTACTATATGACACGTCATGTATCCCACAACACGTCCATGCATAGTGCACTTGGGGGTGCACGATGTGTACTCCAGCTACATGACATGTAACCCAGTCTCACCATTTAGAATCCTTTTCACTTCATGATGGAATTTCTAGTCATTCATCATATTTTATGAGTCCTCTTAAGAAATCATGAATCTTGAATAAAGTAATTAAAATATCAAAAGCATATTAATTAAGCATCATATTAAATAACGAATAATATGGGAATGAAATATATAACCACTTTTTCACATATATATCAACAATGAAATAAATAATTATGAATTTAAATGTGACCACTCTGATACCACTTAAGGGTTTAGTATGTAGCGAAATCTCCTCATGGGTGAACAAACATAAAGGTTTTTTTTCATATTCGATAGATCATTTGAAAATTGTACAAGATGTAAATATCTTCAATGATTATTTATTTTCCATTGAATATTGATATAGAAAACCCTAGAACCTAGAGGGAGGATCTTTTCATGTTAAATTTATAATTAATTTAAATATTATCAGAAGAAATGATACATTGTATTATGATCTTTCATCGAAGGTGTTGTTGATAGTCTAAAAAAGACTTTTTATATTACCTTTGTTATGTTGGTAAGATCTAGGTGTATAATACCTCTAGTGGCGATCCACATGTGCTCCTTTAATCTCTAAGAAACATCGATGGAATAATGTGTTCTAGTGTAGTGGATTTATCTTCTTGTATTGATCATCTTGATTTCTTTTAGTTACTTTAGGATTGAAGGAATTTCTATAGTGATTCTAATTCTTGAGAGGAAGAGAGGGGGAGGAATGGAAAGAGAAGTTCGTTGTGAAAAATGATTCTAAAATCTTAGCTAACCCTACACAATATACATAAATATCAATTTATAGAGTTAGGTATTAAGTTAAAATATTATTTAATTTCACAATGACCATTAAATAATACAATAAACCTCATAAAAAACCATTACATATAATAATAATAATAATAATAATATTTTATCATAATTTCTAACTGGAATATTGATAAATATTATTTTACTGGATTGGAAATTAATATTTGTCAACATACATGATCTTAGTCCGATCACCCTACTTGGTAGTTAATAATTTTTTTATTTTCAATCTAGAAAATAAATATTCATTAATTTTTTTATGATTGATAAATATTGAATAAAATTATTCATCAGTCTTGATAATAATATTTATTCCATTAATTAAATTCAAATATAATTTAATCAAGATCAAAATAAATATACAGTGTGTGACCCTCTTAGATTCTTTCTTGTTGGCATTAGATGGGATTGCATAAAGTCCAAGATTACTATCTAGAAATGGATCATGACACTCAATGTCATAATATCAACAACCATATATGATTGCTCACTATTTGATATAATCCCTTTATATCAATATCTCATCAAGAAGGTTTCACATCAGTGTCATCAAACTATATTCATGATACATCTTTATTTTACTATCTGAAATAAAAACATCATTACACCATGGCCATAGAATTTAAGGTGATGGTTCTATTCCAATCAATGGGATCAGATATAAACTTATATAAATATGGAATGGTCAAATCCTTTATCAACTTATATATCATTGAAATTTTATTCTTAATGTACCCAAAGTACCCTACTTCCCATGAACATATGACATCATGATTTTGGTCAGTAAATCTAAGTGAATGAGTCATGACATGCATTAATGATGATCTTAAATACTAAGGACCATTATAAACACTCACATATAGGAATATCTAATGACACATAAACATGAGTAATTATCCCTGGATGGTTTATTATTATAATCTCCCATCTTAAGGATTATAAAATGTGAACTTCATGAAGAAGAAGCCTCACCCGCTTATGATTACTCACACATGACAACCAATATATTATGAGTCCCATAATAGTATATTTATAGCGAACCTATCCTTTTACACATAAAATTTCATGATTTTAAACATAATTCATCATCAGAGTACAAGCCAAGAATCGTTAAGTCTAGTGTCCTGGAAGACTAGGTACACATATCACAAAACATGGGGCTAAAAAAACACTTCTTTATTTAATCTTCATAATGAGCTCCTAACTTCCTTTGAGCCCTTACATCTTCATAGGTTACCCTGGGGAACACATGAACAAAGGTATAAGCTAAAAATCCCTATAAGGGAAAGAACATAAGAATAAACTTTAAGCACATGAGTTAGGAGGCTTGACATAATGATATTGGAAGCATGAAACATATGGAATCATAACATATAAACATGGTATCATAAAAACATGGAATAAAACAATCATGGGATCATATAAGCATGAGATCATATAATCATAGTTTCATAGAGAGGTGGCAGAAACTTTAAACATGACTTTAGTACGAGTCAAGGATAACCGCCAATCTCGTTTCCCATAGTAGCACAAGCCAGGGCTAACCGCCCGGACAGTTTGCCCATAATCTTCTCATGAGACATTAACTTTACCCAATGCATTGGAGTGATATCTGGGCACACCCATATAATATTATTCATGTATATTCTTTCCACATAAAGAATCTCACATAATCAATCATACATAAACATAAGAGTACCCAAGGAAAGAAATGGGCACACAATCACGTCATGAAGCATAATAAAAAGGAATGTAACATACAAGCATCCATGAAAGAAAGGAATTAAATCATAAATAGAAATTAATAATGTATAAAGACATAAATCATAACAATAGATAACAAACTGAAGTGATAACATGTAAAAATAGTTTTTAGGAATCTTTGAGTCAAAACATTTTAGTGCGGTTTAAGAAAACATCGAATATCTCTTAAAATGAAAAGCGGCATAATATTCTTTTATAAAACCATAATTAAACCAGGATGGTTTTCATAATAAAAATACTGATTTTATAAAGACAAAGGTGACTTAAAACAGAGGATAGAGTACAATTGATAATAGGAAAGAATTCGGGAAGTTCCCTTAAAACAGGTTCACTTATCGGGAAGTAATGAGGAGAGAATCACTTAAAAGCATGCATATCCCCAAAAGAGGGTGATGAAAGAGTCTTTATAAATAAACTTGGAACATGTACACAAAATTTAGAGTATGAACAAGAAAATATAATATAACATCATTTTTGTAGAAAGGTAGATAAGACAACCTGAAGGAATAAAAGAGGTTCAGGTATAATTCTTTACGGATTATCGGCAAGGTATCAGGAGTAATTGAGGGGGATTAATGAGAGAGTAAAGGGAATTATCATAACTTATACATAAAGATGGAAGTATGGGGGTGGTGGTAAATCATACCCCATAATTAATAATTACACACAACATGTCCTAACATAGTGAACAATCTTGAATAAGGGTGAAATTGAGAGGATCCCTTACCTTAGGTCCGTTGGTGTTCTCCACTTGATATTAATGACCTGAATAGTAAAATTAGGTTTATTAATCAATAGTTCCAAAACATTATCTAAAAGTAAAATATTCATTACAACCTTTTTAAGTTAATTTATACCCATTTTGATTGATTACAAGGTTCAATTCCATTGTTCAGGTCTGTTTGTTTCATTTGTTTTAATGATCGGTTCAATTGTATTTAGGTTCAAATAAATTATAAGATGAAATTGGTTGTACAGAATTGAATTTATATAACATTAGTGGACATACTGTAGGTTACATGGTTAAAAAATTTATTTGGTTAATTAGAGTGAAAGATAACCTTTACATTAAACATTAATGATAAACACTTGAATTAATTTTAACAATTTTTCCCATAATTGACTTGTTTTGTATTATTGTTTTATATCATGAGTGTATGAGGATTGCATAACCTTAAATAGGAAATATAAAATATATAATAATCTGGTTCAACCCTAACATAAATGGTTTCATGACCAGAAACAAAATGATAAAATAATTTGAAAACACATTATCTATGATGTCAGTAATTTGACACATCACGAACGATGTTTTAATTCTAGAATGTGAGGGAGAGGAGGAGAAGTATGATGCTTGAAATTTTCCATAAACATGATTAGAATCCAGAATATATGAGATTCTGGAGCTTTCATGACTTTTGGATAATGGAAGGGGAAGAGGTTATAAGAAAAGAAAGAAAATGAAAACAAAACACTTGAAAACGAAAGAGGGTTGTTACCCTTTGATCTCCTTTCTTTGAGACTCCTCTTAGGGGATTTTATTTTGGTCTTTTGGAAAGAACAGAAAGCCTTGGACGTGGGAAAGGATCTTGGGAGGGTATTTGGGTAGAATTTTGGCTAGGAAAAAGTCTTGAGAGGTGTGAGGAAAAGAGGTAATGAGAGGGGGTATTTATAGTGAGGGAGGAGAGGGTTTTCCCAATTGTTTATTCAATAGTTTATTAATTTCCCTCAAGACAAGGAATAGTGATGATTCCTTGACCAAAAATAGTAAATTTAGAATTTGAATCCGAACCAATTGTGATTACATCAGAAGAACATCATCATGACTTCATAATTAATGTATTTTTTATTATTTTGTGAATTATCATATTTCACTATTCATCAAAATTTCAAGTATTTCAGAAAAATCCCAAAAATTCTACCTAACCATTTTTCAATGTGTAAAATCCAAAAATGAAGTCCATTTTTCAAAAATAATTTTCTAAATATGATTGTTTTAATATTTAATTAAAATAATAATTTATTATCAAAACCAGTTTTAAAACATTCATTAACTCATTCTAAAATATAGGTATATCATACTTCCAACTTGAATATTATTTTTATACCACCATAGGTGAGGTTACTATTCATTAGGGTATATCACTATTCATAAGGGCATGTTACTATTCATTAGGGTTGGTTACTATTCACCAAAAAATATTTTTGTTTTATTAGACTCCAAAAAACATCTTGAACACAACCGTGTATGTCGAATTTTTGAAATTCCAAACACAGAAGTGAAAAAATTATGTTTAAAGGTCACTTATCACTTATTAGTTCATTATGTTGTGCTTTCATGAGATTTTATGACATAAATATAAGAAAGGAATTTCCTTTTAAAAACTTTGGGTCGTTACATTCTTCCCCCCTTATGAAATTTTACCCTCGAAATTTCGTTTTACATACTAAGCCAAAAACAGGTGCAGGTACTTTTCCTTCATTGCTTCCTCCAATTCCCATGTTGCTTCCTCAAAATTATGGTTCCTCCACAACACTTTGACAAGATGGGTTGTCTTGTTGCGTAGAACCTTATCTCTCCGATCTATAATCTTTATTGGCTACTCCTCATAGGAGAGATCATCTTCCAGCTGCACCACCTCTGAGTTTAGTACATGTGAGGGATCAGGTATGTACTTCCTCAAGAGTGATACATGAAAAACATAATGAACTTGAGCCATATTCGGTGGAATTTAAAGCCGATAGACCACAACTCCTATGCGGTCAAGGATCTCAAAGGGGCCAATATACCTTGGGCTTAGCTTCCCTTTCTTCCCGAATCGCATGACTCTCTTCCATGGAGATATTCGAAGGAATACTTTATCTCCAACGTCGAACTCCAAGTCTCTTCGACGGTTGTCAGCTTAGCTCTTTTTTCGAATTTGAGTAGTTTTGTTGTGTTTCTGGATGACTTGAACCTTCTCTATCATCTCTTGAACAAGATCGGGTCCAAGTAGCTTTCTTTCTCCAACTTCATCCCAACAGGTTGGAGTTCTACATCACTTTCCATACAGAGCTTCATATGGAGCCATTTGGATACTCGAGTGGAAGCTATTGTTGTATGAGAACTCAACTAATGGGAGATGCTAATCCCATCCACCTTTAAATTCTAGAGAGAAGGCTCTAAGCATATCTTCAATCATCTGAATAGTTCTTTTAGACTGGCCATCAGTTTGAGGGTGATAGGCCGTACTAAAATTTAATTCAGTACACAAAGAATGTTGAAGGCTCCTCCAGAATTTAGATGTGAACTTTGGATCATGGTCAGAGACAATTGAGAGTGGAACACCGTGCATTCTCACCACTTCCTTCACATATAACTTTGCAAGTTGTTCAAGAGAAAAATCTTCCCGAATAGCTATGAAATGGGATGTCTTGGTGAGTCGGTCAACTACAACCCATATCGCATTAGTTCCCTTCGACGTCTTCGAGAGACCCGTGAAAAAGTCCATAGTAACATTTTCCAATTTCTACATGGGTATAGTCAATAACTGCATCATACCTTTGTACTTTTGTCGCGCAGATTTAACTTTCTAACACACCAAGCACCTTGATATATATTCTGAAATCTCCTTCTTCATGTTATCCTACCAGAAGTGTTTTCGGAGATCACTGTACATTTTGGTACTCCCAGGATGGATAGAGAAGGTCAAACTATGCGCATAATTCAATAGATCCTTCTTTATCTCTGGATTAGATGGTACACATAATCGTGTCCCAAATCTTAAAACTCATTCCTCATCAATTTTGAAATCAGAGGATTTCCCATTTTTAACAGCTTCCACCCTTTTCTGAATTTCCACATCCTTTCTTTGCGCAACCTTTATTTTCTCCATGAGGGATGGTTGAGAAATAATTTGAGAAAGGATTGAAGATGTTCCTCCCTTAATGATTCCCATGTCCATCCTTTGAAAATCTAAGAAGATCAGATTGTTTTCTATTCTCATCGTTGATAAAGATGTAGGATCCTTTCTTCTTAGAGCATCCACCACCTTGTTTGCCTTACCGGGATGGTAGTGGATTGAGCAATTATAATCCTTGATTAGCTCTATCCATCTTCGTTGGTGCATATTTATCTCTTTCTATGTGAATATATATTTCAAACTCTTGTGGTCCGTATATATCTCACATTTTCCCCCATAGAGATAATTCCGCCACATTTTCAAGGCAAAGATTACATCCGTTAACTCCAGATCATGTGTTGGATAGTTTTTCTCATGGATTTTCAGCTACCTTGAGGCATAATCTATCACTTTATCATTTTACATCAGCACACAACCTAAGACATTCTTAGAAGCATCACTATACACCACAAAGAGTTCCCCATTGGTAGGGAGTGTGAGTACTGGCGCAGTGATAAGCCTCTTTTTCAACTACTTGAAACAGTCTTCACACTCCTGTGTCTAGAAAAACTTTACTTCCTTCCGTGTCAGCTTGGTCACTGGGTTTGACAATCGGGAAAAGTGTTTTCACAAATCATCGATAATACCCAGCTAGACCCAAAAAGCTGTGGATATCTGTTACAGAAGTTGGTCTGGGTCACTCTTCAATTACCTTCATCTTGGAAGGGTCCATAGATATCCCTTTGCTGGTGATAACATGCCCGAAGAATGATACTTCCTCCATCCAGAACTCACATTTACTGTACTTTGCATACAACTTCTCCCTTCGCAAAGTCTTTAACACAGTTTCCAAATGCTCCTCATGTTCCTCCTTGCTCTTGGAGTATATCAGAATATCATCAATAAAGACCATCCCAAATTTGTTGAGGTAATCTCTAAAGACTCTATTCATTAAATCTATGAAAATTTCTGGAGCATTAGTGAGTCCGAAGGGCATCACTATGAACTCATAGTGTCCATACATCGTTTGAAAGGCAGTCTTGGGAATATCTTCCTTCCTCACCTTTAGTTGGTGATATCCTGACCGAAGGTCCACCTTAGAGAAATAACTAACCCCAAGTAGCTGATCGAACAAGTCATCTATCCATGGAAGGGGATACTTATTATTAATTGTGATTTGATAATCAATGCAGAGGTGCATTGATCCATCCTTCTTCTTGGTGAAGAGGACTGGAACACCCCACGGTGAAGCACTCGGGCGTATAAAACCCTTCTCCATATTCTCCTATAACTTCTCCTTCAGCTCTTCTAGCTCTACGGTGGACATTCTATAAGGTGTCTTTGATATTCGAAGAGATCCAGGGATAAGTTCAATTAAGAACTCAACCTCTCGGTCAGAAGGAAGACCAAACAACTCTTCAGGGAATACATCAGTGTAATACCTCACGATGGGCATGTCTTCAAGCATGATTCTCTCCTTCGTCTCAATCATTTGAGCTAGTTATACATGCTCATAAGGAAGCAATATCCACACTTTAGATGATGATTCAAAAGTAGATTTATCTTCCTCCTTGCACTTGTAAAGAATCAGAGGATTCTTCGGGATGTGAAGAGTAATCTCCCTTTCCCAGCCGTTGATGTTGGCTATTTACAAAGATAGCCAATCCATGCCCAAGATAGCATCAAATTCCACTAAAGGAAGTATGAAAAGATTTGCTGGGAGGTTCAGTCCACAAAAATTAACCAGGTAGGAGTTATAAACCATAGATGCAATAATTTCTCCATTCGCTGTTCTCACTGATAAATTTTCCTCCAAATTTTGAGGTGGTGTTTGAATAGTTTTACTAAACTTGCAAGATATGAAATAATGTGTAGAACCAGAATCAAATAGTATGTTCGCTATTATTGAATGAATAACAAGCGTACCTGTCACCACATCATTTTTTGGCTCCACCTCAGTAGTAGTGATAGCATAAACCCTTCCTTGTTTCCTTGGAGGTTGTTGCTGATTTCCTCTGACAATCGTTGGCTTAGGGCAATTGTTCTCATATTGCCCAAGATCCTTGCAGTTATAACACTACATTGCAGGCTGAGTGTTGATCTGAACATTCCTTTCTTCTTCAACATTAGTGAGATTTTTCATACCCCTTCGACAGTTCTTGGCCAGATGACCAAACTTTCGGCATTTGAAACGATTCTTGGTTCCATTCAGACAGTTACCAGGATGCTTCTTCCCACAATTTTTGCAAAGGGGAAAGTTGGGATTCTTTCCATCATGGGATTTGTTTGATGGAACACCCATGATGTTTTCCATTTTCCACTTCTTGTCACTGGGCCCATGAGACCACTGAGAGTCTCCAATATCCATTTATACCTTGAGGGAACAACAGACAATGTCCTCATAACTGTCAAAGTCTCAAATAACCATTTCTTTTCATAGACTTGTCTTTAGTCCGCTAAAGAAGCGATCCACTTTTCTTTTAGTGTTCATGACAAAGCCAGAGGCATACCTTGAAAGTCTTGTAAAGTTTGCTTCATATGCCCCGATGGACTCATCTTCCTTCTGCTTGAGTCCGAGGAACTCTCTTTCCATCTTGAGATGGAGGGTTCGAGGAAAATATTTGTTGAAAAACATCATCTTGAATTACTCCTAATCTATGGAATCAATTTCTTCTTGGGACTTTGTATTCTTGATCAGTTTCCACCACTGATCAGCTTACCCATCAAAACGATAGACTTCCAGTACAACTTTCTCTTCTTCTGAGCACTGGAGGACAGAGAAAATCTTTTCAATGGAGTTAATCCATTGTTCTGCGAGGAGGGGATCAGAAGACCCGCTAAACATGGGAGGCCTTTTCCCTATGAAGGATTCTATGGCAACTTGCTCTTTTCTTGGAGGAGGGGTACGTTCCACCTGATTCAAGTTATTATTCATAACTCGTGCCAACTGAGTAAGTACTACCATGAAGTTTTGAGCACCTGCTTCCGCCACATCAGGCATGTCATTAGGGCAATCATCACATTGCCTATCACATTGGTTGTTGGAACATGTTCTTATATTTCCCGCCATTAACTAAGAAAAAGAATGTATAATTATAGGTCTTGAATACTTATCTATTGAGCATAGAAAGGAAACTTTGAACATTAAAGGATAAAATTATAAAGAAGAAGCACATCCTAACTTGTGATTCCTTAGGTTTATATCTAGGTTATCTTCAATCTGTTTCCTAACTTATATTCTAATGGTCTTTTACCCTTAATAATGGTTTGTACTAAGCTCGTGAATCTACCAAAGAATATCCCCTAGGAGTGTCGTAACCAAGAGTGCAACAAGGCCCGTTGTCGTGCACCAGTTCCCGTTCGAGTCTAGCTCAAAGCAGTTTTTTCGGGTTTTACCCCTAGGATACATCTGTACTAGAGCTGCCTCTACCTGCTTGTATCTAGACAGGGATTTATTTTCTTGATAAACCACTTACTCAATACTCACCAAAATTTGGGAATGTTTTCTAATACTTAGTCTCATCCTTAAGGTTCTCACTAAGGTGCACTATTCCTAATCTCCAAAAATAACTAGACCATCCTCTGATACCAACTATTGAGACCCTAGCCTTTTACACATAAAATTTCATGATTTTAAACATAATTCATCATCAAATTACAAGCCAAGAATCGTTAAATCTAATGTATTGGAAGACTAGGTATATATATCACAAAACATGGGGCTAAAAAAGCACTTCTTTATTTAATATTCATGATGAGATCCTAACTTCCTTTGAGCCATTACATCTGTATAGGGTAACCAGGGGAACACATGAACAAAGGGATGAGATAAAAATCCCAGTAAGGGAAAGAACATAAGAATAAACTTTAAGCACATGAGTTAGGAGGCTTGACATAATGATCTTGGAAGCATGGAACATATGGAATCATAACATATAAACACGAGATCATAAAAACCTGGAATAAAATAATCATGGGATCATATAAGCATGAGATCATATAAGCATAGTTTCATAGAGAGGTGGAAACAACTTTAAAGATGATTAGAATCCATAATATATGAAAGAGGGTTCTTACCCTTTGATCTCCTCTCTTTGAGACTCCTCTTAAGGGATTTTATTTTGGTCTTTTGGAAAGACCAGAAATCCTTGGATTTGGGGAAGGAGCTTGGGAGGGTATTTGGGCAGAATTTTGGCTAGGAAAAAGGCTTGCGAGGTGTGAGGAAAAGAGGTAAGGAGAGGGGGTATTTATAGTGAGGGAGGAGAGGGTTTTCCCAATTGTTTATTCAATAGTTTATTAATTTCCCACAAGACAAGTAATAGTGATGATTCCTTGACAAAAAAAAGTCAATTTATCATGTTAATTCGAACCAATTGGGCTTACATCAGCAGAACATCATCATGACTTCATAATTAATGTATTTTTCTTATTTTGTGAATTATCGTATTTCACTATTTATCAAAATTTCAAGTATTTCAGAAAAATACCAAAAATTCTCCCTAACCATTTTTAGATGTGTAGAATCCAAAAATGAAGTCCATTTTTCAAAAATAATTTTCTAAATATGATTATTTTAATATTTAATTAAAATAATTATTTATTATCAAAACCAGTTTTAAAAAATTCATTAAATCATTCTAAAATATAGGTATATAGTACTTCCAACTTGAATATTATTTTTATAGAACCATAGGTGAGGTTACTATTAATTTGGGTATATCACTATTCATAAGGGTATGTTACTATTCATTTGGGTTGGTTACTATTCACCAACAATTATTTTTTGTTTTATTAGACTCCAAAAAACATCTTGAACACAACCATGTATGCCGAATTTTTGAAATTCCAAACACAGAAGTGAAAAAATTATGTTTAAAGGTCACTTATCACTTAGTAGTTCATTATGTTGTGCTTTCATGAGATTTTATGACATAAATATAAGGAAGGAATTTCCATTTAAAAACTTTGGGTCGTTACAATATTATCTGACCATAGAAATATATTTAAGAATATTTTCACATCATTTCAAGGTTCTCATAATAGAGGTAAACTTCTATGAACTTATCGATGTGAAAAGTAATATAGCTCATTATTACATTAACTTAATGTAGAAAAATGTAAAATATATAATAAGATGATTTTATTAATATTCAAATTCTTTAATATACATGAAATATAAAGTAAAAATAGTTTGTTCTTGAACACTAACTCCAACACATGGTGCATTGGGAATCCACTGCTAGTTATCCCATATTAACTGTAGAGTAAGTTCTTTTACACCTTGCACCCATTTTTTTTCAGTCAAAAGACCCTGGCCCAAAGGCCTTCAATGTTTTATTTTTTTTATCATAATTCATCATTTTAGCTAGGTTGAGAGAGAACCCTTATATTAACCTAATTACTAGAGGCACACAATACCTAGAGAATACATAACCAGATTATCTAAACCATGTTATGGAGGCATATATATAATCCCAAAGACCCACATTGAAACATACCCTTCTTATTTTTCTTCTAGTCGTATATGAAAATACTTTTACCCTTGTTGTTGAGTTTATAGTTTATCATCATCACACCATGCAGAGGACTTGTATTATTTCTCTTGAATGATGATCATTTGAGACCAATGACCACTAAGGATAGCCTACTTGCATCTATCTGACTCTGCCAGAGACCATTGTTGTGGAATCCCGCCTTTTTATAACATAAACTTTCATTACATTACACAAAACTGAGGATCTTTAAGGTTTAGTGTCTTGGAAACCAGGAACATAATAAGTGAAAACAACATAAAACATTCTTATTAAAAACTTGAAAGGATTCTACTTAAGTTCATCCTAGGTTCATTATTGCATCTCATAACCTGGGGACATACATCAAAAGAAATGGTGAGCAGAAGGCCCAGTAAGGGAAACAAGAGAAACATTTTACATGTGAACTTGAGATACTTTAATAAAGTCATGAAAAGAACTTTAAGGCATGAGAAGGAAATCATGAGGCATATCATAATAAAAATAAATTTTTTCATAACTTTAAGATGTGTATACAAAATTTTAAAAAGACAATCATTTCCATTTCACCAAGGTCCATCCCCAAGGTGTCAATAAAAATTAACAAGGTTATTCACCAAGGTATCAGTCTAAATGGTCATCTCTAGAGATTAAGTCTTTACCCAATGCATTGGAGCGCTATTAGGGCGCACCCTTAAATTTGTCTTTATCATAATGCGAGACACATATATCATCATCAATAATTTCATAAACAACCCATATAGAATAAAAGAAATGGGTTTCATTTCATAATCATAACGTTTTAAAAACTTCTTTAAAGACATGATCTTTATGTCACTTTAAAACCCAAAGAAAAGGAAGGTGGGTATCATGTATGTAAATCCCATAATTTAAAATAGAACAAATTGGTATATATGTTAATACCCCTATAGAAGATATATCTTTGAGTATTAACTTAATAAAATAAAATAACTTTAGAAAAAGAGAGAGACATTTTGAGACGGAAATTCTGTAGCATAAAGGCTATGTTATGAGGTTTTAGAAAACATTGAAAAGAGAGGGGACATGGGTCACCCACTAATAAATGATCCATAAAACAGTAGGGGAACAGAATATAAAGTATTTAATAACATGTTAATGAAATTTTAAGGACATACCATTTGAGATGAAAAACATGGAAGGAAGACAAAAATTAGATTTCTCTTATGAAAATTCGGCAGCCTAACAGTGTCACTTAAACTTCAACAAAAATGAATTGACGAGATAAAATAGGGTCTCTCATCATATGAACATAAAATTTCAGTATTATAGATATAGATATCATACCCCAACATAATAAAAAGTAACTTGAAAGACTTGACATGAAAGTAGAACTTTAAAAAATGAGAGGGGTGAAAGAATCCCTTAAAAATTCGGCAGCCTAACGACGCCACTTAAACATTCTTAAAACAAATTGATGAGATCAAGAGGGGGTCTCTCATCATATGAACATGAAAATGGAAGTAATATGAATATAGAAGAACATCCTCCAACATAAGAACATGAATCATAAGATAAATGACATAAAAGAGATTACTTGAAAGGAAAGAGAGAGGTCAGATCCCTTACCTTAAACGTAACTCTTAAAACTCAAAGGTTGGGACCTTGAGAGGCTTGAGGGAAACTTGGGATGACTCCTTAGGAGGTAAGAAGACCATAAATTCATTGAGTATGATTTTTGAGTCGAATGGATGAGAGGATGGCTTGGTATTTATAGGGAAAGTGAGGGGACAAGGCATTAATGGCCAAGGGACACCTCATTAGTGGTTTTGGAAAAACCACGGGCTTGCCCATGGTATTTGCCCATGGTATTGGACACTTGGGACACCTCACACAAAAATTAATCCCCTTTAGTCTACCATACCTTAAAATATCTCATGACATCATCATGACACAGTTATGATGTCATTTAACATACCGAAACCCTAAAACTGCATTTTTACTATTCACTGAAAATTCATCTTTCTCAGAAAAATCCCAAAAAATTACCTTAACATAATATAGATGCTCTGAGTTCAAAAATAAATTCCATTTTATAAAAATAATTTTCTAAATAATTTTTATTAAATTTTTAAATAAAAAACACTATTCACCCAAAAAAACTAATACTTGATTAATAATTTATGAAAACGTTATTTAACCATTTTATTGAATCACATTACTTAATAAAGTTGTCTAAATTATATTAAAACTTTATTTAAGTGAGATTATGAATCCATTTGGTCACATTACTAATCCTAAGCGTAAAATCACTATTCATAATTTACTATTCATAAAAAATTAAGTTGATCTTATTAGACTCCAAATTCCTTACTGAACACTTTTGCAGAAGACCATTTTTTGAAAATCATTACACATCATTAATTATTTAAGGTTTACATAAATATTTTAAAATATTCCTTTTTTCAAAATTCATCAATAAAATACATCCTAAAATTATCCGGACATTTGAAATTTCACAAACATCCCTAAAGGAAGAAATCTCAATTTATTCATCCCAAAGGATTACACAAAGAAGCTACGGTCTCGTTACATAGCCCCTTATAACACCAACATATGACCTAAGTGTAAGGTGTGCTATGGTGAGAGAATCTGAGGGAGGCTCAGATAACATTTCCCTAGTAGTAATCTCCACTAACTTGAACTTCTCCCGTAGGTGTTTCCGTTCAAGCTTGACATGCTAGAGTTCAGCTTGGGCTTGGTCCAAAGCGAAGCCCAACGATTCCACCTCCTTCCCAAGCTCTGATAAGTGGGATTCATAAGGTTCGAGTCTACCAGATGAAGCCATCGACTCCTCTTTCTGCATTAACCATTAACATATCTATTAAATCATTAAGAGTAAGTTAATATACTATTCAAAAAGTTTGGTTCGTTACAATTTTTTCCCCTGTCTTGAATTCCATAGATGAGAAGCTTATTTAGTGTAGGCCCAAATGATGAGGATGACTTAGAGTCCCTATGTAAGGTCCTTTTGGGGGACTTGTGTGTGGTCCCTATGTGTTTATATAGAATTCCTCTTCCAATAATTATGTGCTAGCACCTCTTATATGAGGAAAGAAGTGGAGAGAGATTTGGGTACCAAGGAGTTTCATCCAAGTGATAAGGTGGCAGTTTTTCATGAACCATTGATTAATTAATATCTTATTCTCATAAGAGTATACTATAATGGAACATCTTAGAATTGATCACTAAGAGGCCACTCATAAGAACCATCTTCCAATTGTCACTATTATAAATTAAATAATATAAAACTAACTTGTATACTAATATATAATGGGGGTTTTGATTATGAAATACTTATAATAATATGTATATATATATACATTTATCAATGAAAATAAAAAATGCAAATAAAAATAGGTAAAATAAACAAAGAAGTTAGAAAAAGAAAGCTACTTATCTTGGGGATTTATAGTGATGTTATAATTATTATTCCAAATAAATTCCTCATTATTTTTTTCAATGTAGAGATCAAGATGAGTCACTCTACACCCTCTCATTTTAATGATATTACTTTACATCAAGTCCTATACATGCATGAGTAATCTCTTCCACATCTATACCTAAGACAAACTCCACCATTTGAATTACTTATATATTGATGAGATGGAAAATGAGTGGATGAGGAGGAAGAATATAGTAGTAGATAAAATGTGGAGACTGATCACAAAAATTATTTTAACCACTACTAAAAACTTATAATAAAACATGAGAAAACATTAATGTGTAATAAAATCAAAAACCACCACTTCCCCTCTCCTATAAAAATTAAGGTTAATTATCCACAAACATGGAGATAAAATACGTACAATAGAAAAAACAAAAAATATAAAACAACTAAAAATAATAGGAAGAAGAAGAGTATTAGACTAATATATATTGAAATTTTAAATAACTATTAAAAAAACTAAACTCCACCTTATCCCCATGAAATGGATATCCTTTGTAATGGAAATGTGATTGAAATTTGTAGGGATAAGGCTGAATAAATTTTGCTCCAAAATTTGAACACATAATGTTTGAGTATTTTTGACACATAAATGGACTAATTGGGAAAATTATTTTTCTTAAAGGTTTTTAAGATATTTTTTTCATGTGAACCCATGAAATTTAATATTCATTAGAAAAATATTTAAGGAGTTATGTGTATTTTACTCGAGATAATTAATTTATATTGGTGACTATTTTTATTCCAATGTGAAGATTTTATATTCCATTATGACCTTTAATTAGGGAGAATCAGTTGGATCTAGAATTATAAAAGTTTTTAATTGGAATATCATCTTTCAAAATGTCGAATTTCAGCTCCATTGGGTCTTCCCTATTTGAGATATAGACCCATATTCAAAATTGATTCATTTTATGCATAGATTTCAAGGCCTGGATTGTGATCTAGTTTTGGTCCTCCAAATGAGGGATTAAGCTTTAGGTCCAGTTTAATGAAATGAATCTCAAGATGTATTTAATCCTAAAAAAATAATTTCACAATTTAAATTAATATAAAAAAATTTATGTCTTAAATACATAAATAAATTCAAAGAGTGAAAATTCAAATTTATGCCATTTTTCCAATTAAGCTCAAAATATTACTAAAACCTAAAAATGTGACAATTTACCATAAAATAATACTATAGTGGGATTATAAAAATTAAATTATTGTATAATTTTTCTGAAAATATTATGTTTATCACCAAGAATGATGCAATCATATATATCCTTACAACCATCGCATGGTAGATATATATAGGTTGTCGTAGATAAACTTCGAATGAAACTGCATTTACTCATGTTTTTTGTAATAAATGAGTAAATTAAATGGCCATATCATGATAAACATGCTTGAATGAATCATACAAATTTCTACCCTATCATTTTAACTCATGAAATAGTTATTTAACGATAGCTATGTGACAGATTAATATTGAAGCCGTATGGTTCATGAAATGATACACCCTATACATTCAAATAATAATTTGTATGAAATAAAATGTTGGCTTATATATATCATATACATATAAGGCTTTAGGGAATATCTCTTTCAATCTACCACTTTCACTAAATCATAAAATATTTTGTTCCATTTTACTTGATATTATATCGTATACAATAAATTGTGAAATCATATTCAAAAATCATTTTGGAAATCTTCCAAAACATTTTCTCAAATGTATTATTAACTTCACCTTGTATCCCATTGTATGTTATACCATGTGAACTCCCATATAAAACATGTTTGTATCAACTCTAAAACACTTTTAGATTAGTTCTCTCAGTCAAAATCAATCTCAATTTAGTCAACCACAATGTGTGGCCCCACAAGCCTTTATAGCATTGAAAACAAATACGAATAGTGTGTTTTTATATGTAATCAAAGATCAACATATAGTAAATAATAAATTATAGTCAATCTATAAAGGGATCTTGTGTGATCTTTATCACACCCATCTATCTCTATATATATGTCTATCAGTCTAAATCATATGAAAACATGAATTATCATATTTTCCCTTTACCCAAGATATCATGTGAACATGGTACATTGAGGATGTCAACCCCATAAAGAATAATCATTTTTCTTGATTATCAGAGTATAGAATGACACATTCGATGGGTACATCACATTTCATTCATCTTCATGGTTGAGAACATCACATGCCACTCATCCGAATTGATAAACATATCATATTCACTTTCTAAGTGTATACACACACACACTCAATAGTCTATCTCAACCAAGTTTCTATATGTAGTATCCATCTTATGTGATAAAAATATAATATTTATTTGATCTCTGACTGACAACACGATTAACAGCATACCCCAACCAACCCCAATTAGGTAAGTCAACATGTAGAATAATATAAGTATGGTATCAAAGTATGAATTTTATTATTCTAGGTTTATCTCCAACCTTAGGTAGTGTAGTATAAAATATGATCTATTCTCTCCTAGCTTACTAAATACATATATATGTAACTCCATGTGGAATATTTAGTAGGTCATACAATGCACATGAAAAATCTTATTATTTGTTTTTTCCCCTAGAGCATATTACATATCTTTATACAAGAATACCACTCATGCTAACATTAATATATCTTCATAACATATAATACTCCATGATGAATTTTTTTAGGGACATCTCAAAGTTTTACTTCGAGATTTCAATTATCGTTACACATCAGGAAATATATATCAATATATACATATATACATCTGACGTGAAGGAATGATAAAGTATATATTTCCTTTCATTTATTATAATAAATTTTATATTATCAAAACTCTTTTAAGAGTATTTATCCAAACTAACATAATTACCACTTTATCATATCATATATGATAAATTTTAAGATCATCCTTATGTATGATACACATTTACGGGTTTTTTGTTAACTCTGTTAGGACCACATAGAGACATTCTCAACACTTGGAAGGGGGGGGGGTGAATTAGTGTTGGGAACTTTTTATACCAATTTGATATTTTTACCCATTTACCCATTATACCTATTAGGATATTTATTATTTCATTCTATTAACTTTTTATTTTTTTAGCACACACCCAAAGTGGATAGGATTTTTATAAGGTTCACCTTTCAATAAGAAATTACAGTCCTCGATGCAATCAAGAAATAATGCTTGATCACAGAAGACACTATAATGAGAAACCTATTATAGTGGGTCAACTAGAAAAAATACTAAACCCAAAGTGTGGTACCCTATACTCAATATGGGAGAAAAAAAAATCATAAGTCCCTACAATGGTGATAACCAAGTCCAAATTTATTTCATTTATGTATCTTTATATTGAATGTGTAGAGAGTCTTCAACTTCTTCAATTTTTTTGAAACATCAAGAAAGATAACCACTAGTTGAGACATATATTGAATGTTTCATTTCTAACTTAACATTTCTTCTATTCTTATCATCCTTACATAACAACATGCATGTAATACTTAAGATTATTCTCTTTTATATACAACAATGCACACACTTTTCAAAAAAAAAAACAAGTCTAAGTGGTGGTCATTCACTTTGTTCAACTTGTGAAAATAGATATGCATAACAACTTCATCTCTTCTTATTTTCATTTTCTTCTCTTCTTATTTCTAAGTAATAGATTAGAAAAAAACTTTTTATTCTTCCCTCTTATTTATTTAGTTCACTTGAATTGCACTAGATATTATTCTCTTCCCCTCTTCTTCTTATTTCTTTCTTCTTTAGTGAAAAAAACCGCACTAGAACTCTTCTCAATTATTTGACTATTTAGGATATATATTAATTGATAGTGTTAGTTATCTATATTCTTCTTCGATAACAGAAAATATTCTCTTCAGTTTATATATTTAATCTTTAATAACAACTTTTATCTTTAACAAACTACAATATATATGTAAGATACCAAGTTTTCCTATAAGGTAAAAATATTTTTAATTATTAGATTAATTGCTTGGTTTTGACCTAATGTAAGTTCCTAATGAGGTAACAAAAATTTTAGGGGTGATCGGGGCTTGTTCAGGTCCCAGAGGATTAGTTTTTGGAAAAGGAAATTAGGCCAAATGGCTAGTAGAAACCGTGAGACCAAGACCACATGTTTTGAGGAAAAAGTGAGGGGATAGACAGAGGGTAGCAGGAGTCCACATAGTTTGAGGAAACCATGAAGCTAGAGGCACATTACTGTGTAGGTAGCTATGTAGTTTTTAGAAGAGTATTGAATAAAAGTTTGTGATATTTGTTCTAAACATGGGCATAAACTGTACAAGGTCTCCCTTGAGGTAAAAAAGGGAATACAATTGGCACACAATTTAGACAATTGTGTGATAAAATATTTTTGGGAAAATTTACCATTTTTACCTTAATGCCTTATATTTTCAAACCCAATTTCTTATTTAATTTTTCCAATGCATAGGGGGTCTTCCGTTTTAGATTTACTCCTTGGATTAATCTAGGGATTAAAGGATCTTCACTGTATGAACTCATAATTGAGAACCGTTTCTCTCATTTGATCCACACTGGTAAGTTCTTAATTCATATTGTGCCATTTTAATTTTTCTTCATATGGATAGAGTTATTTAGGTGTAAGATAATATTAACTATTTCTAGATTTTTTTCCTATTATTTTATTTTATCACAATATAGAATGTATCATGACTCAATACTGGATGATTTTTCTTCTAAAATCCTATAGTAGGTAATCTTTACCTTTACTTCAAGGTTTGATGTTTTATAAGCATAGTTTCTATTATTCCACACACTGGAATTTCCAGCAATTTCCCTTTAAATTAATTAATTTATTGAATTTAATGGATTGGAACCTATTAATTTTACTTTTGTTACTATTGTGATGGTTGGAGGTCATTCACCCAATCCTAGTCCACCTATGGGGAATGTCTTTGCGTTTGCCTTATTTTATACCACCCTTCTGGGTGAGTGTGAGCTCACTACTTATTTTGGGAGCCTTGATAAATTGAATGGAAATTTAATTGAATTATTAGGAAAGGGTTATTCTGAATTTTCCTTGTGATTACATGATGTTAAGTTGATTAAATTGTTTAAATGGAAAATGAGGATATGAGTTGGATGAACTCATAGATTGTAAATGGTTATGAAATCATTAATGAATTGTGATAATTAATTGATTATGGAAGTGAATAACTTGGTTGATATAACTTAAATAGTGATTCCATAGGATTCCATTGACATTTATACTCCATGGGTCGTGATTATAGTAGTGGATTCCTTGGACGAGCTCATTTGATACTGATTCGATCGGATGACAAGGGAATTTATACCCCTTGGGTCCTGCTTGTATGGACTCTATTTGGTCATGGTATTTTGATATGCTACTTGTAATCCAACCAAATGATTATTGAGTTTCCATAGATGTGCTTTTAGGACTCGATATGTATGCCTTGGTCTTCTATACCTTGGATATGATCCTTTGTGATTTGAAAATTTTGATTACATAGCATGACTATTTTAGATTAAACTTTTGATTACATGACATGGATATTTTTTAAGGAACTTTTAATTACTTGGAATAACCATTTTAGCTAAAACGTTTTATGAAATTTCATAGAATAATGTGGATACTTTGCGATTATTGGATTAAATGACACAATTATGGATTAGTTTATTTATATTTTTAGTTATCTAGTGATTACAGTGGATTGATTTCTTTTGAACCTTGGTATGGGTGTTTGAATATTGTTGACAGGATGGAAAATATCACTTTAAATTTATCACCTTTTAATTGGGAACTTTAATTTCATTACTACTATACCTGTTATATACATTTCACATTTATTAGTTTGTTATACACAGAATGGACTTATTATTGGAACCATTGGTGGTGTTCAATTGAGTGTTATCTCACACCCTATTTGGGCCACCACTAGGTACCTGGATAGATTTCATCGATGTAGGTAGGGACTGGGGAAAGCACTCAATTTAAGATTCTTGATTTTTTCATTGCTTAGGAGACGAGGAGCACAGGACTGAGCAACACTCGTGATGCCAGTTGAGATAATTTATTTTTGTGTTTTTAGTATTTTTATTCATGTATTTTACTAGATTCCTCTATAAATATTTTCCTATTTTATTGATACATGACATGAAACATCATTTTTTATATGGATGCTTTTGGATTATTTATATTTACAGTCTTATAAATGTTTCTCTTTTTTCTACTGTTCATTTATTTTATATGCTTTTTACACTTGATTGCTATGATTTTTACTAGTCTATTATAATATGGAATGAGGGAATAGTCTCCCCACAGACACACCCTAGTATCTCACTACTAGTCAGTAACCTTTAGCATTTGGGGTGGCGTTTTTGAGGCCATGTGATCCACTAGCTCAGAGAACCATTTAGTGGCTCCCGGGTCAGGACGTTACAATATATATGTAATAATAATAACTAAAAAATTAGTAATAGACTCCTGACTCTCTTATTCATTCCAGTATTTAAAAAACTACATAAATACATGGTTTAAATTACCAAGTCTTATAGTAATTCAAATCTGTTGACCTCACCTGTTTTGATAATCTCAATCATGTATTCATTTGTGTTGAAAATCCCAATTATGTTTTCATTCAATGTGATATTTTTAAGTATCATTGATCTATACTTTAATTATTTCAAATCTATGATCAAACCAATAATAATCTTTAAAATAGTCTTTGAAATATGTTAATCCTCATTTATCCATGTTTATACAAGTTATAAATTGATTCTAACACAATCAGATGTGTTCTGCATAAAACAGATAAGTAATCTGTCTATAGCTACTGATAAAGAGCTACCGGTAACCAGTCTTCTGATAGACTTAGTCTACCGACAGACAGCTACCGATAGACTTAACACAGAGCTACCGATGTACTTATAAATATAAGCTACTGACTTACAGACAGCTACCGATACAAACGTAGAGCTACCGGTGTAAGTATAAATAGCTACCGATGGAATAAGAGTCACCGATGGACGAAGCTACCGATACAGACTCACCGCTACCGACGCATGGAGCTACCGATGCATAGGAGCTACCGATGCATGTACCTACCGACGCATGGAGCTACCGATAAACAAAGTCACTGATACAAGCATGTACCAACCGACGCATAGAGCCACCGATAGAGTCAAAGCAACTAATGACATCGAACTACCGATGTTCAAGCTACCGATGTTCAAGCTACCGATGTTCAAGCTACCGATGCTGATTACCTACCGATCACTCAACTCACTATTTGAATTTCTTTATTTCCTATATTTAATCTATCTAACGGTCATATCATACATTTTAATGATTTGTCAAATATCTGATAAAGGTTGTCGGATGTCAGGAACCCGTACCTCGTACCTGCTGAAAAGAAATCTTTTCTGTCCCCTGATGGGAGATAAATACGAGAAGACTACATACCAGAAATATGCGAACGTGTGAAGGAAAAACAAACAACAACAAGAAGCGAACCAGAAAAGTGCGGTGCATCCAATATACCAAAAAACGACACAAGCACGAGAAGAACACAGAGAAGCTCATAGACAATCAAGCATACTCGAGAAGTGTTCTGTGCATACAAGAAGAACTTCATCGACTACATTCTCACTACCTGTGAACCTGGAGCATACGACACTCTGTTTCTCAAATAGAAACGAGAAGAGGACTCAAACTCACTTGCGATCGAATCTGAAGAAGTCCAGAGCTATACTGCAATCACCAGAACCATCTCTAAACTCTACATCTCTTGTTCTGTGATTTATTACCATTATTTTCGAGCAGTGTGTGTTATCTGCTGTATCTAACACATACACTGTCTCCTGTACTCAAACTAAAGGATTTGTAAATCCTTACCAAACTCTTTCATTCTTTGTTTCCCACGAATAACAGTGGTAGAGGTCGTGTGTGACCTGGACAGCTGGTTGCTGTTGTACTGTTTCCCACGAAGAACAGTGGTAGAGGTCTTGGACCTGGACAGTTGTAAACTGTTGAACCCCGATCCAGGGTGTGGATCATTTTTTACATAAACTTTTGAGAGGACTAAGTCTCGGCTTGAGACTGAACCTCTTGGTTACATTGTTGTGCCATCTCTTTCAAAGTTTTATTCCGCTGCTAATCACTTTAAAACCAATACTGTTTTTTAAAGTTACTTTGATAATTAAATTAGCAAGTGTTTATGTTAAGTGTGGATTAGTAAGTTAGTTTCAAAAGATAATCACACACTCCTGTGTTGATTAATTGGGAATTAATCAATCCCTTGAGAATCTGATAGAACCTCTACTTTAATATAAATTCACTACAGTTTAATTTATTATTTTATTTGGGGGTCTTTAAGACACTTTTTTTAATTACATAAATTTTAATTGGTACTCAATTCACCCCCCTCTTGAGTAAACCACTCCGACCAACACTTGGTATCAGAGGTTGAAAATACTTTCTAAAAGTACTCTTCTTTTGAACTGTGATTTTAGTTGTATTTTAAAGTTCTTAAAATTTCTGTTATTTCTAAATTTTTATCTCTTTAAAATTTTCTCATCATGGACAATAGACTTGAGGGTGCTGCTACTAACCAGACACCTTTCTTCAATGGATCTAATTATGCTCAGTGGAAACTGAAAATGAAAATTCATCTAGAAAGCATAGGTTTTGATATTTGGACTGCTATTGAATCAGAATACAAAATTCCTACTACTGCTAGATCTACTTGGGATGAACCTACAAAGACTGCGTACAATAACAACTGTAAAGCTATGAATGCCTTGTACTGTGCTCTAGGAGATGAAGAGTTTAATAGAATTTCTGCTTGTAAAACTGCTTTTTAAATTTGGGATACCTTAGCTGTTTCTCATGAAGGAACAACTAATGTGAAAGAAATGAGATTGAAAACTTATACTATCAAGTATGATAATTTTAAAATGAAGCCTGACAAACCCATTTCTGACATGTATCTCAGGTTCAATGAAATTGTCAATACAATGATCTCGCTGGGAAATGATGTCTCATCGAAGGAACAAATTATGAGAATTTTGAGGTGTCTACCTGATAGATGGAGAGGCACATCTGTCTCAATCAGAGAATCATGTGACATTGCTGCTCTACCTGTCAAGGAACTAATTGGAAAGCTGATTATGTATGAAGAAGAGCTTAAAGTGAACAAAGAGGAATAAAATGAACCTGCAAGAAAGTCTGTCGCTTTCAAATCCTCAACTTCAAAGAATAAGGACAAAGAAAATCTTCAAGCTATAGTTGAAAGTTCAAGCTGTGAAGACAGTGGAAGTGATTCTGACAGTGATGCTGAGATGGCTCACATTTCTAGAAGATTTAAGAAATTTTATAGGAAAAAGAAGTTCTTCAGAAAAACAAATTATAAGGGTAAGTATGATCACCAAGACAAATGGAAAAAGGATTGGAAGAAGAATGACAAGTCAGATGATGTTGTCTGCTATGAGTGCAAGAGAAAAGGACACATTAAAGCCGACTGTCCAAAGCTGAAGTATAAAAAGAAATATGAATATAAGGACAATAAGTTTAAGAAAGCCATGAAGGCTACTTGGAGTGCTTCAGAAGACCGCACAAGTGAAGTTGAATCTTTAGACTCTGAAAGGAATTGAGCCAACATGTGTTTTATGACAAACACTTCTGAGGTAACTGCTGAAACTCCTGCTTCAAATTCATATTATTCTGGAGATGATTCTGAAGGTGATAACATTTCTAAATCTGAACTGTTTGAATACTGTGATATGCTGGAAGAGACATGTAATGAACTTAAGGATAAATACAAGTCATTAAAGAAACAGAATGCTCTCACCACTACAGTTAAAACCGAACTCACTATTGAAAAAGAGAAAAATGCTCAACTGTTAAAAGAAAATACAGAACTGAAACTGTCAAATGAGCAACTTAGAAAAGACTTAGAGAAGTTCACCAATGGCAAGAATACTCTAACACAGATGCTAGGAAAGCAAGTAGCACCTAAATATACTACTGGTATAGGATACCAACCTGGACAAAGGAAAATTGCTAAAACTAGATTCATTTCTAAATCTGGACAGAATGAAGGTAATTTTGGAACTTCATATGTTTCAACCAGTTATATACATAGCTATGGATCTAATAAAGTTTATCTTTCAAAGCATGTCAATTCTACAAATTATATGAGACCCATTAGACAAATATGGGTACCTAAAGTGTTATTGGCTAACCTGTCTGGACCCAAGAAAATCTGGGTACCAAAATCATCTCCCATCTAAATCTGTTTTGTAGGGAACTTGCTTAAAGAGCTCCTGTAAAGAGACGTGGTATTTGGACAGTGGATGTCCAAGACATATGTCAGGAGACTTCTCTTGTTTCAAGAGTTTAATAAAAGTTGATGGAGGCTTTGTCACCTTTGGTGATAACTCAAAAGGGAAAATCATCGGCCTAGGCCAGATTGGTAACACTGATTCAATTTTGATTTCTAAAGTTTTATTTGTTGATGGCCTTAAATACAATCTATTAATTATTTCTCAGTTATGTGATGATGGTTTTCATGTTAAATTTGAAAATGATGCTTGCAAAGTTTTTAATTCTAAGAATGTTTTGGTATTTTCTGCCTTAAGAAATGAAAATGTTTATGCTGTTAATCTGAATTCTTTAGCTAAGCAGAATATTACTTGTTTGAATGCTTTTCATAAAGAATCTTGGCTATGGCACAGAAGATTAGGACATTGCAACATTCACTCACTTAGAAAACTTTCTAGGAAAAACCTAGTTAGAGACCTACCTAAGTTAGAATTCCCAAATGATAGAGTGTGTAACCCCTGTCAAAAGGGAAAACAACACAAAGTTTCTTTTAAATCAAAGAAAGAAGTTTCAACTTCTCAACCACTTGAATTGGTTCACATGGATTTGTTTGGACCATCAAGAGTTTCTAGTTTAAATGGGAAGCACTATGTTTATGTTCTTGTAGATGACTTTTCTAGATATACTTGGGTATATTTTCTAGCTCACAAAAGTGAAGCTTGTTCTTACTTTGTCAAATACTCCAAGTCTGTAGAGAACCTTAGTGGACTTAAGATTAAAACTTTGAGGAGTGATCATGGTCGTGAGTTTGAAAATCAAGATTTTGAATCTTATTGCTCACACAATGGCTATACTCATAACTTCTCTGCCCCTAGAACACCCCAACAGAATGGTGTAGTAGAAAGAAGAAACAGAACCCTGCAAGAAATTGCTAGAACCATGCTCAATGAATATGATCTGCCTATTTATTTTTGGGATGAAGCTGTAAATACAGCTTGTTATGTCATTAATAGAGTCTTAATCAGACCTGTTCTTAAGAAAACCCCTTATGAATTGTGGAACAATAGAAAGCCTAAGGTTAATTACTTTAAAGTTTTTGGTTGCAAAGTATTTATTCTGAATACCAAAGATAATCTGGATAAGTTTGCTTCCAAAAGTGATGAAGGAATTTTTCTGGGTTACTCTATTTCAAGTAAAGCCTATAGAGTATTCAATAAGAAAACCAAATGTGTGGAAGAATATGTTCACATCAAGTTTGATGAAACTGATCCACATGAGCCTAAAACCTCTCTTGAGAATCTTGAAGAAGACTTATCTATTCTGGACCTTAATGATAAATCTAAAGAACCTGTTATAAAAGTATCCAGTTCTGGACTTTCTCCAGAATCTGCTTCTGTTGAACCCGAACCTATAGATAAACCTGAGATTTCTAGTCCAACCTTTACCAGATCAACAAGGATTCTAAAGAATCATCCTTTAGAAGCTGTTGTCGGTAATCTTGATAGAGGAACACAAACTAGAGCTTCTCTAAGAAACCATGTTGAACATCAAGCCTTTCTTTCACAGCTGGAACCCAAAAATATCAATGATGCTATCAATGATGAATTCTGGGTAATGGATATGCAAGAAGAATTAAATCAGTTTGAAAGAAACAAAGTCTGGGAATTAGTTGACAGACCTAAGGACACTTTGACAATAGGCACAAAATGGGTTTTTAGAAATAAAGTAGATGAATCTGGAAATATAGTTAGAAACAAAGCTAGACTAGTTGCACAAGGATATAGTCAAGAAGAAGGCATAGACTATGAGGAAACTTTTGCACCTGTAGCTAGACTAGAAGCCATTAGGATCTTACTTGCATATGCTGCACATCTGGATTTCAAGTTATATCAAATGGATGTGAAAAGCGCATTTCTAAATGGTTTTATAATTGAAGATGTTTTTGTAGAACAACCACCTGGATTTACTAACCCTCATTTTCCAAATCAAGTTTTTAAACTTTCTAAAGCTTTGTATGGTTTAAAACAAGCTCCAAGAGCTTGGTATGATAGACTTAGCAATTTCCTTATTTCAAAAGGTTTTACTAAAGGGATTGCTGATCCAACTCTTTTCATTAAAAGAATTTCTAAAGATGTTTTAGTTGTACAAATATATGTTGATGATATTATTTTTGGATCTTCTAAACACTCTTTATGTACTGATTTTTCAAAAAGTATGCAAAATGAATTTGAAATGAGCTTAATGGGAGATCTTAAGTACTTCCTTGGATTTCAAGTATTTCAAAATGAAAATGGTATTATTTTGAATCAAAGTAAATATACAAAGGATCTTTTAAAACGTTTTGGTCTGGATAGTATCAAGGGAAGTGAAACTCCTATGAGTACTACCTGTAAATTGGATGCAGATGAAACTGGGAAACCAGTTGATCAAAAAAATTACAGAGGTATGATTGGTAGTTTACTTTATCTTACTGCTAGTCGACCTGATATTATGTTTAGTGTGTGTATGTGTGCTAGATTTCAAGCTAACCCAAAAGAATCTCATTTGCTTGCTGTTAAAAGAATTTTTAAATATATCAAACACACGGTTAACTTAGGTTTGTTTTACCCAAAAGGACAATCCTTTGAGTTAATGAGTTATTCAGATGCTGACTTTGCTGGTTGTAAGTTAGATAGAAAAAGCACATCAGGAACATGTCATTTTCTTGGAAAATCCTTAGTTTCTTGGTGTAGTAAGAAACAGAACTCAGTTGCATTATCTACTGCCGAAGAAGAATATATAGCTGCTGGTAGTTGCTATGCACAAATTCTGTGGATGAAACACACTCTTTTGGACTATGGATATGTTTTTAAACATGTTTCAATCAACTGTGATAACACCAGTGCAATAAACATCTCTAAGAATCCTATATCTCACTCTAGAACCAAACACATAGATATAAGACACCATTTCCTAAGAGATCACTATCAAAAAGGTGATATTTCTCTTGAATTTATTGGCACTGAACATCAATTGGATGATATTTTCACTAAACCTTTAAGTTCGGATAGGCTAAGTTACATAAGACATGAACTGGGAATGTTTAATCACAACCGGTGTGAAAATTCTCACTGATGTGAAATTCTCACCGATGTGAAATTCTCACCGATGTGAAATTCTAACCGATGTGAAATTCTCACCGATGTGAAATTCTCACCGATGTGAAAATTCTCACCGATGTAAGTTTCTCACCGACGTAGAAATTCTCACCGATTTGTTTTTCTCACCGATGATTAACTCACACCGATGCAAGGTTTTAAAACTTCTGTCTGCCGCCAAGAATACGAATCGTTTTATTTTATTTTATTACTCTATTTTAGTCGTTTATTTGGAATTCCTAAATGATAAAACTCAGTCTAAGCCACTTCTTACCTCACCGAGCTCAAAACCTCTCACCTTCGAACCCTACCTCCCAAATCGGCCAAGAACCCTAAACCCGCGATGGCAAAAACCAAGCTTCCTATCGTCAGAGATGAAAGTGTAGAACCAAATGCTAAAAAGCAAAAGACACAGCATAAAGCCAGTGTTAGTGAAGTCAAAACTAGATCGGGAAGGCGACCATTGAATCCTCACTTGTAGAATAGAGACATAGTAATCGAGAAGGAACTGTGCGTGGAATGGCTACTGCCTAGCAAATCCTTAGTACTCGAGATTCTGGAAGACCAGAAATGGGTGGATTGTTTCTCGAATAACAATGGCCCATACTACCCGAAGTTGGTAAAGCAATTCTATGAGTTTGTAACTTTCGAGAAGTCTGAGAATGAGAATCGCGTTAGCTCTTTTGTAAATGGAAAAGAGATGTCTTTTTCTTCAGTAGAGTGGGCTGAGAGTTTGAAAGTACCACATGAAGGTGTCTCTGGGTATGTATCAAGAGAAATGCCACCTAGTAGTGACATTTTTGATTATGAGACCGCCTTACAAGAGCTGACTGGGAATGGAAATCAAAGGCAAGTGGTAGCTGCTGAAATGGATGGAGAGAATCGACTGCTTTTCAAGTTTGTTCAGCATGTGTTGATACCGAGGAGGGGAGATTTTGAAAATCTGAGATATCAAGATATCTATCTTCTTAATTTGCTAAGACATGGTGTAAAAATCAATCTGTGCATATTGTTGATGCTTCAAATGGAAGACATGATTAGACTAAAGTCAAAAACCAATGCTTTGTTCTTTGCCAAGCTGATTTCAGTGATGATAAAAGTGAAAGAAATAGCTGAGTCTCAAGATGAGACAGTTTTAGTCAAGAACAATTTCTGTATCACCTCGACTGTTTGCAAGTATATGAAAATTAACTGGAACCCATGGAAGGGAGAATGGGTCAGTGATGATCAAAAGATCTATGATAGGTTTAATCCTGTGGATCATCCCTCAAGACCAAAGGATATGAGAGATCCGAGTCTGAGACCTGATGAAGAGGAACCTGTTTATAGTGATGAAACATAAGAAGAAGAAGAAGAAGAAATTCCTATGGATGTTAGAGGAGATCCAGACTTTCCCCCAAGTCCTGTTGCAGAATTGGTCTATTCTAGGAAAGGAAAGGTAGAGGAAATTGTATCTACTCATGAGGAAGACCAGTCTGTACCTCACCAAGAAGAAGAGGAAAAGGAAAATGTATCTGAATTGTCTGCTTCTGGTAGTTTAAGTATGATCCCTTTGATTGGGAACTCAGCTATGCCTGCTGATGAAGTAGAAAAAGTTACAGAAGAAGCTGTACCTGTTTCAGAAAACCTCCTTACTGCTGCTGAGATGGAAGTTGTTGTGGAAGATTCTGATGAAGAAAGACCAGCAGAAAAGGATGTTGTGATACATGAGAATGCACCCATTGAGGGGGAGCATCAGTCTGTGCTTGAAAAAGTTACAGTAGTTGTTGAGCTTGGAGACTGGGTAGAAGACCCAGGGTTTATAGTCTGTGGATTGGATTATCCAGATTCAGATGATGAGGTGTCTGTGGATAGAACGAAGATCAATTATGATCTTGCCTCTGAGATGTTGCCAGATGATGTGGTCAGATTTCATGATCTGAATAGGCTGAAAGAGGACCTCAAATCCAGTTTTGTTGAAGAAGTGAAGTTAATGGAAACCTCTCTTGCATCCTCAATTAATTCAATAATGACTACTTCTGTAGTTAATTTGGCATCAGCAAGGGGATCTGCTGCAGTTATCCCAAATGAGTTTGTCTCTAAATCAGATCTTGAATCCATGAAGAATGAGCTGAAAGAATCATTCAGTGCATCAGTCGCTGAGATGAAGGAAAGCTTTTATGAAGAAATGAAAATGCTAGAGAGATCCTTCGAGCTATCTTTGGCTTTTAATTTATCTTCCTTTGTGTTTGAGATTGTGGAAGAAGTGAAAGAGTGCCAGACTCAGTCTTCAAGAATCGAAGCAGATCTGGAAGCTCTCAAGATATCAGTTGTTGCTTTAGATTCCTATATGAGCTCCAAGTCTCAAGCTGACAAGGACCTAGCTTATGTGAAGAGTGTAGTAAGCCAGTTTGTCTCAGTGTTTGAAAGTTTCAAAACCTCAGTGAAGGATCATGTTCAATTGCAAGACTCTCAAGTTCAAAGTCTAATCAGTGGTTTGTCTAAGAGTTTTAAAGAAACTGTTTCCTTCTCTCTTGGCCCTCTCACATCCAAACTATCAGTTGACCTGAATCAAGTTCGCGCAATGTTAAAGGAGGATATTGGCTCTATTTCTACCAGTGGCTCTGTGGACTCATCAGAGTTGAGCCGAGTGGTGATTTCTACAAGAGATTCTGCCAGAGAAATCATGAAGATTGTTCAAGACTTTATGAGAGAAGCCTCTGCCTCTCAGGAAGCCATAAAAAGCAAAGTGGACTACTACTTCTCCAAAATTTTCACCAAGCATCAACTCGAACACCACTTCAAGCTAATGTTGGAACACATGAAGCTCCCTCCAGTCACTCAAGCTTTTAGAGAAAAAGTGAGCAAGCTACGAGAACTGACTCCTGCCTTAGAGAAATTCATGGAAAACAAAGATGATTTCATCTCTGCTATGGAAAGAGGAGGAGGAATTATTATGGATTTTAGAAATCTGCTGCTGCCCTTCTTGCATGTTGATTCCAGACCAGTCATCATCCCTCCTGCTTTGCCTGCTTCTGCATCAGCTGCTTCCACAGTCCAGCTGACTCCTGTTAAAGCCATTCGAAGCCTCACACCAATGATCACCCAAAAATCTTCAACCTACAGGCCTGACTCTGTGTCAGTGGCCCAGCCTCTTTTGATCTTTTCTGGCATTCCCAAACCTTCACCTGAATCCTCACCACCCGAGCCTCCTTTTGATCCTAAAGGAAAATCTCTCGTTGCAGATGAGGATTGAATCAGTGGCTAGGATTTTTGATAGGAATTCCTTTGTATTCTGTTTTTGTACTTTTTGACTACTCTAATACAGAACTCTTTTTTACTTCTCATGTGTTATTTGTCTCCTATATATATCTATATATGCTTTCCCACTTTTTGATTATCACAAAGGGGGAGAATAATAAGGAGAATAATAGGGAGAGCATAATGAGAGAATAAGGGGGAGACCAAGGAGAATGAAAAATATTTTCAATGGAGAAAAATAAGGAATAAGGGGAGACACTTTACCCTTCTTTTCATTTTTCCCTCTGATACTTTATGTCTATTTAGTACCTCATGATTGTTACCTCTGATAACTTATGTCTATATCATACTATTTCTATTATCTCTGAGGCTGTTTTCTCTGAGAAAATTGAATTCAATATTATACTCTTTACTATTATATTTTCACTATGTTAAATGCCCATATCATAAATTGTGATTATCAAAAAGGGGGAGATTGTTGACCTCACCTGTTTTGATAATCTCAATCATGTATTCATTTGTGTTGAAAATCCCAATTATGTTTTCATTCAATGTGATATTTTTAAGTATCATTGATCTATACTTTAATTCTTTCAAATCTATGATCAAACCAATAATAATCTTTAAAATAGTCTTTGAAATATGTTAATCCTCATTTATCCATGTTTATACAAGTTATAAATTGATTCTAACACAATCAGATGTGTTCTGCATAAAACAGATAAGTAATCTGTCTATAGCTACTGATAAAGAGCTACCGGTAACCAGTCTACCGATAGACTTAGTCTACCGACAGACAGCTACCGATAGACTTAACACAGAGCTACCGATGTACTTATAAATATAATCTACTGACTTACAGACAGCTACCGATACAAACGTAGAGCTACCGGTGTAAGTATAAATAGCTACCGATGGAATAAGAGTCACCGATGGACGAAGCTACCGATACAGACTCACAGCTACCGACGCATGGAGCTACCGATGCATAGGAGCTACCGATGCATGTACCTACCGACGCATGGAGCTACCAATAAACAAAGTCACTGATACAAGCATGTACCAACCGACGCATAGAGCCACCGATAGAGTCAAAGCAACTAATGACATCGAACTACCGATGTTCAAGCTACCGATGTTCAAGCTACCGATGTTCAAGCTACCGATGCTGATTACCTACCGATCACTCAACTCACTGTTTGAATTTCTTTATTTCCTATATTTCATCTATCTAACGGTCATATCATACATTTTAATGATTTGTCAAATATCTGATAAAGGTTGTCGGATGTCAGGAACCCGTACCTCGTACCTGATGAAAAGAAATATTTTCTGTCCCCTGATGGGAGATAAATACGAGAAGACTACATACCAGAAATATGCGAACGTGTGAAGGAAAAACAAACAACAACAAGAAGCGAACCAGAAAAGTGCGGTGCATCCAATATACCAAAAAACGACACAAGCACGAGAAGAACACAGATAAGCTCATAGACAATCAAGCATACTCGAGAAGTGTTCTGTGCATACAAGAAGAACTTCATCGACTACATTCTCACTACCTGTGAACCTGGAGCATACGACACTCTGTTTCTAAAATAGAAACGAGAAGAGGACTCAAACTCACTTGCGATCGAATCTGAAGAATTCCAGAGCTATACTGCAATCACCAGAACCATCTCTAAACTCTACATCTCTTGTTCTGTGATTTATTACCATTCTTTTCGAGCAGTGTGTGTTATCTGCTGTATCTAACACATACACTGTCTCCTGTACTCAAACTAAAGGATTTGTAAATCCTTACCAAAATCTTTCATTCTTTGTTTCCCACGAATAACAGTGGTAGAGGTCGTGTGTGACCTGGACAGCTGGTTGCTGTTGTACTGTTTCCCATGAAGAACAGTGGTAGAGGTCTTGGACCTGGACAGTTGTAAACTGTTGAACCCCGATCCAGGGTGTGGATCATTTTTTACATAAACTTTTGAGAGGACTAAGTCTCGGCTTGAGACTGAACCTCTTGGTTACATTGTTGTGCCATCTCTTTCAAAGTTTTATTCCGCTGCTAATCACTTTAAAACCAATACTGTTTTTTAAAGTTACTTTGATAATTAAATTAGCAAGTGTTTATGTTAAGTGTGGATTAGTAAGTTAGTTTCAAAAGATAATCACACACTCCTGTGTTTATTAACTGGGAATTAATCAATCCCTTGAGAATCTGACAGAACCTCTACTTTAATATAAATTCACTACAGTTTAATTTATTATTTTATTTGGGGGTCTTTAAGACACTGTTTTTAATTACAGAAATTTTAATTGGTACTCAATTAACCCCCCTCTTGAGTAAACCACTCCGACCAACAAAATCCCCTTAGATCATCTATGTATTCCATTGACTATATCCATTATTCTCAACATCATATTATTCTAAAAAACCATCTCATTAATAAAAAAAATGCATTAATGAATCCAATTTTTTTTTATTTCTAGGTCTTTATTCATTAAATGTGTAGTAGCTATTGTGATCTCCTCATCCTTATCTTCCCATGATAATTTTATGTGTTTAATTAAACTATAAATACATGCTAGAATGCATGAAACTACTTCAGTTGTGGAACCTAAATTTTTGATATAATATATTCCCAAAAATCCTTGTTCCATTTTATACCTACTTGAAATATTATAAAAACATATAATATTTATTATTTAAGAATAGAAAACCAAAATCATTAGATTTATTCTCCCTACTTAAATATTGGCATTCTTTCTCATTAATTTATTTAAAATTACACTTCCTTCCTCATTTCTCCATGATTGATATGTGTTCATTTAATCTCACCATGAACACACCAATATATGCATGAAATGATGATGCATACATGGATTTATTTATCCCAAAAAAATCTCAAAAAATATATCTTGAAACATGCATGAGAACTAAATAATATATTTCTTCAATCATTACGACTATATGAATCATAAATTAAATTAAAGACTTGTGATTAATTTCATCATCCTATATTTTCATTTTAAAAGTTCTCTACAGATTTAAATGCCACTCCCATTAATCTATTGTATATTTTTGAATCATTAGAACAATTCTTATCATGATATATCCATCACTGAAGAACACATCACTTGGAATCATCAGATTTTTTCTTCTCATGTTATTTAGTCAATCTCCAAGCCACCTTATGTATAACAATTAGGGAAGATCCTCATATAATGTGACTCACAATCACTAATTCTTCACTCATATAATGTCTATGATGCCTTTATTAAATATCTAAAACTCTTATAAGATCCATGACTTCATAGTATGAATGGAAGGTTCATGCCCTTTATTCTTTGAAAAAGAACCTGATCTACACGAAAGGTACACAAATTTTTCATCAAGAAGCTTCATGTCATGGATGTTCACACCACAGAAGCTCCTATTCATGGAAGCCCATTTTATAGAAGTTTTTTATAGGAAGTATTATTTCCATATAATATCCTTTTCATATAAAATCTTCTTCTATTTCATGAAATCTCCTATTCACGAAAGATACACTTTATAGAAGATTCACTTTATAGAATCTCGTTTACACATAAGCTCCATTCCACAAAATCCCCACATCATAGAGGCTTAACCCACAGAACCTCACTTATTCTACTTATATTTTCCTTAACCTTCATTAAAAATATATATGTAACTCCTCAAATATTCCACAATAACTTTTTTCCTTATCAAAATCTTCCATGGAATGAACTATATTCTATCACATGATATATGAAAACAACTCTAAACTAATCTTATATTATGTGTTTAATATATTATAACGTAATATCAATTCATTTAGATATGCTGATAAAGAATAATTATCCTGGATGTTAACATTATTTAATTTCTTAACATCCAAGATACTTATTCTTTTTTCATATATTGACATGACTTGATAATTATTCCTTAACAAAAAAATAAAACTCACAAAAAGTGGGATTAACAATCTTCCCCTTAGTATTTGTTTGAAATACCTTTTAAATTATGTTTCAATATATTATTCATTAATTATTATTATCCCCCATATCCATTAAACATTAATTTCACTTTCTCTTCCACTTATTTAAAAGAAATAAAAATAACTTTGGAAAAATGGAATCAATTCATTCTTAAGGAATGTGACATCAATTATCTCACTCTAAGTCCATGTGATATATTCCCAATATATAAAATAAGAGGATTTTATTTAGTGGAAAAATCTATCCATTTTCAATTGAATATGAAACCAAATAGAACGAGGACACACAAAATTTTATTCAAGGAATTTCCAAATGGATAGATACCAATTGAGATATGATTTTATCATAAATATAAACCTAAATTTCTTATACTCACTCGAAAAAATAGGTTAAAAGAATTTAGGTAAAAATAACATGATTAAAAACCTTACTACTTATTTTAAATTATCCTATTATGTAAATGATTAATTAAATTTATATACCTATTTATTAATATTTAAATATGATTTATGAGGATGAGAGAGTATCGAATACATAACCTTTTAATGACATGTTCTTCAAGAACTTTACAGAATAATCATATTGGTATGAGATAAGGATTCTGTCATCTTATTAAACATTATTCACATTTCTCCACCACAATGAGACACTCCTCAGGATATTCATAATGATTAATCTCTTGAAAAGAAAAATCATATGATTTTTAGTGAAGAGAATAAATCAAAATTTATCTTCTTTAGTGGATATCAATACTTTGAAATTTACACATCTTCACCAAGGATGACCTTCTTCAAAATATTAATTTTTTATTCTAAATGTAAGGTCAAACCAAGATGGTATTTTCTTCATTTTTATATCATGTGTTGACAAAAACCACTTAAACTCCATCAAGGATGATGATCTCATTATATTTTTTAGTATACCAATTCATGAATCATTCTATGATGGTAAATTCTTTAAAGAAAGCTTTATAATGGTGATAACCCATCCGCCACCTCAAGTTATCATTCTGAGATCACGATTCACCATTAATTACCTGTATTATAAGTAAAAATATAATAAAAAGGTTAAGATAATAAAGTATATCTTCCTTATTTTTTAATGTGAACATAAAGGTTTAGAAAAATTTTTCGACCAAGTTTCTCTATTCATTATACTTCCATATTTGTTTATCACTTATTATTTTATTTTTTGGAGAATTCATATCTTTAATTATTCAATTACTTTGTGTGTAGAGTATATATTCTCATAATCACTCATGTTGAATTAATTCATGATTCTTCCTAAGGCCCCTTCTTATTCTAGTATAAAATCTAGATAACCTTTTTCTTTGGGACCAACTTTCTTGAATCTCTCACATAGAACTTGTAACGACCCAAACTATTATAAATAAAATTCCCCTTTTGACTTAATTAAATATATTATGGTTATAGAAAACACACACACCTCTTTTATTATATCCAATTGGATTTAAATTACCATTCACTTTCATTACCATTGATAATATAGTTTTTGAACAGTGATTACATGACTAATATAAATATAGGATTTTAACAAATCATTTTCACACAAAGAAAGGAAGTGATGGCCTCAACAAGTAGGATCGTTGCCTATGAATAACATTTATCAGATATTCTGAGGGAGATATAATTTCTAGTATTTTACCTAGACTAAACGCAATCTGAGATCTAATAAGTTAATCATTAGTGAAACTGTTTATGGGAGAAGTTCATGCTTATCAAGATCAAAACTCAAACCATGTTCACCGAATGACTCTATGAAAGCCCCACCATCACACACCTTAATCTTAGGGAGTATGCTGATGTAATAAAGGGATAGGTAACAATACCCTATCATTATGATTATGTACATTATTTTTTTGTATATAATAATGAATATATTTTTTTTCTATTATTGTTAATTTTTAAATGATTTTTAAAGCACAAATAGTATTTTTAGTTAATAATAAAATCAAATTTAGAAATATATTTTTAATGAATTAATGGATTTTTGAAATAAATAATATTTTAATAAAATATTATTATTAAATTAATTTTATTAAATATAATTGATCATATAATTTTTATGAATTCAAAATTAATTTCTATTAAGGTTTAAAAACTATTTTTGTCAAAACCTATCAATTTTCAATAAATATCGATTTTTATTTTAAAAGTTAAAATTCACATATTTAGAAAATATTTAGATAAAATTAATATTATCTTTAGAATCATGATTTCAAAATTATCCAGTGGGGAATTTTTCATAATTTTCTTAGAGAGTTGAATATTTGGGTAAAAATTAAATATCATATACATATATTGGGTGTTTTATGGCCTCATAATGGACCAATAATGATGTAATAAATACTCTAAAATGTATATTCATCCAAATACATGTTTTTATTTTAAAATAATTTAATTTTAAGTTTATTTTATTTATTTTATTAATACTTAGTGAATCCTCCTATCATATAATATTTTTTAAGATTTTAAAATCATTTCCTTTAAAGTATGACTCACCACCCGATCAGAAAGGGAAATATTTTAATATATTCGGACCTTAGACTTATAAAATAATGTATACTAACCCATTTTCCATAAACTCTGGGGAAAAAACATGGTATGATTTGTGGTTTTGAATATTTTATTATGTAGTTTCCCAAACCAAAATAATAAAGAAACCCCCCTTCTTTCCTATATAAACACACCCATATCCCTTTTATCTTCACTAAAACTCTTTTAAGCTTTGATAAACTCTTCCCAATAATCCCTAGATTCATTCCAAGGCTTCCAAAATCTCATAATAATCCTCTCCAAAGCATTTAGAGTCACACATTCAAGTAAGGGATCTTTCACTCTCCTCTTTTATCAAACACTCCTTTTGTGACATGCCTTTTAATTTCAGTTTTCATATTTTAGGATATGTTTATACATAATCTACTTACTATGAGATTAATTTATAAATAATTACATCTTCCTTACACTCTCATTAATCCATCCATTATACTTTATATTCACCCCTTACAATGCCGAAATTCTGTTAGGGATTTTTCTCTTTTTATTTCTATTCAAGCACTTCTTTTATATTATTATTCTTAAATTTCATTTTAATATGTTGGGATATAATGTTACATGACCCCATTACTTAAAATTTTATGTATAAATAATTATATCTTTATTACACTCTCATTAATCCCCCCTATGATCCTTTAAGAACACGCGTTACTATTTCGAAATTCCATAAGGGATCTTCCACTCTCCTCTTTCATCAAGAACTCCTTTTCAGATATGCCTTAAATTTGAATTTGAATATATTGGGGTAAGTTTTTAAATACTCCCCTTACTATCCATTTGATTTATAAAAAGTTATATCTTACTTACACTCTCATTAATCCATCCATTATACTTTATATACACCTGTTACCATGCTGAAATTCTACAAGGGATTTCTCTCTTCTTATTTCAATTCAAGCACTTATTTTATATTTTACTTCTTAAATTCCATTTTATTATGTTGAGATATGATGTTACATGATCACCTTAATTTCCATTTTATGTTTAAATAATTATATCTTTCTTTCACTCTCATTAATCCCCCCTATGATCCTCTAAGTACACCTGTTACTATGCCGAAATTCCGTAAGGGATCTTCCACTCACCACTTTTATCAAGAACTCCTTTTGTGATATGGATTTTAATTTGAATTTTCATATGTTGGTATATGTCCATACATACTCCCCTTACTATAAATTTTATTTATAAATAATGAGAGCTTCCTTAAAATCTCATTTATCCATCCATGATCCTTTATATACACCCGTTACCATGCCAAAATTCTGCAAGATATTTCTCTCTCCTAATACCCATTAAAGAACTTATTTTATATTATGCATATTTAATTCCATTTCATGTGTTGGGGTATAATTTTACATGACCCCATTACTTTATATTTAATGTATAAATGATGAGAGATCCCTTTTTTATCTCATCAACCTATTTCATGAGTTTCTATTTGATGTCGCTATGCTGCCAAAATTGCACTACGATTTTCCATTGTGTAGTTAATACCAAACCCATTTCTCTAACAAGGGTATTAAAATTTTTGCTTATATACTTATTTATTGGGGAATTACATGTATTTATTACACATTTCTTGATCATGGAATAACTTTTTATTTTGAATGATTCCGTGTTATATGATCTATGTGGCACACTTATGCATGAAATGAAATGTTTATTATGGGTGCGCCGTGATAGCACTCCAATGCATTGGGTAATGTTTAGTATCAGGATACATCATGTGAAATGAGGGTTTAATCATGATAATTCATGCGAAATTAATTTTTAATCATGATAATTCATGTGGAATGAGGTATTATTCATGATAATCCATGTGTAATGAGCCTTGACGCATGCTAATATCATGTTGTATGTTGATGCCGGATTTTCTTGTTACGATTATCAAACTATGTCATGAATTTATGTTCATGTTTCTTTTGAGATCAATTTATATTCCTATTGATTAGCATGTATTTTATTCCTCATGTTATTCCATGTTTATTCCCTTATAGGGCTTTATATCCCACCCTTTTTTATGTATGTCCTCAGGTTATCCCATGCAATGTTAAGTACAAAGGAATGTTGTGGTCATATAAAAAAAGTTTTCAATGAAGATGTTGTATTTCTTGTATTAATTTATTATATAATTTTTATAATTTCCTAATACACTAGACCTCTTGATCTTATGAGTTTTATTAAGTGAAATTTTATATAATAAATCATGTTTTAATGTGTAATAGATATCAGGGTTGTTATAGTTGGTATGAGAAGATAGGTTTAGTTATTTTTTGGATTAGGATTAGAAAACCCTATCAAAAACCCTTATGGATAAGAATAAGTGTAAAAACACATCCCTAAATTTTAATTAGTATAGTTTAAGTGGTTTATCAAGAAAATACATTGCTGTATGGATACAAACAAGTAGATGTGGCTCTAGCACATATGTATCTAGGGGTAAAACCTAAAAACACTGCTTTGAGCTACACTTGAATGAGAACTGGGGTATGACAAGAGGCCTTGATGCACTAATATTTTGAAACTCATAGGGAATATTCTTTGGAAAATTCATAATCTCATTATGAACAATTATTAAGTGAACACCAAAAAAATTCCCATAAAAATATATGTTTGGAAGTAGATCATAGATAACATAGACTGAAGCCTATAAAATCATAAGTTAAGGAGATAATTGTAATTTATAAGTTATAATTTTAATATAATTGGATTAAATTTATGTTTTTAATAGTTTAATATACTCATACATAAGTCTATATTGGATAAAGTAGAACCATAATCAAAAAGTGAAAGGTAGGGTTATCGTCTATAGTTCTACACATTCTTTTATATCTCGAATGTTTAGTAGAATAATCAAAACACCAACACAAAGAATGGAAGTATATATGTTGGTGAAAATAGAAAATGGGGAAATTATTTCATTCCATGAATACAACTCCTCCCTTATCACAATTTTTGTATTGAACTTCTTAGGGGCCTTGTCATACTTTCCTTGGTGGAATTTGATGCAATTATGGGCATGGATTAGATTTCCCTATATAAAGCCAACATAAATTTCCACAAGAGAGAAATCACTCACCATATGGCGAATCGACCTCCGATTTATACAAGTATAAGGAGGAGGATGAATATTCCTTTGAACCTTCATCCCAAGAATGGATATTACTACCCTATGAGCATGCATATCTTGCTCAGATGATTGAGTCTAAGGAAAAAACTATCCTTGAAGACATTCCTATCATGAGAGAATTCACTGATGTGTTTTCTAAGGAATTTCCTGGTCTTCCTCCTAGAAGAGATTTTGAATTCTCGATTGATCTTATACCTAGGGAATTGCCAATATCCAAGACTCCATATAGAATGGTTGTTGTGAAACTTGAGGAACTGAAGAAAAAACTACAAGAAAATATAGATAAAGGGTATATATGACCAAGTGATTCACCATGTGGTGCACCAGTAATCTTTGTCAAGAATAAGGATGGGTAAATGTTCCTTTTAATTGATTATCATGAGCTCAAAAAAATCACGATATAGAATAAGTATCCATTTAAACGAATTGAAGAATTTTTTGATCAACTACATGGAGCACAATACTTCTCCAAGGTGGATCTACGGTCAGGATATTTCCAAGTAAGGGTGAAGAATGTGGATTTACCAAAGACTACTTTTCGAACAAGGTATGAGAATTATGAGTTCATATTGATTCCATTCGAGCTCATTAATTCTATAGAAATATTCATGGACTTGATGAATAGAGTCTTTAGAGATTACCTTGAAAATTTTTTGGTAGTTTTTATAGATGATATTATAATATACTCCAAAACCAAGGAGTATGAAGAGTATCTGAGCACTATGCTAGAGACCTTGCAAAAGGAGAATCTCTAGGAAAAGTACAACATGTGTGAGTTATAGTTAAAGTAAGTATCATTCTTGGGGAATATTATCACAAGACATGTTATATCTGTGGATCCTTCCAAGACAAAGGAAATTGAGGGATGGATGAGGCCAACATCTGTGATGTATATCTATAGCTTCCTTGGGTTAGCTGGATATTATTGTGGATTTGTGAGAAATTTATCAGGATTTTCAAACCCTATTACCAAGCTAACTCAGATGGGAGTCAAGTTTTCTTAGAATGGTGAATTTGAAGAATGCTTCATGGAGTTGAAAAAGAGTCTTATCACCACCCCTGTGATCAACCTACCCACAAGTGGGGAGATCTTCACAATCTTCAGCAATGATTCAAAGAAGTTATTGGGATGCATGTTGATGCAAAATGAAAAATTCATTGCCTATACCTAAAGTACATTTAAAATTAAGGATCAAAAATATCGCATGCATGATCTGGAGTTGGCAGTTGTGATATTTTCATTGAAAATATGGCGGCATTATCTCTTTGAGGAGAAGTGTGAAATATATATGGATCAGAAAATTCTCAAATATATATTCACATAGAAAGAGCTAAACATGCGCCAAAGAATACGGTAAGAGATTATCAAGGATTACGACTGCTCAATCCACTACCATTCTAGGAAAGGGAACAAGGTTGTGGATGCTCTAAGTTGAAAGGACCAAACAATTATATCATTTATGAGAATTGAAAAGGATCCAATCTTCTTAGAATTGAAAAATATGGACATGGGAATCATAAAGAAAGGAACATAATCAATCCTTTCACAAATGATTTCTCAACCACCTATTTTGGAAATTTTAAAATATGCTCAAAAATATGATGAGGGAATTTAGAGAAAGTTGAAATTATTAGAAAAGGTAAATCCTCAGAGTTTTGTATTAATGAAGAATGAATTTTGAGATTTGGGTTAAGACTATGTGTTCTATAAAATCTTGAGTTAAAGAAAGAAAAATTTCATGATGAACATAGTTTGAATTTCTCCATTCCCCTAGGAAACAAAAAGATGTATTAAGATCTTCGAGAGAACCATTGGTGGGATAACATAAATAAGGAGATCACTGAATATACATGAAAGTGTCTAGTATGTCAAAAAATTAAGGATGAGATGTATATGTCTAAGAGGATGATGGAACAATTACCCATACCAACATGAAAATAGGAAGACATCACCATGTAATTTATCACCAGACTTCTGAAGAAATCCAAAGGAAACAATTCTATCTGGGATGTTGTGTATGGTCTTAAAAAGATTGTACACTTCATTTCCATTCAATAGGATTTCTCACTCGATCAAATGGCAGAGATATACATTAGAGAGGTCGTAAGGTGGCATGGAGTACCACTATCGATTCTGTTCGATCGAGATCCGAGATCCACCTCTATGTTTTGGAAAAGTCTCCATCATGATCTAAACACATATCTAAACTTCAATATACCTTATCACCCTCAAACTCATGACCAATCTGAGTAGAATATCTAAACACTTGATGAAATTTTGGTATCTTTCTCAATGGAATTAAAAGGTGGATGAGATCGACAATTTTTTTGGTGGGGTTCTCTTACAAAAACAGTTTCCACTCAAGCATCCAAATTGATCCATATGAAGCCCTTTATGGGAGGAGGTGTAGAACACCGACGTGTTGGGATGATATTGGGGAATGGAGACTTCTAATTCCTAAAATGCTCAAAGAAATGGTGGATAAGGTTAAGGCCATCTAGAAGCACATCAAAGATGCTCAGAGTCGATGAAAGACCTATGATGACAATCATCGATGAGACCAAGAGTTTGATATTGGAGAAATATTTTTCTTCTTCATATCTCTATGGAATAGATCAATTATATTTGGGAAGAAGGGAAAACTTAGTCCAAGTTATATCATCCCTTTTGAGATCCTTGATCGCATCAGAGCAGTGTCCTATCAGCTAGCACTCCAACCAAACCTACCTCAAGTATATGATGTGTTCAATGTATCCCTCTTAAGGAAGTACATACCAGACCCCTCACATGTAATCAATCCATAGGTGTTACCATTTTATAATGACCTTTCCTATGAGGAGAATCCAATAAATATCAGAGATCGTAGAGAAAAAGTTCTACGAAATAAGACACTGAATCTCGTCAAGGTGTTGTGGAGAAACCACAAGTTTGAAGAAGCTATATGGGAACCATAGGATTTGATGAATCAGAGTTAACCACATATGTTTTTATTGTGGGAAAGTAAAATTTTTAGGGTGAAATTTCTTAAGGGGGGAAGCTTGTAACGACCCAAACTGTTATGAATAAAATTCCCTTTTCGACTTAATTAAATGTATTGTAGTTATAGAAAACACATAAAATTATTATATTATATCCAATTGGATTTAAATGACTATTATTTATCATTACCATTGATAATATATCCATTTAATAGTGATCAAATGACTAATATAAGTATAGAGTTTTGACAAATCCTTTGGACACAGACAAAGGAAGTGATAACCTCAACCAGTAGGATCGTTCCCCATATAGCCCATTTATCAGAGATTTTGCGAGAGATAGTATTTTTGGGATTTTCCCTAGACCAAGACCAAGTTGAGATCCAACAACTTAATCATGAGATAAACTATTTACGAGAGAAGTTCAAGCTCATCGAGATCATGACCCAAACTATGTTCACTAAACTGCCCCATGAAAGTCCCAACATCGCACACCTTACTCTTTGTGTGTATGATGGTGTAATAAAGGGTTATGTAAGAAGACCCTAGTATTATTATTATGTACATTATTTTTTGTAGAATAATTAATATTTTTTTTCTATTATTGTTACTTTGTAAATGATTTTTAAAACACAAATAGTATTTTTGGTTCGTATTAAAATTCAATTATGAAATATATTTTTAATGAATTAATGGATTTTTGAAATAAATAATATTATCATAAAATAATAATATTAAATTTATTTTATTAAGTATAAATGATCATATAATTTTTATGTATTCAAAAGTAATTTTTTAATGTTTAAAAACTATTTTTTGTCAAAACCCTTAAATTTTCAATAAATTTTTTTTATTTGAAAAGTTAAAATCAACAAATTCAGAAAATTATATAGATAAAATTAATATTATTTTTGGAATCAGGATTTTGAAATTATCTAAGGATGAATTTTTCATAATTTTCTGATATAGTCAAAATTTCAGGTAAAAATTAAATATCGTATAAATATATGGGGTGTTTTATGACATCATAATGACCCAATAATTATTTAATAAATACTATTAAATGTATTTTATAAAAAATATATGTATTTTACTTTAAAATAATGAAATTTTATGTTTATTTTACTTATTCTATAAAGCCTTATTGAATCCCCCAAAACAAATAATATATTTTAAGATTTTAAAATTATGTTCTTGAAAGTATGACTCACCTCCTCATAGCAAGGGAAATATTTTAATATCTTCAGACCTTAGCCTTATAAAATAATTTATAATACCACCATTTTCCATAAACCATGGGAAAAATCCATTATATGGTTTGTGGTTTTGAATATTTTATTATGTAGTGTCCAAAACCAAAATAATAATGAAATCTCCCTCCTTTCCTATATAAACCCACCCAATATCCCATTTCTTTTCACTGTAAGTATTTGAATCTTGACCAACCTATCCACCCTAATTCCTATAGTCCTTCAAAGGTTCCCTAAATCTCCTAAGAATCATCTACAAAGCCTTTGTAGTCACACATCCATGTAAAGGATCTTCCACTCTCCTCTTTTATCAAGCACTCCTTTTGTGATATGCCTTTTCATTTCAATTTTCATATTTTGGGATATTTTCATAAATAACACCCTTAATATAAATTTGATTTATAAATAATAAGATATTCCTTCCACTCTCATTAATCCATCCATGATTCTTTATATACACCCATTACCGTGCCAAAGTTCTATAAGGGATTTCTCTCTTCTCATTTCCATTCAAGAAATTATTTTATATTATGAATCTTAAATTTGATTTTCATATATATGTATATAATGTTACATTATCAAATTACTTACCATTTTATTTATATATAATTATATCTTCTTTTCACTCTCATTAATTCCACCTATGATCCTTTAAGTACACCCGTTACTATGCCAAAATTCAGTAAGGGATCTTCCACTCTCCTCTTTTATCAAGTACTCCTTTTGTGATATGCATTTTAATTTAAATTTTCAAATGTTGGGATATGTTCATACATAATACCATTACTTTCAATTTGATTTATAAATAATTATATCTTCCTTCCACTCTCATTAATCCATCCATGATCCTTTATATACACCCATTACCATGCTAGAATTCTATAGGGGATTTCTCTCTTCTCATTTCCATTCAAGAAATTATTTTATATTATGCATCTTAAATTCCATTTTAATATGTTGGGATATGATTTTACATTATCCCATTACTTACCATATTATTTATAAATAATTAGAACTTTATTTCACTCTCATTAACCCCCTTATGATCCTTTAAGTACACACATTACTATACCAAAATTCCACAAGGGATCTTCCACTATCCTCTTTTATCAATCACTCCTTTTGTGATATGACATTTAATTTAAAATTTCATATACTTGGATATTTTCATACATACTATCCTTACTATCCATTTTATTTATAAATAATTGGAGCTTTCTTAAACTCTCATTAATCCATCTATGATCCTTTATATACACTCGTTACCATGCCGAAATTATGTAAGGGATTTATCTCTCCTCATTCCCATTCAAGAAATTCTTTTGTAGTATGAATCTAAAATTACATTTCATGTGTTGGGGTATAATTTTAAATTATTATCTTAATTTAAATTTAATTTATAAATTATGAGATACCCATTTCTCTCTCATCAAAATATTTTATATAATTCTATTTGACACTGCTCCTCCTCCAATGGCCCGAAGGCCTTCATTTTTTTATTGATTTTGATAATACACATTTAAAGGGGTGAGGTGTAACCCTTAAAAGGCCCATATGTGTAAGTATTACATGGACTGTAGGCATTATAGGAATTCATTTTCTGTATTATTCAAACATTATATACAACCTAGACTAACTACTTGGAACTGCTCCTCCCCAGCATCTTCCTCGTGAAATCAGATCTCCACCTGCGCATAGCTATTCAAATAGGCTTTCCCGTGCATGAAAATTCTTGTCCTCATGGAAGGTTCCATACCCTCTCATTATTGCAATCCGTTTACTATTCGACGCTTCTATACTGCTGAAATTTCATTATGATTTTCAATCATGTAGTGAATACCAAACCCATTTCTCTGCCATGGGTATTCACCTTTATTCTCATATAATTCTTTATTTGGGACTTAAATGTATGTATTACACATTACTTTATCATGGAATAACATATTATGTTTAATTATTCAATGTTATATGATCTATGTGGCACATTTATGCTTGAAATTAAATGTTTATGAAGGGTGCACCCTGATAGCACTCCAATGCATTGGGTAATGTTTAGTATCTTGAAACGTCATTTGTAATGAGGGTTTACTCATGATAATTAATGTGAAATGAGGGTTTAATCATGAAAATTCATGTGCAATGAGGGTTTACTCATGCTAATCCATGTGCAATGAGCTTTGACTCATGCTAATATCATGTTGTGTGTTGCTGCCACATTTCCATGTTATAATTATTATGCTATGTCATTCCTTTATGTTCTTGTTTCTTTTGGGGGTCCATTGATATTTCTATTGACTAAAATATATTGTATTCCTCATGTTATGTAATGTTTATTCCCTTATCGGGCTTTATAGCTCAACCTTTTCCTATGTATGTTCCCAGGTTATCCCAAGCAGTGTTAAGTCAAAAGGAATGTTGTGCTCATACAAAAGAGGTTTTCAATAAAGATATTATATTTCATATTTTAAGTTATTATGTAATGTTCTTAATTTCCAAAGACACTATACCTCTCGATATTCTATGTTGTGTTAAGTGCAATTTTATGTAATAAATCATGTTTAAATGTGTAATAAAGATTAGGTTTGTTATAAAACTTCTTTATTATAATAGTTTTTCTTTGTTAAAAACCTCTCATTAAATTTAATATATTTATGTATAATCTTAATTTTCTTTTTTATAACTAGCTTTTCTTGCATCACTTATAATTTAATTACCTTTTCCAAATCATCTAGCCAGATAACTAACATATATTTGGGTATATTGGATACATGATTAGGTTAAACACATGGATTTGTATAAGTGCCAAAAATTTTAGATGATGTAATTTTCTATAACTTCTTGGATCTATTTTGAATATTACTTGAATTTATATTTATGTCCACATATATATCACCCATACTTTTATATTTCTTCTTGAATGAATTGTTATTTGAAAATTTATTTTACTTTATCCTCAAGGATACTACTTATTTCTTCACCAACATCCATGTTCTTATTTTATCATCTAATTTTGATACATTATTAGATGATCATGAACCAATTTTGTGACCACCACTAATAAAAATATCATAGATATTATAATGTGTTCCAAATTTGTTTGAAATATATATATATTTCTAAATATGTAAATGTTTCTTCTTCATCTCTAGATTAATCCCCTTTTACATGGGATTCCATTGTTATTATGAGATTAATATATTGTACTATAAATCTTATGCACAGTTCTAGAACCTATTTCAACACCAACATTAACACATAAATTATTTTCTTTTTTGTATGTACTGCTTGTTGAATAGATTTGTAAGAATTCTATTTTTAGGTCTTATTTTTTACTGGATGGGATCTTTTTGGGGAACCATCACAAACATTTCTACTAATATAAACCATTTTCATAGTTGTATATTTAAATTCAATTTTTATCATCCATACATATAATTTTTTTTATTTAACCCTACATAATTTTTAAATATAGATTTAGAAAAAATATTTGAATTCGATATGGATTGTACATATTTCTTCACATCTTATTGGTAAATATCATCAAATTATGTGATGATCTTTATGTCACATAAATTAGGTCTTTTAACTCATACATCCTCATTAGAACAATTAGTGAAAATATCTTCTTCTTAACCTATTTATTGTGAAGAAATAACTTGGTAAATTTTTATATTTTCAAACTTGATCTCAAGCTCAAGATATCTAATGTTGAAAATATATTTTTTATTTTCAGAAGCCTTAATTTTTTTATTCATCCCCCATTAATTATTTAAACCAATTATTTATTCATTTTAACCTCTTCTTGTAACATCAATTCAAGCTCCTTTATTTTCTAAGATTTAATATCCAATTGTTCATTTTTGAAATCAATATAGCTTTTTAATTTGTCTTCTTATTCATGAATCTTCTTCTAAAATTTATTAGTGGCCTCATCCTTATATTATATTGAATTTATCCAATCCTCATAAAAAATTTACCACCTTTATTCAATCTACAAATTCTTTTCTTCCTTTTCATGGACTTTCTTAAATATATTTATGTAAGTTAAAACCCTTTCTTCCAAAGCCTTCTCCATATTCTTTGACCCACCTTCAAGTTGGGTGATTTCATCTTAATATCTTTAAAAACTTCCACATACAAAAGAAAATAATTATTTTGGAATAAAATATAGAAAATAATTTAATTCATCGATAGAAAAATCTATTAACATATGATCACTCTCTCTAATAATTGGGTTTTATTCAGAAAATATTTGAAAATAATTGATACATACCTCTCAATCACTTGATTTTATTGAACTAATTTAGGTGGAATGACTATCCAATATCTTGGTAGTTGTATCAACCACCTTTTATTATCTTTCCAAACTATAATTATATTATTATCTATCTTATCATGAATAATGTGAAACTTAATCTTCTCTAAATAATAGGGAAAACTTCTTCAACCTCCTTTACCGTTATTAGTCATATTTAATATAGTCTTGAAAAAAATGAATTTTGATATGATATAGAAAACTCTTAACCAAAAGTATGGTTTATTATAAAATAGGAAATAAAATTAAAATCTTAAAAAAGAGAAAAAAAAAATTAAAAAGAGGTTAATATGGGTTTGATACTAATTTTTAGGAATACTTAGGGATATTCTCAACACTAGGAGGGGGGGGGGGTGAATCAGTGTTGGGGAATTTTTATTCCAATTTTATATTTTTATCCCTTTACCTCTTAGAACAATTAGGTTCTTAGTTATCAAATTCTCATACCTTTCCTTCATTTTTTAGAATAGAAAAAAGTGGATAAGATATTTACAAGTTTTATGTTTATATAAGAAGGGATAGTCCTTAGGGCAACCAAGAAATAATAATTGATCACACATAACACTATAATAAGATACCTATTATAGTGGGTTGGGAAAAAAATAATCTAGAACTTGAAGTGTGGTACTCTATACTCAAGAGGGAAAAAAAATAATCTTGAGACCCAAGAGTGGTGATAACCTGATACAACTATAGCTCTTTACTAGGTATTTATTCTTCCTGTATAGAGATACTTTAACTTATTCAAGTTCTTTACAACATTAAGAAATTACTCCAATTTTTAAGACTTCTATTTAATGTTGTATTAGTTCCTTGTATTATTCTCTTCTTACTCTCTAACTTTCATCGTAGCATGAAAATAACACTTCTTATTCTTCTCTTATTTGTGCAGCAGTGAACACATTTTTCACAGTTACAAGCCTGAGTGCTCCTCTTCATTATGAAAATATTGATACACAATAACTTCCTCTATTATTATCTTCTTATTATTCTATTATTCTTTTTATGTAATATATTTTTACAAAATTTTTTCTTATTCCTTGTTCTTTCTTTAGTGCACCTGAATTACACTAGACTTTCTTCTATTCCTCTATTATTTTTATTTATTTATTCTTCAGTGAAAAAAACTACACTTTATTTATTATAAATTATTTGACTCATTAGGATGCATATGAATGAATATATTTAGTCCTCTATATTCTTCTTCAATACTAAAAAATATTCTCTTCAATTTATGTATTGGATCTTCAATAAAATTTTTATCTTTAATAACCATGAATATATATATGTAGTAATATTAACTACGTTATCAGTTATCTTCTCCTCTATTTATTCTTAATTCTAGTATTTAAAAAATTGTGTAAATACATGATTTTAATTACCAAGTATTATGAAAATTTAAATCCTCTTAGATCATCAACCACTTATATCGACTATATCCACAATTCTTGTCCTCATATTTTTTTTATAAAAATCATTTCATTAGTTCTAACGACGTGTGGAATAATCCACACATTTTGAGTTATGGGTCTTCATTATTTAAATGAGTAGTAATTGTTAAGATTTTAACCTCCTTATCTTTACATGAGAATTTCATGTATATAATTAACATGTAAATACATTTATTAATGAATAAATCTATTTTAGTCGTGAAACCTCCACTGTTGTCATTGTATAGTCCCAAAAATTATTATTCAATTTATTCCTAATTGAAATATGATAAACATAGTACCAAGTTTATTATTTTCTAATATAAAACCTTAAATCATTTGATATAGTCTCCCTACTTCAAAATTATCATTCTTCCACATCAATTCCATAAAAATTTCACCTCTTGAATCATTTATCTTTGATTGATATGCATGTATTTAAGCTCACCATGCATACACTAATATATGCATGAAATTATGAGGAGTACATAGATTCCATCATCATTAAAAAAATATAATGAAAAATATCCTAAATCATTTATGATAACCATCTCATATATTCCTCCAATCTTTATTTCTACTTGAATCATGACTTAAATAGAAGTATCATGATTAATTTCATCTTCATATATTTGTGGTGCATTGGTTCAATCTATCTTTTAACACCACTTATATTATTCCCTTATATATTTTCTATAATCACTATAATTATTATCATTATATATACATAATTAAATAATAAATCACTTAGAAACATCAAATTTTTATTCTCTTATTCTTTGGTCGATCTCTAAGACACCTTCCGTGTGACACTCATGGCAGCTACTCCTACTACGAAACTCAAAATATCTCTTTCACTCATGGAAGGTTTGAAATACTCTAAATAATGTACTAGAACACATGGAATATCGATGGTTTTATAATATTAATAGAAGGTCTGTGAATTTTTTTTCTCATGGAAGATCCTAATCTATATAGGAGATAAAATATTTGTTTATACAGAATATTCATGTCCTAGATTTTTTACTTAAAATAAGCTCCTCTTCATAGAAGCTCTATTCTTTAGAATATCCTTTATACGACACCCCCTTTATATGAAAGATCATTTTCATGTAATCTCCTCTTAAATTTCATATAATCTTCTATTTATATAATGTAAACTTTATAGAAGCTTTTATTTATAGAATCTCTATTCTATTAAAGCTCCTATTAATGGAAGCATAATTCATGGAATGTCACTTATTCTACTTTTCATTTCATTAAACATTATCCAACAACTAGATATAACTCCTCAAATGTTCTACCACAACATTTTCTTTCTCCAAATCATCCATATAAAGAACTCTCTTTTGTTATATTTTATTCTAAAAACAACTCTATACCAATATTCCAAGATATGTTTCATAGATCATCACTTAATATCAAGTCATGGAAATCTTGGAAACTACTTCTTTAAAAATCTTGGATTCCTCATCATCTAAGATACATATTATTCATCCACATATTGAAATTAATTGGAAATTATCCCTTGAAAATAAATAGAACTCACATAAAGTTGGATCAACAATCCCCCCTTTGTATTTTTTGGTAATACCTTCTAAATGATGTGTCAATATGTATTGTCCTCATTCCAATTATCCCACTTAATCATTAAAATTTCATTTCACCTTCTCTACAACATATTAACAAGAAATAAAATGAAATTAGGAAAATGGTATCAATCCATTCTTAATAAATGTTCCACAGATCATTTCTCTCTAAGTATTTATGGTCCATAATTGGTGTTGAAAATAAGAGTATTCGATTTAAATAAAAATGCTGTCCATTTTCAATTGAAATTACTACCAAATTAAATGATAAATTAAAAACTTTTATTCAAGGGATATCCAAAATTATAGTTACCAATTGAGATATAATTTTCACATAAATACCAACCTGAATTTCCTATACTCACTTTAACAAACAACTTAAAAGAATTAATGTAAATAGAAGGATTAACAACCTTGTTACTTCTTTTTAATTTTAATATTATGTCATAGATTAATTAAATTTCTCTATATTTATATTTGTATTTAATTATTATTATTTAGTATGAGATATTGAAGAATAAATACCTTTTAAATGAAATGTTCTTCAATACTTTCCAGAATAATCATATTTTTATGAGATAATGATTTCAGTAGCTTATTCAACATTATTCACGTGTATCCACCTTAAGAAGACCCTCCTCATGATATTTATAATGGATGATCTCTACAAAAGCTGAATCATATGATTTTTCATACTGAGAGTAATCCAAAATGAAACTTCTTTATGTGGCTATATAGACTTTCTAATTTTCACATCTTTACAAATGATGACCTTCTTCATTATATTCATTTAGATTTAAAAATTTATGATTGAAACAATATGAGATCTTCTTCACTTTTATATCTTGTGTTGAAAGCAAAAAGTTAAACTTCATCAAGGATGTTCCTCTCATTATATTTTTTAGTAGACCAATTTAGGAATCATTCCAGGATAATAACTTCTTTAATGAATGTTTTCCAATATTGACAGTCTATCCACTACCATAGCCCCACCTTGAGATATATTTCACCTTCAATTCCCTAAATTATAATAAAAAATAAAATATATAATGGTTAATGGAATAATGTGTCTCTTATTATCTTCTTAATTTGAAAAACAAGGTTGAGAGAATTTTATTAATCAAGTTTCTCCATTATTCATGCTTCCACATTAGTTTATTACTTATGATTTTATTTTTGGGAGCATGGATCTATATATTTATTAAATTAATTTTTTAGGAGATTATGTATTCTAATTATCCTTTATGTTGAATTCATTATTTATTATTCTTAATTCCCCTTCTTATTCTAGATGAATAGTTAAAAAACCTTTTATATTGTGTTTAGCCTTCTTGCATCTCTATCACTGAACTTCTTTGTCATAAGGGTTTTCATTTTTTTGAAAAGTTATCATGAAGTTTGTGATCATAATGTGGAATATTATAATTCTTCATAGAACTTTTTTTTCTTGTAACACTTATTTTTTTTTCAAAATATGCTATCCAAATATATAACAAATATTTTGGTATATTTTTATCATGTTTGGGTTCTCTACATGGATTATTATGAGTCCCTGAATTTTAAATGATGCAAAAATCTTAAAATTATTGTATTTGTTTTGAATATAAATTTAATTCATATTGATGTCCAAGGATCTATAAACCATCCTTTTAGATATTTTTGAGGGAAAATTCCAATTTGAAAAATTATTCTACTTTTTTCTAATGGTTACATATTCTTTATTCACTAATTTTTATGATATTATTTTCTAATCTAATTTTGATAAATAATTAGATGATCATACACCACTATTATGAACACCACTACTATAGATATGGGCTTCCATTGTGATTATAAGATGAGTGAATTGTACCAAAAATCCTATGCACAATTCCTAATTCTATTACAACACCAACATTTAAACTCAAACATTATTCCTTCTGTATGTACTTATTAATATATATATTTGCAAGAAATCTATTTTTCGATCTTCTTTTATTATGGTTGGTAACTTCTTGGGGAACCAACACACAAACTTACACTTCTATTTACAACTATTTTAGTGGCACATTTCCATTCACCTTTTCTTATCCAAACTTGTACAGAATTTTTATATAAACCTATATCATTTATAAATACATATTTTGAAAAAACATTTGAATTTGATATGGATGGTACCTCTTTCTTCATAGATATTTGGTAATGATCATCAAATGATTTCATGATATTAATTTCACATAAAAGAGATATTTTAATATATTTATCTACATTATAAAAATCCATGAAAAAAACCATTCTTCATATATTCATTATAAAGATATAACTTGAGGAATTTTCAAATTTTCTAACTTGATATCATGCTCAAGATATCTCATATTGAGAATGAATTTTTCATTTTTAGTATCCTTGAATTTTTCTCCACTATTTTTATTTTTTAACTTTTTCATGAATTTTAACCTTGTATTGTATCATTGTATCAAGATCCTTGATTTTCATGGATTTAATATCCATTTTTTTTATTTTTGACATCAATGAAATTTTTCAATTTTTTTAATTAATGAACCTTATTCTCAAATAATTTTTTGGGGTCATCCTTATATTGAATTTCATTGATCCACTCTTCATCAAATCAAAACACCTTTATTCTATATCTACATTATTTTTTCCTTTTATTTTAATTTTTAGAGAGATTTATACTATTCAAAACCTTTTCTTACAAATACATCTCTATATTATTTTCCTCACCTTCAAGTTGGGTAATTTATTTTTTATATCTTTCAAAAATTCCATAGAACAAATAAACTAATTCTTTTGGTATATAGTGAATATACTCTTTTAATGCATCTATAGAAAAATCTGTTGACATATGATCACTCACACTGAGGCTTGGTTATTCTTCAGGATTGTTTTTACAAGAATTTATATATACCTTTGGACCACTTGAATGTATTGAACCAATTAAGGTATAATGACCATCTAACATCTTTTTAGGTGTTTCAACCACCTTATCTTCAATTTCCATACCAATATATCATATTTTATATCTTGTCATGGATAAATTAGAACTTCCTCTTATCTAGACACGAGGGACAACTTATCCAACCTCTTTTTCTTATTCCTAATCCCATGCAACATAATCTTGGAAGAATCTTAATTCTTATATGATACAAAAAATTCTTTACAAAAATTAATTTTATTATAAATCAGGAAATAAAATTCAAATCTCCAAAAGGATAACAAACTTAAAAAAAGATAATCCAAAAGAGTTTAACCTGACTCTAATGCCAACCGTTAAGAGTGATTAGGGATATTATCAACACTAAGAGGGGGATGAGTGAATCAGTGTTGGAGAATTATTATTACAATTTGATATTTTTATCCCTTTACCTCTTAGACCTATTATGATCTTGATTATATCACTGTATTACCTTTCCTTCAATCATTATCCCACAAAAAAATGGTATAGGATATTTACAGGGTTCACATTTTAATAAGATAATATAGTCGATGGCACAATTGGGAAATAATCCTTGATTACATAGGCTTCTATAATTAGATACCTATTATAGTGGGTAGAATGGAAAACAATATTGAACCTGGAGTATGGTTCCCTGTACTCAAGGTGGGGGATATAAAATAATCACGAGTCCCTAGATGGGTGATTAGCCACTAAATGAGGCTAATATTCATTGTTAATATAGATAATTTTAATGTTCTTTGTTATTCATAAACACCATTTTAGTGCATTTTACACTTTGAACATCATTTCACATTATGTTTGTAATACCTTCTTAAAATGCACTATTATGTGGTACATTTTTGAACATCATTTAAAGTACCCAATGATTCATCTGATTGTAAGGAATTGAATTTTACATATTTTAATTTGATATTTTTGTAAATTGATATAAACTTAAATATGAACATATTTGATTCAGGGATCAGTGGAGAATTCATGGAGGATGATGGAGATATTTGGCAATGAAAGGAAGCAATTCTGGAGAAGGTAGATTGGACACCTGCCCACTGATGAGACTGTGGGGACCAACATACAGGCCCAATTATTCCCCAATTTCATGGGATTCTAGAAGACATGTATAGGAACAAATAACTCTTCAGGAGTTAATGCTAATTAGGCCTCCATGTTGGTCATTTAGTCGGCCCAATTTAGAGATAAAATTCTGGGCTAGATTCTGCGGCCCAGAAAAACAGTCCACTACTTTGATCATATCTCGGAATCCACAACTCCAAATGGGCCCAAATGTTACAGGCGGTTAGAAGACATCCGGAGAGCCATTTTAGTCTTCTATGGCCCACCATGATTCGGCCGTCTAGAAGGTCTTCCAGACGTGTCTGTTCGGTGAAGTAAAGCTGGCTGCCACCTCGGGTCAAACGTGGAAAAGTCCAAATTCCACAAGCTTTCCACCACCTATAGCCAAGAAAAATTAATTAAGATGCTTTGTACTGTTGTTGGTTCGACCCAAGGCTCCCAAAATGCCTATTTAAGGCAGTGGTGGTGAAGGAGTTGAGGATCTTGGATGCTTTGTTTAATTGTAATGTTATGCTGCATTTTTGTTTCCTCAATTTTGTCTTTCACATGTAAGTTGTTCAATTCACTTTAGTTTCTTAATAAAAGTTCTTCTTCTACTCTTATTCTGTTGTTCTTAATATCACTTAATATCACTTTGATACCTTTGGATCAAGGTGTGAATTTATTCACACCAACCCTTGTGAAATTATTCACACAACGGTGGAGTGATCATTTTATTTTTGTTGTTTTCTTTACTTCTCCATTCCTCCCTTATGAGTCTACTTTCCGCTTCCATTGAAACCATGGGATCAATGGAGGGCTAACCCACTTATGGGTTGATCCAAGGGAGTATCAAGGGGCTGGACTGGATGTTATTTATCACCTAATTAATGTATAATCACTTCTTTAATTGGGATTTTTATTTGATGATTTTTAAACTCCATCGTCTTTGTTGAATTTAAGGCCACACACTTCAAGTACTAATACGATCCTTTACCTTGAAGTGCTCAAAACTTTGATCCTTAAAGTGTATAGGTGATTAGTATTAGAGGGTGTAGGCATTAAACCAGTAAGTGATGATGTTGGTTTATCTCCTTAAATGAACCCATCTCAAATTTAAGAAATTGAAATCATTAAAAAGAAAATACATCCAATCCACCCCGAGTGATAACCTAGGATCAACTCATTATTTTAAATTGAATCCACTTAAATCTTTTAGATATCTTTAAAACCCATCCAAAATCAATCCAAGTTGGCCACTTCATAGCCAAAAATCCATCCCTTAGGTTGTGTATCTTAGGTATCTTCTTAGGTCTCTGTGGAATCGACAACCCAAGCTACACTACAAGGACCATTCTACCCTTCTTCTCTTGGGTAAATTTGGGCGTGAACCAATGGGTGATACCTTGGTCCAACTACATATCATTTTTGGATATTTATACTGCCTATTTAGATAGTATTCAAACTCTTAAAATTATTTACAACATCAATAATTTTATCCACTAGTTGTGAATTTTGTTGAATTTTTAAGTGCTACCTTGGATTATTACCCTCTTTTCTCTTACTTACATAACAACATACAAGCAAAACTTCTTTTTATTATCTTATATGCACATAAATACACACACTTTTCATAGTAGTAATTCTTAGGGAATATCTTTCCATTTATTCTTCCTTTAAAAACATATATGCACAACACTTTTCTCTCTTCTTGTATTCTTATTCTTCTTGTTATTCACCATTTATTTCTATGAAACATATTTTCAATACATATTTTCTTCTTCCCTATTATTTATTTAGTGAACTTTAATTATGCTATATCTTATTCTCTTAATCTCTTGTTCTTATTTATTTCCTCTTCAGTGAGAAATAGACTACACTAGATATCTTCTCAAGTCATTGACTCTTTAGGATGTATATGAATGAATAGAGTCATTATCTATATTATTTTCTGATACTAGACAATATTATCTTTAGTTTTTAGATTATCATCATCTTCTATCAACTTGATTCAAAATTATCAACCTCATATTATTCCCATAAGAACCATCTCTTTAACTATAATGATGTGTGTATGAATCCACAAATTTATAATTGCGGTTCTTCATTGTTTAAATGTATACTAACTATCACAATCTACCCTCTTTATATATCCATGATAATTTCATGTATCTAATTAGGTTGTAAATACATTCATGAATAAATGAAAATTATTTATTTGTAAGACCTTTATTTACGGTATAAGATAACCTCACAATTCCTTCTTCTATTTTATACATGCTTGAAAAATGATATATAGAGTATCGTATTTATCATTTAAGAACATTAAACATGTAATTTTATAATCAAGTCTCCTTAATTCAATATTGGTATTCCTCCTCATCAATTCCTTAAAAATGAACCTCCTTCCTCATTTCTCCACGATCGATATGCATGTATTTAATGTCACCATGAATACACCAATATATGAATTAAATAGTGATATTTTCCTAGTTTCCTTAACTCTATTAAAAATCACAATACACATATCCTTAATCATTCATGAGCACTAGCTCATACATTCCTTTTATCTTTACATATTCCAGAATCATAGGTTAAATGTAAGCCTCTTGATTAATGTTATCTTCCTATATTTACAATGCACATGTTCTCTGAAACTTTAAATGCCACTGAAATTCTTAACTTATTTGTCTTAAAATAATCACAATAATAATTATTATGATATATCCATCATTTAAGAACACATCAGTTGGAAAAATTATATTTTTCTTCTCTTTTTCTTTGGTCCATCTTCTAGACACCTTCAATGTGATACTCATGGAAGCGCCTCCTACTGTGTGACTGATAGATACCACTTAGTTTCACATAAAAGGTTAATTATGTTATCATGAAATCACTAAAAATTATAGAAGATCTATGATTTCACCGTATACATAGAAGGTACATGAACTCCATTCCTTATGGAAGGTCCTTGACTTTATGAAATGTATGAAATTTGTTCATGTGAAAGATTTATTCCACAGATGCTCACTTCAAGAAAGTTCCTCTTCATAAAGGCCCCATTAAATTAAATCTCATTTCCATAGAATATCATTTCCATATAATATTCATTTCATAGAAGATAATCTTCAATTTTATATAAGCTAGTCTTCCTAGAATCTCTACTTTACAAAAGATCTTCTGTATGGAAGTTAATTTCCACATAAGATCTGTTCCATAGATTTTCCTATTTAAAGAAGCTTAATCCATGGAATATCACTTATTATACTTATATTTTCCTCCAAATTTATCCAAAACCTGAATAAAACTCCTTAAATAAACCACTATAACTTTTTCCTCATCCAAATCATCTAAGTTAAGAACCCTCTTTTTCCTTATGAGACGTGATAAACACCTTTAAATCAATCTTCCAAGATGTGTTTCATAGATCATCACTTAATATCAGGTCACACAAAACTTTTAAACCTATTATTCAAAAATCTTGGATTCTTCATCATCCAAAATACTTCTTCTACATTAATATATTGAAATACCTTGGTAATTATTCCTTGCAAAAAAATACAACTCACATAAAGTGGGATCAACAAACTCATTACATTATTTGCAATTCCTACCACATATCTATGTGATAGTCTGATAAAACCCTCCCACTAAATCCTTATTAAGAAACATATATGATGTAAGTAAGATTGAATAATTCTGAGATTTAGGAATCATATTCCTAACTGTTCAAATATTTGAACATATTCAATCTTCTAAACCTCATGACATCAAATTATATGATATCTACTTTTGTTGTCCACTTATAACTATTTACAAGTACATCATGATCATCCTTGTAACCAAATACCATAAAAATTTTCATTAAAATTTCATGAATACTTACATTATTATTAACTAGAAAAACCTATGATATTTTAGGATAAAGTGACATCGACCTTGTTATGGTAACTAATGTCACACTTTACAATTCTATTTACCTCCATATCCAAAAATATTTTAGGATAAAGTGTATTCATTTTGTTATGATAAGTAATATAAATATTTAAATTTTTATTTACCTCCATAATTTAATATATTTTAGGATGTTAAGTGTAATTCACTTTATAATTTTACTGGCCCAATCCTTTAGAAAATAGTGATATTCACTTTTTATGATAATTAAATGTTACCCTCTAAATTTTCATTTATGATCATATATCTTAAAAATATTCTAATATATTAAGTAAAAACACATTAACATTGGATTAGTATAATAATTTAGTAAAAATTTTCCTTCACTATTTCATTATAACAAAATTTAACTCTTTACATTTTTCTTTATCATCACATACCTGAAAATATTTAGGATATAAAGTGAATTTTTTTTTAATCTTATTATAGTATATTATTTTATTTTTTAAGCTTGATCTTCTCTAAGTCCAAGTAAATTACCACTAGATTCTTACATACTGTGTTATTTCATAATATATTTCTAATATATACAAACCCTTTTTAATTAAGAAATAACAGTTATTTACTCTTAGTATGATTATTTAACAAATAAACTACTGTCTCCATATTATATATGGAATTATATGTGTTGGAATAATTTTATTGAAAAAAAAATTCTTTAAAAAATTCTATTGAAAAATGGTGGAATCAAATTCCTTCATATTTTAATAAATATCTGGATAAAAACATTTAACCAATTCCTATTTTCAAGTATGTTATAGAATCTGATGAATCTTAAATCAAATGTTTACAATCAATCATCACATTTTTTTATAGAAAAACATTATTTACAAAACAAATTCTATTATCCTATAAGATAATTGATCTGAATATAGAAATCCTTTACATAGATTTATTTTAGCTTGATACATTATTTTAAAATCAAATATTTATTTTAGAAACTCTTTCATTATTCATTTGAATGAAAAATTAAATCTATATCAAATATTAATTTTAGTTTGAACTGATGTATACTTAAAACACTTATAAAATATACTTTTGGTATCACATACCCTTCAAAATTAAATAATTTATTTCTATAACCCCTATACATGACATGGAAATTCCACATATTTTACTAAAAATTATTTAGGTATCCTAGAAAATCTCATCACATGGAATTATTATATATTCTTCCTAAAATGCCTATATTTCAATGACCCAAAAAGCTACCTAAAGAAACATTAATGGATCATTACAACTAATTTTTCTTCTTTCAATTTAAACTTTTACAGTTTTTACTATTTATAAAGTACTAAAACCAAAACAACATTTGTCTAGTCCATTTATTCTCAACACATTGAGAGTATGAGGTATTTTTTTTAAACTCATTCATCTTGTAGAAACTTTTACATGTATAAAAATAGAATGAATTATTTAACTAGTAAAATCTATTTTAGTCTTCCTTAAATATTTTTGTAAAATTTAATAAATCATAACTATGTGTATTAGAAACACCCACATCATTTCATTCAAACAAAAATTGTTTACATTCTCTTCTCAATAGAAAACATGCGATAAAACAAATCGTATTAAAATATAAAATAAGCTTTAATAATTAAAGTTATCAATATAGAAACTCCTTTGCTCTATTAATTTAAGTTTTAATCATCAATTATTTTCTCTTTTTGACCTTATATATATTTATAAGTTTTGTTAAAAAAATATTCAATATAATATATCTATCAGAAAAATAGAATTGAATTCTTTATCCAATAAAGATTTAATGAAACCTTTAGTCAGAAAAATTTATTAACCAATTCAATAATATTTAATTAATTTGTCATACCTAATAATATTGAGTATATGTGACTAAAAATATTTAAATTATTGATGTACCCAATCATATAGAGTACATGTGTGGAGACTAAGATTCATTTGGTAAATTTTCATCTAATTATTTTGAAACCTTATGTGAATCATTACATTATTCCATAAGTATATAGATTCATATGTTTAATAGTTTAAACACTTGATTACTCAGGAATAAATAGTTTTGACATATAGAATTTTTATTATTACCTTTTCTTAAATCCCCAATCTTGGTCAAGAACTTTTATTCAGTTACTTGTATTAGGTTTATCTTATGTTAAAATTATCTCTACAAGGATTAATTTCAAGTTTTAGTTTGATGATGATAATTATATTAATCTACAAAAAATATATTTTATCAGTTTATTATCATGTATTATTTCCACTTATTGAGGAATTATATGAAATGGGCTCCCACTAAAATGATGACCCCTTTTAAAACACATCATATCCATTAACATACTAAGATATATATTTTACTAATCAATTAGTCATCTTTATTATTACTATAACTAATTAGCTATTTAGGTAGGTAATCATCCTAATCATATCATATATGAATCTTGGATGGTCAATCAAAAAAATCCTTGTCCAATTCATCATTTGGATAAATTAAAAACTATTCATCTTGTAACCTTTATACGAGTTTCACAACTAAATGTAACCCAACTAAAATTAAAATAATCGGATAAAAAATATAATATATTTAAACTTTTATTTGTTATTACCTACCTAATAATTATCTATTTTCACCCATTACATACTTTTCTTACACAAGATAATCTTGGGGCACTCTCCTTTGGGAGAACCCACCTGGTTGGATAATAAATGTCTTGATAAGTTCCATTTGGGAAGGAATATAACATGTAATATTTAAAGGGGATTAAATATAAAAACATTATCACATATTATTCAATTTTATAAATGCTTGTTTCTAGTGATTTTTTTCTAAATCCTATTCCCTCCACCAAACTAATATATTCAAATCATATTGATGTGTAACTCTTTACACAACCTTCAGGTTTGTGTCACTCCCCAAAAAATAGAAGTTTTTTATATTTAAATATATCCAAATACATCATATTACTATAGTATTTGAAAATTTAATGTAAATAAGTAGAGTTATAAAAAATTTATAATCTTTATACGATTAATCCCAAAGTGAAAGATAGCTAACCCCATTTACCATTTTAGAAAAGGAATAAGCCTATGAGATGATAGGTAGTCCATCCCCAAGTCTCTCTACCCAGGGAGACATTAATCAATAGATAATTTGAGGTGACCCAAGCATATCATATATAAATATTACACCATTTTATATGAATATTAAATTCATATCACAATTTACATTCCCCAGAACTGTAAATATTTAGTGTCATTGGAGACTAAATACATAATCAACTTATTTCAAAAAATATCTTTAAAATTTTATAAAAATTTCTTCTCACATATTACAATTATTAGATTCACCCAACTTAAAAAATATCTTCATAACCTAGGGAATGGAAACATAAGAAAGGGTGAGATAAAATTATCATTAATGATAAAAATAATAGATTTTAATTAAGGATCATAAGTGAGCGTAATCATAGGGGTATAAGAACATGGACATAACTTAAGAAATTAAAACCCAATCATTCAATAATATTTAATCATTTATTGTAGAATATGGTTTTGTTAATTAAAATTAATAATACATAAGATTTTGGTATTTTTAATAATCAATCATGAGTCCTATGAACGTATCATAATAGAAAGAAATAAGTTTTTTTTCATAAACATAAGTATAGAAAATAAATTCCTTAGTCAATGATCTATGTCAAGACTATCACAGTGGATTGGGTTCGCTACCCATTCTATCTTTTAATTAGTCAAGGTTCATTACCAAGATAATCATATTAGACATAGTCCCATATTGAACTGGTTTCACTCCCTATTCTAGTCCATATTTTCTCATGATATATCATTCTTAACCCAATGCATCAGATGACTATATAAATCTAGGACCACCCATCTCATAATTAAAACCATATTTACATGTGAAAAAAGACCAAAAAAATTTCATCATATCATAAGAGAATAAATTTTGGAAAATAAAAGGGTTTTGTAAACAAATCATCATCCCATAATCATAATTCATATAGATAAATTAAGTGGATGATATCATAAGATCATTCTTTATCTCGTCATGCCTTAATTAGCCTTTCATAAATAAATGGGTTTCATGTAATAATAATAAGATCATATCCATAATAATTCATTCACAAAATTGGATGGAATAATAAGAATAAAAACCTAGTGAAACATAACAATACTTAAAGGATGTTGACATAGATGACAAATACCTTTAAAATTACTTTCAAACCTCCATTTGAAAACATGAGAAAACCATACTTTTATTTTGATAAAAATTTAACTAAAAATTCATAGAATATGGAGATTATTATTTTCTTTGAAAATAACCATGGAAACATTAATGTAATATTAAATTCCAATAACAGTCATTACTATGGGAAAATATGTTCATAACACATACATTAAAAGAGAACATTATTTTGACACTTTTGTAAAAATTCAAAAAAAGACTTGTTCAAAAAACATATCTTTCAAAGGATAAATTTTAAAACATTGTAAATAATGATAAAGTTAATGAAAATTACCTTTTTAAAAAATTTAAATTATAGGTAAAACTTCCAAACAACAATTTTTAAGAGCATGGACATGGAAGAATAAGTTCATTGACTAAAGTAGAAATAAGGTCATCCTTTGCTTAAAAATATTTACATGATCATTTTAAGTTAAAAATAGAGGAAAATTGTAAGAATAAATAAAAATTATTGGTATAAACATAGGATAAGAAAATATATTAGGCTTAAATTATAATATCCAAATAATTTCCCTATATTTAAATTTAATATGGAATGTCCTGAAAAAACAAGATTGGTACCTAAACCTTTAACACCTTTGTAACTTTTGAATCACAAAACTTATGAAATAAATAACATAAAATTAAACTTTATATAACAATTATATAAAGTTATTAATTATATATCTTATAAAATGTGTAGTATATAAACTAAATTAAAGAAACAAGTGGTGGATATGACTTTTTTCCCATGGAAACAAAAGTGAGACGAGAAACCCTTACCTCAAGACCTATATTTATTTGTACATGTTAAAAAATATGGTATAATAAATATATTTAAAAAATAATATTAATACATATATTATTATCTATAATTACTTTATAATTTATAATTATCCTTTTATTAGTAATTTTTTCATTAAAATGAACATTCTGGTGAAAAATGGTCCTTTTTCTATGCAAGTTTTAGCTCTATGGTTCTAGTTATTTAACCTTGGTCATGGTTTGAACATATAAGAAATATTAATAATGAAATAATTATAATATATATTCATTATATACACTTTTATTACCATTCATAAAAAATGGCGATTAAAAATTAATTACATTACTTCATGGAGATGGTAGTTAGTCCATACACACGAGTGATGTTTCCACTATTAAATGGATAGAATGAAAGAAATATATATAATAATTCACCCTTGAAGAATAATTATTATATCATAAATATAATATATATTCATTAAATCTATTCTTATTACCATCCATGTAATATCAAAATGAAAAATTAATGATAGCACTATGCGGAGGTGCTAGTCCACACCTACACAAGATCAACATTATCATTTTCTAATGGAAGGGAAAGTAAGAAGGTAGATTAGATAATATAATTAAAGAAGAATAAAAATTTCATAAATTTCATATATAAAGTTTAAATACATCATAATAACCAAAAATTAAACATGGTTATGAAAAGTGAATCATATAGCTACACAGAGGAGGTAGTCCACACCTACACACGAGTGATACCTTCATTTACCATTTGATTAAAATGTGGTGGAAAATGGTTGATTCAGAATCATAATAAAATATAATAATTTTTAAGATAATGTATTAATTATTTTAGGATGGATAAAATATATTTATAGGAAGTATGAGAAGAAATAAACTTTGAAAGAGTCAGGTAAGATAATTGCCTATTCATTGAGAGACCTACTTTAGCTTACACATTAATCCTTAATAGGATGGTCTTAGAAGATTACTAAGGGATCTAGGAATAAGGTAATTAATCTTGTAAGGTGTTAGGATAGGTATTTTTAAATCTTAAAAAATTATTAATAATTTATTATAAGAGGCTCCCATTTATAACCGATGAGAAGGACACACTTGGAATCACTAAAATGATTTAACTATAATATATATCTTAATCATGTAAATTTGTATAAATTGACCATAATTTTAATGGTAGGACATTATAATGTTAATATAATGTCGACCAATAAAATTTATACAAGTTTATGTTTCATTTGAAACCTTATCTTTTGGTTGAACCCCCTTATTAACCCTCTTTAAACTTAAAAGTGGAAACACATATTTTTTTTCATTTAGGGTCATAAATTTACTTCTAATGTGAAAATGGCTAAAAAATAGTCCATTGATGAATTTTTGGACTATTTATAATCCTAATTTTCTAATTTTTATAACATTTAATTAAATATTATTTATCATAAAATACCATTCAAGTCATTTTAGGTATAATTCATTTATTTTATTTTAAATGAATCAATAAAAAAAATTTATTCAATTTTTTTTTCATCATATATAATTTATAATTAACTATTAAATTAGTGTAATACCATAATTCTCCCAAAAAATATCAATTTAATAGAGTTAAAATAATTTACCTCGATTTTTTTACTGCATATACATGCATTTTATCAGTGTTTAATAAGAATTTAAGGTAATTATATCATCATAAAAAGTTTAAAATAAATCCCCATCATAAAAATAATTTAATTATGTTCAAAATAAATTTTTATATTCATTCATAAATTCTTTTTGTCCCTATGAAAACATATAAGGGAAATTAAAATAAAGAGAGTGACATTTTGTATTTATCCTTTTCTCAAAATAATATAAATGTTTTAATCAAGGGATATTGGTAATAAATTGATATATTTTCATATATAAAATGTATTATGTCTAAAAAACTCATAAAAGTTAAAAAATACAAGTGTTATGTGTAACACCCCATGATTTTACAGTATGCCTCTTTTGAAATTTAACTTCTTCGATAGATTACCAACTTAAAAAATGATTTAAATATTATTATTTAATTATTATATTTATCCCATATATGTTGGTATTGGAGGGAATGAATGATTTTAAGTAAATTATGGAAATATTTATTACACATGTTTAAAAAATTAATTCATTGGCTACTAATTAATTATAAATGAAAACCAATTGAATATAAATGATTCATTTTTATAATTTTTTTTGTTATGACCACGATGACATTTTATATTAATAAATTAAATTAATCTATATTAGTTAAATATATTAATGAAATTTATATATTATATATTCAATCATATATTTTTAAATTCCTCCAAAACATTTTTAGATGCTTAAGATAAGAATAAATAAAATTTTAAACATAAAAAGATTGTTTTTTTCTAAACACACTTTTACCACCTTTTAGAAGAGAACTTGTTTTAAATATAAATTTTGAAACTTTTATAAATTATATTAGAAAAAATAAACATTATTTTTGAAATCTTAATATCAAAATTTACTTTGGTTAAATTTTTAGTATTCTTTTGATAAGTTTCATTTTTGATGAATAGTAATGTCACTGTTGGAATAACAATATAGCTATTAGATCCACTAGGCTAGATACCCTGAGGGGGGGGGGGTGAATCAGGGTATGAAAAAAATAAAAAAACTAACCCTTTTGATCTTGTTTTATTGTTATAAAAAAATATCTTCTCTCTCTCTCCTTCTCATTGCAGATTATGAATGAAAATTAAAGCATGCACAAGACACAACAATTTTACTTGGTTCACTTTCACTCGGCTACATCCATGGAGAATACACTAAAAATTTGTTGATGTACCAAATCCACTATAAGAACAATATTTTTTACAAGTTCGAAGTGTAATCACTATCCCTCATGGTTTACAACCATTCAAAATTTGAGAACTCACTTATCTCTCAACTGAAGTAAGCTCACTACTTCTTCAGAAGATCCACTCACAATTTATTGACCTGTAGGTATCATCATTATCTCTAAAGAGTGCATCCTTTATAGTAAGTAGATACTCTAATGGAGTAAAAATTTTATCCACTGATCACTAAGAAATGTCTCCCATAATACCTTTGAAAATCTCACTACTTCGCAAAGCTCCCAATTTTGAAAAGCTCAAACAAGCCTTCAGAATTCTCTGACCTCTTTGCGAAGCTTACTGGTTCGCAGAGCTCATAGGTTCACAAAGCTCACTAGATTTAAGAACTATCTATATTGTAGAGATCACTTTGGTCTTTGAGATTTTACAAAGCTTAACAAGACTTTGCAAAGTGCACGTCCTCTGCAAATCCAAACTGGCCTTCACAGCGCGCCTTCCTTTCGTAGAGCTCAACTGTCACTTCGAATTCCCTTTTCTTTAGCAATGCTCCCTGCTCCATGAATTTTCTTTCCAATTTTAGAGTTTAAATTTTTTTCTTTTGATCTCGTTACTTCTCTTGACGGGGTCTAGGTCTATTTATAGGTGATTCCACCGACTCGATAACCTTCTGTGAAAAGTCAGCACCATGTCAAATCAAATCGCAAAGCTCCAAAATTTCTTATGAAATTATCTATATATCATGAAGCACCAATGAAATTTTTGGATCACAGAGCTCGTACTAATTTTGGAGTGTTCCATCGATTCCTTTGTGCCACTGCTGAAATGCTCCCCCATAATGCTCTTCACCTTTGTTTTTCATGAAGCTCTTCATAATCACCAAGCTCGCTGTCATCATTCTTCTAGTCTCTGTGAAATCCACATTATGAATCCCATATTCATGAAATTTATGCCTTTGTATCTGTTCTTTTATACTACCTCCAGATATTCCATTCCCTTTCAACATAAATTGTCAACAACATCTCTGTAACTTGACAATTCATTATAAAATTATGCTTTGTCAACGAACACAATCAACCCAAAAATGCTGCAATGTTACGTTGAAGGATTTTTTCCCTACAATATCTTTTAGGAATAGTAATATGGAAATTATAACAATAAAATCACCTATAAAAGTATAAAAAAATAATTTATCTTATAGATGGTAATGTGATATAATTAGATCATAGTATAAGAAAATAAATGTTTTAGAAATTATTAATTAAGTGTCGATATTTTTATAAAACATAAATGTTTATTTTGAATTTTTAAATTAATATAATGATTTAAAAGAAAATTCCCATTCATAATATGTATTAAAAAATTAATATTTTGTTTTCTTATGATTATAATATAATTTCTTGAGACTATAATTAATTTTTCAAAGTTATACAATTAGTTATAATTTTAAAATCAGTATTTTTCTAATAAATGATGATTTTAATTAAAAATTAAATTTATCATATTTAGAAAATTATTCTGATAAAATTTAGTTTATTTTTGAATTCTAAATGTTGAAAAATTTCTTTGGTGAATTTTTAGGATTTTTCTGAAATAGTTGAATTTTTTGTGAATAGTGAAATATGGTAATTTATGGTATATATACGTTATAAGTAAAATACACTATTCCTTGAGACATGGATGATTTAAGCACCATTGGTTCGAACTCACATGAACTAGTTACTGTAATTAGTCATAATAATCAAAACTATTCATTGTCTTGAGCCAAAATAATAAACAAATGAATAAAATATTCAAAAAAACACCCCTCCCCTCAACTATAAATACTACCCCTCACCACCCCTTCTCCTCACACCATCCAAGATTTGAGTCTTGTCAAATTAATGAAAAATTCTCTTCCTAATCCCCTCTATAATTTCTAATATCCTTTGTTCTCAACAAAAGATGAAAACCAATCCCTTTAAGGAGGTTCTCAATGGGGAGAATTCAAGAGGTAAAAATCCTCTTTCTTTTCTTTTATTTTTTTACAATTTTTTTATCCTTCCCTCACACCCCCTATCAAAATAGACATGATAAATACAGTATCATTTATATAATGTAATTATGTAATGTTAGTGGAAGATACATCATCAAACACCTTTATCTCTCTCTCTCTCTCTCTTTCTTTTATTCTATAAATGAAAACATTGCATGTGAGGTGTCAATTTACCGACATCATGGACGATGCATTTTCATTTTCCATTAAAACCTCCTAGGATGGTCATAAAACCATTTTTATTGTTAAAAAAATTATAATATATCTGTTACAACATATTTTATATTTTGGAACCATTATATACACATTATGTTAACTAATAAGACAAAACTAGTTCCTGACGATTGAAAAACCATCAATAATAATCTAAACAATTATCACTAACGCCTTATCTAATGATTCATTCTCACCCTAAATTATCAAATTAATTATATAACTATTTAATATTATTTAATTCAATTAATAACATATAACTTCAATTTTAGATATTTATTTCCATTTCACTTGATCTTTCATACATATATCCAAGTGAACCAATTGTGAATAGCAAGGAAATGAATACTTCCGAACAACAAAATTCAATCTTATAACTCATCAAAAAAGACATAAATGAACTTAATAAAATTATAATAAATCAAATAAATGTATAAAATGTTCTTAATTAATTAATTAATTACTTTAATTATATTATGTAGTATGTTAAGGTCAATTTTAGAACACTTTTGGACATAAGGTAAGGGATTCTACCCAAACCCCCATTTTTTGTCAGGTTACACTTTATCTATCTTTACACAAATTTAATAATTATATATTTTTATTAAATTATTATAAATTATTTGTATATGTTACAAAATCATATATTCATATCATATCATCCTTTTTTTTGGGTAAATACATGTTTTAAAAATGTCCCCTTCTCAAATCTTCCCGATAAGCAAGCCTGATTAAAGGGAATTTCCCAATTTATTACCCATTATCATGTGTTATCCATTATATATTTTAATCCACCATTATTTTTCTAGAATCACTCATTTTATCAAGAGAAATTATCAAGGTTCATTTATAGTTTTATACAAACAATTATTATTTTTTCAATTTTTAATAATCTTTAAGATTTTCCTTAAACCATATTAAAAATTATCATTTCTAGAGATTCTTAACCACACTTTTTACATGTTTCCACTTCCATTGGACATCATTTATGGATAAAATATAATTTAATTGTCCTTAAATATTCTTTTCTGAAATATAAATGCTTACAATAATATTTTATGACAAATACAAATGATTTTCCAAAATAACTCTTCTTTCAAAAGTAAAAAGGGTTTGTTTCTCATCTCACTTTTACTATGTGAGATTTATAACTTGTTCAAAAATTATTCCATGAATGTGGTGTATTTAATACCATTTTATATATAAAATCACGAGTCTATTTATTCTTATGATATTAATTTAATGCTATTCCTTCACAGGGATTAAGATTTAAATGTTTCGACGTGGTATAAGACACTTTGGAATGTTTAAAAATCATTTTCCTCAATAATTTATCAATGGTTTCATCATAGTATTTTCATCTATAATTATGATTAAAAAAATTTAAAAGTGACATGGAACACTTTTATTTAAATATATTTTTTTATTATACATATTAGAAATGCATTGAACTTAGTAAGTGATGGGAAGGGCCCTCTATAACCCGTAGATGAATCAGTTGGTCTCATGAGACAAAACAGAAATGTATTTTAGCCGAGGCATTAAACATTTATTCTCAAAATTATTGGACGAGGCTTTGATAGTATGTTTATGACATCCATTATATGAATTCCCTCATTATGACATCAGTAATTTATAAATCATGTGATTATTCAATGTGTAGAATATCTATGGTTAAAATTCATATGATTATTTATAGGGAATTATTTATTTATCTTTTATTATTTCCATATTGTGATCAAGATTATGTACTAATGACTTATTTTTTTAGTTATTCACTATAACTTATTGTTTATATTATCTTCCTCTGTATTACATACCCTTACTGTGCATCTGAGCTTACCCATTTTTTATATTTTATTTTCCCCCAGGATGCGAAGATGTATATTATGAATTACTTTCAAGGATAATATAAGAGTTATGGATATTTCCAATGGAGTTACTATGTTTTTTCCTTTCAAGTTGTAATGTAAAAATTATTTTTGTATCTCATTTTTCAAAAGTAATAAACTATCTAGTCCTTTAGGATGCAAATTCCATGTATATTGTACTAATGTAATGAAATATGGCACCAGCTCTAGGAAACTGGGGTCAGGGTACTTACAATTAGTATCAGAGGGAGGTTTAGTAGAAACCTTGGGAACTAGATTTAGAAAATAAATATTAGGGAACAAAGCCATAAGATATATTTTGAGGATAAGGATTGAATAACATCCTATAATTTTGGTAAGGTGGAGATTATGTGGTTCTTACTTTCAATATATCCCTGTATAGGTACTATAAGTAGATGTGGTTTTGGTACAAATGTACCTAGGGGTAAAAACCCCAAAAAGGTGTCCCAAGCCTGACTTGGGGAAACCTGATATATGACATCATGCCTTACTACGCAGCTTGTTTGACACTCTCAGGGGATATGCTCATGATTATTCACATTTTCTTTATAAACCATTATGAAGCATTTAAAATTAAATATTTCCCCAAAGAAACCATGTTTATGATTATGATATTAGATACACACAAATTATTAAATTAATGTTAAGTATTTCAATAGTTTTGAGATTATACATTATGTTTCATAATGTTATGATCTAATATATTATTTTCCATTGTTTAGAAATGACACCTACACTACTGGAAAATAGACCTATACCCACGCTTTTGGAAAAAACCATGGGTATAGAGGTGCCCTATACCCACGGTTTGCTTAAACCGTGGGTATATATACAGTGTGGGAACCTATACACACGGTTCTAGAAAACCATGGGTATTGGTCACCTATACTCACGGTTTTAGAAAAACCGTGGGTATAGAGTTATTTTTGAAGGCCTATACCCACAGTTTTGTAAAACCGTCGGTATAGGTATTTATATGAAGGCCTATCCCCACTATTTTGGAAAAACCATGGGGATAAATATTTTTTTCGAAGGCCTATCCCCACAGTTTTCTAGAACCGTGGGGATAGCTCACCCACATTATGGAGAAAAAAAAAGACGTGGGAAAACCAAAACAATTTGGTGGGAAAATTTTTACCCACGATCTCGACTAATATATTTAAGTTGATAGAAATTTATTAACTAATGAATTCTGTGGCTTGGTTGTTCAGGTGTTATGCTGCTGTTAAAGCAGTTCTGGTATCCAATCTCGCTGGAAATTTTTTTTAATACAGAGATGAGGATTAATAAATTATTATAAATACAGATTTGAATTGTCAAAGTCGAGTAAACTTAGTTGGTTAGGCGCTGTAAGAGTTCTGTGGCAGACGTGGGTTCGAAACCCGCTAGCTTGTATTTTTCGCAATACGGTCAATTATATAATATATATTTATGAATATAGATACATATTCATATAAATATGTTGGCTGAAGTGGTGAAGTACGGTGGAAGAAATTTTCAGGTCGTGGTTGGCGCGGGATCAAGTCCCAGTAGCTGCATATTTCGAATTTTTGTCCCCACAATTTTTAAACCGTGGGGAGAATAGTTTTGACAACGTGGAGAATTCTATGACACCATGGGAAAAAAATACCCACAGTTTATCAAACTGTGGGGATATCTTAAGTCCCCTATACCGATGCCACTCAGCCCCACGGTTCCCAAAACCGTGGGTATAGGCTATACCCACGGTTTTGGGGGCTATACCCACGGTTTTGAACCGTGGGTATAGGTGGTTTTTCCAGTAGTGATAGTGAATGGAATTGGAACCACATAAATTCACATTATCCATAGAGTAAGAATGATCCTTTATTAGATGTGTTTAATCCAGTCTTTCGATAGGAACCAATATCTCAAACATTCTCATTATACAAAGTGATAATATCATGTTCTAACAAGTTGGAGAAGGAGTTTTCTTTATATTATGGTTTTAGAGGGAACCACAAGAATAAGGGTAAAACTAGGAAAAAGTTTGATAAAGGAAAGAAGAGAAATAAGTATTTTCCCATATATGTTAATTATGGGAAGAAGCACCCTAGTACTTTCTTAAGAGGAATGAGAGTTTTCAATAAGTGTGGAGAGAAATGCCACCATGCTACTTATTGTAAGGGTAATACAAATCTTTCCAATGTGTAATGATTCAAAATGAAAGGAAATGGGACACTACAAAAATTAATTTCCCAAACATCAAGGGAATATAACTCAAAATAAGTAAAGGGATCATGATCAAGATTATGCTACTACCTGAGACAAAAAGGAATGATTAATATGCTTGTTTTTGGATTCAAGAATTGTGTTATTTGAGTATTTTATAAATAATTATTTGGTTATAATAATCATGAGATATATAAGGATTGAACTAAAATACTTTTTTATTAAGTATTTGAAATCATTCCTTGAATGTTACCAAGAAAAACAATTTAGTGGAAATCTGTTCTCTTGGAAACACATGACTTGGGAAAGGTAACACTAAATATGTTATTAATGTTGAGATAATAATAAACAAATGGTTATGGTATATTAATAGTGATTGTGATGGTGGTTAGTGATTTTATGGTTTAGATTTTCTTTACTAGGATTATTAGATGGTTAGATTTAAGGAATATATTTGACAAACTAAAAATTTTACTCTTAAAATAATGCATGTTTTATAAAGGTTTAAAGGTGATCAAGGTAATCATATATTTGGTATGTGATATTAAGAGCTAAATTATTTGGGGAATATTATGTTAATTTTATTTTGGAAATTTAGTGGCCTTCCATCTAAATTTTGTCCATTGAATGTTGAAAAACATGTTTAAGATGAGTTTTAGGATTAAGTACTTATGGAATAGATCAAGTCAAACTTTGGAAATTATTTTTAATTAATAACATGTGCTAACCTTATTGGTTCAGTTAACTTTTATAGGTTGAAGGAATGACTTAAGGATTATATGATTCATAAAAATTTATTAGGTGTGAAAAATTCATCTTGAACATTCATTTCCTGGTGTAAGGGATAATGTAAAAATAGATCAAATCACAACCAAAGGATGAGATTATTCTTATGACATGGAAAGTAATCATGTATGTTTAGTTTAGAAAGTGATTATGTAGATATTTAAATAATCCCTCAACTCTAGGAATTTTTTTTTTGAAACAAAAACATTATATATGTACTTTTCTTTCCGAGAAATTAATTGTCTTTTAACCGATCACAAGATTTATGGTTTTGTGATGGTTAAATTTCTAATGACTTTGTTCTCTATCAATATAATTTTGAACATTATGGTTAGATTATTCTTCTATGTCCATATTTTCACTTCACCCAAATTTTATCCTATTGAAATTCCTAGTTTTGTGGTGACTTATGAATTTCTATTTCCCTATTATTAAGATTATATTTTATTAACCCTATTCATGATATGGATTTCCCACAAAAGAATTTTCATGTATCAACCTTTTATTATTTATAACAATTTAAAAATTTGAGGATAATTTTTTTTAAAGGGGTAGGGGGAGAATTTAACACCCCAAGATTTTACTGTATGCCTCTTTTTAAATTTAAGTTATTTTATAACTTACCAACTAAAAAATGATTAAATTATTATAATTTAATTATTATAGTTATATTTTAGATTTTGAGATTGGTGGGAATGAATGAGATTAAGTAAATTATGAAAATATATATTACACATGTTTATAAAATTAATTCATTGGTTACCAATTAATTAGAAATGAAAACTAATTGAATATAAAGGATGTATTTTTATAAAAACACTTTTTATGCCCAAAATGATATTTTATATTAATAAATTAAATTAATCAATATTAGTTTAATATATTAATAAAATTTATACATTATCTTTTCAATTAAAAAATTTTATATTAATCCAAAACATTTTTAGATGCATAAGATAAGAATAAATACAACTTTACACATAACAAGGCTATATTTTTCTAAACACAGTTTTACCTCATTTTAATGGTGAAATTGTTTTAAATATAAATTTTAACAATTTTATAAATTATATTTGAAAAAATAAACATTACTTTAGATATCTTAATATCAAAATTTACTTTGGTTAAAATTTTGGTATTTTTCTGATAGGTTTCATTTTGATGAATAGTAATGTGACTGTTGGAATAAAAATATAACCTTAAGGAATAGTAATATGGAAGTTATAAGAATAAAATAACCTATGAAAGTATAAATAAAATTTATACATATTATAAATTGTAATATATTTTTTGAGACCTTAATTAAGTTTTCAAAGTGTTATAAAATCAAATATAATTTTAAAGTCAATATTTTTCCAATAAATGATGATTTTAATTAAAAATTAAATTTATCATATTTAGAATTTTTTTTTATAAAATGGAGTTTTTTTGAATTCTAAATTTCAAAAAATGGTTAGGGTGAATTTTTGGGATTTTTCTAAAATAGTTGAATTTTTGGTAAATAGTGAAATATGGTAATTTACAGTATATATACATTATAAGTAAAATAAACTACTCATTGAGTCATGGATGATGTAAGAATCAAAATTTTGTAATCAAATGAAATTATTACTTTAATTAGTCACAATAATCAAAACCATTCATAGTATTGAGAAAAAATAATGAACAAATGAATAGAATATTAAAAAAACACCCCTCTTCCACTGTAAATACCACCCCTCACCACCCCTTCTCCTCAAACCTTTCAAAGTTTTTGACTTGTAAAATTTCTGCCCAATACTATTCATAATATCCTGCCTCATTTCCAAGAGCCTTTTTTCTGAAAAATAAAAAAACCAATCCCTTTAAGGAGGTTCTCGAGTAGGAGAATTCAAGAGGTAAAAATCATGTTTCTTTTCATTTATTTTATTTTCAATTTAATTTATTTTCTTATCCTTCCCTCACCTCGCATTTCAAAAGAGAAATTATAAATACAATATAATTTATATACTGAAATTATATCATTTTAATGGAAGATACATAATCAAACTTCTTTCTCTCTCTCTCTATTTTATTCTATAAATGAAAACATCGCCCGTGATGTGTCAATTTACCGATATCATGGACGATGCATTTCATTTTCCATTAACACCTTGTAGGCTAGTCATAAAACCTTTTTTATGGTTAAAAAAATTATAATATAATTATTATAGCCTATTTAATTTTATAAAACCATTATATACACATTATTTTACATAATAAGACAAAACTAGTTCGTGGCGATAAAAAAACCATAAAAAATAATCTAAATGATTATCACTAACATCTTATTTAATGATTCATCCAAACCCCAAATAACCAAACGACTTATATAAACATTTAATGTTATTGAATCCCATTAAGAACATATAACTTTAATTCTAGATATTTATTTCTATTTCACTTGTTCTTTTGTACATTTATACAAGTGAACCAATCTTGAAAACCCAGAAAATGAACACTTCCAAACAACAAAATTGAATCTTATAACTCATCAAGAAGGCCATAAATGGACTTAATAAAATTATAATAAATCAAATAAATGTATAAAACGTAATTAATTAATTAATTAATATATTTAATTTTATTATCTACTATGTTAAGGTCAAGTAAAGAACACTTTCAGACATAATGTAAGAGTTTCTACCCGAACCCCCATTTTCCCTTCTGGTTACGCTTTCTCTATATTTACACCAATATAATGCTTATTTATTTTTATGTAATTGTTATAAATTAGGTTTATATGTTCCAAAATCATACAATCCTTCTTTTATGGGGAAATACATGTTTTAGAAAGGTCCCCTTCTCAAATCTTCCTGATAAGCAAGCCCAATTAAAGGGAATTTCCCGATTTCTTACCCATTATCACGTGCTATCCATAATTTGTTTTCATCCACCATTATTTTTCTTAAATCAATAATTTTATCATTAAGAAATATCATGGTTAATTTTTGGTTTTTTCACAAAAAAATACTCATTCCTCAATTTTAAGGACTCTATGATTTTTCTTTAACCGTATTAAAAAGCTCATTTCTAAAGATTCTTAACCACTATTTAACATGTTTTCACTTCCGTTCGATATAATTTATGACTAAAATATAATTTAATTAAACTTAACTTTTATTTTATTGAATATAAATGTTACAATCAGATTTTATTACAAATAAAAATGGTTCTCTAAAATAAATATTCTCTCCAAAGTAAAAAGGGTTTTTTCTCGTCTCACTTTTAATTCTGTGAGATTTATGCCTTGTTTACCACATGTTCCATGCATTTGTTTTATATAATTCCCTTTCATATATCTAATCATGAGTCTTATTATTCTTATGAAGTTAATTTAATGTTATACCTTCATTGGGTTTAAGATTTCAATGGTTCAAATTTGTATGGGACACTTTGGAATGTTTAAGGATTGTTTTCCTCAAGAATTTATCAATGATTTAATAAGAGTATTTTCATCTATGATTATGATTCAAATATTTATATGTGGTATGTGAAACTTTTATTTATAGAAATATTTTTATTATAAATATGAGTAATTCATTGAACTTAGTAAGTGACGATAAAATCACGCTATATCCCCTAGATGCATCGGTAGGTCTCATGAGACAAGACATAAATGGATTTTAGCTGAGGACTTAACCATTTATTTTTAGAAGTCTTGGATAACTCCTCTATGGTATGTTTATGATGTCTGGCATATGAATTACCTTATTATTACATTAGTAATTAGTAAATCATTTAATTATTCAACTAGTAGAATATCCATGGTTAAGATTCATATGATTATTTCTATGGAATTATTTAGTCATATTTTATTCTTTCCATATTATGCTCAAGATTATGTTCTAATGGAATGCGTTTTTAGTCATTCACCATGACTTATTATTTATATTAGCTTCCTCTATATTACATACCATTATTATGCATCTGAGATCACCCATTTCATATATTTTATTTTTCCCCAGGATGCAAAAAAGAATATTATGAATGACTTGTAGGGATAATCTATGAGTTATGGATGTTTCTAGTGGAGTTACTATGTTGTTTTTTTTCAATTTGTAATGTAAAACTTGTGTTTGTATTCAGTTTTACAAAACTACTAAACTATGCAGTCCTTTAGGATGACACTTCCTTGTCTATTATAACACTATAATAAAATAAGGCTCCGGCTATGGGAAACTGGGGTTGAGGTCCTTACATTATGGATATTTTTAGGCCCTATCTCAAAATTTTAACTCTATTTCCCCCCTTTTACCCTTACAAAGGTGGACAATTTTTACCACAATTACTATTCAAAATGACCATAAATAAAAGGGGACTATTTGAAAAATTTTAACCTCACAATTCCAAATATGGTATACATTTTCAAGATTAATGTTCTATAAGCAACATAAATCAATTTTAATAAAAATGCATAAAACTCAATGAAAAATAATTTTTATAAAATCGTGTTTTTAAGCGTAAAAATGAACCTATACCATAATAAAATATTATGTTAATTAATACAGAATTGTTTCTATTATTTTTAATAAAATTCCTCGTATATTACTTTAAAACTAAATACAAAATAGAGTGAGGTTTTTAAATTAATTTATTAAAAGAAAATAAATTATAGTTTTACGAAATTTAGTATTTTTCACTATTTACTAAAAAATAAATCTTTTTAGAAATATCTGATAAATTAAAGATACAATAATATTGAAATTTATATTTATAAAAATATATTAATTACATAAAATAAAATTTCTAAAAAAGTTATAGGTTAACTATAATTTCCATACACATAATGTGATAAAAACAATTTTTGAAGAAAACATATTTTTGAATCATAAAATGAATTTACAGAAAATTGAGAAATTATTTATTATAAAATAATAAATACATGTGAATTATATAAAAAAATTATACATATTTTTCATAATTTGGTTATTCATATTCATACCATAAATTTATCATCTATTTTAAAATTATTTAATTTAAATAATAATATTTTTTTAGTATATTGTAGTTTTCCTAAAGCTCAACGTCACATGTTTTGAAAGCTATTGAGAACAATATTATTTTAAAATATTTTTTGGGGAATTAAATCCCCCCATAAATAAATTTCATCCTCACAATTTCTATCTATGTAATCAAAGTTTTAATATTTGAAAATATCATTTTTAAAACCCACATCATACATAGGGATAATAAAACATAATTTGAAAAGGGGAAGTGTGAAACATAAAGGTTACCTATAGTAGTACATAATTAGGTTCCTAGATAAGGATAACATCAGATAGAAGTGGAAATATGGATATAGAGGAGAAAAATGATTTTGTAGGAATAATATAGAGTGATATAGATTTTTATCAAAAGAAAGTTAATTACCAAAAAACCATAAACTAGTATAGGATAAATAAGGACATAAATTAATCAGATATGAATTCAAGAACATAATTTTTGTATTTCATGTTATTTTTCAAAAGGATGATGTATTATTTTACTATCCATATCGAGAACACAATGAAATATACTTACTTGATTTCTTTGTTTTTCTTGAGCATAATTTCATTCTTTGGTTGTGCTTAGATCAATTTTGCCTTATACCTCATCTCTAACTCCAAGAAATGAATATCACTGATGATTATTTCATTTATGAAGAATTAAAATTAACTTTTAATGGATCATAATATCCATAATATAATGGAAAGGCATTCCTTATGTCTCTAAATACTTACAAAAACCAAAATGGTTTTCACAAGTTATCGAGTATTGATAAATATTCATATGATTAAATAATACATTAATCTCTAAAACCTCTATAACAACACCCAAAGTTCCACTTAAAACATTCCAAAAATATTTATCTTTAAAAATCCTCCAAAATATGTTCATCCAAATTTAAAACCCAAAAAAATAAAGAATATCTTATCACATATTTTTTACAGGATCAACTTTAACATTTATCCCCAAACATCATAAAGTAGCTCATAATTTCATGTACCATACACATGAATGACATGATCATATTTTGTATTAAAAAATTTATGTACTTTCTTAAAATAGTCTAAATCACAGTAAAAACTCAATGAAAACATATATAATTCTAAAAAAGTAACTCTACACAAACTATAAAATATATTCCACTAATCCAAAAATGCAATAAACTTTAATATAAATCACATTTTTATCAAATCACTAATCAATATTAAGATCAAAAATACTATCCAATTAAATTTATCAATATTATTCATCAATTTATCTCAATAAAAAATTATTTTCTCAACATTGGGAACATACTATGGGTTATCTATGCCTCAATCACGTGTTTTATAGAAATATAATCTTTCCACTAAATCACTTTTCTACGTTATCAGTACCATTCAACATATTCTTGAAAATAATTTAAAAAAAGTATTGAAGAACAATACATATATGTTTCATGATTATTTTAACCATAATATCATTAATAAAAAACTTCTATAATATAATTATAAAATCCCAATACATAAACATTTCAATCATTCCACTTCCTTCTAAAACCATTAAACATGATTTGTCATCTTATTCCTTAATTATTCATTTGTGCAATATGGAATTTGAATCTTTTCCTAATATTCTTCAATTTCAATTTAATAAAATTTCTTACTTCTATCATAATAAATAGTATTAAAATAATTCATATGTTTCATATTTCATTCATAGTCTCTTTATCGACAGTAGTAAAACCTTTACTTGTATAACCTTTATGATCCTCTTCTAAAGCTTTCCCCCTAGGGAATATATTTGAATAATTCAAATAATTTATATATTTAAAACAATCAAACATAGATGATAAAATTTATAATACATTATTCCCAGCCATTATTCTGACAAAAAGTTTTCATTTTCCTCGATAATTTACATTTTATGCCCTTGTTTTCCACACATAAAACATTTTCTTATTCATTTGAGTCATTTCATTAAGTGATTATTTCAAAATTCTGGACATGGTGGAAATTTTATATTCTTTTACTCTGTGGTATTTACCACATTAAATTTTATAAAACTCTATTTTTATATTACTAGGAATGTTATGAAACTCACCTAGGTTCATGTTTTTATTATAAATTGAGATAGATGGTTAGGTATAACAATGAAAATTTTCACTCCAACTTTTATCATGATTGGTTCATCATTAAAGAGACTATTTTATTGTAATTTTTACAAATTGTTATCTTAGTCCCTCCATAACATGATAAGAAAACCCTATTTCATATCATGAGAAATTTTTTTGAGGCGAACGATCATATAGTCATGAAAATCATTCACAGGATGTCCAAATCATGAAACATTTTTTTCAATCTATGTCACCTTATGTTTAAACTAGTTCATTCACAGTAATAATATATTAAAATACTTTAGAATGGTTTATAAATGTAATTCCAATTAACCTAATCATATCACCCAGGAATGTTTAGCAAGGTTTATAGTCTTAATCCCACTCATCATGCACCAATGACGATCAAGTTAATTCCCAATCAACTCTTTTCAGAGTTGTTATACCTAGGTGTATCTATTCCGTAACTGCATATACTTTCTAGTATCTATAAAAGAACATATTTTTTTAAGAAAACCACACTCCTTTATTTACCATAACATAATATGTTCTCTTACACATAGGCTTATCCTAAGGGTTCTCACTAATTGTTTTTTGTCATAATCATAACAAATGACAAAACGATACTTTGATACCAACCGAGGTAACTCAAAAAAATAGACATAAATATTAAATAAATTTATATTAATTTTCAATACATATCAAAATTATAAATTCCTTATAATTTTAAAGGTTTAATTCCTTTGGAAACTAGATATATAAGAAACTTATTTAATAAAATATTTTCATCATATTCCACAATGTTCTTGTCACATATTACACTTATTAGACATACCCTAATTAAAACATTTCTTAATATCCTATAGAAAGGAAGCACGATAAAGGGTGAGATCTTATGATCAGTAAAGGTAAACATTAGATATATCAATCAATGATCATAAGTGAGCATAACGATAATGTTATGAGAACATGATCATAACTTAAGAAATTCATACCGTATCAGTCAAATATCTTTAATCACGAATCATAGAATAAGGGTTTTTAAATATAAAGGTATATGAAACAATAGTAAAAAATTATTAATAATTAAACACGATCCCTGAGATTATATCATTATCACAAGACATGTTTCTAGCATACACATAAATATAAAAAATCATTTCCTTAGTCAAGGATCACAACTAATACTATTTTAGTGGATTGGGTTCACTTCCAATTCCATATTTTCTATATTCAAGGTTCCCTCCATAGACTTTAATATTGTACTGAGTCACTCATTAAACTGGGTTCACTCCCCATTCTAGTTTAAATTATCTTGTGAGATATGATTTTTTACCCAATGTATTGGTGGTCTAAATAATTATGTACCCACCCATCACATAATGAAAACCATAAATATATGTGCCAAAAAATCATAAAACATCCATAATATCATCATAACATGACCCATGAAAAATAAATGGGTTTTTTAAAAATATCATCATCAAATAATAATAATTTATCCAGAGAAATATAGATAATGGTATCATAATATCATTCATTATCTCATCATATCTTAATTAACCCGTGGGACAAAAATGGGTTTCTTGTAATCATCCTATGATAATCATCATAATTATTAATCCATAAAAGTGTATGGAATCATAAGATAATATCCCTAGTTAAATATAAAAAATCTTAAGTTATGTTTACATAGATGAAAAATAACTTTAAAAGAACATTCTAACCTTTCTTTGATAACATGAGAAAATTATCATTTTCTATTTATTACATTTTAACTATAAATTACTAGAATGTTGAGAAAATTATTTTATTTTAAAATAAACATAGAAACTTGTAAAGGAATATTTAATGAAAATAATGGTTATAATGATGGGAAAATTCATTCCTATCATTTATGTTTAAAGAGAACATTATTTTTATAAAATTTAAAAAAGTAAAAAATGACTTGTTCAGAAAAATGTATTTAAAAATATGGATTTTAAAACTTCTTAAATATAGTAAAATGTAATGAAAATAACCTTTTTAAAAAATTTCATTTATAGTTAAAACATAAATAAAACAATTTTGAAAAGCATGGATATAAAATTAAAAGTTCATTGACCAAAGAGGAAATAAGGTATTCTTTTCTTTAAAAACATTTTCTATATCATTTTAAGTAACAAAAAGAGTAAAACTAATACATAAAAATTATAGGAATAAATAGATGAGAATAAAATATATGTCGTTTAAAGAAAAACAACCATATAATTTCCCTTAATGTAAATTTATCATAACAATCTTAGAAAGAAATGAGGTTGTCACAAAAACCCTTACCACTTTGGTAACTTATGAATCATAACCCCCATGAGTGAAATAAATTCAAATGAAACTTTAAATAACATTAATATAATGTTATTAATGATTATATCATATCAAAGTGACATTATATGAACTAAATGAATTAAATAAGTGGTGAATATGACATATGTCTCATAGAAACAAAAGTGAGATGAGAAACCCATACCTCAAGACCCATATTATTTGATACACATTAAAAAATCTTGTATAATAAATATATATTTATTATTATATATATCATATATATATATCCATACATTACTTTATATAAATCCTTTATTATTTCTGATTATCCTTTTATTGACACTTTCTTCATTAAATTGAATATTCAGGAGAAAAATGGCATGCTTTTCATGCTTGTTTTGGTACTATGGTTTCATTTATTTCAACTTGATCATGGTTTTATCATCTCAAATATATTAATAATTATAAAATTATTATATTTATTTATTATATACACTTTTATAACCATTCATTGAAATCATTGATGAAAAATTAATTACACCACTTCATGGAGACGGTAGTCCATACGTACGCACGAGTGATGTTTCCACTTTTAGATGGATAGGAAAAAAGGTAAATAATAATTTAAAATTAAAGAATCATTATTATAACATAAGTATCATATATATTCATTAAATCAATCCTTATTACCATCTATATAAAAAATAAATGAAAATTGAATCACATCACTTCACAGAGTTGGCGGCCCACGTGTACGCACGAGCGACATAATCATTTTCTTATAGATGAGAACGTAAAAAGGTAGATAATATATTATAATTTAAGAATAATAATAATTTAATAAATATCATATATAAACATTAAATAAATCATAATAACCAACCATCAAATATGTTGATGGAAAATAAATCATATCTCTACGTAGAGGTGGTAGTCTATACGAATACACGAGTAATACCTTTATGTCACATTAGATGGAAATGAGGTGGAAAATTATTGACCAATAAAAATAATAACATATAAATATTTTTATTATATTTTATTCATTACGTTTGGTTTTATATACTACATTTATAGGAATTATAAGAAAAAATATACATTGAAAGAGTTGGGCAAGTTGATTATCTCTTATTTGGGAGACCTCCTTTGGCTTACACCTTAAGCCTTATTAGGATGGTATTATGGAAATAAAAGGGCCTCTAGGATTAAGGTAATGAATATAGGAGGGTATTAGTTTTGGTATTTACTAATATATAGTCCTCAAAATTTATGAATAAAGTAGAAGAGGAGGTTTTTTTTATAAGCGAGAGAAATGACAAAATTAGAATTACTTAAAATATTTAAATATAATATATATCATAATCATATAAAGTGAAAAAAATATCAATGATTTTGATTTTATGAAATGATAATGTCTAAATATCTATAACAATGAAATTTATATGCATTTATGATGCATTTTAAACCTTATATTTTGGTTTAACCCCCTCGTTAGCCCTTTTTAATCTTAACTATGGTAACACATTTTTTTTGCATTAAGGGTCTTAAATTTAATTCTATGGTTTCAAGAAGCCCAAAAATGGTATGTGGATGAATATTTATACTATTTATAACCCCAATTTTCCTATTAAAATATATATTTTTTATTTTCAAATCATTTATTTATATATTGTTTATCATAAAATATCATTAAAGTCATTTTTGGGACTATTCATTTAATTTGTCTTCCAAGTCATCAAGACATAAATAGAATTAGAATATAAACACATTTACCATAATTTATAAATTATAATTATCTATTAAATTCTTTTAATAACTCAATTCATCCAAAACATATCAATTTAGTTTTTGAAATAAATTACCTTGATTTTTCTAATGCATGCACAAGAACTGTATTAGTGTTGCATAAGAATTTTAGGTAATTATATCATCAAAAAAAATTACTATCATAAAAATAATTTATTTATTTTCAAAATATGTTCTTATATTCATTAATAACTTCTATTTATCTTTACTATGACATATAAGAAAAATTAAAATCAAGAGAGTGGAATTTTATATTTATATATTTCTTAAGATAATATAAATGTTATAATCAATGGAAACTGAAAATAAATTTCCATATTTTCATTTATAGGATGCATTGTTTTAATAATCACTCATAAATTAGGATAAATTCAAGTTTTATGGTTATTTTAGTCCATATCAAAAAGTTTTAACCCCATTTTAACTGTTTTAGCCTTACCAAGGTGACAAATATTTATCATGGTTATTATTCATAATAAAAAAATAAAAATGGAACTATTTACAATATCTGAACCTCCTGATTCCAAATATGTAATAAAGTTTTCATTATTTAATTTCTATAAGTGGTATAAATCAATTTTAATATAACTGTGTAAAATGTGACCAGAAAAAGTTTTTAGAAAAAAATGTTTTTAAGTATAAACATTAAATTATACAAAAATGAAATAAAATATTGATTCCTAAGAAATTATTTAGATTATTATTAATTAAATAGATATTATATTAATTTAAAACCAAATAAAAAATGTAATGGTAAATTTAAATTACTTTATTTTAATAAAATAAATGACAGTTTTACAAAATTTGGTATTTTCCCCATTCACTGAAAAGATAAATCTTATAGAAAAATACAAAATATTCACTATAAGATAAATTATAATAAAAAAATATTAATTCCCAAAAATAAATTTTCTAAAATATTTAGAGATTAATTATGATGTCCACACATAAAATGCATTAAAATCCATTTGTTTAGAAAACTTATTTTTAAATCATAAAATAATATTAAAAATTATGTACTTTTTTATCATGCATTAATAAATAAATTTGAATTATACAAAATATTTATACATGTTTTTCATAATATTAATATTCCTATTCAGACTGCCAATTTAATGGCTATGTTATAATGGTCATTTAAATAATAATATTTTTATATTATATTAGAATTCTCTTAAATCTTGGTGTTGCGTGTTAAGAAAGCTATCATGAATAATATTTTTTTTAAAATTAAATTTTATTGTGTTATAAAATTATAACCATCATAACTCTAAAACATAATTTTAATAAATTATATTCAACAATTAAATTCATGTTCATAATTTCAATGAAAATCTGAGGTCAAGGTAGATGAAAAACTAAATTCTTTATGAAGTCATTCCAAGAATGAAAAATGAAAGATCTATTTACTAGAAGTAGTTTAACATTTAAAATTGAAAAACACCTTTCATAAAATAAGAAGTTTATAATTATGAATATAATAGGGAATAAACTTTAAATAAATGAATAATTCATTATTATAACATGATATGAACATTTATAAACTATTAATAAACTAAAAGATAAATATAATAACCTTTTTAACTTTGTCTTTAAATTATGAACATTCCATAATTATGAATATGAAACTTTATATTCATTAAAATATTAATGACTTTATTTTTTTCATTATATATAATTTCGCTTTAAATATATAATATTTTATGAATTATAAACACTTTATAATGCAATTTTTATTATGTAAATTTTTTACATAATATAATATCATATATTTTATATTATTTAAACCCTGAAAAAATCAATAATAAAAAATATTTTGATGTGGATTAAATAATATCCCAAATAAGGCCCTTTATTTTGAACAATTTAAATCAATTAATTTATAAACTATTCATAATTTAAAATATAAAAAATTTTATATTTTGGCCTTATTTTATAATTTATAACTCTTTATAAATTACCATTTATAATTTATAAATAGACATTTTATTTTTTAGATTACAAGACATGCCACAAATTTTTTTAAAAGGTACTTCAGATAATAACATTTAATATTTAAGGAATATTTATTTTTAAATGCTTCATAAACATTTATTATTTTATTTTTAAAACTTTTATAATTAATTAAACATTTATTAATTATTAAATATTCCAAAAATAATTTTTATTATAATTTATAATCATTTTTTAAATTATAATAAAACTTAACAAAATATTTTTTTTGAAATTTTCTATTTACCCATACATAAGAAACCCTTTTTTCACAAAGGTAACCTATTTTAAATTTAAATAGATCACATTTGGAATTTTATGTAATGGAAAACCTCAGGGACCTTATAACGCCCCGTGATTTTATGGTAACTATATTCTTAAATAAATTCAATTCATTTGATAATTTACATTGCACACAAAATTATTTAATATAAGTCATATAAAATCACACAGATAACATGATACAAACTTTATAAATGACCAATGAGTGAAATAAGAGGTATTTATAGAAGTTAAGGAACCTATATCGATTAAATAGTAACTTGACCTTAGGAATCGTAATATGACCTTTATGGATAGTAAATTGGGAAAATGAATATTAACCTCACCCATGAAATTATAAATAAAATTTAGGCATTTTATAAATGTAATTATGATATAGTTACATCATAGTATAACTAAATAAATATTAAAAAAAAAAATTGTTTTAGTGCTGGTATTTTTTTAAGTCATAAATATTTAATTAAAATTTTGTAATTAATAAAATTATTTAAAAGAAAATTTATTTTCATAAAATATATTTATAAATTAATATTTTTTTCCTTATGATTTTAGGATAATTTTATGATACCTTATTTAATTTTTCAGAGTGTTATGGAATGAGTTATAAATTTAAAATCTGTATTTTTCAAGTTGACCATGATTTCAATTAAAAATTAAATTTATAATATTTATAAACTTATTTTCATAAAATATAGTTCATTTTTTTATTCTATACATTAAAAAAAATTTAGGTTTAATTTTTGGGATTTTTCTCATATACTTGAATTTTTGGTGAATAGTAAAATATGATAATTTAGGGTATATATACATTATAAGTTAAATACAATATTCATTGAGTCATAGATTATGTAATCACCATTGGTTCGTACTCACATGAAAAAATTACAATATTTAGTCAGAAGAATCATCACTATTTCTTATCTTGAGATAATTTAATAAAATAATGAATAAAATATTCACAAAACACCCCACTTCTCCACTATAAATACTACCCCTCACCACCCATTATCCTCACACATTCCAAGATTTTATCCTTGTCCAAATTCTATCCAATCCTCTTAAAAAGTCTCTTCCCCATGTCTGAGATCTTTTGGTCTCATAAAATTCCTAAAAGAAGGTCCCTTAAGGAGGTTCTCAAAGAGAAGAATTCAAGAGATAAATCATGTTTCATTTTCTTTTAATTTCCTTTTTCATTTCTTATCCTTTCCCCACTTACTTTGTCCAAATGATCATGATAAATTAAATATCATATATACACTATAATTATATCTTTTTAAGGTAATATTCTTCATCAAACTCCATTATCTCTCTCTCTCTCTCTCTTATTTTAAAAATGAAATCATCGTTCGTGAGGTGCCGATTTACAACCTTCATGGGTGATGAAATTTTGTTCTTAATTTTATATTTCAAGGATGGTCATGAAACCATTTTTATAGTTGAAAAAAATTATAAAATATGTATTTAATTTCATTTAGTGTTTTTTAAGCATTATATATACATAGTATAAATTAATTAAACAAAACTAGTGTGTGATGATAAAAAAAATGCCAAAACAATCTAAGTAATTATCACTAAACTTTTATATGATGATTCATCATCATACCATATAACCATATGATATATACAACCATTTAAACTTTTTTATTTTCATTAATAATATATAATTCCCATTCAATATAATTATTCCCATTTTAATTGAACTTCATTACAGATAAATAAGTGAACTGATCATGAAAACCAAGAAAACGAGCACTCCCAAATGATGAAAGTGTATATTTTAACTCATAAAAAAAGTTCATAAATAGAATTAATAGAATTATAATAAATAAAATACATGTAGTAAAGGTTTTTAATTAATTAATTAATATATTTAATCTTATTATCCAGGACATTAATATTATGTGAAAAACACTTTCAGACATAAGGTAAGGGTTTTTTCATCTCACTTTAATTTCAATGAGATTTCCACTATTTTCCACTTATTTCTTATATTTGGTTTATGTATAATGTAATTTTTTATATAATATCATTATTATATTTATATTCATGCTATTAAATTATTCATTTAATGATTATAAAATTTTGGACATACAATTCTATTGATTACAATGTGGTAAGGGACTTTGTCTCAATTTCCATTTCATTGAGACTTACATGGTATTGTGCACTTAATCATTTTTTAATGGTGTATCTACTTACCTTTTAGGATTATTTTTCATGTGACATCATATTTTCCTTAAATATCCGTATTATTGTATCATGGATATGATTATTGTATTAGTTGTATACCATTTTAAATACAATGTTTATTTTGAAATTTGTTTTAACTGGGGAAATATTGATGAATCCATATGCTCTAATCAATTAAGATATTTTCATAAATTATATTTTTCATGAATTGAATCTATGTATGGAGAATTATTTTGAATTATTTTGTTATGGGTGGGTCCAGATATAGCCCCTCGATGCGTTGACATGTCTCTTGAGACAAAACAATTGGTGAAAAAACTGACATGTTTGTTTCCAAACCGAATCAGATGGGTTTCTACCCAAAAACAAAAACTATATTGAAGGTATAATGGTTCATGTTCTAGATAAATGAATTCCAATAAATAAAAATTTTCTTCATTCAGTATTCATTTATTACTTTCCATGAGATTTTCACTATGACAAATTCTATGGATGCATTTTTTATTCCTAGTTTATTATTGGAATGTGTTATTAAAATAATTTACCTTTCCTTAATTTATATGCCTTACTGAATTTAATTTACTTATTATTAATTCATATAACCTTTATTGAGCATTTGAACTTACCCTTATTATGTTTTCTTTCCCCAGGTTATAAAGAGGAATCCTTTTAATGAGTTTCAAGGATGCTATTTATTTCGTTTTAATATGTATCATGTTTGTATTTTCTATCTAGAACAATGTATTATGGGTATAATGTATGTAATTTGGTCTTCCAAAACATCTAAACTAATTGTTCCTTTGGTATTTTATTCCTTTTAATCATGGTAATGTAATTAAATAATGCACCAGCTCTGGGTTTTTGGGGCTGAGGTGTCACAATTGGTATTAGAGGAAGTTTACCACCAACCTTGGAAACTAGATTTAGAAAAGATAGTTTAAAATACATAACCCTAAGATATACTTTGATGATAATCATAGAAGAACATCCTAGAAATTTGGTTAAGTATAGATCATGTGGGTATTCCTAGAAATACATCCCTTCCTGGTTACTACAAGTGAATGTGGTTCTGGCACATGTGTACCTAGGAGTAACAACTCTAATATGGCGTTCTGGGCCTAACTTGGGGTAACCTATTATATGAAAGCGAGACTTACTATGTACCTAGTTTGACACTCCCAGGGTATATAATTAAAATAATTCACATTTTTTTTATAAACCAGTTTGAAGGGTTTAAAAGTAAATTTGTCCTCAATGAAACCATATTTACGGTTATGAGATTAGCTATGCATAAATTTTCAATTTATGTTAAGTGTTTTTCTAATTGAAAATTATGCATTATGATTCACAACTTAATTTAGTGTATTACATTATTTAATGATGGTTCCTAATGAAAGAAAGGGAATCAATACCCGCAAACAATGTATGGATTTCCCCAATGAGAAAGTAAATATAGTTAGTGTTGGAGTTGATTAAATCATGAATATATTATGAGAACTTACTTAGTTTATGATGAATAACCATACTACACCCATGCTGGATCATTTCATGCAGTAGAAGCCCCCATATTTTAGTGGGATTACTTATCCATTGGTATCTGAGCAGTGGATCAAGTCCCTTGAAAAGATATTTTTATCATTGGGATGCAATGAAAATGAAAAGTTAGTACTGGAGATATAATAACTCTAGGGAGATTCTAACAAATTATGGTCATTGATCCAAAATACTAATGAGGAATAAGAAATATAAAACATGTATTGGAGAACTTTTAAAGGGACATTCTTAAACAAATACTTCCCTCATGATCAATGAACTAAAATAAAGAGAAAATTACTTAGGTTAAAGAAAAAGGAAGAAGCGAGTGTTATGGAGTATGAGGGTACCATTACAGGACTATCCAAGTATGCTATAGATTACATATGTGATTCAGAAGACAAGATTGATCATTTCTTTGAAGTTCTTAATCCAAGTATCCAAAGGGAGATAGCTTCTCAAACATTTTCATCATATAATGAAATACTATTAAGTTTCCTCAAAATAGAGAATGAATTTTATAGATACAATTTGTTTAAGTGAAATCAAGAAAATAAGAGGTCTTTTGATAACCATGGATAATGTGGTGTTCCAAAGGAGAAGAAGGGAATGGAGAAATTCCTATTATGCAAAAACTGTGGAAATAATCATCTTGGAAAATACTTGAAAGGCATGAGAGTTTGTAATAAGTGTGCGTAAAAGGTTCATTAATCTAATACATTCAAGGGGAAGATAAAAATCAACAATTTTCAATGCTAGAATTGTAGAGAGATGATAAACTATGAAAATAATTTTCCTAAGTGTCAAGGGAACTTTCCTCAGAAATGGCCAGTAGAGAAAGGGTAAGATTGTGCAATCAAAACTACCAAGGTTAAAGTTACCAATGATGGGGTAGAAGTTACTTCAATAATTTTCTCAAACCTATCCAATAATTTATTTTATTCTTAATTATCATATTTTTTTATATCATCCCAGTTTGATAAAAAAATAGATATTTACCTTTTGATTTAATAAAGGAGTTGTCAGTCAAAACTCCTAAGGGAAGTATCATTGCAACAAAGACGTTTCAGTCTATCCACTTTATGACACATAAAAATACCCTAGTTACTGACCTTATAATTATACTTATGATTGAATTTTATATAATCCTTGGTATGAATAGGCTTTCAGACTAGGATGCAAAAAATTATTGAAAGAAGAAGAAAGTTACAATTTTTGAGAAATGTATATAATCCTTTATCTTTAAAATAGAAACCTCATTATCTAATTCTTATCTAGATCCAACTCTAGTAGCTTTATTAAATGAAATTATTGGGGTGTAATAGAAATCATCATCTATGTATTATTAAATAAATCTTAGAATAGAGGATGTACCAATTTTCAAAAAATATATTGATGTGTTTATAGAGGGCTTACCTGGACATCCTATAGATCGGGAATTCAAGTTATCTATTGATTTAATTTAGGGTGAAAGAACTATACCAAAGACTCCCTATATAATGGACACTATGTAATTGGTGGAACTAAATAATCAACTTGAGTAATTGAGTGACACATGATTTATTCTTCATAGTGTTTCTCCATGGGGACCCCATGGTATATTTTTCAAGAAGAAAGATGGATCCATGAGGGTTTGTATTGACTATTGAGAAATAAATGCTATTAAAATAATGAACAAGTATCCTCTTCCTTGCATTAATGATTTCTTTGATCAATTTTAGAGAGCTCAATATTTTTCGAAGATTGAACTTTGAAATGAATATCATCAACTTCATGTGAGGAATGAAGATATTCTAAAGAGAGCATTTCAAACCAGGTATAGACATTATGAGTTTACAGTAATGCCATTTGGACTAACCAATGAACCCTTCAACTTCATGGATATAATGAATAGAGTTTTTGATAAATATATTGAAGATTTTATTGTGGTATTTATTGATGACATTTTGATATATTACAAAATCTATGAGGAGTATGATAACCACTTGAGTGTTGTTCTGGAGACTCTTAGAAGAAAATATTTATATGGAAAGTTTAGAAAATGTGAATTATGGATTCAAACGGTCTATTTTCTACGCCATATTTCATATAAGGATGAAATCTCAGTTGATCCTATAGAGAAAAATGAAGTCCAATAATGGCTTCTAGAAACAAAAATAACCGAGGTACATAGTTTTATTGGCTTAAATGGTTACTATTGGTGTTTTGTTCAGAATTTTACTCGTTTGGATAACAAGATAACCAAGATTACATGTAAAGGGGTTAAGTTTATATAGAAAAAACAATATAAAAAATAATTTTAATAATTGATGATAATATTGGTCAATACTTCAATTTTGAATCTTCCCTCTGGAAATGATTTTCTTTTGATATACAATGATGCATCAAAGAATGGATTGATTTGTGTCTTTTTAAAAAATGATAAATTTATTGTTTATGCATCAAGCCATTTAAAGACATGTGAACAAAATTATCCAACTCATGACCTTGAGTTTGCAGCCATAATATTTTCTCTGAAAATATGGATACACTATCTCGATGGTATAGTATGTGAGATATATACGAATCACAAGAGTTTGAAATATATTTTTACACAGAAATAACTCAACATGAAGCAAAGAAAATGACTTGAGTTACTCAGAGGTTTTTATTATTCAATACACTACCAATTAGGAATGGAAAATAAGGTACCAGATGCATTAAGCAGGAATGATCATGGACTCTTGACCTAAATGGGGATTGAGAGAGATCCAACGTTCAAGGATCTAGTAAAGATGGATATGAGAATTGGTAAGGAATAGGAAACCTCATTAAATTTTCAAATGATTGCTAAACTATATTTACTTGAAAGGTTAAAAATATATCAATCTGATGATGACAATTTTCAAAATAAAATTAAAGTCTTTAAGGATGGGAGATTGGTAGAATTTGTGGGAGGTGGGTTGGCGTCCATCGGTGTTTTGGACGTGACCAAAATCAGGATGGTTTCTGTTTTCCGACCTCTTCATCAATGGTGTTCTCTAGTGTTTCCTACACCGAATCTATCCATTCTCAATGCTAAGGTTTTTGTTTTCATGGATGTTTTTTTCGGATTGTTCACATTGATGGTTCGGTGTGTGGTCTTTTGGTTTTGTTGATACCGTTGTTGCCGGTGAGTTGCTCTCACCAGTGTTGATGATGTTCATACAACGACTAATAATAAGTCTGTTCATCTCATGGCTTCTGTGGTGCTTGGGATGGTTTTCTTTAATGTCACGACTCTGGCGATGATCCGGTGGTTCTGGCATGGTGCGACCGTTCCAGCAAAGATGGTGTCAACGTCGACAAGATGAACATCAGTGATGATGATGGCTTTGGCGTCATGCTGCATTGATTCACGTAAGGCGCATGGCTCGAGGGTGTTTCTCTATTTTTTGAATTTTGAATGTGATATTTTGGGGTGTTGTGCGGTTTGTATGTGTTCCCACTTAGCCTCAAAGTGTATATTTTGAAAATTAAAAAAAAGAGGATTTGGAGTGGAGTGTCATGATGCCTAGTTTTTCAATAGGTGAAGGTTGAAAGACAACAACTTAAAGGATTCATGCAACCTATTTATATACTTTTTTATAAATGGGAAGATATTATGATATAGTTTTTCATAGGAATACCAAGGAATCAAAAAATAAATGATGTAATATGGGTTATTGTTGATTGACTTACCAAATCTACACATTTCATTGTAATAAGGGAAGATTTTCCTCTCTAGCATCTAGTAATATTCTAAATTAAGGAGGCTGTAACACTTCATGATACACCTATATCAATTGTGTCTAATCAAGATCCCCTATTTACATCAAAATTATGGAATAGTATATAGAAATATTTGGATATTGAGATTCATATGAGTACTTCCTATCACCCAAAAACCGACAGACTGTCTGAAAGGACTATTCAAACATTGGAAGACATGTTGAGATCATACTCACTTGATTTTCATGGTATGTGGGATCAATACTTACCTTTTGTGGAATTTTCCTACATTAATAGTTTCCATTCTTGTATTCATATAGCCCCATATGAAGCATTATGTGGAAAGAGATGTTTAACTCCAACTTTTTGGGATGAAGTTAGTGAGAGGAAACTTATAGGCCCATGACATTTTGAAAAGAAAATGATAAAGGTGAAAACAATCGAGTCCCATATTAAAGCATCCCAAAGTAGGGAAAAGGGTTATGCTGACAACCAAAGAAAGTATTTGGACTTTCAAGAGGTAGATCATATATTTTTGAAAGTATCTCCATGGGATGGTTTCTTAATGTTTGGTAAGAAAGTAAAACTGAGCCCTAGGTACATCAGACCAATTGAAATTTTGGAAATAATTGGAGTTGTGGATTACCACTTAGAAAGGCCATAAAGTTTCTCAAAATTTCATGATGTGTTCCATGTGTCATTGTTAAATAAGTACATTCAAGACCCAACACATGTACTCACTTATGAAGAAATAGAAATGGAACCTAATTTGTCTTACTATGAAGAGCCTATCGAGATTATTAAAACAAGAGAGAAAGTATTGAGAAATTAGATGACTCCTATGGTAAAAGTTCTTTGGAGAAAACAAAATATGGAGGAAGAAAATTGGGAACTTGAGGATGTTATAAAAAAGAACCACCCTCATCTTTTTAGAAGGAAATTTTCATAAAACTTTCGAGGATGAAATTTTTATAGGAAGAAAGAATATAAGAACCCATGATTTTATGGTAAGTATCCTCTTAAATAAATTCAATCCATTTGATAGTTTAGAGTGTACACAAAATTATTTTATATAAATAATTTAAATTCCCATAGAGAACCCAATACAAACATTATAAATGATGAATGAATGAAATAAGTGGTATTTCAAGATTTTATAGAAATTATACTGAAAAAATATTAACCTGACATTAAGAATAGTAATAAAAGCCTTATGAATAGTAAATCATCCAAATGAATAGTAACCTCACCCATGAAATTGTAAATAAAATTTATACCTTTTATAAATTAAATTATGATATAATTATATCATAGTATAAGTAAATAAATATTTTAAAAATTATTTTTTAATAGTTGGTATTTTTGTAAGTCATAAGTATTTAATTACAATTTTATAATTAATAAAATTATTTAAAAGAAAATTTATTTTCCTAAAATGTATTAATAAATTAATTTTTAGTTTTCTTATGATTTTAGGATAATTTTATGATACTTTAGTTAATTTTTCCAAGTGTTATAAAATGAGTTATAAATTTGAAATCTGTATTTTTTTGAGAAAATGATGATTTTAATTAAAAATTAAATTTCTCATATTTATAAATTTATTTTCATAAAATGGAGTTAATTTTTTTATTTTACATAGTAAAATTTTAAGTATTAATTTTTGAGATTTTTCTAAAATACTTTAACTTTTGGCGAATTAGTAAAATATGACAATTTACGGTATATATACATTATAAGTTAAATAAACTATTCATTGAGTAATAGTTGTTGTAAGAACCATTGGTTAAAAATAACATGCACCAATTACTATATTTAGTCCCAATAATACTCAATATTTCTTTTCTTGAGCCAAAATAATAAAATAATGAACCAATATTCAAAATACACCCCACTCATCCACAATAAATACCACCCTCACCAACCCTTCTCCTAACACATTCTATGATTTGATCCTTGTCAAAATTCTATCCAATAATCTTCCCAAGTCTCTTCCCCATGTCCAGGATATCTTGGTCTCATAAAAATAACAAAACCAATGTCCCTTAATGAGGTTCTCAAAGAGGATAATTCAAGAGGTAAATTGTCTTTCATTTTCTTTTAGTTTTATTTTTCATTTCTTATCCTCTCATCATCTTCTCTGTCAAAATGTTAATGATAAATAAAATATCACCTATATAATGGAATTATATAATGTTAATTCAATATAATTCATTAAACTCTTTTCCATATCTCTCTCTCTCTCTCTTATTCTAAAAATGAAATCATCGTATGTGAAGTTCCGATTTACAACCTTCGTGGGCGATGAACTTTCATTCTTCAATTTATATTTCAGGGATGTTCATGAAACCATATTTGTGGTTGAACCAGATTATAAAATATTTATAAAATATTATGTAATGTTCTAGAACCTTTTTATATACATATTATTAATTAATTAAACAAAACTAGTGCATGATGATCGAAAAAATGCGAAAATAATCTAAGCAATTATCAATAAAATTTTAACAAATGATTCATCCTCATAAAATAGAAAAAATGATATATATATAAGCATTTACACATATTTATGTTCATTAAAACTATATAATTAAATTTCTTGAGAATTATACCCATTTTACCTAGACTTCACTACTTATAAATAAATGAACCTATCATGAAAACCAAGAAAGCGAGCACTCTCAAATGATGAAATTATATTTTTTAACTCATAAAAAAGTTTATAAAAAATATTAATAAAATTATAATAAATCAAATAAATATATTAAAGGTTATGAATTAATTAATTAGTTGATTCAATCTGATTATCCCAAACATTAATATCAAGTGCAGAACGGTTTCAGATTTAAGGTTAGGGGGTTCTCATCTCACTTTAATTTCCATGAGATTTCAATTATTCACAACTTATTTCTTATATGTGGTGTATGTATATTTCCATTTGATATATAATATCATTAATATCTTTATATTCATTCCATTCAATGATTATTTTGATGATTATTAAAATTTTAACATACAATTCGATTGATTACATTGTGGTAAGGGACTTAGTCTCAATTTCCATTTCTTTGAGACGTACTTGATATTGTTCACTTAATAATTTTCTTATGGTGTATCGACTGAAATTTTGGTAATATTTTTCATGTGAAATTTTATTTCCCTTAAATATCCATATTTTCGTATCATGGATATAATTATTTTTTAAGTCGTATACCATTTTACATATGATGCTTATTTTTAAAGTTGTTTTAACTGGAGAAATATTGATGAATCTATATCGTCTAATAAATAAGGATATTTTAATAAGTAATATTATTCATGAATTTAATTTATTTATGAATAATTATTTAGACTTTCAGTGTTGGTTGGGGAATTCTATAACCCCCAGATTCATCGATAGAGCTCACGAGACAAAATAGTTGGCGACAAACCCTTCGTGCTTATTTCCAAGTAGAATCACATTGGTTTCTACCCATAGAATTAAACCATCTTGAATGTATAATGGTTCATGTTCCAGATAAATGATGTTTAATAAATTATAATTGTCTTCATTCATTATTCATTTTTTACTTTCCATGATATTTTTACTATGAAAGAAATCTATGGATGCATTTTTTATGCCCAGTTTATTAATGGCATGTTTTATTCAGCTTATTTACCTTGATATAATGTCTATGCCTTATTGAATTTACTTCACTTATTATAAATTCATATAACCCTTACCGAGAATTTTATCTCACCCTTATTATGTTTCCTTTCCCTAGGTTATGAAGAGGAATACTTTGAATGAGTTTCAAGGATGCTGTTTAATTCATTTTAATATTTATCATGTTTTCATTTTCTATCTTTCTCAATGTATTATGGGTATCGTGTATGTAATACAGTCTTAAAAAGCTACTAAAATGATTGGTTCATTGGGATTTGATTATTTTTAATAATTCCAATGAAATAACATAATACACCAGCTCCAGTTTTTTGGGGTCGAGGCTTTAGAGACCTCTACACATAACATTATGCATAAGGGTAACTCTAAGTTAAATTTACAAAGATCCTATCTACATGATGGTAATATCCTATAACCTTGATACAAAAGATTATTTGTGAAAGTAAAATAATATTACCTTTACATAAAACCATCTATTAGGATCACTTTAAGATAAACATATTGGGGGGGGGGGGTGAATTGGTGTGGGATTACTTTTTCCCACTTTAAAACTTTTATCCCTTTTAATTCATCTATCACTTATTTAGTGAATGATCCTATGGTCTTTTTCAAATGTGATTAGCAAGAATGCACATAAACTAATAAAGCATATTGAACACTAGGATTTATTAAATAGGTTTTTCTATAAAGTGGATGACTACATCCTTAGTGTACAGTGGTTATTATCCCACTTGTACACAACTTTCCCTTTATTATCAAGAAAACCATAGGCATGGGTATGACCTTGAACCTATTATCCTGGTACCAAATAGTTTTAAAGAAATCTTAAACTTTTAATCACAATATTATAGGATATCATCCCTTACCGTATTAAGTGATCAACAATGTAATACACGTATTCTTCTCTAGACTCTAATGAATCTAATAAAATTATTATGTGTAAAATAATATATTGGACTACCTCTACTTTACAACAATAAAAGGGTTATATTAAATATTTATCAATCAAACTGATTCCTATTATTATTTTTTATCTTCAATATGAAATATGGTATATTGAATTACTATGTCAAGTTCTCAATGTCATACAAAAATTCAATCACTGAATGTTGTACTAGTTTCAATTTGGTGTAACTTATTCTTTGCCGAAGTACAAGTTTAATTTCAGTGTATGGTATCATTTTACATAAACTTATTTCATCCATGAAAACATATAAATACATTATTCATGAAATATTTAATTTCAATGTTTATACATGAACTTAATTCATTATTTCATGTGCGTGTTCTATAAACTTAGTGTCACTATTCCATTTCATGTAATTATGTTTCACATGATCCCCTATCCATGTAACCAAGTTTGTTGTGTCTTAGTGGCTTCACACAACCATGGAAGGTTTTATGGAAATTTGATGTAATATGGTCTTAACAATGTAAATACACCAAAATACTATTTTTGTCTTCATGTAACCATCAAGTGTTCCTAGAATAGGAAAGAGTACATAGTTATTCTTCACTAAAGATGGGTACAGAACCACTTGTTCACAAAACTGAGCAGATCATGGAACCTATTATCTCTAATGATGGTGCATAACATTTACTTTTTGATGCTGAGTGGATCATAGTTTCTCTATTTTTCATGATGAAAAAATTGATGTCGATAGAATCATTAGTATCTCTCTTCTAGGATACCTTGGTATTTATTAACAAGTTTTACCGTGCCTTTTCCAATAAAATTCCACTTAAAGGACTAATATAAAATCTCATGTTTCATTTCATTTCTGATAATTGTGGAACATCATAGAAAATTCTATTGTTACTAAATTTTTTGGTATTTAATGATTCAAATTATTTTCATGATGCAAAGGATAGTGGTGTCTTTATATAACTAGATTATTCTTTCACGAGTTCGGTCTCACATGCATGCATGTATACCACATGAATTATCTTTCATGTATTCAGATACGTGAATGCATCACTATATCTTCATTTTCATCCTAATTCGTATCATATTATTTGAATATTGGATTTCATGAATGAACTCAGATTGATCAATCTTGTCATGATATTTCATCTTGATCATATAAGATGTATGTCATTTTGTTCATCGAACAATGGAGTCAAGTGGAAATTTGTTTTCATGAGTTTCTTCACATAAAGTTCTTCTTATAGTTTCATAAGGGTTATCCAGTAAACTGTGTAGGGGTATATTGATGCATAATGGTACTTCCATGTAAGGGTTTCCAGTGGTTGAAGACAATCATCGATTCGATCATATGGCATAGATTAAAGCGATCAATTAGACCACATTTTATCTATACATTTTTAATGGATAAATATTAGATCACACGACTTACTCCCACATTAATTTTTTATTCAAGTGATTCTGTATAAAAACTACCATGTCTTCCACTTCTTGATTTGGAATCCCAGTTCATCTCTAAAAACACCTTTCATATACCACACCACATAAGACACTCCACACAATTTCATGGTATCCTAGACCTATCTATATTCAATCTCTATGAACCATGCACATTCATGTGTCCACACCAATGGGAACTATACACTCACTACCAATTTTCAATTGTGCATGCCTGTTTTCCTATTATGTACAATGTTTCAAACTTATGAAAACTGAATCATGTCTTTGACATTAAAGACCAGTTGAAAAATCATGAGAATTAAAATTTACTTCAATCAAAATATAAGATATGATCATTGAATTTATTGGGGGTGGATCTTCTTTAAAACGTAAACTACTTTCAAGATTATTGATGAAATATTGATCCTTATTAAACCAATCATAATGAAATTCACTTAATTTATTGGGAACTTCAATCTTCATACATTACAAAGTTTTGGAACACCAAAACACACTTCCAATCGAGTATTATTATATAATCCATATTAATATCAAGTGTTTCATCTATCAATGAATTATTGACAAAAAATAAAACACAAACACAAAGTAGGATCATAAATATCCACATTTATATTTTTTTTCAATAAAAATGTAGAAAATGATATGTCTATATGTTATCTTTAATTCATTTATCTTTTCATTTTCTTCTCCCCCAATATTAATAAAAAATGAAAATTACCAAGGATAGGATTCTATCATTTCATTCTTAAGAAACATTCCATAAATTATTCTACTATAAGTATAAGTGGGATAACCCAGTGTAGAAAATAATAGTTTCTAATTTAGACATCAATGCTTTCTATTCTCAATTTAGAAAATAACCCCAACTGATATAGCACAAACTTTTTCTTACCTCATAGATTATTCAACTGCTTATAGATTGATAGTAATTGGTTGATACCAAATGATACACTATAAGTAGAATTGGTGTGAAACCACTTGTAAATAATATTCTCAATATATATTCAAATTAAAATTCATGGACTCATCTCAGTAGAAATATTAAAAAAAATTCAATCATAATAGGCTTTTAATGTTAATGGAATTAGTCCTAGAACATATTCAAGATTATTTTCTTCTTTTCAATGATTCATTTTGTTCTACCCCTTATGATCATACTTCATTTAATTTTTTTAGAATATGTATAGGAAAGCATGACAACATACCTCATCAATGAGTTCTTGAACAAGTATCTTCAAGATATGTCATATTTTGTTGAAATATAAAGCTATGGAAACTTCTTTATATACACCCCTCACGGTATGATCTCTAGTTTCACTTCATCAAGAGGGATATTTTAATTATTTGTTCTTGTGAATTATAATTAATGAAAATACCAATTATTGTTATCTCATAAATGATGGTTGCTTAAAATTTATTGATATATTATGATAGATTTGTAAAATTTATAAGGATTGAAATATGATCATCTACAACAAATAATATTCAATATATTAATAAGTATATAAAAATGGGATGGGGACTTCTATAATTCTTGTAATGAATATTCCAACTTTCAGATGTAGAAATATAATTTACTCAACTTAGTTCTCTCCATGAGTTCTTACATCACTTTTAATTCAATGAAAGTAATGAACAAAAAAAAAGTATATGGGAACAAGGGGGCCTTCTTTTTATATTTAGTAAGATCAATAAGGATGATAATTTTTTCCAAACCATGAAACTCTTTTATTTTCTAATTCATGTGAGGGTGAAATCTTTATAATGACTCTATAATATTTATTACTAGTCTTGGGTAGCATGAAATATTTACTTTTATTAGAAGTAACTTTTTGTGGACCTTTAATTTTCACATTTTCCATCAAAGAACATTCATTACTTGGTGATTTTTGGATCTTTTTAGACATTTCTTCTTGAATTGGAGTTACAAACAAACAATTGTAAAAGATTTCTCCATCATTCTTAGACCTTCCACATAGATCTTATGAGTTTTTAAGGTTATCATTTGTTGAAACCCTTTTAAAAAATTAAATTTCATTATATTTAATCTCATGTTCTCATTTGGTTTCTACTTTCTCCACATATTCTTACATTTTAATTTTCCGTTTCACATAATCTTGAAAAATAACCAGTATGTAATTTAGAATATGAAAAAGATACTTGGTAGATTCACATGGAATCTTAGGTTTTTTAAATACCACTTTAGTCCTTTTATGTTTGTCTTGTTCTGGTCTATCCTTTTATTTCTTAAGCTTTCCTCCTTCCACTATAATATCCATGTCCTACTTATAGTGATCCATTATGTAGCCTTTTTTCTGAAAAATAATCATCTTATATTCTTTAAATAAGCACAACTTTTGAACTTCTTAGGTTGGTTAGTGAATGTTGTCTTTCCTACACTATTTAGCTCCTAAGATATTTTCTTATGAATTGTTTTAGTTTAATTCTTGAATTATTGACAATTTCATACATATACACTATTACCACTACCATTATAAGTACCATATAGGTTTTTGAATATTTAAAATCTATTTATAATAGTCATATTCTTCATTTCCATATGTGGTATTTGCTTCTTCACTACTTTGACCCCCCTTGATAGAGGCATCCTTTTATTTTCATATACTATCATATTATTCCAACAATCAGACAAAATATTCCCAAATATTTCACAAAAACAATAATAGATGATGAATATTGATCTCTATTTTGAAATAATACTTTGGAAAGATTGAAATGCTTTCTATTTATGTTTCATCACATTTTTTCAAACGAGATTGTTTTGGTAAATTATTCTTTATTATATTATATTTCTTCATTAAAAATGTTGTGGTGGTCTCTTTATTATTTTTCCTCATCCAATTTTTCATTAGTGTTGATTTTGAACATGCACTTTTGATAATTAATGAGCAACAAAAAAAATTTATTTATAGAGATAGATGGTACCTTTCTCTTATAGACTGATTGAGATTGAATAATGAATGATTTTAACTTGTTATTTTCTTTATATAAAGGTATTTTAGGATAATAACTCTCCTTAGAAGTTTGTGTTCATGAAGATATTGTAGTAACAACTATTGTTTTAGTTTTTTTTAAATACTCAACTGAAACATTTTTAATATTTTCATATTTGACTATAAGTTCGAGACATTTAATATTGAGGATTAATTTATTATGCCCCACTAACTTTAAAATTCATTTTCATTATTTATTTATCTTCATAACTTATTCACCATGAATTTCATGATTCACTTGTAGTAAGGCATCAAAATCTTTGATCTTTTTTTATTTCAGGTTGATCATTTTTGGAAACAATTATGTATTTATATTTTTCCTCTAATGCATGGAAATTTTCTTCAAATTCCTTAGTGTCATCCTCTTTCTTCTGAATTATATTTATCTACTTATCTTTAAAATTTTATATTATTTCTTCAATTCCATCTATATCTTCTTATTTATCACCAATTTTATTAGAGAGATTGATATTGAATTTCTTTATTTATTTAAAATCTTTCTCCAAGTTCTATTAGTATTATTCAATCCTATAAAATATAGCACTTTTGGAATTAAATTGTTTAGTGAGATGAATAGATTTCATAACCCTTTATACCAATGAAATATCTCTTTTCTAAACTTCTTCCTATTGATGTGTGTTCTCTTCTTATAAGGTATTCCTCTAAAATATATAACAATCATTTTATGATGAATGAAAGCACCACTTATGCTTCGTTATTTTGTTAGAAAATCATGGAAAACCATATATAACACCCCTTCTACATCATCCGGGGTAGAACTATTGTCCATTTATTTGGTAGTAGAATGTACCACCAGATATTATACTTCCATGTTAGACTATTCTCTCATATATTTACAACTTGGGAAAGTTAATTAATCATACCCTTTGCATAAGAGGTATGTATTATTCATCTTTATTAATTCTTTATTTCTTATATTATTAAAAGTTTATATTGAGATAGAATTATAATCTATAATAGATACAACTCATCCATGTTTTCATTGTATTCAGAATTTAGAAGAGAAATTATATCATCAATAATATTCCAATTAGTGGTTTAACCTACTCAGACATAAATTTTTAGGATCACCTTGGTATGACTAAACCGGGGGGGGGGGGGGTGAATAAGCATGGGATGAATTTTACCACATTAATTTTTTTATCCCTTTTAATAACTTTTCACTTATTTAATGAATGATTCTCTTTTATGCTTCATATTTGATTATAAATCATGAACATAAACTAATAAAGAACATGGAACACTAAGATTTATTAATGACGTTCCCCTCCAATGTGGATGAAAATGTCCTCGGTGTATGGTGGTTATAACCCCCCTCACACAAAAGTTTCATTTCATTATCAATGAAACCCTAGAAAATGGTATGAACTTGAAAACTTCATCCTATAACTTATAAGGTACAAATAAAGATTAAACTTTGAACCATTATATTATAATATATCTACCTATTCCTTCTAAATTTATCTAAAATTTAATACAAGTATTCTTCTCTAGACTCTAATGAATCTAATAAAATTACTCTATATAAAGCAATCTATTAGGTTTATATAACTTTAAAACATTCAAATGTATATCTTAAATATGTAGAAATAGAATGGATACCTATTTTACTTTTGATCTATGATAAAAAAATTATGATATATTTAATTACATTGTCAGGTTCTCAATCTCAGATGAAAATTTAATCATTAAATGTAGTTCCTATTTCAATTTAGTTTAACTTATTATTTTAACAAGTAAAAGCTTAGTTTTTCCATGTATCATCTTTTAACATTAACATATCTCATCTATGAAAACTTGTAAACACATTATGCATGAAATATTGAATCTCAATATTTATGCATGCACATACTTCATTCATGCATGTTCATGCACTGTACACATGGTGTCACAATTCTTTTTCATGTAAGTATGTTGCAATTTCTTTTGTATTCACATAACTATGTATGTGGTTTCTTAGTGTATTTATGAAACCCAAAAGTGATTGATGAAAATTTTATATAATAATTTAGTAACAACGTAAATATAGTGAGGTAGTAGTTTTATGATCACATAACCATCAATTGTTCTTAAAATAAGCCAGAATACATGTTTCTTCTTTGCACAAGATGTGCATGGGACCTCTTCATTACATAAATGAGTGGATCAAAGACCCTATTAATGATAATGAGAGTGCAGAAATTTTCATTCATGAAGTTGAGTAGCCCACAATTTCTATTTTTTTATGATAAAAAATGAGATCTCTCCATATAATCAACAATAGCTCTCAAATTTGGTGCCTCAGTATTTACAGAAAAAGTTCATAGTATCTTATCTGATAAAAATATTATTTCGAGGACTGATATAACATCCCAAGTTTCATGATAAATTTGATCAAATTGGTGAGTCACGAATGATTTTAATATTACAAAATATTTTAGTATTTAAAGATTCACATGATTTTCGTGATGTCGAGAATAGTGGCGTCTTCACATAGCAAGATTCTTCATTTACATGTTTGGATTCTTGTGCATATTATCATATCACTTGAATCATCTTGAATCCATTCACATAAGTGAATGACTTAGTGTGTCTTCATTTCCATCCACAATTTCATTATATTCTTAGAACATTTTAAAGCATGCATAACCTTTTATTGGTCAATATTTTATTGTATATTGGATTGATAATAGGAGATAACTGTCCTGACATTCGTTGAACACTAGAGTCAAGTGGAAATTGGATATCATGCGTTTTCTCATGAAAAAGTCGATTCATAATTTTATAATGTTTGGTCAGTACACTGTGTAAGGGTACACCTATGTGTAAGGGTACATCCATGTAAGGGTTATTAAAGATTTAATACAATTTTCACTTTGATCGTATGGTACAGATTAAAGTGATTGGGCAGTCCACATTTTACCCATATGTTTTCAATGGAGGAACAATAGAGCACATCCTGCATTCCCACATCAATTTTTTTTGTCAAGCAATGTACTTTAAATAATCTCATGTCTTCTACTTATTGAGTAAGAACTGGGGTTTGGAAGCTGGAACACCTTGCACACACCGCCCTACACGAGCTACACCACAACATTTTGTAGTCCCCTAGGTATCTCTATGCATTCTCGGTGCACACCATGCATATACTCACATGCACCCCTATGGGCATTATGTTCTAACTAGTTACCTAACCTTGAACATGCCTTTTTATGATATTCCTAGACATGTTGCTAACTCTACCACATGGTTGAGCCAAGCTCCCACAAGTGTGGGATTGATCTGTCCTTCAAGGGTAGTTTTGGCTGGCCACTTTTTTAGTTAATAAGGATAATTCATACAGTTAATAAAAAATATGTATGAAAACCATAAGATGTCCTCTTCAACATAAGTCCTTCATGGGAAAAAATATTTTTATGGTCTTCTTCTCATTGACTTCTTGAAAACATTCCTTGTGTAATTGATTTATTTTTTGTGTGGTCTTCATATATTCTTCCAACATCTCTTTATACAGATAACTATTTGCATGGTCTTTAACTTTTTAAATGATGTCGAAATTTTTTCATCCTTATCACAACTGAGACATGTATTTGACATTAAATACTAGTTCAAAAATCATAAAAATTAAAATATACATCATACGAAATATAATATGTGACATTTGAACTTCTTTTGTATGGATATTCTTCAAAACCTCAACTATTTCCATGATTTTTTATGAAGCCTTGATCCTCATAAAACCAATCTCAATGAAATGCACATAATTGGTTAGGAACTTCAATCTTCATACATTAAAAAGATTGGGTACACAAAAACACACTTCCAAGTTTGTCTTCATATTCAATCCATATTGACAAGAAGTGTTTCATTTATTAATAAATTATTGAAAATAAATACAACACAAACATAAAGTCGGATAATCACCATCCACATCAAGGTAATCTACTGAGACCTTTATTTAGACCCCTCTATATAAAGGTAATAAATCAATGAAATTTATGTAGATATTTTATATATAAATGTATTAAGGGATAGAACTTACATAGAAAACTCTATGTAAGGGTAAAATGGATCGAACCTTACATAGATCAATTTGTGTAAGGGTAAATATTACTAAACTTCATGTAGAACTCTTTTCTATGAGGTTAATTCATTTTGTAAAGAATTTACAGCATTGAAAAAATATAATGCTTTGTTTTCTATGTTTTTTTCATTTCATATAAGATTTAAAAAATCTAAAACATTGGGGGTACTCTAATACCACTGTTGTTATTTAAACGATTCTAATAAAAAATTGCTTAATCCGGCATAAGCATATAAAATCCATTTTTGACGATCTCCCTTACTAGAAATCTAAATTTTTTCTAAAAATAGAAATCAATATATACTATAAATCATGAATACCGTATAATGAATATCATTTGAAACATCTATAACCACATTTCATGGGATTAATAGAGATCACTAAGGGAATCCAAAATAAATCCCCTCTCTGCTGTGTATCCATGGGATGAACCAGAATCACTCGACATTCAGATGAAATTCCTCTTCTTACAATTGTGTTCCAGTTCCTCATATACGAGGAAGGAATAGGAGATATCTTTAGGTATTGAGGAGTTTTATCCAAGCATAAAACAATCATATATATATATATATATATACTTACTTCCATCACATGGAAAATATATATAGGATTTCATAGAAACTCTCTAACGTCGACTTTATTTACTCATGTGTTCATTACACCTGAGTAAATACCATAGACATCTAATGAAACACATACATGAATGCATCATATGAATTTTATCTTTACTATCTCATCTCATGAAATGGTTCTTTAATGATAGCTACATAGAAGATTAATAAGGAAGCCATTGGCTTCATGAAACAATACAATCCATGCATGAAAATCATAATTTTCAGAATTAACTTATATATATGATATACATATAAGGATTTAGGGCATATAACCTTTACTATGGACCAAAGTTCCTTGATGGTCTAGAGGTTTTTTTTGTCTTAAAGGTCCAATTTTTGTGGCCCGAAAACCCATTTGGGATGAGTAGTAGTACTACTACAGTACCCCCACTATAGTAGATGCTATAATTCCCACACTGCTATAGTGATTCAGTCCCTTCTATAATACATGAAAAAATTATCATACACCAAGTTTTTAACTTTAATTTAATCTATGATTATGAGGTGACTTTACCACTCTGGTAAGCCACGAACTACTATAAATCATAATAAATTTTGTTATAGTAATATTTTTATTATAAAAACAAATTAAATGTTAATTGATAAAATACAATTAAGAAAATGAATATTTAAAGAAATAAAATATATAAGGGTTAATATTTATTCGATCTATACTAATAAAAATATAATCCAAACATGATTGGTAAGTTCACTTTTGATTTTTGATAGTTTTCGCATAAAAATTTAGAGTATTTGGATGGATGGGGAAGAATCATTACTACAGATTGATCTTTTATCAGTGCTAGAAATTAATTTAATCAGTGGTTATTGATGTTGTTTGCACCTTTAAAATCTGATGGCTTTTATCAAAACTAGAAAAAGTTCTAAAAAGTCTCCCTTTATTAATGTGTATTTTAGCACTGCTAAATGGGACCTTTATCAACAACTTTTAATGATATTTATAGCCTTCATAAAATTTCTATTATAATAGTGTGATGCTATAATTTGTAACACACCAAAAAAAAAATATATAATTTTAATTAAAATAAATATATATCAAAATACATAAAATAGACACTATACAACATTTACAAAAATTATAACTCCAACATTGGTATGAAAAATTACATCGGTATGAAAAATTTATTACAAATTTTATTCCAAAAAATTCAAAAACACTGTATTCCATTATATTAGGGATAACCTTCCAAAAGAGTCTGATCATGCTATTGGTTATTGAATAACCCACCCCAAACTGATCAAAATAATAATATAATTGTATTAAAAAAACGATTCTTATGTTAGCAACACTATAAAGAAATAAATGAGATAGAAATATTTTATAATAACGGATTGATAAAAATAAATAAAAAATGAAAACATGAGTGATAAATAATTAATCATAATTTAAAAGGATAAGATTATACATTAATAAAAAATTTCAAAGTAATATCAATCCAATATGAGTGTGTTTTCTTAGGTTTTAGTCAGAAACCTACGTTTTGAACTATAATATCATTTTTAATTGAAATCATGCACTTCAAGTCATACCAGCCACAACATATGTTAGACTAATCTAAAATTGATTCCTAATTGTCAAAAATGACTTATGTATCATTCTACATAAATATATAGATAAACCAAGTGTTTTTATCAGTTTTTAGTATGCGACACATGTTTGAACTAAAATTTAAATTTTAAATAAAAAACACACCCTTTCAATTATATCTGCCTTAAAGTGTATCATACTAGAATGAAGTTGATCAAAACACATCACAAATTATTTATAAACAAATTTCTTAAATTTACAATATTATATGATCATGTTTGATCAATTTTCACCACGAGACAGATGTTGTGAACTAAAATGTCATTTTTAAATGAAAAACACACTTTCAGTCATACTAATCAAACTGTGTGGTAGACTAACTTGAGGTTGATCCCTATCTGTAAAACATTTTCATGGGTTTTTTCTAAATAATAGAGACAATTCAAGTGTATTTTTTTGGGTTTTGATGAGTGACACACATTTTGAACTAAAATGTCATTTTTAAATAGAAATCCCATACCGTCAGTCATACCAGTCATATGGTGTGGAATATTGATGTTCTATTGATTCATACATACCATAATTGAATTATGGATTATTGTATTGATGTATTAATACACTCAATGTCCATTCTATATGGTTTTTGTGTCTGACACATGTCTTAAACTAAAATGTCAGTTTTAAACTGAAACATTCACTTTCAATCATTCCAGTCAGACCATGTATCAAATGTATGTGAATAAAACTCATATAAATCATAAATTACATAAGTATAATTGTCTTAATGTATTAATAAAATATAATTTTGTTGTCTTATTTTTCAGTGAGTGAAAAATGTTTTGAACTGAAATTTCACTTTTAAATTGAGAACACACACTTTGAGTCATACTGGGCGAAACTTATGTCAGATTAAAATATGGTTTATTCAAAAACATAAAAAAATATTTATAGATAATTTTATTAAAATATTAGGACAATTACAGTGTTTTTTCTTGGTTTTCATTATGCGACACTTTTTTTGAACTAAAATATCAATTTTAAATAAAAACACACACTTTTGGTCGTACTGGGCACACTCTATGTTGGATTTATGTGTAGTTTATTCCCACATGGAATAAATTACTTGTATATTTTTTAATAATGTATAAAGATAATAAGTGCATTTTTTCTCAATTTTTAGTGAGTAATAAACATTTTGAACTAAAATGTCACTTTTAAATCGAAAACATGCACTTTTGGTCATATCAAGAACAACAAGAATCTAATTGATGCGTACTTGAATCCTACACATAAAAATGATATTTGGATCATTATAATAATGTATAAGAACAATATGAGTGTGATTTATCAGTTTCCAGTGAGTGATAGTCTTGTTAAACTAATATGTCACTTTTAAATTAAAAACACACACTTTGAGAAGTATCGATCACATCGTGTATCAGATTTACACGAAGTTGATTTATATAACTCAAAAATTATTTATGGATTGTAATCTTAAATTATCCTGATAACCTATTATTTTTTTCTTATTTTTTAGAATTTCATGTGTGTTTTTCAATAAAATGTCAATTTTAAATAAAAACATTCACTTTTAGTCATGAAGGGTACACCATGTGTCATATTGATGTGTGATTGATTTTTACAGGTCAAAAAATGAACAATGAATTGTTTTTATAAATAATTAAGAAAATAGAAGTGTGTTTTCTTAGTTTATAGCGAGTGATGAACATTTTGAACTAAAATGTTTCTTTGAAATTGAAAACAAACATTTTGAGTTATATCAGGGTCAACATGTTTCAAATTGACCTAAAGTTTATTCCTACACATAAAAAATTGTTTATAGATAATTTTTATAAATTATAAATACAATATGAGTGGGTTTTCTTAGTTTTAAATGATTTATAGTCTTTTTGAACTAAAATGTCACTTTTAAATTGAAAGCATAAACTTTGAGTTATACTAAGCATACCATATGTAAAATTTATGTTTGATTGAATCATAAACATAAAAAATGACTTATATTTTTTTTAATAAATTATCAAGATAATTCAAGTTCATTTTATTAGTTTTTATTATGAAACATGCATTTTAAACTAAAATGTAAATCTTAAATGAAAACAGACACTTGGAGTCATATTGGGAACACCGTGTGTCAAATTGCTGTAAGTTTGATTTATGTATGTTAAAAATATATTATGGATAATTTTAATAATGTGTCAATAAAATACAAGTGTGTTTACTCAGTTTTTATTGGGTAACATGTTTTGAACAAAAATGTAAAGTTTAAACTAAATATATGCACTTTGATTCATACCAATGACACCGTGTGTCGGATTAATGTAGGGTTGATTCTTACACATCATAAATGAATTATAGATCACTTTCCTAAAGTATCACGAAAATACAAGAATTTTTTATTAGTTTGGAGTATGTGATGCATGTTTTGAACTAAAATGTGCATTTAAAAAAAAATAAGAACATATAATCATACCAGCCACACCATGTGTCAAATTGTAATGAGTTTGATTCCCACTCATTAAAAATGATTTATGGATACTTTTTCTATATTATTAAGAAAATATTAGTGAATTTTATCAATTGAGTATGTGGTGTGTGTTTTGAACTAAAATGTCAATTTTAAATAAAAAGAAACACTTTCAATCATTATGGGAACCCTGTGTATTAGATTGACTTGCGACTAATTCCTATATGTCAAGAATAACTTATGGATCACATTTTTAAATCATCAAGATAATACGAGTGAATTTACTCAATTTTTACTTTGTAATTCCTATTTTGAATTAAAATATCTATTTAAATAAAATCACACACTTTAAATCATATCAGGAATATCATGTGTCAGATTTATTTGCAGTTAATTACCTAAAAATAAAAAAATACATATATATCATTGGTTTAAATTATTGATACAATAACAGTGTGTTTTATTTTTTTTTATCATGTGAAGCTTATTTTGAGCAAAAATTTCGATTTTAAATAAAAACATGCACTTTCAGTCATACTAGACACACCATGTGTTACATTTATGTGAAATTAATACTTACATATAAAAAATGACTTATGGATCATTGTTATAAAGTATCAGTAAAATTTAATCACGTTTTCTTGGTTTTGAGTATACTAAATTTGTTTTCAAGTAAAATGAAAATATTAAATAAAAACATCCACTTTCAGTTATACCAAATACACGATGTGTTAGATTAATGTGTGTTCAATTCTTTCACCTCAAAAATTACTTATGTATAATTTTACTCAAGTATTAAAACAATATAACATTGTTTTCTTGGATTTTAATTTTTCAATCATTAAGAGAGTGAGTATAAATGTATACAAGTACCCGAAAAGGATTAGACATAAATGTATAAAAGTGATACATAGTTTTCTTTAAATAAAACACAAATTTGTCTCATCAATATGTTATTAAAAGCTTTTAAACCTAAAATTGAATGTATTTCATCCTGAATAATCATAAAAAAATCAAATAAAGAACAAACAACTTAATAGAGATAAAACTAAACAATACCTCAGTGCGTTATCCTTGCCAATGCCTTTTTTGTAAATTTATTTTTTCCAAATATTTTTCCCTAATAAGTTCAATAAATGACTCTATAAAGTGTTCAGGGTCTTTCTTCAAGGCTAATATCATTTCCCCTTTAGAAACGCACTTCATTTCAACTAACTATTTCACCTTTACACTTTAGGGTAATTTTATATGGAAGTTATGTCAGTCTTTAAGAAGGATCTTTAACTCTATAAGGAGGCCTTTTGTTCCCTTAATAAGAAAACAAATTATAAAGAAAAATCCATGGGAAATCCCTTCTTTATAAACTCTATAAAAAATAAATAAATAATAAGTAGATAAAAATGATAATAAAATTATCTAAATAGGTAGTATGTAAAATGATATGAAAAATAAATACATAAGAAGTAGATAAACCCACTCTTCAAGGTCTCTAGAAAATAAAAAATTACAAATGTCATAGGAAATCACATCTTCATGATGTTTGAAAACATTTTTACACCATGCATTGTTCCCACTCATTTCTAAACAAATCTACTTCCAATTTTGAACATGTGGACTGAAGGCAGTCCTGGTAGTAATCAAATTGTTAATAAATATTTTAAATTAAATATCAATTATCATCAGAAATACCACTTTAAGGATGCTATATTTTTATACGAAATATAATATCTTTCATGAAATTAAAAATTTAATAACCACAATCGTTACCATTACTTTATTCGAAAAATAAAAAATATTATGAAAAATAATCAATAAGTTTTGATATATGTTTTTATAATGAAATATTATTATATATACCCTAATAATTATGAATTTATAGAAATCCATCGGCCTCTTATGCTCGCTGACCATCCTTATAACATGATTTTTATGATATTTAGACATCATCATATAATAAAAAAATTATCATTAAAACATAATATAAAATGTATAATTTTATGTTTATTTGTAAAATGTTGAAGGTAGTGTATTATAAATTGATAAAGGTTATCACGTGTGGTTGATTTATTTGATATCTTGGATTTGAATCCAAAAAATAAATCCTTAGGCTATCAAAATTTATTTCCACAAGCATCAAATAATTCCTAAAAAACAATAAGTAATGAAAGAAATAAAAATATATTTTACATGATTATATTGTATAGTTTGACCCATATATTTGGGGTATTAAGAAGAGTATGTCGTCTATAAGTTTCTTTTCAAATGTTATGACCATTCACTCCACTATTATTGAAATTTCACCTTTATTTAGTGAATCCTTATCTATTGAGGTGATGTGAGGGCTAATGAGTCCAGATTTATGTTTACAGGGTTTTATCTTCATATTGTACTGATATAAAAACTTGTAAAAAATTAATAGTATTTAAAAATAATTAACATAGTAGATCAACTATAGGAAAAACTAATTTTAGAAAACCAGCTTAGGTCGACCTAACACATCATCCATATTTGTATGCCATACGCACTGAAGCATGTTCCCGATCACCACAGGCCGGTTATAAGCACTAGGCATAAAGAATGACCTCTTGGGAATGATTTCACCCATAGAAGAGTAGTATGACCTATCCCTGAAATGGGATGACCACACCAATATAATCTAGGTCTAAAAAAATAATAGACATACAATCAGAGTAAATCAGAAATGACTAAAGGAATATACCCTGTAAAACATCACAAATATATCTTTCCTTATAAGATACTTAAACATGGTTTCTCAATTCAAAAGATCAAAAACCAATAATGGAAACAAGACCAAACAAGTTCAAAACATACACCCCAAAGGTAAAAAACTCCAAGATAGATAACTCCTCACAATCTAACTCTGTGAGACCACATCTCCTCTATCAAAACAAATAGTGATGGTAATCAAGAAGATCCACCTATATTCATAGTTCCATTTCCTTTATCTGTGTCCAACAAATTATACCTATGACTAAAGGCATATATAGGTTGTGTTATACAAACCCAAGTATAATATCACCATGAATATATTTAAGTATTCTAAACCATGTAAACAAAAAAAAAATAGTTTGAAAACTAATTTTACAATACCATTTCACTATGAAAACATTTCTCTTTAAATCAACTATATGATATCCCTTTGGTTTTATTTTGAACAAAAATTGTTTTCCAAAACATTTATTAACATGGATTTAGTAAATAAATAATTTCATACAACACAACATATAACCAAAAAAGGCATAAAATGGGTAATCATAAACATGATCACCATATAAACAAATAAATGGAAATAGGCATAAAATTCATATCATATCAAACAAGGCACTAACACAATGCATAAAATCTTATAAATTAGTCTAACATAAGTAATGTTCAATAAGAGATCTAACTATAAGAGTTTAATGTGAGTGTGTCTAAAATATATTTTTATATTTATCCAAAAATTATTAATCTCCCACAGTCTTCCTTGGGACCAACTCCCAATAACTCTCTTGGTCTCATAGTCAAACAAGTGGAAACTCTCTCAGTCTTCCTCTCAAAGGCTCTCTCAGTCCATTAGACAACAAATATAATCTCTCTTGATCTTCTTCCCAATGGCTCTCATGGTCCCTTGGACAACACACACTAACACCCAAGGTATCCCAAGTGACACTCAATGCCAGACATATCCACACAACAAGTTCCATACATAAAAAGATATTTCACTAGTTATATTAATAAAAAACATGCGATTTTTTGATTAAACACCTTCCTCAATGTAATTTTTTTAAAACATATTTATAAATCCATTTATAACCATAAAACCATTTTAATCCATTTTATCAAACAATTGGAGTTCATTTAAGACAAATCCATTTGGAAAAACCACTTTAAATATTAAATTGCCAAATAAAACAATGGATCACATAAAACATGGAATACACATCAATCAGAAGTCATTTAAAAGAAAATTTGATAATTATAAACTATTTGCGATTAAGAATTCAAATAAAATCATGGAAAACACCCTTAAATAGAGACACATACCTAATAAATGGTTCCAAACTCATTTACATTGATAATAACCACCCAATTTAGGAAGAATAATCCCTCATATACCAAACCCACAATAATTAAAAAAACACCCATTAAAACCCTTAGATACATTCAGACCGCCATATAGGGTTTCCAAATTTAATCAAAATGGAAGAAGAAAAATAAGAGAGGGAAATTTTGAATAAATATTAAATAATGAGGCTTACCTCAATCCAAAACATCTTGAATCAAGAAGAATCCACTAAGAGGATAATGGAGAAGCTCCAATAAAAATAAAAACTAAAAAATAGATATACCAGTGACATATAGAGTTTCATAAATATCACCACTAGGAGCAAGGATATTCATTGGTCATGGGTGATCTGGCTTCTCTCTTTGGCGATTTCCTAACCCTAATGCCTCAGGGATTAGATCCACCCTTCTAATTGGGGGGGGGGGGGGTTGCATCCACCTCTACACGAGAAGGGGAATTCCTTATTTCCATCTTCAAACCAGTATTTTCATCCACCTTTCCCAATGATCATGCTTTCCCCAAAGGTTTAATATGTCTTCCAGGAGGTGCCACAACTCACCCTATTCCCAGCGGAGTTCAATAGTGCCTCAAACCTCTTCAAGCTCACTCTAGTGGCTCATTTTTTTCCTCATCTCCCTTCAATTGACGAGTTCAAATGATTTATCTTCAAATACTAGGAGCTACAGCAGCATGCAGTTGTTGGATTACTCGACCAGAGGCACATTATGATCCATTTTGGGTCGGAGGAGGACTTGATTGCTGCTTAGTCTAGGGCCTCTTGAAGATACAATGGTTCTACTTTTTATCTGTTCATATGGAGCTTAAAATTTCATATGTAGCAGGATCCTTCAAGAGTTGTAACATGGGTAAGCCTTCCTGGTCTACCTCTTTCCTTTCAAAATCCTTCCATACTGTGTGCTCTCAGAAATATGATAGCACGATACCAGTGTTCTAATTTCTGAATATAAGTAGTGTGTCAACCAATTTGTCTATGAATTTGAATCAAGGTAGATGTTGAACGACCACCGGTGAACTGGGTTTGGATCACGAATGTGAAGAAATTTTGTTGGAAGAAGGGTGTCTTTTTTGAGTCGTGGATGCATTACTGTGTTACTTTCAGTATTGATTGGTCATTTAGGATCTGTTTTCATAGAAGAATGGTGAATAGTGACTCACAAGTGGTGAGGAAGATGAGTGTCAGTGGCTGTGATGACTCTAGAGTGACTCAGATGATGTTGCAGGGAGTTCATGTGGGGGGCTTCTCCCATTCGTTGTACATTGGTCAAAGCGGGAATATCTGATCCCATAGATTCCTCTGTGCCTCTGGTGCCAATGAAGGAGGTGTGGTTGTCCACAAATCCACCAGTAAGGAAAGTATTTGATCGGCTAAAGTGTGATCTTGGTATTGGGAACCTGACCTCTTTAGAAGATACTGTGGGTTCCTATCCTCTACATTTGGAAGCCAGTTCTGTGGAGCTCTCAAGAACTATGGATTTTGAAGATGGTGCATCATGTGTGGGTACTCATACCTCAAACTGAGAGGTGTAAGTGGATATTCATACATGTAATAGGTTTTAAGGTTTCGAGCAGTAGGACGACCTTGTGATGGAAGGTCCTGAGGAGTTTGAAGATGTCAGCATGCCGATTGTTTCCAATAACCAGAAAGAAGTGGATGAAGAGGATATAAGGGATAAGGAGTCCCATGATGGTCATGAAAATGCAGAAAAATCACAAAGTTTGGCTCTAATTGATATTAACACGCACCCCCAACTGCTGGGAGGTGGGATTTTGTATGATTCATAGGATGCATTGTTGGAAAAAAATGATAGATGCATGTGTTATGGATCTGTGCTTATCAGTGACAAGTGGGGAGATGTTTCTGATATCGATAAAGAAAATGAATGTTTCATTTCTAGACCATTATACAGTTATATTGTTCAAGGTTGGAAGAATAAGGTATCTAAGAGTGAAGAAGATTTGACTGCTCCACCAAGGAGATGGTTGAGGAAGGACTACTCTTACTTACCAAAGCCAGTGAACACTATGTCTCATTATAAGAGGGAAATAGGGGACACCACTGCTCAAAAAAAGATTGTTCTCTCAAGAAATTTTATATGGAGCAGCTCTCATTAGAACAATTAAAGATTTGAAAGCAGTACGTCAGGCTCCAAAAGCATTATGAACCAAATTATGAGTAGGAATCGACCACTGTTGCAGAAGACCCTTATGATTGATGTGGTGAGAAGCATGATTATTATGATATGTATTTGTCTTATTTGGATGGGCTTTTCATTTGATTGTGGGTAATCTTCATGCACTCATCCTTTCTCTTGTCTGCTGTACTTTTTTTTCAATTTAATAAATGGTCAGAGAATTTCACCTCTGACTGGTCTTTCCTTGTAAATATCCCCACTATTACACTTCCACCCCATAAAGTACATAAGAATCCTCAGAAGATAAGCCATTTCTTCCTCACTAGAGTTTTATGATCCCATATCTCATAGATATCTCCCCCAAGCTTCCAAAGAACATAGACTAATTGGATCAATTTACCATCGATCACCTTGTTCTGATAATCCAAGATATGAACTAGATGCTCTGCAATGGTGGAATTAGGATCAAATTCCAAATATTCCCACTATATCACATAAGATGTGTCTATATGGAACCTCTTCAACTAGGAAACATGAAAGAAGTCATTGATCCAGTTAAACCATAGTGGAATCTTCAAGTGATAGGATACCTTCCCATGATTTTCCACAAATCTAAATATACTGACATAACATGGAACCAATTTTCCGTTTTTTCCCAAACAATAGTGTCCCATCCAAAAGGATACCTGAATGAACACATGATCACTAACCTTAAACTTCAATGGGAAACATTGTTAGTTGAAATAAGACTTTTGGAAAATTTGATTCATAGCTAGCCTCTTCTAAATAATCCATACTATCTCTATCATCTCTTATATGAGTCATGATACCAATAAAGAAGACTTACCAATGTTAGCCTATCATAATGGGGATGGAATAATCACCCAAATAACACATCAAATGGGGCCATCCTGATTGAGAACTATAAGAAAACTCAACCAATAATTGGTTTCTTTCCTATGAACACTCACATTCAATCACACACACTTTGGAAATATCCTTGAGAGTTTGAATGGTCCACTCAGACTGGTCATCTATCTATGGGTGATATATAGTGCTCAACCTCAACTTGGTTTCCAAAGCATCTTGGAGTCCCTTACTAAACTAATAAGTAGAGTATCCATCCTGGTCAGAAACCATTGCTGATGGTACTCCATGAATCCTAAAAACCTCTCATACAAACAAGTTTCTATGATCCTCATCCTTTATTGACTATTTAAGAAGAAAAAATGTGATAATTTCATCAAACAATAAAAAATCATCCATATTATATGTTTTCCCATTGGAGTATGAGGTATCCTAATCAAAAAATCTATTTAGATCTTATCTCACTTCCACATAGGAAGGGGAAGATATTACAATAACCTGGTGGGTCTCTAATTCCCATATTTGACTATAAGGAAGGTAAAATATTGTGAAACAAAGTCTACAATTGAACTCCTCATCACAGGCCACCAATACTGACCTATCAGGGTATAAACAAACTTGGTCACCCCAGGGTTGATAGACCAACTAGAATGATATCCCTCATGTATTAACTCCTGTCTCAAGCTCAAATAAACTACGAAACACTCCTTAGAAAGGAGAGAAACATAGAAAGGATGAGACCAATCATCCAAGGTATACCAACCATTTTGAACACTACTAATATACTAACACCCAGGGTCAGATACAACTCACACCTAACTTGATTGATAAAAAGGGAATGACCAACACACTGTTTAGAAACACTTGATTTTATTCCACACACACCTCCGGACTTAGATCAACAAATTGACTCATTAGACTCTACTTATATGCTGATTCCCATTCATCCTATTCTGGAAGCATCCTATATAAGGAATTGATGACGAAGTTCCCCTTCCCAATTGTATAAGTAATATCAGAATCAAAAGTTTTTAGATAATATACCCAACATCTCTGTTTATGGTTCATGTAACACTTCTTAAAGATAAACTTTAGACTTTTGTGATTTGAGTAAAATATAAAATTATCCTTGAGGAGATAATGTTTCCATGTCTCTAGTTAATGGGTCATGGCCACCAAATACAGGTCATGGGCGTGGTAATTTCGCTCATGTGAGCGCAGGATCCAAGAGTAATAGCCACTACATGGTCATCCTACATTAGCCTATATCCCATCACCGCATCGAGGGAATAAAAATAAAGTTAATAAGGTTTACTTGGCTTGGGATGCATCCAAACTGGTGTAGATGTAAAATAGTCCTATAACTACAAAAAAGAATGATGAAACTTTTCATCCCACTAAAACATCACCCCTTTTATGGTCAAAACTTTTCATGGGAGAATATATCCTAGAGAATTATTTTATGAAGTGTCTATAATACTCAGAAAAACCTAAAATATTCAGATCTCAAATAAATTCTTGGGACACAATAAAGGAATAACTGATTGAATATTATCATGATCCATTGAAACTCCCCTTCCAAAAATCCTATGGCCCAGAAACCTTACTCCTTGAATGAAAAATTTATATTTGGATAGTTTGGTGTATATATGATGTTCTCTCAAGACTCCCAAAACAATTTCTAGATGGTCAGTATGATCCTCCTTCATCTTGGAATACACTAGGATGTCATTAATAAACACATCTGTGAAATGGTCAAAAAATCGGCGGAAGGTCTGGTTTATTAAGGCCATAAAGACCATATGAGTGTTGGTAAGACCAAATGGAATGACCAAATACTCAAAATGTATATAGAAGCTTCTAAAGGTGGTATTTAGGAAATCCTCCCCTTGGAATCTCAAACAATGGTACATTGATCTTAAGTCAGTCTTTGAAAACCAATGGGATCCTATAAGCTAATTAAAAATATAATCAATTATAGGAAACATGTATTTATTATTTTTAGTCAATGATTAAGTTTATTATATTCAATGAAAATTCAGAGGCTTCCATATACATTATTTAAAAACAAAACTAGATAATCCATTTTTGACATGCTAGGGTAGATAAATACCTTACCCTTAAGGTTCCCTTACTTAAATTTCAACTCTTTTAGCTCGACCAGATCCATTTGATAAGATGATAAGAAAATAGGGACCATACTAGGGATAATATCTATGGTAAAATTGGCCTTTTATCAGAAATAAAACCTTGAAAAATACTCCAAAAAAACATCAGGGTACATGTCCATGACCATCAGAAGACCAACCTCTGAACCTTGCTTCGAGGAATCGAAGAACAATCAAAACAAATGGAATGAATTAATACCCTTATATGATGAAACTGGTGTTTCCATCCCAAATCACAGATCCTACTCACTGTGGAAGATGTGAGTTATCCCATTAGGTGTCAAAAAATGGACTCATACAAAAATAGTAATCAATATGATATTTTAGGATAATAAACCACTTCATACCGATGACAAGGTCAAAAATATGCACGTACAACATGAGGAAATCCCAAACAGCTTCCACACCAACAACAAAAACAAAACACTCTAGGCACTTGAAACATTGTTCCTTATTCCTACCCTATAAGATAATAAAATCATAAAAAAGGAATCAAATCCACTGACATAACCAAATAATGAAGTAACCATTGTGAGATAAATGAATGTGATGTACCCGTATACAAAAAATAGATTCTATGGAAGAATCCATAAACACTGTACCTATCACAGTACCCATATCAGAATATGAGTCATCCAATATAAATTATGCTACATGTAGATGTCTTCAATTATGATCAACCTAATATTTTTTCACCAATTTATAATGAAATTTACTCAAATCATGAGTTACTCCACCCTAGGAAGCATAAAGATGCACTTGATAACCCTTTTAGATTATAGGAGCAACACTGCTCTCATACCTTGAGGCCCGCAAGTAACGCTAAAGATGTCTCGAATATCTATCTAGGTGGAACATACTTAGAGAATATATAAATCTAGTCTTGGTATGAACATCCATCCCACATTTATAGTAGATGACTGGATTATGTTCTATAAATGATGATGGTTCTATACCTGATAACTACTAAGATGCTTTCCCACTACCCTGATGAGACTCTTCCCTCTTCCATTTATGACTAGATGAGTACCTCTATATAAAAACCCCTAAAGTAACACTATGAAGTCCTATTTTCCCATAAATGTATTCCTTCACCATGGATTCCTTGTTAAGGACCTCAAAAAGGTTGTCAAGTATTGAAGGATAACCATGGGTCTGATCTCAGGCTTCAAGCCCATTTTAAAATTTCGATCCTTGAGGTAATTATTTATGAGAAGGTATGTAGAAACATGATCCAAATCAATAAATAGATCAATATAATTTGGCACCGAATGGTCCACTTTCTCTAATGTTATAAATACACAAGCCTTCCTTTCCCTCAAGGTTTCTTGGTAGAACAACCGATTGAAAGGCACTTTGAAAGTGGTCCATGTGAGATCCTCATGCTTCTCTACTAGAACCATAGATTAAAACCACTTTATTCTTGACTTTTATAGTATATAGGTGGAAAAAAAACTTTTGAGGTCTCATGGGTCTTTATGAACTCAATGATTTGACCAATCTAATCCAACTATTCCTCAGGATCATTGACTCCCTTGTCATCGAGGAAAACTAGTTTATTTTTCCTTTAAACAGTTTAGTATATCCCAACATTTATATTTTCACCCAATTTCACGTCTAGACCAAGTATTAGATCACACAGATTAGAAACTTCACCAAGGCCTGATCAAATGAAGGATTAGCCTATGGGGAAGGCACCACAACACCCTATCTAATTCTAGACGAGGACTTTTTAGGAGGTATGATCTAGAAAAAAAACATGAACTCATTCAATACAAAATTGAATATAAAACATCATCAATTAACCAAAATAAACCCTTAAAATAGGTACCAATAAACAACATTAGTATCAATAATAGATTAAAATAAAAAAAGGTATTAAAAAATCAAAGTTTTATACATTTCATCACTCTGAATGGTTTGGATGCATGATTAGGAAAAACATGCACCAATAATTAAAGTGTCACTAGAAGGTGAAAGACAAGGAAGAATGGTATGTAAACAGTTATTACTAATCATTTCACTAAACTATGCACCTCCTGTAAACTTCCCCATTTCACCTTGAAACTCTGAATAAATCAAGGGATCACCCTGTAACTCATAATCATCAAGGGAAAGACATCAAATCCCAATAAAACAACCCATATATGGTCTTAAAACTTAGAAAAAATCCCAATACACCCATAGAAACTTGAGTTTCTATAAGAAGAAGATTTAGATAGGCACTCATTTTCTCCCACCTCTCAAGTCCTGATAGTTAAATCTTCAGTGTACCACCAAACCCCAATTAAAAACTACCATGATACCATTTTTAGCAAACTGACTTGAGTCGGCCTAGCCTATCACCCAAGATGGTTGTCCACATAGCCCGAAGGACACTCTTGGTTTCCTTTAGATGGTGAAAAGCATCGAGCATAAAGAATGCGCTCTTGCGAATGATTTATACCTAGGTAGTCCAACATGACCCATATATGAAATGGAAAGTCCACACCAACATAATTAGAGTCAAAGAAACTAATATACTTATAATCAAAGTAAATAAGCAATGACTAAAGTTACATACCTTAAACAACATCAAATATATAACATTTTATACAAGTGGAATAAAAATGGTATCTCAAATCAAATGCTCAGAACCTAAAAATAGGAATAAGACCATATAAGGACAATACATACACCCAAAAGATATAAAACACCAATATATCTTCTAATGAGCTAACATTGTGAGACCACATCTCCTCCATCAAGACAACAGATTATGATAATCATGAAAATCCACCTATATTTACAGTGCCGTTTCCTTTAACTTTGTCTTGAAAAATAAAGTCTACATACACCAAAAGGTATATATAGGGTGTGAGGCACAAATTAAAGTTGGATACCACCACAAATATATTTAATCATTTTAAACCACATAAACCAATAAAATATTTCATAATATCATTTTATAAAACCATTTCACTCTAAAATCATTTAATTTTAAATAAATATTTTGAAACACCTTTTTTTAAGAAATAATTTTTCCAAAACATTTATCAACGTTGATCGAGTAAAGAAACAAGGCCATAAAACACAACATGTGAAACATACAAAAACAAGGTATAACATGGGTAATAATAAAAATTATCATCATATAATCAAATAAATGTAAATGGTAAAAACAAAAGATATCACATCAAATAAGAAAATAACATAATGAATAAAATCTTACAAATAAACCTGGTATGAATAATGTTCAATAAGGAATCTAACAATAAAATTCTAATATGATTGCATCTAAAATATATTTTTATTTATAGATAAATAAAGTGGAATCTATCATGGCCTTCATTGGGCCTAACTCGAAAGATATCTCTCAGTATTTTGGTAAAAAAAGTGGAAGCTCCATCAGCCTTACAATGAAGGTATATCATAGTACCATGTTAAACAAGAAAAATATCTCATATTATTCCTCCCAAAGGCTCTCACAATACCTTGGAAAACACATGCACACATCTTATGTATCTGATGTGTTACTCAATGCTAAACATATACACACCACAAGTTCAATGCATTAAAATCTATTTTACAAACCATTTTTATAAAAAAACATGACCATTTCTATAGAACTCATTCCTTAAGGTAAAACCATTTCTAAAACCAATTTATAAATCCTTTAATAACCATAAAACCATTTTAATCAATTTTATCAAACACCTGGAGTAAACTTAAGAGAAATCCATTTAGAAAACCCAATTTAGATATTGAATTTATAAATCATTCCATGGATCACATTAAAAAAGGAATAAAATAGAATAAAAAACAATTTAAAGGAAATTTTATAGGAATTAACCAATGGTGATTAATAATTTAAAGGAAGTCATTGTAAAACACCCTTAAATAGAGACACATACCATATAAATTGTTCCAAACTCATCACCTTCGATGACAACCACACAATTTAAAAAGAAGAATTCATCACAGACCTAACCCATATGAATTAAAACTAAAACCCCTATTAAAACACTAATATTCGGAAAAAAACCATCTAGGGTTTCCAATTTCTTTCAAAATGTATTACTAAAGAAAAATAATGGTAAAGGATGAAGATAAACTTCCTCAATTAAAAACATGATGAATCAAGAATAATCCATTAATAGGAGAGGGGATAAGCTAAAAAATTAAAGGAATGGGGTGACACAAAAGTGGGAGAGAAAATAAGGCCCAAAGGTTATAAATTTTTAGGGGAAATTTGGTAAAATTACAATTTTTTAATGATTTGGATCACTCATAATATTTTTTCACACGGTTAGAAAAACTTTGTGACAACCGTAGGGGTGCTCCTGTCTGCCAAAAATCTAATGTGGATGGTTTGTTCAGGGAAATATATGGTTTTAAAAACAATTCTTAAACAATGAAAAATAATTGTCCTAAAAAATAACACCCTTTCATGATTAGACACACAATTAGAAAAACTATTCACCAACCATGCACCAGGGTATATTTTATTGAAAAACCAAAAATATGACCCCTATCACATGAGAAACCAAGAACAAAATAAAATTCAAACAAAAAATCAGTAATAGGATCACCAGTGACATGAAGGGTGTCACTAATATTATCAAAATAGTCATCATCTATACATTTAAAACTAAGGCTACCATCCATTCATTCTTGAGAATTTCATTTATAGTCTCAAGACCAATAATTTCTCAAAAGGCCTCTCTATAAAATTTTTATTATAATTCAATGTAGTTCATTTTGTTGTTGTGAAATGTTTTATCCATAAGAACTTATAATTTTAGTAGATGATAAATTTGGAGTGGAGGGGTAGGGGTACTCTTACAAGGTCTTTTCTATTCATTGGTTGATCCTTTAGATTTTTTTATTTAAACTTTTGTTTCCCATTCAACTTTTTTGTCTATAATAACATCCCTTAGTTCAAGATTTTTTTCATTAATTGATAAATATTTTTTCATAAAAATTAAATTGGAAATGACATATCTCATTATCATAATTTATTTTTAAAATATTAAATGGCCATTATATATTAGTTACAATATTAAGTCGACCATGTGAACTTACATATCATTAAGGGGAACAAGTAGATCAATACTTTACTCATGATCTATATGAATACATATTTTCATATGAACTATTTAAAGCTAATTATTTTTTTAGAATTTCTCCTTAGATATTGTATATTATACCCCTTGGAACATGAATATGGGTGGGTACTGATCGAAATAAATCACAATTAATTTCACCCTAAATAATTTTAGTACAAGATATGAATCAGTATATGTTTAAATCACATTAAAAAAATAGTTATGAAAAAACAATTAACTTTGGTAAGGCAGGCCTTTGAGGAAAATTGCTAGCCTCAAAGCTGTGTGTGTGGGGGGGGGGGGAGGGTTGGCAGGCTCTTCATGTAGTGGTTACTATAAATTTTTTTCTCATCCTCAATTTATTTCCATAAAATTATATAACAAATCAATCTATCAATTAATTTTTTCATTTAAAGAATCTATTTGTGCCTAAATGTCATCTATTTTCATATTCCTACCCCCAATGTCTTTGATTATCAAAATATAATTGATAATACACTTTAAAACCTACACCTTTTATGTAGACATATTGTTCTGTATGCTTCATGGGCATTGAAAGTAGTCATTCATTGGGTACAATCAATTCTAATTTTATGTCTAAATAGGATAAAAATATATGAAAATATGTTTTCATTGTTATATCATACCGATTTAAGGTATAATTTTTTATTATGTCATACTTGAACATGATTTCCATACTCTATATTTTTATCTACTAGTTTTACTCTTTATTTATATGATCCTTTTTTTTCATCGAACATTATGTGGGATGGAATTAGATTTGGATTTGGATTTATCAATATGAATATAAATATAGGAACATTATTATGTTATTATTTAATATCACATAAAATTATTACTATAAATTTAAAATATATACCATATTTTTCAAGTTAAGTGTACCCCATTCATACTTTAGGATAGGGGAATGTTGGTTTTATTGCACACTATTTATTTTTAAAAATTAATTTCTATTTCATAAATTAACAATTCTTAATCCAATTGATTAATACCTTTAATTTCAAGTAAAATATTACCAATTACAATGTAAATGAAATAATGCATCCCCAGGGAAACCAATGAATGCATTCCATGTTTCTTGGTTCATCATGTGTGCATATATATGTATACGTGGTGAGTGGGGATATAATTTCCCTTTAGCATCCCTAAGAAGATGTTTTATTATAATTGTCTAAAAGGATCTATAATGTTTTCTAGTGAATGTTAATATAAATTTCATCTTCCATTCATTTAATATAATTGCATTATTTAAGGGACAATATTGGGCAAATAAATGTTTTATTGTTTTATATTTTAGAAAAATAGAGAAAGTATATGTTTATGTTACCTTAATATCTTCCAAAATTAGTGATTTCATCAGAGGCACAACATTATTCTATGAATCTATATCAATATGCACATGCATTTGAGTGGTGAACCCAATTTAAAAAATGAAACTGGAATTGTTGGGGTCAACAGGTTGGCCACATTCATTCCATCCAACCTTGATTTTTATACCTTTCTTCCTTCCTTAATATTTTTTATTAAGACTATCATGATATGACCTTCACATTTTTTCTCAGTCATTAGTTGTTCACATTCTACTATTTCATCAGTTTTAATATTTTCAATAGGTTGTTCCTTGGTATTAATACCCTCAACATTTGGATAAACCTATTCTTACATGATATTGGGAGTTTCAGCATTTGGATAAGCCATTGTTCACAGATGTTTTTGAATATTTAATTTTTATTATATAAATGTAGCATTTAACACATAATAAAATGAGATAAAACAATGTATATTATTTTTTTATAATTATTTTCGATCTCAAATTTTTTATTTAAATTTTGGAGGAATTTGGCCCCTCTTTTGAGTATCCAAATCACCTCATTGTGGTCCCCTATGACATATAGGATGATGTATCTATTTGGACCACTAAAAAATTATTTCGACATCCTAATAAATGGGTCATCCTCAAGGGATTTTTCATTTAAACCTATAGTGGTTTTAGTTGATACAAAAAATAATTTACTAGTTAATGTTTTTAGTATCTGAGAAATAAAATACGTATACGACCTGTGATGTCATTATAAAATTTTTAACCCAATACCCTTATTGAAATTTAGTTACATAAATCCTAATTCAACTATTTTCCTACAGTTTTTTTATCAACCCATTTTCATTAAAAAATCTTCACCTAGAATATTGTACAATACAACTCCCAAATTGTTTTGATGATTCCAAATTATGTCATATTCTGTATATTAGTTTTTTAATTAGTACTGGATATATGCATCACTTCCTCTAAAAGATTAACTCCACTATTTTAAATTGCATAACGTTCATATTATTATTATTTATATAATATACAATTGTTAATTACAAAACCATTATAAGATAATACATGCACTCTTGGTCCCCTAACTAGAGATCGAACCCATTTTGAAATTAAATTAGGATTTTTAAATAATTCCTTAAAATTATGGTCTCAAAACCATTCTATAAACTATCGATTATGTGTATTTGATATCCACATCTCATCCCTTGATGGATTATAATTCCTATGAATTAATTTATGGGTTTCAACATATGGAAAAACCTTTAAAATATTATGTAAAATGTAAGGGTGCACTTACTCCTAGTTTTTAATTGTTACTATGATAACATCTATTCAATAAATTCCCTTTCCCATAAGGAAACTTCTATGATTATATTTTGGGAGACCAATGCTATCCAAATATGATCGAAAATCATCACAAAAGTTAAGGGATTCCTTAATAATACATCACTCTATAATACAGCCTTACTTTCAACTTTTTATTTTTGATGCAGCCTTTATAAATATTCATATAAAATTAATTTTGGAACATTCATCTATAATTTACAAGACAAAATAGTTATATATCTCTAAACAAGTGAACCATCAAGTAAAACATCACATAAAAGAATAATGGTGAGAATATTGTCTAAAATTCTCATAATATGATAGTAATTTCATTTTCCACTGTTTGAAATTTTTTTGGGTTTATAAATTTACTATATATAGATATGATAAAGAAAAAAATCTTGGTTAATGTGCATGTCAGAAATTTTTAGGAAGAATGAAACATAATTCTACCAGGATTAAATCTTATATCAAAACATAACAATCATTTTATTTTAGGAACTTTGACTTCTAATTATTAATTGACATGATATTCTTGATATTTTATGAATACCACTCTTGAAACTTTACATCATTCAAGAAGTTGAAAAAATGATACCTCTATTTCCCGGAACGAGTGTAAGTCGCTCGAGGAAAAAATTCTATCTTTCATCCTTCACTAGTGAAAAATAATCCATTTTACCCATGTCAATCATGGAAAACCTATATTTAATTTGATAATATGTTTTTCTAGGTGCATTTAGTAATGTTACAATGAAACTATTTTATATTTTTTTATATGTTCATTGATGTACATTTTCTTATTGTGTGGATGGTCGAAAATATATCTATGAACTTTCTAAATATAGAAAATTGGATTACCCAATGACCAGTGTTAGGGGAGTAGTGTATAATGTCATAGAGATTCCTAAAAACAAGTTTTTATTTTTATAAATTTGAAATCAGTAAAGAAAATATAAAAAAAGATGAAAAACTAAGTGAGAGTGAGTGGATTACGAATAAGGGGATACATAATGAAGAAAGAAGAACAAAAATTCAACAAGAACAAGGAAAAATCTAGGTTAATACATTATAAACTACCTATCATAGGTATTCTAAAGAATAAAATAATAAATTCACAACCTCACCCAAGGCATGGTTATGACTCAAAAGTTACACCCATCTCACCCAGAATAATGATTATTCATGCATGGAATGACTTCCAACTCATGAGAACTCCACAAAATTTTAGAAATAACCCAATCAAACCACTCTAACCCAGAATTTTATCCTAAAAAAATTATTTTCAATGGATTAAACATTTCAAAACCTCACATAATCACTCAAACATGAAACTAAAATAATAAAGGTGAAAATTATCAAGGTAGATGTAGTATAAAACTAATCCTATGAAAGAGTGCTCTATCAAGCACCCCGAACACCATCATCATCTTATAATGGAAAAGAATAAGGACACTAATCGATATGATTACTAATATCTGGGTAGTGTTGAGTTTTAATCCTCAGAACTAGCCTCCTGAATTAACATTCTATGACTTACAGTTTGAGATTATATCACAAAATAAGAAAGAAACACAAAAATTATAATTAAAAAATAGAAGAACTAAATTATAGAATTAGAGAATGAGAGAAAGAAGAAGGAGGGTGGTTCTCATATATAGGTACTAGTATTGAATCCCATATCTAGGGATGATATATTATAGAGGTCAATGCCCCAAATTATTCAAAAATGAAATAGAATAGGTAGTTACTTACTAATATAACAAGCATTGAATTCCACATAGCATGATTTTAGGTGCTCACCATCATCTTTGAGTAAAGTCCTAATGCATGAAGAAATTATTTTATAACAAAATATGATAGGCCAATGTTAAAAAATTTAGGGGAATATCTATCTAGTTATCCAAACTTCTCCTCTCATCTACAAATCTTCTGAATCTTCCAGAGTATTTGTATCTCTAGCTTCATCTCCCCATCTTTTCCTCCAAATTATATTTTATAATTTTAGGTCTTCTCACTTGGATTTATTTAAATCGGCCTAGGAATACTTGGACCCCATATGTACTTGTTTAGTGCTTTCCAACCCATTCTGATATTTTTTTGATTTCATAACATTAGTATTTAGAAACTTAAGGTCTCCATTGTCTTCAAACCACACTGGGAGAAGAGGTATTCATATTAGAAAGGATGGATTTCAATTGTACTTTATCAATCAAGATAAAATTATCAGTGGTAATTTTGGAAGATCTCAATCTATCCCATATTTTATTCACTTGGATTCATCTAAGTGTCCTGATCAATCAAAAAAATTCTCATCAAGGGTCTTCGAGTAGCAATACTAAGATTTCTAGGCATGCTTATATTCGAGTGAGGCATTATATTAAGAATGTAATATGGAGATTGAATCAAAAATATAGTAAGCAAATTCAAAATGCCGATATCTGTTACGTATAAGCCCTATCTTACAATAAAAAAACCAACAATTGAAAATTTATAAGCATATTTTTTCATAATCTAATTTTTTTTGGAAAATCAGTCACCATATTTAACATTTGATTCCATAGTAGAAATAAAAATAATGTAAAACTCCATATTTACAAGTTTGACATCTTCAGTCATGTTTATGTCCCAAATGTATTAATTCCTCAATCAAAAATTGACCATAAATATTTCTTAAATATTTGTCTAATTAGTACTAATATCCTCAAATTTGACTCATCTTCCTCACAGGGTGCATCGATGCTACCTCGACAGTGGTAATTAGTTACAAAATGGAATAGTTCTCAAGTATGGGTAGCCCCTTCACTTGATTTTTCTTTCTATTTCACAGTGTAGAGATCTAATATTGGGTCTTTAAAATAATGATCTTGGATATGGTGAACCATTTACTTCACTCTAAACATTACAATATATTTTAAGTGAATTCTGGTGCAGCACCCAACATGATATGGACATCAGATCAACAATAACACCACTATTTTTACTCTCAAATTCATGGTTCATGAATATCTATTTTTCATCTTGGAATGTTTCAAAATAGGAAAGCTTGGTATAACATTGTTCTTTAATTAGGGTCTTAAATGTTTCTTTCTTAATTGATTTCTTGATCAATTAAAATTACTAGGATGTTCAATTGAAAGAAACACACAGTCGATAGATATTTCTAATATGGAAGCTTCACATGGTCAACCAAAGTATTCTATACACTTGATTCAAAATTCTACCAGCATGTTCAATTTCCTATAATAGACGGGGTTGATTGATTTAGATATACATGGTTGATCATTCCTTCGTCAAATTTTAAATATTGGCATGAAAAATTGAATTGTTTCTCAAAATTTCATCTATATTATCTTGAAAATAAACATATGGTCACTTTAACTTTTATGAATGGTGAATTTGTAAAACAAAATGGGCAATAAAAAAAGATACACATGTGTTCTCTTTAATATTTTTCTAAAAACATGCATGGTCTATTGATGGATTGACTGTGCACTACAGCTCGAATTTTTTTTCATGTGGTTGATTATGGATTTTCCCAATTTTTACTATATGTCATAAAAAACAAAGAATACATAAATAATTACAAATTATCAATTAATAAAAGTAAAAAAAATTCAAAAAAAATTCAAAAAAATTAAATATTATAATATTCATTTGATAATTATAAAATATTTACATAATTAATATCTAATATGAAAATATGGAATTAATGAAAATAATTAATTCAAGAAATTTGAAATTAAAAAAATCACTTCAAAATATAATAAAATAATCTAATTCACGAGAAAAAATAAAAATAACCATTATTCAAATTAAATAAATTTAAATAAAATAACTACTGAACATTAAAGCACTAAAACCTTGATTTTTTTTTTATAATTTTCAAAGAAAAACATTTTCATTAAAATTACCCAGTAATCAATGTTTTTCCATTAAAAATATACTTTTAACTTCTAAAACACATTTATTTCTTAAATAGTGATGTGTAAAAAAGTATCAAATACACACCACATCAAAGTCCCCCACACTTAGTATAATACAATTCTAGTTAATAAAATAAATTTTATTAATTTATAAATATTCCAAAAAAATGATTATCCTTCCTAGTTTCAAATACACTATAGAAATTAAGAAAATACTTGAACCATAAATTTCAAAAAAAAAATCATGCTTCATATGTGAATCCTTCACACAACCCTTATTCAATACAAGTTCAAATTTTAGTTATAGGAGTGTAGAACAGTAAGATAAAATTGAAATTAAATCCATAACATAAATGTCTATCATTTTCACTCTCTCCTGAGTTCCTCAAACCAAAGTTACACTTTTCACTTTCTTGATAAAACTCAAATGCAATTTTTATAATTCAATTTTCCCATATTCAATTTTCTTAAAAATTAACCTCACCTTAATGAATTCATTTTTTACACTTGAGTACATTTATTTGAGATTTTACTAGAAATGAATGTTGAAATAACTTATTGAATTTCCAAATGGGTTTATTTATATATACACACACAACTCCATTTATCTTAGAGTTTCATTGTGGGATCGTAATTTCCCATTTTACTCTAGTTTAAAAGGAATTATATTAGTATCTATCAAGTTGGATACCTGATGTGTTCCCTTAATAATGTTAATTTACTAGTTTCAAGTTCAATATTCAAGTTTCATCATGTTACAATTCCAATTCCATAAAAATCTTGCATTTCACACTCCATTTCCAAGTTTCTATTTTTTTCATAAAAATAGTGAAAAATATCACTCAAAAATCATTTAATTATATTAGCTTCACAACCAATTGAATCCATTAAAATGAGAATAAAGTTTCCCCTTAAGTGAGAAATATTAAATTTAAATTAATTTAATATAAAAATAAAAATTATGTTTGTTTATTAACAAGGAGAAGATCTAAAAGTGATGATAAAGGGGAGGTAGTTTTAAAATTTTTTGGGTATTTTTGATATGTAAAACATTAAAACATAGTTAAAAGAACACTTTAGGACCCCCATTACCGACACCAGAAAGTCTAAATCATACATAATGTTGAATTATAAAGTGGGTGAACATTTTCATTCAAAACTATTATGATATTCAGTAGTTCAATTTTTGTGAGGATTTACATTTATGATAAGAATAGTACATTTTACGACCATCCAAACACATTTAAAAACACACACATATATATATATATATATTAAAATTAATTCTTTAATAATTAAAAAAAATACAACTCAAGAAAATAAACTCATGATCAATAAATACTCAATAAGAAGCATGTTGAATCCCCAAACATTTTTAGTGTGCGAACCAGGTTTAAAAACCATGGTTCAAATTTATTTTTAGTAGATTAGATTTCAACAATCCTCACATACAACCACATAAATGGATTCAAAAATAGATTTTCCAAGCATAAAGATGAATTTCCCCACAATTAATTATCTTCACCATATAGTATGAAAGGGAAGAACTAATTTTTTTTGAATTGAATGAAATACTCCTATGATAAAGAATCTTAAAACATGTTAGCTCATTGAAGAAACTCTCCATTTTAGCTTATGAATGAACCCTTGTTTTCTTAATACAAGTCCCTATACAATATAACATAGATTATATTTAGAATTGGAAAAGCTTAAGTTCATATAAAATAAAAACCAAAGGGAGAGTTTGGGAGTTTGATCACTGTAACCAGGGGTGTATCTCCTTTTTTCTTTGATTATCCATGACAAAAGGAACCCATCCTTAGTTGAATAGGGATATTTTAAATTGACACTAAATTCCTAAAGGTGGAATAAAATATGATTCATATAAATATTTCCCCTCCTTTATTTTTCTTTGAATTTGGATCCTATTGATCGTCTTGTATATTTCCCTTTAATTTCTTTCCTTATTTTAAAAGAATTTATTTTTTTGTTCATTTTTTGTCATTATCTTTTATGAGTTTTCTTCTTTTTTTGTGATATTACTTTGATCTATAATTTTCGTGACCCACCTCTAAAAAGACGAGGTAAGGGGCGACAAAGTGCCCTTCCCTTCCTTCCTCAAGACGAAGACGAGATAATGACCCCCCGAGTCCTGCCTCCAATAGGCCTCGGAGTGGCGACTAGCACCAAGGGTACATATTTTCACATTATGGGAGCACTACTTTTTTTTTTATTTTAGTAAGAACAGGAGATAAGAAAATAAAACCACCAAAAACCAAGGTACAATATGTACAAAAATAAACCCAAATCCAAACCCACATTCATGTTTTAAATAAAACATAAAGAAAAGTACAAGAATCTCCAAAGTGAAAAATGAAGAAGGGAAACAGGAAAACTGAGAAGTAGTAGGAAAAATGAGCACTGACCATCAAAAAATCCCAAATTCCAGACTAGTTGGGTCCCGAAAAGTCCCCAAAGCCCTCTTAGAAACCTAAACGTTGGGTGAGCATATAAGTATACTCAGTAGGGAACCTAAATCTCTCCTGCACAAGTGGGGAGACATTCTAATGCCCCGTGAAAAACAGAAGTATCCAGTCACTGAGAAAGGAAAATAACCACCCAACCTCACTTGGCACACTCATAAAATACCAGAAGAAAAGTATATAGTAGTATAGCACCTCATTACAGGGTTCCCCACACCACCCTTCCAATGGTCATCTAGACATCCTATGCCTAAAACTTCCCCTGCAAGTTCCACTGCCATAACCTGCCTGCACACACTTGGGCCACAACCATCCACATATCCTACCCGCAAAAACCTAGGCCACAACCACACAACGTGCCCACAGACACCTAAGACTTATCAAAAATACATCCCACACAGTTCTACCCGTACACACATGGGCTCCACACCAGTCACACATATCGCCCGAAGACACTAGGGCCTCTTCCAGAAGACACTTGGGAACATTCTGTCTGAAAACACATATGCCTTATACCCATAACAAAAACTGCCTGAAGGTTCTAGGATAAAACAAATCACCATGCCTGAAGAGTTTTGGGCTAAAGTAACCACCTCAGGTAATCACAACCTCTGTTAGAGGAAGTAGAAAGTAGCTAACGACCAGGGAAAACACTCTCCCCTGTGATATGGGGGTGTTAGGAACTTAGTGCTCAACATGAGTGAGGTGCACTTTAAACATGAGTAAAATACATGATTAATACTAAATAATCACTCTTCCCATCCTCTGGCTTCTAAAAGAAAGATCCAATCACGTTCCACAACACTACTACCCCTACGACATGCACTGAACAACAATCCCAAAACTCCCTATTCAAGTTATCATGTTTGAAAAATTACATTTCAACTATTCCTTCACTACTGGGAAACTAACTGGCACAACCATAAGTAGGAACAAAAAGAAAATAGAAACATAAAAGTATTGATTTAATAGTTCACTTGAATTTTTTATTGTAAGAAAAAAAACAAAGGGATATGCCTCAAACCACATCCTGGTCGGCTTGAGGCCACAACACAACCAAAGGCAGGTCAGCTATCTACAAGATCATCGATTCCAAAATCAATCAACCTCTCAACAATAGGTTATATTCCAAAACTAGTTCCACCTCATGATCTCAACACCACCACTACATAACCCGTACAGAGCCCCAAACAAATTCCTCATGCATATCATTAAAACATATCAATCTATTTACATATTTGACTAACACTGGTAAGCATGTTCCTTCTTTTCATTTGTTTAACCAGGGTGATCACACATGGGTTACTTTCATCATGCGTCCATTTAAACAGCCATGTATATGTGACTAATTTTTTTTTCTTTTCGCACCTTTTTAATCACTACAATGTCCAGAAGAAAAAGCATTACCAGTGTGAAAACAAGGACCACCAACGACCATGATTTTTAATATGCTCAGGCTAGTACAATTCAAAATACAAAAAATAATAATAACAACATCATCTATTCTCCACCCCCCTTCCATTTAAGATCCATTTATTATCTTTGTTATAGGTCGGGTTTCAACTATGTCTCATGGAAGCATTGTCATACCCACCCTACATGATGCATGTAAAAGAGAGACGAAGGTAGAATTTCCTACCTTGATGATCAAAGATCGTCATTTCTTCCTCACGTCAAGAACTTATATTGGAACTTGATCAATACTTCTAGGTTTACCCAAAATAGGGGGGGTTCAATAAAAGTCGTGAAACCCCAAGGAAGGGATCATCCGGGGAGTGTAGATTGATCCCATGACTTCTTGGGAACAAAGGATGGGTTCGAGCATCTTGCACCAGGGAAGAAGAAGGATGAACAAAGGAAAAAAGGATATCTCGTCACTTAATAAGATTTAATGGTGCAATGATTTAAGATATGCTGAATCTTCCCATTAATGGGAGGATCACATTAAACCCTGGGGTTTGACCATGTAAAGGTTTCCCCCCCATTAAAAAAAATTAAAATAGGAGTTATGGACTTTGATTCGGCCTTGAAGTCCTTAAAACGAGGCTTCAAATGCATTTTACATCAAAAGAAACGTCAATGGGTTGAAACTATAGGAACTTGGAAACTCTGTACACCAAATTAGAAATTTGGAAAAAGAAAAACCTTGCTATTAGAAGTATCCTACTTTTTTGGAAACACTGTTAATGAACTAGAAATTTGGCAAAGGAAATATCCTACTATTCGGGAAACAATATTCATGAACTAGAAATTTGGAAAAGGAAAAATCCTACTATTGGAAATAAATTACTATTCTTGAAACACTGTTCATGAACTTGAAATTTGGAAAAGGGAATAGCCTGCTGTTGGAAATAGACAACTATTCTAGAAACACTGTTCATGAACTTGAAATTTGGCAAAGGGAATAACTTGCTATTGGAAATAGACTACTGTTCTGAAAACACTGTTCATGAACTAGAAATTTGGAAAATGGAATAGCCTGCTATTGGAAATAACCTACTGTTATGGAAACCCTGTTCATGAACTAGAAATTTGGTAAAGGGAATAGCCTGCTATTGGAAATAGCCTACTATTCTAGAAACGCAGTTCATCAACTAAAAATTTGGCAAAGTGTTGGGAATGAGTCACCTAGACATCCCAGAACACCTCAAACACCATATTTCAGCAAAGTAATGGACCAGAGAGGTTTGAGACATTGCATTAAATAACTATCAAAACATTATCATCCTCGAGAATTCAAAACCAACCCAAAATAAATGAGGCATCCGAACAACCACACTGTAAGATACCTCTCAGGGGACAACCTCCTTGAGTTGTTCAAAAGCTCGAACAAAACCTCAACATCCGAGAACACTCCCCCAAGAGTTATCACATTTAAACAGCAACACTAACCCAAAATATCACACTATCCCAACACATGGGTTAGGGAGTTTCTTCCTATATGTCAGGATATTATCCACTTTAGGCAGCACTGACTCACCCGCACAGTTTTAATCGATCCACATTAATGCATCCTGATTAGGAGTCGGGTCCACCCTTTGCCACACATTCAAACACATCAGACACATCAAGAGAAAAAGGGAAAAATCATTCCTTATCCAAACTAGTCAAGAATAACATCACATCAAAGGTATAAAAAAAATAAAATCATCAAATAAAAACTCAGCACAATAACTTAAAACAACTCTTGGTACTGGACACACATCTGGGACTCCCGCTCAAAAGTACTCTCTTCAATTCCACCATGTCACCATAAGACACGAACCAAGGGAATAGAATGCCCACAAAACACCTTCTCTTTGCTATCCTAGATCTCTACCGGCCACTCCTTGAAGGTCACATCATCATCAACATCGATCTTGTTTTAATCCATGATGTGTGAGTCGTCATGTAGATAACGATGGAGCTACGATACATGGTTTATCTTTCTTATCTATGGGGGAAGTTCTATCTAATGTACCATGAGTCCAACATGATCCAATACCTCGAAAGGACCAATAAACCAGGGAGAATGCTTACTCCCACAACCGAACCTTAGCTGCCCACAATGTGGGGAAACCTTTAAGAACACATGGTCTCCATCCTCAAACTCTAAAGGTATCCTCCTACGATCGACATATGAATTCTTCCATTCATGATCTATCTTCATCCTTTCACGCATGAGAAGAAATCTCTCTGCGGTGCTCTGCACCACCTCCAGCCAAAGAACACCTTCCTCTCCAACCTCTGTCCTGCACACGGGTGAACTACATGGACTTGCGTACAAAGCCTCGAACAGTGCCATGCCAATGGTATGGTGGAGGTTGTTGTAGTAGGAAAAATCTACCAGAGGAAAGTGTCATACCCATGATCCTCCAAAAATTAGAACACATGCCTGTAGAATTTCCTCTAATGTCTGGATAGTCTACTCTATCTGTCCATCTTTATGGGGGTGGAAGGCACTTCTAAGGTGTAGTTGGGTGCCAAAAGCATGTTGTAATCCCCTCCAGACTCGTGAGGTAAACCTTATATCCCGGTCTGATACAATGGAACTCAGAACTACATGAAACCAAACCACTGTATCTATGTTCCTCTGTGCTAAGTCACTCACCGGGCTTGACTCCTTGATCGCCAAGAAGTGAGCTGATTTCGTCAGTCGATCCACCAATACCATGATAGCATCATAACCTCCTTTAGTCCAGGGTATCCCTGTGACAAAATCCATTGAGATTTCATCCCACTTCCACTTGGGGACATCTAAAGTTAGAAAAAAACCTCTAGGATCATGGTGTTCATCCTTTACCTACAGACACACCAGACACTTTTCCACAAACTCCACCACTACTCGCTTCGTCCTGGGCCACCAAAACCATCCCCTCAGGCCTCAGTACATCTTGGAAACTCTGGGGTGTACCGCTAGGGTAGATCTATAGAACTCAAGGAGAACTTCCCCATGCATCGCCTCTGGAACAAACAATCTTCCATATAAAATCATTCGATTCTGACCATCCTTTGACCACCCTTCAAGAGCATTTCCCTAGTCAACGTGATCACTAATAACTTCATCCTCTTCGTCTCCCCACTAAGAATTATCCACCTACCGCATTATAGATGACTGCACCATCATCTGAATCAGACACCCTCTTCCACCATCCTCCCTTGCATCTAGGTGTAAGGAATACAATTCTCCCATTGTTTTCCATGCATTTGAATACTTTCAAACTACTTCCTTCTGTGATTTTATAATTAATTCCTCAACCACAACGTTTCCCTTACCTTCGGTGTAAGATACCTCAAAGTCGTAGTCTTTCAGAAACTCCACCCATCTCCGCTGCTGCAAATTCAGATCCCCTAGGGAAAATATATACTTTAAACTATTGTGATTATCAAAGACCACAAAGTTCTCCCCGATAAGGTAATGCTGCCAAAACATCAATGAAAACACTACTGATGCAAGCTCCAGATCATGGGTGGCATAGTTATGCTCGTGAGGATGTAACTTCCTAGAACCATAAGAGATCACTCCCCACTGCTGCATTAACACACATCCCAAACCAAGACCGGAAGCATCAAAAAATAACTCAAATAAAACTCCTTCCTTTTGAAACCCGATCATTTAAGCGTTGACTAATTTGTTCTTTAGATAGATGAAAGCTGCCTGACACTTCTCTCTCCACACAAAAACATAGTCCTTCCAAGTCAAAGTTTTCAATGGAGCTACAAATTGAGATAAGTTGGGAACAAACCTCCAGTCATATCCTACCAAGCCCAAGAAACTACAAAATTCCACCACATTCTTAAGTGTTACCCATGAAAAAATTGCCTCCACCTTCGACGGGTCCACTACTACCCCTTGCTGAGACACCACATGTCCAAGGAAGTTCACTTCTCATGTCAAGAACTTGCACTCAGACAACTTCCCAGAGAGGTGGTGGCATCAAATGACCTACAAGATAGTTCTGAGATGATCAACATGATCCTCGTCTGAACTAGAGTGGATTAGAATGTTGTCGATGAAAACAACAACGAACAGGTCCAAAAACTCACCGAAAAAAGAGTTCACGACGCTCATGAACATGGATGGTAAATTTGTGACACAGAAAGACATAACTACAAACTCAAAGTTCTCATACCTGCACCTGAAAGATGTCTTTGGGATATCACTCTCCTTCACACACAACTGGTGATATCCAGACTACAAATCGATCTTAGAGAACCATCCTTCACCCTTGAATTGGTCTAAGAGATCGTCTATCCTTTGGAAATGGTAAAAGTTCTTGACAGTTAACTGATTCAACCTCCGGTAGTCTATGCAAATCCTGTGACCACCATCTACCTTCTTCATAAACAAAACCAGAGCACCCCATGGTTAAATTCTAGGTCATAAAAAACCCTTATTTATCAGGTCGTTAATCTGAATCTACAACTCTCGTAACTTAGAATGTGCCATCTGATATAGAGCCATCGAAACCAGACGAGCACCAGGTTGTAAGTCTATCTCGAACTCAACGTCACATCGAGGGGGTAGAGTAACAAAATCCTTAGTAAATACATCCATAAACTCTCTGAAAACCCTCAAAAAACCCACCATCTATTCATCTACCGAATCCACTGACAATCCATCCAACATAGTAATAAGAGGCTCCATGCGATAGCTTCCCATATGACAACTCGATCATCAACAAAAGCCACATGCTGACCTTCCTCGTCAGAAAACACGAATCTTCTATGGAAGTATTTGATAAAATCATACACAGATAACAACCACTAGATGCCTATAATTACATCATATAGATGCATCTACAAGAGAATAAGATCCCCACTAGACTGATGTGGCCCTAACATCAGTCTAAATCCTCGAAAAACATAAAACAAACCAGTCGGACCTCCAACTGGTGTACTCAACAATTGGGGCATGGGAAGTCATTCTGTTTATAGACCCAGAGCATGGGGAAGATCGGGTGCAACGAAAGAGTGTGAGGCCCCTAAATCAATCAAAGTAGAAACAAGAGTTCTAGACAAATAGATCGTACCACGAATGAACTCCAGGCCCACTGGCACTGCTAAATCTGTAGTGTGAAACTGTCTGCGCCTAGATCCTATGACTCTCTACTATCAACCACCTCCTCAACCATGCCTCGATAAAGGTACCTAAGGAGAACCATATGGTCAGCCTCCACCCACACCGTCTTCCCTCAGAGGATAAGGGGCATGCTACTGAAAAGGCCTCGCTGGAAACTATTGCTGCTAAGGTGGGAACTGAACCTTCCCACCCCCACCATACTGAGCTCGAGCTGGGAACCCGATCTGAATGTTCCCAAAAACTCTATAGGAAAATCATCTCGGTCCTGTGCTCATTGGAAAAGGGCGAGGTCTAGAGGATTGAAACTAGAACTGCTGAGGCCGACTCCCCACTGGTCGAAACTTAGAAGATCCTGTCACTGGAGATCTGTTGCTGACTACCATTCTCTTTGATGAACCCGGATGGCTCCCCTCTCACAACATGCCTCCTCATGAGTGCATCCTTTCCACCATCTCATCCTTCTTCTTCACTTCCTTGTATGACGGTAGGGTAAAGGGAGTGAAATTATACTGAAGAGATGGTCGAAGAGCCTCCTATAAATGTCTTGCCCGAGACTCATCATCCGAAAAGAGGTCTGAAGAAAAACACATGTGATCATTGAACTTGACCCCCAATTCCCTCACCGACATACTTCCTTACTGAAGGGAGAGGAATTGTTGTCTCTTATCATCTTTTTGCATAGAAGAGAGAAATTCCTCAAGAAACTCCTTCTTGATAATAGCCCACGGAACCTCCATCTCCATATTTTCCCTAAGGTTGAGAATCCACCAGTGACGCGCTGCTCCTCTCATCTAGCTAACTACCAACAGGACCCAGTACTCCCTTAGAGCATAGATCAGAGTGAAGGTGATCCCCAGATTCTCAAGACAAACTTCCATTTCTACATTGGTGACGCTGCCCTTGTATTTCCGGAGGGTCTGTTGTTGGAAGGAACGCAGATTCTGCTACCACCTCTCATCATCCTCCTCTTAGTCAGCCCTCTGCTGATCAGCTGAAACAACCTGATGAGACTCAACTGCCCATGCCACCTGTAGATGACGTACGAGTGCCATAACTTCCAGGTAAACATATAATGCCTACGACCGAGTAATAAAGAATTTTACTTAAGATTTATTTATCAACTTATTAATTTTTCACCCCAAGACAACCCAATTCAAGTCAGAATACAATTAATTATGATGCATGTACCTTTCCAAGGGTCTCTACCCTACAATCAATGTAGGCTCACTTGGTCGTTTGGTAGGCTTAGAGTCCTTGCATCGGATCACAGGGGGCCCAAAAATACTGTGTCCTAGCTAGTCTTCCCTAGCCTATGTCATGCAGTAATATTGCCTAGCACTATTGCCCTACCATCCCATGAAATTATCATTGTTCTAAAGTGAAAACTCCATCCTATCTCTCAACCATCACCTCTGATACCATTCTGTCATAACCCGTCTTTGGAAAGATGAGGGAAGGGGCGAAAAAGTGTCCAAACCTTACTTCCTCAAGAAGAATATGAGATAATGACCCCCTGAGTCCCACCTCTAATAGGCCCTGGAGTGGTGACTAGCACCAAGGGTTTATATTTTCACAATATAGAAGGCATTACCTTTTTTTATTTTAACAAGATCGAGAGATAAGATAATCCAACCACCAAACACTGAGGTACAATATGTATAAAAATAAACCCAAATCAAAACCCACATGCACATTTTAAAGAAAACTGAAACAAAAGTATAAGAATCTCCAAAGTGAAAAACCAAAAAGGAAAAAGGAAAACTGAGCAAAAGCATGAAAAATGAGAACTGTCCAACAACAAATCCAAGCATCCAAACTAGTAGGGTCCCACACGATCCTCGAATACCTCTAGGAAACCTAAAAGTAAACGTAGGGTGAGAATACAAGTATACTCAGTAGGGAACCTAAAGCTCTCATGCACGTGTTGGGAGGCATTCTAATGCCTTGTGAAAAATAAAAGTAACCAGAAACTGAGCAATGAAACTAAATGCCCAGCCTCACAAGGCACACTCCCCAAATATATCAAGCCAAGTATATAGTAGTATAACACATCATTACAGGGAACCCCGCACCACCCTTCCACTAGTCATCTAGATATCCTATGCCTCAAACCTCCCCCGCAAGTTCCACTTCCATATCCCGACCGCATACACATGGGCCATAACCATCCACATATACTTCCTGAAAACCCATGGTCCATAACCACACAACCTTCTCGCGGAAACCTGGGACCTATTACAGTAACATCCCACACAGTTCTACCCACACACACCTTGGCTCCACAACAATCACACATCTCTCCCGAAGACACCTGGGCCTTATCCTGAAGACACCTGGTAAACTACAACCACACCTCTCACCCGGAGACACATGGACCTCATCCCAAAGAAACTTGGGAACATTATTCCTGAAAAAACCTAGGCCTCATATTCATAAAAGAAAACTACCTGAATGTTCTTGGATAAAACAACACACCATGCCCGGGATAAAGTAACCTCCTCGCGCCATCACAGACTCTTGGAGAGGGATCATAAAGGAGCTAACAACCAGGGAAAACACCCTGCCCCATGAGATGGGGGTGTTAGGAACTAAGTTCTCAACATGGGTGGGGTGCTCTCTAAATATGAAGAAAATACATGATTAATACTGAACATGCACTCTGATCATCCTATAGCTTCTAAAACAAAGATCCAAGCACGTGCCACAACATTGCTACCCCTATGGCATGAACAGAACAAAAACCCCAAATCTCCTCATTCAAGTTATCATGTTTGAAAAATTATAGTTCAACTATTCCTTCACTACTAGGAAACTAACAGGCACAACCCTAATTAAAAACAACAAAAAAACAGAAACAGAAAAGAAGTGATTTAATAGTTCACTTGCGATTTTTCTTGTAAGCAAAAAAAAAACAAAGGGAGATGCCTCAAACCACATCTCGTCTAGCTTGTGGCTACAACAAAATAGAAGGTAGTTCATCTACCTACAATATCATCCAATCCACAATCGATAAACCTCACAACAGTAGGTTCTATTCCTCAACCAGTGCCACCCTGTGATCTCAACAACACCACCATGTTTGTCTTTTTCGTTTGTTTAATAGGGGTGATCACAAAGGGGTTACTTTCATTAGGCATCCATTTAAATAGTTAGGTATATGAGATTAACCTTTTTTTCATGTTGCACCTTTTTAATCACTACCATGCCCAGAAAATAGAGCATTACCAGTGCACAAATATGGACCACCGAAAACAAAAAAACTTAGTAGGCTTAAGACTGTAAAATTCACAACCATGAAAAGAATAATAACAATATCATCTATGCCCCATCCCCCTTCCATTTAAAATCAATTTATTATATTTGTTAGAAGTTGGGTTTCAACTATGTCTCATGGAAGTATTTTCATACCCACCCCGCATGATGCATGTAAAAGAGAAATGAAGGTAGAATTTCTTTCTTGATGATAAAAGATCGTAGTTTCTTCCTCTAATCAAGAAATTATATTTTAACTTGATCTATACCTCCCAATTTACCCAAAATAGGGGGGGTGTAAAATGGAGTGGTGAAACCCCAAGGAAGGGATGATATGGGGAGTGTATATTGATCACACAAATTCTTGGGAATAGAGGAATTGTTCGAGAATATCTCACTAGGGAACAAGAAGGAAGAACCAAGTCAAAAAGGATATCTCATCCCTTAATAAGATTTAACGGAGAATCGATTTAAGATATGCTGAATTTTTCCTTTAATGAGAAGATCACATTAATCCCCACAGTTTGACCATGTAATGGTTTTCCCACTATTAGAAAAGATTAAAACAGGAGTTATGGCCTTTGATTCGGCCTTAGAGTCCTTAAAACAAGGATTTAAATGCATTTTAAGTCAACAAAAAAGTCAAAGGGGTGAAACTATAGGAAGCTGGAAACACTGTACACCAAACTAGAAATTTGGAAAAGGAAAAAGCCTGCTGTAGGAAATAGTCTACTGTTCTAGAAACACTGTTGATAAAATAGAAATTTGGAAAAGGAAATAGCCTGCTATTGGAAATAGCCTACTGTTCTGGAAACATTGTTCATGAACTAGAAAAAATGGCAAATGAAAAATCCTACTGTTGGAAATAGCCTACTATTCTAGAAACACTATTTATGAATTAGAAATTTGGAAAAGGGAATAGACTGCTGTTGGAAATAGCCTACTTTTCTGGAAATGATGTTCATGAACTAGAAATTTGGAAAAAGGAATAGTCTACTATTAGAAATATCCTACTATTCTGGAAGCACTGTTCCTGATGTAGAAACTTGGAAAAGGGAATAACCTGTTGTTGGAAATAGACTACTATTCTAGAAACACTATTCATGAACAAGAAATTTGGAAAAGGTAATAGCCTCCTATTGGAAATATCCTACTATTCTGGAAACACTATTCATTAACTAGAAATTTGGAAAAGTGTCAGGAATAAGTCACCTAGACCTCCGAGAACACCTCAAATTATAGATTTCTACAAAGTAATGGACCAGAGAGGTCCGTGCCATTACAATAATTGTGATCTCTCACTTCCATGATCATGGAATACTAACTCGAGGATTGGTTCCCAAGGGAGGTTTCATGGGCATTAATAATATTTAATTATCAATTCTTTATTTACTAATTTTCATCCTTATTGCAATGGTGAATGGAAAGTAAGTGGATTGTTAATTCACATTTTCTATTCCTGTTGGATGATACATTCTTAAATTTATCAAATCATTTCTCCCTCCCTTCATTTGGTTTATATAATATAAAAATTAATTTTTATTGATCTAGGAATGAAAAAAATATGATGGGAGTTGGGTTTATAGTGATGGATTACCTATGGTTATAGTACATTCATATTATTATAAAGTGAATTATGTATAATTGGATGTGTTGAAACTACCCGAAATGTCATAAGTTTTTTTCAGTTTTTAAAGGCATTTTATAAAACCACCACTAAAAAAAATATCACCCCTTTTTTGTGATTCTTTGTAAAATAATTGGTATTTAAAAGGGTTTTTTGGTAAATCATTCGCTAAATTAATTTAAAATGAGTTTTGAATCCATTTTTAATAAAACCATTACAACCACTTCTAAAACTATCATATCCCACCCCTCCCTTTTCTTGTCTTTTGCACCACCCCTCGACGCCGATCCCCATTGTAAGCATCTCCTCACTATTGATTGATACTAGTCTGACACCACCCCTTACCATCAGCCTCCCCTCACTATTCATCTCCCCCTTACTTTTTCTCAATGTTGGACCCCTCTCAGCCTTCTCCTAAATTATTATCAATGTTGATCCTCCTCTAAGTATCCTCTTCAATATCGATTGACATCAGACTAGCTTCCCTATAGGCCTCGATGCTAGACCCCCTCCCCGATTCTCTCCCGACATCTATGCCACTGGACCCTCATAGTTATTTGGGGAGATATTTATCTTCCTAATCACATGTAGTTGACTTTCTACTCTACTTTAGGTCAAAATTCTGATATAGATCAAGGTTCAGTAATTTACCTATTCTAATTATTTTTCAACGATTTTAGTTTGTTATATTTTTTAATTATTTATGTTTGATCAATTATTCCTTTTTGAAATTACATATATTTTATTTATATATATAATTAGATAATTATATTTTATATTTTATAGTATAGGAATACAAGAACATATGGATAAATTTTGGATTTCCTTACCTTAGAACTTATCTTAATATGTCATGGGTTTGAATATGTTTTTGTATCTTTCATTTGAAAACCAATCTATCGATGGAAGAATCAAAGTCCATGTTCTAATTGAAAATTCAGATGATGGTTGAAGAGAGATAAAGTATTTAAGCACTTGATATTGTAACCATTTCCTCCTCATTATGTGCGTTTGATTTAGCATGGGGAATTAAAGGTTATAGAAAATTTTAGCAGTTATGTATGCTGTCAAAATGAACAAGTAAATTCACCTATATTACGTAATGAAATTCAAAATATGAAAATTTAATTTTTCAACATAGGAAAAAAATACCATAAATAATGTAACACATTTTTTGATTTAGTTTTTATGTTGTATATATTAATGATGTTTACATATCTATAGGATTGGTTGATCAAGATGAAAATATATTAATGGATGATGACGAGGAAACTAATACAAGGGAAAACTTCACCAAGAAAACAAATAATGTTTCTAAATTAATTATATATTGAAATCACGAATTGTATGAATGATGTGTTAAATATTTAAAATTTTCATTTCTACTGAGGTTTTATTGGATCAAATTTCTATGTTGAATTACTAATGAAGAAAGTTACATGATCTTATAATTGTTTGGTTATTCATTTTCTAAATTTAAAATCCGTGTATCAGTTTATGAGAAGAATAATATTATTAAAAATCATGGACTCAATTATATTAAGATACATGAACATCCCAATGATTTCATGCTTTATTAGGAAGAATATTTGAATAGAGAAAAGTGAAAAAAATTCTATACTTCTAGATGGAAATAAAAAAATAATAATGTCAATTTGAATCCATATACTACCATAAATAAACAAAGAAAGAAAACTATTATAAAGGTTTTATGTTACTTTCTATTAAAATCATGGTTGTAAAGATTTATTATGTCATATAAAACCATGATCATATGAAGTGGAATGAATTGTGTAATATTTATAATGAGTTAATGTGACATCAAAGAGATTCAAAATCATGTTTTTCCTTTGATTCATTATATTAATATTTCTCTTTTGATCTTATAAATGTATGTTTGGGATTGGAATCTAATTTAATTAATAATTTCCGAGATTTAAGTAGCATTTGCATTATTTGGACAATTGTGTTGATCCCATAAAATCTACCACCCTAGATATGTGTGCAATATACTTTATTTATTATTTTGATGATTATTACAATAAATAAATTGCATGGAAATAACATTGATGTATACCTTAACCCTCTTATTAAAGTATTACAAGAGTTATAGAATGATGGTGTAGAAACGTATGATTCATATACTATAAAAATATTCAAAATGAATTCTACCCTCATGTGGACCATTAGTGATTTTCCTAGACTAGGAAAATTTCCCTATTGGGAAAGATACATAGGTTTGAATTTTACATTTTGTAACTTTGATTTTGAGTCTCAATGGATACCGTATAGCAGAAAGTTTTGTTTCATGTGTTATCGTCACTTCCCTGATACATCTCATAGATTTGAGTTTTACAAGTCACATTTCAATGGAAGAAATAATTTGAGGCCTCAAACATAATTATTGATTGGATCAAAGATCTTGAGATAGTTATCTAATGTTAGTAAAGAGTTTGGAAAATATTTTCTACTAAATTAATGTGGAAAATGTGTTAGAACACCCTAAATTAAAATTGTAGCAGAAAAATGGAAGAAAAAGAGCTTATTTTTTTAACTTTTATATAAGGAATTTAATTATTTATGTCATAATCTTGACATTATGAAAATTTATAAGAATGTGTGTGATAATGAATTGCTTACATTTCTTAATGAGTAGGGAAAATCAAAGGACTATTTTAACAGTCATAAATACTTTGAAGAACCTAATATCAAATGTGATATATGGATAAAAGATAATGTGAAGTATCCAGTAGTTGTTTTTGAAATAAAAGACCATCATAAGGATGATTTCCTTTTAGTATTAAAAAAAATATGAAAGTGACTGATGAATATTGTAGTAATATTTCAATATGTGTTGATTTAAAACATCGTAAGATATATGTATTCAAAATCCATGGCTGACATGTATTTATGGAGCAGTTACAACTTATGGAAATTCATAATTTGTTGCCTAATAAAATATTCTCCATTCTAATCCACTTTTTCACATTCTTTAGATTGATTTTTGAGAAGACATTATACCCCAATTAATTGGATAAACTTCAAGAAATAATTGTACAGACACAATTTCATTTGGATATGTTCTTTCCGCAATCATTTTTCATTGTGATGATTCATATGATGGTGAATTTGTGTGAGAAATCTAAAACTGAAGTGCCTATACATTATCTATGGATGTATCCCATGGGAAGGTATTGAATTTTATTATTGTTTTCATTAAAAATTTATAATTTTCTTGTTCAATACTTGATTTTTTTAGTTTCCTACCTTTTATCACTAGGTATTTTGGTCATTTGAAGTATTATGTGAAAAATACGTCTCATCTAGAAGGTTACCTTTTCATAGAGTGTTTAACCTTATATTTATGGTATTTAGATTTGATAAAGATAATATTCAATCAAGTGGAATGTGTTGATGATAATATAAATTAATTTTAAGCTAATAAATGGCCATAAATGTTTCTAAATTTAGGTCAAGTAGTTGAAAAAATATCTTCAGTATCATTGATAGATATGAAGTTAATATAAGAAAAAATATATGTTCTACTTAATATAGATATTTTTGATCCCTATGTCAAAAAATTAAGGACACAAATGAAAATATATCTTAAGAGATGAACCTAGAATGAGATAAAGACAATGAAAGATATTGCCAAATAAATTGTGGAATGGGTTTAACTTTGTAATGACCCAATATTTTAAATTAATTTTTTTTTCATAGTGTATGTGACATGGAACATTAAACTTAAAAAACCCATGAAATATATTTCTAAAAATTTAATCTCTTCGATTGCTTGTGGAACACGCAACCCTGAGTTGAAATGAACTATAATATAGTATACAATTATAACCTAACTTTTAAATAGGAGTGTATGAATATAAATATATAAATTATGAAAATTATGGTTATCTATTGATTATAAATAAAATTAGAATCATTTAAAGGAAAGATAAATGTTTTTTGAAAAAATGATTTAATCTGAAAGACTGTTTAGTCTATCTTTGCATACATAATTTAAAATAAATTTTTACCAATTTTATAAAATTAATTTCATAAAATTAATTTCATAAAATTAATTTTATTTTTTAAATCATAATATCAAAATTACCTTTGTCTGAAATTTTGAGATTTTTCTAAAATGCTTCATTTTTCAATGAATACTGAAAAATATAAAATTTTAATTGAAAAAATCCTTTTATTTAAATTATTTATAAAGTGAAAATATATTTTATATTGTTTCTAAAGTAAAATTATTTTAATTATATATCAGTTAATCTAATTTAGGTCATTTGAATTTTTTAAACTGAGTTTTTAAACTCTTGAACATTTTTTATTTAAAAACCCATTTTTGCATTGTGTTTGTGAGATTAATAATGAATTATATTTTTCCACTTATATGAATAGTATTTGGAAAATGGATTGTTTATATAAAATCATAATAATTTATATTATAAAATAAGGTAAAATTATTTTTTGGCCATAATGAATAGTAAAATAGTAAAACTTATTTACTGTTGTTAAGGTAAAAATGGATTTATCGGGGGGTTAATTTAAAAAGATAAGGGTTAAAATGACCTAATGTTTTTTATAAAATAATTTTTTTGGACATATTTAAACCTTATCATGTATAATTCTTGATAATACAATATTTTTTTCCTTTCATCATGTAAGAAATGCGAGTACACCTTTTTCTTTTCAAAAATTACAAGTGTGCGAGTCACATCACTAATAAAATTACACAACTCCCCTCTTCTATTCACTCCTTCAAACCCATTGATTTTGTATAAGAAGTAAAAAAATAACATAAAAAATTCCATCAACTTATATTAGAATCCTTTTTTTCAAAAATTCATTCCAAGAATACTTTAGGTATAATGCTAAAGAAGTGGTCCAAGATGAAGTAAAAAACCTAACTATGAATTTTTTATATTATTTCTTCCTACACCTCAGTCAATTATTATTAATACTTTTTGATATAATAACCTCAATATATTCCATATATTGAGTTTTTTATGATAATGGTATTACCTACAACCATCCACACTTCTATAAAATGTGTTACAAAATCATTATTCGTGTGTACGATGGACTACCACTTTGCGAACCGATGTCATTCGTTTTTCCATAACCACATCTTACGATTGGGTTTGATGATAAATAATATATATATATATATATGTATGATATTTTAATATAATTATTCCTTTTGATTTGTTATATTATATATAACTTTTTTACTTTCCATTTCATATGCGATATAATAATGTTGCTCGTGTGTACGATAGACTACCGCCTTGTGAAGCAATACGATTTGTTTTCACTAACACTTTACATAATAGGTAATAGGGATATCGTTAATAAGTATATATGATATAAATTCAATTTTTTTATATTAATTACATATTTATAATTCTTAAAATAAAATTTATCATTTTATTCCTTACCTTTTCACTCATTGAATGATGATAACATTGTTCTTGTATCTGTGAACTACTGCCTTCAAGAATTGATGTGACTTTATTTTCAGTACCGAACCACAAGGATGATATATATACATATATTTAAAGAAATAATATGGTATTCAAGATATTATTATCATTATATAAATATAATATATTACCTACCACCTTTCCATAATGATCATTGAAAACTGAAAATGTTACTGATGCGTACAGACGACCTACCATCTCCATGATCGTAACATACCTCATTTTTCAGAACCATCTTTCATGATTGGTCTTAAAATTATATTTTATGTATAAATATGATAAATATTTCATTATTATAATTATTTATGTTATATAACTATATAATATACACTATAAATGGAACATTCATGACAAAACATTATTGAGAAAACAAGACAATTAACACACAAAACATTGAAAATAATGGAATATTATTAAACAACAGGTTTTAAGATGTTATAAAAGGATCACATATGATACTATAAATATTAATATGGGTCTATTATATGTTAATAACTTTTTTAAAGACACTATACATTATTTTAAACCATATTTGACCAAAATAAAGTGTGAGGTAAAGGACTTCATCTCAATTTCCCTTCATTGAGGTATATTGTAATGTTATGCACATAATTTACCTTATACAGTGTATATAATTTACCTTTTACATGTAATATCATGATAAATTAATATTTCATGGTATTTTAATTTTAATTTTAAATATTTTATCTAAGGGGATTTGAATTTAAAGTTACCAAGTGGTAAAGAATTTCATAACTCAAATTTTTTTATTGGGTTATATGACTCCTTCATTATCTTTGTTATTATAATGTTATTTGTGTAATAAATTTTTATTATATATTGTTGAATTTTCACTCATTTTATGTGGATTTAAATTTGATATATGTAATATTTTAATTGATTAATCCTCACTTCAGTGTTATTACCTTTGTAAGGGTTTATTTCACAATATTATTTTAATTGAGATTGTTTATACTTGAATTTACATTGAAGGAAATTATTTGATAATTGTCCAATAAACCCATTTATTTTTCTAATAATTTGGTTAATCATTATTTTTTCAAGTAATATTACCATTTCCAACTATTTTTTACTTAAAATGATTCATAAAATGTTTTTGTAAAATCCAAATTCATTTCTCTCTTTGGCTGGGAAAAGTTTTTATTCTAAAAAATTGTTTTTTAAAAATGTTTTAGATTTTTAACCCTTTTAAAAATGATTTATTATATACATTTTTATTCATTTTCAATTTTAAAAAACAATTCATTAAAATCTTCATATCATTTTCAAAATATGTCCCCTTTTGATTTTATCAAAAAAGTGAAAGGAATATTTGTTTTAATATACTCAGCATGTATCGAATTTTGTACCATTATGAAAAAATCATTGTTTTAAAACATTATTTATAAGTTTCAAAAGTTATTTTCAAAGAAAATTATTTTCTAAATTATTTTTGAACTTTTAGTTTTAAATATTTATTTTCAAAATAAAGAGGAAATTTTCCTCAAGAATGTTTTTAAAAATATTTTTATTATATTTCTATTCATAAATGACAAAAAACCCTTAGTTATTACTCCAATGGGTATATGTTGGATTTAAAATATATTTATTATTTCTATGGATGGGTTATTATCATTTTTACCAAGAAAAGTTTTGATATTTATGTTCTTGATTCATTTTTGCAGTAAATAACTTTCCTCTGTAATATTCTCATACATGTGATGATTGGACATAAATTCACCATTAATATCCATATTATTATCATGTATATACTTATTTATTAAACAATATATCATTTATATATATATTGTTATGAATTTAAATCTATTTTTTTTTGGTTAAACATTGATAGATCCTTATTCATTACTCAGTAAAGATATTTTTTGATAAGGAACGCTGTTAATGAATTTAATTGATTATTCAATATATAAGGAATGATTTGTATATATAGTGATGGGTGGGACCTGTTAATATATATCCCATTTATGGATCGATAGTATAATGAGTCAAATCTGTAATATAGAAATAAATGCGATTCTACCTATAGTTTTAAACTTTCATGTAAAAAGTATTGATAGTAGAGTTATCAAGGTGCCTGAGATCATGGCATCCAATGATTAGGAATTTCATTTATTAATAATTAAGTTATTATTTTTGGTGATATTTTCATAATGGTATTATCTCTGGATTCATTTCATTATTAATTTATTGATTAAATGGAATGTATTTTCGGTTATTTACCTTTCAATATTGATTATTCCATATCTTATTATCCTTGAGATTTTAGTAATGATATTATCTCTGGATGAATTTCATTATTAATTTATTGATTAAATGACATGTGTTTTCAGTTATTTACTTTTATATATTAATCATTCCTTATCTAATAATGATATCCATGTTATTGATTAAATGTAATTTGTGTTCAATTATTTATATTTCCATATTGATTATTATTTATTGATTCATAATAGCTTCCAATGTAATTACCCCTACTGAGAATTTGATATCACCCTTATTTTGTTTCCTTTAACTAAGATTAAATGAAGTGTACTATGATTTTTGTGGAAGCATATGCTTGGGGGAATAATATTATTATTGAAAAAATTATGTTGTAATTTATGTTTTCAAATTTAATATGGGAATCAAGTGTGTATCTAGTTTATCAAGACTACTAAACTATACAGTACTTCGGGACGTGATTCCTTATATCTTATGCCAAAATAATAAATAAGACACCAACTCTAGGATACTAGGGTCGGGGTCACTACTCACTTTTTTTAAGTTCATAATATAATAAAAAGTTTGAATATATTGAAATTTATCTAAATTATATAACCATTTTTTATATCAACTTCTATAGGTAATGAATTTTGATAATCAAGCTGAACTATCCAAATATTTTATATTTTTATCTTGAGGTCCTTTGAAGATTTCTAAGATATTCAAATCTTACAATATTGGTGGTTTCATGTTTCATAATATTTATCATAGGGAAGGTTTGAAAAAAAAATACTGTGGTATATTAACTGTTGGAGATCAATGTTACTGTAAGGACTCGACCTTAAAGTTTACTTAATCTTGATCTAAGTCAAGAATTCACATTGAGGATATTTTCATGTTTAGAGTTTTGGATAATTGGGACATAACTATTATATAGAAACTCAAATTTATTAAAAGTTTATAAAACTAAAATAGTATCCATTTCTTCAAGAAAATAAAACATTTTAAAAATAAAAGTGATTTGTTTTCTTTATAAAATTGTTCTTGACTTCTTTGTTTATCTTACCCATCCTTATTCCATATGGAAAACATTTCAAAAACTTGGTATGAGAATAAAAATCTTAGTAAGGAATATAAAATAAGGAATAAAACTGTGAGTCCATGAATATTTTAAACCCAGGAAAACATTTTCACAAAATAAAATTTTTCACCCATAAAACACAAACTCTTCAACATAACCCATGAAATCATAAGATTTCTTAAAGACTCAATGAAATAAAAAATGATAAAGGTAAATTATGGCATTCATAACATACTTACATTGTAGCTTTCATAACTACTTAGGGAATAACCTTCATGGTTACGTTTGGAATACCCATCACAGTATATTCCCAAAATCTCTTAGGATAAACCTTAATGTTTACCTCCATCTCATTACCCAATGCATTGGAGATCTATCATGGTCTAACCTTCCCTCAGTTAATCATGGAACCACCCCTATACATAATAAATTCCCAATAACCATAATATACTCATAACACATAAAACATGCATAAAATAAAAATAACATTTCCACATCATAGTCATATGATATCATTTTAAGATAGAATCAATTCATTATAAAAATAATTTCCAATAAAAAATACCAAAAAAGGGAATATTTTATTTAATTTTCCTTAGAAACATTATGGATTATAGAGGAAACCTAATACTAAATAATGGTCACGGCGTCGGAAAGGTCAATGCCACTGCATATGTAAAAATAACATTACTTTTTTTCATTTAGTAAAAAGATTCATATAAAAGATATTACTTTTTAAAACCATTGAATGAAATCAAAAGTAAAATGGGTTGATTATAAACCATATAAAATAATTTGGTGTATACCACCAAAATATGCCTCAATGAAAAGAGATTGAGAAAAAGTACCTTACCTTGAGTCCGACTCATCACGTACAATCATTATCTTCCTAAATAATAAACTTAGATTAATTTTTAATTACTTTAGAACCTTTTAAAATTTTATTATTTATTTTATATCACTTTTTACAATGTTATAAAAACTACATAACTATTTAAATTCATATCGTATGTTTTGTCGATATTGGGTACTTGAGTAAAAAGTGAACTTGTTTTGATGTAAATTGTACATGTGGTAAAAATTACATCATATAAAGAATAGTATTCATGATTTAAATATAATATATATCTAGTATATTTCTATTTATAATAATCCATAATATTACGATATAATAAATGAAATGCACCATTCCAGGAGATGGTTGGTTGTTTGTACACATGAACACTACTTTCACTTCTTTTTCATATTAGAAGAATAATATTTAAATGATATAAATATATATTAAAATACTATTATTATATTAATTTCATATATGTATCACAGGTTTAAGAAAACCATCCTTTATAAGTTCCATGTATAGAAGAAATGAGTCATATTTCTTTGAGGGGGCGATAGTCCACACTTCCTCAAACGAAATAATAATATTTACAAAACATGGAAACCAGAAAGGTATGTGCTAAATAAAATTACATAAGAAAATCATATAGAAATATAGTTTCCATCATAATTCCCACCAGGAGAGGTGGTAGGGGAAAATTTAGCAATCATCATTTTGTGAGGAACTAGTTCTCCATACATAGAAAGAGTATATTCATTACCCATTAAATGGAGGTGTGTGTAAGTTTAGCTTAAACAATAATCAGAAAAACATAATATTATTTTGTGGATACTGGTGTTGTAAAGACCCATAGATTGAATTACATAGAAACTACATTAATTTTGTGGAATACTTAATACATGAAAAAAACAGATGCCCAAAGACCGTATTAGTTTAGTGCCTTTGGAAACTCATAACATAATGTTCTAATCACGGTGAAAGATCTTCAACATCTCCCATAAAGATCTTACCCTTTGTTTTTCTTACCTAAAAACTTTATTTATATCCTTGGGAAAGGAAAAAATAAAAAGGGTGAGCTCAAATCCTCAGTAAGGTTAAACATGGATAACATAAAACAATCTATAAACATTTGAACGTAAAAACACGAGCATAAAATCTAAACATCAAAATCTTGAGCAATGACATAAAACATGGCAGTACATAATACATAGATCATAAAGGAACATTAATCATGATAAAATATCATGGGAATAAAGCATGTAATTATGGAAAACCATTAATCACATGATATGATTTCCATAGTAGCCAAGGCATTGCTGCCAAGACCATCATAGTGGACAAAGTCCATTACTGAACCAAGTTTACTTTCCATTCCAGCCCTTTATTAATGAACCAAATTTACTTGCCATTCCAGCCATGTCAATCTCATGAGATATAAATCTTTACCCAATTCATTGGAGGGAGATATATGTCCCACCCATCTCATATTCAAATCACTCTTACGAGTGCCACAAAACAATCATAAATCATTCATCATAACCCAAAGAATAAAACGAGTTTCATAAACATCATCCCATCATGACATAATCCATATAAAACAAGTAGATATCATTTCATCATAATAAAAATAAAACCATTTAAATAATAGATACATTATACTTGAAACATAAACATTCTAAATAATTTCATCTTATATGGAAAATAGTTTTGATAAAACCCTTGAAATGAATTCTTGAGAAAAATATCCTTTCTTCTTCAAAATAATTTTCTTTTCACAAAATGCCACACAATTTTGAAAGAAAAGGATTTTATTGAAAATAATCATGAAATATTGTAGAGTAAGCATCATGAAGAAAAGGCGCCATGAAACCTTAAAAATCCGTTCATGTCGTATAAGTTAAAAAAAATATACTCCTCGTACTTTTAAAGGAAAAGTCAAAAAGTACCACATATGGTAAACAAAAGAAATATTCCTTCCATAACACAAAGTAAAAGTCAAATAGGGGTAAAAATGACTTTAATAATACATGGAATAATATTAAACACTTTATGAAAAATATTTTTATGGACATGGATGAAAAATATAACCCCAGTAAATACTTACGTATAAGCAATCTCGGATAAAAATGAGATTGCAAAATTATCCCTTACCTTATGTTCAATTTCTTCCACACATGTCCGAAACTCTTGTATAGTGGGTTTAGAAATATTATTAACCAGTAACAGAACCATAATAATATTTATGATATCATATAGGATTCACTTAGGACTTTATATTACCCATTATTTTGTCAACTCTATGTTAAAGCAACATTTTGGGTAAAATCGTTTTATTTATCGTACGTGTTTCGACTTGTTGTTCTTGATATTATTACTTATATACTAATTTACTTAATTCCATAATGTAAAAAATTATTTATATATAATATATATTAATCATATACATATATATGATAGATCAATAAATGGAATGAAATACACCGTTCATGGAGACGGTAGGTCGTACGTACGCATGAATGTTGTTTTTGTTTCCTTATTGAATTGAATGGAATTAAGTAAATGAAACATATATGTACATAAATACAGTATAATTATTATGTCATATCTTTCATTATTATTTATTATATATAATCTATAAACATACTTTAATGGTTAATCGTGGATAATGAATCTCATCGCATCCTGGAGACGGTAATCTGTACGTACGCACGAGCGATGATATCATTCCCATAATTATTGAATGGAATTGGAGTGGATGATATAATATCTCAGAATTAGTATCATGTTATAATAATCATATATAAATATTATTTCCATCATTTTACCCATCCAAGAAAAGTGGTGTTGTAAAAACAGATTACACCACGGCGTGGAGACGGTATTCCGTACGTACACACGCGTGGTGATTTTGTTTTCTGTAGGATGGATTGAAGGTGAAATAAGGTTGTTTCATATTTATACTAACATATAAGTATATTATTGATAATTATGTTATTATTTTATAATGAAACAAATAAATAAGAGGAAGTAGAAGAAGAAATAAATTTGAAAGAATCGGTAAAGGATATTACCTCTTCTTCGACACACATCTTCTAAACCTCCTCTTAGGGAACTAAAGTTAGTATTTGAAGAATACCAGGACCTATAGTATGTTTGTAGGGAAGTGTAGAAGTGAAATTTTCAGGGTTTGACCAAGATTGAAGGCTCAAAATGGTGCGAGGAGGAGAGGTAGGAGGTGCCCTTTTATAAGAGAGGAGAGAGGCACTTTTGGAAACCTCTAAAATATTAATTTATAATAAAATAAAACCCCACTTAAAAACCTCCAAAAATAAATCAAATTCGAATATTAGATAATATAGGGTCGTAATATCATCAACCAATAAGATTTATACATGTTGGTTATTTATTTTAAACCTTATCAACTTGATTTATCATTATTCAATCTATTTAATTTTATTTGTGGTAATAATATTATAAATTATAAATTGTTATAAATAATTACTTATGTGTTGTGAATTTTTATTAATTGGATACTTTATGAAATTTTATACCATATAAATTTCAATTTATAATTTTTAAATATTTTTGTGATTTTTAAACAATTTTATAATATGATATTATTATAAAATAACAATAGTGTCAATTTTGACACTATTCAATTATTTGAATTTAAATAAAATCCAAAAAGAGGATATATTCGAAAAAAAAGATTTAATGGATTAATAACATGTCATAGGAATCTAAAAAATTCATGGATCACATTAATTTGTTCATATAATATTTATTTTTAAAATTAGAAAACCATTTATTTGATATTTCAATCAATAAAATAATTTCTACATCACTATTGTGTCACCATTAATGATAATTATTTAATCCCTAAAAATTATAAATAAATTTCCATGACGTAAATATTTTTTTATCTTCCTGGTGACTATTTATTTTTTAAGTTTTATGAAGTTTATCACTAAATCAAAATTATTACACTTATAAGATATAAGAGAGTGCCGTGTTGTCACTTTCTATGGTTTTAATAATAGTTACATCCTTTTCATGGTCAAAAGTACCTGAAATGAATCTATTCCAACCCTTAGGTGATATGGGTATACGTTTATTCATCCAATAAAATTTTGGCTGGTGTTAGGGTAATTTTATAATCTTATTTTTACCCTTAATTACCCGATTTACCTTTAACTGTAGTAAATAAAATATACTGTAGTTACTATTCATAGTGTCTAAACTAAAAAGTAGCCTATTAACATAATTTTTTCCTACTTATTCCAAGTATGGAATCCATTATTCCAAATTCAAAACACAGAAGTTGCAGTATTTAATTTAATATTAATCCCGCTGTTGAGAAAATGGGTTTTAAAAGTTAAAGCATTGCAAAAGATTGAAATGTTTTTACCTTTGAATTCAATGTAAAATTAATGATAATTAATTTAATTATATTAAATGGTAAAAATATATTCTATCTACAATTTAAAACCATTCAATATTATAATTTATCCATAAAAGTTATCTCGATAAAAAAGTTGTTTTTAATTAAAATTTAGCGTATTTTTACTATTCATCAAAATATGAATGTTATCAGAATAATGTCAAAAATTTATCCCACAAAATTTTTTATATACTGATTCAAAATTATAAGTTTAATTTTTCAAATTTAACTTATAGACTTTTCAAAAATTATATTTAAAATGGGCGCGCCATCAAAAGATGGTAAAACTGCATTTTTTGAAAAATACTTCTTTTATAAAAAAATTGATTTTGTTTTCATATCTCATTATAGAAAATGTAGAAGATTAATTATAATGTTATAAAATTCAAAATTTGTTAAATACTATTCATAACATATAGTTCATAATATTATAATAATATATCATTATTTAGTGAAACTCGGTATTGCGTACAACACATGCTATCAAGGAAGGTCGCTTTTGCGTGCAACACAAGCTAAGAATAGTGTTTGCGTATAATACAAGATAATATGGTGTTGAGTATAGTGCAAGCTAATCTTGGTGTATCTCACAACACAAGACATCAAAGAAATTAAAAAGAATATTTCTCAAAAAATCTCGGGGTGTTAAATTGAATTTCGCCCTCCAAATTCATCGGGGTTATAAGTCATTTACTACTTGAAAGTTTCTTTCATAGAAACCCACATCGTAAAAATAATACTAAAACTTAATTTTAAAAATTAACGTTAGAAGCATAACAGATACCCAAAAGTAACTCATCATTGGGTTTCCACATAGGAGAATATAGGTGAAAATATGGATATGGAAGAGAAATGTAACCATCATGTTCTGATGAAGAGTGGTAGAGAACATGGATATGAAAAATCCAAAAATCACAAAGCCATAAATTTGTGTTGATCTAAGTCACCATCTGATTCATCGGATATGAGGGTATTAGAACAACATTTTTGGTTTTCAAGATCATTTCCCTAAAGTTGAAGAATTTGAATTTGAAGAAATATTTACTTGATTTTGGTACAATATCACCGTTGGTCTTTCCTTGAACAATTTCCACTTCATATCATAAATAAATAAAGTTGAATTTTTCATTAGTGAAGTGTTATCAGATCATGTGATAGAATGACGGTTCATTCCATCTATCTCAAACGAAAGGTTAGCAAAAGTTATTAAATATACATAAGTCCATATATGGTGATATTAATTGTATATAGTTCCAAAAATGGACTTATACTTCATCTATCATATTGCTTAATAAAATAGTACTTGTTTCTACTAATCAGGGACTTCTTGTAGGCCAGAGGTAGGCGATAAAGGCCTATCGAAATTCAGTTGTGGGTTCAATTTCTGCAACCTTGTCCGACGCGACGGGTTGTCGCCCATCCTGTAGTTTGTCCTTTTTCTAAAACTACACTATTATAACATTCCAGAAATAATATCGAAAAAAGGTTCTATCCTTAAACAACAATATCTTACATCTAACATAATCCATTTCAAATATTTAGGCTTATCCAAAATACTTCTATCCAAGCTCATATTATACTGAAAACGATTACTAGAAATTTCATCAACCAAGCATGTGAATACCATCATTTATCCCCCATATATCATAAGATATATCTTGTTGGTCACATTCCAAACATGTGAATACCTTAATCATGTATTCTCTTGATAAACGAATACCCATTAAACATCAGTGAAAAAATGAATGCTGTCAAAAGTTAACACTTTCCACATACCAAAATCCCAATATTCTTATATACTCAAACCATGATATAACTTTGTCCTTATATTAGTCATGAGCTCATTAATACTATCAAAATTTTCATTTTCTCCTTATCCCTTCATTATGATCATATCAACTTCTTTCCAAAAATATTTCAAACACTTTTCATGGTTACTGGTACCATACAATTATTGAAAACCAATACATAGATATTCCAAAATTCTACGATACTACAAATGAGATTTCATGATACTATTTTGAAATACCATTACACAAACACTTAATCATTCCACAACATCATTTTCATACTCAACATCACAAATAGTGATCGCATGTGAATTCACTTTGTCCTTTTCCTTAAGAGGTTGCTCACATTGATCATCATTAACCCTTGGATCAGGGAATTGATTAACATAATGCCCCATTTCCTTGCACTTGAAGCATTGAAGTGTTGGTGGAGCGTTCTCTGTAGTCTTTTCTCTATTCCTGTCATTAGAAACCTTTTTCCCATTACTTTGGCACTCAGCTACTTGATGACCTTGTTTTCCACACTTAAAACATTTTCTTGTCCCTTTAAGACAATCTCTACCATGCTTCTTTCCACACTTTGAGCATAACAAAACATTTTTCTTCTTTTCACCATAGTTTGGATATTTTCCCTTGAACTCCATCTTTCATTTCTTGTCAAAACCATGATATGGATATGTAACACCAACTTCCATTTCTACCTTGATAGCAAAACACACAATTTCTTCATAGCTACTGAAGTCTCTTATAACTAATTCCCTTCGAAGACTTGGTTTTAAGCCACTAAAGAATCCATCAACTTTACTTTCAGGTTCAATAATAAAACTAGATGCATACCTTGAAAGCCTGGTAAAATTTGCCTCATATATACCAATATATTCATCATCCTTTTTATTAAGCTCAAGGAACTCCTTCTCCATCTTTGTTCGAAGAATACGAGGGAAGTAGTTATTGAAAAACAAGATATTGAACTCGTCCCATTCCATGGGTTCAATTTCATCTTGGGGCCTTGTATTCTTAATTAGAGTCCACCACTAGTCTGGTTCACCTTCTAACCGGTAAACAACCAAAATGAATTTTTCTTTCTATGAATAGAGAAGTATGTAAAATATCTTTTTAATGGTACTGATCCATTGTTCAGCAACAAGTGGATCAGAAGAGCCATTGAAAGAAGGTAGATGTTGCCTCATGAAGGACACAATAGAATATTGTTCCCTTCTATGCTCATTTGGAAGCCTAGAATGATTCATATCTTGTGTAAGTATAGCAATAAGATTTTTCACTCCATATCCCATAACATTGATTTGTTCAGGAGGACAATCATTACATTGTCTATTACATTGGTCAACACAGTTCCTTCGGGTTCCATCCACCATCTAAAACCCAAAAAGAATAGTGTCAGAGGAAAAAATCATGCTAGGAAAACAACATAATAAAGGGGGAGTAACTTCAATATCTAACATATTAGGTTTAATTCTAAGATCATTACCATAACTCTAGGACTATAACCTATATGTATACTTAACCTTAGGGACATCCCTTGAAATTCCTTAGAAATATATCTAGGGATCTCACTAAAGTTTTCGCATCCTAGTTTCCAAAGTTTAACTAAACCTTCACTCTAATACGAACTATAGATAACCAAATCTTGACGTACATAGATAGTACATTACTTTTGTGGAACACTTAATAAATGACAAAAAAAGACACCCAAAGACCGTATTAGTTTAATGTCTTTGCAAACTCAGAACATAATCTTCTAATCATGGTGAAAGATCTTCAATATCTCCCATAAAGATATTCCCCTTTGGTTTTCTTACCTAAAAACTTTATTTATATCCTGGGGAAATGAAAACATAAAAATGGTGAGCTTAAATTCTCAGTAAGGGTAAACAAGTAGAACATAAAACAATCCATAAATATTTGAATGTAAAAACATGAGCATAAAATCTAAACATCGAAATCTTGAACAATGACATAAAACATGGCAGTACATAAGGCATAAATCATAAAGGAACATTAATCATGATAAAACATCATTGGAATAAAACATGTAATTGTGTAAAACCATTAAGAACATGATATGATTTCCATAGTAGCCAAGGAATTTCTTCCAAGACCATCATAGTGGACAAAGTCCATTACTGAACTAGGTTTACTTTCCGTTCCAGCCCTATATTACTGAACCAAATTTACTTTTCACTCCATCCATGTCTATATCATGAGATATAAATCATTAACCAATGCATTGGAGGGAGATATAGGTCCCACCCATCTCATATTGAAATAATTCTTACGTGTTCCATAAAAAATCATAAATCATTCATCATAACCCAAAGAATAAAACGGTTTTCATAAACATCATCCCATTTTGACATAATCCATATAAAACAAATGGATATCATTTTATCATAATAAAAATAAAACCATGTAAATAATAGAGACATTATACTTGAACATAAACATGATAAATAATGTCATCTTAGATGGAAAATAGTTTTGATAAAACACTTGAAATGAATTCTTGAGAAAAATATCATTTCTTCTTCAAAATCATTTTCTTTTCACAAAATGCCACAAAATTTTAAAAGAAAAGGATTTTATTGAAAATAATCATGAAATATAGTAGAGTAATCTTAATGAATAAAAGGCGTTATGAAACCGTAAAAATCCGTTCATGCCGTATAAGTTACAAAAAACATTATCCTCATACTTTTAACGGAAAAGTAAAAAAGTACCACGTATGGTAAACAAAAAAAGATTCCTTCCATAACACAAAGTAAAAGTCAATGAGGGGTAAAAATGACTTTAAAACTACATAGAATAATATTAAACACTTTATGAAAAACATTTTTATGGACATGGATGAAAAATATAATCCCAGTAAATACTTACGTATAAGCAATCTCGGATAAAAATGAGATTGCAAAATTATCCCTTACCTTAGGTCCAATTTCTTCTACACGTGTCCAAAACTCATATATAGTGGGTTTAGTCACATTATAAACTGGTAATAGAACCATAATAATATTTATGATATCATATATGATTCACTTAGGACTTTATATTACCCGTTCTTTTGCAAATTCCATGTTAAAGCAGCGTTTTGGGTAAAATCGTTTCATTTATCGTTCGTGTTTCGACTTGTTGTTCTTGATATTATTACTTATATCCAGATTTACTTAATTAAAAAATTTAAAACATGATTTATATATAATATATATACATAATATAAATATATATGATATATTTATAAATGGAATGAAATACACCGTTCATAGAGATGGTAGGCCGTACGTACGCATGAACGCTGTTTTCGTTTCCTTATTGAATTGAATGGAATTAAGTAAATGGAACATATATGTACATAAATCCAGTATCATTGTTATTTTATATATTTCATGCATATCTATTATATATACTTTATAATCATACTTGAATGGTTAATCATGGAGAATGAATCTCATCGCGTCGTGGAGACGGTAATCCGTACGTACGCACGAGTGATGATATCGTTCCCATAATTATTGAATGGAATTGTATTGGATGTTATAATATATCAGAATTAGTATCATGTTATAATAATCATATATAGTTATTATTTACATCATTTTAACCGTCCAATTAAAGTGGTGTTGTAAAAACAGATTACACCACGGCGTGGAGACGGTATTCCGTACGTAGGTACGCGCGATGATTTCATTTTCCATAGGATGGATAGAAGGTGAAATAGGGTTGTTTCATATTTATAATAACATATAAGTATATTATTGATACTGATGTTATAAATTTATAATGAAACAAATAAAGAAGAGGAAGTAGAAGAAGAAATAAATTTGAAAGAATCGGTAAAGGATATTACCTCTTCTTCCACACGCCTCTTCTAAACCTCCTCTTAGGGCACTAAAGTAGGTCTTTGAAGAAGACCAGGACCTATAGTATGTTTCTAGGAAAGTGGAGAAGATAAATTGGCAGGGGTTGGATGAGCTTTAAGGCTCAAAATGGTGTGAGGATGAGAGGGAGGAGATGCCCTTTTATAAGAGAGGAGAGGGGTACTTTTGGAAACCTTTAAAACATTAATTTGTACTAAAATCAAACCCCACTTAAAAACCTCCAAAAATGACTAAAAATCCTAATATTAGATGCGATAGGGTTTTAATCTTATCAACCAATAATATTTAGACATGTTGGTAATTTATTTTAAACCTTATCAACTTGATTTATCGTTATTTAATCTATTTAATTTTATTTGTGGTAATAATATTCTAAATTATAAATTGTTTTAAATAATTAATTATGTGTTGTGAATTTTCATTAATTTCTATACTTTATGAAATTATAGACCATATAAATTATAATTTCTAATTTTTAAATATTTTTTGTGATTTTTAAACAATTTTATAATATGTTATTTTTATAAAATAACAATAGTGTCAATTTTGACACGATTCATTTATTTGAATTTAAATAAAATCCACACAGAAGATATATTCAAACCAAAATATTTAATATATTCCTAACATGTAATCTTAATCTAAAAAAATCATCGAGCACATTAATTTGTTCATATAATAATTAGTTTTAAATTTTTAACGCCATTTATTTGATATTTCCATCAATAAAATAATTTCTACATCACTATTGTTTCACCATTAATGATAATTATTTAATCCCTAAAAATTATAAATAAATTAAAATGATGTATATATTTTTATTATATTTCTGGTGAATATTTATGTTCGAAGGTTTATGAAGTTTATTACTAAATTAAAATTTTTACACTTATAAGATATAAGAGAGTGACATGTTGTCAATTTCTTTGGTTTTAATTATAATTACATCTTTTTCATGGTCAAAAGTCTATGAAATGAATCTATTCTGACCCTTAGGTGATATGGGTTGATGTTTAGTCATCCAATAGAATTTTGGGAGGTGTTAGGGTAATTTTATAATCTTATTTTTACCCTTAATTACCCGATTTACCTTTAACTGTAGTAATTAAAATTTACTGTAGTTACTATTCATAATGTCTAAAAATAAAAAGTATCCTATTAACATAATTTGGACCTACTGATTCCAAATATGGAATCCATATTTCAAAATTCAAAACACATAAGTTGAAGTATTTAATTTAAAATTAATCCCGCTGTTGAGAAAACAGTTTTTAAAAGTTTAAACATTGCAAAAGATTGAAATGTTTTTACCTATGAATTCAATGTGAAATTAATGATAATTACTTGAATTATATTAAATATTAAAAATATATTCTATATATACTTTAAAACCATTAAATATTATAATTTATCCATATAAATTATCTTGATAAAAAAGTAGTTTTTAATTAAAATTTAGCGTATTTTTACTATTCATGAAAATATGAAGGTTATCATAATAATGTAAAAAATTTATCCAACATAAATTTTTATATCATGATTCAAAATAAGAAGTTTAATTTTTCAAATTTAACTTATAAAATTTTCAAAAATTTTATTTAAAATGGGTGCGCCACCAAAAGATGGTAAAACTGCATTTTTTGAAAAATACTTTTTTTATCAAAAAATTGATTTTGTTTTCATATCTCATTCTAGAAAATGTGTAAGATGAATTATAGTGTTATAAAATTCAAAATTCGGTTAATACTATTCATAATGGCTATTTCATAATATTATAATAATATATCACTATTTAGTGAAACTCGGTATTGCGTACAACACACGCTATCGAGGAAGGTCGCTCTTACGTGCAACACAAGCCAAGAATAATGTTTGCGTATACTACAAGCTAATACGGTGTTGCGTATAGCACAAGCTAATCTTGGTGTAGCGAACAACACAATACATCAAAGAAATAAAAAAAAATATTTCTCATAAAATCTCGGGCTGTTACATTCTACCCCCCTTAAAATGAATTTCACCCTCAAAATTCATCGGGGTTATAAATCATTTACCACTTGAAAGTTTCTTTCATAGAAACCCACATCATAAAAAGAAATACTAAATCCTCATTTTAAAAAAGGAACATTAGAAGCATAACAGATACCCAAAAGTAACTCATCACTGGGTTTCCACATAAGAGAATATAGGTGAATATATGGATATGGAAGAGAAATATAACTATCATGTTTTGATGAAGAGTGGTTAAGAACATGGCTATGAAAAATCCAACAATCACAAAGCCATAAATTTGTGATGATCTAATGTACCATCTGATTCATCGGATATAAGGGTATTAAGACAACATTTTTGGTTTTCAAGATCATTTCCCTGAAGTTGAAGAATCTGAATTTGAAGAAATACTTACTTGATTTTCGTACAATCTCACTGTTGGTCATTCCTTGAAAAATTTCCACTTCATATCATAATGAAATGAAGATGAATTTTTCATTAGAGAATTGTTAGCAGATCATGTGATATAATGATAGACATAAGTCCATATATGGTGATATTAATCGTATACGGTTCCAAAAATGGACTTATACCTCATCTATCATACTGATTAATAAAATAATACTTGTTTCTACTAACCAGGTACTTCCTGTAGGCCAGTGGTAGGAGATATTAATAAACTTCAACTTTAAGAGAAATAAAGAGAAGTAAAAAGTTTACCTGAGATAACACATATTAGGATTTCATGTAAGAAAACATGGATATGGAAGAAAAAATTACCATCTTTTTCTGATGGAGAGAGATATAAAACATGATAAAGAGGAAGTTAACAATCAGAAAACCAAAAATTTGTGATGGGTTAAACGGTCTTTGATTTTTCTATAGGAAAAGTAAATAGAAAACATTTTTGTTTTAAGATCAATTTCATAAAGTTGGTGAAATTATTTATGATATTGAATGAGAACATAAGTAAACATAATTACTTGTCTAGTAGAATTTCATCCTTTAATAAATTTCTACCAAAAACTCATGTTTTCTCCTAATGATGAGTATTCAAGATGACTTGGTCACACATGAAGCACTAGTATTAAATTATATTCATCCTATACTGAACCATTAACATAAAACCAATAGTTTTTGATAAAATAAGATAATTAACCTAAAATAATAAACCACTGTATGAAGAAAAACTGCTTTTAATCTCCAAAATTCAATAGTAATATCTAAAGTTCAAAAAATACCATTCAATGAATAACTTTACTTAAAATTCCTCAAATAATACAAAATAATATTGAAACACAAAATTTAGAAGGTTTTGATCACATAGTCTTCAAGGATAAGTTTTAACATTTATCTCCAAATAACATCAACCACTCTTAATGTCTCACACCAAAAAGTATTTTCCAAATCACATATTCTCCAAAATAGGTTAATCACTTCAATAAATAAACCGAATCTCCATAAGTCCACAAAAAAAACATGGATTCTTCCAAAATATAGTTAAACCATTACTCCTTAAATAAAATCGCATAGTATTATATTTTACTTAGGTATATAGTGTCATGACCTGTCCAAGTGGGCCCACACCGTGACTCCCCAAGCCTGTCTCCAATAGGCCAGGGGTTAGTGACTAGCACCGAGTAGGAATATCACCAACATGGGAGACATTGCATAAGTGCCTATACACACACACATATCTCCAATCCCACAATACTGAAATGTAAAAACCACTAGGGAACAAAATGCATGCATACAACTAAACCCCACCAACAGAGTACGACGGAAAGTAAAGTTCTGAAAGTAAAATGGGAAAAAATAGAATCCCACAAAAAAAATGTCTCAAAACTGCAAAGTCTAACCTGTAAACACTAAGGGGTTCTGGGACTACTACTTGTAGCCATAGGAACACATCGTCCGATAGGGAACTCAGAAAGCTCGGTCCTATCCTAGTCCACCATGGACTCTATCCAAAGGATGCTCGTCTGTACAAGACACGATATGTGCGGGCAAAGCCTGTGCAGGGGTGAGTATATCAATACTCCGTAGAGGACCCCAAAAACAACATAGCAATACACAAAGTAAAGGTATAGTCAGCTCTACGCAGTATAGGTCTACTGAACAAATAATAAGAGAACACAATCCAGATATACTCAAAAGCGAAACCCATAGTCTAGAGATAAGTAACACAACTACATTCCCCCACTAGGGATTCAGTTCAAAGATTCTATGAAGAACTCGTCTGGGAGAACACACTCCATGAGTCTGGTAGCTCTGATGACATCCGTCCGATAAGTACTGTCTGTCATGAAAAGTCACGAGAGATAGATACACTCATTTTGGGAGAACACACTCCTGAGTGGGGAAAGATCACGATACATAAATGAGGATCACTTCTAGGGCCTTGGAGGATACCACGACTCATTAGGATTCACCTGCTAGGTAGAGGATCAACACCCTGTGGGAATAGTCACATTGATACATGACTCTACCTAGGGTCAATAATTGGCAGAGGATCTCGCTTCGGGACTCTCAGAGGGATAACTGACTCAATATCGGAAAGTCCTGATGAAGGTATCATACTCCTATAGTAGGAAACGATACATGAACTTTAGGGGAATGAGGAAAGGGGCACTGAACCAAATGAAACCTGTCCAAGATATAGTGGACCAGAAGATCAAGCCATGTTGTGAAAAGTACACAGTGTGTAGAAGTATCACACACTGTGTCTCCCAACCCAGGGTACTACCCATGTACAACAGCCCATGCCTCAAGGCTGGTCGTGCAAAAAATTCTATACATGGTGTGTGGTACAGATCACATTCTGTGTCTAAGTAACTGGGGTTGGCTCCGTGTGTAGGTTCTGGGAGCAGCGGAAGCACATTGGTGGGTTTTCCCAACTTTAATTTTAGTGTTAACAACAATCAATCTGAGATCCATCATGATAATAAAACACCGGATCTTCGGAATAGAACTAAGAATGAAAAAGAAAGAGGGAGTCCCAGAACCATAAAGATAGGATCATCATATGTTGGTTATAATTAATTTAATTAACAGACAAGAATTACCTTGATGTAATTCTTTCTTCATTGATGTCTCCGGTCACAATCCGATGTGATTCATCATTATGTCGCAGAAGCCAAGTGTAGACTTACTATAGCGGTGATCTACATGTGCACCACATATCTTTAGATGTCGCCAATGGAATCTCTGGGTGCTAGTGTGGAGAAGCCTTTACTTGTGTGGTCCACCTTAGATTGCCTTGATCCGATAGAGGAGGATCTCCCTCGGTCTAGAGAGGATTCTTGGAGGAAGGAGTTCTTTCGACCTTGAGAGAATTCTCCAGAATTGTTGTGCACAATGACTCTCTCTGGAAAAGTGTTGGGGTTGTGAGGATATTTATAATCGGGTTTGAGGTTATAGAGTTATGACAATAAATAAATGTGTTATGCATTTTATTTATTTCATTAACTCTTATAGAAAACCCCCATGTCGAATGGTTAATTCCTTGACATGCGTGGACGCTGATTATAATAAATATCATTTAATAAAACGATATTATTTCCTCAAAATACCGACTGGAAAAACTAAATGGCGTGTAATAATTAATACACGGCATGTACTCATTTTCCTTGAAAACTACACGGCGTGTACATTCAATATACAAGGTGTGTTTATCTTGTTTTTATTTTTCTTCATTTCCTCCACTATATTTATTAGACCTTGAGTAATGACTATTTATTTCTTAAATAAATGTAATGGAATTGCTTGCTAAAAATATATATTATTTCACCCACAATATATTGTCTTAAATAACTAGTGTCGAAATAAATGCGATCAGGCATCCTTAAATAATTATCAAACCACATTCGGGAATAATCTTTATTTAACTTGTTAAATTAATATTTAACTAAGATACATGGACACACTTAGTGTGTGATGCTCTTGGCCTCTTTCTGAGTGAAATTAGGCAGAGCCTGCCTAAAGTCCAAGGTTAGTATCTAGCAACATGCCAAGGAACCCATAAAGAAATAATTTAACGCCGTAATGATGTGTCACCTCATACGAACACTTACTGGGTAATATAACCCCTTTTTCACAATATCTCGAATCAAACGGGTTGCATGCTAGTGCCATCAACCCATGTTCTCAATTATTCTTTCTATGACTTTCCAATATTAAACTCTCCCATTCCTTACCATGTCCATGGATTTATTTAGGCTATATAAATTCCATCAAAGGGAATGAGATATATACTTCCATTATGGAACAGAGAAGACAAATCCTTTCTCACATTATCTATTAATGTAGTATTACTCTTGACGCACCCAATGTATCCTACCTCCCTGCGAACAGTGTGTCTTCATAGTTTTCATCAATACATCTAAGTGCGCGAGTTGTAATACCCATTAATAATAATCTTAAAGTCTAATGACCAATACAAATGTCCACAAATAGGAATATCCAATGACACTATGAAATGTGGATTTCTTACTGGTAGGTCCTGTTCTCATAATATCCTCTTGGATATTACCAAGGGCGCACACCATGAGAAGGTTCCTCAAAGTTTTATAAGTGCTCACCCCTAATGGCCTGTATTATTTGTGTCCCTCAGATAACATCATCTGACCATAGAACATATATTCAAGAACAGTGTTATGGCAATTCTGGGTTCTCATTATAGCAGGGATCTTCTATGACTATTTAATGCAACAACTATCCTTGGGAAATTATCACATGCATCGTCACACAGAAGAACAATCAAGATGTGATAAGGTGTTTATTTAATGAATAAAATACAAAGTAGTTTGTTCTTGGCCACCAAATCCAACAGACACCCAATTGGACTAGAGCCAACTACTAACAACATTTAACCCGATAGCTCTCACATGATATTCATGCTTCTGTTGATATAGGCCTTTTGTCATAGGGTCCGCCACATTCTCTTCCGTTGACACTCTTCTCACTCTAACTTCACCCCTTTGATAGAAATACCTTAAGAGGTTATACGTCTAGAGTATGTGATTTGTCCGTTGATGTGACCTTGGTTCTTTTTCAAGAGACACCATTGTAGTATTGTCACAGTACAATGTGATAAGATCTTTACTACTGGACACCACATCAAGTTCCTGGACAAAGTTCCGAATCCATACGTCTTCCTGGGCTGCATCAGAAGGCACTATATATTCAGACTCTACTATAGAATCGGCAACAACTGGCTACTTTGAACTCTTCTAGCTCATAGCTCCTCCATTGAGACAGAAAACATATCCAGATTACAATTTGAGATCGTTCTGATCTGTCTAAAAACCAGCATCAACATACCCTATGATGAAAAGCTCCTTGTCTCCTCTATACACCAGGAACATATCCTTAGTTCTTCTCAGATACTTAAAGATAGTCTTAACAGCAGTCTAATGCTGTTCTCCTGGATCTTCTTGATATTTTCCTACCATGCTTAGTGCATATGCAACATCAAGCCTGGTACATAACATGGAATACATGATGGATCGTATAGTTGAAGCGTATCGGATGTTACACATTTTATCTTTCTCCTGTTGTGGCTGAGGACACATTTTCTTAGAAAGATATAGGCCATGTGACACTGGAACCAATCCCCTCTTGGATTGTTCCATACTGAATCTCTATAGTATCTGGTCAATGTATGTACCCTGACTTAGTCCAAGTAGCCTCTTGGATCTATCACAAATAATATTGATCCCTAGAATGTAGGCTGCTTCACCCAATTCCTTCATGGAGAAAAATTTGTTCAACCAGTCCTTAAATGACTGTAAGACTGGTACATCGTTTCTAATAAGAACTATTTCATCAACATATACTACTAGGATAACGATCACATTCCCATTAAACCGCTTATAAATACATGGCTCACATTTGTTCTTAATGAACCCAAATTCCTTTATGGATTCATAAAATTGAATGTTCCATGACCTGGATGCTTTCTTTAATCCATAAATGGATTTCTACAACTTGAAAACCCGTTTGGATTCACCTAGTGTCCCAAACCCTTCTGGTTGTGTCATATAGACATCTTCCTGAAGGTTCCTGTTATGGAATGTTGTTTTGAAATCCATTTTCCAAATCTCATTGTCATGGTAAGCTGCTATGGAAAGTATGAGGCTTATGAATTTAAACATGGAAACTGGTGGGAAGGTTTCATCATAGTCAATTCCTTGAAGTTTTCTGGATCCTTTATCCAATAGCCTTGCTTTATAGGTTCTTACTTGACCTTCCATGTCCAGTTTTCTCTTGAATACCCATTTTCATCCAATATACTTCACATTAATTTGCTCATCGACCAGAACTTAGACTTGGTTCTGATATATGGAATCCATCTCAGAATTCATAGATTTTAGCCATCTTGAAGCTTCTAAGATTTCTACTACTTCCTTGTAGGATAGAGGTTCATCATTATCCAACAATAACGATTCACCATACTTGGTGACTAGGAAACCAAATCTCTCTGTTTCCCTTACCTTTATTGAGCTCCTACGCAGTACTTGTGTTTCTAGAACCTCCTCTATGGGGACCTGTGGAACTTGTTCCAGTACCAACTCCTGTGTATCTTGAGCATCAACTTCTTTGAAGTGAATCTTGCTCCCACTATCCTTTTTGAGGATGTCCTCCCTCTCAAGAAATAAATTTTGTCTGATTACAGACACTTTCTTGTCTGTAGGGTTATATAGGTAATATCCTTTCATTTCCTTGGGATATTCTATAAAGATATACTTTGTGCCCTGGGGTTCCAGTTTGTTGCCTAAGAAGGCCTTAACAAATGCCTCGCATCCTCATACATGAGTGTGCGACAAAATGGGTTTCTTTCCATTCCATAATTCGGATGGAATTCCATTTTCCACCTTAGTTGGCACTCGATTTAATGTGTATGCTGTAGTTTCTAATGCATATCCTCAAAATGATAATGGAAGATCTGCATGACTCATCATCAACCTCACCATGTCAAAAAAGGGGAGGTTCCTCCTTTCACTAACACTATTCCACTGTGGTGTATAAGGAGGAGTGAGCTGAGATTGAATCCCAGACTCCTGTAGAAGATCGATGAACTTTTGGTTAAGATATTCTCCACCTCGATCTGATCAAAGCTTCTTTATCTTCTTACCAAGCTGATTATCTACTTCATTCTTGAATTCCTTAAATTACTCTAAGGCTTCTAACATATACCTCATTAAGTATACATAGCCATATCTACTAAAATCATCAATAAAAGTAACGAAGTAAGAATATCTACCTCTAGCTTCTACTAGGAATGGTCCACAAACATCTGTGTGCACAAATCCTTGAATCTCCTTGGCCCTTTCACCATGTCCACCAAAAGGCGGCATGATCATTTTACCTTGTAAACAAGCGTGACATCTATAAAGTGTTTTTAGCTCAGTAGAGTCTAAATAACCATCTAGGAAGAGCTTTGTCATGTGCTTCTCCTTTACATGACTGAGACGATGATGCCACAACTGGGTGATGTATGAGTCATGTGAGTTTGTTTAGTTATTGATTAGAAACACTTGGTTTTCGTAATTTAATACAAACAAACCATTATTTAAATGCTCCATACTAGAACATACATTGTTCTTATAAAAGAGACAACCCTTATTTCCAAACTTGAAAATAAATCCATCCATATCCAAATAAGATACATAAATTATGTTCTTGGTAACACTAGGCCGATAATAACAGTTATGTAAAACCAACATCATCTCAGTCGGCAATGAGAGGTGGTAATCACCAATGGATAACGTAGCCAGACTCACGCCATTAGCAGCTCAAAGATCCACCTCTCCTCTAGAAATCTTTCTAAATCTACTTGGTTCTTGCATTTGAATACATATGTGAGCCCCAAAAGCTGTATCTAATACCCAATGTGTAGAAATGGAAATATTACACCTGATAACGAATGCACCTTTAGCGTCCCCACGTTTCTGGGTGCAATTCCTCTTCCAATGGTCTTTCTTGACACTTGTAAAATATACTGCCTCCCATTCCTTGCCCTGCCTTTGGATCCTCCCCTTCTTGGAGGGACGAGGCTCAGGGGATTCAGACCGTTTATAAGTCTTTGGCCCCTTTGCCTTGTCCTTCCTTTTATTATTCACCATAAGGACTGCGGGTTTGTCACACCCCATGTCTTTATCTACCTGGAGAATTAAGGTCAAATGTTCTGATAGACTCTTCTCATTTTTTCTCATGTTGTAGTTTACCATAAATCTAGAGAAGGTCTTAGGCAGTGATGATAGGATGAGATCTGTACTCGCAACTCATCCAGGAATTTAATCCCTAAGATGTCTAGGAATTCAATGTAGCCAATAAGATTGACTACATGAGGCCCAGTTGGCACAGACTCTCCAAGATTAGATGTAAACAAAGCATTAGATATCTCATATCTCTCTTGTATCCCCTTCTCTTGGTATAGATCCTTAAGGTGAGACATCATGCTATACACGTCCATGTTTTCATGTTGCTTCAAGAGCTCATTAGACAAGGCCGATAGCCTAAAATATTGGACATCTGTGGAATCATCCATATATTTCATATAGAGATATAGTTCCTTATCACTGGCCTCTTTCCCAGGTGCAACTGGAATAGGATCTTCCAGCACATACATTTTTTTCTCGTGGTGAAGGATGACACGTAAACGCCTCTTCCACTCTTGGAAATTGGTGCCGGTGAGAAGGTTTTCCTTCTCAAGTATGGGTCATAATGATATGTTTGAAGTCATTTTTTCAGGCTGTTGCTAAAAATTATGATGTGCAGAGTTTTAGTAATTTATTTTAAAAACCGAGACAAATAAATAAATTAATTCTTATTAGTCTCCCACTATTTTATAGAAATGCAATAGCCTTCACCATTGACTTCAGAATATTCAGTTGCCTGAATATTCTAGTGTCAAAGATCCACATTTCCCATTGCATTTCCCCAAATAGGGTTAGTCAAGCAACTTGATGGGTTTTAAGTAGGCATTCCAAATGCCAACTACATTAACTCGCAGCTCCTTGATCCGCTGAGTGGACTCCCCAATCCTAAAATCCTTTTATTTTGGATTTCCTCAACCTTGGCCTCTTGGTCACACCAAGTACTACTGTGGCAGTCAACCCTTTATGTGAACCAAGTCAAGTAAACCCAAAACTGTGAATTAGAATTCCCCGATAATTGAAATCACGCCAACTAGGGTTGGTTAAACTCTTTGAACTATCGTTCGATTCTAACCAAGATTATGGAAGGCTATACTGACTTAATATTTCTTTGAGGGATTTTATCCTTATATGTAAATTGTCAATTTATTATCTTTGATTACATGCTTTTTAATATTAAGTGGGATATTCTTAAGTGATTAACCATGTCTAAGATTATATTTACGCATAAGTTGGTCTTATTTTAGTTCCATCTTTCATGCTTGTTTAATTCATTAATTGTGTGATCGTGACAACACACCCACAATAAATTTAAACCATGAAACTGATAGAAATAAAATAAATGGTATGATCATGAGCTTGATCTATTGGTTAGTTTATCTAGCGGTTTATAAACTAACCCAAGACCTAGGGGAGAAACACCTTGAACCTTTTGGGTTCGTGTTTACAACTTTCACACGTCCACCTTTGTATCTCCTTGGATTGGTTTCACCTTGGCTTCTGACTTGAGCCGCCTCCACTAGCTTGGGAGCTCCATCCATTACATAAGCATTTATCTCACATGTAGGTCAGGGGTAAAAAGGGTTTTTACATAAAATAATCCTTGGATGAAAAAGCCCTACATATTAATGAGGAGAAGGCTCGCAAGCCTGCAAATTTAATTTAAATAAATAAATTAAAAGAAACCATTCAAATACAAAGGTCTTGGTCTAGCTCATGATCATCCATACATGCAACGATATTTACGCATAAATAAAACAAGCATTAAATTCTTTAATCGTTCTTATTTAAGATAAATCACCCTCGAATCAATTAATTATCTTTAATTAATCAATCCTTTTATCTTAAACCCTTTTCTGAATTTCCTTGAGATTCTCATCCATCATAATTTTAAACAAATAAATTCATTTAAAATTATCTTTGTACGTAACTTGTACCTTGGAGGAATTCTGATGAATTCTAATTGATAACTATCGAATGAGTAGAAATTAATATTACACAGATTGTTAAATTAAACACATATATATAAAACAACTATCACGTGTTGTGCCTCAGTTTTATGCCTCCACTATGATACACATATCAAGGGTTTGTATAATATAATAATAAATTTTAGTAAATTTGGGTAATTTGGATGAGTTCAAGACATGTAGTTCCGACTACACGACGTGTACTTTTGTTCACTATCCATCTGAAGTACACGCCCGGGGACATGACATGTAGATTTACTTCAGAAATTTTTGGAGTACACGGCGTGTTCAGTTGGACACACGTCATGTAGTATCCACGTTACACGGTTTCCAGCCAGATAAGCCGTGTACGGGGTACACGGTCCAACCCCAGCATGAAGGTACTACACGCCATGTTCAGTTGGAGTACACGACTTGTAATCCAGAAACCGTGTGCCACATGTTCCTGGTCAACACACGGTGTCATTTATGACTTAGGTAGGATCCATTTACACAGGCTGATTTGGAAGACCAGTCCAATGCATTGAAGCTAGACTACACGACGTGTATTTCCGAATACACGCCGTGTATTCTGGTGTTGTATGTCTAGGAACTTTTGGCACCTCTGGATGAGATCCCCTTTTTTGTTTTAATCAAAATTAAAAGAAAAATTTGTTTCTATAAGGTGAACGAGAAAAGAGAGAGGAGGAATAGATCTTGAGATTCATAATTTAAATAATTATTTACTTGAATTGAAACAACTAAATTATTAAATGTGTAAATCACCAATGAAAAACTAAATAATTATAATAAATGATATGACCCCTCTGATACCACTTGTAGGTTCTGGGTGCAGCAGAAGCGTGTTGGTGGGTTTTCCCAACATTAATTTTAGCATTAACAATGATCAATCTGAGATCCGTCATGATAATAAAACACAGGATCTTCTGAATAGATCGAAGAACGAAAAAGAAAGAGGGAGTCCCAGAACCATAAAGAAAAGAACATCATATATTGGTTATAATTAATTTAATTAATTGAAAAGAATTACCTTGATGAAATTATTTCTTCGTTGATGTCTCCTGTCACGACACTACAAGAAAACTGTCGTTTAGCGGTGGTTTTTAAAACCGCCGCTAAACGCGTTTCGGGCCGCCATTTCGTGGCGGTTTTTAAACCGCCGTGAAAAAACCGTCGCGAAATGCCAAATATTTTTTTTAAATTTATTCGAGGATTAGCGGCGGTTTTTTTAAAAAACCACCGCGAAATAGCGGCGGTTTCGGTAAAACCGCCGCGAAATGAAATGAAAAAATAAAAAACACGAGAAACCCTGAAAACAATAAAACGACCATAACTTTTGATCTGGGCGTCCGTTGAAGCACCACGACCAGTCAAATCGAAGCTCATGAAGAGATCTAGAGGCAAATATAATCAAAACCGTGAGATGGTATAAGGTGCGGAAGATATTAGAGTTATAAGAAAGTTGAAAAAAGTTCTCCAACTTCAAACGACCATAACTTTCACTCCGGGTGTGCGTTTGGGTTCTACCACATATCAAATCGAAGCCAGCGAAGAGAGATACGCACAAAATTGGTACAAGTATGCTTCTGTCATGTTTTTTAACCCCAAAACCCCTCTAAAGGCCTCTAAAACCCTGTTTCCGTCACCGGTGTCCCGTGGAATTTGTCTTCAAACGGACCTAACTTTCGATCCGCATGTCAGTTTGGCCTCCTCCACCTGCCAGATCATAGGTCGTTCCATGAGCTTCAGTTTGACTGGTTGCAGCGCTCACATTCACTCCTAGATCATATGTTATGTCCTTTTTAGTGGGTATCAGGTTTATTATCTTTTTCAATGCCTCGTTTCTAGCACTCGTTCCCCGTCAGCTTTTTTTTAAATGGTCGTAACTTCCGATCCGCCTGTCCATTCATACTCTTTCACCTTTCAGGTTGAAGATCATTTCAGGATTATTTATTTGACAGGTCGCGGATCTAAAACGGACTCTCGGATCATAAGTTATCTCCGTTAATGTGAGCCCAATGTTTTTGTCTCTTTATGACCGTTTTGACAGGTTTTAACAGTTTCTCCATTTATTACTGTTTATTTGGGTTTCCATGACTTGTTATCTTTATCAATAGTTTTTTGTGGGTTATTATGATGATTATGTTGAATTATTAAGGAGTTTTCTAGAGTTGTCACGAGTTTTCATGCATTCTCATTCTTTCTAATGCCTCATTCTTCATATGCTTGTCCATCCTTTTTCATGCGTTTTCATGATTTTTCATCCCTTATCACGCCTTTTCATACTTTTTCATGTGTTTCCTTTATTATTTATTATTTATAATATACTTTAATTTATTTAATATCTATTATTTGTAACTGGTTATTTATTATTTATTATTTATATTTATCTTTATTTATTATTTATTATTTATATTTACTAATTATTTATTATTTAATATTTATTATTTATTATTACTAATAATAAAATATTATTATTAATAATAATATTTGTTACTGGTTATTTATAATTTATTATTTATAATTTATAATTTATAATTTATAATTTATAATTTATTATTTATTATTAATATTTATTATTAATATTTATTATTTATATTTATTATTTATATTTATTATTTATTTATGATTTATGATTTATTTATGATTTATGATTTATGATTTATGATTTATATTTATTTATTATTTATATTTACTTATTATTTATTATTTATATTTATTATTTATATTTATTATTTATATTTATTATTTATATTTATTATTTATTATTTATATTTATTTATTATTTATTATTCATATTTATTTATTATTTATATTTATTTATTATTTATATTTATTTATTTTTTATTTTTTATATTTATTTATTAATTAGTAATTATTATTTATATTTATTATTTATATTTATTATTTACATTTAATATTTAATATTTAATATTTAATATTTAATATTTATTATTTATATTCACTTATTATTTATTATTTATATTTATTTACTATTTAATATTTAAATTTATTTATTTTTTATATTTATTTTTTATTTTTTATTTATTATTTATTATTTATATTTATTTATTATTTATATTTATTTATTATTTATATTTATTTATTATTTATATTTATTTATTATTTATTATTAATTATTTATATTTATTTATTATTTATTATTTATACTTATTTATTATTTATAATTTATAATTTATTATTTATAATTTGTTATTTATTATTTATTATTTATTATTTATTATTTATTATTTATTATTGATTATTGATTATTGATTATTGATTATTGATTATTGATTATTGATTATTGATTATTGATTATTGATTATTGATTATTGATTATTGATTATTGATTATTGATTATTTATTATTTATATCTATTATTTATTTATTATTTATTATTTATTATTTATATCTATTATTTATTTATTATTTATTATTTATTGTTTATTATTTATTATTTATATTTATTT